>CAMAPF010000935.1:4539827-5957154 GCA_945859915.1 Cuscuta epithymum
ATGTTACAATTGTAGAACTAAAACGCAATAAAACACTGAAATGATCATTTAGGGGAGTACACATGATATACTCAGCAGTAAAACTCACTATCTTGGGTAAAGGAGAAAAATAACTCTTAATTGGCCAGAACTTCCCATATCAACTCTGGATCAAATGAAGGCATTCTCGCAAGGGAACAACCTTCGAACTCTGGTTGACCCGGCGCCGTCAAAATCTCGCCGGAGGTGGGGCTTAGCGGCGAAGTCGTCTCCCTCATCGAAAACCCATCTCCAGAGAACACACTCGAAGGACTTCCCACTAAAACATTCCCACTTTCCGTTCCAGCAAACGAGGAGGAAGAATAAGAAGATGACGATGAAGACGACTCAATAACATGAACAATCCCTCCGGATTCGATCTTCTTCGTCACCATCTTCTTCTTCTTATTCTTATCTCTTTCCATTTTCACCTTCTGGTTTATAGATTGGATTTTCGCATAGACGGCATTCTTGACAGCAACCAGCTTTGGGTTTCCCCCGAGTTTCTCGGGATCGCGAAGCTCGGGGAAATTCAGCCGCGCATAGTCGCCGCGGAGTATAACGGCCGCGGCGTCATATGCATAGGCAGCGGTCTCGGCAGTCTCATAAGTCCCTAACCAAACTCTGACTCTGTTCTGAGGGAGTCTAATCTCTGCCACCCATTTCCCCCAGTGCCTCTGCCTCACTCCTCTGTACACCTTCTTCTTCAGCATCTTCATCATCGCCGTCGTTTCCGCGGTGGCCGGACGAACCAGAGAAGAATTCTTGAATGGGTTCGCTTTGGTTTCTTGGCCGAGCTTCCGGAGTAAATCTATATGCGTGAGATACACTGAAGAACCCAGAGGGGTAATCGGGATTTTCTTAAGCAGGGGATCAGAAAAAATGGAGCTTGATGAACATTTCCCGCTGTTTATAATGAGGTCGGAGAGGGATTGCTGAACTTCTGCATTTTCTGAGATCATTCTCAAATGACTATGATCCATTTCGTCAGTTTCACTTTCCAAGATTTCTATTGAGAAACAACAGAGAGTGAGTAAATGTGTTTTTTTGCTCAGAGGGATGGAAGAAGGGAGCTTTTTATGTGTCCTCTGCATTTAGGGAATCCTGTACTTGGTGTATTTATAGTTGAAGAGAAAAAGCGAACCAACCCCCACCCCACCCCCTGTTGTTTGACTTTTGTATAATGATGATGATTAATTGTCAAACTTCAATGTTTTTCGTATACTCTATCAGTTCCCAATTCCCATTGGTATTTATGGACGAAATTTCATAATTAAGAACATATAATAAAATAATTATTAAGGTTTTTAATATATTATCTGTAATACCATTCCATTTTAAAAAATAATCATGCAGTTTATGTGTCCATCTTGGAGAATAGAAAATTGAATAATACGTAGTATTTGTATAAGAAGAGATTATATTTCAGAAAGGAGGAAGTGTTTAATGTGCATGGTTTCATATATGGGCACATGAAATTACACACAGAAGCATGTGTGGGTTTTGGAACGTTTCATATAATTAGACTATTTTCAACGAGACCAAGATAGCGTAGATCAGTTCAAATTAGGCGAGACGATATCAGAATAATCCAGAACAAATTAGACTAAATTGGACTTCGATGGTTGTAAAATGCAATAGAACAGACATCTAATAGATCGGAGCGGACTATATCATAGATCAAACCAGACTAGGTCTGACCGGAAAAAATTTGAGTCCACATTAAAAACATCCTAGGTAGGGATCTTAGCAAACTACTTGTTACTTCTAAGTTGTTTTGGTTTGGTTTGTGTCTCATATAATATCAATTACCATGTTAGATTATACTTCCTAATAGAGTAGATTACAAGGGTTATATGTAGTACTTTTTATGTTCCTTAAAACTTTATCATCTTTGACTTTTTAAGTCAATAGTGATAAAATTTGGACGATGATTTTTGTTAGTATAATTTTATGAAAAAGTTATAAATTTTATACTTTTATGAAAGTATCTTATAACAAAGAACAGAATATTTTATATCATTTTTATAATATAAGTAATTTACTAAAGAAATATATCATTGGTTAAAGTGTGATTTGATTAATCTAAAATTTTAAAGATGACAATGTTTTAATAATGATGGTTCATAAAAAGGGTGGAGACACTTGTAACGTGGTCGTCAACCTGCCACTTTAGCACCGGGCCAGCAACCCAACCCACTCCCGCATGCAGTTGGATTTGGTTCAGCTTCAGGGAATGTGACAAAAAAGACAATATGTCTTTTTTGTCACATTCAAATACTAAATCCATATCTACACATTATACTAATTGTGGATCTACAGAGATCTCATCAGATGAGGGTATTTTTGAGTCCATTATACCTCCACTTATTTGCCAGGATTATTTTTTCACGGGTCATTGTGCTCTTAGGTGCACTACAAAAAAAGCACGGGATTGGCAGAGATTTTGGCACGGATTTGGCACGGATTTTGGCAGGGATACGCCAAATCCGTGCCAAAAACACTTTGGCACGAGCTATTTGACACGAAAAATTTATAAGTCCGTGCCAAATTCCGTGCCAATCCCGCCTTTTTTTTGTAGTGGTGTCCTCGTTTATTTAATCAACCATTTGCTCCACTTTTAGTTCTGAATGGTGAAACTAGTGATTCTTATGGTATATATCCTGATTGATTTGGGTATTTTTCCTCATATGACTTCTTCACGAGGTATTTTAGTTCATAAACCCCCTTATTTTGGTCTCACATCTGTACGTCAGTGTTGCGATACTCATCTTCCGTTCTTCATATTGGAGATTTAGCTTTAAATTCATTTGGCCATCCTCTCCTAATAGAATTCGTTTATCATGTGTCACACATTAAATATGTTTTAATTTATATTCAAAAAATGTATGTTGATGCATCTGTATTGTTATTTTCTAAATAAAAGATTCTCTTTTGTTAAAGACAAAGTTCCGGTGATAATTCTTCCATGGGCGACCAATATTGGAAATCTCTATCCGATGACCCTCCATCCTCCTCTTGTCCCATTGTCTTCTTTCATGGCTCCTAGCTAGTCTAGTATGGCATAGTAGATTAAGCCATTATGGTGACAAAGTTTTACTTCATCTTAGGGAAACAACTTCTTTGTAGTAGTTTTATTTTTTCTCATTATTGTCAATTACGAAAAATCACAACAATTACATGTTTAAAATATTATTCATGATTGTTCTTGACATTTACAATTAATTTATTCAGATGTTTAACAATCTCATGTCCTTTCTAATTTACATTTTAAATTTTATGTTTAATTTAATATATTAATGATTTTTCTCATTTTACCTGTTTGTATTTATGCGCAAGAGTGAAGTTTTGGTCACTTTAAAATTTTTAAAACCCTTTTGAAAATATTTTTAATCACAAAATTAAAGTTTTCCTAAAGTGATGAAGGTGGTGAATGGGGTGGCAGAGCGTGAACATCTTCATTTCCTAAAACTAACTACGACCATGCTTCTTGAAGCCTCTCTTCTGAGTCATTCTTGGGTTGATGTTGTATTTACAACTGCTTAGATCATTAATCAATTACCGTTTCCTCTTCTCAAATAGTTTTGTCCATATAAAAAACCTTTTCATAAAAGTTCCCATTATTCTTTTATGCGTGTATTTGGGGACATCATGCTATCCCAATATAATGTATTTGCGGCTTCTTCTAACAAACTTTCTCTTTGTTCTCTTCAATGCATCTTTTTAGGGTATGTGTCTCGTTATAAGGGTTATTGATGTGTTGATCCTAAAGTTGATTGTATTTGTATTGATCGTCATACTTGTGTTTGTGAAAATGTTTCTCTATCCATCAGCGTTAGGGCTGTTAACGAACCGAGCCAAGCCTGACGACTCAGAGCTCGAGCTCGGCTCGATTCGGTAACAGGGTTGTTCGGGTTCGAGCTTGAAGCTCGGCGAGCTTTACAAATGAGGCTCGTGTTCGGCTCGATAGGTGTTCGATGTTCAAACCGAGCGCTCAATAAGCTTGATAAATATGCTCGAATTTAAAATTTAGATTATGCTCGTTAATAGGCTCGTGCTCGAATTATTCGGCAAATATTCGATTCGTTAATAATCATATTTAAATTCATAAAATCATACTAATTATAATTAAATTTTGACATATATATAAATTATATTTATAATTTCAGGGTGTTCGATAGCCTCGAGCTTGAACCGAGCCGAATACTACTATGTTCAAGCTCGACTCGATTACGTTTTCGAACTTAAAACTCGGCTCGAGTTCGAGTTCGAAAGCCCGTGAAGCTCGGGTCGTTAGGTTCGAAACGAGCTCGAACTCGAATAGTTCGATAAAAGCTCCACTCGTTAACAGCCCTAATCAGTGTGTCCTCATAGTGAACCTCTTGTGCTCCCACTAACACTTTCACTTTAGCCTGATCAATAATAGCACCCATATCAGCTCCTCATCTCCTTGATCCAAATTTCACTCTTGTAATCAACTGAGCTGTCTATGCGGGCAATCAACTCATCTCTCCTCCCTCTATCCTCTATATGGCAACCCGCCATCGACCCAATCACCTGACTCTTTCCCTCCGAGTACCTCACCTTCCCTGCCTTATGACTTTTCTGGATCTCCCCAATTCTGTAGCTCCAATTCTTCTCCCGATCCTACCTCCTCAATCTTCTGACATGCGCCTATGAATTCGTCACCTCATGTAGTCATGTATGTGTCAAAGCCCACCCTGTCGTTGCCCTTCTCTCCTGTTCAGTCTGCCGAACTCACACCGGAGCTCCGTCAGCCTCCCGTCATTTATCTTCCACGTCTGGTCCGTCCAAATTCCCCCATTGTACTGCTCCGGTGAATTTCCATCCATGCAAACTCAGTCCAAATCGGGAATTTTTAAATCTAAACAATTTTTAACTTCAATGCATTGGTATGGCCTTGTACGAGACGACTTGTTATATCATGATTCATGAGATAAAATAGGTTAATTTAAAGCTATTTCGGACAACGCATGATTGTCAAGAGCTATTAAAAGAACAAGAAAACCAAGACCGGCTAATATAGAGTTGGAACTTGGAAGATTAGATCAGATAAAAAGAGTTTAATTAGTCTATATGTGTCCCCCACTACCTAAGGATGTTTTCTTTTGGACTATTTTCGGTCCCAGACCAGACCAGACTTTCGTAGTTATAAAGTACACAGAGACCAGATGTTTACCAGACCAGATTAGACCAGTTCAGACCAGATCAGACCAGTAAATTTCAGTCCAAAAGAAAACATCCTAAGCAGTTACTCATTCTAGGGGTGTGCACAAACCGGTTCAAATCGGAAAACCGGACCGAACCGAACCGAAAAAACCGGAACCGAACCGGATGATATCCGATCCGGTTTTCGGTTTTCAAATATTGTAAATCCGGTTTCTAGCCCGGTTCCGATTAAAAACCGAATCATTCCGGTTTGAACCGGATTAAACCGGTTTTCTATATTTTTTAATATATTAATTAATTAATAGTCTTAATATAAAATGGTTATAGAATAATAAAATTAACGATAGTTATAAAAATATAAATATAAATAGTTAAATATTTTCGTAATGTTTTATTCATCTATGTATTCTTATTTTCTTGATGATAGAATTAACTAATATTTACTATTCTACCCTCAAATTGCTTCAAGCTTTGCTCTATAAGACTAATAAAGTAAATAAATAAATAAATAAATAAATAAATAAATAAATAAATAAATAAATAAATAAATAAATAAATAAATAAATAAATAAATAAATAAATAATAGTAGTAATAGTAAAATTTTAGTAATAAATACCCCATTTTTATTAAACAAATTAGTTGTATTTTTTAGCATATTAAATTAATAATTTAGAAACCGGTTCTTCCGATCCGGTTCCGGTTTTAAACCGGTAAAATCGGTCCGGTTCCGGGTCTAAACCGGAATATATCCGGTCCGGTTTTCATTTCCTTACAAATCCGGTTCTGGTCCGGTCCGGTTTTGAATCGGTGCACACCCCTACTCTCATTCTATCAAAATATCGGCTTCTGGTGACTGAATCTATCATCATCATTATCCCAGTGCCACAAAGGCTACCTACGCTGGGATACGTAAGGGATCAGATGTACGCAACCTTATCATGTACTAAAGCATATAAAGTCTGTTTTCAGATGACCGATTGTGAAAATCGCATCGAAAATTGCATGGACTGGTCGTTGTTTCAAAACAAAGAAGTACATACAGTTTAGTGAGTCATTTGCTTTATTCCATCATATTCCAAGCTAAAAATCGTGTCTTTGACTCCATTGCAAATGATGGAACATCGTCCATTCTATAACAACACTAAATATTTATATCCAAAACCGGTAGTTTATCCTCAAATTCTACTAGTGTGATAGAATCAATGAGTTTTTGTTTTTATTAAAATCTAGACTACAAATCTCCAAAAATCCTTCGAATTGAATTCTATATGGAGCTGAATTAAGAACACTCATAAGAACAAACCCCTCTTGCATAGTCATTATCTTATGCGTAAAAATGTTTGGAGTCTAATGTGCTCATAATTTATTACTCCGTACAAGACAATTATATACTTCCTCCGTTCTTTTTTAGTGGCAGCATTCCCTTTTTCACGCTTGCCAATGCACAACTTTGACCGTCATTATATTTAATTCTCTATTAGTAAAAAACATTTAAAAATCAGATTATGAAACTTCGTAATGAGACGAATTCAACAATATTTTTCGAAAAAAATAATTCACATACAATAGTAAATAAAATGTAGTCAAAGTAGAGTGCATGAATAGTGCGTAAATTCCAATGTTGCAACTAATAGAGAATTAATAATTGCTTACCTTGGATTTTATAAAACGTTCATCACCCTAAAAAAAACGATCATCCCATCCCACGCAATAGGAACGAAATCACTTTAGTGCTTCTACTTCAGTATTCCTAGTATTGACATATCAATTGCTACACTAAAAGAGGTAACTGAATAATATTTGCTACACTGATTTAATTTATTCATGATTTGATAACTGAATAAAAGAGTTCATATACGAGCATCTCACATTCTCACCCATATTTTTTTCTGGTGTACACTATTGGCGCACAATGTCTATCAACACATACAGAATTGTTTGTATAAAAATAAATTGTCTGGAAATACAAAAAAAGACTGTTTGTTACTGATAACTATGTATGAAGTGTGCGAACCAAGCATTTTCCAAACAGAATGGTATATACAAAAAGGTGTAAACTAAGCATTTTTTATATTTCTTACATTGGTAGATTTTTATGATTCCAGATTTCCGGTATTATTATATATTTATATTGCTACATAGTTTTTGTTTGAAATAATTTTAACCCTCTTAATATCCTCATTCATCATCCTAAAAGATGAAATCATTTGTCATGTATTTTTTTGATCTGAATTTTTTAAAATTTGATATGTTCAGAATTTTTATAATCTGATCTGAATCTTTATGATGTGGTCTGATCTGATTTGATCTGAATTTTTCCGGTCTAATGTGATCTGAATTGAATTTTTATGATAGTTCTAGCTATAATAGTCTGATATGAATAAAACAAATAAGATGAACAAAACTGCTTATAAGGCTCTAATAACTTCAATTCACATATTATCTTCAAATAATTTTGAATCCATGTTTTGGTCATCGATTATCATGTTCAAAAACTAACTCACCACATCACCAACTTGGCAACTTAAGTACGTACTTAACCTTCTACTACGTATTATTTTATTTATGGATGAAGATGCGTGTCATAGACAGTGATAACTTCAAACCATGAACTTCCCTTGACTCAAACATTTATGATTTTTTAAAGAGAGGATTGAAGGTGAATATTGATCCAGATGGGGGGGTCCGATGATTAGGTCTGGTCATTCTGATTCTTCTGGGGAACTGGTAGCTAGAGGGCATGGCTCAATTAATCTTGACGAGGTATGTGTTCTACTATTGATGGAAGGGGAAGAAGTAAGAACACCTCCAAAGTAAATGTGTGAATGATGCACACAAGACAGGAAAAATATAGAGACAAGAAAATTAATAGAACATTATTCACATTCTTTCCACAATGTAATAAATTTTAATTGACTTTTATTCACAATGTCAAATACAATGTCTAGATCTAGATGGTGTTTTTGACATTCTGAACAAAAACTATTGAATATTTACTATGCTGTGAAAAGAATGTGAATTACCTTCTATTAATTAATGTTATTGTGTGTTACATCTCTTCTTCCACGCGTGCATCATTGACACTTTTAATTTGCATTAAAGCATCTCGCGCGGGAGGCTTTAAGTTGATGCAAGGACCAAGGTTGGGATTTCTTAGATGGGGAGTCTAACAATATCTTGGTTGTTAGGGAGATAAAGAGGAGATATAGAGTATTAATTCGTGCGGACTTCTTAGGTTGCAACAAATAATGGAGATATTGAGGCTAGTTTTACTAGTGTTTTCTATTCTCGTGTTAGATGATATGCGAATCGAGCTACTCAAACTCGTAACTAGAGCGACTTATTCTCTGTTTAATTGTTGTATTTGGTTTAACCTACATATTGTATATTCATTATGCTTTGGACCATGATTTATTCCTTTTTAAAAAATGAGACATAGGAATTGTTTACTTTTTTCTATTAATTCATGTATGGATTAAGGCGTGTGTCAGAATTAGGTCATATTTTTATATGAGACAATTTATTTTTGTGTGTTGAATAAACAATCTGAATTGAGTAAACTAATTAATTTAGCATTATTATATTTTTGGGTTTTAATGTCAATGAGAAATTTCATTTATTAATATAAATCTATTGCACATCCGATTTGAAAAATTGACAGAAAAGACATCTTAAGATATGTTTGAATGGGGGGACTATAATTTTCTAACTGATTGATTACATTACTTTTTAATTGAATGATTTGTTGGGTGTGTTTCAAAAAAACAAAGAAAAATTAATTAATTAAAATTAATTTAAATGACAAAGAAAAGCAGAAAATAGAAGGAACAGAAATTAGTCAAAGCTCCTGCTACGCACGATGTCCTTAAAACGTATTCGTTGCCTCCTTAGGTGCTAGGAGCGTTGCAACGATCGTTTCCCAGGATACGATGACTATGAACAATTGTTTGAGCACTCAACAAATTGTTCCAGCGAACGGAAACACAGTATGAACACTAAGGAAACTTTCCGGAGTATTGGAGGTGTTTTTAGCTGAAGAAATACATGCAGATTGTGTATGATTTCAAAGCACCTGCCAACTATTTATAGGCGGATTTGTTGTGTGTTAGTGTGAGAGTTAATGGACTTGAACGTTGGACATCAATGACCAGACTGTTGGGCATTGAACCGTCCATTTAACGCTGCATAAGGCATAAAAATGTTGGGCATTTATTGTTGTAACGGTTCCGAACTGTTCAGCTGCGCGACCAGAATAAAAAATTAAATCGTATCTTTGAAAGATAGATATGCAGGTCACGCACACAAGTCGCGGTTTTTCTTCTCCATTTTCGGGATTTGATTTGCTGAAGAAATACATGCAGATTGTGTATGATTTCAAAGCACCTGCCAACTATTTATAGGAGGATTTGTTGTGTGTTAGTGTGAGAGTTAATGGACTTGAACGTTGGACATCAATGACCAGACTGTTGGGCATTGAACCGTCCATTTAACGTTGCATAAGGCACAAAAATGTTGGGCATTTGTTGCTGTAACGGTTCCAAACTGTTCAGTTGCGCGACCAGAAACAAAAATTAAATCGTATCTTTGAAAGATAGATACGCAGGTCGCACACACGCAAGTCGCTGTTTTTCTTCTCCATTTTCAGGATTTGATTTGCACCCCCCACCCCCACCCCTGCGCGCAAAGAGAGTCTTTCCAATTAGGAATCTTAACTCCTTAAAAGAGGCTTCCCTTTATAAGGGGTTCAATCTCTTCGGTTTTCCGGTGTGGGAAAAAACTCACACTAGAAACTCATCCTTTTTCCCAGTTTTTCCATTCCAACGAGTGAACTTTGAGAATTCATTTCTTATTCACCCGTTATCCGTTTTGAGCGTACCATATATCGAATTGTAACTCTTAACAAGGGCAATCCGAAACCACTTTGACCCGAGTCAAATTGGAAGTGGACCCCACTCAAAATATTGCCCCAAAATTACCATTTAATGCAATTTTTAACACATTTTTCCAGCATGATTAGTTCATGTTTTCAATTAAGTCGTAAGTATAAATGGTTTAATGACTAAATTATTAAGTCGTTACTTTCATTTAGTCTATTACGACCAAAGTAAACAACACGTACGTACCTAATCTGGCTTGTACCCCGCTTCAGTCCATTTCTGATCTGTTTTTGTATATATACATTTTTTACAATGGCTAATAAATGAAATATATATTGACTGTTTATGAATAAAACAGATGAACAAAAATGTTTTTTTACGTAGTATACATAAGGTCATAACAGTAGCTTTTAGTAATTTTCTCATGGAGATCTTTCGTGGTGAGAATTTAAGAACGAATCTACCCGTTTTGGCTTTTTTGTTGACCAAGAAAACACAATGCGATGTAAATTGTGAGATATTTGCCTTATTTGGACAAGTGGTAGAGTAGATTACTATTATTGCACACTTAATTGGACAAGTGGTAGAGTTGATAATTATTTCTAATGGATAATCGTTTTCATCGAAAACAATACTGCTTGCTGTCATCATAAGCGATAAATGTTTCAAAGTCTACATATTTCACTGTCTGAGTCACTTATTAGAGTATTTATTTGATCATTTTGATGGCTTGATAGCAATATTGGTTTATTATATTTTTAAGTAATCGAAGATGTTTTAATTTGATTGTAGTTTTATGGTCTGATCTGGTCTAGTCTGTTTAAGTCTGATTTGATCTGGTTTGGTAAATGTCTGGTGTTTTGTATTTTTCAATTAGCAAAGTCTAGTATGGTCTGGTCTAACTTGTTTAAGTCTGGTCTGATCTGTTCTGTTCTGGTCTTTTTTGAGACTGGAATAAGTCCAAGTAAAAACATCCTAAGAATATCAATTACGAAGTACTACGTAGTTAATATCATAATTATTTCATTTCAAGCGTTTTATAGTTCATTGGGAAAATTTTATCGAATTATAAAACTTGGGTTCATACTTCGTTAACAAAATATTATGATAGGTAGATATAACTCAGAAATAAAAAATCAGTGTCGAATTGACTCTGAACAAGTGTGGTACGTTGATAAGTCCATATTTAGACACACATTTGATGCGTGTTGGGATCGTCTTTTGATGGTTTTCCTAGCTTTAAGGTGTTACAAGTCTCAATTTTAGCTCAAGTTATGTTTACCGGGCGTTGGCTCGAGTTTTATGTTGTTTGGAGTCAAAATCAGGAATTTAGAGTCTGGCACCGGCGCTTGAGGAGCAATCGGGAAGAGTTGGAGAACATTCGAGAGAGATTTGAGAGTTTTGGAGGCCACCGGGAGGTTCACGGCGAAGATTTGATGAAGAAACGGCCTTTGGATTGATTAAAGAAGTATTTGGGAACAAACCGTGAAGAAAATGACAAGAAAATGGTCCAAGAGCATTCCGCGCGTCCCGCGGTGCGGTTCCGCACGCCCCGCGGGCGATTCTGAGAGCAAACAGTTGAGGGGTCTGAACCGCACACCGCGCGGCCGAAACCGCACACCGCGCGGTCTAGAAATAGCCCCCAGAAGTACCCGCGTGGTTGCATAGTGCCGCGCCCGCACACCGCGCGGGCTGAGCGAAACACGGAGACGGAAACACGCGCCTAAACCCGCACGGTGACCCGCACGGCGTGCGGTCGACCGTGCGGTCGGTTTTTTCGGCCAGATTTTGAGTTTTTCTATAAATAGGCCCCTGTTTTGCCTGTTTTTGAGGGATGAACTTAGAGAGATAAACCATATTTCGACTTTTGAGAACTTTTCAAGTCTTGTTCTTCAAGATTAAGGGATTCTTTGTAAGTTCTATCTTTTTAATTAATGACAATTATTTCTATTCATCCCAATTCCGTTGATTATTCCATTATGAATTGCGAGTAGTTTTAATTAGGGATTTGGGGTTGATGAAGGGGTTAATCATGATGTATGGCTAGATTCTTGACGGATTAATTGCATGGATGCCGTTTAGTTAGTGTTTGAACAATTTAACTGATGTCTTTTGTAACATAGAACGGCCGCTAGAATTACAATTGCTTGTAGAATAAGTTAAGAGAGATCTAATTTATTCTAGCACATATTCACACACACTTAATCGTTCGCTAAGAGATTAAGAATGTTTTCTTTTGGACTGAAATTTGCTGGTCTGGTCTGGTCTGGTCTGTTTAAGTCTGGTCTGGTCTGGTCTGATCTGTTTAAGTCTGGTCTGGTCTGGTCTGGTCTGAACTGGTCTGGTCTGGTAAACGTCTGGTCTCTGTGTATTTTATAACTACGGAAGTCTGGTCTGGTCTGGTCTGGTCTGGTCTGGTCTGGTCTGGTCTGTTTAAGTCTGGTCTGGTCTGGTCTGGTCTGTTTAAGTCTGGTCTGGTCTGGTCTTGGATTGAAAACAGTCCAAAAGAAAACATCCTAATAGCGATTAAGGGGCCGTAAGCTCGCTCGTCTTGGCAATAATTTAGGATCATGTCGCATGAGAGATCAGCACGGTCCCCTAAATTATTGTACTCTACGCCGCGAGAGCGATAAGAACTTAGTAATTATTAGCTAGGCTCAATTAAATTAATTTCATGTAATTAAGCCTGATCTGCCAAAAATCTAGTTACCCCGGAATCGATCACTGTTCCCTTCGTCGTTAATTAGAAGGAAATCAATCGTTTATTTTAATTGCTCATTGGCATTAGTTTAATTTTCCAAATCAACCATTTATCTCGCACGACACATTTATGTTATTTCTTTTTAATCGCTGAATTTAATTAATTCTTGATTCTCTTTTGTCCGTCCATGTGGAGACGATACTCGTACTTTCACCACTATATTACAATCTTTTTAAGTGCGAGAAAACTCACATCAGTTTTTGGCGCCGTTGCCGGGGACGGTGTCGGTTTTAAGGGTTAATTAATTTCAGCGAGCTTTTTTTAGTTAGTTTTCTTTTTGTTCTTTGTAGGATTTTTCTGTGCTAACCTTTCAGGTAATTTTCAAAGAGGCATGAGATGAACCCATACAGCCAAATTCCTGGAGGAATTCCTTACCCTCAAACCTCCATGGAATATTCACCATATTCGTCATACCCTCCTTACACTCCTCCTCCACAATATTACACATCTCATCAAAATTATTCTCCAACACCACAAAATCTTCAGCCGTCTTATTCATATCCTCTAACCACACAACCCTTTCTGCCTAAGAATATTATTTGTTCCTTCTGTGGAGGATGTCACCATATATCTTTTTGCCCTGTTAAACCTCCATACGACCATCCTTACTGGGCAACTGCATATCCCACTTCTTCCTACCCATAATTTACAAGCACAAATCTTTCAGCCACTCATACGTCCTTGCCGAGTTATGAGCCACAAAATCAATGTAAGAAGATGTAACACCCCGGCCCCGCGGGACCCGAGGTAATTACTCCAGACCTCCTTCCAGACCTCTAGTAGTGTCCTCACAAACCGCCACTAGCCTTTTCCGCGAACTTTGCCCTCACTCATGCGCGCCCTGAGAAACTTCCCAGGGGGTCACCCATCCCAAGACTACTCCGGTGCAAGCACGCTTAACTTTGGAGTTCTTAGCTGATGAGCTCCCTTAAAAGGAGATGCATCTTGTTGGTATGAGTAGTATTATTAATCCTTTTAAATTAATCTCGGGTATTACAATCACCCCCACTTAGGATCGCAACGTGCTCGTTGCGCCCTTAAACCAAACTCAATCAAACCCCAGAATCTTGCCCCGCTAAGTGCCCGCCCGATATCCAACGGGTCAGCACACTGTCGCAGGGTTGCTCTGATACCACTTGTAACACCCCGGCCCCGCGGGACCCGAGGTAATTACTCCAGACCTCCTTCCAGACCTCTAGTACTGTCCTCACAAACCGCCACTAGCCTTTTCCGCGAACTTTGCCCTCACTCATGCGCGCCCTGAGAAACTTCCCAGGGGGTCACCCATCCCAAGACTACTCCGGTGCAAGCACGCTTAACTTTGGAGTTCTTAGCTGATGAGCTCCCTTAAAAGGAGATGCATCTTATTGGTATGAGTAGTACTATTAATCCTTTTAAATTAATCTCGGGTATTACAGAAGACACTTTCAGAGACTCTGGCTGAGTACCTAGAGACCATAGAGCAAAGGTATTCAAACATAATGCGGGATATAGATACCATAAGGAGCCATCAGGCAGAAGCCCAACCTGAGGAGACCAGTATGGATGATCATGTGAGTGAGCTAGACTATGAAGGTGGGAATATGATGAATGATGCACTTCCTGATGATGTTGAAGACTCACCTATGTTTGAAGATGAAGAAGAAGATAATAGTGTCAAGTTGTTTTTCGAAGAATACAGGAAAAGGTTTGAAACGGCACAAGCTGTAACGCATGAAGTCACAAATCACTGTGATTTCCATACAAAAACTCACCAGCCGTTTGATTTACCATTAGTCTCAACACTTAAGGAGGGAAAGGAGAAGATCAGTCATGATGATGGTGCTACTGAGCTAGGTTTGGATATTAAAGATGAGTTGGGAGAAGATGATTACACCCTCCAAGAGAATGGGGGCGAGGTAGATGATGTCCATAATGAAGAAGTCCTGCTCCACAAGCAAGATTGCCCCTCTTGTACACATGCACCGATCCACTCTTACGTGGTTTCAGATTTGGATTTCTTTGATTCATTCATTGATGATGATATTTCTTTTTATGTGGAGAATGACAACATCATTCAGGAAGACCTTGATGAGAACGGTGTTAACAAGAGTTGGGATGCTCACATGAGGAGTGATACAGAGTCCAAAGGAGAGGTTGTGAATGTTCATAATGTTTATGAGGAAGAAGAAGACTTTTCCATGGTGCAGTTTGATTATGGTGTTGCTCATACTCCTTGCTTTGAGACATCTATTGAGCTTTCGATGATACCTAGCGTAATCAAAGTTTTGACTCATGCTCTCTGCCCACTCGAAGAGGATGTGAGTTTCATACTTCACTTCTGCGCTGATGAGGGTTATGAAGACCATATGCTGCCTACGTGGACTGAAGAATTTAAAGATCTGCGACACCTAATGGCATTTGTTAAGAGGAAGCTGGAGACATTGATTATTAGTGCACCACTGCAGTCTTTGCTATTTGAGAGCATATGAGGAAGTTGCGTCGGGCAAACGACGTTAAAAATAGCATTTCTTGGGAGGCAACCCAAGCTTATTTCTGCATTTGTTTGTTTGTTTGCTTTCAGAAAACCCTAAAAAAAAGCAAAAAAAAAATATCGGGGTGTTTTTTGGGTTTGTTTATGTGTTTGTGTGTTTTGTTTTTGCAGCTCAGGGTCTTGCTTTGGGGATGATGTGCCGAGGATCACTTGACTCAGTTTAGTTCTGCACCGACCAGCGCCATAGGGAAGTTTTTATGACTCTAATAATCGCATGTTTGTAATAATTGACTCGAGTTAAGTTGAGCACGTGTGACCCTATCCTCTTTACCCCCTTGTGCATAGTGCATTTTTGGTCATCGAGGATGATGCCAAAGTTTAAGTGTGGGGGAGTGAATGGGGCATTCGGGTAGTAGGTGCTACATGTGATTATTAGAGTTAGCATGTGCAGGTGTTAGTTGTATATTCATAGGAAAAGTCGTGTCAAAATTTTTGAAATTTTTTCTTTAAACTGTGTCTTTGTGTACTGGCTAGCGTTTTGACTATGCTTTTAGAACATCTTTGAAGTGTTTAAGCTTAAATTGCTTGCACTATAATCTAGTTGTTGAGAGGATGAAGACATTAGTCACCCATTAAATTATTCCATTAATCAACCACCCCACCAGAAAAAGTCCTTTAGGAGAAGCCATTTTGAGTCTGACCGTTTTTTGTTTACCCAATTAATTGAACTCCATAGCCAAATGACCAACGTTTCCTTACCTGTGAATATTTCTGACATAGTCTTGGTGTTTAGGGAACTAGGGGATTAATTTGCTAAGTTTAGAGAATTTTTGTAGGAGCCATTTTTGGCACTGTTCCTATGCCCCAAATGGGGTAAGAGCAGTCACTTTTTATGAATTTGATATTTTCGAGGATTGCATTGTAGGCATGGATTCACTTTGAATTAATGAACTTTAATTTCTATTTTTCCTTGGTGAGGCCGAGATTAGAATGGGGTAAGGTCTAGTGAGAATCCGAAAGGAGAAAAATTAATATAGCTAGACCTCTTGCCTTACGAAAAAGAGAGTGGGAGCCCCAGTAAAAAAGCGTGGGATGAGACTTGGGTATCTTTTGAAAGAAATGGTGTTCTCGTGTCGACATGACAAGGAAAACTAAACTTAATTAATGAACTTGGAGGCTATTGAAAAATTAGCTTTAGTCCTCCGTGTACTTCAAGTATACGTCAAAGCACAAATGTGCTGCGGCAGTTTAGCTTAGTTGTACACCATGTCTACTCTTTGCATAGGTTTAAATGATTGTTCCTAATTTGTGGCTTACTAAGTTCCTTGTTCCTAGGAATAGCCCTGAAGTTCCTGAATACATTGAGTATACAATTAGATGCTTAAGTGACTTTGGTTGGACTAAGAGTTGGGACATTGAGTATACATCTGAAGTTCAGGGCTATTCTTAAGTGACTAAGAATTGGGACTAAGAGTCCCAATTGCCCTGAAGTTTCTAATTTTGCATCTAATGTTCACTTAGTATATATATACTATATATACATATGTAAAATCATTTAGTAAGCATCTAAAATCATTTGGTATTTTGATTCACTACTTTCCAAAGTCACTTAAGCATCTAATTGTATACTCAATGTATTCAGGAACTTCAGGGCTATTCTTAGGAACAAGGAACTTAGTAAGCCACAAATTAGGAACAATCATTTAAACCTATGCAAAGAGTAGACATGGTGTACAACTAAGCTAAACTGCCGCAACACATTTGTGCTTTGACGTATACTTGAAGTACGCGGAGGACTAAAGCTAATTTTTCAATAGCCTCCAAATTCATTAATTAAGTTTAGTTTTCCTTGTCATGTCGACACGAGAACACCATTTCTTTCGAAAGATACCCAAGTCTCATCCCACGCTTTTTTACTGGGGCTCCCACTCTCTTTTTCGTAATGCAAGAGGTCTAGCTATATTAATTTTTCTCCTTTCGGATTCTCACTAGACCTTACCCCATTCTAATCTCGGCCTCACCAAGGAAAAATAGCAATTAAAGTTCATTAATTCAAAGTGAATCTATGCCTACAATGCAATCCTCGAAAATATCAAATTCATAAAAAGTGACTGCTCTTACCCCATTTGGGGCATAGGAACAGTGCCAGAAATGGCTCCTACAAAAATCTCTAAACTTAGCAAATTAATCCCCTAGTTCCCTAAACACCAAGACTATGTCAGAAATATTCACAGGTAAGGAAACGTTGGTCATTTGGCTATGGAGCTCAATTAATTGGGTAAACAAAAAACGGTCAGGCTCAAAAAGGCTTCTCCTAAAGGACTTTTTCGGGTGGGGTGGTTGATTAATGGAATAATTTAATGAGTGACTAATGTCTTCATCCTCTCAACAACTAGATTATAGTGCAAGCAATTTAAGCTTAAACACTTCAAAGATGTTCTAAAAGCATAGTCAAAACGCTAGCCAGTACACAAAGACACAGTTTAAAGAAAAAATTTCAAAAATTTTGACACGACTTTTCCTATGAATATACAACTAACACCTGCACATGCTAACTCTAATAATCACATGTAGCACCTACTACCCGAATGCCCCATTCACTCCCCCACACTTAAACTTTGGCATCGTCCTCGATGACCAAAAATGCACTATGCACAAGGGGGTAAAGAGGATAGGGTCACACGTGCTCAACTTAACTCGAGTCAATTATTACAAACAGGCGATTATTAGTCATAAAAACTTCCCTATGGCGCTGGTCGGTGCAGAACTAAACTGAGTCAAGTGATCCTCGGCACATCATCCCCAAAGCAAGACCCTGAGCTGCAAAAACAAAACACACAAACACATAAACAAACCCAAAAAACACCCCGATATTTTTTTTTGCTTTTTTTTGAGGGTTTTCTGAAAGCAAACAAACAAACAAACAAATGCAGAAATAAGCTTGGGTTGCCTCCCAAGAAACGCTATTTTTAACGTCGTTTGCCCGACGCAACTTCCTCATATGCTCAGTAAGCCTAATACACTTAGTGCCCGTCTGACTGTTATCACACAACTAGCTCAGACCTGAAGGTGTTTCACAGGGAGTACACACCACTCCAAGTTACTCAGTCCTTAGATTTTCTCAATTGATCCAGTGGGGATCAAAAGGTACTTTATTCTATTCTACCACATTTGGGACTAGATAACACTGTCCTTCTAAGTGTTTACAACATTTTCAAATGTAACGGAATTTCTAGCCTCCAACTAATAACTAAACTTCCAGAATATGGCAATGAGAGTTCTGACTGGGAAGTTTAGTGAAGCATGAGTCTAAACTGAGAGCCGAGTTTAAATGAACACTTTCTCTTATGCTGGGTATATCGTTGAATGCTTGGTATGATTTCTCTGTTTTTAAGACTCTCAGGATGCTTGAATATGAACTCATGCTTATGCCTTTATTTATAGGCATCTCCGGTTGATTAATCTCCTCCGTTGGTTGAGAGGATTTAATCGTTGACGTCCAAAGTATTGTACTTTCGTCTTCTTGTGTTGGATCAGATTATCTTCTTCAGACGCAATTGGATCAATTTGCAAGCGGGATATGTAAACTCATACCTTAGGCCTTATACACACTATTCACCTACTTGTAGGTTTTTGGCTTCGCATGCAACTTTGCGTGTGTAGTGTCTCGTGCTTTTGTAGATACTGTGGACTTAGTAAATTTGTGACTTTAGTCCTTTTGTATCGAATAATTTTGTACTGGTAGGATTTAAATATCCTTTTAAGGTAAAGGAAAATTACCTTATTGCTTTTTATATTTCCAGTAAAATTTATTCGATATAAAAAGTGTACATGTTTAAAAATTGGTCACAATTTTACTAGTGACATAGATAATTCTATAACAAATAAAAATATACTGGTTGGATTTGAATATCCTTGTAAGGTAAAAGAATTTTACCTTATTCATTTTATACTTCCAGTATATTTAATTTGTTATAAAGTTGTACATTTTTAATCTTGTCACTTTACATTGTATTCTTTCTTTTTCGTACCTTCTTCTTTTCGTTTATGATGCTGTGAGTACTCTTATCTAACCAATTGTGGAGCATACTACAATTTACACAATGAGTAGATAACTTTGAACATAAAGTCTAAACCAAAAAGGAGGATGGCGTCATCAAAACTATTTCTTACAACTATAACTTATATCAAAGTCTGAGGGACCTAACATTTCCCCCTTTTTGATGATGCCAAAAACTAGATTCTAACATTTTAACTGTAGTAAAACAAAACATTGAAGTTCTTAGTGTTAGATTCTGTTTCCCCTCTTTTTGGCAGCAGCTAACACCTAGTTCTAGTGTTGTCTCCTTGATGATTCACCAGCCACTAGTTTTCTTCTTCTAGTTCTTTTGAGTTGGTCAAGTTTTTAATTGTAGACCTTCTCAATGAACTTCTGAGATAGAGCCTCTGCAAGAGATTGTGCTCCCAGCCAGTGGAGAGCAAAGTTTTCTTCTTCTTGGACGAGGGGTGCGATGAGAAGAAGTTGGTTGATTGGCGAGAGTCTCCATTCTTTCCATTTTAGGACTCTCTGTTTCTCCTTGTCGAGAGAATCCTTATCATGAACGTAGTTCAACCATGATTCTAGATCACTTATGAAGTCTTCTCTTTTTCTGACACCACTTGTTGCTGGAGCATCGTTGTGAGGCTGTGGAGGTGCTAAGGAGAGATCTAGATTTAATCTATGATGTGCCATTTAGGAGTTTTGCCGAAGGTGTTTTGGAGAAAGAAGCTTTTGAAGAGAATAGTGTAGTCAAAGAAGATCATGATTTCACAGAAACCATGATTTACATTTCAATAGAAGAGGTTTGATGATCAATGAAAATGTTCAACTAACAAACCTTATGATTTCATATTAATGCGTATTTTTTAAGTTTCATATGCTCATTTGGTACTGATGTTATGCTCTTTTGTAAAATATCATATTAATTCATATTTCAAATGTATCATATCACATTAAATTCGCATATTGAAATTCTTATGAATTGATTACAAATATAATTTAATAAGTTTTATAAAAGAAAAAAATAATTAGAAGACATGAATTAGAGACGATGAGTCGATGATGCTCATTGTTAAGCTCCTAATACCCAATAAAATAGGTCAGATGCTCAATAAAAGTACACTAATGCACATTTAGCGAAAACCAAGATTTTCCTCTTAAATTACAAAAATGCAACCGCCTCAAAAAATTGTACTTTTTAATTATTAGTTGTATTAGTTAATAGACAACTGGCTTCCTTTATTGGACCATACACCCGGATGTAGGATATAGGGATCGACTGATTCTGTTGATTTATGAAAAATTATATTTAAAATTTTTCTAATTAATAAAATAAAGAAATAATTATATGAAAAAATTGGTAAAATGATCCACTACAATAATTTTATTCAATATAACCATAAAAATAATTTCAATTTTACTTTTTCTTTATTATTATCTCAAATCAAAAGTTGGTGTGTTTTGATGAAAAAGTTGGAAGTGTGATCGGCCGAAAAACCAAACAAGATTTTTACAGCATCATAGCTGAGTTTATTTCTTAGAATGTTTTTACTTGGATTGTAATTTGTCCTAGACCAGACCAGGCCAGACCAGTCCATACCAGTCCATACCAGTCCAGAACAGACCAGACTTGGATAGTTATACAAATACAAAGAAACAAGACCTTACCAGACCAGACCAGTTCAGACCAGTTCAGACCAGACCAGACCAGACCAGACCAGATCGGACCAGACCAGTCCAGCAAATTACACTCATGGGTGAGCGTTCTTATATCTTTTTTTTTTGAAAACAGCGTTCTTATATCTTTTATGAACTACTATCGTACTTTAAGAACAAAGCTGAGAAATTGATGAGAAAATTGCTTCTTTTTTTGCAACCTGAAATCTTATGTCGGCTCAAACTAATCGAAAGATGAATAAAGTACATAGATTCCTGTTGATTGGGTTCATAGCATTCCTCGCCTTCAACTATGTCGACGCAGGTTATGAGGTATTCTAACAAAAAGAAACAATATTTACTTGAGTATTAGTTAAAACGTAGATTATTTCTCAATTTTTTTAATAGGCATTCAAATTTTTATGTGTGAGTTTTAGTTATCCATGTTATGTGTGCTTTGGTGGTTGGTATCGTTTTATACATCTCATTGGAGCTAGGCTCTCAATGCTAGGTCAATATAACTTCCAATAGTGCTCTAGATGCTACAAGCGTGGAACCATTGAAGCAGAATGGTACCTTCAATGCGAATCTTGGCCTGATAAATAATGGTAATGAAAAGACTTTTGGTCTGAAAAAGAGCAATTCAAGTAATCACGTAGTGCTAGAGGAAGCTGAGGATGATACAGGACTTGATGTTAGAAGTTCTGAGAGTACGGTCGACCATAATGCTGGCTTAAAAAATGCTGGAGACCATGCTTCTGAGAAACAGGATGATGAGAAAGCAAAGGCTGTTGGCATGTTGGGTTTAGAGTCTGGACACGAGGTGGCATCGTCAACTGGGGAGAAAGATAGCATCCGAGGTGAACATTGTGATTCTTCACCATACAGTTGCAACATTGAGGACGAATCATTACTTGCTTGTTTAAGGGTTCCAGGAAATGGTATGTTATTGACATTGCTAAACTATTTTATTTTCTGTGTCAATAGAGCATTGATTTTCTTAACTGTTACACTAGTAGTTTATTATCAATTTGGCGATATGGGACTCATATAATTTGTTTTAGGAAAAAAGTAATTTCTCTTGTTTGGATTTGAGGGGAAATGGCTAGAACTCTGTCTACTTTATGTCTCAAATAGGAAGAAAATGAGAGTGGAGTTCTGATCCTCTATCCCCTCACCCATGACATCGATTCAATACATCCATCACCTCTACCCCATGCACCTATCATATCATTTTTTATCCGTTTCCCTTTACCTCCTATTATCTCTCTCACGCTCCTCCCACTTTCTGCACACAGATGTGTTTAAATGTTAAAATAATCTTCATTTTTCATTTCATTTTTGTTTATGCTTCTTCCACGCGCTTGGGCAGTTGGAATTTTTTTGCCCCTATGATTCATTTCTGTAGTGATATTAAAAAGCAGTTCGAAATGAGAAAGTTGTATACCAGTCATCATTGAGCTTTAAGAGTACTACTGCAGCAATGGTTCCTTTCTTTACTACTTTGAGTTCAAGTATTCAACTAGCCTCTGAAATTGAATCCGCAGCAAGTTAAAGACGACGTCTAATTTGGTATAGAATTTCCATAAATCTTTGGTTGGACTTACTGTTGGCTCCTTCTTTATCCTTAAGTTAAGAGATTCACTTTTCTGTAGGGTGTTTAGAAATGTGTGATATTTTTCATTTCTGTGGTACTAGGATTAACAAGCTATTTATAATGTACCTTGTTGGGGTGATATGGAGTCCTCCAAGAGTTTCATTCCCACCTGAGAAGGACATTAACTTTATAAATCATATCCATTCTTCATCTTTCTGGTTACGATGAAGAGGATGCCTTCACATTTTTTCTTAATTAAGGTTTCTTTTTGAATGCATTATTTGTGAATTAAACAATTCTTCTTAGTATAACTTCAGGTTACAATTTGTCTCCTGTCAGAATCCCCGGACCTTTCACTACTGGTCCAGAACAAAGGAAAACACCATATAAGTGTTAGTATATCTGCTTCTAAGTATGTTGAACTGGAGACAAGACAGATTGATCTCAAAGAGATGGAAAACATGAAGGTAAGAATACCCGAGCTTCATTGTATCGTACATGTATTAATTCATTATGGTGCCTTTGAACATTAATTTGTTACGGGCGTGGTTGGGGTCTCGTTTCAGATCTAGGAAATAGAGAATATGAGAGAGGAATAATAAATTAGGCATAAGCTAGAATTAATCAGTGTCCGACCTTGTCAAGACAGGCAAGAATTAATTTTTCTTAAGCTCTTTATTGAATAATAGTATAATACTGATGACCCTTATATGCCTATTACAAGGACCCTAATTATAAAAGGAAATAAATGCTAATTAAGAAGTTGCCTAAAGTAGAACAAGAATACTTATAAAAGGAGTCTAAGGAGATACATGCTAATTTAGAAGCTGCCTAAAGAAGGAAAGGAATAATAATAATAATAATAATAATAATAATAATAATAGTAATAGTAATAATAATATAAGGTTTCGACTTTCGTTGCTCATATCATACTCACCTCTTGGACATCAAGCTTGAAGGAAAGTAACCTGTAGTGTCAGTCTTTGCTACGATCAAATGGTGTGATTAGAAAAACATTTATCGCATTGTGCCAGATGCACCCTTTTGTAATTTGTGCATAACCAACGTGATTACATACAGAGATTAGACACTTCCATGTGGATCTTGTGATCAGGTTAGCTTTTTGACTGAAGAAACTAGAAAATGGATCGTGGAAATTGAGTTGTCGGTCCATATGCATAAGTCCTTCAAAAACACATAGCTCATGCAAGAAGAGACCATCAAATCTTTCCATTGCAGGTTCGGTACTTTTCCTCAAAGAGATCAGAACCCAAGTGTAGCATAATAGGTTCAAACCCTAGGCCCAAGAGAAATTGCCTATGCAAAGTTGTTGCTGAAATAAATATCCCTTCTTGTGGACTATTTAACGGGCTTACAACCTCAGATGAAGGTACACTTCCTCCACGGCTCCACTATTTGAACAGTTGCAGAACAGCTTACCAGATCTTGTATTGAAAGAAGTGGTCTGGTGACCTTGGCACATGGCAGAGATAGCTCATCTTGTGTAAAAAAATGACCAGAAAGAGAAGTTGTCAGCATCTTTAGCTTTTCTGGGGGTGCCACCAAAGTTGGAAGCAATGGAGTTGTTGGAGACTATTAGGGGCAGCGAACTAGGGATTCCTGGAGCAAGAGAAGTGCACATGATTTTTATTTTGTTTTGAGCTGCTCCTGATAATAATTATGATTAGGGCAGCGCTATGGAAACACAATCAGTGAAATTAGGACTACAGAAACTGATGATGGCCTCAGGAGTGACTTCTCTACAGTGGTGTGCTGCATATTAGTTGGGAAGTAGGGCAACAAAGATGCTGAACAAAGGATGTTTTGGTCCTAATGGGGAGTTCTCCCATTTTTAATCAAAGGTGCCTCAACAAATAACCAAACTTTACTTTAATCCATTTTTTATTTATGAACTGAAAAAGACAAAAAAATATTTGATGATATTTTTATTTTTTACACCAAAATGTGCATTTTGTTTTCCGAAATTATTAAGAAAAAAATCCAAGAAAAAAATTGCTTATAATTATTTAATTAATGTTATACTAAATTGATGTGTAAAAATATATGTTGGATTTTTTTGATGATGCTGGAATGCAGGGGAAAAAAATGTATTGACGGAGTTCATACATGGTTTTCATATAGTCGGAGTTCATATTTAAGTTTTCTGACGGGGAAGGATGTGGGTAGTCTTAGGTCTCACTATTCAATGTAATTTTCTTTAGAATAAAATAATTTATGCAAAATCTTAGTGTGATCAAGAATGCATACCAATGGATATTTGGACAGTGCTAGTTTTTAATGGCAAAACCAGCTGCTGCGCATGAGTATCCCTTTTCAGATATCTTTTATAAATTAAAGATCTAAGTGAAGTTAGAACAAGTTCATTATGATATTCAAAACATTTAAAAAATTAACTTGACAAATTGAATACAAAATTACAACTTAACTCAACAATTCATCTCTCAGGCCCTTGATTCTTTTCATACTATTGACTGACCTGCTTACTTTATCATTGCTGATGTTGCTTTATAGTTCCTTGAATTCTCTTTTAGTATTTTAATTTTGGTTCAGACTTTCCTGTTTTGTTTATAAAAAAATTGTTTGTCATTGAGACCACTTGCTTCTTATACACCCTTGTGGTGAGACCCTTCCTTGAACCCTCGCCTTGTGGGGACGCCAATGTGCACCGGCTGCCCCTTTCACTGAGGCCACTTACTGCCATCCAGACCAGTGAGATTGGAAGGGCAGATCAGGTGTAGTTAGTAGACAACAGATTGGGAGTGTCCTGATTAGGTGAAGCTATGCCATCGTTTTATCTGTAGACTGGTGAATATGTTTACAGTGTTGGTTCTTGTTGTTGACATTTGTCTGTTATTTCAGCTGAATATTTGATATGATTTGAGTTGGAGCTAGGTTATAAACTGCTATTTTTTTACAAAACAGGAATAAAATTAAGAGAGAAACAAGATATTGTACTATCAACTCCCTTTGATGATTTTAATGAGTTACACTAAGTTTTTTCTTCCTAATACTCCCTTTTTCATGACATTATCACCAATTCCTTAATTATGTTGCTTCTTAATGCTTCCCCTTATAGATGAGGTTACATACTCTTAAGTTTCTTCAAAATGCAAAGAAAATTAACACCTCAATTCTACAAAAAAAACATTATTCCCAATCAGTGGGATCGGCTACATTAACCAATTGGAAATATCCATTGGTCATCTGCTGATATCCTCCTTTTCTGTTCGTTTTTGTTATGCACCATATGCTCCTCAAGTCATTTTCGACCTACTCTGAATTTATCTTAAGTCTCACGACCCAAGACTCCACTTTCTGTAATGGGGCATATCTAGTTTTTATGTCCACGCTCCCTCAGATTTCATCATCTAATCTAGAATAGAAATGCAATCAAGCTTAAAAGGGGAAGGGAGCTCTTCTAAATAGGAAAGCTCTTTAACTAAAGATGTGAAGGGATTAAATAATTAATAATTTAGACAATCTTCCATTATTCTTGATTTGTTGGATCATTCAAACCTGGACATATGTGATTTCTGCTTGTCATGATTGTCACCCAGTCATGCATACATCAAGTTAAATGATACATGATGCTGAAGCTGGGGAGCCACTGTAGAATCAGTAGGATTAGTTATTTATTAAGTTTAATTTTGTTAACTTGTTGATATTGCCTTTTTTTGCTCAATTAAAGCTTTTATATTTTGTAGGGTATTCTGGAATTTTTCAATGAAACTTTCTGTAATTTCTCTCTTTCTCCTCTTTCTTCTTCTCCATCTCTAAATGGGTTGTAGAGACTTGAGACTATTCTTTAGAGAACTTTGGAAAGTTTGGTATGCCACATTATGACCTACAAAAGGCGATCCTTTTCTACTACATCCCTTCTATTAGCTAAAGAAATTATATCAAATGAGTGTCAAGCCAACTCATGTGTTGAAAAGCTCTGAAATGCTCACTGTGTGGTTTGGACAGAGAGAGAAGCCATAGCTCATGAAATTTTTGAAAAGGCTTAGAGCATTAGCAACTTAGCACACACAGAATTGAAGATGCATTCAGTGTGGCTGATCGAGTTCATAACCAACTTTTGAATGAAACGGATTCCATGACTGCAAAGACGGCTGCTTTCAAATATGGGGCTACAAGTAGACCTGATAAGTAATCTTCCACTTCTCCTCCACACATTATTATGTGTGGCTGATCGAGTTCATAACCAACTTTTGAATGAAACGGATTCCATGACTGCAAAGACGGCTGCTTTCAAATATGGGGCTACAAGTAGACCTGATAGTAATCTTACAGTTCTCCCTCATGGCAGGCTTATATAGTTGATTTTTCATATGCATGATTATAAATCCCATTATTATGTTTCTTAGGCTTAGTTCAGAAGTCTCCTGCTTCTAAAGATGTTAATTTGAAAGGTCTTTGTCTTTATAATGAAGGTAAGCTACTGAATGCCCGGTGTAATTTTGTTGTTGTAGAGTGGTAGCTAACTTATTTAGTAATGCCAACTTTAGAGTCCCCATTTACAGAAATCAGAAATGTCATTACCATTTGAACCAGGGAGAGCCTGGAATAATGGTAAGAACTACTCCCTCCATCACACCATCTTTGCCCGATTCTTTATTTTCAGCCTTTTTTACAAAGTTTGTCCCTTGTCATATTTGATAATATTTGTGTGGGTCTAATTCATTCTTACTTATTCACATTTCACAAATTCAGTACCAACCACATCATTCTACATTTCTTAAAATCATGCCACCTCCTCATGTCTCAATCTTAGTGGGACCGGGATAGTAGTTTCTGAAACATTAGTACAACCATTATTAAATTTGTTGGTGCTATCATTATGAGTTATGAGTTATGACATATTATTGCATGGTTCGACTCATAGTTATTACGGCGTCGCTTCGACTATTGCTCGGCGGCTTGGCTATATATTTGTGTTAGTTTGGGTTTTGCAGTGCTTGTTTCCCTCGGACACCAATTCCTTTTTGTAGTTGTGTTGAAATAATTTTTCTAGAGAATTATAAGATATTTAGTTAATGAACTGAGAGTTCTTGTGTTGTAATACAACATCCATGGTAGTCAAACTCGCGACTCAACTTGTAGGATCGGATAAGTTTACGATCCAAAACTAAACTTGCGATCCCATTCTTTCTGAGAATCGTAAAATATCAAGGAATGATTGAATCGCCGAGTAGACGGATAAACTCGTAGGCTCGTACAGGGTCGGCGATTATTTTGCGATGGCTGAATAAAAAGAGAAAAATTCTAGGCTACGCGAATCGTCAGCGTAAATGGTCCAAACCATCTGGAATCGGTGGAAGACGTTCAAAAATTTGAAAGAGGAGGTTCGTCGCTTCAAATTTCGTGCAACTTAATCTATAAATTAGAAGTATTCGTCTCGGCAACTTCTACTCTCAGGTCCGACTAGTCAGTCGAGGACCTTCTTTGCGTTGAAGACGCGAAGGCCTACTTCCATCTCCCGGTTCTGAGTGGTCAACGACAAGTGAACTCTATTCTTTGTTGTTCGTTCCTTTCTCAAGCAGGTGAGTTAGTATGAGTTATATTATATATATTTAATTAATTATAAATATCAATACTTCAATTTATGTACATGTACTAGCATTTTATCTTACTAAATACAAAGTAATACACATCATTTTAATTTTATTAGTGATAGATTACTTTAAATTATTATTATTATTATTATTATTATTATTATAATATCTGTTAGGTGTATAAAGTTACAATAATCCTTAATTAAGTAAACTAAAGTTAGACTGTTCTGTTAATGGGAGCAATCGGAAGCTGCAATGTAACTCCTATAGCAAAATCACTTATGGAGGTCCTTTTCGAATGAAGTATCAGTTGGGGGGAACCCAAAAAGATGTTTTTGCTTGTAAAGCAGTTACCGATAAAGTAAAGCAACTAACGTGGGATATCGTTGACACCGACAAGGTGAAGAAGCAAAGTGAGTGAGATGATGATGATGTAGAAGTAGGTGAGAAAAGAAAACTCAATGAAGTGGAAGGTCAACCTTCTAATGTTAGTTTATAAAAGAAAGGAGTTCCCACTCAAGCCACCATTAACACCATGTACCAGAAAAATCTTAAAGAGGATGCTTGTCAAGCAATCTGTAGATTTTTGTATAACAATGCTATATCATTTAATGTCACGATAAGTGAAGAATTTTTTCTTTGTATGAGTTGATCGCAAAGCATGGTCTTGGATTCAATCCGTGATCTTATCATGAAATTAGAGTGAAGTACTTGAAGCAAGAAGTGGACCTAATGAAAGCTGTTGTTAAAGACCATAGAGAGGAATAGAAGAAAACCGATTGCACTATAATGAGTGATGGATGGCGTGATACAAAAAAAACTTTGATATTTCTTAATGAATAACCCAAAGGGATATTTTTAAAAATCTATTGATGCGCTCTGATATCGTTAAGTCTGCTGACAAAGTGTTCAAGATGATGGATGATGTAGTAGTGGATGTTGGTGAATGGTGAGAATAATGTTCAAATTGTGACCGAACTACAAAGCTGCTGGAGAGACGTTGATCAAAAGAGGAAAAGATTGTATTGGACACCTTGTGCAACACATTTTATAGGCCTCATGCTTGAAGATTATGAGAAGAAGATTTCATTCATGGAGAGACGATCCCTAAAGGTAGAAGAATTACTACCTTTATTTATTCTAGGACTGCGCTTCTTTGTTACACCACTACACAAAAAATAGAGATTTAGTGAGACCGGACATGACTCGTTGTCCACATGATATTTAACTACGGGATGCCGTCATGAGAAAAAAAGTTCGTTGAATAAAATGTTCACATCCCAAACATGGAAGTCATCAAGATATGCAAAGACTAGTGATGGAAAGTTTATTGAAGATATTGTTTTGGACAAGAAATTTTGGAAGAATATTGTGGCGTGTTTGAAGGTTACACTTCCTCTTATTGAAGTGTTTTGTTTGGTTGAATCTGAAGGAAAACCAACGATGAGTTTCATAAATGAGGGAATTAATTGAGCGAAAGAAAAAAAATTACAAAGTGCTTTCAATGGTATAAAAAATGGTGCCTAAAATATTATATTTACCTAATTTTTTGTATTAAAGTAAACTAACTAATTTATTTATTATTATTCTTTAGTTACTTGCCTTTGTGGAAAGTTATTGGTGAAGGCTGGGACAAGCAGCTTCATAGGCCTTTACATGCTGCTGGCTACTTTTTAAACCCTTAGATGCATTATAGTCCCAATTTTAAAGCTGACATTGAAGTTAAAAAAGATTTGCACAACTGCATCACACGTATGGTAAATGATGCTAAAGTACAAGCAAAGATAGATGTCCAGCTCGATGATTTTAAGAAACGTGAAAATCTTTTTGGCAGTTCTTTAACTAGAAAGACACTAGATACGAAGTGTCCATCGGATGAGATAGATCTTCGTAGGGGTGGACATATCGGTTTTCGGTTCAGTTTTTATCAGTTTCGATTCGGTTTGGAATGGGTTGAAAGAATTATTATCAAACAAAACCCAGTCTATTTTTCGATTTGGTGTGGTTCGGTGTAGTTCGGTTTGGATTTGTTATTTTCTAATAATATATGAAGGTTTTATTGAAATTCTTTAGTTCGGTTCGGTTTTGTTAAGTTTTTATAGGTTTTGGGTTCGGTTCGGTTTAATACGGTTTGGAAGAAATATTACCAAACTTAAACCAAATTGCATATGGTCCGGTTTTGGTTCGGTTTAGTACGGTTCGGTAACCAATGGAATGTCAAACAGATTTGCACGTTTCTTAAAATCATCGAGCTGGACATCTATCTTTGCTTGTACTTCAGCATCATCTACCACACACGTGATGCAATCGTATCATAAGCTTTAAAATTGGGATTGTAATGAATCTGAGGGTTTAGAAAGTAGGCAAGTAGTCAGCTGCATGTAAAGGCTTATGCAGATGTTTGTTTCATCTTTCATCAATAACACACCACAAAGGCAAGTAACTAAAGAATAATAACAAATAAATTAGTTAGTTTACTTTAATACAAAAAAATTAGGTAAATACTCCTTTTGTCTCGAAATAAAGTTCTCGGTTTGACCTACACATATATTTATGTAAGAATAGATTTAGTTTTGACTTTCTAAGTATACCTTGTCTTATGTGAAATCAAGCAAAAAATGGGTAAAAAGTAAGGGTAGTGTGACTTTTTGGTTAAAAGTGGTTCCTTTTATAGAAATGATAACTCTTCTTTTAGGGCATATATAAAAGCAAAATGGGAACTTCTTTTCGAGACAGAGGTAATATAATATTTTAGGCACCTTTTGTTTACACTATTGAAATCACTTTTGTATTTTTTCTTTCCTTTGATTCATATATGAATCCCGCTGATTTTTTCTTCTGATTCAACCAAATGAAGCACTTCAATTAGAGTAAGTTTAGCCTTCAAACACGTGACAATAATCTTCCAAAATTCCTTGTCCAAAACAGTATCTTCAACAAACTTTCCAATTGCTAGTCTTTTCATATCTTGATGACTTTCATGTTTGGGATGTGAACATTCTAATCAATGAACTTTTTTTCTCATGACGACATTCCAAAGTTAAATATGATGTGGCAAAGCGAGTCATGCCCAATCTCGCTAAACTCTATTATTTGTGTAGTGGTGTAACAAAGTTAAATATGATGTGGCAAAGCGAGTCATGCCCAATCTCGCTAAACTCTATTGCTACAACAGTTACATTCCAGCTTCCGATTGCTCCCATCAACAAAATGACTATATTTTCAAGTGATACCATTCTTTTGGCTGGGGCATTTTATGTCACTGCTTTGGAACCCATAGCAGCGGAACTAGGTATTGATAGCATAATGCACTACAACACATATAACGATGAATGAAGAAATATTATTATAAATATAATAGTATTTTTTTTAAAAAATTAAGCTATTATAATGGTAGAAAATATTTCTGAATATGTAATAAATAACAGAATTAAGAAAACTATGCTATTTTAATTATTTATAACATCAGTAATCAATTAAATGTAATAAGAAATTATATTTATATATATACTTTTTAATAGCACCGAATATTTCAATCTAAATATAAATAAAGGCAGTATCAAGTCCCAACTGATTAAAAAAATCTCCAAAAACTTGAAACATCAAAACTAGGTAACGCACCAAGAAGTCCAAAAAAGAAAGGGTACATTAATGCAATGTGGCTTAAGAAGCAGCAACAGATGGCTTAGAAGTAATAGAGTTTGGACCTCTTCTTGGCCACACTCTGACTGCGCCTCTCCCTTTGCTCCTTCAGCCTATTGGCAAGCAACCTCTATTATTCCTGAGCCTCTGTCTTAGCCTTGGCGATCCTTTGCTTTTTCTGAGCAATTATGGCCCTCTTGTCTGGAGGGTCAATGTAGTCACCAGCCTCTGTAGTTTAGGAGCCTTGCTAACCTCCTTCCCCTTTTTATTACTAAATGTCCTGCGGTACGTGTTGACATACTTCCTGACATCATCTTCCTTGGACAGGTTGAAGAGCTTCTGTTAGGAATCTGCCTACTTAGTATTTTAATAGGGTATTTGAAAGGAGAAATAAAATGGGCTGAGGTGAATTAAGTGGGCTGGGGTCATTTAATGGGTCTGTTTATCTATTTTAGTCCCTTTGTGGACCTACTACTATAAATAGTAAGTGGGGTAGCTAATAATGGGTAGACTGTCATTTTATAAGATTGTTGCCTTGTTGCCTGAGTGTCCCGATATCTTGTTGCCTAAGTTGAAGTTTACCCCTATCAATAAACACCCCTTTCATCTCGTTACCAGATCTACGTTGTTGTTCACTGTTTTCCGCAGGATTATTGCTTGATTCCTATCATTGGTATCAGAGCACTTGCTCCTGGGAATCGGATCGTTGTGAGGTAGCGACTGCAACCTAGCTCTCGTTTTCGAAGTGGATGGTAAAAACGAGATTCAGAATGGAGCAGCGTATGGACACCTTTGAGCGGGAGATGCAGGAGATGAGGACGGCAATGACAAATTTCATGGCCACGATCAATGACCAGATTCAGACAAGCATAGCAACGTCGGTGGCGGCTCATCAGAACAGAAGCGGCCATGTCAGGGGGAGATCGCCATCCCCTCACCATCGTCGCTCGCGATCACCCACTCACTCCAGAGGTAACTCCGTACATTCTCCCATCCACAGGCGTCGGGTTCAAACGGGGAGGAAGGTGGATTTACCTATGTTTAATGGGGAGGGTGCATACAATTGGATCGTGAGAATGGAGCGTTATTACAGACTGAACAATATTGAAGAAGAGGATAGGGTGGAAGTATCTGTTGTGGCAATGGAGGATAAAGCGCTGAATTGGTTCCAATGGTGGGAGCATCAGGCGGAAGAGAGAACCTGGGAAAACCTGAAGGATGCATTGATTCGCAGGTTCCAACCGGACTTAATACAGAACCCCTATGGCCCAATGCTGAGCTTGAAACAAACAGGAACTGTGGCAGATTACAGGGAGGAATTCGAAATGGTGATGGCTCCTCAGAGGGAGATTGACAGGGGAATATTGAGAGGCATCTTCATTAACGGTCTCAAGGATGAGGTCAAGGCGGAGCTGAAACTGTGCAACTCCAGATCCTTGTCTGCCACTATGGATAGGGCTCTTTTGATAGAGCAGAAAAATGAAGCTCTCTATGAGAAGGGCAAGGTTGCAGAGAAAACTACTGGAAGGGAAAAGGGAGCTGTGAATCATAAGGCAACAGCCTGGGGAGAAGGGTACAGATCCAAGGCCAGCAGTTCAGGGCCATATAATACTGGAAGAAACTTTGCAGACCACAAGGGAAACCAACCTTGGTTTACTCCTGATGGGAAGAAGGAAACAGAAATAAATCCCGCAGACATACGAAGAGTAGGGCCACAGCTGACACAAGAAGAATACCAAGATAGGAGCCGGAAGGGGCTTTGTTTCAAATGCGGTGAAAGATGGGGAAGAGAGCACTCATGCAAAATGAAGAATTACAAACTGATTTTAGTGGAAGATTCCGAGGGAGAAGAGGAATTAGATAACTCAGAAGGGGTAATCCTTGAAGATGAAAAGGTCACCATGGAATCTAAGTCCATGCAATTATCCTTCATGAACCAGAAGGAAACACCCTCCATGAAGGCCTTCAAGGTACAAGGGATTCTGAAATGGGTCAAGGGAGAAAAACAAGTAGAGGTGTTGATCGATAGTGGGGCTTCCCACAACTTCATTTCTCAGAAGTTGGTAGAGCACTGTAATCTACCTTACCACACTATTTCAGGTTATACAGTACAGATGGGTAATGGTGATAGTATATCTAATAAGGGCAGATGTGAGGGGCTAGTTTTGAATATGCAGGAGACTATTATCCAAGAGAACTTCTATATGCTTGACCAGGGAGGAGCTGATTTGGTCCTGGGAATGGAGTGGCTGGCTAGTTTAGGGGATGTAGAGGTCAATTTCCAGAAGCTTAGCATCAAGTGGAAGCAGTCTGGGTCAATTCAGACTATTCAAGGGCATCCTGAGTTCAACTCTATTGAAATATCTCAGCAAACTAAGACACAGATTCTGAGGGGGGTTGGGGATGGTTACATTGTATTCTGGGAAGGTAAAGTAGTGGAAGGAGAACAAGGCCATCTGAATGATCTCAGTTATGATCCTTCCATAGATGCCATTATAGTTTGTGAAGATGTTAGGGAGCTGCCAGCTGTTCGTATATCTATTCAAGAGGGAATTGTAGATGTTGTCAGTCAGGACCAAGCCAGGGTGGTTGGAGGAGTTGTATTATTTAGGGATGCTTTGACAAGGCAATTGGGGAAGAATGACTTACAGAGGAGTGCAACTGAAGGATCAGTCTGCATTCACTCAATTGACAAATCTGGGATGACAGTTAAGGATTTCAGTTCGATACTATCTGCAATATGGGGCTCCTCTAAGGCTGAACTGAGAGCGGCTGATGAGTTGGGTAGAATCAGAGTGGACCTGAACTCTTCTACTAAGGCTGTGGTAATTAATGTCTCTAACAGGGAGCATCCCAGGGATTCATTTTTAAAGCAAGAAATTGTTGGGGGTATCATAATTGATGGCAGGTGGCTGGATGAACTGCACAGTCTTTCTGGAGCGGTTCAACGGGCAAGATATTCCTATAATTCTCCTATGATGCAGCCCAAACAGGAGATTGATCTACAGGATACACACTTCAAAGTTGGTAGCTTGCTTGGGGACCTCTTGGTGATGATCAAATTTGTAGTCAATAAGGGTAAGCAAGTTGCGGTTGTTTCCCTTGATGTAGCAGCTGAAGTTACCACAAGGGTAGCTGGATTTGAGCTTGCAGAACTTTTATGTGCTGATAGTGGTTACAAGGAAGAGGCTTCAAGTGTAATTCCAAGGAATTTTTATACCCAATTTCTGCTCCTGTTAGCTGGGAAAGATGTGATAATGAAAGTAAAAGAAATGAAGCTCCGAGATCAGAAACCAAGGAGGTACTGGGAAGGAAGAGGTTCCAGGATGAAGAAGAAGTTCAAGATAAAGGCTGTGTCTTATTACCCACCTTGAGGGCAAGGTGGTTAATTAGGGGGGGAGTAATGTTAGGAATCTGCCTACTTAGTATTTTAATAGGGTATTTGAAAGGAGAAATAAAATGGGCTGAGGTGAATTAAGTGGGCTGGGGTCATTTAATGGGTCTGTTTATCTATTTTAGTCCCTTTGTGGACCTACTACTATAAATAGTAAGTGGGGTAGCTAATAATGGGTAGACTGTCATTTTATAAGATTGTTGCCTTGTTGCCTGAGTGTCCCGATATCTTGTTGCCTAAGTTGAAGTTTACCCCTATCAATAAACACCCCTTTCATCTCGTTACCAGATCTACGTTGTTGTTCACTGTTTTCCGCAGGATTATTGCTTGATTCCTATCAGCTTCCTAATCTTTGAAGCTCTTTTAGGACCCCTTATCCTTGGCTTCTCAACATCGCTCAGACCAGGAAGGTCATTTTCACCTTTCTTCACAATGACCAAATTCAGAACTGAAAGGTAAGGACTGACAATGCTACCCAAGACCAAATTCAGAACTGAAAGGTAAGGACTGACAATGCTACCCACGTACTGATTTTCTTCTCCTCTCACCATCACGCCTTCCATAACCCCGGAAACATGGAGTACCTCTAGGCAGTAAAAGGCAGACACGGTTTGGAGTCGATACTCCTTGCTTCATGGGAAATCCTTGTTTGTCACATCCACCCATGATCATGAATACATATCCCTTAAACTCCTCTCCCAAAGCATCACCACTGACTTCTTGAGTGATTCTCTTGTCATAAAAGGCACGATGTTTTTGTTCATCGTCAATCTCGAGCTTCTTCTGGCAACCCATAGTCGGATTTGCAATGTTGAACTTCATCCTTGCTGGAAAAGAGAAGTGGCCGCTACGAAGATAATCTTCTAAGACGGGCTGCGCTCACTCCCAGCTTCTCCTAAGTAAAAAAAAAATTGTATTTGTAATAAACAAACAAACAATCTTACTTTATTTTGCTTCATAATAATAACTTTATAACCGTAAGGATTATTATAAGTTTATAACAGTAAGGATTATTTTAAGTTTATAACAGATATAATAATTTAATCTATTACTAATAAAATTATAATAATGGGTATTACTTCGTATTTAGTAAGAAGGATAAAATGCTAGTACATGTACATAAATTAAAGTATTAATATATAATTAATTAAATATATAATATAGTTCATACTAATTTACCTGTTGGAGGAAGGAACGAATAAAAAACAACATGGTGCACTTGTAGATATGGAGGTCGTCGACTGACCGGTTGACCTAAGAGTGGAAGTTGTAGAGAAATAAGTAGCTACTGAGCAAGGGATTCAAAGGTGACGCTTGAGTCATTGCTGAATACTTCTAATTTATTGATTAGAAGCGACATACATCTTCTTTCAAATTTTTGAAGGTCTTCCACCAATTCCAGATGGTTCAGACTATTTCCGCTGATGATTTGCGTAGCCTAGATTTTATTTTTATTTTTCTTCAGCCATTGCAAAAGAATCGCCGACCCTGTATGAGTTTACGCGGCAATTCAGCCGTTCCTTGATATTTTACGATTCTCGGTAAGATTGAGATTGCAAGATTAGTTTTGGATACTAAACTCGTCCGATCCTACAAGTTGTCTCGCGAGTTTGACAACCATGGCTACACCAGAATGAGGTTCATCATTTGTGCAGTCACTCCACCCTCCTCCGCTACGTTGGACTAGTTTTCTTCTGCATGGACTCCATTTATGAGTTATGTTACCAATAATACTTGTACAGTATCCACTTTATGGAAAAACACTGAGATGGCTTTACTATTCTTTTGAAACAATTAGAAGTTAGAAAAGTTTTATCATTCTCTTGAAAGTTGAAACAAGGAAGATGGTTGCACTTGTTTGAAATCAGAATATGCAAGGTTGTTAGGATCGCACTTTGACTCATAAGATCGTCCAATCTTACGAGTAGAAGGGGATGGAGTGATCTCGATCGTCGGTAGGATCGGAAATAACTCTAGGATCCCGGATTAACGAGTAAGATCGGAAAGCGCTAGAATCGTCGATCTGCTGCGATTAGCGAATCATTAACAACCTTGGACAAAAAATGGAGCCCGGTGTCTGGAATGACAGGACCTGCGAAGATTTACGATGTCCATGCGCCACCTGCTCTATGTCTTACGCGTAAGATTGTGATTGTCAGTTTGAAGTTTGAATCGATTTATAAAAGGTTATATTTGCACTTCATCTCATCTGTGTTTCTCCTCTCTGTTCTGAAACTATCCCTCTGCTTTTCATCCAAAACTCCCTGATTTTCTTAATCCCTAAAAGTTGTCACCTCTCTGACTGACAGTGGCAAGTGGGTCTTGTTCTTAAGACAAGTGGAATGGGTCTTGACATGATGTAAATATTATTAATATTAATTAGGGAGTTAAATAGAGTTTTAAATTTCATTATGTGTGTGTGTATATTGAGAGTATATGTAGGGAGTATATTGTATGTAACTTTGATTCTAAGATCTTACGATCCGATTTACGATTTCTGAGTTACGATCTCCTAGCCCCCTTCCGATCCGTGTTAGGATCTCAAGTTTAACATCCTTAAAATTGAGAATATGTACTGATTCTGAAATATTTCTCTTATCTGCTTACCTAAGGGTTTCTCCTTGATTTGTATGTACTGGTTTCCCCCGATTCTTTGCTGCATAGAACTCAGAATATGTATTTAAATTCCTGGAGTATCGTGAAATTCTGTAATTGAAAATCTCCATTTCGATCTTCCAACTACATAAATTTTATCAGCACTACTTTTATCTGTAGTTTTTTTATCAGTCATTCTCACATTGCAGATAAAGGTTTCCTTCAAGAACAGTGGAAGCGACAACTTCATCATTGTAGAGGCGGGAGATGGTAAATGTAAGCTTGACTTCAGCAATCTAATTGAACACAACGCTGACAACGAAGCTGACCACGTCTCCCACTTCAAGTATCCATCACTCTCTTCCTCTGCAACATTAATTTTCTTGGTGGCATTGCTGTTGTGTGCATCTGTTTGGCCATGCATCAACTATTATAAGAAGCACGTTTCCAAGATGGGCAGTGGTAAGTACCGAAAACTAGATATGGAGCTGCCAATTTCGGGTGGAGTGAAACTTGAGGTGGCTGTAAGTGATGGATGGGACAAGAGTTGGGATGACAACTGGGACGATGAAGAAGCACCAAAAACTCCCGCCGTGCCCGTCACTCCAAGCCACCCATCCAAAGTGGTGGTAGCTTCTAGACGGTCTAACAAGGACAGTTGGAAAGATTAAATCTTGACAGTAATGTAGACATGTTTGTTGGTTTTCTTTCCAATCATTTTTTATACTTCTTAGGGGTTGTTGGGTAGTTTGAACGGCATGACAATGGGAATGAATGGGGTAGTAGAGGGGAATGAGAAAGAAGTACTTTGATCCCAACCTTTTGGTGGTGGATTGGTGGTGGCCGGTGGGGGAGGTGGGTTCGTTGATTTCACTATTCACCTTTCATTACTTCCAAACATCACTTTGATTCCCATTCCCATCCACTATCCACGTCCTCTCCAACCCTCTAACCAAGGGCACCCCTAATGATAGCAGCCAATGGGCCAATTTTATTACAGGCTGGTTCATTAGTGGATTAATATGAAAATCAAAGCGTTCACGTTAGAACAATACTCTGAATCTTAGCTAGCTGTCTCAATGGGAATGATGTCCATATTTTCATGTTTTCCTTTATTGTGCAACAACATGAGTAATGATCCACGATAAATGTCTTTGATTGTTTATTTAACTTTTTGTTTATTATTTGTCCTGACTATTGTGTCCTATAAATTATGGTCAACTAATTTTATTTATTATATATATGTATTATGTCGCTTGTCCTTGTACAATACGTAGTATGATTAATCATTAGTGATAATGTTAACTAGGGGTCAAATTATACCGTGCGACCGGTACCATGGGCATGGTATACCGGTCCCAATACGACGCCGTTTTTCACAATTCAGAATCCTCATCTCCTTTGGTTAGCACCTAGTCTTCTCCGGTTATTGCTGCTTCTTCGTCGTTTTTTTTCTTTCTCACGCAAACACCGCATGCCTCTTCTCCATTCTCCAATTCTCTTTCCCTTTGCAACAACATGATCCACAACTAGATTTGTCCACATCATGATAAATGTCCACAATCAGATTTGTTTATGCCTTTCGAAAAAATTATTATCCATAAAAAATAACATAAATACATTCATTGGCCGAATAAAATAAACTTACCCATATAGAAAAATGAATTTGATTTTAAAAAAATTATTTATTTTGATTAGATTTGATAAAATATTACATTTGTGCATGTGTGAATTATGTTTCAAAACAATTTCTGGAATTACATTTTATAGTATATGAAGTTACATATTTATGTGCGCGAGTTACATCTAATATTTGTCAATTTTTACTTATCTTTATCTTTAACTAATTAAATTACAACTGAATTAACTTCTTTCTTTACTAATTTATTGCAAAATATTTATTAACCCACATAAAGCACCACACAAATTCTTTGCCAAAAAGGGAATGAAATTCTTTTTTAGACGGACAAAATGGAAAAGTTGGAAGTTCTTTTAAGGACGGAGGGAGTAACAATAGGGGGTGGGGGAGCCGGGAAAATAGAGATCACATTGAAGCTTTAGAAACATTATGGTTGCATATATTCATACATGAGCTTATGCTAATAATTTTCCAAAACATCAAAATAAAGAAATTATAAAGCAACATTGTCACCATTCCATAAAGAAGCTGCAAATTCTCTTGCTGAAGGCAACTCGCCTAAACTTGTAAGTTTTGACCATTACTGGGCATCAAGAATTGAAAATAACTAAAAATATGATTCAAGCACCAGGCTTTTAAGCAAAAGAGAATCTCGTGGGTATGGCCGCGCTCGGCCAACGGAACCTTAGAAAATCATGGAATGCTAGATGCAGTTCATCGGTCTCATCTTGAGCAGCGGGATTCAGCTGATCTGCTGGAGATCAATCTCCAATTGAAATGCGATAGCATATCCCGGAAAGTTCAGACTTCAGACCCGGGAGGATATGTGAGCGGAAGTTTCAAAATTACTGGAGAAAAGAATTTATCATTTACGAAAATCTTGTTTGTGTAAATAGAATTTCCCGGTTAAACTAATACGGAGTACTACCTTCATCCCTTTTTTTATTAGAACGGGAGAGGGTGACACGGGTTTTAAAAAAAGTGGGTTTTTGTGGTTGATATTTATTGATAATGTAAAAATAAAGTAAGAATGATTTTGAGTCACACAAACTTTACCAAATAAGGTATGAGACAATTAAATAGGGACATCCCAATATGGTAAATAAGGACGTTTAAATGGGGATGGAGGGAGTACTACGTATAATAAATTTATACTACCAAAGTCATTCCTTTTTTTCTCGCTTGCCGATGCACAACTTTGACCGTCATTATATTTAATTCTCTATTTCTAAAAAACTTTTAAAAATTAGATTATGAAACTTAGTAATGAGATGAATTTAACAATATTTTTGAAAAAATAATAATTCACATACATTAGTAAATTAAATGTAGTCAAAGTAAATACATGAATAATGTGTAATTTCTAATGTTGCAACTATTATGATACGGAGGATAATATGATTTAGGAGTAGGGGTGGACCCGGGCCGGTTCGGGCCCGGCCGGGCCTCGGGCCAGGAAAGTTGGGCCCGAGCCCGAACCGCTGGTGGGCGGTTCCGGTTCCGGTTCCGGGCCGGGCCGGGCCAAACAGTAACCGGGCCGGTTCCGGGCCGGGCCGCCCGGCCCGAGTCCACCCCTATTTAGGAGTGGGCTAGTTCACCTAGTTGGGCTTTGCCCCCCCCCCCCATTTCAGAAAAGATGACTTCCCATCCCTGAAAGCCCCCAGAATCGATCGAATAGTTATACCCCGTCTCAAATTGAAATGTAAAGTCTAACATTTTTTGTTAACTAATACTAAAGTTAAATCTTCTGTACTTAGGCCGGCATGGATCCCGTCCAGTTTGAAGCCAGTTCCAATTCTGAAACGGCCGGTCATGGTAGTGAGGGTGGGGTAAACCGAGATCAGAACCACATATTCATGTTCCGGACTAAAAAAATGTTTCTGGTCCTTGGAATGCAAAAAAAGAAAAAACGAACTGGACTAGCCGGTCTCGGTCTAAAAAAAATGCAGCCTGGGAACAGTCCCCGTGAACCCCTGGGCCGGCCTCCTAACTGAATCGGTATAATTGGTCCCGGGAACGGTCGGTCCTGGACTCCAGGACCATGCCTAATGTTATTGTCTGCGTTTCAACATCATTATTATACGATCTATGAGCAAATCCGGTGACTAATAATGAAGTTTTGTCTGGTGTATGTTACAATATTTTGATTTATTCAATATGAACTCAGTCTTTTCAAAATTGTAGTACTGTACATTTGACTTTAATTGCCAATATCATAAACAGGCATACATCATACTGTGCTAAGTCGTAAAGTGTAGTAGAGCTTTTACGGACTTTGTTGATTTCAGTATATAGGCCCATATACTCCGTACAAGCTAAGTGTAAGAGAAATGCAAAAGCAAAGAACTTGTTATACTCATTACAAGCTATACACGAGGTGCCATGGATTAGACAATTGGGATTGGTTATTTGGTTAACTTATAATGTGAACTTGTTAATTTTTTTATGGAATGTGAACTTGTTATTATGACATGATTATCAAGTTATGCATGAAAGTTTAAATTGGCAAGGCGAAATTGGCAAATTAACCTCAAGTTGTACTATTTCAGATTCATAACATGATTTAGGATGTTTTCTTTTGGACTGTTTTCAGTCCCAGACCAGACCAGACCAGACCAGACTTAAACAGACCAGACCAGACTTGGATAGTTATAAAATACACAGAGACCAGACGTTTACCAGACCAGACCAGTTCAGACCAGACCAGACTTAAACAGACCAGACCAGATCAGACCAGACCAGACCAGACCAGCAAATTTCAGTCCAAAAGAAAACATCCTTACTTCTCCACTGTTTTGTCGCATCGGGCAAAAAGAGATGTTCTAAGCAATCGGTTATTTCTACTATGAGAACTTAAGACGTGTTTATTTCGCTGCTAAGTCACAGTAAAGTTAGTAAGACAGATGAAATAAACACACATGTTACTTAAAAACCTTATTACTAACCAAAATAGGTGCTTAAGGGGTCGTTTACTAATCATATCACCTCCATGTATTAATTAAGCAGCACTTTAACTTTTTTTAGTTTCTAAATATATCTTTACCCTTACCTTTTTTCCCTTACTGTTATCCCTACCCTACCCCCTACCCGTACGATATGGTACCCTTACCCTACCTCTCCACCTACACTACTTACCCGGCCCCTCCCCTACCCCTACCCCTACCTCTACCCAGTGCTCATACCCACCCCTACCCCCACCCACAACCTATAGGAGGGGTAGGGGATTAATGGGTACGTTGTACACGTACAGGGTGGTAGGGGAGTAGAGGTAGGGGGTATGTCCCCACATATTATACATATACTTGTGTACATGAATGTTTGTGTGTTTATATATAAGGTTATTTTGGACATTTTAATGTTAACAGTATTTTAAATCTTGTGTAGTGAACCTTTTAAAAAATCATGTGAACTAAACTTGAGCTTATAACACTGCTTATGTTATGCGCTACTTATTAACACAAGTTCTAATAAACGCCGTTTAATAACCTGTGAAGTAAACGTGTCCTTAGGTTTCTCGATACCATCCATCACTAACATGCTCATTAAGTATGATTATTTTGGGATCAATCATGACATTGAGAAGAAGGAACTGTTTGAAAAGAAAATCTAATGTCAGTATTTTAATCCAAACTATTTGAGATGGTAATTATTTTAGATTGTTGAAGAAAAATCTTATTATTTGAAGTATCACTGTTAAGTAAGAGTTTTGTATTTTTAAATTTATTTGATTTTTTAATGTATATATAGTAGCAATGACATGCCAATGATGCCTTTGATAACCATAATAAATCAATGTATTTGAGTAGCACAAACAAAAATTCTACTCCATGACAAAATTTAGTCAAAGTTAACTTGCACGTAGAATATATATATAATAAAGTAAAAATTATATGGTTGAGTTTTGTGCATAGAAATAAAGAAGAGAAATTACGTTAACCAATTATTTATTATTCTAAACAAAAGTGACAATTTTTTGAAATGACCAAATAAAATTTTTGACAAAGTTTTGTGAGACATAAATAATTACTCTCTTAACTCATACGGAGTATTACTTACTACATGATAAATAAACATCTACATCATTTCAATATATCATTGATGTCTTTAACTATGCTGAGTGGTCAACTAGTAACAAAATAACTACGAATATCTCCAAGTGGGATTGGATAGGGCTAATATACTTAGCTCAAATGATCTCAGTTGAAGTTTAAGTTTGATCATGAAGTAAGAATGCTTCTTGACGGTAATGATGGAACTGTTTTTTATAATGATAGGCTCGTGAAGATGGAACTGTTTTTTATAAGCATGCTGTTTAATTGTATTATTGGTTTTTTTTTTTGCATATGAATCGCATGTGAGGCTAAAAGAATAGTTTAAACTTCACCTCTGGGACATGAATGATTAGGCACAAAAGAAAAGAAAAGAAATGAAGGCACACTTTAGTAATTTAAAAATGAAAAAATTGAAAAACTTTGTGGTAAAGAAATGAAGGCACACTTTGGTAATTTAAAAATGAAAAAATTGAAAAAACTTTGTGGTAGAAATTTCGGAGCATTGTTAAGAGATAATTTACTCATCAAATATTAAAAATTACACTATACATAATATTACAATTATTATCAGTGACTTCATTGTATTATATGTTCATTTGTCAAAATTATTTCCTCAAAATATACTCGAACAATCTTAATTTTTTTTATCATCAAAACAAGCTTCTATTCATATCAAAAAGATTCGGGATCATTACATTAGACAATGGGAAAATAAAAGTGACACCAACTGAACTCCAACAACTACGACTGTAAAGCCTATGATCAGACTTTGAGACGGTCACCCCTGAAAGAGCAACACGAATCGCTAACCATGTAGTGGGCTTGACACAGCCAAACCTATTCCCATAGATACAACCATACCCAATGACATAACGAGAGGCTAAAAACTCAAACAAACTGTCAAAACCAACAACAAAGATGAACACAAGAAAACAAATGACAAACAGATAAAAATTACTAGGAAAACTTTCACGGACTCTAGCACCTCGTACAACCCATGGTGGTGGTTCAGGCGGAGGTCAGACCGTCGCTCGATTAATACCCTCTCTCAATAGCGTACTCGCCGTATGACCCAAATACATGCCACCGGATGGAGCGTTCAACCTCTCCACACTAACCTGTCTCGATCATCCCTACGTCTCTCTCCCGCTTCTTCCACTATCTTCTCGCTGCCACGATCATCAATCCCAAACTGCGTCAAAACCACGGCAATCCGGCGTAGAGCTGCGTCGATTGAAAGAAGTGCCGCACCAAGGCGGCGAAACACAAACCCTACGTGAGAACTCTCGCTAGGGAAAAATTTTGGGAACCTGAATCGATGCTTCGAGAACGAAGCAAACCAACGGCCGTCCTTCGAAATAATATCGAAGACGGAGAAACCGAACTCTAAGGAGGTGTTTACTTCACTGCTAAAGTCACAGTTAGGTTAGTAAGACAGGTGAAGTAAACACGCACGCTGCTTAAAAAGCCGCTTACTAACCGAAAGAGGTGCTTAAAGTGCCGCTTATTAAGCATACCACCCCCCCCATGTATTAATTAAGCGGCACTTTAAGCTTTTTCAGTTTCCGAATTTACCCCTTGCCCTTACCCTATTGTTACCCATGCACCACCTACCTACCCGGCCCCACCTCGACCCCAACCCCAACCCCACCCCACCCTTACCCCAACTACCCTACCCCTACCCGACCCCACCCCTACCCTACCCACACCCAGACCCCACCCTACCACCTACCCCACCCCTACCCTACCTATCCGACCCCACCCTACACGTACCCCACCTACCCGACCCCACCCCTACCCTACCCTGACCCAACCCAACCCTACCACATCCTACCCCTACCCGACCCCACCATACCACTGCCCTACCTACCCGACCCCCACCCCTACCCTACCTACCCGACCACACACCTACCCCTACCCTACCTACCCCACCCTTTACCCACCTACCCGACCCCACCCTACCCCTACCCTACCCTGACCCTACCCTTACCCCGCCTTAACCCCACCCTACCTACCCAACCCCACCCCTACCCTACCTACCCAACCCCACCCCTACGCTACCTACCCGACCCACCCTACCACTACCTGTGCCCTTACCCCACCTACCCCACCCCACCCTATACCCCGACCCCATCCCTTACCCCACCCTATACCTAGGGTGGTGGGTTCGGGGTGGGGCCGATGTGATAGAGGCGCTAGGGGCAGGGTAGGTGCAGTGGGGTCGGGGGTAGGGTTGCAGCAGGGTGGGGTCGGGTAGGTAGAGTAGGGGTAGGGTGGGGTCGGGTAAGGTAGGGTAGGGTAGGGGTAGGGGCGGGGTTGGGGTAAGGTGGGGTAAGGGTGGGGTTGATGTGGTAGGGGCATATGGGGTCGGGGGTAGGGCCGCGCTAGTGTAGGATGGGGTCGGGTAGTGGTAGGGTAGGTAGGGTGGGGTAGGGGGTGGGTGGGGTCGGGGTAAGGTAGGGTGGGTAAGGGGTTAGGGTGTGGGTACACATATTATATTATATTATATTATATACTTGTGTTCATGAATGTTTGTGTGTGTATATATGTATAAGGTTATTTTGGACATTTTAATGTTAAGCGGTGTTTTAAACCGTTTGAAGTAAACACGGTCTTACAACATTGTTTATTTTATGCGCCGCTTATTAACACGGGTCTTAATAAGCACCGTTTAATAATCGGTGAAGTAAACATGTCCTAAGGGTTAGAAGTGCTAAACGCTTTATATATGGAGAGAGTATATTTTTATTATTTAAGTTCTCACTACTCAAACAATCTTATTAAAATACTATCTGAATAATCGTATCATTTTTAAATGAGAGTTTAAATTGAGACGGATGTATTACTTCATAAGCCATAATTTCAGTGAGTAAACTTTCCAAAATTTACTCCTCGGGTGTTACAATTTTTGCAACACTTCACTACGTTTTTTACAAGTTTTCCATATAAGAATATCCTATTACATTTATTTTTTATACGTTTTCATTTTTCTTTCATACATTTGAAATAGATGTTTTTTAATTTGAACTGCGTTGTACAAAAAATATTTTTTAGAAGAAGTTTTGTTTTTTAAAATTTGAGACGTAGACTTCCCTTAACTATTTCAGTGCCGCTAATGTCTCGAACATTTGGACAGAGACAAAGTATGAAATTTGAGCAATTAAGAGCCTTTTTTTACCTTCAAAAGCAATTAAGAGCCTATTTGATAAACACTATGTTATAAATTTAAATTTTACTCTATTAATAAAAGTAAGAAAAATTTATGTGAAATAATACTCTCTCCGTCTCGCTAAGATTGTCTCATTCTTCTTTTTGCATTCGTCCCACTAAAATTGTCTCATACCAAATTTGGTAAAGTTTATGTGACTTTAAATCATTATTACTTTATTAATTCAATATCAACAACACAAATCACTTTTTATTTGTTTGCTTGTCAGTTGTCACTCGCCCTTGTCCCATTGTTAGTGGGGCGGAAGGAGTAGTTAAATATTTTTCTATAGTAATTTCAGACAATTCAATTAAAAGTAATTCTGATCTTATTTATTTGAACTATTATAAAATTCAACACGCGAAATCAACAATTACACATTCGATAAAAATGTTGGCAGATTAATGTGATAATTTTAAAATAGGGATTACCAAACGGTTATAAATTTAGGAGTTAAGAATACGTTGGAAAGCATTAAAGCTAGTGGTATAAAACTCTGAAAAAACGAGCCGATTTCAGGCGGCCGGGCCACATGCGGGCCGTGATTAGCTCACTAAGACGGCCGTCAAGCTTCATTAGGTCATCCATTACCAACGAATCTTCCGTGATTTGCGCCTAATTTTAGCACGGAAAGTAGTCAATGCTTACTTTGGGTCTTTCTTAGGAATATATTGACCTGTTCACCCTATCAAAGGTGGACCATGGCATAAATTACTTGCGCATATCTTACATCTGTTAATTAACGGCGATATTTACATGTAGTATACATTTTTTAATGTACCTATATTTTTTTAAAAATTGCATACATAAAGATAGTTCATAGCTATGTTGCTCACTATCTTCTAAATAATGCACCTTACCCGGTTAAATGTTTGATTATCATGGTACATCCAAATGTATAGTAGACGAAATGGTGGCAGATAGTGTACTCATGCAGTCATGCTTGCATGAATACATCAGTTGATCAAATGTGAGAAAATTGGAGGAATAATAAAGGATCAAAACTGGCAGTGGTCGTATAGAGATTACAACTCATGTTATTCAGTTAGATCTCTGGTGCGCACGAGTGTAAAATATGTCACTATTGGGCTGATTGAGTCATCATGATTTACAACTTCTCACATGTTCTGTCGGGTTAGGGCGTGAGGGACCTTGGAGTTGGAGATTCGACCTTTTTGACGAATGGTGTTACACCCATAGTCGGTTTGGCGAGAGAAGTGGCATCAATACAAGTCTTTTAAAATATGATGATTTCGTATAATCCATATATTAAGAGCACGTTTGATAATACCAATATTGGTTGTATTGACTAATTTTGCTGAAATTTATGAAGTTCTGGCTAAAGTGGTTGAATTGATTGATTCTGCTGTTTTATAAAAATAATATAAAATATATATTTTACTTATTATTACAGAACTCAGTGCGCGAAATCAAAAATTACATGTTTGGTAAAAAGTTGTCTGATGAGCCTGATAAGTTGAAAAACCGGGTCACCAAAGAGGATATAAATTTCTTTGATGTGATTTAGTTGTTTGATGTGTCTTCATAAGATTGTTTGAGTCTGGACTATTATAATCTGATTTGATATACTTTAGTGTGGTGATAGTGAAAAATCCAAATGAAACAATCTTTAAAACCAATATTTTTTTAGTCGTTTGAATTTTAATGTTTTTTCAAAAACATAGAACCTGTTTAATCACCTCATATGTTAATTAAGACTTGCGTTAATAAGTGACGTAAAATAAGCAGTGTTATAACCTCATGTTTACTTCATAGGATTTAAAATACTGTTTAACATTAAAATGTTCAAAATAACTCTATACATACATAGACACACAAATATTCATGTATAGACAAATATATATAACTTGTGGCGGCCCACCCCCTACCCGTACCCCTCCCCCCACCCCAACCCCCTTCCCTGAACCCTACACCTACCCTAACCTTGGCATGTACCTTGTTACCCCTAACCCACACCTATCTCCCATACCCACGTTACGCAAGTATATATATTACGTGGTGGCCCTCCTAGTGCCCTTATCCGTAAGGAAAGGAGTTAGGGGGTAGGGGTAGCGACAAAGGTAACTGGTACGGGGTAGGGGTAAAGGTAACTGGTATGGGGGTAAAGGTAAAGGTAACTGGTACGGGGGTAGGGGTATGAGAACGGGTAGGGGGTTGGGGTGGTGGTACGTGGGGCTAGGCTAGGGTAGGGTAAGGGTTAGGATAGGGGTACATGGTTAGGTCTAGGGTAGGGGTTAGGGTAGGGGTAAGGAATGGGGGGGCAAGGGTAAGGGTAACAGAGTAAGGGTAAGGGCAAGGGAGTTAGGGGTAGGGTAAGGGAGTTAGGGATAGGGGTAGGGGTAGGCGAGTAATGGTAAGGGGTTAGGGAAAGGGTAAGGGTAAATGCGGAAATTGGAAAAGCTTAAAGTGTCGCGTAATTAATACATGATGGTGGTATGCTTAGTAAGCGGCACTTCAAGCACCTGTTTGCGTTAATAAACGGCTTTTTAATTAGTGTGTGTGTGTATACTTCACTTATCTTACTAACCTAACTGCGCTTTTAGTAGTGAAGTAAGCACGTCTTAAGTGATAGAAATACTAATTTGAATGTCATGTATTTATGCTACGCTATATGTTCTATTTTGGTTGTCTTATTTTCTTTGCAGATTGTCTCAAAATGAATGTCATGTTTTCTTTTCTGACAAGAAATATGTGATTCATATCATTTCACTTTACTCTACTCATATCTCAACACAACTTTTATTTTCTAAGTATTTTATGATAATTGTTTCAAGTTAAAACAAGACAATCAATATGAGATGGGGTAATACTTTAGACTTTACACTCCTTTAGACTTCAAAGAAGTACAACTTATGTTGTGACACTGTCACCTAACTCATTTCCATAACCTGAATCATGTAATAGCACAAAGCCACAAAGACCATGAAAAAGAGAACCCTCATGACCATTGTTTATTAGTGCGTGCTATAAGTAATTAGCGTTTATAACAAGCCAGTCTTATCATCTTATGGGAATCCATCAGGCCAACTTCATTTTTAATTGAAATGATATTTATGATCTAATTTTTTATTCGTTGATATCACTAATTCCAATTTCTAAATCTTAAAAAGAAATTTGAGCTTAAATGTGATTTTTATGATAAATCAATCTTAACCCTTAGGTAAGTGTTAAAAGTGAAAAATGAGGTTCAAGGTTTATTTTTGAACAAAATTTAGATCTACCGATTGAAACTAATAGCTACTACAGACCTACAGTAAAAAAAATCATAAACTTCTTATTCTGCTAAAGGTGGAGTTGGCCTCACGAAATTCCATTCAGATGAGAGCAATATTGTTTTAATAAATACTCCCTCCGTATCGTATTAGTTGCAACATTAAAATTTACACACTATTCATGTACTCTACTTTGACTATATTTTATTTATTAATATATGTGAATTATTATTTTTGAAAAATATTGTTGAATTCGTCTCATTAGAAAATTTCATAATTTGATTTTTATTTTTTTACTAATAGAGGAAATAAATAACATAAGAACATAAAAAAGCTAGAAGATAAAAATAACATAAGAACATAAAAAATAAAGATAAAACAAATAAGAAAAAGAAATATGAAGTATAAGATTACAATAAAATAAAAATATAAAAAAGAAAAGATAAAAGGGTAAAACAACATAAAAAAGCTAGAAGATAAAAATAATATAAGAACATAAAAAATAAAGAAGATAAATGGTAAAAGCAAAAGAGAGATGAAAGATAGAAAAAAGATCAAACGTCCACATGAATGTGCGCCCTCCACTTTACCCTCTCCAAAACCATACAAATGAATTCTTGAAGATAACTGCGATGCACAGTTATCTTCAAGAGTTCATTTGAATGCCTTCTCGATTGAATTGTTAGCTGAAATTTGGTATGAGTAAACTAGACTTAATTAATAAGATGCTCAACAAATTTATCAAAAAATCCACCGGGAACTGCCCCAAATGGCGACGGCCGGACAGAGCCTCCTATATAAGGGCTTATTTGACCTTTTCTGGTTAGTACGTGAGCTTATTTACCTCTTTTCCCTAGTATGTATTATTCTCATTTTTTTGTAATAGAATTAACTAATGTGTATTATTCTACACTCAATTTGCTTCAAACCTCGCTCTCTGGACTAACAAAAATAAATAAATAAATAAATAAATAAATAAATAAGTAATAAAGTAATAGTAATAGTAATATTATTAGTAGCAAATATTTTTTTATTTAATAAATTAGCTGCATTTTTTAGTAAATTAAATTAATAATTTATAAACCAGTTCTTTTGATCCGGTTCCGATTTTGAACCCATTAAACCAATTTGGTTCCAGGTAAAAATCAGAATATATTCGGTCCTGTTGAAATATTATTGAATTAGTCATCTTCTAACTATTCCTGATTAGGAATTATTATCACCATTACATAAATAATTAGGAAATCATAATTATGATTTCAAGGTGATAAATGTGTGGCTCACAATGATCTCCTAATCTCATTGAGCTCACACTTTCTCCTATAAATAGGAGTCATTCTCATTGTAATTAACACACTTCTTAAACACCATTATCACACTTCTAATAACATCTTTCTCACTAAGTATTCAGACTATACTTTCTCTCCCTGATCTTCTGCTTATTTCCTTCCATATTATAACACGTTATCAGCACGAATTTGCTCCAAATCCGTGAAATCATCATCTTCCCAGCAGGTATATTTTTTCAGGAATTTATCAATTCATCTGAAAAGAAAATAAGATGTTGAGAAGTATGAAAATGTTTGAATATATTCAAAACTATAAGAAGTATGCTCTATGGTTGCCCAACAATTGGGATCCTCCATATCAGAAAATTATAGCTATATATTTTATACTTCGTAAAAGAAATATAAGCCGATGGAAGAAAGAGAGTTTTTATTTTCTCTTGACATTTTCTTCCAAATTATGAAATATTATATACTAACAATAAATCTTACGAAACAAAGGGTAAGATGAAATAGAGTTGAAGTGATTGTAAATATAAATAAGTCAACCGTACCTGTGTTGAACATACTTCTTCACAAAACTTTCTGGAACTAGCAAATCAGAATGAACATGGATATCACATGTGTACATTATCTATACTAGTAGTCTAGTAGATTAAAATAAAAGAAAGAATACTACGTAAATGTGCTTGGAAGCTAAGGAGTAGTAGCTTAGTAAATTTACATCTTAACTTCATATATACTTCGTATCATATAGCTTCATAAAGTTACAGGTTTCTTTTATTCGGCAGACAACCAAACTGCCATCTTGTTTTCTTCTTAGCAATATACTCACACAGCTTTAAAAATAAAATAAGAAAAGAAAATGAGAAGAGAATGAAGCCTTGAAGGTGAGGCGGTGAGAAGATTCATAACTCGAGAAGCAAAAGGATGATACATTCAAAAATAAATAAACAATGAACAGAGTGAATTAAAGGATTACAAATACTTGAATAGCTGTAATCTAATTAATATATTCAAAAGTTAATGTATGTGTCATTTCCGTGGCCTGCAAAAGAAACATATGCATGTGACATTTGTCTTATTAAATTAAATGATAAACTGATGACATTATACTACGTACGTAGTAATATTGCGACGCAGTAGTATATACAAGTAGTACACTAGTACGTATAACTACTATTATTCCAGTATTTTGATTCTCAAATACTTGGTAATTAATATTCTTCACTTTTCTTGCCGAACAATGAAACTATGATGAATATGAACTAAAAGTTCAATTATACGTACCGCTTTCTTATAGCATATAAATGATTGAATGTATCAGAAATATTTTAATTAAATATATTATATACTCCGTATATCTCTAGTTAGAGATAGGCAGAAATTGAGGCTCAATACATTTTCCGCAATACAACGGACAATTTATAAATATACTGTTTTTTCAAACAAGATTGAAGTAGGAACAATTCTGGTTTATGAAAACCCAACCCATAGTTCACATGCTACATTAATTAAGATTGGATCTACGTACTCTAATAAGTTATGGTGCACAATAAAGTTGATCCCATGTACTACACAATCATTTCATAATATAGGTAATCGTATGACTAATGTAATACTCCGTACGTATTATTCTAGTATATATTGAGTATTTTGAATAACAAACAAGTTGGAATAATATTAAACCCTTTTGATGACATTGCTCAAACTTAGTCGTACTGCCGTAATAGTAATTATACTAAATTGAGTTATGAGTTTATATAAGGGAAAGTTCCCGAAATGGGACTAAAAAAGTTCGAAAATTCCAAAATAGGACTGTCATGTTTTTATTCCCAAAATAAGACTAATTACTGCCAAATTTGGAAAATACTGCCATGTTTGAAGTCTGGTACTGCCAAAACATGGCAGTAATTAGTCCTATTTTGGGAATAAAAACATGGAAGTCCTATTTTGGAATTTTCAAACTTTTTTAGTCCCATTTTGGGTAATATCTCTTTATATAATACGGAGTACATAGCATGTATGTATATGTATTGATTACTCAGAACTAAGCAAGTAGTGATTTTGGACTTGTCTTAATGATGGAGTATATGGCCCAGGAACCCCCGGCCCATAGACTCCTACTTCTCCTACACAAGTCCATTGAGCCCAAGAAACAACTCAGGCCCAAATACAACGGCCCAAGCCTCAAAGTAGCTCAGAATACACACTGGGATGCCTTCGGCCCCCTTGGCCGAAGGCTCCAGAACTCACAGGATAGCCTTTCTGGCATGAGAAGCTGCTGGGAGGAAACGGGCGAAGACATGAGCCTTCGGCATTCTCAGGCCCTCGACACCAAGGGGAAGCCCTCGGCTACACAATGAGCCCTCGGCTACACAGGGAGCCCTCGGCTACACGAGGAGCCCTCGGCTACACAAGGAGCCCTCGGCTACACGAGGAGCCCTCGGCTACACAGGCTCAATCATCGAAGATTCCTTTTTAGAGACAGCCAACCACCGCATTTAATGCCACGTCGCATCCGCCAACCGCATTCAATGCGGTTGACGTACCACTGCCGGTGCCACTAGGTTGATGTGACCCTTCGGCCGTTGGATTACTGACACGTGTCCTCTCAACGCATTTATTGCTGCTATAAATAGCAGCCCTTATTCTCCTTGTAAACCACGCTGAGTTCATTTAATAAAATCGACTCTCTCTCCTCCTATTTGCTCTGACTTCTCTCTAGTTATTTCCGCAATAACCCTTCGGACGAGATACCCCCCGGGTAGACTATCCATCATTTGGTGCTCTCGTTGAGAGGTCTGAACTATCAAGTAAGAAACCCTCCCCCTCTACCAAATACGAAACACTCACCAAAAATGGGAAGAACCACCCGTGCCCAATCCAAGACCCTCGAGGAAAACTACGTAGCCCCCGGCGAAACTAACGGGGTTGAGGCCTCCAACAGGCTCTTAGTACCCGAGGGTGGTGTCATCCTCGAACTAGAGCAAGCCACCGCTGACCTACGTCAGCAGCTGCAGAAGAACACCCCCGATGCCCGCATTGGCCTTGATAATCGAAGGAGGGATCGGAGTGAGAACCAAGTTCCTCCTCCGGCCTCGGCCATCGATCTTCAGGCTGCCTTTGCGGCCTTTGTTCAAAACATGGCTCTCAATTCCGGAGCCCTCGCCTCTCAGGCACCCCTCCAGCCCTACGCTGGAGGGAATGTTATTCAATTACCACCGCTCCCTCCTCTGTTCACCAATCCTCCCCCGGGGATTGGAAACGCCGAAGGGGTCATGGCACAGGACACCGCCTCCCAAGAGGCCCAATCCAGGGATAAACGTCCCTTGACGAAGGAGAAACCCCGGACCTCTGCACTTGAGAGGCTTGGGGGAGCTCCCATACGCCGAGGGGTCCAAGACCGCCTCGGCAAGCAGGAATTCAGCAGGCCTCAGGAGAGCGGAGCCTCCGCTTCGGGAGCCGAGGGCATACCTCCGCCCCGAAGCAAGGGCAAAGCCATCCTCCATGCCGATGACGCCAGACACCAAATCAATCAGGCGCAATCCTTCCGGGCCAACCCCCAAGGGGTTGCCCCGAAGGATCCCAAGGACGAAATCATCGAGGCCCTCCTCCGCCAACTCGAGGAGAATCGTCAGGCACCCCCCGACGACTTCCACAGCGAGGCCAGATCCAGAGTACGCTGACCTCCGGGCACAGGTGGAGGAAATGAAACGTAAACTTGCCGAGGGCTCAGGCGAGCCCCTCATTCAACTCCGTACTAGAACACCCTTCACCCCAAGGGTGTTGGCGGCCAAAATCCCCCACAAATATCGGGGGCAACCCATCAAGCCGTATGAGGGGAAGACGGATCCCCAAGAGCATTATAGCCGCTATCAAAACAGCATGATGATGATGGGGGCATCGGATGAATACTTGTGCCGTTGGTTCCTTTCCACCTTGGAGGGACCAGCGTATGAGTGGTTCAACCGGTTGCCCGAAGGCAGCATTGATTCTTGGCAAGAACTTGCCCACCGCTTCCTTACGCAATTTGCTGGGAGGCATCGCTCAAAGAAACACTTCTCTCACCTCCTAAACGTGAGACAACAGAAGGAGGAAACCCTTCGGAGTTTCCTGGAACGCTGGAGGCAGGCCTCCCTCGAGGTCGAAGGCGCCGATGACAGGACGCTGATGGCCCTCTTCCACACCGTCCTCCGTAACGGTAACTTCTCCAAGGCCCTTCAGCGAGGGGACCGATACGCTGAAGCAGAGGAAATCGAGAAGGACCGCCGCAACACGGATCCTTCTCAGAGAAATGAAGGCAGGAATCGGCCTGGAGGGCCTCCCCCTCCGGCCAACCGCGAGGCTTAGTATAATGATCGCCCCCGAGGTGGCCAAGCCAGAACCGGGGGCGGTTACAAAAACAACCCGAAAGCATGGGCACAACCCGTCCTCCTTGAGCACCCACGTACTCCCTTGACGCATCCCGTCAGCGTCATTCTTGATCATGCGGAAGAGCGGGGGCTCGTGGAGCGAGACTCCCGGACACCCCTCGAAATTTATGCCATCGGCCCCGATGAGCCCTATTGCCGTTTCCACCGCCACCATGGACACAAGACCGACGACTGCCATCAGCTGAAGAACGCCATCGAGGGGCTGATACAGGCGGGCCACTTGTCTCAATTTATCAGGGGCCCTCCTCCCCAGGGCCCCCTTCACCATCAAGGACCACCGCCGAAGGCCAACAAATGGGTGAACCCCAACACCATCCCCTTGGGGAACCCACAGGGAAAGAAGCGAGAAATTGGGGGCCTCGACGAAGAGGGGGAGGGCTCCCATCAACAATACAAGCGCCATATTCATATGATCAACGGCGGCAACACCGGAGGCGATTCAACGAGCCAAAGGAAGAAATGGGCACAGTCCCTTTACATTGGGGAAGTCAATCACATGCCCCCGATTAAGAGGCCGAAGGCGGATCCCATCTTCTTCACAGATGCGGACCTCCCCTCGGGTTCTCTGCCGCATAGGGATGCCCTCGTCATCCGCACTGAGATCAACGACGCCATCATCCACCGGACTTACGTCGACACGGGGAGTTCTGTCAACGTCATGTATCTCAGCACTTTCCAAGAGTTGGGACTCGACAGGGGGTCCCTTCGGCACATCAACACCCCCCTCTCCGGATTCACAGGGGATAGCATAGACGCCGAAGGCGTCATCACCCTTATGGTTGAATTCGGCGACGGATCCCATAGAGCCAAGCTCGAAGTGGAGTTCGTCGTCGTCAACCTCGACTGCGCGCACAACATCATCCTCGGCCGACCCGCCCTTGAGGATTTGGAGGCCGTCATCTCCATGAGGCACCTCTGCCTCAAGTTCCCCACACCAACCGGCATCGGCTATTCGAGGGGGAATCAGAAGCTCTCCAGGGCCTGCTACCTTCAGCTCACCAAGAAGGTTAGTAAAACTGAACTTCGTGTTGACACAATCACCGCCAAAGCCTTAGAGGAAGAAGAAGGCAGGCCGAGGGCTGAGCCTGCCGAGGAGACTGAAGACCTGATACTCGATCCGGCCAAGCCAGAGAGAGCCCTGAAGATCGGAGCCAAGCTCCCCGAAGACCTGAAGGCTGGCATCACCAAAGCTCTCCGCGCCTACTCCATTGTTTTTGCATGGGGGCCGGAGGATATGCCAGGGATTGACCGAAGAGTTATCACCCACCGCCTTGCGGTGGACCCTTCGGCCAAGCCAGTACAACAACGGAGAAGACCCCTCTCGGCCGAGAGGAGGGAATTTGTGAAAAAGGAGGTGGCCATGCTCCTCTCCATCAAACACATCAAGGAGGTGAAATACCCTTCTTGGTTGGCAAATGTAGTCCTCGCACAGAAGCCTCCTACTTTCCGCATGTGCGTGGATTACACGGATCTGAATAAGGCATGCCCTATGGACCCTTTCCCTCTGCCAAACATTGATCAACTAGTGGATGAGACCGCGGGATGCGAGATCATGTCATTCCTCGACGCATTCCGCGGATATCACCAAATCTACATGCATGAGGAAGACGCTGAAAAAACTGCCTTCATGACACCCGAAGGCATCTTCTGCTATCTTGTGATGGCCTTCGGCCTCAAAAATTCAGGCGCCACCTACACACGCATGGTGGCTAGGGTCTTTCAAGCTGTCCTGGGACGCACCATGGAGGCTTACGTTGACGATATGATCGTCAAAAGTAAGGAGGCAGGCACCCACGCCGACGATCTCCGGGAGATTTTTGCCATCATGCAAAAATTTAACCTCCGGCTAAATCCGAAGAAGTGTACCTTCGGCGTACAAGGAGGGAAGTTTTTGGGCTACATGGTCAGCAGAAGGGGAATTGAGGCCAACCCCGAGAAAATTCAGGCCATCATCAACATGGAGCCCCCACGCAACGTCAAAGAAGTCCAACGGCTGACGGGTCGCCTGGCGGCCCTCAACCGATTCCTCTCTAAGTCAGCCGAGAGGGCCCTCCCCTTCTTCCAAATCATGAGGAAGACGGCGGGTTTTCAATGGACGTCTGAGTGTCAAGAGGCCTTCGACAAACTCAAGAAGTACCTCTCCTCCCCCCCAGTGCTCTCCAAACCAAAGGTGGGGGAGACCTTATACTTATATCTCGGTGTTAGCCCTGCGGCTATCAGCTCAGTACTAATCCGAGAGGAAGACGGCGTCCAACATGCCATCTTCTACGTCAGCAAAACCCTCCGGGAGGCCGAACTCAGGTATTCTCCCGTCGAGAAGACGGTGCTAGCCATCGTTTGGACCGTCAAGAAGCTGGGCCACTACTTTCAAGCTCATCCGGTCCAGGTGCTCACTCATCAACCCCTCGGCGCCCTCATGAGAAGCCCCACAAGTTCCTCCCGAATGGTAAAATGGGCCATCTTCCTCAGTCAGTACAACATAGATATCCGTCCGAGGCCCGCCATTAAGGGCCAAGCCCTGGCAGACTTCGTAACGGAATGCACCGCGAGATCAGCAACAGACGAGGAGCCTTCGGCACCCCTTGATGAGTGGTGGACCCTCTACACCGACGGCTCCTCAGCCACCAAGGCATGCGGAGGAGGGGTAGTCCTCATTACACCCGAGGGCTTCCGCGCCTATTATGCCGTCCGCTTCTCCTTCAAAGTCTCCAACAACGAGGCTGAGTACGAAGCCCTCCTCTGTGGCCTTCGGCTGGCAGCAAATCTGAAGGCTAAGATGATACACGTCAAGTGTGACTCCAAACTTGTTGTGGGTCAAATTTCCGGGGAGTACGAAGCTAAGGAAGGAAGGATGAAACAATACAAGGAAGCGGCTAAGGAGTTGCTCAAGGTGTTTGAGGCACATTCTCTCACCCAAATACCGAGGGCTCAAAACTCCGAGGCCGACATTCTATCCAAGCTCTCGGATGAATCCCCCGAGCACCTCTCGAAGATTGCAAGAATTGAGGAGCTCAGCCTCTCAAGTATCCACGCGAGCCCCGTCATGAACATTAACCTAAGGCCGGAGGATTGGATCTCCGACATCGTCGCCTTCATCACCACAGGGCAACTACCCCAGGACGAGGCCCGCGCCAAGTTAGCTAAGCTGAGGGCTCCCAGTTATACCCTCGAAAATGGGAGGCTTTACAAGAGATCCTACAACGGCACCCTCCTTCGGTGCCTTCATCAAGATGAGGCCGAAGTCGCCATGGAGGAAGTGCACAGTGGCACTTGCTCAGCTCACCAGGGACCCTTCTCCATGTCCCGAAGGCTCATAGTTCAGGGCTACTTCTGGCCCACGATGGCTAGAGATTGTGCTGATCTAGCCCGAAGGTGCACCGCTTGCCAACATTTTCAGAAGGCCCCCGGCAGACCAGCGGTCAACTATGCTCCCATCAGCACCGCTATACCTTTCTCCAGGTGGGGGATTGACTTAGTAGGACCTCTGCCGAGGGGTACCTCCAACAACAGGTATATCATTGTGGCCATTGACTACTTCACCAAGTGGGTAGAGGCCGAGCCCCTCGCCAGCATCACTGAGGCCCGGTGCCGCCACTTTGTTCTCAAAAATATCCTCACAAGGTTTGGCGTCCCCCAACAAATCATCTCCGACAACGGGACTCAATTCGAAGCAGCCCCCTTCTGTGCCCTCCTTGAGGCTTGGGGCATCGAGCACACATTCTCTTCCGTTGCCTACCCTCAGGGCAACGGGCAAGTGGAGAACGCCAACCGAACCCTACTTGAAGGATTGAAGAAAAAGCTGGAAGCCGAAGGGGGAGGCTGGGTAGAGGAGCTTCATAACATCTTATGGGCCTACCGCACCACCCCTCGGCGTGCAACAGGCGAGACCCCTTTCTCCCTATGCTATGGCTTCGAGGCCAAGGCTCCAACAGAAGTGACTCTTCCCACCCGAAGGGTTGAACAATATGAGCCCGAGGTAAACGACGCCAACATGGCCCTCGACCTTCATCTCATCTCAGAACGCCGAGAACAAGCTTTTCTCAGGGCCGAAAACTATAGGAGACAAGTCAAAGGATACATCGACGCCAAGGTCCGCTCCCGGGAATTCCAGGTGGGAGACTACGTTCTCCGACGAAGGGAGGCCAGTCTACCCACCGAAGGGGGAAAGATGGCACCCAAGTTTGAAGGCCCCTACATCATCTCAGCCATCATCAAACCGGGGACATACAAGTTAAAACGTCCTAATGGGACAGAGATCCCTAGACATTGGAACGCGCACCACCTAGTGAAGTTTTACCAATGAGTGGCCAAGCCCTCATCCTCAACAAGTGTAAATGATCAATGGCCCAAGGCCCCATCTGTTTTTGAAGAATAATCAAAAGGCCAAGCCTTCATCACCTACATATTGTACAAACGGCCCAAGGCCCCCTTCTCTCCTACACATGAGTGGCCAAGCCCTCATTTCTCCACCAAAATAGGCCCAAGGCCTCTCCCTCTGATGAAGGAGGAACAACAATCTAGGTACCAAGTACCAAGTGCACGGGTCACCCCCATCACTTTTTGAAAACACTAAGTGTTTTCCCAGTAAGCCGTACCCCACGAGGACGCAATCATGCATACATTATGCATATTATACATGCTCTCAAAAAAAAAAAAAAAAAAAAAAAAAAAAAAAAAAACCGGGGGGTGCAACACCCCTCGGCTCCGGCTGGTACCAAGTGCCCCCGGCTATTTGTGTTCCACACACAAATAAAACCCTTCCCAGGAACGCTTTCCGCGCCGTCCCCCAAGGGGAGGCAGGCAACGGACCATGTCCCGGGCCCAGGATTCGACTTCCACAAACGAAACGCTCCCCGCGCTATCCCCCAAGGGGAAGCAGGCAACAGACCATGTCTCGGGCTGAGGGGACGACTTTCAAAACCGAGGCGCTTTCCGTGCTATCTCCCAAGGGGAAGCAGGCAACAGACGATGTCTCGGGCCGAGGAAACGACCCTCAAACCCTTCGGGATATCGGAAGGTCATTCCCGAAGGGGGAGCCAACGGTTTGTTCCGTTGCCTCCCGTATAGGCCAAGCCTTTCCTAGAAACCAAGTTTCTAGATGCCTCTCCTACACCATCAAAAAAAAAAAAACAAAAAAAAAAAATGTGTAGGGGGGAAGGAACTCCCCGGATACTATTCTCCCCGGAAGCTCAACACTTCGGATATGCATTCCCGAAGGATCCTACAAAGACGAAACGAAATCCCTCAACAACAAGTCATCTGGCTACATAGCCAAAGGCTTCACTACATGAAGCCTTGGGGTACAAGAGTTCCACCGGAGGCCTAAGAAAAACAAAACTTCACATAGATCAGAACTCGGTTGGATCAAAGTCAACTATGTGACACGCCGAAGGCTACACAAAGTTCTAAGGCAAGCCCAATCTGTTATCTACACGAACCAGAGGATTCGTACCGAAGGCAGAATGTCACCGGCCTCGTACCCCTCGGCAACCATATACACCGGGGGCTCAGGCAGTCCTCACACTCGAAGGATTCACCACAGTATCTATTGAAACTTCGTCGAAAGATGACTAAGTCCACAAATGGGGACCCTTCGGGAGGGCAACCCTTCACCTACAGAGTCATCACTACACTACTAAATGGAAGCTTCCAATTCATTCTATCCCTCGGCATCACTACTACGAACATCCGAAGGGGGTCGGTCCTACACTACGACCGGAGGCTCACGACAAAAGTTCCTACTTAGAAAATTTTCTAAGTCCACAATCACAAACCCCCCGATGATTCTACTCTACATCCGAAGGGCTCTAATCAAGTTTACTTGGAAAATTTGATGATTCCACAACAACAAGCCCCCGGAAATTCTTCACTACTACCGAAGGCTTGCCGCCAGGTTACTTGGAAATTGTTTCTAAGTCCGCAAACTTGTAGCCTTCGGTAAACCAGACGAAAGAAGGAAGAAGAAATATACTGGGAAGAAGGAAAGGAGTATACATTCATACACATAAAGGAGACGAAGGCATTCATTAATAAAGAAAGCCCGGAGGCACATCAGTCATTCGAAAGGAAAATGATTAAAGTACAGAGAGTGTTTGTTTACAATACATAGCCAAGGCCGGAATCACTAATCTATTACAAAAATTCCTGAGAATATGTTTCTTAGTTGTCGGCTCCTTTGACTTCTCCGACGGGCTTTGAAGAGGCATCATCATCAGCTTCTTCCTCATCATCCGAGGCCAGCTTGTCCATCTCCGAGTCCTCAAGCAGAGGCCTCTCTTCGCCTTCAGGCATGGGGGTTTGGAGGTCAGGAAGTAGAGGGGGAAGTCCATACAGGGCCGGGTCAAACTCCTTCGGGTCCACCCCATGGTGCCGGGCCAACTTGCGATAAATCAGGGCTTGAGTGAAGTACTGTCCGCCTTCGAAGAAACTTTTTCCCTTCCGGGCCAGCCACAGTGCCCCGGGACCCTTCACCCAGCCGTCAGCAGAAGCCTCCACCACCGAGGCCACCCACTGCTTCTGCTCTTCGGCCTTCCAGCCATCAGCAATGAAAGCCGCCACCGCCTCTTCCTTGGCGTTGGAGATGGCCACCGCTTTCTGGGCCTCAGCATCCTCGAATGCTCTCCTGGCGGCCTCGGCTGCGGCCTTCTCCGCCTCGGCCTTCCCCTCAGCCCGAGCTTCCTGTCTTGCCGCCTCCAGCTTCTTCTCGGCCGCCCGGAGGGCCTCTTCCAAGCATGCCAACTGCCGTATGGCCTCGGTATTGTTTGCAACGAGCTTCCTCGTCACCTCGTCGGATTTAGCCTTCTCGAGGCGGTGCTGTTCTGCCCTGCGAACGAGTTCCCCGAAAGCCAGACTAGCCTGCAAACGTAAGGAGGCGCTCAATATAAAACTATTCAAAGGAAAGAAGAGAAAAGAAGGGTTCAAAAGATCCGAGCTCTTACAGTGGCCGAAGCTTGAAGAGCCTTGAGCTCGAGGGCTTCATCCCCGAATTGGCTAAGGGTGGACCGATCCACCGAAGGGGTCGCACCCCTCAAGAACTCCCTCGAGTCGAGGGTGCCATGCATAATGGTTGTCCCCTTCTTTATGGGGAAGTGTACGGTTTCAAGGGGCCAGGCACCCTCGACGAGGTCCTCCAAGGGAGCGGAGGCCGACGGCTGGTCGGTTGGGGGATCGTCAATGATCACCAGGGGGGTATCCTTTGGCTCAGCGTCCCCCTTCGATTTCTTCCTTTCCGGAGGCTTGACGCCCTTCCCGGCGTTTTTCCGCTTGAGCTCCCCCTCCTTGGAGCCTCCGGCATCAGTACCGACACCAGCGATTGCAGCCCCCTTTGGGGGGCCTTGACCCTCAGGGGTCTCCTGCTTCTTCAAAAGGGCGTCCACCTGCGGTTGCGCCGGAGGCCTCTCCTCCTTCTTCTTCTTATCCTTGGCCAGTTGCCGGGACAGCTTGGAGAAAGCTTTCGGATCCATAAAATCGCCTACAAAAAAAAAACAAGAAGAAGGAGTTAGAATCAAAAGCAAATCAAAGACTTACGTCTCTAAGTACTAAACAACAAGGGCCCTCGGCAACCACCTCTGATACCCGGAGAGCCCCGGTCAAGGAGAGGGTATCTCTCGTCTTTCTCCCCTGGCAGGCGATACCGCCGGAATTCTAGCTTAAACAGCTCTTCCGGGAGCGTGGCGGCCTTGATTGTTATCAGCTTCTCTGAACCCGGGAGCTTCGCCTTCAGCTTTCTTCCATCACTCTCAAGGGCGGCGTTGCCTACCTTGGGGTGCCTCCGGAAGTGATTGCGGAGAGGCCTCGGGAAGTCAGCTCCCAGCATCCTGAGGTAGCAGAATCGGTCCTTCCATCCCTTATGGGACGAGGGTACCTCTGAAAACAGCCTCCATGCCGGCAGCTGTTGAAGATTGGCAAACCCCTCGCTGTTTGCGGCCCCCCCCTCGGCAAAGGTTGAAGGACAGGAAGAACTGGTCAAGAGAAGGTTCCACCCCCCGGGAATTACACAGCGAGAGGAACCCCGTCAAGTATGAATGGCTGTTAGGGGTTAACTGACAGGGAGCGAGGCCTACAAACCGAAGGTATTGCACGACGAAGGGGTGCAAGGGGAAGCGGAGGCCCAACTCCACCGAGAGGATATGCACAGCAAAGCAGCCTTCGGGGGGAGATAACAACACGTCGTCGGGACCTGGGACTACCACCTGTGCCGACGGGCCCACCAAGAGCTGAGTCTTCAGATACTCCGCCTCCACAGCCTTCGTCTTCAAATCCAGCGCGGCTGTGTTGAGGTAGGAATGTCCTTCGGGAATTCCCACCGGCTGTCCCGCATCCACCGCAGCCTGTTTCTTCTTCGGGGCAGCGTTCTGTTTCTTGCTCTTCTTCCCGGAAGCTACCCGGAGGGGGATAGCGTCAATAGGCCGGGAGCTACTCGCTTCACCGGCGCCTCGCGAAGGCAGGACAGCAACCGTGACTCGTCGCCTCTCTTTCTCCTCTTCTTCCTCCGCCACCTGAAGCGCGAGGGCCATCTCCTCGTCCTCCGCTACTTGCTCAAAGTCTTCGGCTTCGGCCTCAGCATGAAGTTTGCTTTGTACCTCTCTCGCCACCTCAGAATCATTGTTGGACGAAGCCTCACTCGATGACTCCATGCCCGAGTAGCTCTCAGATTGGGCGGGGGCTTCCTCCGGGATGTTTTGGGAGTCGCTTGCCGAGGACATCTTTCCGCAGAATAAGGAGGAAGATTGGAAGAGGATACTAACTAGGGGGAACTAAAAACACTCAATCTAAGGCCGAAGTAGCTAAGTATACTGAAGAAACGAAGAACTGAGGAAGAACTGACCTTAGAAATAGGGTTTGATCGAAGCAAGGACTTTCTCTCTCTAGAAATTTTGGCAGAGCTTCGCTATCGCATAAAAACGCACAAGGAAACTGAGCTCCGCCTTGGGGTACTTATAGGCCTTCAGCCTCGAGAATTGGGCCTCGATTTGAAAAGCCCATCATTACGTGCCGCCGCCTCAGCCAATGAATGACAGCCGCCCACCCCCAACCAACGAGGGCACGCCACGTCAACCCCTCTTCCAACGGCCATATTGCAACGGCTATATTTCAGAAACACTGGGATGCCCCCGAATGATGGAGTATATGGCCCAGGAACCCCCGGCCCATAGACTCCTACTTCTCCTACACAAGTCCATTGAGCCCAAGAAACAACTCAGGCCCAAATACAACGGCCCAAGCCTCAAAGTAGCTCAGAATACACACTGGGATGCCTTCGGCCCTCTTGGCCGAAGGCTCCAGAACTCACAGGATAGCCTTTCTGGCATGAGAAGCTGCTGGGAGGAAACGGGCGAAGACATGAGCCTTCGGCATTCTCAGGCCCTCGACACCAAGGGGAAGCCCTCGGCTACACAATGAGCCCTCGGCTACACGAGGAGCCCTCGGCTACACAAGGAGCCCTCGGCTACACGAGGAGCCCTCGGCTACACAGGCTCAATCATCGAAGATTCCTTTTTAGAGACAGCCAACCACCGCATTTAATGCCACGTCGCATCCGCCAACCGCATTCAATGCGGTTGACGTACCACTGCCGGTGCCACTAGGTTGATGTGACCCTTCGGCCGTTGGATTACTGACACGTGTCCTCTCAACGCATTTATTGCTGCTATAAATAGCAGCCCTTATTCTCCTTGTAAACCACGCTGAGTTCATTTAATAAAATCGACTCTCTCTCCTCCTATTTGCTCTGACTTCTCTCTAGTTATTTCCGCAATAACCCTTCGGACGAGATACCCCCCGGGTAGACTATCCATCATTTGGTGCTCTCGTTGAGAGGTCTGAACTATCAAGTAAGAAACCCTCCCCCTCTACCAAATACGAAACACTCACCAAAAATGGGAAGAACCACCCGTGCCCAATCCAAGACCCTCGAGGAAAACTACGTAGCCCCCGGCGAAACTAACGGGGTTGAGGCCTCCAACAGGCTCTTAGTACCCGAGGGTGGTGTCATCCTCGAACTAGAGCAAGCCACCGCTGACCTACGTCAGCAGCTGCAGAAGAACACCCCCGATGCCCGCATTGGCCTTGATAATCGAAGGAGGGATCGGAGTGAGAACCAAGTTCCTCCTCCGGCCTCGGCCATCGATCTTCAGGCTGCCTTTGCGGCCTTTGTTCAAAACATGGCTCTCAATTCCGGAGCCCTCGCCTCTCAGGCACCCCTCCAGCCCTACGCTGGAGGGAATGTTATTCAATTACCACCGCTCCCTCCTCTGTTCACCAATCCTCCCCCGGGGATTGGAAACGCCGAAGGGGTCATGGCACAGGACACCGCCTCCCAAGAGGCCCAATCCAGGGATAAACGTCCCTTGACGAAGGAGAAACCCCGGACCTCTGCACTTGAGAGGCTTGGGGGAGCTCCCATACGCCGAGGGGTCCAAGACCGCCTCGGCAAGCAGGAATTCAGCAGGCCTCAGGAGAGCGGAGCCTCCGCTTCGGGAGCCGAGGGCATACCTCCGCCCCGAAGCAAGGGCAAAGCCATCCTCCATGCCGATGACGCCAGACACCAAATCAATCAGGCGCAATCCTTCCGGGCCAACCCCCAAGGGGTTGCCCCGAAGGATCCCAAGGACGAAATCATCGAGGCCCTCCTCCGCCAACTCGAGGAGAATCGTCAGGCACCCCCGACGACTTCCACAGCGAGGCCAGATCCAGAGTACGCTGACCTCCGGGCACAGGTGGAGGAAATGAAACGTAAACTTGCCGAGGGCTCAGGCGAGCCCCTCATTCAACTCCGTACTAGAACACCCTTCACCCCAAGGGTGTTGGCGGCCAAAATCCCCCACAAATATCGGGGGCAACCCATCAAGCCGTATGAGGGGAAGACGGATCCCCAAGAGCATTATAGCCGCTATCAAAACAGCATGATGATGATGGGGGCATCGGATGAATACTTGTGCCGTTGGTTCCTTTCCACCTTGGAGGGACCAGCGTATGAGTGGTTCAACCGGTTGCCCGAAGGCAGCATTGATTCTTGGCAAGAACTTGCCCACCGCTTCCTTACGCAATTTGCTGGGAGGCATCGCTCAAAGAAACACTTCTCTCACCTCCTAAACGTGAGACAACAGAAGGAGGAAACCCTTCGGAGTTTCCTGGAACGCTGGAGGCAGGCCTCCCTCGAGGTCGAAGGCGCCGATGACAGGACGCTGATGGCCCTCTTCCACACCGTCCTCCGTAACGGTAACTTCTCCCGAAGCCTTATCACTGATCCCCCCGCGATTATACCAAGGCCCTTCAGCGAGGGGACCGATACGCTGAAGCAGAGGAAATCGAGAAGGACCGCCGCAACACGGATCCTTCTCAGAGAAATGAAGGCAGGAATCGGCCTGGAGGGCCTCCCCCTCCGGCCAACCGCGAGGCTCAGTATAATGATCGCCCCCGAGGTGGCCAAGCCAGAACCGGGGGCGGTTACAAAAACAACCCGAAAGCATGGGCACAACCCGTCCTCCTTGAGCACCCACGTACTCCCTTGACGCATCCCGTCAGCGTCATTCTTGATCATGCGGAAGAGCGGGGGCTCGTGGAGCGAGACTCCCGGACACCCCTCGAAATTTATGCCATCGGCCCCGATGAGCCCTATTGCCGTTTCCACCGCCACCATGGACACAAGACCGACGACTGCCATCAGCTGAAGAACGCCATCGAGAGGCTGATACAGGCGGGCCACTTGTCTCAATTTATCAGGGGCCCTCCTCCCCAGGCCCCCCTTCACCATCAAGGACCACCGCCGAAGGCCAACAAATGGGTGAACCCCAACACCATCCCCTTGGGGAACCCACAGGGAAAGAAGCGAGAAATTGGGGGCCTCGACGAAGAGGGGGAGGGCTCCCATCAACAATACAAGCGCCATATTCATATGATCAACGGCGGCAACACCGGAGGCGATTCAACGAGCCAAAGGAAGAAATGGGCACAGTCCCTTTACATTGGGGAAGTCAATCACATGCCCCCGATTAAGAGGCCGAAGGCGGATCCCATCTTCTTCACAGATGCGGACCTCCCCTCGGGTTCTCTGCCGCATAGGGATGCCCTCGTCATCCGCACTGAGATCAACGACGCCATCATCCACCGGACTTACGTCGACACGGGGAGTTCTGTCAACGTCATGTATCTCAGCACTTTCCAAGAGTTGGGACTCGACAGGGGGTCCCTTCGGCACATCAACACCCCCCTCTCCGGATTCACAGGGGATAGCATAGACGCCGAAGGCGTCATCACCCTTATGGTTGAATTCGGCGACGGATCCCATAGAGCCAAGCTCGAAGTGGAGTTCGTCGTCGTCAACCTCGACTGCGCGCACAACATCATCCTCGGCCGACCCGCCCTTGAGGATTTGGAGGCCGTCATCTCCATGAGGCACCTCTGCCTCAAGTTCCCCACACCAACCGGCATCGGCTATTCGAGGGGGAATCAGAAGCTCTCCAGGGCCTGCTACCTTCAGCTCACCAAGAAGGTTAGTAAAACTGAACTTCGTGTTGACACAATCACCGCCAAAGCCTTAGAGGAAGAAGAAGGCAGGCCGAGGGCTGAGCCTGCCGAGGAGACTGAAGACCTGATACTCGATCCGGCCAAGCCAGAGAGAGCCCTGAAGATCGGAGCCAAGCTCCCCGAAGACCTGAAGGCTGGCATCACCAAAGCTCTCCGCGCCTACTCCATTGTTTTTGCATGGGGGCCGGAGGATATGCCAGGGATTGACCGAAGAGTTATCACCCACCGCCTTGCGGTGGACCCTTCGGCCAAGCCAGTACAACAACGGAGAAGACCCCTCTCGGCCGAGAGGAGGGAATTTGTGAAAAAGGAGGTGGCCATGCTCCTCTCCATCAAACACATCAAGGAGGTGAAATACCCTTCTTGGTTGGCAAATGTAGTCCTCGCACAGAAGCCTCCTACTTTCCGCATGTGCGTGGATTACACGGATCTGAATAAGGCATGCCCTATGGACCCTTTCCCTCTGCCAAACATTGATCAACTAGTGGATGAGACCGCGGGATGCGAGATCATGTCATTCCTCGACGCATTCCGCGGATATCACCAAATCTACATGCATGAGGAAGACGCTGAAAAAACTGCCTTCATGACACCCGAAGGCATCTTCTGCTATCTTGTGATGGCCTTCGGCCTCAAAAATTCAGGCGCCACCTACACACGCATGGTGGCTAGGGTCTTTCAAGCTGTCCTGGGACGCACCATGGAGGCTTACGTTGACGATATGATCGTCAAAAGTAAGGAGGCAGGCACCCACGCCGACGATCTCCGGGAGATTTTTGCCATCATGCAAAAATTTAACCTCCGGCTAAATCCGAAGAAGTGTACCTTCGGCGTACAAGGAGGGAAGTTTTTGGGCTACATGGTCAGCAGAAGGGGAATTGAGGCCAACCCCGAGAAAATTCAGGCCATCATCAACATGGAGCCCCCACGCAACGTCAAAGAAGTCCAACGGCTGACGGGTCGCCTGGCGGCCCTCAACCGATTCCTCTCTAAGTCAGCCGAGAGGGCCCTCCCCTTCTTCCAAATCATGAGGAAGACGGCGGGTTTTCAATGGACGTCTGAGTGTCAAGAGGCCTTCGACAAACTCAAGAAGTACCTCTCCTCCCCCCCAGTGCTCTCCAAACCAAAGGTGGGGGAGACCTTATACTTATATCTCGGTGTTAGCCCTGCGGCTATCAGCTCAGTACTAATCCGAGAGGAAGACGTTGGATTACTGACACGTGTCCTCTCAACGCATTTATTGCTGCTATAAATAGCAGCCCTTATTCTCCTTGTAAACCACGCTGAGTTCATTTAATAAAATCGACTCTCTCTCCTCCTATTTGCTCTGACTTCTCTCTAGTTATTTCCGCAATAACCCTTCGGACGAGATACCCCCCGGGTAGACTATCCATCACTTAACATTATGGATGTTTATTATTATTACTCCCTTATTTGGTTTTCATTCACTAAAAGTGAACCCAAAAACAGCATGGTGTTCCATCTCGTTAAAGTTTAAAAACGGATGAACTAAAATTACTTGAGAAATGGACTGTTGTGTTATACGGAGTATATTGTTAAATCCAAGACAACAATTTATCCATCAAAGCGATTTAGTTACTAAACTATAAAATAACCTTTCATATATTAGGGTTTTCATCAAAACAATCTTTCAACGAAAAACTCTCAACATAAGTTTTGTACTTTAAGGACCTTTGGTTATCAAGTTGCGAGGTCTCTTATTGTTAAGATGAGCCCCTTAACAATTGGTATGACAGTAACTTAAACCAAACAGCTATTATGTACGTTTCTATCAATTGTCGGGAATAACCCCTATAACGGCACTAATGATTGTTTTTTTAACCTCAAATGATGTGGTAGAAATTAATAAGAAGTAAATATGTGAGCTAAATTACTTCTCTTATTATAAGTCAGAATAGAGTACCTCACTTTATTATCTCATTATGTAATACAGGAGTATATTTTAAAATGAAATTAAAAAAAAAAATGGTGTATGAAATTTTTATTTAAAGTGCTCATTTTTATTAGCTATGCACTTCTGAATGTACTATTGAATAAAATACAATTTATATTACAATATTGAACTAATATTTGTTCATTTTTATCTTCGCGAAGATATGGAGTTAACTAAAATTTCTCTAAGTGGCTCTGAACAATGTCTAATAGACAGTGCCACAACGCACACCATTTTGAGACATAGAGATTATTTTTCTCATATGACTTTAGTTGATGCTAATGTCAATAGCAACAATCTCAGGTGTTGCTAAACTCATTGAAGGTTCTGGAATGGCCTGTGTGATTCTCCCAAAAGGGACAAAATTAATAATTAAAGACGCTTTATACTCCAGTAAATCACGGAGAAATCTGTTGAGTTTTAAAGATATGCGTCTAAATGGTTTTCATATTGAAACCATGTCTGAAAATCAGAAGGAATATTTATGTCTAACGACAATTAGATCTGGCAATAAATACATTTCTGAAAATGCCAGCATATTCCTCAGGACTGTATTATACATATATCAGTCCCATTGAGATAAATGTGGTATCTAAAATTTATGACCACAATTCTTTTATCTTGTGGCATGACCAGTTAGGTCATCCAGGCAGCACTATGATGAACAAAATTATTCAAAATTCACTTAGACATTAATTAAATAATGTCAAAATTCCGCAATCAAGTGATTTTCAGTGCACTGCCTGTTCTCTTGGCAAATTAATTATCAGGCCATCTTTATTTAAAATTGGAGTTAAATCTCCTGCATTTTTAGAAAGAATTCAAGGAGATATTTGTGGGCCAATCGCCCCTCTGTGTGGACACTTTCAATATTTTATGGTGCTCATTGATGCATCAACACGTTGGTCACACGTCAGTCTTTTATTGACTAGAAATTTTGCATTTGCAAATCGCCTTGCTGAAATTATTTGTTTGAGATCACAATTTCCGGATTATTCGATAAAGAAAATCCGACTTGATAATGCAGGAGAATTTACATCCCAATATTTTAATGACTATTGCATGTCAATTGGGATTGATGTGGAACATCCAGTTCCACATGTACATACACACAATGGTGTTGTCGAATCCTTAATTAAGCGATTACAATTAATTGTTAGACCATTATTGATGAAATCCAGATTACCATCATCTGCATGGGGATATGCTATAGTGCATGCTGCAAATTTAATTCGGCTTAGGCCAACTGCATATCATAAATTTTCTCCATTGCAATTAGTATCTGGTAAAGAACTAAGTATATCACATATAAAAATATTTGGTTGTTCTGTGTATGTACCAATTGCTCCACCTTATCGTACTAAAATGGGTCCTCAAAGAAGGCTGAGAATTTATGTTGGTTTTAAATCACCCTCAATTATTAATTATCTAGAACCTATGACCGGTGACTTATTCACCGCGCGGTTCGATAACTGTCATTTTGATGAGACAGTATTCCCAGCCTTAGGGGGAGATATTAAAGAAATGGACCCACGTACGAAAGATATTACTTGGAATGCAACAAATTTATCTTTTCTTGATTCTCACACAAATGCTTGTGAACAAGAAATTCAAAAGATTATTCATTAACAAAATGTTGCAAACCAATTGCCTGATGCTTTCACAGACTCAAAGAAAGTGACAAAGTCACATGTTCCAGCTATGAATGCTCCTTCTCGAATAGAAATTCCTGCGGAGATTAGCGAAAGAACTCTTGCTAATGAATCTATGATACGTAAAAAACGTGGTAGACCACTTGGTTCAAGAGATTTGAAACCAAGAAAATTTAAACAGCAAGTTGTAGTTTGTGATGCCAAAGAAGTTCAACCTTCTCAAGAAGAAAATGAACATTTTAAAAATATCGGCCTTGAAAATAACATCAATAATAATGATACCTCAACAGAGGATCCAATCACCTTCGAAGAGGTAAATATTCCAGATAAAGATAGAAACGTCGATAATTTCGAAATTTCAATTAATTATGTTTCTAATGGAATACAATAATGGAATAGAAATGATATTGATGTTAATGATATATTTTCATATGCCATCGCCACATATATAATGAATGAACACGATGACAATGAGCCTAAATCTATTGACAAATGTCGTCGTAGAAATGATTGGCCAAAATGGAATGAAGCAATTCAGGTAGAATTAAAATCGCTAGAAAAGCGTAATGTTTTTGGACCAATTGTCCATACGCCAAAAGGCGTAAAACCTGTCGGTTTTAAATGGTTTTTTGTGCGTAAACGCAACGAGAAAAATGAAATCGTTAGATACAAAGTTCGACTTGTTGCCTAAGGTTTTTCTCAAATGCCAGGAATCGATTATGATGAGACGTATTCTCCAGTAGTTGATGCTACAACTTTAAGATTTTTAATTGGCATGTCTGTTTTTGAAAGGCTGCAAATGCGCCTAATGGATGTGGTGACCGCATATTTATACGGTTCACTCGATACAGACATATATATGAGAATTCCTGGAGGCTTTAAAATACCTGATGCTTATAGCTCGAAATCTCGAGATTTAGTTTCCATAAAATTGCAAAAGTCATTATATGGATTAAAACAATCTGGACGCATGTGGTATAACTGTCTCAGTGAATATTTGATTAAAGAAGGATATAAAAATGATCCTATTAGTCCATGTGTTTTCATTCAGCGATCCAAATCAGGATTCGCCATGATTGCAGTATATGTTGATTATTTAATCACTATTGAAACTCTCATTGAAATTGAAAATACTGCAAAATATCTCATGAAAGAATTTGAAATGAAAGGTATTGGGAGGACAAAATTTTGTCTCGTCATTCAAATTGAACATTTGAGAAATGGTATTTTTATTCATCAATCAAAATATACCAAGAAACTTTTGAAGCGGTTTTACATGAATAAACCACACCCGCTCAATTTTTCAATAATGTTTCGATCTCTCAATATGAATGATGATTTTTCCGACCTTGTGAATGTGATGAATAAAACCCTGGTCGTAAAATAATATATTTGAATGCTAGATATTTGAAGCATTAATGTATTTGGCTAATACAATACTTGACTAGATATTTCTAGCTTTTTCTATAAATTTGTTAGCCAGATATAGCGCAGGTCAAAGGACGTTACATCAAAGGGGAGAGAACAAAGCGTACAACACCAACACTTTTCTCCACACATGATTTTGAGAAACAAGGAACGGTTAATATCAAACAAATCAAGTCCTGTGACAATCCTGCTGATTTATTCACAAAGTCATTGGCACCGAAGAAATTCGAAGAACTTGTCCACAAAATTGGAATGTATCACTTCGAGATATATGTTGAACTGAGGGGGAGTAATATAATGCACTGCACTCTTTTTCCCTTCGTCAGGATTTTTTTTCCCACTGGGTTTTTCCTGACAAAGGTTTTTAACGAGACAGTACATTATAATACTATGAAACTAATACCCCAGAATAATTAGAAGATGACCATTCAAGGGGGAGTGTTGAAATATTATTGAATTAGTCATCTTCTAACTATTCCTGATTAGGAATTATTATCACCATTACATAAATAATTAGGAAATCATAACTATGATTTCAAGGTGATAAATGTGTGGCTCACAATGATCTCCTAATTTCATTGAGCTCACACTTTCTCCTATAAATAGGAGTCATTCTCATTGTAATTAACACACTTCTTAAACACCATTATCACACTTCTAATAACATCTTTCTCACTAAGTATTCAGACTATACTTTCTCTCTCTGATCTTCTGCTTATTTCCTTCCATATTATAACAGGTCCTATTTTTTGTTTTCATTTTTTTGCTAATACGATTACAATATTGTTTGGTCTGATTTGATTTTGTATGGATGGACATTTCTTCTTTTAACTCAACAAGACGAGTAGGATTCATTCGAGCCGAACTAGTTTAGCTTAACAGCACCATAATGACCGATAATCATCGTCGATGTGGCCTAGGAATTCAATTTGGAGAGACGCTGTGCTACAGGCATAGAGCTAATTCAACCACCTGATCGGAAGTCGGAACCTTCAACAATTTCTTAACTGAGGGTGAAGAAAGATGCTGTTTCAGGTGGGTGGGCAGGGGACTCGGCCCACCTTCTTCGAGATGGCCGCTTCTCAGCAACTCCCTTCCAGCTTGCGAGCCGCTCTTTCTTACTCTCTCGGCGTATGCTTGCTCTTCATCACCGCCTAAATTAGGGTTTTAAATTTCCAGTCTTCCATTTTAATGTGTTTATTACCTACAGGTTTTGGCTCTGAGAAGACCTTTCCTCCACAAAGTTCTTGACTTTGAAGATGAATTCTTTGCTTTTCTCATGCTTGTCCTTGAAACTCACAGTTTGCGGACCACAGGTAAATGCATATTATCGTTTTATCTATGCTTATTTGTTACTGTTCTGCTGATTTTCGATGTTATGATCAATTTGTGCTGTGTAGTGGAACTGTATGTGTATTGTAGCTGAATTTTTCTTAGTTTTGGATTCCACCAGATGCATCATTTGCTGAGTCGTTGTATGGGCTAAGGAGGAGAGGTGTTAACGTTCGAGTTACTAATGATAAGAAACGTTTGGAGTCGAATAATGGAATTCATCACACAGGATTGGAGAAGCGCCAAAAAATTCTTTCCGTTGCATTCCTTGTAAGTTGTAAACAAATTTATTCATTCATATATTCACTCGAATCGGAATGTGATATACTGGTAGTGCAATGGAATGTTACTGATTATAATTGATTCTGGAGGAACTTTATCAAACCAAGTAATGTTTGTTGAAGACATGAAGTTATATAGTCCCGTAGTTCATTTGGGGACCTAAAGTGGATGAAGTAGCTGAGTTTGCTAAATGTGTTGCCGGCAATGGCTGAATTGGTTGAATAAGCTAAGTCATCGAATAAAAGGAATTTCATATATGTTTATTAAATAAATTAATGAAAATAATAATGTCATCCTAAAATGAATGTAGAAAACTAGAAATGTCATTTTCTACAACTTCAGCCGTCTCAGCCAAAAAAGTAACTTGTACACTATTTTTCACCATTGGTCGCTTCAGCCAACATATTGAAAAAAGTTTGTGTTGGTGAAAATTTTGCTGCTAACGCTGTTAAGCAGAAAAAGGTAAACCAAACGGTGACATTGCCATATGAACTATTTGTCTCAAGTTCCACTAGCAGTGATATGAACTATTGCCTTTGTTTAGGTGATATTGCCATATCTTAGGTCAAAGCTTCATGCAGTATACAACAAAGAAAGAGAGGTTGCACTTCAAGCTAGTTTATGGGGTGAAGGTGATGACAGATTTACCAGCACGAACAATCTTGATACACATGCATCTTCTTTTGTTTCTACAACAAATAGCTCTGATACTGAAGCAACATCAACAAGAGAACGCTTGAGAAAGAGAATTCGGAAGTGCATTGCTATTTGCTACCCATGGATACATGCAGGAAATGAAGGTCAGCCTGGGAAGCTCAATGTGGTTTATATGACTTGATAAGAATCTTGTTCTGAACATTTTTTATTCCGAGAAAAAAGAGTGCAAATTCATCAACAAGTTGCGAAAAAATAGCCCCATTCATATCAAGTTTAAAAAATAAGTCTGATTTAATGCAGTTGTACCTTATAAAAAGAACTTTATTTTGGAAGTAGTGAAAAGTTTAAGATTCAGTGTTTTATTTTACATTTGTTGATGGTGAAATTATACCTGTTAACTAACCACTCTTTTTAGGGCTTTCATTTGCTTACCAGCTATTATTTCTACTGGATGCTACTGGGTTCTACTCTATAGGATTGCATGCATTGGGCATTCAAGTTTGCCGAGCAACAGGACAGGAATTGGTACGCCACGGCAAACAACTTATTGTTTAGGACCTCATTCATTCTATTTCTATTTAATAATCGTCTTTAGCTTTTATCAGAATCTGCATTTGCAATATGCCAAAACTATTATTTTTAACACCATCATCTACCTTTTTAGTTAATCTGAATTTTTTTCTTTTTAATGGAGGATGAGAGGAGGTGAAAATTACTCTTCTATTGTTTGGAACTTTGGATGGACTAGAGAATGGAGGGGAGGGGAGGGATGGAAATAAGAAAATTATAAGAAATACACAAGTTTACCTTTTTTGTGTATATCACTATATTGCCTTTAAATTTTAAGTTTTTGTTGTTTTCCATTGTCAAGTTAGATTGATACTTCTTCTAGAATATCCAAGATAAGAAAGCATGAACGTGAGAGGCTCCGTGGCCCCCCTTGGCTAAAGGTATGCATTAAGTCCTCTTTGTTTTCAATACTGCATATTAACTTCTGTGTTTTACTACCTGATGTTGAAGATGTTACTCTGCTAAGGTTGCTCAGGGAGGAGACGGCCTTCTCTAACTTACATTTGGCATGAACCTATAGTGTTAATTATATTTATTGACACCAACTTTCATGCCTCTGACCTGATTAATTGGGATTAAGCTGTTGATGATGATTATTATTATATTATCATTTTTGGTGTATGCGTTGGAAGAGATATTTTTGTACCAATTGGCAGCTTCCTGGCCATGTTTTACCCTATTTGACATACACCCCTTATTTTATTTTCTAAGAACATAAACCCCAAAGCACCTCAAAGCTGGGTGCAAAGTCAAATAAAATATTAAAGTAAAAAAATGTGGCGCAATTGTGTTGTAAAAGTCTGATAGCGATGAATTGTTCTGGAGTGCGCTAAGGTCCATGTTCAAAGAAAACAAAACATGATTGTGCAAATTCAAATAATGGGGTAAAACATGGGCTACATACAACAATTTTCCCTTTCTACATCCTTGCGTGTTATCTGGTATTAGGTTCTATCCTCTTACAATTATCATGTCAGTTGTGAATCTTAATCCTCTAAAGCAAAATAGCCTGACATACAACAACATTTCAGAAAATACAAGGTGGGTTACTTGGTTTTGCATATGCTGCTCTTGACTATGCTCAAACTGGCCTAATTGCTGCAGTATTTTTCTTCAAAGTAAGTTTAATCCACTCTCATAAAAATTTCAAATTATATGGTGTATTCTTTATATCTTTTTTTATATCTAAACGATATCTAATATTCTCTTTGCCATTTTTGCGTATAATGCTCAGATGATGGAGTGGTGGTATCAATCAGCTGAAGAGCGAATGTCAGCCCCGACCATTTATCCTCCTCCACCACCACCACCAGCCCCAAAGGTGAGTCAGTGATAAGATAAGTAAAACCATTAATTCTTTACCTGTTCATTTATCTAGAGTTGGTCTAATCTCTAAACAGGTCGCTAGAGATGGTATTCCTTTGCCTCCAGACAAGTCACTCTGCCCTCTGTGTTCACAAAAACGAGTTAACCCCTCTGTAGTGTCAGTTTCTGGATTTGTCTTTTGTTATTCCTGCATATTTAAATATGTCTCTCAGGTAAAACTTAATAATTGCATTCTTTTCTTGATGAATACTACGTGTGTTAAGTTACTCCAAAGCAGGGGTTTAAATATGTATAAATAACTTAGTTCTATACTTTGACTATATGCAGTACAAGCGTTGTCCGGTTACACTTACTCCTGCAACCATGGATCATATAAGGCGACTTTTTCATGATGTTTGAAAGTTTTATCTAGTATGAACATCTGATTTTAATTAAAGTCCAATTATATGCATTCCAAGGATATTGTTGTCGTTAGCAATTTTTAGTTTCTCTTATTCTGAAAAGTTATTATTTGAGAATTTTTGAGTTTGCATCCATGTTTACATTGAAACTGAACATTGTACCTCATTTTAAAATCTTTTGAGTTACACCTCAAAGTCCAATAGCAGGGATGCAGATTCAAATTACAATCCAATGGGGTACAAAGTCTAAAAGAAATACTCCACTTTTGGTACGTTGAGGTGCAAATTGAGATGATTTAAACCATGAAACACAAAGTCCAATTTCCAAGCATATATGGGTTGTGATTGTGTGAATTCATAATGCATAATAATATTGCCAAGTGATTCTGAAGGGAGAGTACCTTCCAAGCAGTGTTTTAAAATGCATGAAAAGGTGTGGCCTAAGCGGGCCTAGGCGCAATGCACCATCAATGAGCCTTGCATACTTGTTATGTACTTATGTGTGGGAAAAGGTGACCTGCTAGCCCATTAGGCCATTATTATGACCTAAAAACGGAGATTTTTTTTTTCATTAATTACAGCCTGAGGCCATAATGAATAAAGATACATGGTGGACCAAGATGAAAGGGCCATTGAGGTATTGGCTACACGAAGAGAAGCGGGAAGTATCATACCCAAAAATCTGTAATATTACGTATTCCATAGTTCCAGTGTGCGCCAAATGTAATTTAGAGCCGGACTCGACCCAAGTTCACCATCAAGATTTGCTTCAGCTAACTTAGCCAAACACAAGCTGTTCTTTACATAGTTATGGTGGTGGTGGTGCGGCTACTGCGGTGGCCGCAGCTGCCTAGTTCTCCACATGTTGGGTTAGTAGATACTTGATTCGAATGAGTCGTTCCTAGTCACTACACATGAGGTTGAGAGGTTCCACTCCACATGTTGGGTTAGTAGATACTTGATTCGAATGAGTCGTTCCTAGTCACTACACATGAGGTTGAGAGGTTCCATTCTAGTCAGAGTTGAATGCATTTTCTTCTTGTTTATTGGAAACTTTCTAACTTGTATTTCTTTCTCTTAGTTGGTCGTTTAGTTGTTCTTGTACGATGAAAAATATGATGATACTTTAACGATGAATACAAACTTCAAGCCTGATCGAGCGGTGATCGGCAATAACAATTATTTTAGCTAGACAAACTCTATCTTGTTCATGTGCAAATTTGAACATTTGTGCCTTGTCTGTGCCGATTGTATGCAACATGTTTCAATTAATTTAATATAAATTTCTTCTATTGAAAACCTTATAAAAATATGGTAATGCAGCACGATACACATGTATTTTAGGAACTAAGGATGTTTTCTTTTGGATTGTTTTCCGTCCCAGACCAGACTTCCTTAGTTACACAGAGACCAGACGTTTATCAGACCAGACCAACAAATTTCAATCCAAAAGAAAACAACCTAACTATGTTGTGAGAAGTTATGAGTAGACTATAAACTATCTCTCCATCTCATTTTATTTTTCTTACTTTTTTGGTATTGTTTCAAAATAGATGTTTTGTTTCCTTTTTTGACAAAAAAAAATGTGGCCTTTATCATTTTACTTTCTTATAGTCAAATTTCAATTACAATTTTTACTTTTCAACAGTTTTATTGATAATGTGTCAAACTAAAAGAAGACATTCAATATAGGATGGAGGTAGTATTCGTGTAAAGTTATAATTGTTTTATTATTTTAAGATGACTAAGAGTCCGTTTGGTAACACGAACATTGGTTGATTCTGTTAAAATTTATGAAATTTTGGCTGAAGTGGTTGCATTGGCTGATTCTTCTGATTTAAAAAAAATGTTTTTAAAATATATTTTATTAATAAAATAAAGAAAAAATTAGATGTAAAAATAACTAAAATGGTCATCTACGGTAACTTCAACTAATACAATCAGAAACGTAACTACAACCTTACCCTTTTTTATTATTACACAATTCACCACGCGAAAACAAGAGTTACGTGTTTGATGAAAAAGTTGGCTTATAAGCCTGATAAGCCGAAAAACAATGTTATCAAAAGTCCAATTTTGAGATTAAAACATACATAGCCTTATTATTTAACTTCGACGACATATATTCATATTTGAGCAATTTGTTCTTCATATTAAGATATTAAGATATAAGGTTCTATTCTAAAATGATATAAGGTTGTATTCTAAAATGTTAACCCGAGTTGGCTAAGAGAGTAGTAAGAGGTAGTTAATCATGCCAATGAAGTTGACTTATCCAAAATTCTAAAATGTTACTTGTGGAACTCATACTTCCGAAGTGTCTTGTTCCAATTGTTAGCGCATTTCAATTTGCACAAGATTGTTTGTTAATCATGCCAATGAAGTTGACTTATCCAGGACCGATTCAAAGTATCGATCAAGCCTACATAGAAAGGAAGGTTTAGCACTTTAGCATATAGACTAATAAGATTTTAAAAAAGTTATCCTAAACAGAAATTAAAACAAAATGATTTTTCTTAAATAAGAGTAGCACTTTTTCAAAATAAGAGTTAATATCATGTACTATCATACTCCGTATTAATGACTTATAAGTTGTGCCAAAATATTCCAAAATGATTCAATTTATACTCCGTAGTGCTTTACTCTTATACGTAGTACTACCTCCGTCCCTAAATAAATTTCCAACTTTCCTTTTTCGTCCGTCCCAATTAAAACTTCCACTTTCCTTTTTTGGCCAGAATTTGTGGTTCACATCAATTCTTACACATTTCTCTCTCTTCTGCACAACTCTCTACCACACAATACCCACTATCTTAAACTGTGTGTCAAACTTATTTGGAAGTTTTATTAGGGACGGAGGAGTATATGTGTAAAACACAACACTATTTTTTTTACTTTTATTGTGGGAAATTCTTCAAGATTTGTTAAATGTCGTCATCCTTGAATTCGAGCATGTGATCTTTTCCTTGAAAATGTCATACTAATGTCATCGAACCACAAATGTGTTTGACAATAACTAATTAGTATAGTTTCTTTAAATTAATTAAGAATGTTTTTAATCACATGACAGACCAAATCATATTAGACTTAAAAAGATTAGTCCAAATTAGACCATATCAGATCAGACGAGATTTCAATGTTTGTAAAATACACAAAGAATAGATATCTACAAGACCAACCAGACTAAACTAGACTTAAACAGTATAATCAAAAGAGTTTAAATCAAATCATACTAGACTTAAATAGATCGAATCAAACCAGATCAAATAATTACAATCCAATGAAAAACATCTTGTTTGCCATTATGTTTAGAGATAATTCCCCAAATAATAGTGAATATGGAGAAAGTGCAAAAACAGGAGTACATTTGAAGCTTGGACAAGAATACTCATGGAGCCATGGAGGAGTTGCAGTCAGAGCTTCCCTCGAGCACCTCCGTCATCCAATCTGCCTTCGCCACTGCTCGATTTGTTGCGTTCGTATGACCTGCCGCTTTAAGTCGCCAAGAGCCATCGAAAATTTTCAAAATCTTCCTCCACTACATGACACCGCCACTGTCGGTCCCCACCACCACCACTACTGTCTACTAGACTGCTCGTCACCAACAAATTGACCCGATTATTTAAGAAAATTAGAGGTAATTGATTGTATTAATTAATTTGATTAGGGGTATTAAGGGTAAAAAATTAAAGTTTAATCCTATTGGATAATGACTATGTTTCCTATTAAAGGTGATTACTTTTTACTCCGATTTATCTAACTAAAAAAGACATGTAACAGAAAAGTTTCTTTAAAAGTTAAACCCCATTCCATATTCACATTAGCCATCCTTTGAATGCAAATGAGGATCTAAAAAAGAGTGGCGTGAGTCGTGCCCTATGAGGGATGTCGGCCCTTTTAAGAAAATTACTATGCCGAAGAAAGAGACCCCTGAGACTGTTGTGGTCTAAAATCGGCACATGTAACCACACTAATTATTTCAAATGTTTTATTAACTTTTTCAACGCAAATTATTATTTGTGTAGTTTTCTTCCTCCCATGGATTGATTTATTTAAGCTGTGGCATTTATTGGTTCAAAATTCAATTCATGTGCCTGCCTTTCTGTATTTATTATTAATAATTTATTATTATTATTATTAGTAGCAGTACCTGAATGTGCCCCAGGACAACTAAGGCTGATGACTATCTCCAACAATTTCACATGTTTTTTCTCCCATCTCAGATCTAAATTTTGCGTCGGTGCAGCAAATTTTGGGGTCTATATCATTGATATTGTTTCTTGTAATTTGCTCTAATTCCATATTTTTCGATTCTTTAGGTACACTGTAATAATCTTAAGATGATTTTTTCCTTTTTAAAAAGCTCAAGAAAGTTTAGTGGGGTATCGTCTTTTAATTGTTCAGATTATTAACCTGACAAGTAAAATTGGAAAAGTGATTCTTTTTACTGCCTAATAGAAAAGAAAACTATGGTACAGGTTTACAGGTTACAACTACTCCCTCCCCCGCGTCCACTTATTATAGGTTTGTTTTCAAATGCTTTAAAAAAATACTTCTCACTTTTTGTCTTAAAAAACACTTATTTTACTAAGTTTTATTAACTTTTATTTTTCTCGGCTTTTGTTTCAGAAGTGCTTTTATTTTTTATATCATACAAAAAACACTTGTTTTATCAAACACTACCAACTTGTATTTTTCAAAATTACTTTTTTCTCAAACATTATCAACTTTTATTTAATCACTTCTCCCCATTTTATTAAAAAAACATTTTTTAAAGCAGAAACTGTTGCAAACAGACCCTAAGCAATTCAATTATTTTGGAGATACAAAAGTAAATATTTTTCAATTTTGGTAATTCAAAGTGGCTCAGTTTCTTAAAGTTGATAAAATTCTGATTGAATTGATTCCATTGGTTGAATTTGCTACATTATTTAAAAATTATTATGTATATTTAAAGTTCATTTTATTAATAAATAAAGAAAATATTGAAGTATTTAAAAAATAGCTAAAAGAATTAGGAAAAATTTAAAATAACAATTCCAATTAATGTCGGTCTGCTGACAATAATCTCAACTATTGATTATTTTTGTATAATCCCAACTATATGGACTGTCCACCAACAATGGTCCATGACCAGATATTACCTCCTATAACAAGTGAATTTTAAATAGAAATTAAGCATACAAATTAAAAGTTGGGATTATTTATAGAGATTGCTTGCTATATCTCTTCTCATCCACTTTAGAAACTACATGAATTTATTTATAGAGACCATTATTGGCGGAAGGTCCCTAAAGTTGAGATTATTCTGAAATAATCGATAGTTGGGAGTATTATGAGCGGACCGCCAATAGTTGAGATTATTACTATCAATTTTTCCAAAGTATTATCTGTTGTAACTTTAGCCAATTCTAACGCGCGAAGTAAAAACATAAGTGTTTGATAAACAACTGACTAATGAAACTGATAAGCTGAAAATTGAGGTTATCAAAAGAGCACTTTGTCTAATGGGCCTTTAGATCCTGTTTGGTCCCCTTTTTTCCGGCTGATCAAGCTTATCAATCATTTTTCTCACCAAATACTTAAATTTTGATTTCGCGTATTGAATTGTGTAATAATAAGATAATATAAGGTTGGCGTTACTTTTCTGTATTGGCTGAATTTACTGTAGAAGATCCTTGTAACTATTTTCCATATAATTTTTTATTTTGTTTATTAATAATAAATATTTTAAATATAATTTTTTTCATAAATCAGCAGAATCTACTAATGCATCGACTTCAACTAAAACTTCATAAATTTCAACAAAATCAATCAATTTAACCAATTTCAGTGTTACCAAACAGGCTCTTAATTATTAAATACGGAGTATATGAAATTTCATTTAATGGGTAAGTGTCATAGAACATTTATAATATAACAATTCCCTAAATAAATTAGAATAAATATACGGATCCGAGTAGTTTTTCAAACAATAAATATACGGATCCGAGTAGTTTTTTTAACTTTTTTTGTATAAACCTTCTCTGCTAAGAATAGTGACTACTTCGTTGGATGGTTTTTAAGTTTACTACTCAGTAATTCTTTACGCCGATACTTCTTTATTTTTATTCTTGTAAACCTTCTCCATTAAGAATAGTGACTAAATCGTCAAATATTTTTAAGTTTGACTATAGTTCTTGAATTCGATACTTGTCTATTTTCTTTTCGAACAAATAAGCTCACGTACTAACAAAAAAAATTCAAGGAAGCTCTTATATAAGAGGTTCTGTCTGGCCGTAACCATTTGGGACAGTTTCCGGTGGATTTTTTTGATGAAAGTTTTTTAGCATCTTATTCATTAAATCTAGTTTACTCATATCAAATTTCAGCTAACAGTTCAATCGGCAAGGCATTCAAATGAATTTTTGAAAATAATTGCGCTTTTTACTGCACAAATATCTTCCAGAATTCATTTGAATGTCTCCCCGATTGAAATTTATATTGCTAGGTATTTTTTTACGGATCAGAATATCAGGCGTTTTTATACTCGGTATCCTTTAGTGTTGTTTAGTTCATACGCTGATACGCATATACATAATTGTGATAATACATCATGAAATGATCTGCCTTAGCTTTGATGATAATTTAATGAACACTGTCCCCTTCTACTATAATTTGTTCATTTTTCGTACCTCAGTGGCTGATGAGTGTCATTAAGTTTTGACATTTTTTTACATTAATAAGATTTTTCTTAAATTATACCACGTAAATAAAACAATACGCATGGAAAAAAAGTGGCTAAAGTGATTATGAACATATTTGTTTAGCCACTAAGATATAATTTTTGAACATAATCATAGTCACTAAAAATTACAAAATCAATTTTTGTGGTAGACACTACCTCTGTCCTGCTAAGATTGTCTCAGACACTATTAAAAAAATCTAGTAATAACTAAACGAGATCATTAAAATCTATCACTATATATGTCCCGCTAAGATTGTCTCAGACACTATTCTCTTGGTCAACACAAATTACTCTTAATCTCTTACTTTATATATCAAAATTTTAACAAATTTGATTCAGGTTTTTGCGACTATGTAAAGCTTTTAATGTAGTTTCTGAATATATAGAGCCTGTTTGGTAACCCCCTTTTCTCGGCTTATCAGGCTTATCAGCCAGCTTTTTCACCAAACACGTAAATTTTGATTTTGCGCGCTGAATTGTGTAATAAGCAGAAAAAGAAAGGTTGGAGTTACTTTTCTGGCTGTATCGGCTGAAGTTACTGTAGAAGATCATTTTAACTATTTTTTCATATAATTTTTTATTTTTATTTAGTAATAACAAATATTTTAAATATAATTTGTTCATGAATCAGCAAAATCAGCCAATACAGCCACTTCAGTCAGAACTTCATAAATTTCGGCAGAATCTGCCAATTCAGCCAATTTTAGTGTTACCAAACGGGCTCATAATTTTTTTTTCTAAAAATAATTTGAGAGCGGACATGGATCTGTTTGCTTTATGGTCTGTCAAACATCGTAAACTGAATTGTCCCAAGGACGGATGTAGCATAAATTTTCCATTGATACATTATAGTTCGTATATCCATAAGAAAAGGGAAAAATATTATCTCTTATTAATTGTAGCGCAAAGATAGGGAAAATGTAATCAAAATATATCAAGAAATAAACACGTTGAGTAATGGGACGGACATATATAAAACTTTAATGGTTTGTTACCTGTAAAAAACACCTCGGTATTCCACGCTTGTACCCATTACCTGGCCAATGTAATTTTCCCGTTTTGACAGGTACAATTCAATGTAAGTATCATCAAATCGATCAATGGTAATACCTAATTGGTTTCCCACTATATATGGCCTTGAATCTTAATGCGAGTGTGAACGTAAAAATTGGGGAAACCCCTGACCCGAACTTGGCTGGCCCGAATGTCTACTTCCGGCAAATGCCGAAATCTTACTCTTACCCTTTTATTTTTTCAATTTCCTTGGCGGGAGCCGTTGATTGCGGGTGAAAGAAAATCGGCTGTCGTCGCCTGGTAGTGGACCCGAATAGAGTTCACACTTCGGTTCTTCATTTCTTCTTCTTTTTGAAGTTTTATTATTTTCGCATGTTTGCAGGTCTTGAATGTGGGCATGATTGAAGATGATATTACGGCAATGCCATTTTTAGCTTTTGACATGAAAATGATTTTTTGCCTAGATGCCTGTGGTTATTATATTAAATTGTCTTTTCAGTTTGGGAAAACTGTCAAATAGGTCCTCGAACTTTCATAAAAAGATCAATTAAGTCCTTCTATAGGGGGTTTTGTCCGGCCGTCGCGATTTGGAGCATTTCCCGGTGGAATTTTTTGATGAAATTTTTTGAGCATCTTATTCACCAAGTCTAGTTTACTCATACTAAATTTCAGCTAAAAATTCAATCGGAAACACATTCAAATTAATTCTTGAAGATAACTGCGCATTTTTGTGTTCTCGAATTAATTTGAATGCACTTTCGATTAAATTTTTAGCTGAAATTTGATATGAGTAAACTAGACTTGATGAATAAGATGCTCAAAAAATTTCATAAAAAAATTCCAGCGGGAACCGCTCCAAATCGCGACGACCGGATAGAGTCTCCTATAGAAGGACTTAATTGACTTTTTTATGAAAGTTCGAGGACCTATTTGACAGTTTTCCCTTTCAGTTTGTATAATTGTCCAACATTCATGATCCATTTGGGAGCACGGTCCGGTTTACTCCATTTTTTTCAAATCCAAATCACATGTGCGGTTTGAATATACATATAAAGTAATTTTGGCTTTTTTGACATTTTCTTCATCAACTACCTAAATTAAAATCACAACAAATTTCGATTACAAAATCAATCTATATATATATAAAGAACTTTTTAAGAGCATACGACGCGCCACATAATCCTGTCATGTTATCATATATAATAATTTTTTACTTACCTTTATACCTTTTGTAGGCTATATTTTAAATTTTCAATTTAAAAATTTAGAAATATCAAACCTATGTAAAGAATTTGAGGTTGATGACTATAGCAAGGGAATCCAAGTTTAAAGGATCTTCAATATTAAATTCAGAACTTTACATATTCAGAACTTTACAAACATACGTATGTTATTGTTAGAACTTTTATTGTGGGTCAAATTTGTCTGTTAAGTCTTGTTTAATAAAGTAGACTAGTTATACCATTTATGGTATTAGATTAGTAATTATTATGTAATAAATAAGGTAAAGGGAATAAGGCCCAAAAAGGCCTTGGCCCAACTTCCAAGGTTTACCTAAATCGGTAACCTGTACAGCGCCTATAAATATGCGCCTTGTGTACAGGTGCCGATATCGATTTTAATATACCTTAGCCTTACGCTGCCAAGTTTCTTCTCGATACAACAGAAAGAAGAATTTCTCCGTTCTCGATATTGTTTGATCATTATCAGATCTTCTTTCTTTCTGTTTATCGATGATGTTCATCTAGCTGATCGTTAGTCTTCATAAACTGGGACCAACAACTGGTATCAGAGCCTGCTCGAGTTTGATCGTCGAAGAAAAGTTTTCGAAGTTCTCTTCTTTTTCATACTTTTCGACCTCTTTGTGTTAATCACTGTAATCTCGTTTCTGATCGATAAACTGTAAAAGTTATACCATTGGATTCGCCATTCAGAAACGAACCAAGGGTATATCTTACTTTTCGATTTCAGTAGATTTAGTAATCTTGATTTCTCGATAGTATGATGTCGAAAAGCAGAGTTCTCGACATTGTAGCAGGTTTTTCGAGCTGAAAATCATTCCAGGAAGATCTCTGGATTTAGGACTTTAAACTTTAGCTGTTTTATCTGCTTAAAACTGAGTTTTCGAATTGCAGGATCTCGATACTGGCTTCTCGACATAAGTTCTCGAACTGAGTTCTCGAACTGCTGTTCTCGATACTCAGTTTTCGACATTATATCTAGATACCTTGTTTTCGATTTGCAGGATCTCGAAATATCTTCTCGATAGTCAGTTCTCGAAACCAAGTTCTCAAACTCAGGTTTTCGATACTGACTTCTCGAAAGAACTTCTCGAACCCAGCTTCTCGATAGCAGGGTTTTCGATATAAAACATCGAAAACTGCTTCTCGAAAGAGCTTCTCGAACTCTGTTTTCGAACCTATTCTTGAAACTTAGGTTTTCGACATTCTGTTTTTTGACAATTTAATTTTATCTGATCAAAACACTCGAACGATCTTTTAAGGCTCAATCAGCAAAGATGGAAGCATTAGCACTTGGAAATGACAACAGACCACCCATCCTCAGAAAAGGAGAATATCAGATGTGGAAGACAAGATTCTTGAACTTTCTGGAAGGGAAAGACAATTCATCTGCCATGCTTGAATCACTCACACAAGGTCCTGCTGAGATCTATACTGAAGTAGATACCTCAGATGTAAACAACCCCCCTGTCAACTATGTGAAAAGACTGAAGACAAAAGGCGAATACACTGAAGCTGACAAGTTGAGAATCAAAGCTGATCTCATGGCAAAAACATATCTGCTGCAAGCTATCCCCAATGATATCTACATTCTGATAGACAGCATGGAGACAGCAAAGGAAATGTGGGATGAGGTGAAGAAGTTAATGATTGGAACTGATCTTGGTTTGAAGACAAAGAAAGCGAACATCTTGACTGCCTATGATGCTTTTAAAGCCCTACCTAGTGAGGCGCTCCATGAGACGTATAACAGATTCGTACAATTGATCAATGAGATGAGAAAGATCAAAGTTGTCAAATCTAATATGGAAATGAACATACGTTTCTTGTCGAGCCTGCCGCCAGAATGGAGAAGAACTGTTAAGAATCTACGACAGCACCTAGACTTGGATGAACTTGACCTCTGCACTGTCCATGAACATCTACAGCAGTTTGTTAATGACACTGCTGAGATGGAAGGAAGCTTCTCTGTTAATCCTTTAGCACTCATGATTGAAGCTAAATCAAAAAGTTCATCTAAGGGTCCGAAGAAGAAGAAGGCAGTCAAGATGGAGTCAGAAGAAGAAGAGAGTGAAGAAGAAATGGATGTTGAATCTGAGCTGGCCGATCTACAGAAGAAGATGGCACTACTTACCAATCAGTTCAACAAAAGGTTTGCCAAGAAAGGAAGCTCATCAAACAAGCTCCGAACCTCCTCTGCCAACTACAAATCAAAAAACAATGATCAAAACTCTTCTAGTAGAGTTGTTGCAGCCGAAGACCCTCTCAAATGCTTTAACTGTGGAAAATCTGGACATGTTATCAAGGACTGTCGCTTACCAAAGAAGAGGGACTTCAACTATTACAAGCAAAAGATGCTGTGGAACAAGCAGAAGATGTTCATGGCTAAGCAAGATGATGATAGTGCTGCAACACTTACTGAGAATGATCCATGGCAGGAGGAGAGTTCTGATGATGAAGAAGAAGAGAATCTGGCCCTGATGGCGTTTGTGGAAGAAGAAGGAAAAGAAAAGGGTGATGCTGCGATCCCCGTAAAAAGTCAAAGTTCAAGCTCAAACACCACTGTAAGTACTTCTGAACCCTCTTGCTCATGTACCTGCAAGGTTCATTCCTCACATGAAAAAGATAACACCATAAAGGAGTTAAAAGGCAGGTTAGATCATAACTACAAAGTGGTACTTGATACTCTAGACAAGAGTCACTCCCTGAAGTTACAACAAGAAAATGAGAAAGAAAGAGTTCAGAAACAAAATTTAGAAGCAGAGAAGCTTACACAGAAAATAACTGAACTAACTAAGAAGGTCAGTGACACAGAACTCGAACGAAATGTTGCGAAAGCAGAAAATGATTTTCTACGCAAACAAAGATGTGCTCTTTACACAAAAATCAAAGAATTAGAAGACCTACTAGTCAAAAGAGGACAAACTGAACAAACAATTTTCTTAAACCAAAACAGGGACACTCGGTTTTATAACTCAAAGGAAGGTCTTGGATTTACTAACCCCAACAATCTGAAAAAGATTGATTGTCTCCAACTTTACAACATAAAGTACATGGGGTTAGGATTGACCAAGTTGATGGCTTTTACCTACGGGAAAGAAACCGCAGAAGAAGAAGAGGTAAAGCGGTCAAATCCTTCAAAAGCCGAAATTCCTTTCAGTTATGATTCCCTGAACAAAAGCTATGAAAACGCTGAACCTGTTTTGTCAACTGATGAGAGTGTGAATCTCTATCCTTCTGAGAAGGAAGTTGTGTCAGACCCTGAACCCCCTTCAACCTCAGGTTCAAGTGGAGAAGAACCCTACATCCCTCCACTAATCAGGAAATTTGAAAACTTACACATCTCTTTAGAAAATCAAAGAAAAAGTTTTGAAGAAGAGAGAAAAGAATTCGAAAGTGAGAGGGAGAGGTTGTTGAGAGAACTGACCATTTTAAAAGAAAGTTCCCAATCTGGCACAACTTCTCAATCATCTAGCGATACTGATACATCTCAACCAATTCTGAACAAAACTAACCTTTTCAAAAAGACACCCACTCACTCCAACTCTCCTTTGAAAACAGGAAATGAAGTAAGTCGGAGAGTGGAGAGGAGAAGAGAGTGGAAGTTAAAGAGAGCTGAGATAGCTGAAGGAAAGAAGAAGATGTTTTCTGAGAATAAAAAGTCTTGTTCAAATGCTGTTTTCTATTCAAATAAGCGTAGATCTAGCTCTATGTCACAGTCATGTAGTTCTAGTTCAGTCTTGTGTCCCAAGCTGAATCATTCTAAGTTTAAATCTGATACTTTCATTATCAATGAAAAGTTGCTTACTTCTGGGATTGTGAATCCTTGCAATGATACTTTTGGTTCTGATCATGATGTAAATGTTGTTCGTGAGAAAGAAAAAGGAGAGCGCAAACAAAGAAAACAGTCTGAGAATAGAACTGTAGAGGGTGTCTATAATCTTCCCAATTTAAGATATCCTCTTAGAGTTCATTCGAAGAAACATTTACAACGTCTCTCTAAAGAAGAAATTTTCAAACCTTATCTCACGAACCAGCCATTCACACATAGAAACAATGACTCTGTCTCCTCCGCTCCTAAAATCAAACAAAAATGGATACCAAAAGCTGAACTTGAAAAACATAGAACATTATCTGAAAAGGCTGTTGACCTTGGATCACAGCTGAAAGAAAAATTCAAAAGGATATTCTCAATTGATAAGGAAGGACCCATCCTGCGGTGGGTACCTAAAAGTCCCTATAATTGGCACCAAGTGGGTCTTCAATAATTCACAAGCGCTTCAACAAGACCCCATATGAAATACTCTTCAACAGAACTCAAATGTTGAAGAAACTTGAGCACATGCTCAAGTACCCAACGCTTCAACACGCCAGCGGATACTTGAGCATGTTGCTTCTACTAGCCAACCCTCAAAGCCAAACCAACCCTCTACCTCTACCAATGAGCAACCCACTACTTCAGCCAGCCATAAATCCCTAGCCACTCTTTCTAGCATGGTCGAGCTAGACATAACATCCCGAGGTGCATCTCCTATAGATGTTAACCAAGGACGGAATGGAAGTCCTGATGATGCTACCACGAGTACATCTTCTTACTCAGGCCATCAGCTAGAACCTAGTTCGAAACTGATGTCAACGGGCAATCCTGAGGATCCTGGTGTTACACATTCTCAGCCAAGGGAGGATTGGCCGCATGTAACGAAGTATAGAGGTCTGGTCTCTGCGCAAGAGCATCGTGTTGAGATAATTGAGGATCCCTGCAAGTCTCACCAGGATCCCGATGCTACGCCCGTCATGTCGCCGCAGCAGCAGCAGGCTCCCTCCAGCTACTACAATGATCAAATGCACGATGAACTTGAGGAAATGCTGATGCACAACAAATGGTCTTAACTCTGGACAGACGTAGATGAATCACAGCGAAGAGCATACCTCAGAGATCTCTTAGTCAACTGTGCTACTGACGTGATTCTACTTGATCAAGATGAACTCAAGGAGGGAGAGAACTACGAGATACCACCCAAGGAGCTTGAGTCAATCATTAGACAAACAACGGCCCAAATGCCCAGAAATGAGAAGCCCCGGGAAAGGATCGACATCAACGCCCCCTTTCAAGAGGAAATCAGAGAAAACATCTGGCGAAAAGAGGATAAGGTCAGAGAACTGGATGAACTGAAGATCCGTGGTCTTAACCATTTACGAGGACAAAACAAGGGCGGACAGTTGTTTCTACTTAGTCATCACTATATGGGAAAACAGAGAGAAGTCTGGCAACACGAACTTCAAACAGCCAAGGACCCTGTTTGGGCCGTTCTCAATGTAGCCGAAACCAACTTTCAAGATATCAAACTCTCTGTCTACCATCTACAGCGCTCTGACGGAACTGTATTCACGTGCAAGGAAAATGATCTCTACATGCTAAAGATGGAAGACATCTATCAGATGTATCTTGCATTCCAGGAAATTCCAGGCATTCGTGACAAAATTACACAAGATGGGCTGGATGCACTCAAGCGGTTTATGATCAGACAAATCAAATTCTTTGCCTCTCATGATCTTCAGATGGCTCTTGAAGCAAACATGCCAAAGACGAATCTCACAAGACCAAAGCTGTATGGACAAGAATTGGAGGACTTTCCTGAGTATTACATCTTTGATAGTCCAATCACGCTTATCTATCTGAACCACAATGGTGAGAAACGTATGCTATTCATTGATGAAATTAACAAGTACTGTGACGGAACCCTGAAGATTGTGAAAGAGAAGCTGCAACCGATCAGAGAAGCATTTAAAGAAAGACAGCAAAAGTATGCAGATGCAATGTGGCCAGTTTTATGACCCCTCCAGACCAACACCAAGCACATTGCATCTCTTATTATCAGCTAAGGATACGTAGCCACTGTCACATAATTCATTTGTAGAAAACAAATCTCTAAAGGGGGACATGTGATAGGTACAACCAGAGTCAATCAACCATTCATGCTCAGACAGGGAATTTCTCACAGAATTAACATGGTCACAAACCATCAAAATGTCACCAAGGTCACATCTATCAACAGCTACACTAGCATGCTCGGTCTTCTTAGGGTTAGGGCAATCCTTAATGAAATGGCCAGCGTTACCACAATTGTAACACACTCTCTTTCGATTTGCTCCTCTTCCTCCCGGGCTGACTAGTGTTCTTACCTTGACTATTTTGCTTAGAGTTCTTAGATCTACCTCTAACAAACATAGTCTCACCGGAGTCCCTGGATTGACTAGTACTACCCCTAGCATGCTTCAGGTCTAATTCCTTACTCCTTAACCCATTCACAACAATGTCTAACGAAATCTCATCCCTACCATACTTAATAGCGGACTTAACATCATTATAAGAGTCGGGAATGACATTAAGTAACACTATGGGAGTATAATCATCTTTGTGTTTATCACCTTCCTGTTTGCTATTCTGTATCAGTTCATTAAACACATCAAGGTTCTCATCTATATCCTTAGTCAGGTCAAGCCTAAACCTAAAGAATTTCTCTAGTAAAAACAACTTCCCGGGTAAAGAGGTATCAGGATAGAGACTATCCAATTTCTCCCACAACTCCTTAGCGGACTCAAGAATACCCACTTTCCTAAGCACAGAATCAGACAGATTCAAGTAAATAGTAGAACAAGCAGTTTCGTTCATTTCAATTTGCTTATTAGCCTTATCTTCTGATTCAAGGAAAATACCAGTGACAGCTCTGAAAACTTTATGTTGTACTAAAACACACTTAATTTTCTATTTCCAAATATCAAAATCTGTTTTTCCATTAAATGGAAGCATACCATACTGATTAGCAGCCATGATATCAACCACAAAGGGACACAAAGCTAAACAGACAGAATTGATAGAAAATAATCCAACCCGGGCTATAAAGTATTCACTTTAATCACCCCGGGCAGCATGCAACACATGGTAAAAAATGGACATTTTTGGCAATTAAACAATTCCGGGCAGCAATTAAAATTAATTAATTCTACCCCTAACACCCAATAAACCACCCCTACGCATAACAATTGAATTAAATAACACTTAGCAATTCAATTAATCAACTAAAAAAGTCTACCACAAAGGAGAAGGTTTAGAACGTACCTGGGGGGTTGGCGGCCGGGATTAAATCAACCGGCGGCCTGCGGGGAGGGGGAATAAATTAAATTAAATCCGAAAATAATACAAATAGGAAGTTTATCGAAAACTTACCTTCGCGAAATCCTAGGAGAGCGTTTCGACCTTACCTACCCAAATTTAAAAAAATTGGGATTTTTTCTGTCTGTTGACTGCCTTTGACCGGCGTTGACCGGCGGCGGTTGACTGGCAGTCCAGTGTCCAGAAGGTCAGCAGTCCAGCTCCAGCCCCTCAGCAGCAGCCCAGCTCCAGCCCATAAGCAGCAGCCCAGCTCCAGCCCATAAGCAGCAGCCCAGCTCCAGTCCAGCAGCAACAACCCAGCTCTAGTAGTCAGTAAACCAGCAGCTCCAGCGGCCCAAAAGAAGGCCCAATAGCCCAGTCAGTCCAGTCCCCTTCAGCAAATCCAGCAGACTAGAATTAACGAAGAAGTATTCTTCGTCCTTGCCGGCTCCTGGCTTTCTGCGAACAACAACGAGACTCACACCAAACGAGTAGCGACCTCGATGGCGGAGCTCTCAGGCAACGGACCGGTGACCGGCGACTCCTGCGGCTGATTCCGACGGAGGAGCTCCCAGGGGACGACAGTTTTCAGCCACGAGAGTCCTCCGGCGAAAGAGCTTCCACGGTCGGCGAGCTATCTCTTCGGTGAAGGCCAGAAACTCTGGCGACGATTTCTAGGTGGGTACGAACAGTGAACTTCGACGGGGCACAAAAATCGACTGTCGATTTCTGGCGTGAAGGGTCTGGCGAGTCACGAGCAGTTCTCCAAAGACTTCAATCGACGGCAGCGACCTCGAACGGCGGCAGACGGCGAACCGGCTCTGATACCACTGTAAGGATCGTTTCCGTCTCCAGCTCAGGTCTCCAACCTTCTATACTAAACTCACACACACCACTCTAGGTCTAGGCAACTCCATCTCCCATGTTTACTCAGTCTTCTTCACTCCACTAAGGAACTCTCACACAAAGGGAAAGGAAGAAGGAAGACACTACACAAGGAGTATTCTCGCAGGCTTATCTCGCAAAGAAGGAAAGGAGCTGACTTTATAATAGGCAGGCAGCCTATTGAGAAGTCACGGGCAAACAACAGGACAATCACGGGTATGTCACAGGACACTCACGGGTATAAGCCAAGGCAATCAAAAAGGGAGCAGCAGACAGGAGCAATGGGGCATACTCCAGATAAGTTAACAGGCCACCAATGAGTGATTTCAACTCAAGGAATCAAAGTGAGAGTAAACATGGGGTGCAAGCTTAAATAATAAAGTGGAAGGGAGGCTTTGGTAGGACCAATACCTCTAACACTACCAAATGTTTAAATTTGTCAAGTGTTAGAAGTAGAAAAATTTAATATAAAATCTATTCTAAACAAAATCTATTATGCGGAACAAATCGTACATATGTTAACATTGTACTACATATACTACTATACTAGTGCAACAAGTAATAAAGTATCTCATCAAATTAAAAAAGAATAAATATTCACTTTGGCAACTTTTTTATAGGGGTCAATAAAAACCGGAAAAAAGACGTCCAAAATCAATCGGCTAAAATTCAAACTAACCGATTAAAACAGAAAATGACCGAAACGGACTGAATAATCGGTAATTCGACTTACGGTTTATACTTTTGGATTAAAAACCCAACCAAACCAAAATTGGCTGACAAAACCCGACCAAAATCGGCCAAAACCGATACAAATAAATTGAAATAACTCAAGTTTTGTGGTTCGATTCTCGATTTCATCTATCCTTAAGAACGCTAAAACCAAACAATTTAAAATCGAAATCGACCAAAACCGATCGACTTAAAAATCAAAATCGATCAAAACTGAAACAATAAAATTGAAACTGACCCCGACGAACATCCATAAATGTTATTAGTATTATTATATGGAAGTATGTAATTATCTGTTTAATCTTTAATGATCATGAGGTCAAGTACGGTATATTAAAATATACACGTACTTAGTAGTTAGGTTCCACGCGGAATTGAATTAAAATTAGGGCCCTCTACAGTTACCATCCGTGTAAAAGCGTCAAACAAAAGCACATGGCTATGGTGTCTTACTCCTCCCACACAACCCTTTCTCTTTTCATTGAAAAACAAACGACAAACCAAAGAAGAAAATTCTTACTTTTGACGTAAACAATCTATAGTCCCAGGGAAAGTTACGGTAGTGAACTAGTCACCTAATTGTACGATCCCTATAGGTAGTTCCCACATTTTAATATGCCCAATTTGCCAAAAATGAAAATAAAGTCATCTCAAAAACCCATTGAATATACACGTAAAATAAAATAAAAGAAATTGCTAATACTAGTAAAATATGGACCAAGTTTATGAATATGATTAATAATGTTTCATTATCAAAATAAGACTTCTTCAATCCTAATATTATACGGAGTATGTACCGCAAGTCAATTTCTTGTTCAGTTTGTGACACTAGAATGATAATAAAATTAAAAGTGCCAGATGCTATACATTAGTGTTAATAATAATCATGTTTGTTCCAAATTGATTTCTAAAGTCAGATATTTTTTTTATTAATCAATGTTAAAGTTACATCCTACCTATAGATTATTATTTCAATTTTGAATAATCAAAATCTACATATTTAGGAACTACATTAGAAACTCTATAAAATTGCATAATTCAATTTACTGAATTTAGAATATAATAACAAAATTGATATTCTAATTCAGTTAATAAAATGAAATTGTTTGACCAATAAAAATTGGTTTTGTAAATCAATTTGAGACGAATGTAGTATAACTTATATATTTCAAAACTACATAAGAAGTTCTATTGGATCACAATAACTAAACTTACTGCTCGTCACGTTCAAAGGTTCTCATTTGAAATGACAAAACTATTTAGACACTAATTAAGTACTACGTATGTAAATTTCAGTATATTTTGAGAAATAGTTTTAATAAGTACTACCCCTGTCCCGGAAACAAGTTCCCACTTTCCTTATTTGGATGTCCCGAAAACAAGTTCTCACTTCCTTATTGGACAAATTCTCTACATCAAAACAATGCCAAACAGTATCCAAACAGTGTCAAAATAGTAAAATTTACCCCTCGTAATTTTTTTCCTTAAAATGTTATTGATGATAACTGTTGTTATGAATATAATTTTTCTTTTTAAAACAAAGGATAGTCAACAAACACAACAACAACAACATCCAAGCCTTAGTCCCAAAAGATATTGGGGTCGGCTAACATGAATCGATACATGATATCACCACCAAAAGGAAAAGAAAGAAAATAAAGATAAAAAAATTTAATGTAAAAAAGATAATATAAAACGAGATGAATATACCTAAAAATGATAATATAAAAAGGACAAAAATAATGTTTATATATATAAGGATAAAAGAATAAAAAAACAAGAAGGAAAAAAATGAGGGGAAAAAATAATACGAGATCACCCCTCCACATGAATACCCGCCCTCTATCTTGCTCTCTCCAAAGCCATACCCTCACACAACCCAAAGAAGAAGCATATCACTTCGGACTCCCCTAACCCACGTCGGTTTGGGTCTTCCTCTCCCTCTCTTCCTTGCCTCTTCTCCACACATCTCAACATGTTTGACATGTGCATCACTTGGTCTTCTACGCACATGACCAAACCATCGTAGGCGAGACTCCCGCATCTTGTCTTCAATATGTGTTACTCCCGCCCTTTGGGTAGACGAAATTACTCCCGCCATTTCGCACGTGGTCCTTCCTAGTATGCCCACACATCCAACGCAACATGCGCATCTCTGCCACACTCATATTAAAATGAAGCACAAAATAGTAATTTCATCGTATAGTAAAAAATTGGAATGTCAATGATCCTACAAAACAGGTGTAACTGAAACAGTGAGAAGGGGAAATACAGAAGCAAAAGAGATCACTCGTAAGATGCAGATGATACGAGGTCAAAGACGTAAATCTACTTGAATGTAATATTTTTTTTACTATTTGATGATTAAATTATTATTTAATGGTGTTAATAGTTTCCAAAATTAAGCGCCACAAGGTACAAATTTACCCCCAGGAAAATTTCTCTCGCCTATGTGCGAGTTAGTTTTTCTCGCCAAAGTGCGAGCGATGGAGCGCCGCTCTAGTGCGGGTGTTTGTTTTCTCTACGTGTGCTTCGACGATTATCAGTGCAGGGAAGAGTGTGAGATACAATCAGGAAGGGATTGGGTCTTCAACGATTTCCAAGAGACGGTCGTAGCTTTTTGCGGTAGTCCTGTGGAGGAGTTGGTGGATAAATATCACAGTTTGGAGATTGTCACGGGCGAAGACATATTATGAGGTGGCACGGGCAGTAAAGGACCGAACAAAGGAGAAGACAGATCGATGGTCCGCCACCCTCCTGAACCGCCGCCTTGGAGCGATCGAGATGTCCGGACTGATAAGATATTGTTTCAAGAAAACTGGCAGAAAGGAGTCTGGTTTTTTCATTTTTTTAATTTCTTATGGCCTTATTTTCATGTTATGTTTGTTGACATCACTCTGTTTTTGTTGATGTCTTTAAGTTTAGGTCTTTAATAATGATTGACAATTCTGCTAGGTATTATGTCGTTAGAAGGATCTATATGACCAATGATTGTTGTGTCACACCGTTCGATGATTAGCGATTCGTATTTCTCTTTAATGAGTGATCGTTTCTATGGCTAGTCGTAGGGTTGATAGTAATAGTTTACGGATAGTTGTTGTCATGTTGGTCTTTTGGAGTTTAATGCAACGATCTGAATTCTAATGATATTAATATAAGCAGTTTTTCTTTCAAAAAAAGGTTTCCAAAATTAGAAAATAATAATCTTTAAAATGAAGCGATCCAGCCCAACTTGCTGCAGACTCACTCTTCTCCTTATGAGAGGTCCCAGATTCAAATCTCAATGGAGTGAGATTGATCCCAGTTTACCATAAATCCTAACTAACTCCCCCATGCTTCTTGGGGTTTAAAAAACAATGATAACTTGTACAAGTAGGTAGTTTATGCTTTAACCTATTTTAAAATTTCAAATCAAGTTTCACGAATTCTTTTATTTTAATATTTCATCATTATGAACACATTATATACGTTCACTTGTTCACCATATGGGATTAAACTTTAAATATGGAGGAAGTTTGTTACGAAAAAGGAAAATAATGCTAGAGCACAGTATTCTTACAATTTCACATTTTGGCATCATCCGCTTCCCTCCACCATATATACCAAGCTCAAGCCGAAGCTCAAACTCCACCTCCTCTGTCACAATCCCTCCCTCCTCTTTCTCTTACTCCAGGCGGTGGTCTGTTCTGTTCCAAATCATTAAATTCGCCAGAGTTTTACTACCAGCTCATAAACGGAACCCACATTCCCCATTCGGTCAACCCAGATCAGATCTGAATACTGTTCGTTCGTGTGCAAAATGAAGGGAGTTATAATGCTCTGTTCCATGGCTCCACTGGTTTTGGTTCTGGGACTTCTTCCTCTTGCTTTGGCCGGCCATGACTATGGCCAAGCGCTGAGCAAGAGCTTCCTCTTCTACGAAGCTCAGAGATCCGGGTTTCTCCCCTCTTCTCAGAGAGTCCAATGGAGGGGGCATTCCGGTCTCCTTGACGGGAAAGCTAATGGGGTACCGTACTGTATTGATATTACCCTCATAAACTGTTTGAATTTCTGGAAATTTAACTATGAGATAATAACAATAGTTATACTACTTTTAACATTTGCAGGTGGATCTGGTGGGAGGGTACTATGATGCAGGGGACAATGTGAAATTTGGATTGCCAATGGCTTTCACTGTGACGATGATGTCCTGGAGCATAATCGAGTACGGCAAACAAATGGCTGCCGCCGGTGAGCTTCATAATGCTATGGACGCTGTTAAATGGGGTACCGATTACTTCATTAAAGCTCACCCTCAACCTTATGTTCTCTATGGAGAGGTAAGCGTAAACAGTAGTAAATAGCAATCCATTTTATTTTATTACTGGAAATCCTATTGACTGAAAGCGAGATTTAATGTTGAATTTGTGATGTGATGGTTAGGTCGGAGACGGCGATTCGGATCATTACTGTTGGCAGAGGCCGGAGGACATGACGACTTCGAGAGTCGCTTACAAAATCGACGCGAACAACCCGGGATCCGATCTCGCCGCCGAGACCGCCGCCGCCATGGCCGCCGCTTCCGTCGTCTTCCGCCACAGCAATCCTGCTTACTCAAACGAGCTGCTCCAACACGCCTACCAGGTATGTTCGTGGTGATTTTTTTATGAGTTACTGGCGTAGCGTTAGAACTTAGAATGTCAGGCGTATGTTAGCTCTTTGCATTTGAGCGGGCGCATGTTAGCAGGGCAGGAAGTTAATAGTAGCAGTGAAGCAGTGAGGCTGTTAGGCTCTGCTCTGTCTTTTCTGGGAATTGGTTGTTGTCGGTGTGGGTTGGTTGGGCTTTTTTGCTCATTCCATTTATTATGTCAACCTCCGATATTTACTAGTGTCATTTTGTTTTGTATTTTTAGAATAACTTTTTTTATTTACTAAAATCAAAATAATTTAACTTGAACTTTTTTTTACTATATCAACTCAATGTCCAAATAATTTGTCCCAAATGATTCAATCAAAACTATTGATTCTGTTTGCTCTGCTTATCTCATTGATAGGCAGAATAACCAGAGTAAATAACTTTTGATTAACCACCCAAGCCTTTTCAAAGATCTTTAGAATTTTTCTATGGTTGTACACTTGGATAACTCATGGTCTTCTTTTAGCATTTTTGTATAAATAAAAATACTAAAACAATACCAGGTGTTATTACATGGATTGCACCGGAACTAAAGTATCGCCGTCCCATAAAAATTACTCCGTTTGATATGAGAAACTAGTCATGTTATTAAAAAATTAGAATGTATTTTTAGTATTGAATTTGTTAAGGGTAAATAAAGTTAAATTCAACTAGTACTAAGGGGAATTTGAGTTTGCTCCTCACTTTTTGAGTGATATTGGATTTTACATCTCATTTTGAAAAAAACTTTGATTTTGTACTCTGATACACAGGGATAAGGGTCAGATAGGGCCTCGAACTCGAAAAAAAATGTCAAATAAGGTCATATTTAGGATGCTCTGTCCGGCCGACACCATTTGGGGTGGTTCCCGATGGAATTTTTTGATGAAATTTTTTGAGCATCTTCCTCATTAAGTCTAGTTTACTCATACCAAATTTCACCTAAAAATGCAACCGGAAAGGTAGTCAAATGATTTTCCGAAATGTACGGGGTTGTTTAACTTCACAATTATCTTCAAAAAATCATTTGACTACCTTCCCGGTTGAATTTTTAGCTGAAATTTGGTATGGGTAAACTAGACTTAATGAGGAAGATGCTCAAAAAAATTCATCAAAAAATGGCATCTGGAACCGTCCCAAATGGCGTCGGCCGGACAGAGCATCCTAAATATGACCTTATTTGACATTTTTTTTCGAGTTCGAGACCCTATCTGACCCTAATCCCCTGATACACAACATTTTGTGAAGAAATATTTTCTGAATGAAGTGCAAAGTCAAAGAATTTTTAAGTGGAATATGGTGCAAAATCAAAGTTTTTTGAAAATGGGTGCAAAGTCCAATATCACCCAAAAAGTTGGTTGCAAAAAAGTTGGTTGCAAAGTTAAATTCTCCCTATTATTAAATACTTCCCCGTTCTTTTATAATTGCAACGGTCCACGTTTCACGTTTGTCAAGACACAAGTTTGACCATTAATACTCCGTATTTTTCATTCCTTATTAGTAATAAAATTAAAAAATTCGGATTTTGAAAATTTAAAATGAGAGGAATTTAACAATTTTTTTAAATATTATTTTATAATACATTAATAAATAAATAGTGTCAAAGTAGAATATGTGAATAGTAATGTAAAAAGTACAATTTGGTATTTAAAAGAGGATGGATGTGGTATAATATGTGATGAATTTAGTGAGAACAAATGAAAAAGTAAAGATGAAATGTAACGGAAAATTTGAAGTTACAACATCCGCCCCTCTAAAAAGACCGGGACAAGAAGACGCGATGCGGTAACCAAAAAAGTAGAATTGTGTTAATAATATTGAATTGATAAAATGAAAATAAAATAAAACAGCATTGTGACCACTAAATTAAGTATTACTCCGTGTTAAATATGATGTTGAATAAATTCAATGTGACATATGGAGTACCAAATGTGACAAAGTACGTGGTATGTAGTTTATAACATTTTACTCCGTGTAAAATGTTGAATTTTGTACTGATTTTTATTTTCAGTGTAATAACATATAAAACATTTACTAGTATTTGCCTGATTTGAATTTATGCTACATTCGAGTATTTTGTACGGAGTATCATTCATACCGTATAATTTCAATTTCAAAATAGTGTCACTTTTTTGACATTTTAATTTTAAGTTTTAGTGCATTAATACTCCATAAAATAAGAATTGGAATATAAAAACTTGTATGTGTCGAATCAGAATATCCGACTAGTTCTTAGGGGCATTTTTGACACTTAATAAGCAGACAAGGAGGTTGATAATAAATTGACAATAGCTGTCGTGTTTTTTCGTGGCATTAAATGTCCCTTTCTTTCTAATCGAGTTTGAGCCCAGGTCTGAACTGTGGTATGAAGCGTGTACTCACTAAATGGTTTTTAGTTGTTCTTAAACTTTTAATGTACTCCTACCTAAAAAAACTACTCCATATAACTTTCACTTGGCAGCCCTTATTAATAGATATTCCTTCTCATTTTTATTTTATTGCTCTTGATTTGTTTTAAATAAAACGTAATATGGAGTTCTGCATTTGACAAGTTCTTTATTTGAGACGTTTACTTCTATTTTTTTATGGATCGTATGACGATGGTGAAATTAGTTGAGATGACTGAATTACTTGAGATTATCAAACAATTGTATTTGATTTTTTTTTTAAATATACGAGATATTTAATCAGTAAAATAAAAAATATTACTCTTAATGACCAATTTGGGTTATCCTAATTTTCTTTTTTGAGTTGTTTTAAAATGAATGTTTTGTTATATTTTTTTAACAAAAAATATGTGATCCATAACATTTCATTTTATTTTAGTCAAATTTCAACTATAACTTTTACTTTTCAATCAATTTATTAAAAGCTCTGCCCGTTTAAACTACGAGTACTATTTTATTATTTGTATGTATAAAGATTTGCTAAAGACAAGCAACGAAAAAGAATTATCCGTACAATTTACTCGTTTTACGAGAAAGTGTCTCACATTCGTCTATCTCACATAGGTTTCTTTAACTTTTCTTTTTTAACAAGGTTATTTTAACTTCCTATGCGGAGTATTGATTTTTGGTGTTTTCAATCTTTTCCCTCATGCTTAATAAACACAGATTAAGAGAATTGTGGTGACATGCTTTTATAAACCAAAAACATTTTTTGTACAAACATTAACAAATTGGCAAAGAATGGTTTCAATTTTCTCCTAAATCTTCTATTTGTAATGCACGATTTCCTAAATGATCATTCTTCATACTCCGTATATGTTTTAAAATTTCCAAAATGATCATCTAATAGAGTGTTTATTGATTCCAATTATCCTGATGTAACGTTGTGAATTACTCCGTATTATTAGACGTCAATTTGTTTAAATGCCAACGACTTAGTGATACCTAACATATTTAATCTTTCTATAGTAGGGCTACCCTCCCTGGCAATAATAAATATTCATGCTGTATGGACAAGTACCATCACGACCTAATATAAATTGATTTTATTTTATTTTTTCCATCATCTGCATAATATCACTATATTAGACAAATAAATGTTACAACTTACAATTATTTCATTATTATTTGTTCCGAAATAACATACGACAAACCATGGGATTAAAAATCGTGACCATACCTGCACAAATGCGGGCAAAGAATATTTCGGCGCGCACGTATTGGACGTGGTGGACCCGTAGCCGGTAATCACGGGTAGTTTCTACCGGATCTTCTCTGCTCACCGAATCCTAACCGTCACTAAAAAATAATCCATCCGCACATAACGCGACATGTCATGTGATTGGGCCGCCTTTGCACGACCTTGAGTCGTGGCGCCCACTCATTCATTTCATCAATTTACACCCACACGCGCACCACTCAATAGTTTTCCTCTTTTCAGTCCCCTAACTTTCTGCTCTTTACACAACTGCCCCTCATTTTCCATCAATCTTTTGGGTATGCAGTTATTCGAATTTGCGGACAAGTACAGGGGCAAATATGATAGCAGCATCACAGTGGCCAGGAATTTCTACCAATCTGTTAGTGGGTATAAGGTATTGTTACTCTCTTCTCCCACTTTGTACCATTTAGAGGAAAATCTTGATAAAAGTTATATAGACTAATAAAGAACAAGGCAAGAACTAATATTTAGTCTAAAAAATTAGTCTTTAATGGTCTAGAGCTCCCCTTGTCCTTAAGTTGATGAAGGAGCTTAGCAAATCGAGTAAATTTGGCTGATATGTTAATTTTGATTGCATCTACACAGGATGAGTTGTTGTGGGCAGCTGCCTGGTTGTACAAGGCTTCAAACAACCAATTTTACCTCAACTATTTGGCTGATAATGGAGATGCATTTGGAGGGACAAGTTGGGCCATGACTGAGTTTGGATGGGATGTCAAATATGCTGGTGTTCAAACTCTTGTGGCAAAGGTTAAAGAAAGCTGCAATGAATTTTTATTGCCTATTGATGGTTGCGTTTGGTGATGATTGTATTATCGTTTGTTCTTTTCAAACTTCTTATTATCTGAAAAGTTCTGTGGTGTTGCAGTTCTTGATGCAAGGAAATGATGGAGGGCATGCATCAGTTCTCCAGGAATATCAGAAGAACGCTGAATCCTTCATGTGTTCATGCTTAGGAAAAGGGAACAGGAACGTTCAGAGGACACCGGGAGGCCTCCTTTTCCATCAGAATTGGAACAACTTGCAATTTGTTACCAGTGCTTCCTTCCTTCTCACTGTCTATTCTGACTATCTGTCATCAGCTGGCAAGACACTCAAGTGTGGTTATGGAGCTGATGTTAGCCCTTCTGAGTTGATTTCCTTTGCTCAATCACAGGTAAATTAACCCTGCATTATGGCCTTTTGGGATGGAGAAAATAGTAGGGAAAAGAAAATAAGATTATGTTGAAAGTAGGCGATAATCTTTGGACATTCCAATCTCCATTTTTCCTATTTATCAAGCTATATTATAAGCCTTTAAATGCTTTCTGCTCCAAAACCATCCAAATGCACCCTTAAGAGTTAGTATTTTTGCATCCCGATGATGCTTCCTCATGTTGTAGTCCTGGTTTTCTCTTGAATTCGATCGCCTATCATACTAACGGGTTTGCATTCTGTATTTTGCTCTATTTCTTCTCAGGTGGACTACATTCTCGGGGACAACCCAAGAGCAACTAGCTACATGGTGGGCTATGGAAACAACTACCCGAAACAAGTTCACCACAGAGGGTCTTCTATTGTATCCATTAAAGAAAATTCTGCATTTGTTAGCTGCCGAGGTGGGTATGCGACCTGGTATAGCAGCAAAGGAAGTGACCCTAATCTTCTCACTGGTGCTATTGTTGGTGGACCTGATGCCTACGACAGCTTTGCTGATCACAGAGACAACTTTGAGCAAACAGAACCTGCCACTTACAACAGTGCTCCATTAATTGGTGTTTTGGCTCGTTTACATGCTGGTCATAATGGCTATAGCCAGCTTCTTCCAGGTACATGAGTATATATTTTTACATTTTGATTTTCTGTTTAATGATACTGAATCCTATTTGGTAAATCTTACTATCGTTGAAGTGACTGAATGGGATTAAGTTGATCAAATTGTGGCTTAAATGATCAAATCTGTTGAATTATCTTTAAAATTATTTATAAAATCCTAGCAACTTCTGGTTTTGTACTCTTGTAGTATTGGTTTGCCTTCCAAAGAGAAGGTAGTCCTATTCCATTCAGGGTTAGTAGTATCATTGAACCAATACTAAAATCGGTTAGCGTGTTTGGAAAAAAACTGAATAAATCAATGAAAATTATATCTGCAAATAAAGAATATATTGTGTTCTTTGATTAAGTTTTTTTTGAAAAAGTGTTCTTTGATTAAGTTAGAAAAAGTAATTCTTGCACGAGAGCAGTAGTATAAGACAGATTGATGAGCAGTAAATGAAGCTTGGGGAATGGGTTCTTAGTGTTGGTTTGAGCGTTATGTTCTTATTTAAAAGTATTTACTATAGATATCTTTTATGTAGCTGTTCACCATCAACCTAAGCCTGCTTCACATTCACCTGGTCCACATTCATATGGTTCACACTCACCTGCTACACGGAGACCTACCCGGACTCCTCCAGGTAACTGCACTACTTCTGAGTTTATACTATAAAGAAAATGATCATATATATGTAATTGCATTATTATTTTTGGGTTTCATATCAAAAGTCTTGACAAGAAATTGTATTTGCAGCTTCTTCTTCAGCTCGGTTTTGGATCCATCAGACAGTGACCAAATCATGGGTTCATGGAGGGAAAAGATACAACAAGTACTTGGTAACTGTGACCAATAAATCAGGCAAGACGGTCAAGAATTTGAAGATCTCTGTATCTAAGCTCTATGGTCCTATTTGGGGTCTCACAAAGTATGGACACTCCTATTTCTTCCCATCATGGCTTAATGCTTTGCCGTCTGGAAAGAGCCTGCAGTTCGTCTACATCCATAGTAGTGGTTCTTCTGCTCAAGTCTGGGTGTCTGGTTACCGCATCTAATTTACTAAAACAAGAAAAAGAAACAGAACTCCAAAGCAGCACGATTTTTATATAAAGCTGTGTAGGGTGTCTGTTTCTGTCCTGTCTATTTCTGTTTGCAGTGTTTTTTCAAGTCATGGGTGGTTTGCAATATGTGTAGGAGGGGGTATGGGAGAAGAAAGGAGTGAAGAGAGGAATTTAAAATGAGTGCTCATCCTCTTTCTTCTCCTTGTGTGGTGGTTAGTGTCTTAGTGATATATATATATAAATAGTTTTGAGAAGTGAGACAAGCTGACTTCTCAAGAAAAAAGAAATATGTAGTCTTCGTTTCTCTTTTGTTAACTCTTCTGGGGTGTAATGTTGCAATTTCTACAACATTTCCTTCTTTCATCAAGTTATATATGATTATGAGTACACTTTGAACTTTGAGCACATTAATTTATATGCTGCTTATTGAATATGTGTTACTATTGGTGTAACATCAAAACATATACACATTCCCTCTCACAAATTTAGAGAGAAGCCACCAGTGCTGGAGAAAAAACCAAAGTTCCGTCAAAATCGGAGAGCTTCTACGGTTGAAAATCTAGACATATAATGGAGATTCATTAGTTTTACACTTTTACAATAAGCATAACCAGTTCTATAACGTCCTTGATTGATTTTTTAGTGCACAAATATTTCTATACAAACCTGTCAATGATCGAGACATACGGAGTATTTTTTTTAAAGATACTCCCTCCGTCCCACTAATATTATCTCATTTTACCTTTTTGGGAAAGTCTACTAAGAGTCCGTTTGGTAGCACGAAAATCGGCTGATTTGACTGATTTGGCTGATTCTGCTGATTTAAGAAAAAAATATTTTTAAAATATATTTTATTAATAAAACAAAGAAAAAATTATATGTAAAAATAGCTAAAATGATTATCTACTGTAACTTCAGTCAATACAACCAGAAAAGTAACTCCAACCTTACTTTTTCTGCTTATTACAATATTCAGCGCGGGAAAACAAAAGTTACGTGTTTAGTGAAAAAGTTACCAAATGACCTCTAAGATTGTCTCATACCAAATTTGGTAAAGTTTGTGTGACTGTAAATCATTCTTACTTTATTCTTACTTTATCAATTTAATATCAACCACACAAACCCACTTTCCTTAATAATCGTGTCACCTTCTCTTTTCCCAATCTTAGTAGGACGGAGGTAGTACTATCCTTCGTTCTTTTTTAGTTGCAACATTCCCCTTTTCACACTTACCAATGCACAATTTTGACCATCATTATATTTAATTCTCTATTAGTAAAAAAATTTGAAAAATCAAATTATGAAACTTTGTAATGAGACGAGTTCAACGATATTTTTCAAAAAAAAAAAAATTCACATACATTAATAAATCAAATGTAGTCAAAGTATAGTATATGAATAGTGTGTAAATTCCTATGTTGCAACTAATATGATACGGAGGGAGTATTTAATAACAGATGCTAAAACATAACTGGTTCTTTTTCATTTTATGTTAAAAGGCTTATATCTAAATCTAAAATCTTATAAATGTGAATGAGGGTTATACCCTTTTGGGAATAGAAAATTTATTGGTGTAATAGCATAGCTTACTTTAGTTGTACGGGGTGCTTCATTATTTGTTCTTTTTCAAGTGAGCTTAGATCTCCGTTAAGGAACCCAGTTTGCCGTCTGGTTTAGTGTTGCCTCATCCGGCAAAGGCGTCACCCGCGCAACTCACATCCATCGTGACTGATAACCCTCTTCGTGTTTGCTTTCTTTTGCCAGCCGATTAGCCACTGCGATCTGCGAACCCCGACTCCTTGTCCTCGCGATGGGGAATTGCGGAGTTGGAATCAAGACGACGAGGAATCACAGATAGGAAATCCCGATTTTGAAGTCCCTCTGCTCTGCGCCTGCTCTTGCTATCTGCTCTTCGGAGTCTTAGCTTGCTCTAGCATAATTGATCAACCGGCTCTTCGCTTGAATCGCAGATTCCATCAACCGGCTCTTCTTTAAGTGGTTCAGCCGCCTCCGCTCGACTACTCCCAGAATTCAAAATCCTTTCTCACTCTTCTACACATCAGGTTTGTGTGTTAACTCAATGTGAATATTTTGTTTAGATGCATCTAAATATTGAATAATGATTATTGGTTATCCCTTCATCAACATTTCGGTTGTTTCAGTATTTCCCTTTTGATATGAAGATCTTATTTAATTCTTGTTGATACATGGGAAAGGTGAAATCTATTTAATTGATAATAGATTATCATTCGAATTTCAGAATTTCAGGTTGAATTGATCACAGTAGACCATTAGTGTAAGTCTATGTGATTAACTGATTATATATTTTCTAAATTTTATTATGACTGTTTGTTAATCATTTCATTGATAATAGATTATGATTCTGAATTTCAGTTTTTTTATTGTTAATATCAGTTTCAAATTATATTCAAATTTTAGATTTCCGGGTTCAATCATTTGAGTTATTGTTATTCTTCACATTTAAGTTTCAAACCTGAGATTGTTACTAATTTTTGAACTTTGTTTTGAGTTTTGTGAGGTTTTTGTTATAATAAAGCCTGTATATTTCCGGTAAACTTAAGTATTTTTGTATATTTCTTTGCAAAAAAAGTATTTAGTTTGTATATTTCATGAGTTACTTTTAGTTTTGGTTTACCTATAGCCATAGTATTTAACTATTACCTTCGCTCATAGTTAGTGGCTTATATATTGAACCAAATGACAGCTATGGTTGATGGATTTGCGGATATTTGAGCGAAGTTTTGTAGTCCTTTAAACATGCGATATTGCTGGAAACATTGAGGTGGTTAATGGTAATAATGATATTAACCAATCTTTTCTTTTCAGAAGATGCGGGTTACATATAATTCAATGATTTTTTTTATATATGCTCTCCCTGATTGCTTCCCTTCGATCTCCTCATAGTCGTCCTTTGTCTGGCACAAGTAAATTGATATATTTGTTTTAGTAATTGTAATAAAAAACTTTAATAATTAGTGCTAAACCTTGTTTATTTGCATCTGCTATTAGGCGCCACTCACGGATATTCAAGCGCAACAGGAGTTCTAAGCTTTACCCCATTGAGATTCCAGATTTTTTCCCAAAGTTCGTGGCATGAAATTAACCAATTTGCAGTCCTCTTTTCATGTAAGTAACTTACCCTACTCAATCTATTTTTCCCATCACTTTATATATGGTCATTTTGTATTTGATGTATTTGAAGGTTACCTTATGCTTTAAATTATTATCATTATACCTTGTGCACACAATGATGTTTATAACTTCAGGGGCCTGATATTTTTGTATGCAACCATTTCATTTAAAGTGATTTTTTCATTATCGTAAACCTGTCATGAATTGGGTTTTAAGGCTGAGACATTTCCATCTTCTCCATTATTGCTTCAGTTATTAATCCATTTGATCTACCCTCATATTTCCAAATGCTGCTTGCATGTGTTTGCTAACATACATTTGGGTATCCAACACAGTCTTATAATCAATGGCATGAATTGTACCTTTACCAGCATATTTAAGTGTTTAAATGTACTTTAGTGTTTAAAATGCTAATTTTAAACTTTAGTGTTTAAAATGCCTAATTTTAAACTTTAGTGTTTAAAATACTTAAAGGTCTGTGCAATTAAGTAGAAGAAATGAGATTCTAAATGAAAATATAAAACTCATCAAAATTGTAATATAGTAATGGATGTATGAATGTAGTCCCTGACCCTCGACATTTCTTTTTAAGTAGTGCTTCAAGTCTGTTTATTTTCTCTTAGTTCAGTTTAGTGGCTGGTAATTAAAAAAAAACAATATATGTGAACATGCATGAATGACTAAGCAGTTTTATAAGGGATTTAGAGTGTAAACCCTTCAATCTTTTAGGATAACCCCATCAGGCCATCACACCCCATCTAACACATGCACTCACTTTAAATTTCATAGCTATACCATCATTTCTCTGTCTCAGGTGATAATGCTGGTGAGGTTGACTAAAGACTTCCACACTCTTCCCTTATTTCACATGTCAAAAGTTGATAAATTTAAGGTACGAGTTTTATTGACACATAAATCCTTGCATATGAATCATTTAATCACATATATTATTTTGCGTTTCTCACCGCCTCTTATATGAGAGTGTACATGGTCTAGATTTTGAGTACGTGGATATCTTTTAAAGCATATTTGGTAATTGCTTGTAAGGCACCTCCTGGCTTCTGTGGGATATCTGAAAATGGTTTCTATTGATACACACAAAACCTAAAACACAAGAGTTTTCACTTGGGTTGGAGGGCTTTATTTTCTTGCAGTGGACCTCTTTTATGTTTATATAACTAATTTGATAATTCTTTCTTATAGACCTTTCGATTTCCAAAGAATATTTAGAAATGATCAGACCAAAAATCTAAAACACAAGAGTTTTACGTGGTTGGAGGGCTTTGATTTTTTTTTTTGTAGTGGACCTCTTATGTAAATCTAATTCCATGTTTTTTTATCACAACAACAACAACATCGAACCTTTAGTACCGAAAGATTTTGGATTGGCTAACATGAATCTGATACATTATACTGGAGGTCTGGAGCCAAAAGAAAAAAAAGATAAGAAAGAAAAAAGATAAGATATGATAAAAAAATTAAATAGTTAATATAAAATAGAAATAAGATATACATACAAATGATAAGATAAAAATTTTGAAATGCATATATATACTCTGTATAAGATAAAAGGATAAGAAACATAAGAAAGAAATAGAAGATTAAGGGAAAAAAGATGACAAGAGATCAACCCGTGTTTATTACTCCGTAATAAAAACATAAAATAAATACATTGATATATTTATCATCATCATTACCCCAGTGTCGTAAAGGCTCCCACCTACGGCGGGTAAGGGGGTCGGATGTACGCAGTCTTACCCCTGCACTAAAGCACAAGGAGACTGTTTCTGGATGACCCATAATGAAAATCGCGTCAAAATTGCATGGACCGACTGCTGTTTCACAACAAAGAAGCGCAAACAGTTTAGTGAGCCATTTTGTTTTATTCCATCATATTTCCAAGCTATAAAATAGTGAGATTTTGGCTTCATTACAAATGATATTTATAAATACATCGATATATTCAATAACATAAAATTCACGTGAGAAGGTCGACAAACAAACTACTGAAATTATTAAAAAAAACTCCTTTGTACTGAATAAATCATCACAATAACTATTCCTATAGTCAGTTGAACTGCATCTTAATATCTTGTTTAATCTATCTAACTTTTATCACATTCTGATTTAGTTTTTGTGCTTTGATTATAACACTATTAATGTAGTACAGTGTACTTTACAAATATGTAACTATTTAGTAATTTTTAGTACTGATTTATATGTCAAAAGGTTAGCTACCAGGTAAATTAAGATTGGTGTATTTGTTCATTGTGTGAAAAGTATCCCCTCTCATTTTAAGAGTCATGCTTAAAAGCATTAACAATTAAAGCTGCCGAAACAATAACCTATTTCGGAAGTTCGGCTATGTTTAATTTGAAAGTATAATCATCCATTTTTTACTGTATATGGCCCTCATACAAATTGGTTAAGAAATTTTATGGTAGTTCATCTTAAATTCTTTAAATAATAACACATAAAGTAAAATTAACACCTGATGGAATGAATGAACTCTGGATAGTTAATTAAGTTGAATCTTTGTTAGACCTTATCTTCCCATTACGGTGAATTTCACTTCTTAATACTTTTAGTTTTAGAACACTATTTTACATTTGGTGACGGAATTCCAAAATCAGGTTTTTGACTTCTCTTTTTAGTTTCCTGAAGGTGCATTGATGATAGTACCTTTATAAGTTCATCAAGTGAATTGAATTTCTTTACTATATTCTAGGGATCAAGAACCTCTCGCTTGCTTTGCCGCAAGGTAGGGTGCCCGGCTTTCTTAAGTCGTCCGATCAACAAACCAACGGCCGAAGATCTTGGAGCTTTGCATCTCGAGGCGCCCGCTTTCTCTTTCGTCCGTCAGATGCCGCACGGCACCTTTGCCGCACGGCAGAGGATCTGAATCCATATTCTAGAAGTACTATATATAGTGTATTTGTACTTTCATTACTTTTGCTCATTGTTTACATGCACTATTTAAGTGTTGATTCGTAGTTGGAGTGATGAAATGGGGTTAGTTTAATATTAAAATGAAAAAAGGGTCAAATAAATTCTTCTACAATTAATTGTAGAACGGTCATCTAAACCCCTGTACTTAAAAAAGCATCACATAAACCCATTTACTTTTAAAAATGACTAGATCAATAAATGGCTTGCATCTTGTTTGTTTCATTTTACAAGTCAATGAGTAGGTTGGGAAGTTCAATAATAGATCCCTATATTCTTCTTAATCAGGACAACATTATGACTTCCCCTACTCTACCACTGGCAGAAAACGAAGCGGCATCGCTAGCATGTTCTTTATCCCATTATTTCATCTAAGTTCTTAATTACACCATAAGGTAATAGTTCATGCTGGTAACATTGTAGCCATTTTATTTATTCAATACATTCCATTAAGTGTAATGTACAAATTAAAAAACCTTGTGTGTGAGACTTCATACAAATAGTTGTACAGAAGCAATAACATATCTCAATACTTATGCTACATAAAACACATTGGCATTTTCTCATTGTGCAACGCGCATCGCAAAACTAGTTAAAATATACTCCATATTATATCAAGACAAACATTCACTGTTATTTCAAATCTGATTGTAAGCCCTAGAATTAGATATTGAGCGTAGACTGACTAATACGTACAAGTCCCAAATCCCAATCAATCCACCACAACTACATGCCTCCAAGGCTCCAACTATCTATCACAAAGAAATAGAACCAGATATCCTAACCAATGGCTCGAACAGCAAAGCAAACATAACTACTCGAATTAAAATTAAAAGGAGTACTATTAGAGAAAATATAATGTTGAAATAAAAGTTGTGACTTCAAAACCTTTGAGGTACCAGAAAATGTTCATTCATAAATCTCTTCCAGACATGGATGTGATTTTGGAGGAGAGCGAGCTGCTACAACATTAGTTCATTCATAATCTTGCTTCGCTTCGGATAATCATAGAAATATGTGGAATATATGTTTCTCCGAATCAAAAACAGCCAACTCAAATATCTTCTACAATATTCTTCCAATTCATCATTCATAGCCATCCTCATAAAGTTGATGCACGATGGCAGCAATAATCAAAAGGCCGCACTCTTCGGTGAAAATGGGAAGCCGCACTTTATAGAAAAATGTTACAAAGCATTATAAATGCGAGGTTAACGAGATTTACTAGCACACCTATGATTTATGCGTTTAGCCTTTTAGGAATTTACATAAAAAAGATGCCAAAGCGACGTAGTTTTGTTCTTTTGGATTACTAAAATGAATAACCTTTTAAAAAAGATGTCGTCATCAATTCTGGTCAGCCATTTGAGTAACCTACGCCTTAATTACAATAATAACTCTAAATATATACATAAAACCACTCAGATTAATAAACTAGCATTGATAAGCACAATAGTTACCTATATTTTATATAGGTAATTATGATTATCTGTATAAATATTCAAAGACAAAGCAGGTATAAATCCCATTTTGAGTAAAAACCGCACAAATACGTCAAAGATGAAGAAACGGGAGTCAACAATCAAAAGGGGCCGAGAACCGACACTTCGGGGTCAACTACGGACGTAAAACGGAGTGAAAAATGAAGTATTACAGTGCAGGGAAAAACCGGCACCGTTTATGCTTTAAAACCGGCGCCGGTTTCATTTAAATGACCCTTACTATGGTTCGCCGAGAGTCAACCGGCGCCGGTCCACCCCTATAACCGGCGCCGGTTATACCATTTTTTCAACAGGTTTCCAGCTGCGAAGTAAAACCGGCGCCGGTAAGGCCTATAACCGGCGCCGATTAATCCCGATTCTGCACAAAACATGGAGACGTGCTGCAAGATCTTGATGGAAAAAACCCACTTTCCTTATGATCTGATCAAATATTTCTTCCATGCTTGATTGTTGGGCTCGAATAGACTAAAAAATGCCAATCTTTAGCCTATATAAAGCCCCCAATTCATCAAACAAGATCATCATTCCATTCTTGAAGATTAAATTTCAGTTTTTATATTTCCTTTTTGCATTTTCTTGAAGTGTTGGAGAAGCCATCTCTCTCGAACACAATTGGTTCTAGGTATTATTTCTGGTATGTTATTGTATTTCATTGTTCTTAGTTACACTTTTGTAATTAATATGAGCATTAGAGGCTAAGTTCTTAGCTAAGGCTAGGGATGAACTTCTATGCCCACTAGGTGTTTGATAAAAGTTCTAAACCAATAAATTGTGATTTATCCTTTACATTTTGATTGTTTATGACTATGGTGTACAACATAGAAGTATGTTAAATTTAGTTTATGCTTGCAATTAACGTTGAAGTCTAAACTATGACACTAAAGGATAAACATACATATTACCGAGAATAGAAATATATCCGGTATTATATGATACAGGTGTGATGTCTTGATATTCAACGGGGTTTTCGGTAGATGAATGTAAGCCGTAACGGGACTTACACGTAACGAAAACCACGCTCTCGCTGCCTTAACCGGAGTTGAGAATATATTAGCGACATCGTATTCATAATTATTGGTAAAGAACTAATATTCAACCCTATTAAAGCATTTAAGTGATTCCCGAAGCATTAGCCGTTGTTATCATTCATCTTAAATCCGAATTAATCAAGGTTATTTCCTTGAATTAAAAGTGAAAAACCGAAAATATAAAACACAAATCAAAATCCCTGCACTTTACTCATTTATTTATTTAAAAGCCATCTACTCTCGGACTAAATTAAACAACATTTCCTTGTGGATTCGACCCGGTATTTTACCGGAATATATTACTATATCGGCACTTGTACACTTGCAAGTTTAGCCCGGTCAAGCATTAATCCTAATAAATGCGTCATTAATTGCCATGGTCAAGCCTTTTTGAATGTATTCCAAGCCGTCAAATTCGTGTACCAACAATTATATACAACTTTGGTGAAAGAATCATGTCCAAATTCGTAACATAAAAAATATATATTGTCTGGTGCCGGACGGTATATAACCGGCGCCGATACGATGTTGAATTTGCAAAATATGCTACTGTAATGGACCAGGGTCGGACCGGTTTCCTTCAAAGAACGAATACGTTTGGTTCTGGTCACATTCTAAACCAGCGCCAGTTGTCTCGATATCTGCACAAAATAGTAGAACATGCTGAAATATGGTGAAGAGATGTGAAGATTTCAAGGTTGGGAGCTAAGAAATTTCGTTTGATCCGATTTTTTATCGTGAATAGACTAAAAGATGCCAACCTTTGGCCTATATAAACTCTCATTTCAAACCCTTGATCATCACCTATTTCATACTTTAATTACTAGTTTTATACTTTCTATTATTGTTATTTCTTGGTGTTCTTGAAGAAGTAAGTTTTTCCTTCTCAACCATTGGTGTTTATGTATTATTTGTTTGGTCATTTCATATTCCTTTACATTTAATTGTTGTTTTGTGATTTAGAGGCTAATTTCTTAGCTAAGGCTAGAGATGAACCTCTATATCCACTAGGCTTTTGATAAAAGTTCTGAACCAATAAATTATGATTTATCCTTTACACTTTGATTGTTTATGACAATGGTGTACAACATAGAAGTATGTTAAACATAGTTTATACTTGCAGTTAACGTTGAGGTCTAAACTATGGGCATTAAAGGATAAACATATATGGTACCGAGAATAAAAATATATTCAGTCTTATATGATACAGGTATGCAGTGGCGGAACGAGAACTTTATTTGAGAAGGTGCTGAGAAAGGCGAGAAATAAATGAAGAATTTTGTTGTTGTACGCGATTGTTTACACATTTTTTGTGCACACCCCCTAATTTTTTGCGTACACTAGCAATTCATAAAAATTTAGAATTTTTATGAATAAACACATACGTAGTACTACGTACAATCTAAATTCAAAGTGTTAGAAAATTTTCCTTTCCATGTATAAAAAATATTAGAAAATTTAATGTTTACATCTAAACAACGAACTAACTACTATTCAAAACGAAGTTGTTTGGCCTTTTTATTCTCTTCATTTAAAGTTCTTGAAGACTGTCCGTTCATATTAGGAAATTTAACATGTTTAACCTAACAAATTAAACAACAATAAATTCATAAAATAATTAGCCTTTGGTTTATACTTTTTTTTTTTAATGAATGAAGCCTTTGGTTTATACTTAGTGACTAGATTCACTATAAAATAAAATTATAAGACAATTTAAGGTACTAGCAGTACACAACGGCAAAATAAATGAGCACTTGGTTCACTTCAACAATACATTACAAATTTATAATTTACACATACTCACATACAATTATATATTTATAGAGCGTATAATATAAACTAAAAGATAAAATTACCTTTTTAGACTTTCAGTTCTTGCCTTCTCGGTTCTCCCAAGCGGCCAAGCCGGAAAGCAGCTTTACTGCTTTAACCTTGACGGCTTCACCAAATGTGCAGCAGCGAAGCAGCAGTCCAGCATAGCAGCGGTGGGCCGGCGCCTAAATCTCAGGTCTTATACTTTTGGGCAAAGGCGGCCGATTGGCTATTTGGCGAATTTATGAACAGAATGAATGACTTAAGGAGTAAAATGTAATTTGGTTGAATCTAAGGAGTAAAAGTAATTTTCTGACATTTATTCAAGTCTTTTAAATATCTTTATATATATAAAAGCAGAATCGTGAGAACAATCAGGTGCAATCTGCCCATTAAAATATTACACGTGTCAACATATGGCTAAATACAAACACAATACAGATTCGTTCACAAAATAACGGTTCATTTTCCTGGAAATTCTTAGCTGCAACCACGTGGCAAATAATGGGACAGTTACATCTCAACTGGCACGTCTGTAACAAGCACTTCCTCATTGCAGTTTTACCCCACACGGATCATTACATATATGCTGCGACAAAAATGAATTCAAGATCAAATCTCAGAAAACACGCATAGCAGTATACTTTTACACCTTTTCTTTCGTTTCTTAACTTTAGATCATTATTATTAGATTATTATAGTGTTTCATTCCGGTTCTAAATTATTGCAGTTTCATGATCATGAGGTAATTGAAAACTCATTGTTAACTGTATAAGTTTCAAAATTTTACATTGTCACGCACTAACCTACTCAGACTCTTGATTTTGATAGGGTGGCAAAATTCATGCTACAATTTGTCCAGAAAGGCTTAATGCGTTCAAGGATCATATAATGTTACTGACGTACAAGGGAACAAATTGTGCATTCAATATCATTTCCAGCCACAAGACAACAATGGTTGACAACGATGTAGGAAAGTACGTTCAGAAATATTGCTTAAGAAACATGGATTTGAACAATATTTTAAAGGTATTCTAGAGTATGTATGATTTAGTAAAGACAGATTGTTGTGATTATAAACTATATGATATTTGAAAGTTTGTAAATATATTGTGAAGATCATATGTTTAATATCATTGCATTTTACAAAGAATGGTTTCAAATTAATCAATGTAAGCCAAAAGCTTTGATTAATTTTGGGACCGTTCTTTCTAAAACCAAGTGCGTCATGTAAACCTGAACTTATAGACGCAACAAAAATGTGAAACCCAATTCTTGGTTTGGATACCATATATAAACAAAACTTGAGATTAGAGTTACTTTTAAAATATAAATAGTCAAACTAGGTTGTTACGTTTAGGTATATCTCTATTTATAATTACAAAATATGAATCAATAAACCATGAATCGGTGGGGGTTGAAATCACGGACTTGACCTCAACCTTTTGATTATTATATCAATATTATATCAATATATATAACAAGTTATACGTATATTTAATATGTACTTTACATAAGAAGTTATGTTTATTAAATTTAGATTGTATAAATTATATATTTTTAAAAGCGAAAAATTGCTCAAAAATATATTGTTCAAAACCATGTTTGGATCAATATGTTTAATAATATAGTTTGGAATTTCACAATATTTCAGATTTAATAAAACCGATGGGTATAAACAATTAACCATTTTATATATTGAAATTTTTAAAAAGATGTGTAAAGATTAAGTGAATTATTACATTAGTTTTAACACATAATGGTTTCAAATAAATCAAAATGTGAAGATTGAATGATCTAAAAAACAGTTTATTCCATAAAAAGGTGAATGAAATAAAGGAGTTATATCAACCTGTTAAGTTTTTAATCAATGCTTCAACAATTATAGGGATCTCTCTTCTTTGATGTTCTTTTAGTTCCACCATAGGCAACCCTGAAATGAAATAAGGACCAATGATGAGAAACCTAAGTATTTTGTCACAGCCCACAATAATTGAGATTGGCTTTATCTTGAACACTTTAAAGGAAATTGATTTAGTATAAAAAAGTAAAATTTACGATACGTATCTTATTCTTTTAGAAATAGCAATTATAGCCTGATTTTGAAAGTCACAAATGCATTTTTAAGACATTTCATATCGATACAATTTAATTTAATAATATAAAATCCGTAAAAATCTGGAGTAACTTCGTAATATCATATCAAAACAGATCCAAGTAAATATGTCATATCTGAAATATTAAGACAAAAAAAGTTTGATGAAATCTCATCTCAAAGTCGTCAGACAATATACTTACGTTAATATACATACATGATTAATATATAACAATAGCTACATAAATTTGAAGAAACATCAGATCTGAAAATACGAAGACAAAAAAGTTTGGGAAAACTTATCTTATTCCAGTCGGTCGATTTCTCAGAGCATGTCCCCAGCTTCTTCTCGATGTATGAGCTGCGAAGATAGACATAAGAAGAAATTAGTTCATTAGGATTTTTTATCAAAACTATATCTATAACAGTACAATGGATTAGCAAATCAGGTTGGAAAAGAAACAAAAAACTGTCAAGAGTATTTTTACAAAAATTAAGACAAACAGACCTGACTGGAGAAGGTAGCTACGGTGTGGAAATGCCAAAACTCCATTTCTTTCCCAGTTAGAGGTCTCGATCCTCTCCATGCAGAACTATAAGTTTTGGAACCCTCAGCAACAGTAATGAAAACCATGGGTTACAACTCTTTCTATATTCAAACAGATAAAGAAAAAAGTGTGAAATTGATCTCAGAGATAAAAATAGTAGCTACGTACCTCGCGACTGTGATACATCAGATAAACACTCTCAGGCTGAGCACCGAATCCACCTTCCTCCACCGACCGCGAACTGACTGTGAAGAACACCAAGGTCTCATTTATTTAGTTCATTGGGAGAAGGTGAATATGGTATGAAAGAGCCTGGCGTAGATATGGTGTGGAAGGTGCGAGAAAATTGTTTTGGGAGAAGCTGGACAACAACGACATTTACACGGTAGAGTAGGGTTTTGTGTAAGGAGTTGGGCCAAGATTTAGTGGGCTAAGTAGACATCTAGAAATAGGAACAAGGCCCGAGGATGAATTACGTTAGAAACGATTGTTTTGAAAAGAGGTGCAAAAATAAAATTTCATACTTACGAGTTCAAAACGGGTGATGTTTTTAGATGATAAAAATAAATTGAAACTTAATTGTTAGTCTATGACAATGATGAAATAATTTTTAAACTTAAAGAATTTAGAGTTATATTGCAAGCGAGCAGCCCATAATAGTAATTTAATTGTAAAGAAATGAAAAATAAACATCTAAACACTCTTTAAAGTTTAATACTCAGTCCAACCCATCTTAATTAGCCTAACTTCACTTTTAGAGTCAATTGTGTCTAACTTTGACCGACTATATATTTATATAGAGAAAGTATTGTTAATATGAAAATAATATAATTTTTTTTTTAAAAATATTATCATAAAAGCAACAACAAAGGTGTGCATCAAATGTAAACTCTATGTGAAAGGATGGTACCTCCAATAGCTAAACCATAAATGTTGTATACCCAGAAGTTTTTCAAAAAATGTAGTTTGCTTTGTAATATAATGTTCTTAATTTTTTAATTCAACATATATTCACTCAAAACGTGTAATTTTCTTCCCTATCATATACTGTGTATGTATTTCAATCTTATTATATTAAATGCGTATTGCATTGATATTTCGATATGTATATCTCATAACAAAATACAACAAAAAAAATGTCCCGTGCATCGCACGGGTACGATACTAGTTGGAAGAGTGGGACGTCGTTTATTACATCGTTACTATCGTTTACTTATGTATTTCCAAACAAACAGTGTCGTTTTTGCTCAACTAAATGTTTATTTTAAAACCTCACTTCGTAAGTCATATAGCAGAGCCGCAGTCCACCAGAGCCACAAAAGAAACCAGGGGCGCCAGAAAGGATGGAGGGGGCTTCGGAAATACTGATACATATACTTCGTATATACTAAGACTACTCCGGCGAAGGGGGAGCGCCGGCACCGGCTCTCTCTCCCTGGTTCCGCCACTGCAGGTATGATGTCTTGATATTCAACAGAGTTTTCGGTAGATGAATGTAAGTCATAACGGGACTTACACTTAATGAAAATCACGCTCCCTCTTCCTTAACTGGAGTTGGGAATATATTAGCATCATCGTATTCATAATTATTCGGAAAGAACTAGAAATTAAACTCGATTGCCTTAGTAACTCTCATTCTTGTTTAAATCAATGTCAAAGAAACAAATTCTTGAAAATCACATCATTCCTATAATTTGTACTCAATAATCGAACTTTATAATTTCAACTATTTTCCTGTGAATCGACCTGGTATTTACCTAGTATTTTATTACTACATCGGCACTTGTACGCATATACTTGCAAGTTTAGTATGATCACATCCCCATCTTCATCTTCTTTGTTTCTCTCATCTTTCTTGGGGCATGCGGTTGTTTTTGCAGTCATGTCCTTCTCCCATCACATGATGACTCTTGTTGCATCATGTCTTGGGGGCATACAGTAGTAAGTATCAAAACGTGTGAGTAGAGATGCCGGCTGGGTTCGATTCCCAGCCAAGTCCTTTTGGGCATATTTAAATTTTTACAGTTTTATCATCAGAAATGACGTGGATAATACACAAATGATGTGTATAAAAACGCTGACTAGGATACACATGGATTTCCGGCGGATATGTGTCATTTTTTGGTCGGAATATTGAATGGTACCGTCGATTGCAAATTTAAACGTAGTTGAAGTACTAATTTGCTTCATTAAAGAGTTATGGTACTAAAATGCAACATTATCATGGTTGCGGTATTGTTTATGCAATTTAAACGTAATTGATTTGCTTCTTATAATCTACCCCAAAATGGCAGGCCGCGGAGTGTATAAGGTACCATTAATTAAAAGTTTAATCAATCAGTGGAGTGGGGGATGGGGTAAACGGCATCGTTGTTAATTCCACAAGTTCCGCCCTTACCGTTCTGCCTTGCAATATTGATATAACCCCCTTCTCCCCAACGAGGCCCCCAAGAGTTTTTCACAATCCAATACGGCGCATAAGGAGAGACGGTGCGGTAGCCGACGATGGCGACAGCGTGGCTGTTGCCTGTTCCGCAGTCGCCGTTGAGGCCGCCGCTGAAAGTTCCGGCACGATAGTTCTTGAAGGATGGAATGAAGTCACGGCTGTAAGTGATGCCCACGGAGACGGGCTGCTTTGCGACGGCGGCGAGCAGAGCCACCTCATCATTCTCCGGCACCTCGATGTAGTTTGAGGTACTGCCTCCAACTGGGAGAATGTAATAATCTTTGCACGTCTTCCTTCTTCCCTCAAAGGGGTAGGCCTTCTCCGACGCGACGCCGTCGTTATACTCCGTATAATTGAACGCATCTACCATGTGTCCATGTGTTTACTCCAGCACCCGTCATGGCCGCGGTCGGGAGTGCAGTCTATCACGTTCTGTTCCGACAACTCAAACAACGTTCCCAGAAAGATTTTGTTCATCCCCTCCAGAGCCGCCACCGCAGAGAACGCCCAGCAGAAGCCAAAACCAACTCCATCAATTCCTTGGTTCTTGACTCGAGTAACAGCACCTTTTTCTCTCCAGTCTACGTTGCCCGGAAGCTGATCCAAACTCACATTATAATGATCATTCTTCGGAAACGATGGGGGGCTCCGGCGGCTCCGCGGGGTTGCATCATTTCCCAAGTATTTGATGGCGAACTCGGCATCAGTCATGTCGGAGAACTGATTGATGCCGAGTGTGTACGTGAGGTTCTTCTCCGCCGCCTGCAGATTGAAAGACTCCACATACGCTTTGTTTTTCTTAAAGATCTCGAACCGTTCGGCCTTCTCTACTTCGTCTGTGTAAGATCGCTCATGAACAATCATCCACTGCTCAAAATGCTCGGATATGGAGAGCTCCTGCAGGGCTGCCGTACTGGTGTTTTCGCCGCTGCTTGTCCCCGTCGCTATCAGGACAAGAGAGGATGCCACAATGATATAGTATTTCAAACAAGAGTCAAGCGCCATTGGCCGGGACAGTGTCATGAAACACAGAGTATATATGAAATAAGATGACTGATGAGGAAGGAGGGGTGATGAGAATGGGGTGGCTGGTTCATCCAGTGGCTTCTGCCTCTGAACTACTTATAGGCCAGCCAGGGGCGTAGCCAGGACACTGGGCTAGACTGGGCCGGTACAAATTACACGAAATTTTTTACACTAAAAATATTGACATTTTTCAAATTTGGGGTGGGCCAGGGCCTAGCCTGGGCACCCCCTAGCTCCGCCCCTGAGGCCAGCAATGGTCAGTCTTTTAAGGTTAATTAATTAATTCAATTTTATTAATTAAAATTTACTTATTCACAAATTATATTAAAATCTCAATAGAATTACAATATTTAAATTAAAATGTAATTAAACTTTTTTTTATCCTAATTAAATGAATACAATGAATTTCTATGACAAAAAAGTTAATTTTGCAATTCAATTTTACGAGTACAATTTTTAAAACGATAAATCAAAACTTTCCTATTTGCAGCGTCCATTGTAGCGGTTCCGTCCAAAAACACTAGTGTCAAACCGCTATTTATCAAACACCGTTTTCACTTATCGAAAATGTCCAAAGTGGTCAAATCGTAATTTTTTTTTACTGAAACGCCATTTATCAAACACCTCCATTAAGTCCAGAAGAAAAGATGTTTTAGTCTTGAATGGTGTAATTTCTTTTGATTCAATAAATGAAATGCTTTTTTAAGTAAACACTTGCTCCCCTTTTTTAAGTAAAACCGATTGTTCAGCCACCATAAAGAAACAATTAGGAGAGATATTTTCTCTCTTTCAAGAAAACTTGAAAAAGAAAAACAGATAACGTTTTTACAGCAAAAAAAAACTGAAAAACCGGAGAAAGAAAAATAGGAAAATATGGTTACCAAATCATTTAAAAAAAACAACAGATACTCCCTATGTATTTTAAAGATCCATACGTTAGGTTATGGAACAAGATTTAAGGGAGAATAGTAGGGGTAATGAATAATATATAAAAAGTAGGAGAGAAAGTGAAAAAGTAGGAACAAGAGGATAAAAAGTATATAAGTAAGGGTAATTGTGTACTTTTAAATGAAAAACTTATCAAAAACGGAAAGTGTATGAAACTTTTAAATACATCCCAAAATGGAAAGTGTATGAAACTTTAAAATACAGAGGTAGTATGTCTTTGTTTTCCTTAATTAATAGATCAGAGAAGTGAGTTTTACTAGTTTTCCTAATTTAAAATATGTAGATGTTGCAGTGCCGCTGCAACGAATTTGCATACTTACACCTAGTGGTGGACCCGATCCCGCTTCTGTCTCAGTTCCAGTCTGATCAATGACCCGAGGTCCTTGTTCAGGCCGTTCGACGATCCGTCGATCCCTGTTCGGCCCGATAAACGACCGAACAGTCCCTGTCTGGTCCGGTTCATGACCCGGCTGTCCCTGCCTGATAAACGACCTGATGGTCCATGTCTGGTCCGATCAACGACCCAGTGGTCCATATCTAGTCTAGTCAACGACATGATGGTCCCTTTTCAGTCCGTTCGACTACTCGGCGGTTCTTGTCCGGTCCTGGTAATGATCCGACGACCCCTATCTGCTCTGGTCGATGGACGGGCAATCCCAGTCCTGTCGACGGCCGGGCAATACCTTCTGATCGACGACCGGGCATTCTCTATCCGGTCAACGATTGTGCATTCCCTGTCTGATCGCCGTCAATGACCCGGTGGTACTTGTCCGGTCTAGACCCGACGGTTTGGTCCGGTTGAAGATCATGCAGTCCCGTATTGGTCTGGTCAATGACCCGGTGGTCACTGTCTGGTTGATGTCCCGACAGTTCGGTTCCGCTTTTTCAAATCATTTTTTCAAAGTGAATAGTTTCAAAAAGAGCCATGGAGTTGCCAATCAATAGGGAAAAAGGGAAAAGAATTAGTCAAACTCATTGGGACCGATTGAGACCGGGTACTCTTCTTGGGTTGTACTAGGTTCAGTTTCGAATCAGGACCGTACTTTTGGTCTTCCAACTGGTCACATAATCAGGTGAAAACTTTTTATGAACATATTTTTAGATTTTAAAATGGGAAATTGGAAAATGAAAACATAAAATTATAGATAGAAAATCTGGAATATTAAAGAAGAAAACAGGGAAGAAAACTGAAAAATATCTAAACGGACGCTTAGAATATCAATTTGACCAATACTATATAAAGAAATTGTTAAAAAATACATTCTATTGATCGAGTGCTATCTTTCTCTCTTGTGATCACATACTTTTATTTTCACTTAAATCGCTTGTACATTGCTACCATCTAAATGTTTTAAAGTTTTATTTGAACTTGCTTCAAAAAAAGTTTTATTTGAACTTTTGTTATTCGTTACATGATGGTGATATTTTATTTTTGAATGTATGTTCTTATGGTTACTTTTATTTCTGAACTTCAAGCAAGTTTTTCATTCCGAGAAAAAATAAATATTCATGTAATCATGACAAAGTTATCAACTTTTTTTAAAGTCACTTATCACCAATCAAAAGGTATCATAAAAAAGAAGAATGACTTATTTTATTTTATTTTACAACAAAATGCTTTTTGACTTTTCAAATTTTGAAACAAGACCATATATGCTTCAAATATACACTACTTGTGTTGTGTTAAAAACATAGAAGTGTTGTGTTAAAAACATAGAGAGAAAGTTTCCGAATTGAAATAAGAGTAAACAAGTTTTTGAAATTCTAAAATAGAACTATTATGTTTTTTTCTTTCCGAAATAGGAGTAAACAAGTTTTTGAAATTCTAAAATAGAACTATTAGTCCGTGACTAATCCGTGACTACATTTAGTCACAGACTATTTGGCTTAGTCACGCCCAAACAGTCACGGATTTAGTCACGGACAAAATCCGTGACTACAGGAGTTAGTCACGGATTTTTTAAACTAGGGTCCGTGACTAAATCCGTGACTACAACCGAATTTTTTTGTAGTGAACATAAAATATTACCGTCATCTTATAGTCATTACTACCAAATAGTTGCAGTACTAGACATTAAATATAATAGTGTTCATTATCATTAAAGGTACTATTTTTCAACCATAAAAATATTTCCTCAAAATTATTGAAACATTTATTTACTCCTACTTAGGGTAATTTTTCAAGCTTAAAACATAAACTTATGGCAGTTGCCGAGTTGCAAAAGAGAAAGGGCTCGAAGGAGAGGGAGCGAGTGTTCGGTAGGGATTGCAACAACATTCAAGCCTCAGTCTCAACAGATTTTAGGATCCCTTGTGAGATCCTTTTTTGACATCATGTGTGTCCCAAGCCATACTAACTTAGGTAGGATAAAGGAGGAGGATTTGTGGTAAGCGCATGACAACCAATACTATCACTTAGTCACATCATATAACATGAATCCAAATATGACTATTGATAGGGATTACAAAAAAAATAAATTAAGTAAATTAAATATAGTCACATGTTTAAAAATTTACTTGGTCATATTTTATTATCTTCATAAACTTAGATGTACTTTTTTTGTTATTTTTCCTTAACGTAATAAGAGTATTGAGCAAACTAATACTCCTTGATTCCCTTATATTTTTGTCAACTTGTTTTTTATTCCACTAACTTTATCACTTTTCCTTTTAAATAAATAAAGAATTCACAAGTCCCTTAATTATTTCTCATTGCACAAACTTTAACAACCCAATTTTTGGTTTATTACTTTTTGTGCAAGTCAACAACATCTTTCTTTTAATTACATGTGTATAGATTGATTACGTATAGATTGACCTATATGTTGATTACGTATAGATTGATGTCGATATGGATTACGTAAGAACTGATGCCACAATATTATTTTAATACTCCGTATTCAATTGTGGTGTTTATTTTGTTGAAGAACTAACGGACACAATATATCCTCAAAAAGTGTTGGCATAAATTTTGTCTAGTTTTAGGGAGAGCTAATATTACATTTTTGAAAAATTCTATTTACACACATTTGTCCGTGATTGTCTATACACACAGACAATATGTACACCCCTAAGTTGCATGTGTATACAGTCACTCGTGCAGCAATTGTCCGTGTGCACAGATAATAATGTACAAATGTGTGTCAAGTGTGTACAAATTTTGTATACACTAAGAATTTCTATAAAATTTTATTAATTAAAATTTACAGTTTTAGAAATTACATTACAATTTCTATAAATTGGCAAATTCCAAATTAAATGTTAATTCAGAATGGTAATCCTGATTAAGTGAATAAAATGAATTTATTTGTCTAAACAATCAATTTTGCAATTCAGAGCCCGTTTGGAGAACTCTGTTTTCGGCTTATCAGGCTTATCAGCCAGCTTTTTCACCAAACACGTAACTTTTACTTTCACGCGCTGAATTGTGTAATAAGCCGAAAAAGTAAGGTTGGAGTTACTTTTCTGGCTGTATTGGCTGAAGTTACTGTAGAGGGCCATTTTAGCTATTTTTACATATAATTTTTTCTTTAATTTATTAATAAAATATATTTTTAAAATATTTTTTTCTTAAATCAGCAGAATCAGCCAAAACAGCCACTCCAGCCAGAATATCATAAATTTCAGCAGAATCAGCCAAAACAGCCGATTTTGGTGCTACCAAACGGGCTCTCAATTTATGACCAAGAGAATAGTTAAAGTGCAATTTAGGCGGGCCTATGCTAGATCAAAAGTGATGTGAACACTAAAAGTTTAAATAACAATGTAAAATTACATGTATATCGGAGCTAGTACCAATATATATATATATATTTATATATAGGGTTAGGATCACATACAAAGTATGCTTCCGGTACAAAATGCAAATACATCTCATCCGTTTAAAATTATATAATCAAGGGGCAAGATTTGTTTGGGCTATTAAAGTCAGCCGTGAGTGTGTTTAATAGGGAGTTTTCCCAACATACATTAAATGCACCAATTTTTTTTCCATCTTAGGATCAAATCCACCGTAATCTCATTTAAATGGAGGGCTAGGATTAATTTGCACTTTGTAAATTAAGATGAGTTTGTATATGATCCTCAATATATATATATATATATATATATATATATATATATATATATATATATTGGTTCAGGTGAGAAATGCACCTAATGTGAGAAATGAGAATGAATCTCAGCCATTGGATTTACGAAGTTGCACTAAAATTGGCTTTATGTTGCAGTAATATTTAAATTTTGCACATGTTGCCCAAAAACTGTTTCATGTTGCACTAATATTTGACGGCGTTGCACCGAAATAGCTTCATGTTGCACTACTAGACACGTGTAATACGGATTTTTCAGAAGTATTTACAGAAATGCCACCGTGCTAGATTGCATATTTCAGTGCATCATGAAGTGTCTTTTACTGCAACTTAGTCGAATCCAATGGCTGAGATTCATTCTCATTTCTCACCCAAAGGGTTCTTCTCATTTGAACCTTACCCTATATATATGTGTGTGTGTGTGTGTGTGTGTATATATATATATATATAAGGGCAAGATCACATGCAAATTAGTCCTTCCATACAAAATACAAACTAATCTCATGTGTCCGTTTGAGTGAAATAAATGGCATCCATATGAGATGCATGGTAGAACTCCGTGGATGACATACATGGAATAATAATAAAGTCATGAATTATTAATGAAACGGTTAGTTAGAGGGATGGTATGGTCATTTGAAAAATAGAAGTGGCGGACTACTATAACTATCTAAGGAAATAATTTAATGACTAAATCTCATGATTAAAAATATGAGCCACATACGGATGGCAATCCCAAAAAATTAGCTAACCCCCACCACTAAGATTTAAACCACCCATGTTTAGCAAATTTAAAAAAGGAAAAATGCAATGATTAATGTTGAATTTTTAGCCATCAACGAAGGTTGCAATAACAAATCCAAATATTCTTTATTTTAGGAACTATCTAATTGTCACTTTTGGGAATTATTCGAAATTTCACAAAAAGTAAAGAGACATTTATATACTTCATATTTGATTTTAATAATTATTCTCTTCCTAATTAAAATTTCATTTGTTTAAATTTAAAATATTAAGGTTATGGAATTTGCATTATATATTGATAACGTGTGCATGATTTATATTAGAACTTCTACCATATTAAGTTTGTATGAAGTCAACACAGATAGAAGTGATTGCATATTAAGGTTCCGGGATGTGCATAGTAAGATTACTGGATGTGCATATTAAGATTACATTATATGCATTATATATTTATAGTGTCTCTATGACTTATATTAGAACTACATGGTGATAAAATATGTCGATGTTGCATTGTAGTAGTTCATACCTTGCAATTTATCATTATAGCATGTGCGCTTTAGAAGTTTGTGCATTGCACTCTAGTAAAAAGCTATGTGCGCTTTAGAAGTTCATAATGCATCTTATCGCTATGACATCTGCATTGTAGGAGCTCATATGTTGCATTTTATTAACATTATGACATGTGCATTTAGAAGTTCGTATATTGAACTTAATTGTTCAGTTATTGCATTTTAGTAATTCATATGTTGCATTTTGTCATCATGACATGTGCATTTTAGAAGTTCTTGTATCAAACTTTAGTAAGATGATATGTGCATTTTAATAGTTTATACTGCATCTTATCGTTATAACATATGCATTTCAGTAGTTCGTAGGTTGCATTTTATAATCAAGACATGTGCATTTTAGAACTTCGAATATTACACTTTAGTAAAATTATAATAAGTGCACTTTAATAAGACGGCGTGTGCATTTTAGATGTTCATGCAATGCATTTTAGTAAGATGGCATTAGAAGTTCATTTCAAGCATCTTATCATTATGATATCTGCATTCCATATTAGAATGACATGCATACATAATCTAGGAGATCACAGAATGCATAATACATGAGGACCATGTTCTAAATGGCAAAAAATTAAAAATAAAATTCATACTGAAATTACAAGAGGATTTCAAGCACAAGACTGCTAAATTGATATGAAAATCATTGCAAAACAAGTAAGTTAAAAAAAATCTTTTCAAAAGATGTCCGGATGGATTTTACGCACCAGCATGCATAAGAAATACAAGAATTTTGCATTAAAAATGGAGAAAAAAATGAGATGAAAATGGAGATGGAGATGGAAAAAAAAAATCCGGCGTGCACATCAGATTCCACTGCGATGTCAGAATCCATGGCATTCAAGAACAAACGCTCGCCTTGTGCGTGCCAGAATCCACGACGTTTCAATAGAAGAACATCAAATAAATTTGAGAAGGAGATGAAGATAGAGATGGAATCCATGTCATTCGAAGATAAGAACACAAATCAAATTCTATTAAATTGGAGATGGAGATGGAGAAGGAGAGGGAAACATAGGTAGAGATGAAGACGAAGATGGTGTGGAGGAACGCAGAGATCTATTGTAATGGAATTAAAATGAAACTTAGCATTATTGAAGTGGGAGAATCAATCGTGATTTGCTTTCCATAAATAAAAACAAAACTAAAAGACAAAAGGCCCCTCAACTACCTAAAATAATAATCTTGCCAATTCCATCAAAACGTACGGTAGATCAAGTAAATTGAATGGCCACGATTAATTTGTACTTTGTAAATTAAGAAGACTTTGTACATGATCCTTAATATATATATATATATATATATATATATATATATATATATATATATATATATATATATATATATATATTTTGGTTCAGGTGAGAAATGCATTTAATGTGAGAAATGAGAATGAATCTCAGCCATTGGATTTACGAAGTTGCACTAAAATTGGCTTTATGTTGCAGTAATATTTAAATTTTGCACATGTTGCACTAAAACGGTTTCATGTTGCACTAATATTTGTGCACCCCATTAATTTAAATGTGAGTGTTCTCACGTTCTCACGTTAAGCATCGTTCTCACTGGAACCGCACGGTCCGCACGGTCCGCACCCTATATATATATATATATATATATATATATATATAGAGAGAGAGAGAGAGAGAGAGAGAGTTTGGTTCAAATAAAAAGTACTTCATAGGTGAAAAATAAGAACTAATCTTGGCCGTTGATGTGAAAAAATGGATGAAAGAGATCAATTTTTAAGTGGGAAATGTGGTGGCATTTGTGTAATTATGGAGAACCTTTTTTGAAAATATTGTGACAAATGTGTATCAGAATAGTCAAAAAGTGTACACGTAGAACTCAAAAGTGCAATACGGTATCAAATAAAAAGTGCACAAGTTTGAAAATTTTGGCAATCTTTTTTGACACGCGTGAGTGCACTTTTAGTTAGTAGCTATCCAGTTTATAGTATAAATATTTGCACGTTTTTGAAACCATCTCTTATGTTTAAAGTTCATCTAATCCATCCATTTTCAAGTGATCAAAGGCCAAGATTTATTCTCAATTTTCATGGGAAGACTACTTTTTACTTGAACTCATCCATATATATATATATATAGGTGATGGTTTAAATACAAAGAGCTCTTCCCATCTTGTGCATTCATTTCCACATCCAACGCCTCAAAATGAGCCAACATTGCACAAAATTCGGCCAAAAGAGCGGTGGCATTTTCGTAAATATGTTGCACTTTTTCGCCACTGCAAAAAAGTGCAACAGAAACATGAAAAAGTGCATATCTTTGCTCTTTGCACGGGAAGAGGTCTTTTTATTTGAACTCTTCCATACACACAAACAAACAAATATGTGTGTGTGTGTGTGTGTAGTAGCGATCCTGTCAGGCCGGCTTGACAGGACTCGCCGTCCGGTCGAGGGTTTTTGGGGCCCTTCCCGGTAGAGTTTTTTGATGACATATTTTAAACATGTTCCTCATCAAATCTAGTTTATTCTTACCAAATTTCAGCTAAACATTCAATCAGGAAGGCAGCCCAAAAAAATCCATACGAAAACTGCGTTGTTTATATATATATATATGGAGTGGTTCCAATGAGAACACCCCTTATTGTGAAAAATGAGAACAAATCATAACCCTTTATCTAATCAAATGGCCGGCTATAAACTGATTGGCACACGAAATAAATATGGACTTGATGACATACTAAAATGTCTCATAGAAATGGAAAGTGGGGCAAGGTTTTATTAAAGGTCAACATTGTAATTTAATAATGCACACAGGGCCGCCGTCTTCAGGAATTTTGATGCCCCAGGCAAAAAATGACTAATGAGATCAAATAGTACTTCAAATTAATAACATAATTAAATAAGAAGAATGAGCATAATGTACATAAAAGAAATATATAACTCCAAGAAAATTATAACACCATTTTTACTAAATGTAAAAAGAAATGGTAAATTGGAAACTAATAATCCAATCTTTTAGCGGTCTTCTTTCAATAATCTCACCTTTTGATTATTCATGAATAATCCAACCTTTGCACCTCATCTTCAATCATTGGTCCCTGGTCGGTTAATGACCTACTATTCCAAGTTATTTTCTTATCTTTGCAAAATATTATCTTTGTGAAAGATGAGATTTATGGTATAATGATTTGCAAAGATAAGAATATAGCATGGAATAGCAGGTCATCAACCGGTCAGGGATTAGTGAATGAAGATGAGGTGTAAAGGTTGGATTATTCATGAATAACCAAAAGGTTGGATTGTTGTAAGAAGACCGCTAAAAGGTTGGATTATTAGTTTCCATTTTTCCAAAAGAAATACATGACTTAAAATTGATATAAAGTATGTGAAAACCAAATAACTGTAAGAAAAATAAAAGAAATATATATAGCACAAAATGTCAAGTTTAATACGAGTTATAAATAATAATTGATAAATTGGATGTATAAAAAGTCATTTACAAATTTCAGTTTCTAATTTGTATACGGAATTGTGAATTGAAGAAGAGTAGTAGAAATCAAAGTTTGAAATATATCAAATTATATTGAAGGTCGGTCTTTACCTGGTTTGCAGACGGGCAGGACGGTCAATTAGGTAATACGGAGTATTATTTTATATGTATATGTAATATTACATACAAAAATTACATTTTTTCTAATATTTCAGTACAAATAAATTGAAATTTTATCAATCATAAACCTGAAAGATAAATTTACTATAATAAGGAGTCTGAAAAGATAAAGCGTGTCAATATAAGACTCGAAAAAGATAAAGTACCGTGTGTCAATATCCGACCCGACCACATACCGTTACCCAACCCGACCAATTACAATTACTCGATTCAACCAGTTACCAAACATGATCTTACTCGGTTCGATTAGTTACAGTTACCTGATCTGATAGTGACCACCTCTAGCCACCGCCACCGCTACCTACTACCGCCCTCCTGACTCCAGCGGCCAGCCTCCCCGGCCGGTCTCCAACCCAAAGCCAGCCCCCAACCCCTAAATCTCTCTGCAACCGTCAGCCCACGTTGCCCCCGGCCACCACCACTGTCCCTGCCCAACCGTCTCCCCGGCCCTTGCACAATCTCTTAGTTGTCCCGGTGTGGGCCGCTGTCATGGCTTGTGGTGACTACTGCTGCCCCTACTCCGTAGCCCCCAACCCCCTCTTTGTCAATGCCACCCCTAGACCTTGCCAGAAACCCATCCCCTGCCCCAGACATTGTTGGAAAACCTTGCCATAGAACAACAACACCAACGAAGACAAACAATCTAGGGCTCCCAATTTCGATCTAGTGGCGGCATTGGCGTTATGAGAAAAGAAGAAAGGAGAAGAAGACTAACATAATGTCTACTAATTATACATGTAGTACATACAAATTCATATTTTTTTAATTACCATGGCCATCGGTCATGTGACTTTCAAAAAGCACGTCCTAGCATCCTATATCGGTCATGTGACTTTCAAAAAACTCATCCTAGCATCCTACTATGTTCCTTTATTTCTTGTTCAATAATGCTAGGTGTACACCTTTGTGTACATCCATTATAAAGGTCCATATATTTTTTACCCTACCTCCTTCTCCTCTCTGCCATACGAAAATTCTAGCTCCCCCCACCCTCTTTCTTCTTTCTTGCATCTTCATCATCTTTCCTTCTCTCATCTATCCTTAATCAGTTAATCCTTCTCTCATCTTTCCCTCACTCCATATTTAACTTTGTTTTTCCCTTTAATTCATAACCCGTCTTCACCCCTATCATCTTTTAGGATCGGAAAAACAAATGAAGTTTCAGACTCGCTGGAAAATTTCCGGAAAGAAGTGGAATTTTATCGATCCTAGACATGAAAGATAGATGAATGATCAATCTAGGACCTGAAAGATAACATATGTCGGTATAAGACCCGAATGATTAAAAACTATCAATCTAGGACCTAAAATTTAATTTCATAGGTTTTGATTCATTTATTTTTTTTATTAATTCCAATAATAGTTTTTGATGATTTTTTCTTCACAAAAGTTTATTCATTTAATAAAATTAAATAATATTTTGAATATTTAAAATAAAAAATAAAAAAAAATCATGACAACTTAGGTCCTAGATTGATATTTTTCAATCATTCGGGCCCTAGACCGACCATTTCATCTTTCGGATCCCGGATTAATAACTCATATCATATTTATGCGAAAATATAAGTAAGGATGTTTTTACTTGGACTGTAATTTGCTGGTCTGGTCTGATCTGGTCTGAACTGGTCTGGTCTGGTAATGTCTTGGCTCTTTTTTGTATTTTTATAACTATCCAAGTCTGGTCTGGTCTGGTTTGAACTGGTCTGGTCTGGACTGGTCTGTTCTGATCTGTTCTGGGACAAATTACAGTCAAATAAAAACATCCTAAAAACAATTTCTATGTATCCGACTAGTTCCCGACTAGGCGCCCACCTGATAAACTATAACATTATTTTAATATTATTGATTGTATAAATCTTTATCAATCATTATCGCTGCATATATTGTACTACGTAATTGTTATCCATTCAGGCATTCACATAGAATAGTATATACGGAGGATACTTTCTCCTTATTTAGAGGGAGGTTACAACCTCCAGAGCATATCCACCAAGTCTCCTCCACACACGCATGCATACTATATACGATAGTATATTAGGGGTGGACATAAAAACCGAACCGGTACCGAACCGACCCGTAATGGTACCGAACCAAATATCGGGTATTTAAACGGTTTCATAGAGTTTAATCCCGAACCGAACCGTACCGTTTCAAACGGGTACGGGACTGGTCCTAGATTTTGAGAACCGAAAAAAACCGGACCGAACCGTTTAAAGCCTTTGAGATTTTTATATTTTCCATACCAATAAATATCTTTTATGAACCAACAATTTTATAGCACAAGTATTTATTCATGCATCCCTAAAATAGATACATGTGTGTGTTATATAAAAATAGAATTTAAAAGTATCTAAATTACTTTTAGATAATTTATGTTATATTTGGTATATATATAATGAAAGAATGCTAAAGTTTTAAAAATCGTATTAATTTATAGTAATGTAGAGTATATGAGTCATATACTGATCCAAAGGGGGGGGGGGGGGGGGGGGGACCGCCCTCCTTGGACTTCCAAAATTTTCTACTATATATAATATTTTCATAAAATTTTCATACTTTAATTAGGTATATATGTTTTTCGCCCCCCTTAACTTTAAGTTTTCAAAATTAATATATAGGCTCACATAATGCAATGCTTAATTGGAGATTTAAAAGAAGTAGAATCTAAAATAATTTACATAACTTAAAAAAATAAACAATAGAACTCGTTGTTTAAGACATAGGGTACCAAAAAATTCTTAGTTTTGTAATGTTTAATTATTTTTATTAGATAATTAGTACTCGATTTTGTAAGATATCAAAACATATTGAATATCAGATACAATAGTTAAATAGTATAAATGTTTGTTGACATTAAATTACACATTTCATTTACCTCTTACTTTCTAAAAACAATTTGTTGAATAGATAATACTTTAACTTATTTTAGAATTAATGCAAATATAATATGCACCAGATATATATGAATTAACATTACTACGTATCATATTATTCTAAGTATAGTAATCTCATGCATACTATTGTAATATTAAGAAAACTCATCATGACCCACAAATACCCTTCTTGGTAGACAAAAATCTCAATTCAAAAATCAATTCTTTATCCTGTTAAGAATCATGCGATTAAACAAGGCATAAGTTACTTAAGAAATATTGGTTGATGTGTACCTTTAACTTTAACCACTTTACCTTCAAATAATATCATAAAATGTTATACTACGTATATCATATCCTTTCTTATTTTCAAATAATTTCCCTTTAATTTGTCATTTCTTAAGCTTTAATGTATCAATATTTTTTTCTCGAGCACTTATAGTTATTAAATCAAAGTTATATTTTCATTGTCTATAATTAGAATTAGAATATAATAGATTTAATCGTCATCGTGTATGTAGTATGTACTAATGGAACTTTTTAAATAAAAATTAGCCACAGAGCCCTACACTAGCGAAAAAATTCGCCCCGCTACACTAGCGATTTTTTCCCGTTCCGCTTACTAGCGAAATTTTTTCACTCCCTACACTAATGAAAAAATTTCGCCCCCCTTGACTCGAAATCCTGGATCCGTCCCTGTATATGACGTTTTGTTGTATCATATTTGCGTAGTGTTACAACTTATTTAATATGGTCCGAAGCTTGACTCTTATGGTTTAACTATGAATTAAACTAGAACCAATATTCATCTTAGAATAAAAAAGAAGAATGTTAAATTTTTCTAGTATTTTCTATAATTTAATTCTTCCCAAAAAAAAAATAATGATATTCTTTTTATATTTTCACATGAATTTAATAAAGATGATACAGAATATTATACTTGTTTATCGTTGTTTTGCTATATTATTTTTACTTAATTGTGTTGAACTATTTGAGTATTTGTGATAAATACAAAAATGTCAACATCTTCGATCTTTTATAGTATTTAGTATGCACTTTCTTGTACTTTTATCAACATTTCATGTGAATTGGCCAACGTGATAATATATATATATATATATATATATATATATATATATATATATATATATATATATATTAAATGCAAGATTTTTCCAAATGTTTCGGCATGTGTTTGGCATTGTACCGAACCGTTTCGTACCGTTACGTTCCGAAACGACATGGTACCGAATGGTTCCAACCTTAGAACCGGACCGTACCGAAACTTTAGAAACCTCACGGGTACATTACGGGTTTTGCTAAATTACCGGACCGTTCCGGACCGCGCTGGGCTGGTGCCCGACTAGCGCCTTTTAGAACATTGTGTGTACCCGAAACAAAGTATTGTTATCGTACGTGAAACCACATTCAAAGGTGTGTACTTTTAAAGAATCATACTATATGCACACGTTTTTTGTACACGTCATTTTACACGTCAACCTAATTGTTGATATCAGCGCGTAATGGGGCTTACACAAAACTTATACAAACATCATTATCCGTACCAAAACAAGTATTACTATTGTTTCTTGTGGCCCTTCTTCACGTCCAACTAGGGGGTGTCCCCAACTAGGACTTGGATGAATTTTAAAAGATCATGGATTTTAAAATCCGAGAGATTTCACAAGATTTGTGGTGGAATGTTTTTGTATGTATAAATCTATCAAAATCCATTAAAATCTATCTAAATAAGTAACAATAGAAATCTATTTAATGTTTGAGAATACCTTTATTTTCATAGATTTCACAGAAATCCTAACACTTGAAATAGCACTTGAAATAGTATGAAATTCTAAACTCTATTAAAATTCACCCTAAAATCCTACAAAAATGTTAGAAGTATCCCAATTTGTACCCCAATTTGTACCCCCACCCTATTTTTGTGGCTCACAAAAGCAACTCATTAAAGTGGAGCAATTCATTTATTGAAGTGGACTTTTGTGAGCCACATAAATAGGTTAGGGTACAAATTGGGGTACAAAATAAGGTACGTATAGCAAGGTTGAAAATCCTAAATCCTTTTAGACCCAGAATACTTGCCGGACACGTTTAAGAGATTCGATTCAAGGGCTTCTAAAGATCCTAATTTGAATAGTAAAGGGACTAAAGGACACGCGATTCTGATAAATTTGAAGAATTTATCAGAATCGGTAATGGAAAATTGCAGCTTATTGGTTCAGATGTGCATCGAAGCGGCCAGTGAGAACCATGATGTCATCGAGGTATGGAGGAGACAGCGGCGCACTCTGGAGCGCTTGCCTTCTCACCTTGCCAACCTTCTCCTCCACCGCCTGCTCCGCCGTCGTCTCCTCTTCCCTTCTTTACTCGAGTAAATATCTCGCTTGATTCCTTATCTGTCCTTGTCTACATGTTTCTCAACTGAGAATCTGAAAATACTTGTCTCAAAATTAGTTCACATGCAATATCAATGCAATATCAATGGGATGATTGAGCTATGTATTGGTACAATGTTGTCATGTTAGCTTAAAATTGTTTGGCATTTTCCTGGTTTACTTTGTGATACGTCCAAATAGAGCTATAACGAACATTTCATTCATCCAGAGTTCGATGATTAGTAAACATTGGATTGTACTCTTTATCTGTTTTTTATGTTATGGCGTAGTTCTTAAAGATACACGACGGGAAAGTTATTAAATTACTCCGTACCTAGAGTAGATGATTGGAAGTTCTCTATATTGAAATTGATACTCCGTACAATCCTTTATGGTTATGTGAGTAATGAATAATGATATGTCTAGAAATGCAGCATTAAATTTGGAACACCTCCTCTATTTTGAGTATGCAGAGTTTTTAAGTATTGTGTGGATGAAGTAAACTTAAAAGGAGAGAGCATGGTGGATGCAGAATGGATGGCATATTTAGGTGGCTTCCACTACTTGCAGACATTGAATTTGTCCAATTGCCGTAAAATCAGTAGTTCCTCTATATGGCCTTTAACAGGTCTGCATTTCATGTTAATTCTTGAATAAATTTAAAACTTTTCTTACCTTAACCAGTGACATATACTATTATACTTCATATATTAAAGTCAGCTTGTCTTACTCTGTATCATTAATTCATTATGCATTTGTATTACTCCCTCCGTTCCTAATAACTTTGCCAAGTTTGACCGACACGGGGATTAATAATGTAAAAACTGTGTGGTTGAGGTTTGTGCAGAGGAGAGAGAATTAACTGGAACCACAAATTCTTTACCAAAAAAGGAAAGTTGGCAAAGTTATAAGGGACGGAGGGAGTATTTTCTTACTATCCTTACATCCAACTTCAACTTGTCCCGTGTCATGGAAAATATTCACCCACATATCAAGCTCTTTGACTGTTCCAGGCATTTCAAACTTGAAGGAACTGGACCTCTCTAATTGCTTAAAGATTACAGATGCTGGAATTAAGCATCTTCTATGCATTCCAATGTTGGAGAAGTTGTGGATTGCAGAAACAAGTATAACTGCAGAGGGAGTTGTACTTCTCAGTTCACTAACAAATTTATCGGTTTTGGATTTGGGCGGACTACCTGTTACTGATGCAGCTCTGGGCTCTCTACAGGTAGATTGTTCTTATCCACACGCTTTTATATAGTTTTCCTCATCCTGTTTTCTACTCTCTTTTTGTAATGAATTTATCTTCTCTTCCCTTTATATAAAAGTTTGATCCCATTGCTGTTTAGGAGCAAACACCAATCATCTACAACCGAACCTAGGTTTGCTTCGAAATTTTATTTCATGGTCACCTCATTGTTTACAATTTATCACAAGAACCCAGGTTTTGGATAACCTAAGTTCACTCGGGAGAACCTATATCCAGTGTTGAGAATCTCGGAGATTTTCGGAGTTTAAGTTCTTACAAGTAACTTTGGTATCTTCACCGACTTCACCTTCATCCGAAGTCCAAACAATATTTTACTACATTTAGCTGGGTTAACATGATAATTACCAAAACAGCATTTTTATATGCACTTGGCTTCCCCCAATTTTTCCTAAAACAAGTTTATCTAAGTTTATTAGGTTTATCTTACACTATCCAAATAAAATCATAAAAAGATTGCATTTGATCGGATGTTTAAATTTGTGTGTCAATGTAGATAAATCTGGTACTGAAAACCTCTTATTGTCCTGATCTACTAGAGATACATATCCTTCTATGATGTGTGAGATCAAGTTTTGTTATAATATCAGGCCCTTACTAAGCTGCAACATATAGTCCTTTGGGGAAGCTCAGTAACTGACAAAGGAGCTTCTATTCTTAAAACGTTCCGGGAGTTGAGTTTTGTGGATTTATCCTGGACGAAAGTTACAAGGTTGCCTTTTCTGCCCTCCCTTGCTTCCCTGAACATGAGTAATTGTGTTGTAGATTCTTTATTTCAAGAAGGCAATAAAGTGACACTAGAAAGGCTTATTCTATCTGGAGCTACAATATCTGATGCCTCTGAGGTCTTTCAAAATGTTGAAGCGTCTATCTTATCTCTTCTGGATTTGTCAAACTCGTTCATTCATTCCTTCGTTTTTTTGACGTGTATGAGTGCCATAACAGAATTAGATCTCAGTGGTTGTTGCATTGGAGACGATTCAGCTGAATACATCACATGCGTTGGCTCAAGTTTACGCCATTTAAATCTCAGCAAGACAAAAGTAAGCTCAGCTGGCGTGGCTGCCTTAGCTGGACATGTTCCTCATCTCGAAACTTTACAGCTGTCTTTCACTGCCATTGATGACAATGCCATCTCATATATCAGCACAATGCATTTACTGAAGTTTATCAGTCTATGTGGTACAAATGTCAAAGGTACTGCTGTGTTTGGATTCTTGTAGTTTCCTTTTCTCACTTGCGATTCAGAGCCCATTTTGTCACGAAAAATTTGGATGGATCTGCCGAAATTGAGGAAATTGCTAAAATTTCTGAACTATGCAAAGAAAATTTACTACTTTGGGCCAAATTAAATTTCCTGTTTTCATTTTGGAGCCATCCCAAATTTCAGTTTAAGAAAAGAAATACTACGTATGTGGTTCTTATTTCAGTCATTTCTACCCAATTTTCAACCACTTCTTTACTAATCTCGCCAAGCACAAACAAAAACTATATTTCGGGACGGACGGAGTATGTTATTGATAGAAGAAAAATAAAAACGAAAAAAAAAGAACAAAATGGTCATGTCAGCGACTTTGGCTAAGTACATCCAACATTCATTGTTAACCAATTATGTGCACAATCAATAAATTGGAGGCTACTTGGAAAGGGTTATTTTTTTGTAATGGATGACTGTTGATTTTTTGAAAGGAAAGCTTTTGGTAAAATCCATTTTATTCAAATTAGCGAGTAAAAGCTAGTTGTTCTCCTCATAAGCAGAATAAGGTGATAAAATAGGCTAGTTGTAGTGTTTCTTAAGAATCTGGTTGATAAAAGTGGCTACCAAATAGCCACTGAATTTTGTTATCTAAGCTAAACTTCTGGTTATATTCTGTAAGTCTCCATTTATCCCTCATATTATCTCTCATATAATAATGGCACATGATGCTAATTGAAATTCTTGAATGATCCAGGTCTGATTGACCATGTGCAATCTGGTGAAGGATGGAACTTATCGCTGTCAGCATTACACAGTCTAAATCACTTGGAAAGGTTGAATTTGGAGGAGACTCGAATCAAGGATGAGGCACTAGCTCCTCTGTCAAGTATCTGTAAACTGAGACACTTATCTCTGCAAAGGGGACCCCTAACGGATGCCTGCCTGTACCATTTATCAAAGATTGAAAATTTGATAAACCTTGCGGTTTGTGATGTAGTTCTGACCAATGCGGGGCTCTATTCCTTCAGCCCCCCATCAGGCCTAGAGGTACTTGATCTCAGTGGGTGTTGGCTCATAACAGAGGATGCTATCTTGTTGTTTTGTCAAAAGCATCCTTCCATTGAAATAAGGCATGAGCATGCCCGCCGCATTCTTCCCTCAGAGTACAAACTCAAGAAGGATAAACGACGACCCTGGCCAGTGCTTAAGTTAAAAAATGAGAGTTTCATCGGTGAGTGATGCTCATGTATATTTTTGTTTAGGATACTTGGCCATTTATATTTTTTTCTGTATGTGTCAGAATTTATGGGTCTAATCCTTCCTTTTTTATGATCCCTCCAACAGATCAGAGGCTGAAATACAGCAGGGAAGAATTACTAGCCATGAGATTTGCGTCTTCAGCATCTTTGTCATCTAATGCTCTGGCTGACATAAGTCCTGCCCTAGTTGATAGCACCTAGGGGCGTTCATTCGGTTAAACCGAACCGATATTTCATGAAAATTCATTTTTTTGTACTGAACGCCGGAGCAATATAGATCAGTTTGGTTCGGCAATTACAGAAGTTCAGCAGTTTGTTTTTTGTGTATTGTATACAACCCCTACCCGATATGCACAATGACGATCTCTGATATCCAAGCTTACGTGTCATGATCTAAACATTCAGATGAATGAGTTCTACTCCAAATCTCCAATCAGTTTTTTTAAACTATTAGGATTCAGACGGTACAGATAGAAGTACTTGTTGAAACGAACAAAGGTTACACAACACAAATAACATGATTCTTCTAGCTAGCCTCCCAAGTCCCAACCGTACAACTACAATCTACTACAGCGTACAAGGAATATTAGAATATCCAAGTAACCAAAAATATCACAATTGTTTATTTGTATTTTCATGTTCAATTGAGGTGAAAACAAAAATAAAAGAAACCCTGTCCACAAGGATGGATACTACAAAATTTGCCAACAATTGGAGAGTTGCGACTTGCGACCCAACTTATTAATCCTGTATAGTATATTCTACTCCATCCGGAGGGTTAAAGATTCACACTTTTTAGCGTACAGGGGAGTAGGGGACTGGGGAGTAGTCACTGCAGCCATTTTGAACAGAATGCAGCCTCTTTTACGGGTCCAAAATGCAATACTGCAAAGTTCAATAAATAAAAATATTGAAATAATTCCTTTCTCTGAATTGATTACGCACATTATCGCCTCTTTTTCCCTTTCTTCCTTCCTTTCACCTCTTTCTCCAAGACTTTGATCCTGTGACTAAGAACAGAGGAAGATGGTGATATTTGTTGCGTTGCAGTTTTGGATTTTTCGACTGGTGGTGGTGAAATACTCTGAGCTGATTGGTTTGCTGCATACTCTTGGGCTGCCGCAAACTTTTTCAGTGCTTCAAAAAATGGCAGTCCTGGTTTTTTATCACCGCTCTGGGGTGCCGGGGGCACTATGGGTACACCAAGGAATTTCTTCACTTGAGGCCTTTTAATTACTGATACAACAAGGTGGGGGAAATGCTAAAAATCGAGAAAAACTACATATGTAAAAAGGGAAAAAAACAAACTTTCAGAGAAAGTAAACTCACCCATTCCATACATGAGTGAGAAAAGGTTGGAGGTAACCCAGTAACAGAATAGTGCCTGTAATTTTGTCACAAATCCTTAACATAAAAAGAATTCCGAATTTTTGCGCAAACAAAAAAAATGTTAAATTTTCTTATGACTAAGCACACATATCCTCATTGTGAAAGAGTGTCACATCAAATGTAATCATCTGAAGTCTAAAGAGCGCCACATTGGACTAAACGCAATATCCTCAAAATGGATTGCTTGCTTGTTTGGTACCCATAGTACGGGGTCAGCTTTGCTCATTTATCCACCTCAATCAGAAAGGTGTGGTGTCATAAATCAAATGTTTAACAGATTTGTGTGTAATAAATAAGCCTCATGAGGTGAGCTGGCCGAATTTAGTACACATTCTGATATAAATGACATGGATATGCAGATGTGTACCAAAGAATTTCAGTTAAAGGGAGGCAAAAGTATAAATGCTCTAAACTACACACAAGTATGTGATTATACAATCATTATTATAATTATATATGGACTGGGGGTTATTTTATTATTTCTCTGTTCATATCCTCTTCTTCCGATCTAGCTACTAGATAGTTAATAAAGTTTAACAACCTTTGTGAAACACATAGAACCAAGATCTCATACATATAAAATCTTGCAAGATTAACTAACCTGTTCTTTTCAACACATACATGTTTCTCATGTATGCATACAATGTTGTAGCCAGTATTTCAACAGAAAGAGCATCATATGCACCATTAATGTACCTTTGGAAAACTTGCAGTAAATGGAACAGTAAGCACAGCAAATCCCCTCGAAACATTTTTTATGGTTGATGCTGAAGAATTTCCTTCCAACCCTTCTAGTGCATTACACTGAGGAGAGAACAATGTACAACATAACATTGGAAAAATCAAATAAGCAGTTGTATGCTCAAGAAGTAGCTTTATATGGTCAATCTTGAATGGAGTAGAACACTGAAAAAGAAGTTCGACTTTGGCTGAAAACACTCCGTGAAAATCATAGTTTAAAAATGAAATTATTTTGGATATTTTTTTATTCTCATTTAATTTATTTATTTACTTATGTTTCTAATATAAAGAAAAACTGAGGGCAATTCGTATCAGGCTGGCCTGACGGAAACCGCCGTCAGGCCGAGGCCATTTGGGGACCTTCCCGGTGGCATTTTTCGATGAAATTTTTTGAGCATGTTCCTCATCAGGTCTAGTTTGTCCATACGAAAGTTTAGCTGAAAATACAATCGGGAAGGCAGTTAAATAAATTATTTACAAAAACTGTAATTTATATATATACATATATAAATTATATATAGGGTTTAGGGTTTAGGGTAGTCAAAAATAAATTATACACACACACACACACACAAGGTAGTCAAACTCGAGATCCTACGTAGAATCGGAAACTACAACAAGGATCGTAAATCGTAGGATCGTGACTCGGATCGTAAGATCCTACAAAATATATTTATACTTGTATATACAAATATAATATATATATAGATATGTGTGTGTGTGTATAATATAGTTAGAATGTAAATACTAGTATAATTGATACGTAAATAATAACCTAAGTAAATTGTTTAGAACATAATATCAAATATTTTAGGTATTTAAGACTTACAAAAATACGGTTCTAAATCCTAACTACATAATTAAATATCTAAATTGTAATCATCTAAGTTTAAATTATAATCTTCCAAAGAATCTTCTTCTCCTCCATTAAAATGTAAAGAAAATGTTCAAAGAGATGGCATTTTATTATTAATAAATATAAGTAAATAATTCAGCAATCAATTGAACATAAAATGTAATAAAATGTAATAAAAAAATAAACAAGCTAATTTTCTTTTACTTAATAAAAAATAACAATATGTTATGTTATGTTATGTTATGTTATGTTATGTGATGTGATGTGATGTGATGTGATGTGATGTGATGTGATGTGATGTGATGTTATGTTATGTAACACCTAACAACAACAATAATAATAATAAGAATGATAATGATAATAATAGTTTACAGTAATTTTTTTCTAATAAAACCATATGATGTGTAATTACTTAGTGACAAAGAAAAAATTAAATGCTAATAGATAAATTAAAGTAAAAAAAACGTAAATGAAAGTATAAATATAATACTATGTATTATCCACGGAAGTTACTGGCTTTATAAAGAACGAACAAAAGTGAAAAAAAAACAGAGTGCCGAGGAAATCGGACTCTGGAAGTCGATCTTTAAGTCTTTGACGCAGAGATGGAAGTCGGAAGACAGCCACACCTGAGAATGGAAGTCGCCATACACTTGGCGCTGGAAGAATTGAGTCGCAGAGAAGAATCGCCGTTCCTATACGCTTCTACGAGTTTACTCGGCGATTCATCTGATCCTGGTTTTTTTACGATTCTCAGTGGGAACGGGATCGGAGGTTTATATTCAGATCGTAGAATCGTACGATTCTACGAGTAAACTCGCGATTTTGACTACCATGTATATATATAAGCAGTGCAGTTTTGTTCCACAATTTATTTGACTGTCTTCCCAATTGAATTTTTAGATGAAATTTGGTACGGATAAACTAGACTTGATGTAGAACATGCTAAAAAAAATTCATCAAAAAATTCTACCGGGAAGAACCCCAAAAGCCCTTGGCCGGATGGAGAGTCCTGTCAGGCCGTCTGACAGGATCGCTACTCAAGAATAGCAAATCTAAATATATATATATATATATATATATATATATATATATATTTATTTAAAATATTAATCATGTTTCATTTCCTTTTTTGCATTTCTCAAGGTAAAACAAAACATAAGAAGATTAAATTCTTTAGCATTACCCCCCCCCCCAAATATTTTTTGAGATTCAGACATATCCTAGACTCCTAGAGGATGCGGAAAATGAGAAAGTTTACATATGATTGAGGATGATAAACAGAAAATGACTACATCTTAATGGACAAAACCTGACCTCAACTGTGATCAAGAATGTCAATGCAGCCAAAACTGGAAAGATGTACATGCTATCAGGAGTTGTCAAATCAGTAAACCAGAATGCACCACCCTCTTTAAAAGAAGGCACTTTTTCTGCCATGTTACTAATCTGCGCCGAGATGATATATATACATAAACATATTTATTATAAAGAATTAAATATGCAAAACAATGTTGCTCTGAAATAAAGTAATTCGCCGGATACATAGTTGAGAGAAGACATTCTTACGGCAAGGAAAAAGCTGACAAAAATAGGGCCTTGTATAAAAATTCCCTTCATTGCTGTAAAGGGTGTAACTTTATGTCTGAAAATCCACATTCGATACATCATTGTAAGGAGCCTTCATATTATAAATAAAGAAAAATAGTAAAAACTGAATTGGTAATACTAGAATCAGCGTGACATACTCAATGAATAGCTCATTCATCTTCATACGACCCTCATGCACAGCTGAAGGAGACATACCCTAACATTATCCGAAACATTTATTGGTTACCATTAGCTAAGGCGCATTTAAAAAACATAGCATATGAAAACATGGAGTGCAAGTTTATAAATTAAAAGACCACAGGTAGTGAACGAAGACAAATTTAATGATCACACAAATAATGTTCACATGAAAAAAATTAATTATATATTGAGTGAGAAGCTCAAAGGTATAATTTAATGAAGCATTATGGTGGTAAACAATGTGTTCAATCAACTAAATAGGTGAAAAAGAAAATATGATACTCAAGATACCATACCCTATTTTGCATCTCTTCTCTTATCTCATCCAACTTTGGCTTCAAAATCTGCAAAGACTTGTAAGTCAGTCAACAATTTAAAATTATTATGAAAGACTAACGTCTAAGAATGCTTATTGCTTATAAACATTAAAGTAATACTATCTCCGTCCCATTTTATGTGTCTTAGTTTGACTTGACACGGTTATTAATGAAGTGGTTGAAAAAATAAAAGTTGTGGTTGAGGTTTGAGTATAATAAAGTGAAATAGTGTAGACCACATATTTCTTTCCGAAAGAGGAAAGGAGACACTTATTTTGGGACAATCCAAAAAGGAAAGTAGGACAGGTAAAATGGGACGGAGGGAGTGATAAACCAAAATTTTATTATAAATCCTACATGATTCTTTGTCGATCACAAAAATCGAGAAAAATATGATGATCACATTTATCGTGTTTTCATTGTTCACATTTCTTCATGTGGAACAGGACCAAATGGGAAAAAATGAAATGACTTGTGGACAATAAAGCAGTCTGTTGAAGTTGATGGACATGTATGTGTAAGTGTGTAACACACTAGCAAATTCAAAAAGTTACGATGTACTTTGCAAATCAGGCGTGAGTATGAAGATAGTCAACTCAACTTAGCGCATAAAAATTTAGTTTAGGTTGGTACACAGGATTCATCTCTGCAACCAATTGAGTGCACAAATGTGAAGATAGTAAGATACTATAAATTCCAAAGTCCAAACTTATAATGCTTCATAAAGTTTAAAGTTGACAAGCTAGTGATAAAGGAAGAAAATTCAGAAGAAATGAAATAATCATTCTTAAACTATGACATATTCTTTACAAGCTTAGGCAAGTTTCCAAATGTTTGTAAGGAAATAGCTAGGCACTGCACAGATAAGAGATTCATTACAATATCATTTCCTATATGTCATGCGACAGAGGTCACTTTGGCAGTAGGGGAATAATGGGTAATCCAGAAAGAACTGACATCAAATTCTATTGCTTTAGGTAAGAAAGAAAATGAGTGAAAAAAAACAAAATAATAATCAACTAAAGATACCATTGCAGGAGAACAAAGCTAAGAACCAGGAACCAGAAGAGCAGTGTCAAACTTACAGATAACCTTGAACTAGCTTTCACCTGATGTATCATCAATGGCAAAGTTAAGCATCTAATTAAAAGAGTTGTGCAGATAATTGATGCCCACCTGAATAAAGATAAGCAACGATAAGGCAGAACTCAACATTCTTTCAACCTCAACAGTTCAAAATAATGGAAAGACGGGAAAAAACACTTTACCTATTAGAACTAAGCACTGCGAATGCAAACAGATATGACAGTTATTAATTCATTTATAAATTATAAGTAGCTTCACTGGTACTGATAGTAAGCGTAATCCTCTGAAGTATTCACAAGAATCATTTTATTTTCACTCTTGAAAACAGCCACATAACCACTAGAACTACTATTCATCTACCTCAAAATGCTTATAACTATGTAGTTTTAGAGCTTGTTTGGTTTGGGGATTTCAGCGGGAAGAGAAGGGGATGATTGGTTATTATTTGGCTAACTAATTTAGTAATTTCTATTAGTTAGTTTATACCGGATATAACTATATGATTAGTTAGACTATTAAAAAAGAATGTAAAGGTAGATGATTTCCAACCATCTAAAGGTAGATAATTGAAAAACAAATGTCCCTCCTCTAGTCCTGCCCTTTCATCCCCTCTGAAATCGTCAAACCAAACAAGTGCCTAAAGCTTAAATGAATTTGCTTTACAGCATCTCTATGAAAATTCCATGAATGATAATGTGGATCCAACTTCCCGTAAAAAAGTAACAGCCTCTTAAATAATCTTACCAATTAAATCCAGTAAAAAAGTGAACGTAGTCAATCAAATATTGCAAGGCAGCCACTGGAAAAAATGAGTCTGCAGCCGCAGTTGCAACTTCAGACACCACTGCTGGAGCTTCAGAAGCCACAGCTTCAACAGCCTTATCAGACAGAACTCCAGCAACATCAGACATGTACTCTATCTTCTCCATTCCCTCACCGACACCGGTTGTAGACATATTCCTCACCAGAGGGACGCCAAAACTCATGGGACTCATTAGCCGCGGAGGACAAAACTTCCGATCTTGACATGGGATTCCGGCGGCGCCAACACACTTTACTCTATTTCCAGAGTTCCAGCGTTGAAGATAGCTTAGAATTATAGGATTTTTCGGGCTGGATTCGGGTTTTCTCTGATCATCGTCACAGTAAATGTGGGGAATTTTTTGGGCAAACAGTTGTTGCTCGTAGAAAAGCTTCGCTCTAGCTGTTATACTTCGTCTGTGAGCCATCTTTTAATTATGCTCCTCCTATACTAAGATCAAACAATAAATCAACGCAATACTACAAACAAATCAAGGACGCGACTAAGATAAATTGGATATACCTTAGAAATTCAGAATTTCGCACGCATAGACAGCAGTAACCATAAAACTGATAAAAGGTTCAGATCTTCATTAGCGGATGCCTGTAATATTGAAATATGCATACGGGCTTCAAATTGGAGCAGACAGTGAACAAAGATGAAAGGGTTTTGGGGTTTAGCCAGCCACAGAACAGCACAATTTCAGACGATTATTCGCGGGCATAGTGGATTCCTTGGTACCTTTCTGGGGCTAGTTTAGACTTTTGACATTCACACGGATGTTTGGGAGTACAAAAATGCTCGTTATACATGGGGAACATTCATAATTTTCCAATTTCCATGCAGTGGCGGAACCAGCACTTTTTTCGAGACGGTGCCGGAAAATACAGAGAAAATATCCTCACCCCACCGTAGGTGGGAGCCTTTGCGGCACTGGGGTAAATGAAAATGATGAAAATGATGAATGCGAGAAAATATACTCTCCAATTTCAATTTGAGGCAAATAAAAGAATAGCTTTTAAATTAACTATTACCAAAATTAAATTCTCTTTGTACGCGATATTTAAAGAATAATCAAAAGCAAAAATAGATTTGCATACCCGAAATTATTCATATCATTTGAATCAAATTACACACGAAAATATTTTGTCCTATTATTTCTTTATTACTACTTCAAGAAATAGTAGTAATAGTGTCTTTCAATTTCCACTGCTGGAGCTTGAGAAACCACTGCGGGAGTAAAAGAATAGGGTTTAAGCCACTCACGTAGGGCTATGGATATGCTCAATCTGGGCCGTGCCAAAATGTAACTATATTAGAATCGGTACAGACTACAAAGTATTAGTCAAATGTCAGCCTTTCATAGTTATGAGTCGTATGTCGTTTAGGTATATATCGGTGTCGTTTAAGTTACTTCTTTTACTTAACAAAACGGGGTCGTTCCAATAAATGAAAAAACACAAACTGCGGTATCTTTTGCTCCTTTCTGCAGCCGCTGCGCAAGGAACGAAGCCGGCGAATTAGGGAAGAAGACCACCACTTCCAGGGGCGCGATGCAAATAACTCATATATCTACCTTAACTATTCCGGCGAAGGGGGGCGCCGGCACCGGCTCGCTCCCCCTAGTTCCGCCACTGTTTCCATGGGTCAAATCCTATAACTCCACCCCAAATTGATGTCTTGTATTTCTTATTTAGATTCTGTCAGATGGTTATGTTTCCTCTTGTAACAAAAAAGTTAAAGTAAATAACTCTTTGTACTTCTGTTTTTCATGAATAATAAAAGTAAATAGGTGAATAGTACAATAAAACACGGTTGTATGAGTCATTCTATCACTCTTTCTTAATATTTGAGCCTAAGTATAGCACCAACAATTTGGAACTGAGGGAGTATATAAAGCATCAAGCAATTCCAATTTTTTTTACCTTTCTCTCTTTCCACTCTTCTATCATAAGAACACATTTCTTCTTCTTCCTCCTCCTCCTCCTCCTCCTCATCTTACTCCATCTTCACCGTCAGCTTACATCATCATCATCTCCACCTTTACGACTTCACTTTGTTAACGCATCTAAAAAATTGAGCCCCGAAAAATCCACCTTTACGACTTTACTTTGAGAATAATTGAAAATTTGTCGGGAAGTCACCATAAAATTAAAGTCTCTGAAATTTTTGTTTGTGTGGTATATAAATATTTTATGTATCATGCTGAATAATGATATACTACGTATATTGTGTGTAATGAAAGACGAAACTGAAAAACTAGTATTACCTCTGTTTCATTTTATGTGTCCTATTTGTGTGTAATGAAAGACACAATTATTAACAAAGAGATTGAAAAATTAAAAGTTATAATTGAGATTTGAGTATATTAAAGTGAAATGCTGTATACCACATTTTTTTGGGACAACCCAAAAAAGAAAATATGACATGTAAAATGAGACATATGGAGTAACATTTTTTATAATGTAACCAAATACAAAAAATGTACGTATATAGACAATGATTATCTTTCAGTGTCTATGTAGACAGACAAAAATGTTCTAAAATGTCAGGGTTAGGTTGCACTGAAATAAATGTTTGTATACACATACAAAAAGTATATGTATAGACATTTTTTTTTATTTATACAAACAACTAATGTCTATGTACGTCAATCAATGTGATTTACACGCAAATCAATGTTTGTATACACAGACATTAGCTGTCTGAGTGTAATATTTTTGTGTGTACACTGACTACACTTAATCCTAATATTAGTTGTTTGTACAGGAAAAGTGTCTGTACTCATACATTTTTTCTTTGTGCACATATACTCCGTATTAGTTTATGTGTCACTCAACCTGGACTTCTCTGCAATACTTTTTCTCTGCGTACAAAGACACCTACTGATAAAAAACCAATATATATATACACACATGGTTTCTATGGCAAAATTTTTACAAAATGTTGTGTAGTATTAGTTTTTCAATTTCATTTTTCATACAAACAAATAATATCAGTTCCGACGACTTCAACTCTGGTTATTTTCCTGCGACACTTCGAGTGTCTACAACTCCCATAATAATGATGTAGGTGAAATAAGAAATGACACAATATGACATGGTGAAGATGGAAGGTAATGAAGAAAGGAGATGATTAAGATGAAAATGGTGGAGATGAAAGCTGTATGATATGGAGATGGTGAAGATGAAGTGATGAAGATGGAAGAGAGAAAAAAGATCAAGGGGGTGTAATACCCCAACTATTTGATGAGATATTTGATAAATACTCCGTATATAAAATTATGTTTTTTTTTACCATTTAGAAGGTCTCCAATTGTGGAAGAAACTGTGAAAATTGATTTTAGTGGAGGATGAGAGCTCTGCACATCGTGCACAGGGTGTGGGCACGACGTGCGTAAGTTGGGAAACTCACCAGGGTGTGCCGGCGTGAACGACTCGTGTGCACGGCATGCGCGGGTCGTGGGTTGGGAAAATCCAATGGAGGGGTGCGCACGGCGTGCACAGCTCATGCGCATGGCGCGTAGGCTATTTCAGTCTAGTTTGACCCAAATTCTATTAGTATAAATAATCATTTTCTTCAAATTCCTTCATTCGGGAAACCCTAGAACCGGCTTCCTAGACTACTTTTCTTCAATTTGTTCATTCTCAATCCATCCAAGACAAATTTTGAGGTCAAGAAAGTGCTAATTCAATCAAATATTCCGATAAATGCGTTTTTACATATTTCTTCTCGTTTCTTCATTTTCGTCAATTTCTCTCTCCTAATTTGTAACCCCAGAACCATATATATTCACAAGGTTGTGTGTGTGACCTCTCAAGCAAGGATTCACATTTAGATTTCCTTGCTAGCCCCGAGTTAAGTACTATGTCAACCAAAATATTATTTTGCCCCTATTATGTATTATTTAAGGTTTGAGCTATAATTTGAGTTTCTTTATGAATTTTTATGTGTGATTCGGCTATGTTGGACCTATATGAGCATGATATGATTTTTTGAGAATTTCGGAATGTAAAAAATTTGAGTAAAATAATTACTCAATTTACTATAGTCAAAATTGTGAATTGTAAGAAATTATTATTTTGATTTGAAAAATTTTGAAGATTATTGGGGACAAATTATATAGTTTTATATGTATAATTTGGTATGAATATTTAAATATATATTCTGGATTTTGAAATGTCCCTATTGGATTATTTTGATTATCATATTATATACGACGTATAATTTTGGAACTAGTTTTGGGTGTAAATTAAACCCTAATTTGCGAATAATGACTTTGAACTTGATATGTTGTGCATATATTCATATAATTTTTAGATGTGTATATTACTCAGATATTTTGAGAAAGTGTTTGAGACTGAGATCAAATTATTTTTTATTGAAATATGAACAACGATTTCATAACATTGAGTGTCCTGTAGAGATTGTTGGGGTGCTAGTGGGTTAGGGCTGCTACTACAAGTTGCGGTCAATAAAGTCGGGATCATCAAAACACCAAACCATCCAATGTAAAGACGATTTTAAGTGCTAGTTATCCAATTACAGAAACGACACCATAAGGTTTGGGTTTCGCGTCTCTCTAAAACTGCAGTCATGATCAATTCTTGGTTGATTTAATAATCAGTGACTACCTTTAGTTAGATTGTGACACGTGTGAGTGATTTGGTAGACATACTAGACATTAGGATGTAATCATCCTTTACTTTGTCAGGATTTATTCATATTTGTAAGTAATCAGTAGAAACATATTCTGACTACTTACACTTCTTACTACTCGGAAGTTTAAATTCCTTTTAGAGGGCGCACATGCACACTTAAGGTAGGTGTCTAGCTTCCATTATTTGTGACCGTTGGGATCTGCAATTCTTGGATAGTCATTGGGGTTGCGATGACCTACGCGCTTGCTGGGCGCGAGGAATCTTGAGTTTTGCCCATCGCTTAAAAATTAATTAAGATTTGAGAAACTATTTGATTGTGAGATAAACCTGAGAATGAACTTGTTTTCAAAGAAGTATTTTATACTACCTTGTTACTATATTAGTTATTTTAAAGTTTATGAGAACTTTGGAAATTACTAGTATTTTACTAAAGCGTCACTAAATTTTTTAAGACAAATGTAGTATTTTGGAAAACTACAGATTTTCGAACTATACTCACTTATAAAAACTACTTTTGCAAACTATATTATTTTACGGAATTGAGTGAGCCTTACTTAGATCTAAAGCTAATTTTTGTCTCTTTTTCTTTTGTACTTTTTTATGCACTCTATTTGATGCAGGTGATGATGGTTGTGATCGATGATGAGAGATGTGTTAGATCACATAGATTATTAGTTATTAATCAACTAGTTGCTTTCTATTTTAGTTTTGGGAACTCGCAGACACTTAAACCGTTTTGAGATTTGAGCACTTAATTACTTGATTTATTTTTGTTTTTTGTTTAGTCTAGGCATTCGGTTAAGGGGTAATCGGATGTGGCGGTAACACCTATTGACTATTTTTATTCCACTGCAACTTAATTAAGTTCTTTTGAACTTCAATGCTTTTTCTTTTTGAAATTCTTTCTAAACTTGATATAACCAACATTTATTTTAGGTATAAATTTGGGGATGGTACAAGGGGAGATCGTATGGATGAAGAGAAGGAGATGAGTAGGAGATAAGAATGGAGGAGAGAGGGAGGAGGTAAATGGATGATAAATTTTGATGATTATATAGGGTGTACATACACCAATTATGTTTGTTTATTTTACTACTCCCTCTTTCCTTCCTTTTTCTCTCCTTCTCTCCATCTATATAGTTCTCTCCCCCTTTCATTTTTATTCCTTAGCTTAATAGCTTCCATCTATATTCACCATGACATATTGAATCATCTTTTATCTCACATATTTCTTATCATCCGAGCTGTAGTCATCTGAAGTATCACAAAAAAAATAACGGGAGTTAAAGTCTCTAAAAATGATATAATTTGTCAGTATGAAAAATGAAACCGAAGAACTAATAGCACTTTGTAAAATTTCTTCATAGAAAAAACGTATGTATACATGCACTTATTTTAATTTCTATCAGTGTCTGTGTTCACAGACAAAAAAATATTACAAAGAAGTTGAAGTTAGGTGCCACAAAAACCGATGCTTGTATACACAGACAAAAAGTGTATGGGTACAAACACTTTTGCTTGCACAGACAACAAATATCAAGGTTATGTTATCCCTTCAAAAGTGTGTAAGTATCCATTTTTTGTGTACATATACATGTGTTACACACATACAACTAATGTATGTGGGTGTATACTGCCATTTATTTGTGTGTCTGTTTACATTTTTTGTCGGTATACTTATAAATGATTTGTCATTTTTATCCTTCTCCAATTTGATAAATTAACGAAAGAAAATAATCATTACACTTAGGCTATGTTTGGCGGGTATAAGTCCCTGACTTATAGCTTTTGTACTGTTCAAAAAGTTCCTAAAAGCTTCTAGTTGTGTGCTTGGCATGACAATATTTAAGAGCTTTTCAAAAATTAAAAGATCTTTTTTGAGATGCTTCCGGGAGTAGCATCTAAGAAAAGCTAGTGACTTTTAGTGTTAATTCATCCCAACAGCTTGTATACCAAACCGAACTAAATTAAACAATCAGCTTTTTATCAAACAGCTACCACCTTTTCTTTTTAAGATCTTTTCAGTCACTAAAAGCTAATAGCTATTAAAAAGCTCACAAAAGTATCTTTTCAGATAGTTGTGCCAAACATGCCCTTAAGCTACCTAAAACTTTGGCTTTTCCGGTGCATAGCACAAGTGGAGAGTGGGATTAAAGTCTGAAGTCTCAACCTTGTTTTAATTTAGAGCGAGTTTGGTAGCACTGTTTTTCGGCTTATCAAGCTTATCAGCCAGCTTTTTCACCAAACACATAATTTTTGCTTTCGCGCACTGAATTGTGTAATAAGCAGAAAAAGTAAGATTGGAGTTACTTTTCTGGATGTATTGGCTGAAGTAACTTAGATGATCATTTTAGTTATTTTTACATATAATTTTTCTTTATTTTATTAATAAAATATATTTTAAAATTACAGCAATTGACTCCCGGCATTTGCCCCACTGATTTTGGTGGTTTGTCTTCCGGGATAATATATATATATATATATATATATATATATATATTTTGAAACTATTTTTTTCTTATATCAGCAGAATCAGCCAATACAGTCACTTTAGCCAGAACTTCATAAATTTCAGCAGAATCGGCCAAATCAGCCTATTTTCGTGCTACCAAACGGGCTCTTAATCTGGTTTTGATACTTCTCGAACAATTTCCTCTTCCACTCAATAGGGTTCACCAATGATTGAGATAAATATAGAACCCAATGATAGTAGTTAAAATACAACTTGTAACACAGTGATAGTAATTAAAATAAAACATGTAACAGAGTGATATGAATTAAAATGTGATATACAAGACGACGGACGTCACAAATTCAGATCTCATAGTAATTAAGGAAGTAGAGATTATCCTTAAAGAGATACTGTAACAATTCAGAAGTGTTGCCAAAAAAAATGACTGTTTTGTGTTTTATTTGGTCTACATTGCTCATTTTCTCTTTGGTGTTGGTGTCAAATGCTAACTTCTAAAATATACTTCTTTCTTCCCTCGAAATTTTGTCATTTTTTTGGGTTATCTCGAAAACTTTGTGACCTCCCCTTTGAATCCAATTAATTTGTGATTCCGTTTATTTCTCTCACTGCAGAAACCTCAAACAAATAATTTTTACTTTATTATTTTACGTGTTGATCAAATTTGACAAAAATTTAAGGTACAGAGGGAGTATGTCCATATGAGACGTTTTTACTTGGATTGTATCAGTCCCAGACTAAATCAAAACAAATCAGATCAGACTTAAATTGACTAGACCAGTACCAACTTAAAGAGACCACACCAGACTAGATTTCGATAGTTATAATAAGATACATAGAAACCAAACATTTACCAGATTAGACTAGACGAGACCATATCACACCATATAATACGATACCGTACCAAACCATACCATACCATCCCATCCCATCCCATACCATACCATACCGTACCGTACTGTACCATACCGTGCCATGCCATGCCATGCCATACCATACCATACCATACCATACCATATCATTCCAATATCTCTTTAGAGATATTGAAACATACAACGGAAGTCTTGACCTCATAAGTGTGACACTTTATAGAAACAAATGTTATGACCCTTTTGGTTGGATGAGAGATGAATTAAACAAGGTGTAAATGTGTTAGTCAAAATCAGATTTCTCAAGGAGCAGGCTACTGATCTTTTTAGGAGCAGGCTGCCGAACTCTTGGGAGCTGCCTGCCAAACCTTTTAGGAGCCGACCGTTGAATTGAGATTACTGCTTCCAGTGTTAAGGACACAGTAAAGAACTATGCTCTATAACATTGTTGGACTTTAAGTACTGACTAAACACATAGCTATGAAGGATTTAGACCTATTAAAATAGATCTCTTTGATGAACAAGGAAGAAGGAGTTTGATTCACAGTAAACTGGACAGTTTACTGGACAATGAAATGAGCAAGCTGTTTATCTGGAAAGTTGTGAAGGTGAGTGAGAACTGTAGTGTGTATAAGGAACTGAATGTAAAAGGTGACACTAATGGCATTGACTTAGCAGAAGCTACTCATGTCCTTGTCCTTCTCACACAATATGAATTTGATCACAAAGCCTTCCAGAATGTCTAACACTAGTAGTCTAGTTTACAAGAGTAAAACTAAACTACTAACTATCTAAGATCTAAAGATGTGTATGAATTTGAGCTAGTCTAAGAACTTAGGTGAGTGGGGTGAGAACCAAGAGGGTGAAGGAGGATCAACACTTGTGTTGCTGGATATGTTGAATGATCCTTGACTTCCCTTTGTTCCACTTGGCTCCACACTCGTTCTTCCCGCACTCCTTCTGTATTTACAGACTTGTTGTTGAAGCTCCACCGTTGGCTGAAGAGTTCAATCTTGACCATTGCTTTGATCCAGTTGCTTTGTTCTACTTGACTGAAGGCAACATGGTTGGTCTTTGTCTTTTTGTGACACGGACTGATTATTTACTGAACTTGATATTCCTCATCTTAATGAATAAGATAAAGATGATAGATCTTTTAATCTTTTTATTTGAAGAGTTGAGTATATAAGCTGGGTATTGTTCAATGCTTCCTTACAATAAAATTACGTGCTTTTAGTAAAATAAGTTTATAAGAAATTTTCATAAGGTAGTAAAAATTTCTTATAAAATTACTTTCTATCGTTTTGTCATTTTGACTGCAAGTAGGTCTTTTTGTTTTATTGTTGTTGTGCTTAGAGAAGAGTAGTTGATCTCGGTTGCCTTTTCAGTAGGCTGAAGTGGTTTTCAGTAGGCTGCTGACTTATGTTTTTCAGATTGCTGTCGATTTATCAAAGAGTTTCAGTTGATTCTTTTCGTACCTTTTTTATCCTTTCCTTTTTGTTTTAGGTACGTTTCTTCTTTTTTTAGTACTCTTTTTGCCTTTTATGAGTACTTTCTTTTTCACTAAATATTAGCACATTACAATAAACATAAGTAGAACATAAACAGGATCTACTCTAATACAGGAATATAAAAAAGGGTGACATCATCAAAACAAAAAATAATCATCAAAATCTAGGGGCTAAAGGGTCAAACAGGCCCTTGAACTAACTTAAAGTGTTCAATTAGCCCCTTATATAGGAAGTTCAGCCCGGCCATCGCCAATTGTGGAGGTTCCCAGTGGAATTTTTGATGAAATTTTTTGATCATCTTCTTCATTAAGTCTAGTTTACCCATATCAAATTTCAGCTAAAAATTAAATCGGGAAGACAGTCAAATGATTTTCCGAAATGTAATGTGTTGTTTAACTGCGCAGTTATCTTCAAAAAATCATTTGACTGCCTTCTGGGTTGATTTTTTATCTGAAATTTGGTTTGCGTAAACTAGACTTAATGAACAAGATGCATAAAAAATTTCATTAAAAAATTCCACCGGGAACCACCCCAATTGGCGACGGCCGGGCAGAACCTCCTATATATGGGGCTAATTGAACACTTTAAGTTAGTTCAAGGACCTATTTGACCCTTTAACCAAATCTAGGGGACCTAACACATACCATACCATACCATACCATACCATACCATACCATACCATACCATACCATACCATACCATACCATACCATACCATACCATACCATACCATACCATACCATACCATACCATACCATACCATACCATACCATACCATACCATACCATACCATACCATACCATACCATACCATACCATACCATACCATACCATACCATACCATACCATACCATACCATACCATACCATACCATACCATACCATACCATACCATACCATACCATACCATACCATACCATACCATACCATACCATATCATACCATAAAAATTTCTATCCAATTAAAAACATCATGTGTCACATAAATTATCCATATACTATATACAATAGATCACATTAGATCATATTAGACTTTTAAAGAAATCTCACTAGAACAAGATATCGGTCAGATATACGAAGACAATAATAAAATGAACATAATATCTGATCTATACAAGACCAGATTTAATTGAAGCTTTGAAATTATGGAGTATAATTCAACTATTCAAAGTGAAAACATAATACTCCCTCCGTCCCACTGGACTTTGCCAACTTTCCCTCTTTGTTTGTCCCAAAAAACTTTGCCATTTTTCCTTTAAAGCAATGATTTTGTGGTTCTGTTCATTTCTCTTTCCTCTGCACAAGTTTCAACCACATAGTTTTTACTATTCTAATTTCCCACCTAACATCAACTTGGCAAAGTTGAGTGGGACGGAGGTAATAAATAGTTACCCTAGTACTGGGCTAGTTATTTGGAGTCTGATGAAGTTAGTGTAACAGAAGTATACAGAGTATAAGTTAAGAATGATATATATAGTTAAAATTCTCTTATAATATATAAAACATACATTAAAAGTTAATTTCCTAATAATAATTTTATAAGTGCGAAAGAGGGGTAAGAATGAAATAGGGGAAAAAATGGGGTCCTATAAATAAATACTCCAAAAATGGAGTAACTCTAATAAATAACCTATAGAGAGCTTAAAAATTTCTTTCGTCATATTTAATTCATTTGAAAATCTTTCTTTTTAATAGTTGCCAACCAACCATAGACTAAGGGAGTGTTTGCAACTCCTCCTTAAAAAAAGCAATTTTGGAGATGTAAGGAAAAATTGATTAGTAGTAAAAGTTGAAAGTGTTTGAGAAAAAAATGATTTTGAAAATTAAAAGTTGGTAGTGTTTGGTAAAATAAGTGTTTTTTGTGTAATAGAAAAGGGAAAAACACTTTTCACACGCAAGACGAGAAAAAGTAAAAATTGATAGTGTTTGGTAAATAAGTACTTTTTAAGCCAAAAACTGAGAAGTGCTTTTTTTTAAGCCGTTGCAAACACTCCCTAAACGTCCGGCTGAAAATCAAAGCTCATTTTCCGCAATGAGAAGTTCAGTTAGTGGATACAGAATTGTGTAGCATTTCTACATTGGAGCACTGCAGGCCTGCAGCACACAGAGGGTTGTTGGTAGGAGTGGACACGGTTGGTTAACCGCATTTCGGTTAACCATTTTTTGGTTAACCGTGATTTCGGTTATTATATTTATAACAACATTAACCGTACCAGCCGTAGGTCCGTAGCATCGGTTAACCGGGTAACGGTTAATCGTAATATAGGTTAACCGTTAATCGGTTAACCAAAAACCATTTTAAAGAGTTACTAAGTACGGAGTAACTTTTAATGCCTTCCTCCTAAAACGTAAGCCAATGTCGACAAAATAGCGTACAAAGTTGTAACAAAGAATTTGCTTTCCAGAAAATGGCTAAAATTACACAGCCTCATAGGCTCATACAGTTGAACTGCTACTGTTTAATTATCTTCTCAAAAACAAATAAATACGCCACACTTATTTGTAACTGAATTTTATACAAAATATAAAATAATGGAGTGTTATGCAAATATATAAAATTTAATGCTCCGTACTCCATAGGTTATTTTACAATTGTTGTATTGTTCTATTTAGAATATACGGAGTGTGAACTCATTAGTCAGATGCTCGTGTATTTATCCATCGATTTTATTTTTCATTTGAGCTTCTCTTCACAACCAAGAATGTTTAGCTAGTTTGATACAGTATGTATGTATCGACGACTCTTTTTCATTCCAGGCTCCCAGCTTCTTCTTTTCACAATCAAGAATTTAACTTTGAATGTATAACTTAAGTTTGGATTATCGGTCAACCGTATTATTCAAAACCATAACCATACCGTATACCGTTATTTCTTTTGGTTGGTTAACCGTACCGCGAGTTATTAAAAACACGGTATTGTTAACCGACAAAAACACCGGTTTTTCGGTTTTTTATACGGTTAATCGGTTACGGGTTTTTATGCCCACTCCCAGGGGCGGATGTACTATCTAAACGATGGGGGCACATGCCCCCAATGACTTCTCAATATGTTTGAGTTTTTAGCTTACAAAATCATTCTTTTCATAAATTAATTAATAGTAGAGTGCCCCCAACAAAAATAAGCAGTGCCCCCATCAATAATTAATGTTTGTGACTCATTTATTTTGATTGTCTTAGCTATTGAATAATGCGTAGCTAGTCGCTCTCTTTACTCTCTTCTTAATTAACTAATGATTAATTAAATTTAATGTAATTTGTTTTATTTTGAATCAATTTTTTTGGAGCAGATTAAAGAAATACTCCGTACTATAAGAGAAAACACTTCCATGTAATCATAATTAATGGGGTGATGAAGAAAAACGTTCAAGCGATATGTATTATATTAAAATAATGTGTACTCCTTTAGTGTCTAAGTAATTGGTTGGAATACTCCCTTCCAATCATGCAGAAAGGAAAACAGTTTTTGGATATCATTCTAATCAAAATATCAAATCGATAAAAACGAAAATACTCACTTAAAGGAAATGCGCATATAGAACTATCATTGTTTTCTTCCTAAAATGAGACTTTTTTACTAATAGGAAAATTTTATACTTTTAATAGATCGAATCAAATAAGTCTTATTTCGAGAATAAAATACATGTAATTCTATTTGTACATTTTGTCTAAGTTTTAGTCCTATTTAGAGCAAGTTCTAGTCAAACTTGTGGCTATGATTTTCCTCAATAAATGATAAGAAAAGACTACATTACAGACGATGTTGTGATGAATAGGTTTCCAAAAATGAACGCTCATAGAGTAATTGTGATAAAAGTGATACGAGTATTTTGTATTTGAATAATGTTATGAATTTTATATTTTAAATTTTTATTATATTTTCTTGTTTCGATCTCTAGTGACTTTACTAATAAGGTGCCCCCAATAAGTTTATTTCCTAGATCTGCCCCTGCCCACTCCTAGTTGTTGGTCTGCCACCAGCATTCAAGTCTTCTTCTATAATGTTGAATTTCGAAGGTTCTAAATATATGATAAGTTGTAAAATCATGGTAACTCAGTCAGTTAAGCACAGAGATTAGATCAGTATCCGTTATGCATGAAGAGTACCCTACATTGAGATCTTACTCCCACACTGTCGTTGGTGAAACTCAATCCTGAATCACTTGTGACTTGTTCTAAATTTCACCTCGTAACCAACTGATGAACTGCTCATGCGAGCACCAACATTTTAATTGTATACTTGTTAAATCATTTGGATTCAAATGTCGAGTTCAATTTAGTACTCAGTAATACTTCGTATTTTGTTATGTATATGTTTCATTTGGATTCTAATTTGTTTTGAGAATGAAATCAGTTCACCTGCAAACATACATACATACATTTATATGTAGTTTTATTTACTACTTTAATTCCATGATTACAGGTATCACTTATAAATTTATAGTTATATTCCATTTTATCACTCAGAGCATCTCCAGTGTAACAATATGCTTATGTGACATGAAAGATATAGACACAAGTATTACTAAGAAAAATATTTATCTCTATTTGAATGGTCTTGTGTATTTTTGTAAGTTTTTCTGCACAATGTAAAGAAAAGTATCTAGATATAGACATTGCGGTTGACATTATTGAGAAAAAGTTATCAAAATTTTACGGAATACAAAAGTGTAAAAAAGTGAGAGAAATGTCATTGATTTGTTTTTATATGCCTACCTTCTTCATGACTGAATTATTTGCATTGAAGATGCTTTATTGCTTCAACTTGTAAATGATGTCCTATTTATTTTCACTAGAAAAGTGGTCGAAAGAGCATGTGAAATGAAAGTTAAAAATCAAATACGAGAATATGTAAAATAGTGAGACTTGAAGTGAAATGAATGTTAAACAAATTCTATCTCATTCCTGAGAAACTTAATTACATCAGACTTTGATATAACGTGATGATCCACATGAATTGCTCAATTAGTTGAGTGGTAGGAAATTTGGAGGAATCATAAAGGTGCAAAACTCGCACTAACCATGTAGAGAACAACTTTTACTTGCTGGGCTGAACTTCTGATGCACATGAATATAAGATATACCATCACTGGGATGACTGAATAGATTATCTCTTCTCATATGTCTTGTCGGGTCGGCATGAAGAGCGCTTGAAAATGGGGATTCAACCTTTTAGAAGTGATGGATATATGATATATCGGGATGAAGGATTGAAGTGTGGATGGAGGTGAATCGATATAAATTGTTGACCACGAGACATGTTTGATTTCATCCTAACGTTCCCCTGCACGCCATATGGCAGATGATCTCGATCGGATAGAGGTCGGGACAGTTTACAATTAGAAGGTTCAATTAATTGAAGACAAGTTAGCCGTGTAGAAATCGGTGGTTTTGTCCTCTTAACATAAATGTATGCTCGGAATAAGGCATGTTTTTTTATTACTTCTTTTGAGAACATTTAATGTATTGCCACGATAGGAGAGTAGGTATACAAAAGATTGAATGCTCATCCCAAGGGTCTTAAAGCTTAGACCCGATGAAGTATAACTCAATTAGCTCAATATCGATAAACTTTATACTTACACGCATCAGAAGTCAAATCAAACCCAATATACAGAAATTATAACCTTCACACGTCAGTTGCGAGTTCCGGTCCTGGATTATCCTTCCAAATTTCTCACTATGCACATGTAAGCTTATATACTACTTACATAATACATGTGTAGGGATAAAAATATGTATGCATTGTGGCCATTATATTTATCCAATGACGACAAACAAGTCGGGCAATGAGCGGCCGGGCTTAATGGGAATGAGTGAGAGGAAGCTAATCTCAAGCTAATTTGGGATAAGCCAAGTGGTTCAAATTGTATTTGAACCGTTGACCTTATCCGGAATTAGTGATCTAGCTTGTTCGAGTCAAGTATTGGACCGGTTGTTTATATGAGCCACTATTTAATCTGTTTCATCTATTTGAAAATGTATGATGTTAAATGCCCGGATTAATAAAATACACTCCGTATTATACACGGAATATAATATAACCTAAAATTATGGGCTTGTGGAATTAGGCAGATCGATCATATTTTCATGGGAATTTTCATTTAGAATATAACTGTCAGACCGTAGTATGTATTTATTTTCGACCATAAAACAAATTGTTTTAAAACAAATTTTCAACATTGAACATATAATAGAAGAGCTGATTTGATCACAATATCACATACTTGAATAATTAATGGAAAATATTGTTTATCATATATTTTAACTCATTATAAAAGAAGTCCTGTAACCTATGGGCCTATGGGAAATCTTGGTACGCAGTGTCAAAGATACGAAGGCCCGCTATTGTGTTTGCCTAATTACCGGCCCCTTGTCAACTTTAATTTAAACTTCTTTATTGTCTTCGTCCCTAAAAATATGCTAATCATACTAAGAATCCTACTTATTCAATTCACACACACGTACTTTCGTACTCCTAAAAATCAAATGGTTATGCATGTTTTTCAATGTTTTATTTTGGCCATGTTTCACATTTAGCGGATGTCGGATTATGTTAGTGAGTTGTCAGTAACAGATTCAATATATCAACGAGTTTGACTAGTGAAGAATATGTTGGTGAGTTGCCAAAAGATGTTTGATAGTTTCGCTGTTTGGCCATAAAAATTAGTAGAAACGGTATATATATTTCAAAACACTGATCTAAAACTCTCATATTTGCATCGCTTTTATTTCAACAGTTCCATCCGAAAACACTAGGACCGTACAACTATTTACCAAACATCATTTTCATTTATTGAAAATGCTAAAAGGGGTTTAATCGTCATTTTTTGTGTGGCTAAAATACCATTTTCCTAACACTCTTTGAGCCCGTTTGGTAGCACGAAAATTGGTTGTTTTGGCTGATTCTGCTGAAATTTATGAAGTTCTGGCTGAAGTAGTTGCTTTGGCTGTTTCTGCTGATTTAAGTAAAAATTATTTTTAAAATATATTTTATTAATAAAATAAAAAAAAAGTTATATGTAAAAATAGCTAAAATGGTCATCTACAGTAACTTCAGCCAATACAGCCAGAAAAGTAACTCTAACCTTACTTTTTCTGCTTATAACACAATTTAGCGCGCGAAAGTAAAAGTTACGTTTTTGGCTGATAAGCATGATAAGCTGAAAAAAGATGTTGCCAAACAGCCTCTTTATGTATGTCAAATATGGAAAAGTCTCTCACTGGCCCCAAACCTTGTCTTATAGAGAGATTGTGGATTGGTCAATTAAGGAGACCAAATGATCATGAACTTAATTTATATCCTTTCGTCCCCTATGATTTTTCAATTAACATTGTCTCATATCAAATTAAGTAAAATTTGTGTTGTATTAAATGATTCCAACTTTATTTTTACTTCATAAACTTAATACTAATCACACAAATTCATTTTTTTAATAACCACAATACTACACCACATTCTCATATCCTAATGCCAGCGGAAAGTAGGTAGTAGTTTTGTTGTCGTTTTGTTTCCATGTTATCGATAAGGCCCAATTTGTTACTACATATGTGATATTTTCATGTTATAGATCAAGGCTCAAAATGCTAGCGGCTTATCTGCACCTTTTGACTAATGTTAAAGAAAAATGGTTGAGTTACACAAAATATGTATACATGTCTGTCAAATGAGTTGTCTGTAACAGACAAAATTCCTGTGAATGATAGACATGTGTACACATTTTGTGTACCCTAGCAAAACTCAATGTTAAACGGCATATTTATACCCGAGTCCTGACATATTGTGACTGATGTAGTGATATTAACTATCAAGATAAAATTGATTTTTACTCCGTATTGATTAGGTTTTATGTTATCTCCTTCAAACAATTCTTTAAATTGGGTATACCTAGAACTTTGCACTATAATTTCGCAATCAAACATTAGTGGCATTCAGACCAATGCTCAGAAGTGTAACATTTTTGTCTGACCCTTTGACTTCTCCACTTTCGTATAAGACAACTTAACCTATCATGTTGCCCACTCGGCCACTCCCATAAATTTAGTGACAATCTTTCATTAATATACTCCGTATATTCAGCTTACTCTTTCCAGACACGTGTCCCAAAAGTATTATATCAGGTGTGAACAAGTATCTTTTGTGGGCCCACGGCGGTGAGTATTATTAACTATTAATATAAATAAAATAAAAAATGGAGTAATAAATTAATGAGACCATAAGTGTACATAAATGAATTTACACACCACCCACCATCTATATACTAGTATAAAAAGTCTACTCATGCACTAATGCACTAACCCTCACATGCACTCTATATATAGTCGTGGTTGGATATCATCATATATATTCTAAGAGTGAAAAGATTGAAAAAAGTCATATTTATTTTTGCAGTTCTCAGGAGATAAAATCATGGGAAATTGCATGGATAAGCCATTAATTAGAAGAAGAAGAAAAAAAAGAGATGGAAGAGGCTGGGGAGAAAAATGGTGGGTTGGAAAAACCCAGTAATGGTAACAAGAGAGTTAAGATTGTCTTGACAAAGGATGAGTTACAGTGGCTTCTGTTTAGGATCCAGATAGGAGGGGAAAGTATTATTAATGGAGATCATCAGCTACAGGATCTCTTGAAGCTGAGAGGGGGAGGAAGAGCTTTTGGGTGGAAGCCTTCTTTGGAGAGCATCACAGAGTGCCCAGAAGTGCTTCCAGGCTGCAGCTAGAGATAATAATGCTAGTTGGTGATAGTTCTAGGGAATTGAAGGGAAGTAGGTGATAATATATACTATTTTGCATAATTTGTATGTTTATATGATTCTAAATAGAGTACATATAAAGAGTTATGTATACACCTCTTTTTAAATCCTACCCCGTTCAAAAAAGATTGGTCAATTTGACTTTTCTTGATTAATAGTTTAAAGTTTAGACAATGATATTAGATAATATATTTGTGTGTGATTTATAAATTTTATACTTTTATAAATTTTTTATTAAAGAATATGCTCATATAATTTTCTTATTTTTAATAATTTTGTATTAAAAATATCATTGATCAAATTAAACTTGATCACAATTGATCGAGAAAAGTGAATTGGTCAATCTTTTTGGGACAAATGAAGTACTATGTATAGGTATTAACAAAATAAATATAAAAGATATACTTGGTATGTAGTATAAAATATCAGTTGTTTTGAGTTTTCCCAAAAAAATTGACCACCTATATATATACATGCCATTTCATTCACTTTATTTATTATTGTTGTTAAAGTATTTGTCTCATACCGAAAATTTATAAAATAATAAAACACTATTTAAGACTTTGAATTACTCCTATTAAAACCTAAGTGTGAGCAATTGCTATGATTAGATGAACTAAAAACCGCAAGTTCCAAAGATTAGATGAACTGAGAAACATAAATTATAAACCAAAGCCACAAAAGAGCCTCGCCGCGAGCTTCGCTCGAGTGTAGGGTTTAGTTTGGCAGCCACGAACCTTCATCGAAGGTTACATTTTAGGCTAGTTAATTACGTAGAGGATTTCTGTCACAGACGAGTAGGGAATTCAAGAAAGAGAGACAAGCCTTAATTCGGAGGTAGCAAGCCAGAATTTTGGACCCCATCAAACGAAGGTCGTCGAGCCTCTAGATTGCTGGGATGTGGTGGTCAGTGGGGAGGCAATCATTCTTCAACCAGCGGTGCCGATGGCCCACCCCCCCTCCTAAACCACCGATATAGAGTGAGCGAGTTGCTCGAGTTTGGAACATGACATTTCAAATTGGAGTTTGTTTACCTCCGGTCTAGTGTTTTATTTTGATTTCAGACCAAACACTACAAACAAACTTCCATATACCAACAATAATGGTAAAAGCGTTAGTAGATATAAAAACTTTTGGTATAGACATTAATTAGCTATACCAATGGAAATAAAAGACCAATATCAACATATTTCTTACCGTCCGAATAGCTCATTAACTTATGTCAATATGCTTTCAAAAAAAAAAAACTTATGTCAATAGTGTAATGAGTGTTAGTAATTATATACCAAGTATACCATTAGTATAGACTTAGATCAGACTAGTTTTAATTAATTGATAGCTATACCATGTGAAATTGTTTATTACATGTGACAACAAGTATTTACTACTTTATCATATACACCAACACCCACGCATTAAAAATACCATTATTACTTGGGGTCAAAATAAAAATTGCATTTCATACACCACTCGAATTACTAATACAATGTTTTTTATAAATTGAATGAGATCTGAAAAAAAAGTCAGATAGTACTTATAACAATTGTTTTTACATAATATAAACTTTAGAGGCCGTTTGAAACCACTGTTTTTCGGCTTATCAGTCAACTTTTTCACCAAACATGTAAATTTTGCTTTCGCGCGCTGAATTATGTAATAAGCAGAAAAAGTAAGGTTGGAGTTACTTTTCTGGCTGTTTTGACTGAAGTTACTGCAGATGACCATTTTAGCTATTTTTACATATAATTTTCTCTTTATTTTATTAACAAAATATATTTTAAAAATAGTTTTTTCTTAAATCAGCAGAATCAGCCAATGCAGCCACTTTAGTCAGAACTTCATAAATTTAAGCAGAATCAGCCAAATCAGACGATTTTCGTGCTACCAAACGGGCTCTAGACTACTACATACTATTAAAGTTGAATATAATACGGAGTACTACTTATAACAATTTGACTTAAATGACAAATGCAAAGTTCAACTTGGTGGCCAAGAGCTGCATTCTCTTGTTGTCCAAATGTATAACTCCAGAAATTAAAAAAAATTGCTCACATTATTAGTAGATCAAACCATTATATGATTAAATCAAAATGATTTTCATTAGCACTTTTTCTCCTAAAAATCAGTACGATTATACCATTTTCTCTTAAGATGGTTTTTCCTTGGGATAAGGGTCAGATAGGGCCTCGAACTTGGAAAAAAATGTCAAATAAGGCCATATTTGGGATGCTATGTCCGGCTGATGCCATTTGGGACAGTTCCCGGTAGAATTTTTTGATGAATTTTTTTGAGAATCTTATTCATTAGGTCTAGTTTACTCATATCAAATTTGAACTAACAATTCAATCGGAAAGGCGTTCAAATGAATTCTTGAAGATAACTGCGCTTTTAACTGCACAGTTATCTTCAATAATTCATTTGAATGCCTTCCCGTTTGAAGTTTTAGTTCAAATTTGATATGAGTAAACTAGACTTAATGAATAAGATTCTCAAAAAAATTCATCAAAAAATTCCACCGGGAACTGACCCAAATGGCGTCGGCCGGACAGAGCATCCTAAATATGGCCTTATTTGACATTTTTTTCAAGTTCGAGGCCCTATCCGACCCTTATCCCTTTTTCCTTCAAATCCATCTTGGCTTGCCACAATTGAAGAATCTTATTTTATGAGATCAAGATAAGATTGAATGATGATATTGTATTGATAATGCATGATGAATAACTATTTTGGGAACAAAAAGAGCGAGCTTGGTGCTTTGTTATTTTTAATAATATTTGAATGTTTATTTCCTTTTTTGTTACTGCCACTATATGAAATAAAATTGCACCCTAAAACGTTGAGATGTTAGAAGATTTGGATGTCTGTAAAACATCTGCAATTTCCTAATTTGTTTTTATCACTTTTACATTTTTAATTAAAGACAAATCTTTAGTGACTACTAAATTTTATTACACTTGTTTTCTTGCACAATAGAACTTCATCCTAAAACTTCAAATAACAATTAATGCAGATAATGAAGAGGCAGCATTTGTGTAGGAGATAAACCTGAAATATCATATATCAAATATAGTAATTCATGGTTGAATTTACTTCCCCACAGTAAATATAAGCCTAAATAAAAAAATATAAAGAAATATGAGACTCAAGTAAAAATCTCTCTTATACAGCAAATTATTATACAAAACAAGATAACACATTTCTATGAAGTACTACTCTGGAAATCAATCAATCAAGATATAGTGTAGGGTAGTATACTTACAATTTCCATCTCATTTTTTGCTCTTTTCGTGTAGAAATGTCTGCACAAAGAAAGCCTTGATGCAACATACATGTCCTTCCTATTCAACAAGTTAAGTTTTTTCTAGAAAAGAAAATTAATTGACATTGAGACCATTTGGAGTGGTGAGGTATTAGGAGTCCAAAATGCTAAATGTAGAATTTTTGGACTCCTAATTGTGTGTAGTGGTAGTTTAAAAGGGGTATTAAAAATGGAAGAGGGGATGTAAGGTATTAAATATAGAGGGTTGGGTAAGAGGGGAGTGGGAAAAAGAAAAGGAAAGAAAAAGAAGAGAAAAGAGAATGCAGGTTGCTTTTCTGGTGCAGATGATGTCATGCTGATGTCATCCCTGCATCATAATATCCCAAAAAAATTTAAACTTGTATAACTTTTTTATTTTTTATCCAAATTTTTCAAAAAGTATATCAAAATTCATAAATTTTTATGATCTTTCATATGACACCAATATGTAATATATAAAAATGTTTTTTTTTAAAGTTTTAACTGTTGAAGTTTTCTTGAACCCCGGAAAAACATGAAACACAAATCTTTAATTCATGAAGCCTTCACAAATAATTGAATATTCCATAATCGAACTTTACTTGAATTAAGATCATATTTTGTTAACCGAAAAACATAAAAAAAATTAATGAAATTTATTTATTTTTATATCGAAATATGTCTTTTTTATTTTATAATTAATCAGAGAAAAAATTAAAGCGAAAACATTACTTATAATAATTTAATTAATGTTATACTAAATTAACATGTAAAAAAATGTGCAGAGTGTATTTTATTGACGGTGCTGGAATGCAGAGAAATAGGAGTCAAAACACTGTTTTCATATGGACGGAGTCCATTTTTGACATTTAGACTCCCTCACCACTCCAAATGGTCTGAACGTTACAAAATACTTCATAGCATCTAGCAGCACATTAAGGTTATCACTTTGCTAATCATCAAGGAAGGTCCTTCATCGATTTTTTTTTTTAACTAGAAGAGATTGCTTGATAAATACTTAAATTTGATAAATACTTGAATGAAAATAAACGGAAATATAATTATAATACCATAATTTTTGAAATGGTCTTAGAGGCTAGAGCATGACTGAGGAGAGATTAAAACTAAGTATGTATTGTTGGGTAAATTTGTGTGTTCAATCAGAAAATAAAGGAATTAAATTAATTAATTAGAAATAGCCAAGAAAACAAAAACAAGAAGGGACAAAAAGCCAAAACTTGTGCAACACACAATTTCCTTAAAACATATTCGTTGCCTCCCACGGTGCTAGGGGCGTTGCAACGATAGTTTTCCAGGATACGGTGGCTACAAACAACGGAGAATTTTCAGAGAGCTGAAGGTGTGTTTTAGCTGAAAACTACGTGTATAATGTGTATGATTCACGTGTTGTTGCAAATCACTTGCTAGCTATATATAGAGATTAATTTGTTGTGTGTTAAGTGACATTTAATGAACCTGAAAGTTGGACGTAAATGACTAGAACGTTGGGCATTGATATGTCCAGAAACTGTCCATTTAAATACGCATTAAAGGGAAAGAACGATGGACAATAAAGGCTGTAATGGTTTACAGGAGTTCTCGTGCGACCAGAGCATTATTAAAGCTATCCTTGTGTGAACAGAATAGAAGCGCTCTTCTAATGCGAAGATGATAGGAACGTTACGGGAGGGCAAAAAAATTTAATCGTATCTTTGGACGACATTCCTGTCCGCAGGTCACCCGCACACGCAAGTCGCGGTTTTTCTTCTCCGTTTTCGGGATTTGATCTCCACCCCCTTGCACGTTATGAGAGCCTTTTCACCTAGGAATCTTAACTCCTTCAAAGAGGGTCACCTTTATAAGGGGTGAAAATCCCTTGAGTTTTCCGGTGAGGGATAAATCACATTAAAAACCCATCATTTTCCAGTTTTCTCCATTTCAAAGAGTGGACTTCGGGAATTAATTTATCATTCACCCGTTATCCGTTTTGAGCAGGGCCGTTCATGAGAAAATAGAGACCCTGTGCAACAACAAAATTTGGGCAATTTTCCAAGTTCCGACACAAGGAAATCATGTTAAAATACAACTTATTAATAAATATAATGATAAAAATAAAAGTATTCATTAATGAAATACACTTTATTTAAAAAGAGACATTCTTCGAGCGTATTGGGATGCAAAGTCATGTACCAAATTAAACTTGCAATGTCAATCTCTCTGAGTGTTTCACATTCTATTTATATCAACTCCAATCCATTGAGCTAGTCTCTCTTGTGACATATATATAGTTGACCACAAGTAGGACTTCAACAACTTCAGCTTGGAAAAACTTCGTTCTGCCGAGGTGACAATAATTGAAATGGTTAGCAAAACTCTTGTTGCAATAAAGGCATTTGGAAAACAATTCATTTCTTTTTAAGAATTCAAAATTCTTGTTGCCCCATCTTTTTTAGCAATATCTCTCTAAGCAACTTCAATTCAATATACAAACCGTTTCCACCAATATCGCTACATTGTCCATCCCTCTGCTGAACTCTTTGTAAATGAGTGCAACATGACTCCAAATCTAAATCAGTAAGAGATTGTAACTTCTCAGAATTAAACAATAACCCAAACATATCTTCATATACTTTGCATTGCTCAAATCTTCGTCTGTCAATGAGCCAATAGACTGACTAATCAACTACGTAGACAAAGCATTCCACGCTGAACAGCTCTTCTGGTGTTGAGGTGGATGATAAAGAAGATTCACCAACACTATCATCAAATTGTTTTTTTCTACGGATTACACGCTTATGAGGAAACACTACTTCAACTTCCAATTCATTGGCTATTTCTTTAGCCACATGCATAGCACTAGAAAACCTATTTTCTGTATACTTCTCAAAAAAAGAAATTAGTCCTTTGACTTCAATAATAACAACATCAAGAAGAATATCTTTTACTTGTACACTTTTGCTCACCAAATTAACAACATGTAATATTTCATACCAAATAACTGTAGAAAGCAAAAATTCAAATTTACAAAGATCATTTGTAGCTATCACCTTGTATTTTAGAATCATTGTCTGTCTCAGCCAATTCTAGCAAGGTTTCTTGAATGTCACTGATTTGAAACCTTATTGCTTTGACACTTTCCACACGACTTTCCCATCGAGTGCTTGATAAGGATTTTAGAGTTAATCCTATAACATTGTTTTTTAAAATTTGCCATCTTTTTGTAGAATTAGCAAAGAATGTATAGATTCGTCGCGCTACTCCAAAAAAATCTCTGGCTTTTTGAGAACAATTAGCAATGTTACACAAAGTCAATTTAAGGCTATGAATACTGCAAGGAGTATATAATTCTCTATGATTTAAATCCAAAAGTCTTTTTTTTTGCACACCTTGATGTGTACCTCTTATATTTGATCCATTATCATATATATCCTTGTCCTCTAAATTTATCAATGTCAAGATCAAGAGACTTCAACACACTTTGCAACACTTCAAAAAGGCCAAGACCTGTCGTGTCATTCACAACCAAGAATTCCAAGAAAAATTCTTCTATTTTAACCAGATAAGTGGAGCTATCAACACATCTTAATATCAAAGTCATTTGTTCTTTGTGACTCGCATCAGGAGTACAATCTTGTATCACATAATACTTTTTTAGCTTCTTTGATTCTTTTAATGATCTTGAATTTCACTCCGAAGCAAGCATCTCTATCAATTCATTTTGAATCTTATGACTAAGATAACGGTGATGAGTATCCTTATTGTCGACGCGACGAATAAGATCTTGAATAATAGGATCAAATTCACCCAACATCTCAATTAATCCTAAAAAATTCCCATTATTATTTTGATGGAGCCGCTCATTTGTTCCATGAAAGGCCAAATTATGCTTAGATAGATACGTAGTATTTCACAGTTGCAATCACCTTAAACAATAATTGTCTCCAAAACTCCTTTTCTTTCAAAAGTTGATCATGAGCTACTTTATCAATTGTCTCATTTTTTTAATTGAAGGCTCAATTTTACCCAAGTTCTCATGCTACCCATATGCTCCACACTGGTTTCATGCTAAAGAACCTTTGCCCACACCCTATCTAAATATCTTACAACATAAGCAATATACCCTATCAAGCTCTTTTGAATAAATGAGCCAGTTTATATCACATTTCTCTCCATAAGGCAAACTTATGGTGTAAAATGCCGCTGCGAATCTTCTAGAGAATTTATCTTTAGGCCCTTTGACAGAAGTAAATCTCTTTTAGGACCATTCTCTACCAAAATGTCTATCAACTATGAATTCAGAGCATCCCAATTTCTTGGATCATGTATGTCAAATAAAGCGAAATTATTTGGCCTATCATATAAAACATCAATTCTGTTGTCCTCTTTATCAGGATTTTTCAGACATGTTGTTAATGCACTGATATGGTATTTCAACATTATTTCCAACATTGTTGTTCACCCTCTTAAACATCTCCAACTTCTTTAATAATGAACTTATCAACAGATCCTTTTTGAAACAAGGTTAACATGTCAAGTCTTCTTTTCTTTTGACGCTTCTCATGACCGGATTGGTATTTATATGGAAACTGTTATGTAGTATGTCCATTAGTCTCCAGCTCAACGCCATATATCTGGCCCACCTAATAAGTGTAATACCTAGCTCTCCACTTGTATATATACGCTATATGTGGATGAATAAAGGACTTGCATCTTGATGTACAACACGTTATCAGTACGCACTGTTCTAACTCTAAAATTTTTCTCTTGATTTCCATCACAGCTGGCCGAATTTTCTTCCACCTCCATCTTCTTCTCCGGTGTACCAGTTTTTCCACCGGCGTCTTCTCTTCTCAAACTGAATGGGTTAGTAAGGAATTGAAAATCCTCATTCCAGCAACTATGTTTGTCAACCAACACACAGATGGCTGCATCAACACACGGAAGAGCTGTTCAGAGTGGAATACTTTGTCTACATAGTTGATCAGTCATCAGTCTATTGGCTCATTGACACACGAAGATTTGAGCAATGCAAAGTATATGAAGATATGTTTGGGTTATTATTGTTTAATTCTGAGAAGTTACAATCTCTGACTGATTTAGATTTGGAGTCATGTAATTGCACTCATTTACAAAGAGTTCAGCAGAGGGATGGACAATGCAACAATATTGATGGAAACGATTTGTATATTGAGTTGAAGATGCTTAGAGAGATATTGCTAAAAGAAAAGACGGGGCAACAAGAATTTTGAATTCTTTAAAAGAAATGAATTGTTTTCCAAATGCATTTATTGCAACTAGAGTTTTGCTAACCATTTCAATTATTGTTGCCTCGCCAGAACGGAGTTTTTCCAAGCTGAAGTTGTTGAAGTCCTACTTGCGGTCAACTATGTCACAAGAGAGACTCAATGGATTGACATTGATATAAATAGAATGTGAAACACTCAGAGAGATTGACATTGCAAGTTTAATTTGGTACATGACTTTGCATCCAAATATGCTCGAAGAATGTCTCTTTTTAAATAAAGTGTATTTTATTAATGAATACTTTTATTTTTATCGTTATGTTTATTAATAAGTTGTATTTCAACACGATTTCCTTGTGTCGGAACTTGGAAAAAATGCCCAAATTTTGTTGTTGCACAGGGTCTCTATTTTCTCATGAACGGCCCTGCTCAAAACGGCTAACGGGTGAATGAGAAATTAATTCTCGAAGTCCACTCTTTGAAATGGAGAAAACTGGAAAAATGATGGGTTTTTAATATGATTTATCTCACACCGGAAAACCCAAGGGATTTTCACCCCCTTATAAAGGTGACCCTCTTTGAAGGAGTTAAGATTCCTAGGTGGAAAGGCTCTCATAAGGTGCAAGGGGGTGCCGATCAAATCCCGAAAAACGGAGAAGAAAAACCGCAATTTGCGTGTGCGGGTGACCTGCGGACAGGAATGTTGTCCAAAGATATGATTAAATTTTTTTCCTTCCCGTAACGTTCCTATCATGTTCGCATTAGAAGAGCGCTACTATTCTGTTCACGCCAGGATAGCGTTTAAGCTCTGGTCGCACCAGAACTCCTGTAAACCATTATAGCCTTTATTGCCCATCGTTCTTCCCCTTTATTGCGTCTTTAAATGGACAGTTTCTGGACATATTAATGCCCAACGTTCTGGTCATTTATGTCCAACTTTCAGTTTCATTAAATGTCACTTTACACACAACAAATTAATCTCTCTATATATAGCTAGCAAGTGATTTGCAACAACACACGAATCATACACAATATACACGTAGTTTTAAGCTAAAACACACCTTCAGCTCTCTGAAAATTCTCCGTTGTTCGTAGGCCGTAGCCACCGTATCCTGGGAAACTATCGTTGCAGCGCCCCTAGCACTGTGGAAGTCAACAAATACGTTTTAAGGAAATTGTGTGTGGCACAAGTTTTGGCTTTTTTATTCCTTCTTGTTTCTGTTTTCTTGGCTATATCTAATTAATTAATTTAATTCTTTTATTTTCTAATTAAACACAAAAATTTACCCAACAATACATACTTAGTTGTAATCTCTCCCCAGTCATGCTCTAGCCTCTAAGACCATTTCAAAAACTAGGGGATTATAATTATTTCCGTTTATTTTCATGTAAGTATTTATCAAATTTATTTAAGTATTTATCAAGCAATCTCTTCTAGTTAATTAATTTTTTTCGATGAAGGACCTTCCTTGATGACTAGAAAAGTGATAACCTTAATGTGCTGCTAGGTGCCGGTACTATGAAGTATTTTGTAGCGTTCAATGTCAAGTAATTGTTTTCGATGAAGGACCTTCCTGTATGACTATCAAGTATAACACTAATTAACTTGTAACCATTTTATCAGTTTAAAAATCTAAATCATTTAAAGAGTGCTACTTCATAAATACTTAAAAGACCAAATGTCATTTAAAAAAACACTAATTGAAAGTATGAATATAGTGCTGACTACATACGTAGCAAGTTTATTGAAGGATTAATTTGTATTGAAGGCTACCGTCAATTAATTCTAACGGTATGGCAAAGTTATTTTATTCATCAAGATAAGGTATCATATTTTAATAACAAAGTACACAAGTCCTCATGCATTAAAAATATTGACATAATTCAAGGATACTAACCATTACTCACAATTATAATGTTTTTAGATTTAGATGTGCAAACAAAATAATACGATTTTCTTATATAGTTGCCTATATGTCAAATTTTGTGAAACTTGAATTCACTACACTCGACATTCACATACATGTTTTTGAGTGGTTCTTTGTGGCTCATCTTTAGTGGACTCATTCAGACTACAAGATTTTAAAACTGTGGTTGATTGTAACTCTTTAATGAGTTTTAGATATATGAACTTTACTACTCCTAATTATATTTTCTTAAGTTCAACGTTAAAGGTAAGTGTGAATAATATTTATTCATATGAGTATAAAATGGTTTTACCAATCTCACTAATCTATCTCAAATCGTAATGGATTGCTTAAATACATGTTTGATATACTTTGATATATATATACATTATTTTTTTTGAATGAATATATATACATTATCTTAATCTTATACTCCCTCCGTATTTTGAAGTTCTCTACATTAGGTTTGGGCACAACATTTAAGGGAGAAATAATATGGGTAATGAATAGTGTAGAAAAAGTACGAGAGAAAGTGTAAAAGTATGAAAGAGAAGATAAAAAGTAGAAAAGGTAAGAGTAATTGAGTATTTTTAAAGGAAAAAACTTACCAAAAAGGGAAAGTGTAGCAAACTTTTAAATACATCCAAAAAAGGAAAGTGTAGCAAACTTTAAAATACGGAGGGAGTATGAGAAATCAATTTATTCTTGTCCTGCAGTAGAATTTTCTAAACCCTCATTAAATTTTATATTAATGTGCCCTTAGAAGCATTTCATTGCCTTCATCATGTATTGATTGAAATCTTTATCAGTTTATTAAAAAAGAATCATTACTTTCTAATGCTTACTTTTATGATCACAAATTAATTCATGCTACTTTGAGCTAATGTAAGCATTAAGAAAAATGCATTTAAGATTAAAGGTGTGTTCCACATATCTCTATTTGTAATTTGGTCATTTTGAAACATAATATGTTACATTTATATGATAAACTTGATTATTGAATATTAATTGATAAGTTAATGTGAGAGTATAGCTCCATTGTTTTATAAAACACTCAAGTAAATGATATACTTTAAGAAAATGCATGATTAGAAAATGTGATATAGACTTCAACTATGTATAATGATTAGTTTAATTTAATCTACTCGAGTGATAAAAAAACAAAACTTCATAAATTGATATATGAAATTATAGCAAAGTGCCAGAAGTCACTATAAGAGCATAAATTTGACATAAAAGAGTGTGTTGTGAACATGAAGTTCACACATCGCTCATACACGAGATAATGTGTGTTTATAAGCAGGCTCTGAAGCCCTTACTTGTAGACGCGTTTTAAAGCCGTGAGGGCTTGAAGTACCAAAGCAAAAAATATATTGTTATACGTCAAAGTAGATTTTAAGAAATTCACTCAAGTGAATCGTTCAAGACAAGTCTTTTAAGTGCTCTTAAACAAATCTGATTATTTGATGACTATTATGTTACTTCAAGAGTAGCATTAACTCATTGTTAGACTCTCTATATGCAACCTTAGATGCATGATTCATATTATTTCTATGAAAGCTAAGTAAGAGACCATTAGATTGATGATTATTTTAGAGATAGACTATCTTTGTCTTAAGAGAGGATTATATAATGCCTAAAGCTGTGAAGCATGTATATACTTGTGACATAAAGCCCGACATCAGAAAGGTTGTCGATCTCTACGCTGATTTATCAACCTCCTTCTCTAAATCCATGGATGCTTCTTCCGAAGGCGATTCTACCGGTCACAAGAGGCACAGGCCTTACTAGAAATCTAGAATGGCAAGACTTGATTTTTTATGGGAAAAGGAATCATAGATATTTGTAGTGAGATTAATTCTTTGTCCTAATTAATGTCACTGCTAGAAATAATTCTTCAAAAAAGGGAAAAGGCTCTGCTGTTGTTAATGTGTATGGAGATGTATGTACTTGGAAGTTGGAGGAAGAATGTTTGTAACTTTGTATCTTCTGATCTCCTGTTCTAGTTGTTCTTATGCTGGACAACTTATTGCCTTAAGTAAAATTCTGAGGCTATTAAAATTGGGATAATGTGCAATTTTTCAATCCATTAATTGATAATCTTGGTTTTCTCTTCTAAAAAAAAAAGACATAAAGCCCGACATATATATTAATCTTATGTTAAGGATATATTGCCTGGAGAACGTATATACTTGAGAGAATCATATAAATTAGAAATTTAATCCTATTTTAAGGATAAAAAGTATGGGTAGCACAAACTATATTTATAAAAAAGTAGTGCACATAAATAATAACGATAATATCTCAGGCAGTGAGTATAAGCTTGAAGAAGCTACTCAAACACTGCAAAATAGTATTTATAAAGTTATATCATACTTATTGGGTGATTGTTTGAGACCATATCAAGACAGTGTAAATTGTGTTTCCATAATATCTGTCAATTGCAGAATTCTCATCATACTACACTATATATACTTGAATAATTTAAACACGCGTTGCATGAAGTTGAAGATTTTTTAATAAATGACCAATTTAAGGTCAACCTAGGCAGGGACGGAACTATCAACAAGGTTAGGGGGGCCTTGGCCACTCCCAAGTATTTTATTTTTTAATAGTATTATTAGTATTATCTAAGTATTTCATATGTCCTTTTTAATGTTTTACGAGTAGTTAGTATTTATCTGCTTATTCCTATGTCTTTTTTAATCTTTTAGTTCATGGAATTTATCTTCCAGTAATTTATTTACGAATTTTACTTGTGAATGGTTTTCAAGTTTTCCTTTTCATTTGTAATTTTTTAGTACTTGCTTGATAATTTAGTTGTGTATGGATAGTTATATGTTAATATACATGCAATATAAACTTTATAATAATATATATTATATGTAGTATTAAATTAAAGTGATACATAGTATTATTATATATGGTTGATAGAAATATCATATATATAATTTTAAATTTATTACTTAAGTCATCTTTAATTAGTGAAAAATAAATCTATAAGGTTTTGTTTCGAGCTCGAAGTATACGTAGTATATACATTTTATTGCTTGCGTTCATTCTTGACCCCCCCCCCCCTATCGTCAAATCCTGGCTCCGCCCTTGAACCTAGGTTTAAACCAAATGCTGTACAAGACATCCAATATATAAATACTTCTTAGATAAAGAAATGGCAAGACCTTCAATTCTCCCAATATTTTAAAAGTGGATCCATGGGAGTTAAGTGAACTTCAAGTTTCATGATGTGGGTTAATATTAAATTTGGTCTCAAGACATGCTCTCATGAAATGTCTACATATAATGAGTGGTATAAGACCACTTTTCCGGCCTCTATGAAATATAGTGAAGAGCATAATGTAACCCACAAAATATATCTAGCATTTTAAGATGAATGTTTCGCCTAAGATAAACTGCTAGAAAGTTGCCTAAATATACCAAGAAAGTCTAGTTAGTATTATTCAGCATTTGTTAAAAAGTGACCCCAAAAGCTCACACGTCAAAATGTGCCAAAGTGTGTCAATATTGAAATCACACTTTAGAAATGATGTACATGAACAACCAGAAGTGGCTCCATAAGTAAGTAAATCCTTGTTCAAAGGTTTTATGTCACATTTCCCGACATTAGGGGGAGTATATAAAAAGCACAATAACAAAAGTATACTTTGGAATGTCGGGAAAATATTCCAGAAGGATTGATAGATGTTAAAAAAAAGGTGTAAGATATGATAAGTAAACTGTCAAAGTGACTGAAAGAAATGTTTGCAAAGTTTGAGCTCAAAGCGCACGCGAGCACTCAACCCGCGCCTAGCTTTTGAGAAGCGTCCCGCCATGAGAAAGCTACGCTTATCCCTGCGCTTTTCTTGAGCGAGCTTTTCCAATAAGCGACGCTTTTCCGAGCTTCTCACAAAAAGCGTTGTCCGGTCTTTTTTTTGTTTTAGTCTTCTCCTCTTGTCACTACAAGTTAGGGTTATCAGGTCTAGAGTCGTTCGATTCTTTCCACGCTCCGGACAAAGCATGCGATTGAAGAAGCCGGTTTCTCTATGTCGTTTGTGCCATTCTTCCAGTTTGGCATCCTCCTATACGTGGGTTGCACCAAATTAAGGGATGAAAATACCAAATCTGCCTTTTGACTCCCCGGTTGCAGTCAGCCTTATAGGATTATTCATACTTAATAGTTAATAGTGAGAGTGATGTCTAACAAACATTTGTTTCCTGCTCATCAACATAAAGTAATATATTCAAATGCAAATAAAACATTACTAAAATTGTGAAATACTTCTTGAAATATAAGAGTGTATGTTTTATATTCTTGAGGTACTTCTTCCGTTCTTAAATAAATGCAACGGTCAACATTTCACACTTGCCGAGACACAACTTTGACCATTAATATATATAAATTTATATTAGTAAAAAAATTTTAAAAATTAGATATTGAAAATTTACAATGAGACAAATTTAACAATATTTTTTTCATAGAAATATATTCATACAATAATAAATAAAACTTAGTCAAAGTAGAACATGTGAATAGTGTAAAATTCCATATGTTGCATTTATTTAAGAACAAAGATAGTATATGTTTTCATTCGTTTATTATAATGGAAAAATGGACAAGAATAGTCCCAATTATTTATAATATGCTTAAGATAATCCAAAGTATCAATTTTCTCAAAATAATTTCAACTATTAAAATATCTTCTCAAAATATTCCACATATTACATACTCCGTATAAGTTATTTACGTGTAATTATAAGTCAGCGGAATATTTTGAAAAGATTTTTCAATAGTTGAGATTATTATGAGATAATTGATATTTTGAATTATTTCAAACATACCACTAATAGTTGAGATTATTCTTCTCTATTTTTTATGTTAGTTATAATTCAACACATTAACCCTAATTAATACAAGGGGCACGAGGGCCGGGTTTTCCTTAAATTTGGTTAAATTGAAGTTCAGTTAAAAAAGTGACTACTCGGTTTTCACTCCCACATGAAACACTTGGCCTTGATTTTGTTCGTGACCTAACTGGCCTTATTACTATCGGTCAATTAACGTAACGGTTTAACATATTTTTATCGAATTGTAGATAGCTAAAATTTTGACCAAGCCATTGGGAAAAACTGTGTGAAAATTTTCATATCAATCTTGAGATTCCAACCTTTGTTAGTAATATACGCTACGTGAATAATACAATAATACGTACGTTCGTGTATAATACGATACAATTATATAAAATACGGCTTAATATATGTTTCATACGTTCGTGAAATATATAAAGATACAAACACATTTTAAACGTTTCACAATTTAAAAATATGGCATATAATATGTGTCTTACATACTTATTTAATGATAGAAATAAAAAGTTATTTAACATTTGCACCACAATCTTCAACAATTTAAAATGTAAGGAATAGTTTTTTTTTTTTTTTCAGATTTACGGATTTAAATGCATATGTACAATACATAATAAAAATGACATTGCCTATTTAAGTAGAAGTGGAGAAATATTACAAGAAAATAGTTGATATTACTTTGACCATGAGTTTAGTGAGCCGCCACAACATTTTTTGATCTCTTTAGAGTCTTGGTATGGGTGGAGAACAAAAGTAATACAGTAGTAGTACAATAGAAATATCGAAACAGATTACGAATTTAAGAAGCTAATTCATTAAATGTAATGACCGTTAAACAATTAGGGAACATATAAGCCATAACGATTTTTTAAGCAATATAAATAATATTGAGTAGCTTGACATGCATTTTGTTTCAGTTGTATCACTCCATTAGGCTTCCGTTTAATGGTGTTTTTTTTAATAAAATACGTATCAATACGTATAGTACGTGTAGTATACATTTTATCCTTAAAGTACGTGAGTTTTTCATAATTTTCTGAAAAATTCATAAACAAAGGTATTATACGTAATAAAATACGTATCAATACGTACGGTACGTGTATTATACATTTTATCCTTAAAGTACGTGAATTTTTCAAAAAAATTTGAAAAATTCATAAACGGGAGTATTATACGTGAATTATACGTTCGAGTGTATTATACGCAAATTATACGCGAATAAACTAACAGAGATATTTCCAACAGATCTTGCAAGCAGGCCCAACCTAAAATAAGGACAGAAAGCCCGACCGCACAAAGCCCATGAAAATTGAAGACCCAAAATTAAATAATACGGTGTATTCCATATATAGTAATACTGTAATAGTACAGTATTATTATTAGTAAAACGAGAGCCCAATACACACTTGTGCGCCTCATTATACGGAGTATTAGATTATTAGTCCACCCTTCTTTTGACATTTTGAATCCTCACTGGAATGCTTTGCTTCCCTAAAATTCAGCCACGCACGCAGCTATATATATGAATCCATCTTTTTAGCTTTTCCAATTCATTAATTCAATTTTAATTAGTTGTAGCAATTTTTTACCAATACAATCGTCATTTATATTATATTCCCAACTATGTTAGAAAAAGGTCCATTTTTATTATTGCATAGGGTCTCACTTTCCCGATGCAAGAACATATTGGAACAAAATTACTTATCCTATTTTATTTACTATTAGTTCATATTCATATGTATTTTTTCTGTGATGTATCCGCTCCACATTTATTGCATTTTAGGTAACTTACATACAGTAGATATATATTGTAGCTAACATATGCTTGGTTGTAGCTTATATTTTAAGTGCAACTATTGTAAATCTCATCCGTAGAGATGATAGCATCATGAATTAACATGTACGATAGTATATACGGAACATGATCAGCGCTGGCCTTGGAATTGAAGTGCGGAGGCCCTAGGCCAAAAATCACATTATATTGATTTAGAGTATATATCACATTGATATGATTTCTATAACACGCACTAATTAAAGTCACATAAAATTATAATACGGAGTGTGAGATTAATTTTATATAAGCATAAATTCCAATTATATTGAAATTACACCATATATTGTGAACATGAAAAGAATAAATTTTTAAATGTAAACACATGCCAAACGTATCAATATCTGTACCTTTAATACAATATTGATCTTCTTTGATAAAATTGATATGAAATAAACTGATAAAGTTCATAATGTGTAATTAGAGAAGAAAGTGGAAGAAATACTACACTGAACATTGAGGGTGCGTGCATGCCTACTTATATTACAAGAATAGTGATAATGTGTGATAGGAAAGAGAGAGATACATGCATGTATGGCCCATGCAATATACATGCATATGTGTTCACACATGAGTGTACTACAGTGAGGTTACAACACATGTGGTCTAATAATAATATAGAGTTTGTGATAATATTTCAATACTCCCCCTCAAGGTGGAGTGTGAAGGTCACAAACACCCAACTTGCTTCGGAGAAATTGAAATCGATCTGCACCGAGCGCTTTTGTAAAAATGTCTGCTACTTGATTGACCGTGTGTATGGAATATGGCTGAATTTCTTTACTGGCAACACGCTCTCTGACAAAGTAACAATCCATCTCCACATGTTTGGTGCGTTCGTGAAATACAGGATTAAGTGCAATGTGACGTGCTGCTTGATTATCACAGTAAAGAGGAGTGGGACTCATGTGGTTGATTGTAAGATCTCGGAGTAGCCACCGTAGCCATAATATCTCACTAACTGTGATGGCCATGGCACGGTATTCGGCTTCTGCGGAAGAACGAGAAACAACAGATTGCTTTTTCGTGCGCCAAGATATTGGGGAACTACCAATGGTGATAAAGTATCCAGTACTCGAACGACGTGTGAAGGGACATCCTGCCCAATCAGAATCACAATAGCCTTTCAATCCGAAGTCAGAATCAGACGACAAAAATATGCCTTGGCCTGGTGTTTGTTTCAAGTAGCGCAAGACACGTGTGGCTGCATCGAGGTGGGTTTGGCGTGGATTGCTGAGAAATTGACTGAGTTGACTAACGGAGTAAACAATATCTGGGCGGGTTACCGTGAGATATAATAATCGGCCAATCAATCTTCGGTAGGAAGAGGCATCCACTAGTGGGCTGTTATCGTCTGGTCGAAGTTTCAAATTTTGCTCCATGGGAAATGAGCTGGGGCGTCCCGCCAGAAAACCACTTTCCTCTAAGATGTCGAGAGTGTATTTCCTTTGACTTAGAACAAAACCGTCAGGAGAGCGAGCAACTTCGATTCCAAGGAAGTATTTTAATTTTCCCAAGTCTTTGATACTAAACTGCGTGTCCAAGTAACCCTTGACGGTGGAGATATGAGTGGCGCTGTTTCTGGCCAAAATGACATCATCAACGTAAATAAGAGCGAAAGTGGTGATTGAACCTTGTTTGAAAATAAATAAAGAGTGATCTGCCCGGGACTGACGAAAGCCTATGCCATGAAGAGCTTGAGTAAATTTTTGATACCAGTTGCGGGAAGCTTGACGTAGTCCGTATAAGGATTTTTGTAACTTGCAAACACGAGTGTCTCCACTCTTAAGGAAACCTTGCGGAATACGCATATAAACATCTTCAGAAAGATCTCCGTGAAGAAATGCATTGTTTACATCAAGTTGGTGCACTATCCAATTACGTTTGGCTGCAACGGCTAGTAAGCATCGCACCGTGACAAGTTTTGCCACCGGTGCAAATGTGTCATGAAAGTCAATTCCCTCAACCTGAGTAAATCCTCTAGCAACCAATCTAGCTTTGTAGCGCTCTATATCGCCATTAGGTTTATATTTAATTTTATAAACCCATTTAGAGTCCACAACTCTTTTTCCCGGTGGTAACTGGACTAGGATCCAAGTGTTATTTTCTTCCAAAGCAGTAATTTTTTTTTGCATGGCCGCTCTCCATAAAGGATCTTGTACAGCCTGTTTGAAATTTTTCGGCTCATCACGTGAAGTGATGGCTGCTAAATATGCTTTGTGAGTAGGTGTAAATTTATCATAATTAATAAAATTAGAAATAGGATATACCATCGAGTGAGCTGATTGATTAGTGGTTCGCGAATGGTCTAGCGAGGGGGGCAAATCAGTCTCATAATCTTGTAGGTGCTTCGGACATCTTCTAATTCTTTCACCTCTTTTTGGTTCATTTTGAGGCACAATGATATTATTAGGAGCATTGACTGGAGATTGTACGTGACTAGACCCCTCTGGCTCACAAGTTGGATGTATGCTTCCATCCAAACAAGTTCTGCCTTCCATGCCTTCCTGTGTAGGACCCCTTGTACCTGCTTGTTGGTGATGCTCCACTTGTGAGTTCCCACCCAAAACATTAATGCTATTATTAGGGAGATTTGTTATACTCGTTGGAGATCCACTTATCACCCTCTCATCTAGGAACTGTTGTCGGCCACTGGTATCCACGCTCACCGCACCAGGGATGCAATTATTTTTATCTCCATTCGTTGTTGTGGGCCCTGTTGTCTTTTCTTGTTCTAGGAGCTGTGCGGAGCTGCTGTGTGCGTCCAAAAAATGCTCACTGACATGTGTTCCTGTGGACCAACTCTCCTTTCGAACAACTGTTGGCCCCTCTCTTTGAACGAACGGCTGAGCTTCAGTGTTGGAGTCCGATCGGTGAAATGAATCACAGAAAGGTGGACAATTTGCTGTAGAGTTTTGATTTAACAATTGCTGGTATACTCGATCAATCAGAATACCAAAATCCATTTCCTTATTTTCAACATTTTTGAATGGAAAATTGTCTTCAAAAAATGTTACATCTCGAGAACTATATACGGATTGTTTTTGTAAATCAAAAACTCGATAAGCCTTTTGTCCATATGGGTACCCAATAAATATACAAGGACTCCCCCTTTCACTGAATTTATCTTTTCTTTTATTATCGTGTGCATACACTAAACACCCAAACACCCGTAAATGGTCATAATTCGGCACTTTCCCAAGCAACATTTCAAAAGGACTTTTGTTGAAAATAACGGGTGAGGGAAGCCTATTTATGATATAAACAGCAGTCAAAATGCATTCGCCCCAAAAATCAATAGGTAATCCAGACTGAAAACGGAAAGCCCTCGCAATTTCCAATATATGTCTATGCTTACGTTCTACAACTCCATTTTGTTGTGGTGTGTCTGTACACGATGTTTCTAATAATATCCCAGTGCGTCCATAATAATCAATTAAATTGTTGGTTTGAAATTCTACACCATTATCAGCTCTTATCCGTTTGACCTTTTGCTCAAATTGAGTATAAATCATGTTGCAAAATTGAATTAACAACTGAGATACTTCAGATTTATTCTTCATTAAATAAACCCACACACCTCGAGTGAAATCATCAACAATAGATAAGAAGTACCGTGCACCGGAGATTGAATCGCACCGATAAGGTCCCCAAATATCGCAGTGTATCAATTCAAAGCAACGAGTTGTCTTAATGGCACTTGTAGGGAAGGGTACTCTAGTTTGCTTAGCTCGGACGCAAGGATCACAAAAATCATTAGTTCGTTGAAATCCTTTGAGTGAACTAATGTGATGTATCTTTCCGTCGGAAGCGTGACCCAAACGTTGATGCCATAAATCAGAGGTAATGGAAACTGACATTGCCACCCCCTCACTCCTCGAGCACTCCAGATAATAAAGACCATCACGGAACTTACCACCACCAATCAGCTTTCTCGAGGATAAGTCCTGAAAAATACAAAAATCGGAGAAAAAAATCAATGCACAATTTAGATCGCTAGTTAGACGACTAGCTGAAAGTAGGTTGCATTGAAATTTTGGGATGTATAGGACACGTTCAAGACGGAGCCCATTGGGGAAGTATAAACTTCCGACAGCAAGAACTGGAACTGATTCTCCGTTAGGAATTTTAACTGAGGATTTTGGCACAGGACTAACAATATTAAAAAGATTGACGTCACTACAAGTGATATGCTCAGTAGCTCCGGAATCAATTATCCAAGGATGAGCATGTGGAAATTTGTATGCCATATCTACATTAGCACTACAAGAGAAAAATTAGGAGAACAAAAAAACTAGATTTTTTGTTTCCAGGATTTCAGCTCTGATACCATGATAAAATTGATATGAAATAAACTGATAAAGTTCATAATGTGTAATTAGAGAAGAAAGTGGAAGAAATACTACACTGAACATTGAGGGTGCGTGCATGCCTACTTATATTACAAGAATAGTGATAATGTGTGATAGGAAAGAGAGAGATACATGCATGTATGGCCCATGCAATATACATGCATATGTGTTCACGCATGAGTGTACTACAGTGAGGTTACAACACATGTGGTCTAATAATAATATAGAGTTTGTGATAATATTTCAATATTCTTTCTTTTTGAATTACAAATTTACTAAGAACCTAATTAACCACATTTTTTCAATAGAGCTAGTTTGTAAAGAAACTTCAAATTAGAAAATTCAAAAATACAAATATTTGTGAAAATTACAAATAAAACCAAATAGCTAGTACCATCAATGTATTATTCTGCTATAATGGGTTAATTGGTTATTGAAAACCATTGATAAGAATAACATAATTGATGTTATTCTTATTAACACAATATTTTTGAGTGAACTTCAAATTGGTTAATTACAACAATTGAAACATAATTGGTCAACTAATCAAAGACGGAAAGAGGAATTGCAACAATTGAAAAATATTTGGTTATTATTTTAACACAATTCTAAGTCCTTAATTAACCCTTGAGAGCTAAGCACTTAAGCTAGCGAAACTAGGAAAGTACGTACCATCTCTCAAGTCTAGCTAGGGAGAGGGTTAGAGGAAGCTAAGGAATTATGATGTTTTTACTTTGGACTAAAATTTTTGGTGTGGTCTGATAATGTCCGGTCTTTGTGTATTTCGTAATTGTCAAGTCTGGTCTGGTTTGATCTGATTGGTCTGGTCTGATCTGATTTGGTCTTATCTGATTTGATTCTTATTGTTTAAGAATGGAAGGCTAAGAAGTGAGTAAGCTTGAATGACTGAGTGCATTTAGAAGGTAATGCAAGGTATAAATTTTCTTCTCTAGTTCTCTCTGCTCGACGCTCGTTTTGTTTGGCAGCTTTGTTTTCCAAATGATTAAAATTAATATTACTCATACAAGGTAAAAAAAATCCCCCCCTCCCCCCAGAAATGAGGCCCTGGGCAATTTCCTGGCCTTACTCCCCTCTTAATTAGTTGGCTCTGAACATGATGTACTTTGTTGATTAAGGAAAATACATTTTTCATGATACAATTTGGGATAATATCGATATATTAAAAGTGTGAACTGGTCCCTCCTTGTTAGACATCATTTTGGTACGATTTTTTTTTTGAACGGAAAATTTTGGTACGAAAAATGGCAACTCATTTTATACTATCTCCTCTTATGGTGAGAAGTAATGACGTATTATTAATGATCAAAGGAAGTATTTATAGTACAAGAGTCCTGAGCTAGGGAAACTATACAAAGCTATACAACCAGGCCAGGCCCAATACATACAATACATAATAATAATAATAATATATTAGGTCGTAATACGCCCCCGCAAGATGGAGGTTCCATTGGAAACTCCAAGCTTGGATCGAAAATGCTCAAACAAGGACTGTCCCAGCGGCATGGTTAGTGCATCTGCAATTTGTAACTTGGTGGAGATGTGTGAAACTCTTAATTGACCACGTTGAATAAGCTCCCGAACAAAGAAAAAATCCAATGCAAGATGTTTCATCCGAGAGTGAAAGACAGGATTAACACAAACATAGGTAGCACCTTGATTATCACAATATAGTACAGCTGTACAGGTGCAAAAGGCAAGTGAATCCCCAACTCGTGTAACACATTTTTGACCCATAAAATTTCGGCACTGGCATTGGCTACAGCTCGGTACTCTGCTTCTGTAGATGAACGAGAAACACTCTTTTGTTTGGCGGACTTCCAAGAAATAATATTAGGACCAAGATAGAGAACATAGGCCGTAGTAGACCTCCCATCATCAGTTGTACCACCCCAGTCCGAATCAGAAAAGGCAGTAAGCTGTAGACCCTGAGATTTATGTAGATACAAGCCATAATTCAACGTACCTTTGAGATATCGAAAAATACGTTTGATAGCCTTCCAATGCTCAATGGAAGGGAAATGCATGTACTGCGAAAGACGATTTACGGCGAATGATATATCAGGTCGAGTGAAAGACAGGTACTGCAGCTGGCCAAGTGCACGTCGGTAAGTGGTGACCTCGGCAAAGGCTGCTGCCGAAAGAACATGACTTGCACTCATGGGCGTGACCGCCGGTTTGATGCCTAGCATGCCGTGACTCTCAAGAATATGGAGAATATATTGTCGCTGAGATAAGAGCATACCAGTAGAGGTAGGAATAACCTCAATACCAAGAAAGTGATGAAGAGAACCCAAGTCTTTTACAGAAAACGCCTTGGTGAGTTGAGAAATAAACTGAGTAAGCACAGAGTTAGAACTACCCGTCAGTACAATATCATCCACATATACCAGAAAATATATAAAAACACCCGCATGATTATAAATAAATAGAGAGTGATCCGTTTGGGAACGCCGAAAACCCATGCGAAGCAAAAATCGGGATAATGCCAAGTACCAGGCACGGGGGGCCTTCTTGAGTCCATACAAGGCCTTCTTAAGACGGCACAGGTGGTTAGGATGACGAGGATCTTCAAAACCAGGTGGCTGCACCATATATACCTCCTCCTCTAAGGTGCCATGCAAGAAAGCATTATTAACATCTAGTTGTCTGATTGGTCAGGCCCGAGACAAAGCAATCGTAAGAACAATACGTAAAGTTGCTGGCTTGAATACAGGACTGAATGTCTCAGAATAGTCACGACCAGGCTGCTGGAGAAAACCACGGGCAACTAGACGAGCCTTGAAGCGAGCTATACTCCCATCAGAGTTGCGCTTCACCCGAAAAATCCAATGACAGGTAATCGGAGTATGATGAGCAGGAGGAACCAAATCCCACGTATGATTACGTAGTAAGGCTTGATATTCTTCATTCATAGCTTTCTTCCATCGGGAATCCTGCAAAGCAATCTTCAAAGAGGATGGTTCAAGTGTAGGGGAAATGGGATGCACATGAGTATTATTCACAAAAACACCACTATAATATCTGGGATTGGGTTTGCGTTGGCGTACTGGGCGAGAAGAGGTGGCTGGGTCTGGAGTAAGGGTTGGCGAGGGGGGAGTTGGATTTGGTGTAGCAGTAGGTGTTGTAGGTTGAGGAATGGCAGTGTGAGGAGCTGCAGTTTCGGTGGGTTTACTGGTGGCCATAGGAAAGAAAAACGGAGGAGGTGTTGTGCGAGGGAATGGCAGCATTGGAGGTCCACTATGCTCGACAGGTGACGGGACAGGCGAGAGAAACGGGAAGACGCTAGGAACAAACCAGACATGACGGGAGACATAGACACGACCCGAGTGATGATCCAGACAGTAAAAGGCAGACTGGGTGAGAGAATAACCAAGAAAGACACACAGAACAGATCGAGGTTGTAGTTTAGTAGTTGAATAGGGCCGAAGCCAGGGATAACACAGGCAACCAAAAGGCTGAAGTTTGGAGAGATTGGGCGTTTGGTTATGTAATTTGGAATATGGAGAGGCTCCATGCAGAGTAGGAGTAGGCATTCTATTGATAAGATAGACTGCAGTAAGGAACGTATAAGACCAATACTAAGTAGGTATCCCAGCATGATGCATTAATGCCAGACCAGTTTCAACAATATGACGATGTTTGCGCTCAGCTAATCCATTATGCTCAGGTGTGTGAGGAGGTGTGGTAAAGTGAGAGATGCCATGGTTGTTGAGGTAAGGACGTAATTTAATAAATTCACCGCCGTTGTCTGAAAAAAAATTAATTATTGGTGAATTAAAATATTTTTCAACAAGACGATGAAATTGAGGAAAAATTGTGGCAACATCAGATTTTCTCTTTAAAGGATATAGCCAGATATAACGAGTAAAATAATCCACAAAGGTAACATAATAAGAATAACCATCAATGGAAGGAACACTGGAACTCCATACATCAGAATAAATTAATTCTAACGGTTTGGAAGCAACCATCGTATTATTAAAGAACGGAAGTTTATGACTTTTGCTAATAGAACAAGGCATACAATGAAAACTAGGAGAAAACTTAGTGTTTGAATTAGAAGATAATGACTGCATGACACGACGCGAAGGATGACCAAGTGTGTGATGCCAGGTGGATTGAGTGACGTTGACATTAGCGGAAGTGGAGACTAGTGCATAGTAGACATCATGCTGATTCACCCCTCGCAGAAGTGGCGCCCCCGTGATGCGATCCTTCACAATAAAATAAGTAGGAAAAAATTCAACAGAAACAGGATTAGTTTTGCAAAGCTTGGCTACAGAGATAAGGTTCTTTTGTAGTTTGGGGACACATAAAACATTGGATAAAGATAGGTTACGGGTAGGGGTAGATAAAATAGTGGTACCTTTATGAGTAATATTAAGTGACTTACCATCCCCTAACTTAACCTCCTCGGGTCCTCCATACTCCAAATAAGTAGGCAATTGAGACACATCTGACGTGATATGATGAGAGGCACCGCTGTCAAATAGCCATGGTTGATGCTGCATGGAAGGAGGAGCAGAGACATAGTTGGCGTGCGGACCCGGCTGTGGGATGACATTGTGGTTCCGAAGAAAACGCTAAAGTTTGCGGCAGTTTTTAACGTCATGTCCGATGTTGTCACAAAAATGGCATTGGAGCTGCCGATAAGATCCACGGCCTCCTCCAGGAGCGTACGAACCACGGCCACGACAACACTGACCAGAAAAACCACCACGGCGGACGCCCTGATTTTCGCCGTCTCGCTGGCCAGGCAAGTCGCGGTTTCCTCGCTGTCCGGAGGTGTAGTTCGCCGTAGGAAGCAGTGGCGGGGAAGTTGAGTTCACAGCGGCCTGCTTGGCTTCGTGCTCAAGGAGGATGTCCTGAAGGGTAGTGAGTGGAAGAGGGGTCTCCCGAACCCGAACGGCAGCAAAAATATCAGAATATTCCTGGCCAAGTCCATTGAGAATTCCAATTACAAGATCTTCTTCGGGCATAGGGTTTTGAGAGAGCGCCAAAGCGTCAGCAAGTCCTTGCATCTCGGCTAGATATTCAGTGATGGATTTTGTGCCTTTAACAGTTTTAGCAAAGGTAGACTTGAGCGACATGATTCTACCACGAGATAAACCGGCATAGATTTGAGAGAGGCGATCCCATGCCTCCTTAGCCGTGCTGGCCGAAGAGATAATAGGCTGGATGTTGTCGGAGCAACTGCCTAGAAGAGCACTGAGAATAGTTTTGTCCTGACGGTACCAAGTTTGATATACCGGATTCAGAGTGGATTTGTCCGCACCAAGGTGACGAGCTGGTGGTGTAAGGGTGCCATCAACATATTCTTCCAGGCCAAGTCCAATGAGAGCAGCGAAAACCTGGGATTTCCAAACAGGGTAATTGGAGGAGGTGAGTTTGATGGGAAAGTGCGTAGAGGCCGTGATAGAGACCACGGTGGAATCGGCGTTGAGCACCATAGCGTGACAAAGATCGAAGATGCAACGGCACAGAACCCTAGGTGCGGCTGCCGTATACGGTCGAAGGAGTATACCAAAAAAAAATTAATGAGATGTTTTAGCTCTTTTGGAGTGTGGCTCTTGATACCATCTTATGGTGAGAAGTAATGACGTATTATTAATGATCAAAGGAAGTATTTATAGTACAAGAGTCCTGAGCTAGGGAAACTATACAAAGCTGTACAACCAGGCCAGGCCCAATACATACAATACATAATAATAATATATTAGGTCGTAATATCTCCAACCCACTAACATTGGAATAAGTTAAGAATGATTTACTGTTATTTTAATATTTTACATGCTTTTTGTATCTACTTTGGAAAATTTCCCTAAAACAATCCAATTGTGTAGTTAACGTAATTGAGAAATTATCAATCACGCTATACTTTTAATAATGGAGAATACGCAATATTTATTAAGGAAGACAATTTTGGAAGATGACAATGCGTGCAATGCGTGGAAGAATTACAAGGTGTGGTTAGACTTTAGAGACAGTAATCAAGTTTCTTTAAAGTTGTACAGTTGCAACTTCCAACTAATTATCCATCGAGAAATTGTACCTTTAAGTCCAATGTAATAAATATCGTAAATGGGAAATGGTTTTTCTAGTACTATCGTATTAATTTTTATCTTTTTAATTAAGTTATTTGTTGCTCATAAACTTGATTTTACTTGAATAATAACTTTTTTTGTTTGGTCAGCCGACGCTTAGCTAATAATAATGATATGTTTTTTAATTTATTATAGTGTTTTGTTCTATATTTTGGAGTTGGAGTTGGCATTATAATCTCTTCCTTCGGAGTGTTAGAATGTTTTCTTTTGGACTGAAATTTGATGGTCTGGTCTGTTTAAGTCTGCTCTGGTCTGGTCTGATCTGAACTGGTCTGGTAAACGTCTGGTCTCTGTGTATTTTATAACTATCCAAGTCTGATCTGGTCTGTTTAAGTCTGGTCTGTTCTGGTCTGTTTAAGTCTGGTCTGGTCTGATCTGGTCTGGTCTGGGACTGAAAAGAGTCCAAAAGAAAACATCCTTAATTAAATTACCAAATACAAAAATATATAATGTTGCACTTTGATACCTTGACTTTGAAATGAAATAAATTAATACCATAACTATATACTATCGTATATATAAATATTTCAAATAGCAATACAATTCAATTTTCGGATCAAAAGATCCTAGGTGGCAACAAGAACTCTATTTGTACAGTCCATGATACATTACTTATATTCATGCCACCAATGTACGGTGGACTGTAGATATGGAATTTTCGTCACCTCGTCAGACGTTTTGACTGAGAATTTGAATAGTATTGCAGTTCAATTGAAACATTTACGTATACTAATATACTCCGTATATAGTTATGATAGTGGTTTCTTTGATTTAAGAGTACAAAAACGCAACAAAATCAACAATCAATGCATAATTTATGCATTTAGCATATTGTACCACAAGATTCAATATAACAAGTTTCATCAGTAATATAATTACCAAGTATATATGAAAACACACTATATACGCTCCAATGTGAGGAGAACCCAGAAACTAACAAAAGTCTGAAGAAAAAACATCAAGAAATCATAGCCACACGATTTGAAGGAATACTATCTATAACGTCAAGACCAAGATCTGTGAACGTAAGAACCCCTCCATCATTGCACCTTGATAGCAGCCTGGCAGCCTCTTCTTTGGTCAACAATATTTTTACTTTGACTCCTCCAGAGTTCTTCTTCTTGACTGATTCTTCCTCACTTTCTTCTCCTCCTTGTTGACCCAAGTCAAACCTCACTTTCTTCTTGATCTTATTGTGAGATGGTGGCTTCTTTGTGGTGTCTAGACCCTCTCTATAAACATGTACTGTGGTTTGTACAGCTTTGGGTTTTCTTGCTTTATCACACTCTTGTGGGCTTGTTTTCCTGAGGAAAGGATTGAGACTTCTCATCAACATGGTTTAATTTCTTCCTTTTTTGGTTGAACTGTGATAACCTATGGGTTCTACACTTAGCTTCTACAGAGATATGGAATTGAAGTGGTGAATATATATAGTTGGAGGAAGCTAAGCTAAGTGTGTAGTTTGAAGAATATTGGGAAAACACGGTGTGTTTATATATTGAAGGCAATCGTTGAATTGCTTGGTGGTTTCGTGTGGTAGCTAGGAAACTTCAATGCAAAAAAAAACTAGGAGTGTGGGACTTTAATTATTTTGTACTATTATAGGAGTGTTCATACTTAATAGAGAGTGATATCTAACGAACTTTTGTTTCCTACTCATCAACATAAAGTAATATTCAAATGCGCGCAAGTAAAACATTAATTGAATTGTAACTTATAACTCAACACATAAACCCTAGCCTGTTTACGTAAGGGGCATGTGGCTTTTTACTTAAATATGACTAAATTGAAGTTGAATTAAAAAAGTAACTACTTTTATACAATAAAGGTAAAGGAAACAAAATTAAATTAGTCTAATTTAAATTTTTACTATGAGGTGTTTGGTTAGCATCTATTAGCTAATAATCTTTGGTTGATTTGATTTTTTTTTGGCCTTCTGACGAGCTCAATCAGTTTTTTGGGGTGTTTGATCAATGACTTTCTCACTTCCGAGCAATAACCAATTAACGCATTCTTGTGGATGCAGGGAGGAACATGAGATGCCCTCGATGAGTTAGTAGGTGCCTTTGACGAGAATAGCTCACGGATCTTAATTGATTTGGTTTTAATTGTATGAGGATCAAAAGAAAGTAATCAGGGATCCTATTTTGGGAATAATGAATTTATAATCCTACTTTGGAATTTTAACTATGGTTTATTCCTATTTAGGGAATAATAAGTTTATAGTCCTAATTATAGTCTAATTCACTCATTACTTACATGAAGTTTATTATATACTCTGTATTTGACATATATATCAAATTTATAGCTGTACTAGTGTCATTTATCTAAACTATATATGAAACACTCAACTTGGGTATTATTAAAAACATTTCACCTGCTTAATTATTCTGTATATAGTTAAGTTTCGACCCCTTGGGTCATTTTTCTGATTGTGCCAAAGCTTACTCCCCCAAGATTCATTACGCCAATTTCATTTTAAAGTTTTCTATTTCGACATATATTTGGAGATGGCGTTAGTCAAGCTTCGTCCTAAGTATAATTCTAAGAAACGTCAAAAGCGATTGCGCCCAGCTCTTGCGATCGTCAAGGCCGGTTTTGGTTTATGCATCATGACCTCAAGGTCTTAAACGCTTAGAATTGAAGGTGTTTACTTCGCTGCTAAAGTCACACTTAGGTTAGTAAGACATGTGAAGTAAAGACACAAGCTGCTTAAGAAGCTGATTACTAACCGAAAAAAGTTCTTAAAGTGCCGCTTACTAAGCATACCATCCTCATGTATTAATTAAGCGACACTTTAATCTTTTTCAATTTCTGAATTTACCCTTACCCTTACCCCTTGCCCTTACCTATTGTTACCCCTCTACCCACCCCGTCCCCACCCAACCATAACCCCTTCACCCCTACCACATGCCCCTACCTCGGTCCCACCCCACCCCGACCCTTAACCCCTTACCCTACCCTTTTACCCCCTACCATCTTCCCCCACCTTGACCCCACCCCGACTCATCCTACCTACCTTACCTCGACCATACCCCTTACCCCACTGATACCCCTTCCTTACTCCCTTACCCCCTACCACATGCCCCTACCTCGACCCTACCCCACCCTCCCCCACCCCTAGCTCTAACCACCCTACCCCGACCATAACCCTTACCCCCACCCCCACCCCTTACCCTACCACTTTAACTCATACCACCACTTGCCCTGACCTCAACCCGACCCCACTGAGGGTGTTGGGGAGTAGGGGTAGAGGGTAAGGTCGTGATAAGGGTAGGGGTAGGGGTAGGGATCAAGGGTGTGGAATTGGGGGTAGGGTGTAGGGTAGAGGTAAAGGATGGGGTATAGGGCGGCTGGGTAGGGGTATGGGTACACGTACGAGGTGACCCCGCATATTATATTATATAATTGGCTTCATAAATATTTGTGTGTCTATATATGTATAAGGTTATTTTGGACAATTTTATGTTAAGCGGCATTTTAAATCCTTTGAAGTAACATGAGCTTACAACATTGCTTATTTTATGCACCGCTTATTAACGCGAGTCTTAATAAGCACCATTTTGTAACCCGTGAAGTAAATGTGTCCTTATTGTTTTATCCCTTTTATACGTTCGGGAGATTCTTGTGCTTGGAATTTCCTTTAAATATATTTTCCATTTTTGTTACAAAACTTTTCTTTAAATATTTCTACTTTAATTTCTTTGTAAGGGGTTAGTAAATACATTTACTTAGAATTCAATTTATTAATCATAATATCATCATACTAATTAAATTTAACAATTAATGAAAAAAATGTTAAAATAATTATTTCTAGTGTTAATATATTTTTATTTCAAAAAACAGTTTAAGTAGTTGTACTAACAATATTAAGAAAAATAATTGATTTCCTACAAAGTCACTTAACAAGTCACTTAACATCCATTTAATCAAACACCGCTTTGGAAACTACTAAGGGAGTGTTTGGAATGGATTCTACTTCTGCTTCTTCTCATTTTTAAAAAAGAAGCAGGTCAGAATCAGAATAAGTTTTTCAGAAGTTGGTTTCTTCCAACTTCTAAACAAATGCTTCTAGGAGTAATTTGAAGCTGCCAGAAGTACTTCTACACTTTCACTCAAACACTCTAATATTTGTTTTTGCTCCCAAAAGGAGCAGAAGTAGTTTTAAGAAGTAGATCCAAACACCCCCTAAATTTGTTCGCTAATGAAAACAGTCAATAGAATCTGCTATCATGAATCAACTAATAACATAATCAGCCAACAAGCGATTGCCGAACGCCTCTATGTCGTGCTAGTTATTTTGTAATTATCTAACGTGCTAATACACTACCTCCAGTACTGCTCCACAAGTTGATTTAGAATAATAGGTTCACTGTTTGTTTATAATTCTGCAAGCATGTTTTTTATTGGTGCATGTGCTTGCAATTTTGAAATTGATGATAATTGACTTTTTTCCTCTCATTTGAGAAATGTGATAATGTGATAGAAAATTGGTAAAAATAAGTGTGGGATGAGTGATGGAGGCATGAAGCCAAGGCTCAACATGTAAAAACTCTTTTTTTAACCTTTCACATTTTCCACATGGAAAGTAATGAAACTTATATACTCGGATAGGCGGGATAGCATGTACACAGGGACGGATTTAAAAGGGGCGCGGGGGCGACCGCCCCCCTTGGACTTTCAAATTTTTCTACTATATATGTAGTATTTTCATAAATTTTTCATACTTTAATTAGATATATGTTTTAGCCCCCTTGACTTTTAGTTTTCAAAGTTAATATACAGTTTTACATAGTGTAATACTTAATTGGAGATTTAGAATAAGTAAGATCTAAAATAATTTAGATAGTTTAAGACTTAGGGTACCCATTATATAAAAATTCCTAGGTTTTGTAATATTTGATTATCTTTATAGATAATTAGTTTTAAATTTTGTAAAAGAAAAAACGGTATTAAATAGTAAATACTAGACACACCAGTTAAACAGTTTTAGATCATGAGAAGTGAATCCAAAATATAAATGTTTGTTGACATTAAATTATACAATTCATTTACTTCTTACTTTCTAAAAGCAATTTATTGTATAAATAATAAACTTTAACGTATTTTAGCATTAATACAAATATAATATGTACCATATATATTAACAATACTACATATAATATTATTCTAAAGATAATATAATAATCTCATACATACTATTGTAATATTAAAAAAACTTCTCGTGACCCATGAACACCCTCCTTGGTAAACAAAAACTACAATTCAAAAACCATTTCTTTATTCCGATAAGATTCATGTGGTTAAACAAGACATAAGTTATTTCAAAGGCATTGATTGATGTTTAATTACCTTTTAAATTTTTTACTTTCAAATAATTCGACAAAATGTTATATATCCTTTTCTATTTTTTGAATAAAAATTAGCCGCAGAGCCCTACAATAGTGAAAAATTTTCGTCTCGCTATACTAGCGGAAAAAATTTGCCCCGCTACCTTAGCGAAAAAAATTTCTCCCCGCTACACTAGCGAATTTTTTTTGCCCCCTACACTAACAAAAAAATTTCGCCCCCCTTAAATTTAAATCCTGGATCCGTCCCTGCATGTACACTAACGCAACATTTTGTGACATCAAGATTTTATACAACACTCGAGGAAACATTCATGGGGCCGTTTTACACAGACATAGTGAACTAATCTAATGGTGAGATTAAAACTGTGTAACAAGAAAGGAAGCTGGAGGAGCTCTTCAGCTCTAACATATTTTACCTTATTAATACATTTGGAATGGTTTGATCTATGCACATATGGCATCTATGATTTTATCTGTGTTATTTAAAATACTCCGTAGCTTCGAAGTTCCACTTTTAATTCGATCCTAGCTTAGTTAGCTTCAAATTGTGTTTGTTGGACCTAGTTCATAATGGCTAGTTACGGGCACCTAGTTCGTTAACTCGTTTGCCGGAGAAACGAACGGAAAATAGGCTAATAGCTAGTGCATTCAAATGGTGGCAGTGTGCGCTATAATTCCATGAGAAATGCTAGTGCCTAGTGGTACCCCATTTTGGGTACCCATTAATTGAAGAATTCAATTGCATCAATCATGAAACTTCCTCCATGTGCAAGCAACAACCATGAAACTTCCTCCATGTGCAAGAATGACAAAGGGAGCTTCCTCAACCACCATTGAAGTTTCATCATATTTAATCGCACATTCCTCCCACCTTCATACTACCTTGGTTTGGTACTATAAATAGAGAGCATGAAGAGTCTTTCTATCATCAAGTAAATTAGAATAGATCATCATAGCACAACCAAGAGTGTTGTGACTTGTGAATATCCTTGAGAGATATGTGAGATGTTGTTTTGAGAGTTTTTAGTTAGAGTTTGTATGTCTCTTCTTTCTATTCTTGAAAGTAACAGAAGTGTTTTTATCTCAAATTAGCACGATCCTGTTATTCGCAACAAGTGGTATCAGAGCCTGGTTGAGCTTTTGATATTTTTGCCAGATTTTTTCAGACAACATTCTATTGTCTGAAAAATCGAGTTTTTCAGTATTGCTCAGAATTGCAATCTGAATATACCGTTGGATTCATCTCGTCGAGACGAGAAAATTGGTATTTTTGGGGAATATTTTGGCCACCGGAAACTGCCGTACGCGCTCCGACACGCCGGCGAAAGCTGCCTGCGTCATCCCGTACGGTAGACGCAGTCTCAAGGAGGAAGGCTACCAACGTCATCGCTGACGTCATCAGCCAGCCAGAGCTGCATCAGCAACACGTCAGCGCTACATGTCCAGTCCCAGCACAGTCAGCCGCCACGTCACCACTCCATTGCCATCTTTCACCAGCGTCCAGACAGCTGCCACGTCATCGCCCAGTCAGCGTCGCGTCAGCGCCACGTCACCTGTCACGTTACTGGTCAGTTTTTAAATTTTGAAAAATTGCATTTTGGTCCCTCAATTTTGGAAAAATTATAATTTCAGCTTATAATTTTTCGATGCATATTGCAGAGAATATGGCATTCGACATGAGAAGTCAATACCACGCACCCCTCAACACAAATGGCGTTGCTGAAAGAATGAACCAGACTATCATGTAGCGTGTCCGGAGCATGCTGAATATGGCTAAACTTCCGAAGTCATTCTGGGGAGAAGCAGTCAACACCGCATGCTATCTTATCAACCGATCACCTTCAGTACCACTGAAATTTGAAGTTCCAGAGAGGTTATGGACAGGTAAGGATCCTACATACTCACATCTTAGAGTATTTGGTTGTTCATCATATGCACATGTATCCAAAGAGCTCAGATAGAAGCTCGATGCAAGAACTATCCCATGCATTTTTGTTGGCTATGGAAATAAGGAGTTTGGATACAGGTTATGGGATCCTAAGGAGAAAAAGGTGTTCAGAAGTACGGACGTTGTGTTCCATGAAGATTTGACAATAGAAGACATTGAAAAACCCACAATGTTACGAAAGTCAAATGAGGGTGCTAGAGTTATAAATGAAGCACCAGCAGAGAACAAAGTGCGTGAAGATAACTCAGAAGCAGAAGAAGACGAGTAGACAGAAGAGAGTGCAGAGAAAGGGGAGACACAACCCACCTCGTCAGACACAGATGATGGTAGATCTTCTCAGATGGTTCCTACTGTTCGTAGATCTGAACGAGGACATATACCATCGACAAGGTACACATCATCTGAATATCTTTTGTTAATTGAAAATGGAGAACCAGAGAGTATCAAGAAGCTGTATCTCATAAGGATAAAGAAAAATGGATAATAGCAATGCACGATGAGTTAGAATCTCTGCAGAAAAATCAAACTTATGAGATCGTAGAACTTCCTAAAGGGAAGAAGCAGGGGAGGATCTATGTTAGGGCTATGGTGGGCTGAAGCCCAGGGCAAAGTAAAAAAAACTTATTATTATTAAGGTATTATGTTTAAAAAATTGCATCCAGCCCATCCCAAATTTTTCTATAGCCCAGTCCAATTTCTCAGCCCAGCCCATAATACAAAATCTTAACATCTAAAAATCTAATCTAAATGTTATCCACATCACCCTCATACTTAATAATTGACACTTAGTATATACATATAAGGACTTTATTGACATGTTCACAACAATTTTTAAAGTGATTGAGTATTTTCAAAAACATTGCCCAAAAGTGAGTTCTTGGGCATAAGTTCGTAGTGTACATAAACACTTTTCATGTTTTGAATTTGTGATCCTTTACTTTTTTTTTTCCTCCAGGGGGGTCTGGGGGAAGGGGGGCTGGGGGAGCCCGGAGTAATCAGGTATGAAACTCACTCCGTTGAGTTTCGCACCCTTGTGTGCCTAGCGGATTTCGAACTCGAGACCTCCCACTAGACACGGTAACCTCACAATCAGCTGGGCTGGAATGCTTGGTTATGGAAATAATGAATTCTGTCAAGGCCTTCAAAATTTTTTATTTGATATCTTGTTAGCCATGAGAGACATTTTTCCATTACACAACCGATCATTCTAGAGGAATTGACAAAAAGCGGATGGGAAGGCTTTCTTGAAGAAGTAAAGGAGTTTTGCTCAAAACATGAAATTCATGTACCGAAGTTGAATTTTGAATATACGGTTGGTCATTGCAGAAAGAAACTACAGTTGAACATCATTATCACTTTGGTGTTTTCAATGAGGCTCCTTTCTTTGAGTGCTTCATTGGATCCAAAAAATTTATATGGGTCATCCAATGTCGATGTTATTTGTACTCTTGCAAGGAATTTCTATCCCGAAAATTTTAGTAGTCAGGACATTCATGCTTTGGAATTCGAGCTGCAACACTATGTTCATGATGTATTCATGTACAAAGTTTTAGTATCTACATTTGTTGAATTATGTGAGGAGTTGATTAAGAGCAGAAAATCTGATTCATATGTTATGATGAGTAGATTGATTTTCCTTTTATTGAACTTACTGTTCTTTTGCAAAATTAGAACACTCGTTTTATGCCATGAAACTTCTAAAGGCAGCACTCCTCAACAAAATGGATGATGACTTTATACTGAAAAGACATTACTCTTAGTATAGATGTAGACTGTATTGTTGATGAGTTCTTTTTGTTTCAAAGCCTCGTTGAGAACAAATTTAATGGAGAACTCTTATATTTGATTTTTTGTTTATTTTGAAAATTTTCAATGTATTATTATTTAAGTGTTTCAGCCCAGCCCAACATGAAATCCTGGGTCCGCCCCTGGGAAGAAGGCACTGAGGAACAAATGAGTGTTCAAGCTGAAGAAGGATGCAAGCGGACAAGTGGTGAAACAAAAAGCTCGGTTGGTTGTCAAAGGGTTCCAACAGAAGAAAGGAATTTACTTTGATGAGATTTTTGCACCAGTTGTCAAGATGACCTCAATCCGAGTTATACTTGGCTTGGCAGCAAGTATGAACTTGGAGCTTGAACAGATGGATGTGAAGACAACATTTTTTCACGGAGATTTGAAAGAAGAAACCTATATGCAGCAGCCGGAAGGTTTTGAGAACTCAAATGATAATTTTGTGTATAAATTATCTAAGAGTTTAATTTGTATGGCTTGAAGCAGGCACCAAGGCAGTGGAATAAGAAGTTCGACTCATGCATGAAGAGTCAAGGCTACAAGAAGACTACTGCGGATGAGTGTGTATACATCAAGAAACTTCCTGACGGTACTTTCATTGCTCTTCTACTATATGTAGATGACATGTTGATCGTTGGGAAAGATGCAGTGAAGATAAACCAACTGAAGAAAGAACTCTCTAAGTCTTTTGATATGAAAAACTTAGGACCGGCTCAATAGATTCTTGGGATGCAGATCACTCGAGACAGGAAGAATTGCAAGTTATGGCTATCTCAGGAGAAGTACATTGAACGAGTACTTAAGAGATTCAACATGAATGATGCCAAACCAGTAAGTGTTCCATTTGCGAATCACTTCAAGTTGAGCAAAAGAACATGCCCTACATCCAAGGAAGAGATCACGGAGATGTCAGCAGTTCCATATTCTTCAGCAGTTGGGAGTTTGATGTACGTCATGGTATGCACAAGGCCAAACATCGCACAAGCAGTGGGTACAATGAGTCGTTTTCTCTCTAACCCCAGGAAGGAGCATTGGGATGCAGTCAAATGGATTCTCAGGTACTTGAAAGGTACCACGAAGTTATGTCTTTGTTACGGAGGAGCTGATCCAGTCTTGGAAGGCTACACAGATGCTGATATGGCAGGAGATACTGATAGTAGAAAGTTTACTTCAGGATATATCTACACTTTTGCAAGGGGGCCGTTTCTTGGCAATCAAGACTGCAGAAGTGTGTCGCTTTATCTATAACAGAAGCAGAATACATTGCTGCCGCTGAAGCAGATAAGGAAATGTTGTGGCTAAAGCGTTTTCTCCAAGAACTTCGGATCCAGCAGAAAGAGTAGTACAAGGTACATTGTGACAGTCAGAGTGCTCTAGACTTAAGCAAGAACTCGATCTATGTACCATTCTCGTACAAAGCATATTGACATTCGGTATCACTGGATACGGGATACGATTGATCAACAACTGTTGACAAAAATGGATTTCTGCTTTTGATGATTTAGTTGTAAGTAAGAAGCCAAATGTCATCTAAAAGTTATACCAGTATTTGATAACCTTTGGTATATAATAGAAAAACAAAACCAAAAGAATTTTCAAAACTAAAATGTTGAAACCCATGAAAAGTGACTTTTAATGACAAAACTTGTTGAGTGACTATTAATAATAAAAATGGGTGAACTTAACCCGGAAAATGAATCTTATGTGGGGGAAACCTTAGACCAATATGTCAAGATTAAATATCAATTAAAACAAAATTGATTCTATTTACCAACTTCAGGCGTAAAGAAATTAAGATAAAGTTCATTGAACTGAAAAAGAGGCTAAAAAAGAAAGAGCCGTCAAGCTACTGGTCTCGACTCTCTCATTAGTAAATAAATTTAGATTTCATCTCAATTGAGAAGATAATTGATGCATAACTCAATGCTATTACTCAATAGGTCTTAAATAAGACTGATCAACGTACAGAGAAAGCAAAAGCAATAGAAAAGGTGTGACATTAAATACGGTTATACTCAATATGACACTCCGTATGAAATAAGACTAACGTAACTTTAATGATAAACAATGTCAAACTCAATAAATTCTGAAATGAAGTACTCCCTTCGTCCCATTTAAAGGTCCCCGTACATTATTCTCCGGTCAACGTGCATTATTTTTAATCTTTTACTTTATATATCAAAAGTTTATGATTTAAATTATTTTTTGCAAGTTTTGTAGCAGTTTTAAGAGTCCCTATATCGTACACCCGGGTGTACGTACATCCAGCCCAATTATTAAATTTGACTGGTGGGCTCCCAGCGAATCGCGGCCACAAGGAACTGAATTCCTTCACTAAAAAAATTTAAAACCCCAGCAGGATTCAATCCCGCGACATGAAGTAGGATAAGCGGCCTTCCAACCATCTCGCTGACTTGTCTTGTTGAGATAATTAGTTCATTTATTTTACTTATCCTATATAGTTTCATACTGCGTATTATTAATAGTAATTATAATATTAACTATTCTTTTGCTTTTGCTCATTATTACTGTATTAAAAGACTAATTCATATTTTTGAAGTATTTATTTGATCTATGAATCATACTTTTACTTTATATAAATATGTTTATAATTTTTTTATATGGTGTTAGTGAGATGAAAATCACGACTTCTGGAGATTGAGTAATAATGAACTTTTAATGAGCACCAGACCTATTCTGTTGAGCATACTGAATATACAAATTGATATTTAAGCATACTCGAGATTTTAAATGAGCTTTTAAATTTTTTCTATGCTCATTTCGTAAATTAGATATGCTCATTTTAAAATGAGCATTACACGAGACAACTTAAATGTCATATCCATGCATATTGGCGTAATGCTCATTTTGAACTTTTTGATACTCATTTCACGTTTTATATATTCACATTTAATATTTGAGCATCAAACATCCACTATTGAGATGAAATTCACGGTTTCTAGTGAATGAGCAATAATAAACGTTTAATGAGCATCATACCCATTCTGTTGAGTATTGGGAGTCTAATATTGAGAATTTTGATCTCCGCTTCATAACTTCTAATTCACTTTCTTTTTGTTATTTTTTCTTTTATAAAATTTTATTAAATTATATTTATAATCAACTCCTGTGAATTTCAATATGTGAATTAATGTAAAATAGTACTTTAAAAAATGCATCGATATGACATTTAGAAAATGAGCATAAAATCTCTACCAGATGAGCATACGTAACTTACAAAATGAGTATTAATGAATTTGTTAGATGCTTTGTTATTTGAACATCACGCCATTTTCATTGAGTATCAAACATCCTCTATTGAGATTGATGATAATCATGATTTCTGTAAAATGAGCATTAATGACTTCTTAATGAGGATTCGACCTATACAAATGAGCATGCGTAACTTACAAGATGAGCATCGATATGAACATTGCAAATTTTTCGTTGAACATTTTACACTCGCATTGATATGCCATTTTACATATGAGCATAAAATTAGTACCAAATGAACATGTGTAGCTACACAATGCGCATTGATAAAAAATCGTGTTAATTGGACATCACTATATTTTCATTGAGCATCAAACCTCCTATATTGAGATGAAAATAATGATTTGTATTAAATGAGCATTAATGAATTTTTAATGAGCATCAGACCTATACAAATGAACATATGTAACTTACATGATGAGCATTGATATGGGAAATATAAGTTTATTTTCAATGAGCATCAAGACATTTTCAATGAGCATCAAACCTCCGTTATTGAGTATTAGAATCTGCGATTGAGTATCATGATTTGTGGTCTCGTGTCTATAATCAACTCTTATATAAATCTAATAATGTAATATGAGACTTTTGAAATGAGCATTGCTAAAACATTTTAAAAATGAGCACAACAGATATACTAAATGAGTATACAACATTTACAAAATGAGTATTCAAAAATTCAAAAGCTCATTTATGTATGTTCATTTTTTAGACGTTTTACTCATTTGAGTTTAAGGTAAAACTCATTTCTAATTTGCTTAGTATAATGTATAAAAAAGAAGAACTAAACAACAAAAGAAACGAAAAGAAACAAAAAAGTAAAAAACAACCCTAAAACGTAACAATCAAAATGGATGGCGGCAGAAAATAGAAACGAAAGGAAAGAGGATGGCGGAAGAAAAGAAAGGAAAGAGGATGGGGGAAGAAAAGAAAGGAAAGAGAACACCGGAAGAAAAGAAAGAAAAGAGAACGGCTGAAGAAGAGAAAGAAAAGACAAATGGCTGCCATGTCATTTTAAAAACCGGGTGTACATACACCCGGATGTATAGTATAATCTGCGGCAGTTTTAATGTAGTTTCTGAATATGTAAATTTTATTTACTAAAAATAATTCTATTAATGACAGGGATCAGTTAACTTTATGGTTAGTCAAACATCGTAAATCGTGTGGGAACCTTAAAGTGGGACGGATGGAGTATTTTTAATGCGAACAGATGGTACTACTAAAAGTGGTTTAGTTTGGGAGTTTATGGTGAAAATCTTCTCAAACAAAAATTGATCTCTGCTTTTGATCATTTAGTTCTACGAAAGAAGCCAAATGTCATCTGAAAGCTATACCAATATTTGATAACCTTTGGTAATAGAAAAACACAAACCAAAAGAATTTTCAATACTAAAATCTTCGAACCCATAAAAAGTGACTTTTAATGACAAAACTTGTTGAGTGACTATTAATAATAACACCGGATGCCTGAAATTTTGTTCCCGAGTTTATTTTGGCTTTAGTTCATTCATTACAGATCCTTCAGCAAAGCTAAGAGCAACATCCAAATGGCAGTTCCAAAACATAGAAACAGTTAGTAATAAATTAAATCTGCAAAGAGGTAAAATAAGTTTACTACCTAATTTTTTGCCTCCCTATAATCGTCTTGTATACCTTCATTTGCTGATGGATTATCGGTGTCTCTACTACCCTGAGCTTGGCGCTTCTTTTGCTGCAAATGATGATATTTGTGAATCACAAAAGTATGAATTGAAACTTGTTGGATTGGAAAATTCTTCTATTCAATATCAAGAATAGAATTACAATAGGAGGAGCAAACTCTCACACTCAACTATTACAAAAAACTAATCCTCACCAATACACTTCTACTCTAAGTGTATTTCACTCTTCACATATTTTTCTCACTTTCTAAAACTGATACAATGAACAACAATAGAACACTCTATTTATAGGCTAGGTTGGAGACAAAAGGAAGTTGCATCCAAGCTTCCTAGTTATCTCCATATCTCCTTCCATGTTCATGTGTTTGATAGCTCCTTCCCAGAAGGTGTGAGATGCCTCTTGTCAACTTCCAAGAAAGAAGGTGGGAACTCCCTCCATATCTCCCCCTCCACCTTTTTCTTTGTTTCTCTCATTCCTGCGATGCTCGCTGGCTCCCCATCGCTGACAAGTATCCATTCGGATGTGGAATACTTTCTCTGTGGAACTATGCCTCGCATAGAACGTCGAACATGAGTTCCTTCAGCTTCATCTTCAGATGAAGGCTCCCCTGCTGAGGAATATCATCACTGTGAGCATCATCATCACCTACTGAACCTATCACTCTCTTGGTACGGTTGATTTTAATTAGATTTGGTGATACTAACTCAATTCGAAGTAATAATATTGTTGTGCTGATTTGATTGTTCAGGTTTGAAAGAACTTTTTAAAAAAGAAGTTCTACTTTGAAGAATATTTTTAGTTGAAGCCGGACTAAAGAGAATGTTTTAAATTGCGATTTTTCTAATTTACTGCTTTGAAGATACACTACATGCTGGAGCATTACTTTTGAATAACTAATTAACCATTTTTCTTAGATTAATACGGAGTACAAATTAACTTTTTGAAGAGTTACTTTTGTTTTGCTTTTGTAAAACTCTTGGAATTTTGTTTTGTTCATTTGGTTTTTCATGTTGGAAAGTCTTCTATTTTCAAAATGAATATCTAAGTTCTTGAAAAAACTGCTATAAAGAACTTCTATTTTTTCTTAGATCTTTTCTAAAGTTTGAGTTTTATTAATATGTGCTGCTCTGGCATTCTTAATACAAAGTACTATATCTCATGCACATGAAATGGAGATCATTTTAAAAGTTTACTTAAAGTTATTATCTAAAAGTATTAGTGGCAGTTTCTTTATTTTTGAAGTCATTCTCTGTTCTTCAATTCTTCATATTCATAGCACTCTTGCTGGAGCAAAATAATTGAGACAAAAGAAAGATGAATGGAAAATGAAAATGAGTGAAAAATGAAAAAGAAAGCAGGGTTTCTTATTTTGATATTTGTCTCTATTTTGCACTAATAAGGGCGGGGTTTATTTGTAGATATATATATATAGTTTGCTGATATTTTATGGATCTGGATGATTTTGAACGTCACCATACAAATATCAAATATGATACTAATTCTAAAATTAATTACACCTGAATACACTGTCTTCAAATAAGACAAAGTTGAAACTTGAAAGTTAACTGAGAGGGCATTTCTTTCGGTAGTTAAGAGTTAACAATCTATTTTCTCCTTTTAACTTTGGATTTTACATTTTTACTAGCTTATTTAGAATAAGATTATTATATTTATAATTAGTTTATGATTTTATGCTTGGGTTCATAATTTTAATTTGTCATGCCTATTTCTCTATGCTAATATGATTTACTATCTTTTGATCCAAGATGGGCATGATAAAGGTAGTGAGTCACCTGGAGTTTGAGCATGTGTTGATGGTGTCGAACATCTTTCAACACAAGTGCGCATCCGACATTGGTTGATATGTGAACATCACCAATGCCAACAATCTTCGAGAAACTAGTGTTTCCCATCTTCACAGCTCCAAAGTCCCCGGACTTATAAGATGTGAATAAATTCTGGTGTGGAGTGGCGTGAAATGATGCGGCTGTATCAATCACCCACTCAACATCAAGAGTACCTACGGGTAAACATTCTTGTTCACCATGTGTAACAAGACATACGTCTGATGACAAACTAACCATGGTCTCACCGTCTTCTTGGCTAGTATTTTGACTCGTCTGTGGCTGCTCTCGTAGAAACTTTCTACAATCTCTTTTTCTATGCCCATAATTACCACAGTAGTTGCAATATCCTTCAAACCAAGTATTGTTTTCACAGGGCATACCTCGTTCTTGTGATCGGCCGCGAACTTGAGAATTTCCTCTGTTTTGACCTTGGCCTCTACCTCGACCTCTACTTCTTCCTCCATTTCTGTCTCCCCCTCGTCTGTTGGTTTCTGACACGAAGGCATATGATTGTTCAGTCCCGGCTTCTTTTCTTCGGGCTTCTTCGTTCATAAGGGCATCTGTGACCATCTGCATAGTCACCTTGCCATTGGGAGCAGAATTGCTGAGAGTGACAACAAGAGTCTCCCAGGTGTCAGGTAGAGAGCTCAAGAGTGGTATCGCCTGTGCTTCATCTCTTAGAACCCATCTGATGGTGCTCAACTGGTTTACAAGATCCTGGAATTGACTGGTGTGTTCTGACACCGAATAACCACCTCGTAATTTGTGCTTTACTAATCGCCTCATTAGTAAAGTCTTATGTCGTGCGGTTTTCGCTTGATACATGCTACCAAGCTTCTCCCATAGTGTGTAAGCACTTTGTTCTTGCGCAACATGGTGGAACACACTATGATCGATCCACTGTCGAATTTGTGCGACAGTTTTTCGATTCATTTTTGTCCATTCTTCATCCGTCTTTTTATCCGGTTTCACGCCATTATTATCGAGAGGATCGGCTAAATCCCTCAAATTTAGCAAATCCTCCATCCGAGGCTTCCACATATTGTAATTTGTGGAAGTGAGTGCAATCATGGTGTCCGATGATGATTTATCCATAATAAAACACTCAATATATCTTGTACCTTATTTCGAAGCCAAATTTGGACAAACCGAGTTCACCGTTGGATCCGGAATGGCAGAAAATGGTAGGAACCAGTCTGACCTCGTCCAAAACCGGTCTGGAAATGGGTGAACCGGTCTCCACAACTACGAACCGGTTCGGTCCGGTTCAGGCAGCAGCCCAGCCTGCAGCCCAGCAGGCGGATGACGTGGCTCTGCTCCCTCGCTGACGTGGCGATGACGTGTAGCCACGTGGCGTCTGACGTGGCTCACAACGGACGACTCGGGTGGATGACGTGGCGGATGACTTGGCACGACGTGGCGATGACATAGGCCCAACGTGGGGATGACGTGGCAGCTGACGTGGATCATCTTCTTCCTCTGGACTGCGTGATGACGCAGTGATGACGCAGGCAGTTTTCAGGCTGCGTTTGGGCGGCGCGTACGGCCTCTTCCGTTGGCCAAAAAATTCTCCAAAAATACCAGATTTCTCGTCTCGACGAGACGAATCTAACAGTATGATCAGATCGTGATTCCGAGCAACTTCAAAAATCACGATTTTCTAACCTATAGAAATTTATCTGAAAATGAGAAAAAAGTGTATGGAAACTCAACCTCGCTCTGATACCACTTATTGGGATTGGAAAATTCTTCTATTCAATATTAAGAACAAAATTACAATAGGAGGAGCAAACTCTCACACTCAACTATTACAAAAAATCAATCATCACCAATACACTTCTACTCTAAGTGTATTTCACTTTTCACACACTTTTCTCACTTTCTAAAACTGATACAATGAACAACAATAGAACACTCTATTTATAGGCTAGGTTGGAGACAAAAGGAAGTTGCATCCAAACTTCCTAGTTATCTCCATATCTCCTTCCATGTTCATGTGTTTGATAGCTCCTTCGTAGAAGGTGTGAGATGCCTCTTGTCAACTTCCAAGAAAGAAGGTGGAAACTCCCTACAAAAGTCGAATTGAAGACGGAAGCATTTAAGAGTAGTTATAGTAGTCCTAATAATAAATGAGAAAGTACTGAGAACTTGCTTTTTCATATCAAAAATAGATCATTTTTCCAACAAAGTATATGTAGTCTATATTTTTTTTTCAAACGAAATAGCTTAAAACAGATTGCAAAAAGATGGTCGCCTTAATGGATATAGATAGCACAAAACGGATAGATCATTGAGGACATAAATCCTCTAAAATGGAAGCAGCTACGTTCTTAATTATGAAAGAAATGCAAAAAAATAAAATACAAAAGGAATAGATAGAACGAAGTCCAGAAGTGAACAAAATATGCAGGTCATAGAGAGAACCAAATGGCTTAGTTGATCTCTTCCATCTTCGGGCCAACATCACTGCCGCCAGCCGTAATAGTCGGCCTATATAATAAAATTGAGGTTGTTTTATTGGCCATCAATCTGATATGAATGAAGAAATTGAGGAATTGGAAATTATTCATCTTTGAAATTAAAGAATCTATCACTCTTGATTTGGAAATTGATTAAATTGAAGTAATCACCTGCGTACGGAAATAAGACCAGTTCAGCGAAGGTAACAACGACCACAAGAGAGGAAGCCAAAAGAGAGATGAGGGACCAAGGGAGCTGAAGTGTTTGGCCTTGACCTCGGTGAAATAACTTTCTGACGGATGAGGTAGTACTCGTTGATGCAGCAGCGGCGGCTTAGAGAAACAGAAAGAAATGAAAGTAAATTAAAAGATACTAAAAGACAATAACAATAAACGGTGAGATCGTTTTTAAATGAATGGTGAACAATTATGTATCCTATTAAGTATAAAGATTGTCTAATATTTCTTTGCAAAATTATGTCTTGGACTTGTGCAATTACGAATTATTCTTTTATGTAGTAATGAGATTTTGCTACTTCAATATGTGTACACTCTTATTTCTTTTTATTATATGTTATTTTATGAAGCATATAATTTATATGTTATTTCAGACTTAATCATTATTTCATTTTTTGTCATGAACTCTATTTGAATGTGTGTGTATTTTTACTATCCTTTATGTACTCTGTGTTTTTATGCTCTAAAAACTAGTACAATACTCCCTCCGTCCCAAAAAATTGTTCCCGGTTTCCTTTTTGGGCCGTCTCAAAAAATTGTTCCACTTTTCCCTTTTGGAAAGTTTTGTGTGGCTCACATTCATTTACCTTTTTCTTACACAACCACAACCATACATTTCTACTTTATTCCCACTTTCTTAAACTCCGATCCAAGTCAATGCGGGAACAATTTTTTGGGACGGAGGGAGTAATTTAATCATTCAAAATAAGACCCGGATTTTTAACCCGGATTTTTCTAAGAGATGTCGTATTATACACGTATACGTATTTACATGTTTTTTAAAAGTCAACGTATTTTTTGCCGAATTTTTGACCGTATTTTTTGTTCAAGTTACTGAATAAAACACGTACGCATTAAACCCCGTTTAATTCTCGTACCGTATTTAACTAACTATGTTCCAGATTGAGTAAACCGTACAAGCTAGAGCAATTCTAGCAGCTTTGCTAGTTAGTATTGCACCCCTCCACTCCTTGTTCATCCGTTTTACTGAGTCACCGGACACTGGACACACGAAAAACAAATGCTCCACAGTTTCAAGATGGGTAATGAGTCCATGGGCGGAGGGAGGGGTGGCTTGCCTGGGCCATGGAACAGGGCAAATTTCTAATTTTTTTGTATTATATATGTAGTTTAAGTTTGTTTTTAGAAATTGGCTCAGTGTAAAAATAAAATTGGCCTAGTGTTGGCCCAGTGCAAAAAAACAGTCCAGCTCTAACATTAAGGAAAAGAAGTGCTGCGAATATATTACACTTTCAATTTAACAACGAAAACATCACAATAGCCATACGAATTACATACTTAGTGATACTATCAGTCTATCAACCAATACAAGTATTATGGACTGTGGACATGAAATATCATGTAACAAAAATATAAAAAACTTATGAACAAATCTGGAAAGAAGAGACAGAAATTGAAGTAAGGAGTCAGAAAGCGGCGGTAGCATAGACTACGGTGGAGGTGGTACAGGCTGCAGAGGTGGCGGAGGAGGCGGCCTAGGCTATCAGAGGCGGTGGCGGTGGTCGTTGGCTCAGCAAAGTGGGTGACGGAGACTACGGCGGCGACGAAGTGGTACATATGCCCACTCACTTTTATATTAACACTTCTTCTCTTGTCCGAATATATCCCGTTCTCTGTGTTCTTGTTCAACTGTTGCATGCCCATGGCTCCTCTTTCAATAAGGATGAGGATGTTGAGAAAAGTAGATCTAGAACCAGAGTGCCTCTAAAAACTAGAGCTGTATGGGTTGATATTAAAATAACATTATTTTAAAGGCGCTTCTTAATACTCATAAAACCAAACGCCACCATAGAAACAAAATTAATTAATTAAAAATTGAAACCGTAGAGACCCCAAAAAGGTAAAAGCGTTGTCCGCATAGAAGGATATCACTTAAGCCATTTTCTAATTTATCTTTGAATAATACAACATATTTAATTTCAATATGGCGCTTATTCATCAGAAAGCGCCGCACGCACCTAAAAAAAACTTTGAATTGAGGCCATTCTAATAAAAAGCGCCTCTGAATGAACTTTTTCCACTAGTGAAGGTCGAAGAGCATCGTGTTCAGTTAACGTTTTAGTTTTATTTATTGTTTAAAAGTATTAAAATGAATTTTAATGGATTTTAATCATTATGTTCACACTATTGTCGCTTTTAAAATTTTTAAATAATGTTTTTAGTGTATAGTCGGCCCAGGGTAAACATCGGTCCTGGCTACGCCCATGGGTATGACAGAAACCACAATTCCTATTCACATTCATATACCAAAGATTTCCAGCTGTGGATAATCTATTTCGAAAGCAAAGCCATAAAATAAAAGAAAATTGGGGGGAATACAATTTTTCCAAATGAAACACATCAAATGGCTTTCTAAATGATTTTCTCCTTAGGATATCATAAAGGTTAGAAGAAACCAGCTTCCCGTTTTTGCAGTTTGCCCCTATTTGAGCGATAATTCCATCCGGGCTACCAAAGGATAGAAGGAGCATATCCTTGATTTTGACTAACTGCTTCAACAAAGGGGAGTCCCTTTTGTTTGGACTCCACTCCCAAATGGAACACCTCTTTAAGTATACACCATGAAACCATTTTATCCACAAAGAGTCTTTTTTAGCATGAATATTCCATAGAGTTTTCCCAAGTAGGGCAATGTTCCAGGTCTTTGGATCCCTAAGTTCGAGTCCCCCTTCTTCCTTTGGCTTACACATATCACACCAAGCAACCTTTGCATGTTTCCCATCCCAAACAAATTGTCTACAAGTTGTTATAATTTGATTATGGATAGCCATAGGAATAGGGAAAGCTTGTAGCAAAAAAGATTGAACACCCTGAATTACTGCTCTAATCAATTCAATTCTCCCTGCATAGGACATAGTTTTAAATTTCCATTGAAGACCACTGAGTTTCAAAAACTTCATGTCCTTAGCGGTTATGTGGATGCCAAAAATATGTGTAGGTAGTCCAACTGCACAGGGCCTCTGAAAAGGGGAAGACCCAAACATATACTCCCTCCATCTCGCTAAGATTGTCTCAGACATTATTCACTTGGTCAACACAAATCACTCTTAACCTTTTACTTTATAAATCAATTTTTTATCAAATTTGATTCTGGTTTTTGAGACTTTTTAAAGATTTTAATGTAGTTTCTGAATATGTAATTTCTTTTTTCTAAAAATAATTTGAGTGCGGACAGAGATCTGTTTGCTTTATCGTCGGTCAAACATCGTAAACTGAATTGTCCCAAATATAGTGGGACGGAGGTAGTATAATTAATAAAATAAATAGAGCTCATAGCCCACATGCCTCATTAACCCTCCCTTTTCGAATTCCTTCGCACTCATTATTCAACATGATAAATACCTATTAGATTCTTTAAAGTTATTGAATCTAGAGCTGAGCGTAATCCATTTCGGACAGGAAAACCGGACCGAATCGGACCCGGACCGGATAGATACCAGTCCGGTGTTTTTTTTTTGAAGGTACCAGTCCGGTGTTTGGTCCAAGGGTTTTGTTAGAACTTGCGGATAAAAATAGTAAAATATAAGGGTGTAAATATTGCTGGATCGGATATCATTTCTAGTCACGTATAAATAAAGTAGGTTTTCCTAAACGTTTACTATCTACCCTTATCACAGTAATCGGGTTACAAGATAGAACTTTTGTGATAAAAAAAATGTGTACAGTGTATTTTGATTACTCACAAAATAACACTAAACAAGTGATATGTATATAAAATAGTCTAAATATTAATCACTATTACTACAGATAATAAGATAAAGGAAAAATTGACAAGAATAATCCCACCTTTCACTGGTCTTCTCATAATAATCCTACCTTTACATAATCCCAAAATAATCCCACCTTTGCACCTCATCTTCTTTCATTGGACCCTGACCAAGTTTTTTACCTTTATTTGAAAATCTTATATAAATAATCTCACATTTATGAAGATATAATAGAAAAGTTAAAGGTGAGATTGTTTATATGATTTTCAAAAAAAGAGTAAAAAAACATGGTCAGGGTCCAATGAAAGAAAATGAGGTGCAAAGGTGGGATTATTCTGGGATTATCTAAAGGTGGGATTATTATGAGAAGACCAACGAAAGGTGGGATTATTTTTGTCAATTTTTCCGAAGATAAATATAGCAAGAAGTATTTATTTTTGGGACAAGAAAACGATCAGATCTCTGCCCACAATTCAACATGTGCAAATTACCCGCACAGTACACTTTTATATGTCGTATATCGTTTATGTCCATATCACTTTCTCTTTTCATAAATATCTTTTCTATTTTCAATTGTGGATTTTTATTTCACTTTTAGACCTCCTCCTTTGATCGGCCTTTATCTTTTCCGACTCCCTGACTTCCATCTCTCTCTTCTAATCTCGCCTATACATCTACATCTTATAATCTGGAGTATTTGAGTTCATTGGAGTTATTATCCACCTCACGCTATCTCCCAAACTATTATCGATGGATGATGCAAAATCTGGTGAAACAGGGTCGCATCTCAGCTTTGACAAGTTGCGCGCGATTGAAGCTTTTGAGTTCACAGGTCGCGACGCAGTTTCTCCGATCGATCGATCGATCGATCACTCACCGCAACGATTATTCAGAACCAGATCAGAGGGCCGATTCACATGATTTGAATTCTCTGTAGTAGGTAATATAATGTCTCTCAAGATGGCCCTGTATATACGAATTTTAGATTGCTTAAAATCATTTTTGGTTCCTTAAATTGATATATTTTTCAGTTATGGATTGAAGTTTTATCTGTATCGTCATTTGAAAAACCAGCATTAGGTTTTTCTGGAAGTTTTTTGCTTCCTACTTTATGGTATTTTCAGCATTAGTTATTCAATAATAATTCAATTTCTTATGATGTACTTTGTTCCTTCATTGTGCAATGGCTATTAACTTTACGATAACTGATATTCTAGATTAGTTTAGATAAGAATAATTTGTTCCTTCATTAGTATTTTTTAGGTTCTAGAAAATGCAATGGAGAGGTAAAACAGTATTGGTGAATTGATGGCACTTTAAACATATTTTGTTTTACTTCAACAACTGAAACAATAAAAATCCTACTTATTTGAGATTTGCTTATTTTGGTGATGACTTGAATAATGTAGGAGAGACACATGTTGAGCTTAGTAAGATTGTTGATTCGGCCAATAGTAGTGAACCCCTAGAATCCTCTCTTTATGTGCTGAGGAATGACAAGCTGGTGAAAATTGATAGTAGTTCATCATTCATTCCATTCTGGCAAGTGAAAAGTCCCTAAAGAGTAGCCAAGAGACTGGTTTGGCAATTCCTGGTGATTTTGTCCCTGCAAGGACGAATCCTTACATCTATAAAAGGTCATGTTGAAGGTGAGGGGGCCTGGGTTCCAAGTGTTGTTGATAGGGATTACAAGTGCTTTACATCAGCAGATGGTATGTTTCAATTAACAGTGGTTCCAAGAAGACCTTTCTGGATCAACCTTCAGCTCCGGTATGTGCACCGAGGTATTTCAGTTTCATGCCTCATCAGCCATAATTCTAGTAACATCCTCTACAAGGAATGTATCTATACAACCGGCTCAAAGCACCTTATACAAAGGCCAACAAAATCGAAGGGTCATTCATAGCTCCCTACCGATTTCTGCTTCTTTCCAAAACATGGATGAAGAAAATGTATGAATAGGTGGACCTAAAGAAAACATAAGCTCAAACAGGACAGTTCCTCCGATGGTTGTTTCAGTGTTTGTTGATCCAAGAGATGCCGCTGATGGCGGTGAAAACATGATGGGTAAAAGGACTCTTTCACGGATTTTTTGTTGTTGTGTTGATAGACAGTGACAAGTATGTTCTGCCTCTAGTTTCTTGCATGGCTCTTTCAACATAGAAACTAATATCCTTCTAAACTTTTTTTTTATGCCCATTGGTGTTCCAAGAGTACGTTTCCACTATTAACGTAAAATAAAGTTCTATTCAAGCCTTGCGAGCTACCAGACTGCTCTACTCCGATTTCTACACACGTCGTTTTTTGGGGGCTCTAGTTAGTGTACTCGTGGTACTCGGTAGCCAGAAAACCGGGACAAACATATCTACTTGATTACTTATGTATGGGAATACTTTTTAAAAAAAAATCAAAATATGTACAAGTTGTAGTTGTCTTTCTTTACGTGTAACTTAATACTTATTGCAGTGGCTCCAAATTGTTTATTCTTATATATATATATATATATATATATATATATATATATATATATATATATATATATATATATCACCATTTGATGGTGTAATTATTTTAGGTAATCATAATTGTTGTGAACTTTAATATATTGCCTTTTGTTGCTTTTTGTTGTAATGAATGTGTTGCTTTTTGTTGCATCATGTTGCTTTTTGTTGCATCATGTTACTTTTTGTTACATCATGTTGCTTTTTGTTGCATCATGTTGCGTTTTGTTGCATTTTGTTACTTATTCTTGTTTTATTGTTGTAATGAATGTGTTGCTTTTTGTTGCATCATGTTGCTTTTTGTTGCATCAAGTTGCTTTTTGTTGCATCATGTTGCTTTTTGTTGCATCATGTTGCGTTTTGTTGCATTTTGTTACTTATTCTTGTTTTATTGTTGATCTTGATTTTTGTTGTTTGTTTATGTTTTTATTTATCTTTGCTACTTGTTTGAAGTAAAAAATCATATATTTAAATTTATAAATATAAGTCAAGCACACGAAACATAAAGAAACAATAGAAAATTAAATTTTCAGAGTTAGCAACAAAAGGAAACAAAATAAAAGAAACCATAAGCAACAAAAGCAAACAAAAAAATCATATAATAAAGTATTTTAAATTTTGTAACTATTAAAAATAATGAATTATAAGATTCATATTTTTATTTTTATTTTCAATGTTTAATTTTATTTTTATTTTACACATTTTTTATTGTAGGGTTTTATATTTATGGTTTTTACTATTTTTTATTAATTTTTTTTAAAAAAAATATGCCAAAATTTTTAGTAATGTCATAATAATGGCAGATTCAATGAGAATTTCGGCATTATGAAGAGTAATAATGTCATTTTCTTGGCATTTTCGAAAAAAAATATAATTTTTTATAAAAAAAATGGCAGAATTTTTACCGATCGAAGGTGGTGGTGCTAGGAGGCGGTGTGAAAGTTATTTATAATTTTTATTTTTTATGCGATTTTATTATTTTTTATTAAGTTTTTTTAAAAAAAGGTCAAAAAGATACATTTTTTAATTTATTTATTTTGAAAATTTATTTTTTATTTTTTATTGTTTTTTTTTACGATTTTATGATATCTTTTACGATTTTTTTTTTAAGATTTTATTATGAAGTATATCATTTCATTATGAAATACGTAGTAATACCCTTAAGGATATTTCTAGCAGTAATCAATGTTCGTTCTATTTGGGAGGGTTAAAAATGTAATAGTCCTATTTGTGAATTTTAAGGAATTTTTAGTCTTATCTAGAATAATTACAATATTTTTATTTGTTAGTCTTTTATTCGGAGTATTTTTCTGAATAGTTTCACCATTTTTTCACATTATTCTTTTTTAAAGTTTTGTTTTGTAGTTTCGGTTAATCAAAATAAAAAATTAGTAGTGGTGCACTTTTACTAACTTGTCCATGAAGCATTAGTGGGATGACTAACCCCCTTACGTTTAAAAGCGACGAAGATCAAGCGCGTGCTTGTATGTAGATGGTCCATTTATGAAAACAAAAGTTTACTGGACTATTTTTGAAAGAAAAATGAAAAGGCAAAAAAGATGATATTATTTTAACTTTTAAGTCTACTTGCGATAATTTCCCATTCAACATCCGTTATATAAACATAAGTAGACAACTGTACAGAGGAATGATCTTGTACATATGGATGTACAGGAGGCTCTGTACGGACAAAGTCATCAGATGTCTTTCTTGGTAACTTTTTTTGATGAAATTTTTTGAGCATGTTTTTCATCAAGTCTAGTTTATTCATTCCAAATTTTAGCTCAAAATTCGATTGTGAAGGCAACAAAATAAATTCTTGAAATATATGGAACATTCTGCGCACATATAATATGCAGTATATTTCAATAATTTATTTGACTGCCTCTCCGATCGAATTTTTAGCTGAAATTTAGCATGAATAAACTAGACTTGATGAAAAACATGCTCAAACAATTTCATAAAAAAAATTCACCGGTATGTACATCCATAGGTATAGGGGCAGCCCTCCAACTGTACATATCCCATATGCCTCCTCCGAAACATGGTGATGCTTTGAAAGGACACATCTTTTGATAAGAAAATCAAAATTGTATTTTGATCCATGTACATACATGTACAATACGGAGTATGATTAAGTCATATTGAAAAGTCATGTACTTTTCCAATTTGTAAAACAAATTTGTGCGTACATGAATATTAAATCAAAGCCATCATTTTCCATGGTTTACAATTATTATTCAATGACGTAAATCATTTACTTATTCAAAATAAAAAGTAATGCTTACGTCCATTTCATAATAATTATAATTATAATCATCCTTTAATATTATTTTAATTAAACTTCTCAACACCAAATCAAAATAATATCATTCAGGATCAATGTTGAATATTTGAGACATATTTCACAACAAATTTCCAACGATCCTCCTATCGATTCTGGTTCCGGTCCGGTCCAAAATCCGGATTATTTCGGTCCAGACCGGTTAGACCGGAACTTAATTATATACTCCTATATAGGAGTATATATATAAACACAATTATGTATGTATTAAATTTGTACACACACAAACACATACTACGTACATAGTACATTAATTAATTTACTTTAAAAAGTACATTAATTAAGTGATACAATATCTTAGACATTAAAGGAGTGTTTGCAATTGATTAAAAAAAGCACTTTTCAGCTTTTGGCTTAAAAAAAGTGAAAAAGAGTGTTTTCAAATGACAGCTTCTGATTAAATTAATCGCTTAAAAGCTAAAAGTTGGAAGCAGGTGGAAGGGTGCTTTAAACTGCTTTTCACTTTTTCTATTACACAAAAAGTACTTATTTTACCAAACACTACCAACTTTTACTTTTTCAGAATCACTTTTTTCTCAAACACTACCAACTTTTACTATTAATCACTTTTCCCCAAATCACTTTAAAAAATCACTTTTTTAAAGTTGAAGCAATTGCAAACACTCCCTAACTCAAGTTACATACTCCCTACGTAGTATTATTTACATATTTACCTAGCTAGTAAAATTTTGTAGTATAAAATATTAGGAGTTGGAATATATAGGTGCATTGTATTTACTTATGTTTACTTGTTTTAACCATAATACATAGTGTGGTTAATTGAATTCTTCTATGTTAAGTATGCAAAACTATTGGGTCAAATCATTCACTAGTAAGAACATTAGTTTCTCGTACTAATATGGTCACTCATAAAACTTTATAGAGTTAAAATTGAATCACATACTTTTCATATATATTTCTACTAGGCATAGTTTATGTGTTTATTTCTACTTATTTCATGTATTATAATGTTTATTATATTGATTAAAAGAGACATAAAAATTGCAAATCATACATATAAAAGAATAAATTAGATATAATCACATATAAAACATCATAAAATAATACCCAGTAATAGAAACAATGAGCTAATAAGCAAATTTTTGAACAATCAAAACTATTTTCTTAAACGATGAAACATTGTAAAAAATAATAAAATTAAAAATCTGGTCCAGTACCGGTCCAGACCGGAAAAACCGGAATAATCCGGTCCAGTCTGGTCCCGGACTGGAATTATATAGGTCCGCTCGTCGGTCCACTTTTTATTAGAATTCCGGTTCCGTTCCGGTCCGGTCCTGGACCTGTGCTCAGCCCTATGTATCTATCATTATCACTCAATTTTACTAGGTCAGATTAGGTGGTTATACGCATCACTATAAATGGCAAGTCCGCAAGTCTATTCGATCATTTGAAACAGCGGCCCACCTTAGTGACATGTCACTGTAGCCACCGCTCGTGTCATTATAGTCACCACTCATGTCATTGTAGCCACCGCTTGTGTCACTATAGCCCTCACGTTCTCATTAGGCCGGGTTGCCACTGGTTTCTGTGGCGGGGCTCTCTTCTTCTTACCCTCACGTTCACTCGGCTTGATCCCTTGGGAAGGTCCAGTTGGGTTTTGCTGAACCATAGGGACCGTTCTCTCAAGCTCCTTCTTGTAGTCAATGACTGCCTTATCCCTCGGGTTTGCTGGGTCAAGCAGGGAGTCTGGAATAGGCAATGCTTCAGCCTTGTTGCTGTCTCTCTGGAAGTATTTGAGCTTGGGCGCAGTGAAGTGCTTGTCTTCCTTACGCTTAAGGATTGTAGGGGTGGCTTCCATCATATTGTGGATCATCAGCGCCAGCCACCGAGCGTAGGGAATAGTGCTTCCCTTGTTGTTCTCCTTTGTCTTTACCTGATCCATCAGCTCCGTCCAGAAGAGCTGAGCCATGTTGTATTTGATGTTGAAGGCGATCCCGTGGAAGATTTGGAGAATTTGTTTGTTGCATTTGTCATGTCCGGCGTGCTTAGGAGAGAGGCACTTGTTGACTAGTCTGAACAGACTCTTCCACGGGTGGGGCAGGTTTGAGATGGTGAAGTTTGAGATCAGGGGTAACGGTCCTTCATACCCCAGCTTCTTCATGTCTGTGATCAGATCTTCATTGGAGGGAAGCGGTGTATAGTTCTGGAGCACTGGGAGATTCAGAGTCTCCCTTATTGTAGAGGGTGTCAGCACCACTCTTACATCATTCAGCTTGGTCATGATCTTGGACCGATCTTTCTTGCTCTCAGTTCGCATGCAGCCCCAGAATTGCTGCAGGTATACCATTGGTACTGGTTTAGCTTCGTTGAATGCAGTCCAAAGGTAGTGCTTCTGTAGGATGGAGAGAATGACTGGGTCCTGACATTTGAAGAGCTTCAGGTCTAATTGAAAGTTGTTGTCATACAGTGGGACCCAGTTCTCTTTAGGGTATACATCATTTCTTGGTTGTGCAGATTTGTCTGTTCCTGACATGATTAGCTGAAAGAATTGGGTCAGCACATTGTTTAATTGAAAATTTTATTTTTGTTCTGTTTTTTTGCAATTGTTCAAATCAGGTGTGTACTGGTGGGACCTCGAGAAAAATTTCTGAGTGCAAACCACAAGAACTAACTTCTCGAGGTTTGAATATCGAGGAGTAGGTTCTCGATGTTTAAATACCGAGAAGCTCTTCTCGATACTCAAATATCGAGAACTTGGTTCTCGAGATGGAAGTATTGAAAAGTCCTTCTCGATATCGAAACATCGAAAACCCTTTCTCGAGGTTTAGTATCGAGAACCTCTTCTCGGTATTTCAAGATTCGAGAAGTAGGTTCTCGGTATTAAACATCGAAAAGACTCTTTTCGAGGTTTAATATCGAGAACCGAGCCTCGAATTTTGAAATATCGAGAAGTTGATCTCGAGTTCTAAACATCGAGAAATTGAGTTTCTCGAGTTCGTACTCAGAAAATATGTCGAGAACCACCTGCAAATACACATTTCAATAATGATAAAATCCAATGATTTAAACTTTTCGAGTTCTAAGTTCTTGGTTCGAGAAAATTGGTTCTCGATATACCAATCCGAGAAGTTTCCTTCAAGTTTGGATTCGAGAACATTTGGATTATTTGGGAAAAGTGACTTTGAAAACCTTGTCTTTCCGAATTACTACCTTAGATTCCGAAAACGAGAGTTCGAGAGAGGAGTTGCGAGAAAGCTCTTGAGATCTGGACTTCGAGAACTGAGAATGCGAGAAAATGAGTTCTCTAGTTCTCGAGGTGCCTTTTATATGCGAAAACATGGGCCTTTCGAGAAGTATACTGGGCCCAAAAGTTGAGCTGGGCCCTGTTCTGTTAGAAAATGATTTTGGGCCCCAAAGAAAATTTATTTATGTATGAAAATTGAACTCCCCCTCGAACAGTGCATGAAAATAATGAAAAACACACACACACACTCTTTTTCTGACTTTTCTGATTTTCTACACACTCACACACACACACACTCTCTCTTTTTCTGATTTTCTGATTTTCTACACACACACACTCTTTTTTTTCTTTTCTCCCCCTCAAAGTATTCTTATTTATGTATGAAAATTGAACTCCCCCTCGAACAGTGCATGAAAATAATGAAAAACACACACACACACTCTCTTTTTCTGACTTTTCTGATTTTCTACACACTCACACACACACTCTCTCAGTTTTCTGATTTTCTGATTTTCTACACACACACACTTTTTTTTTCTTTTCTCCCCCTCAAAGTATTCTTCACTCTTTTATTTTCTCCCTTTTCTCCCCCTCAACACATGCAACGCACACCACACACGCACACATTTTATTCAGACCATGGAGATAACACAATTACATAGGATCGAAGTTCAACATGCCTAACTTAGATACTAGGAACTGGAATCTCTTTTCATCCAGTGCCTTAGTAAATATGTCAGCCAGTTGAAGCTCGGTGCTAACAAAGTACAAATCAACATCTCCCTTCTCCACATGGTCCTTGATGAAGTGATAGCGCAGGTCGATGTGCTTGGTGCGCGAGTGATTAACGGGGTTACTGGTTATGGCAATTGCACTCTGGGAGTCACTGTAGATGGGAATGTGATTGAACAAGAAGCCATAGTCTCTGAGTTGGGTCTTCATCCATAGGATTTGTGAACAACAACTAGCAGCCGCAACGTATTCTGCTTCGGCTGTAGAAGTTGACACACAGTTCTGTTTCTTGGAGGACCAACAGACTAGCTTCTCTCCCAGAAATTGAGCACCACCGGATGTACTTTTCCTGTCTAACTTGCAACCTGCGAAATCAGCATCTGAGTAACCAACAAGGTCAAAACCTGTGTCCTTGGGATACCAAAGTCCTAAGTTGACTGTTCCTTTCAGGTATCTCAGGATTCTCTTTACTGCATTCAGATGTGATTCCTTAGGATTTGCTTGAAAGCGAGCGCACAGGCAGGTTGCGAAGACAATATCCGGTCTACTAGATGTCAGGTACAGCAAGGAACCGATGATCGCCCGATAGTTGGTAGCATCGACTGATATCCCGGAAGGGTCAGAGTCGAGCTTTTGTGAGGGAGACATGGGGGTTTTCATGGTTGACTTGCTGTCCATCTTGAATCTTTTGAGCATTTCATGGATGTACTTCGACTGGCTGATGAAAATTCCGTCTGGCAATTGCTTGATCTGTAGCCCTAGAAAGAAGTTCAACTCTCCCATCATACTAATTTCAAACTCAGTGCGCATCAAGTTGCTGAATTCTTCGCAGAAGTTCGGATTGGACGAGGCGAATATGATGTCGTCGACATAGATTTGTATCAACATGATGTCACTGTTCTCTCGCTTGATGAAAAGAGTTGGATCTATCTTTCCCTTCGAGTAGCTTGATTGCACAAGAAAATCAGATAGTGCATCATACCAGGCTCTCGGTACCTGTTTTAGTCCATACAGAGCTTTCTTCAGCTTGTAGACATAATGTGGACGTTCAGGATCAACAAAGCCTTCTGGTTGTGCCACATAAACTTCTTCTTTCAGTTCTCCATTCAGAAACGCAGTCTTTACATCCATTTGATAGACGGTGAAACTCTTATGAGCAGCATAAGCAAGGAACAACCTGATTGCTTCAATTCTGGCCACTGGTGCAAAGGTTTCATTATAGTCAATTCCTTCTTGTTGGTTGTACGCTTTTGCAACCAGTCGGGCTTTGTTCCTTATAATTACACCGTCTTCATCCTTCTTGTTCTTGAAAACCCACTTGGTGCCAATTATTGTTTTCTTTGGGGGTCTTGGCACCAGGGTCCATACCTCTAATCTTTCAAACTCATTGATCTCCTCCTGCATTGCTATCACCCAATCAGGATCAGCTAGAGCTTCAGAAACTTTGGTTGGCTCAGATTGGCTGATGAAGCAAGAGAAGAGACATTCATTTGCTGTAGCCGTTCTTGTGCAAAATCCACGACTCGGATCTCCAATAATTTGTTCTGCAGGATGTGCCTTCGTCCATTTCCGCTCATGAGTTAGAGGGATTGGAGTTATGATGGGGTGATCCGGGTCCTCAAAAGTAGTAGATGTGGTTTGTTGAGGAGTGGAGTGCACAGTGGTCAATTCAGGTTCTGTATCTGCTTGAGCCGGTATTTCTGAAACTTGTGCTAGTGAAGTTGCTTGTGTTGCTGCCGTGACATGATCCTCAGTATCCTCTTGATCTGATGTAGGAGGTGAATCAGCTTCTTCTTCACTGAGGTCAGGCATGAATGGTGGTTGAGCAGCTTCTGTTGGTAATTGTGGGTTGGCAGTGCGTGCATTCTCATAGAAATGTTCAAATAGAGAGTCAAGAATTGCACTGTCAGCCGTTGTTTGCTTCGTTGCTTCAGCTCCATCAGGTTGCTTCCTTTGAGCAGAGAGTGTGGGTTCTATCAAGAAATGTTCAGAAGCAAAGTCAGCCATTTCATAGAATGCAACATTGACACTCTCAATGACTGTTCTGCGTTCACGTAAATAGACCTGATATGCCTTTGATTGCGTGGAGTATCCAATGAATACTCCTTCGATAGCTTTCGGATCCATCTTGCTTCTTTCATTTCTGTCATTTAGAACAAAGCACTTGCAGCCAAACACTCTGAAGAATGAGATGTCAGGAGTTCTGTTGAAGAGAATTTCATATGGGGTCTTGTTGAAGCGCTTGTGAATTGACGTTCTGTTCTGAGTAAAGCACGCCGTGTTGATTGCTTCAGCCCACATGAAATGGGGAAGCTTTGACTGTATGAGCATGGTGCGTGCTGCTTCAACAAGAGTTCTATTCTTTCTTTCAACGACCCCGTTCTGTTGTGGTGTTTTTGCTGCAGAGAATTGTTGTGTGATACCCTGAGTTTCATAGAAATCAGCAAGAGGCTGATTCTTGAACTCGGTACCATTATCTGTTCTGATGATCTCCACACTCTTTTGTAGAAAATTTTTGATTGTCCTGATGAAGGTTATGATGGTTGCAGTTGTTTCATGCTTTGTCCTTAGAAATTTGGTCCATGTGTACTGAGAGAAGTCATCCACAATGACCAGTGTATATTTGCGTCCATTGATGCTTTGGACTCTCATCGGTCCACACAGATCCATGTGAAGTAATTGCAGGAGTCGAGAGGAGGATGGAACAGGTTTTGACTTGTGAGAGCTCCTTTTCATCTTGCCTAGTCTGCAGGCATCACAATGATTGTCTGTGGAAGTCTTCAAAGGAGGCAGCCCTTTCACAAGTTTCTTGGAGGATAGAGTTGTGAGATATTTGAAGTTGAGATGAGAGAGGCGTCTGTGCCATAGACTGTTTTGTTCAGAGGAAGCTTTGGACAGCAGGCAGATGGAAGAGGGTAATTGTACACTCTTCAGATCAATGGTGTACAGGTTGGAAGTTCTTGTGCAGGTCAATAATACCTTCCCAAACCTGTCCAGCACACAACATTGTCTAGCTATAAACTTCACTTCCATGCCACTATCACAGAACTGTCCAATGCTTAGTAGATTATGCTTCAGTCCTTTCACATATGAGACAGCCTTTATGGTGACGCTTGCACAGATGACATCCCCATATCCTAGGATTGGAGAAGCCGCGTTGTTTCCAAATCTCACATTTCCTCCGTAGCATTTGGTGTAATTGCTCAACAGCTCTTTTATTCCGGTCATGTGGGTTGAGCAGCCTGAATCTAAGTGCCACACATGACCGTCCTGCAAAACAGATTAAGGACTTTTAGGTACACACCGCAGGATGGGTCCTTCCTTATCAATTGAGAATATCTTTTTGAATTTTTCTTTCAGCTGTGATCCAAGGTCAGCAGCCTTTTCAGACAGTGGTTTTTGTTTTTCAAGCTCAGCTTTTGGTATCCATTTTTGTTTGATTTTAGGAGCAGAGAAGACAGAGTCATTGTTTCTGTGTGTGAACGACTGGTTCGTGAGATAAGGTTTTAAAATTGCTTCCTTAATTAGAGAGTCTTTGTAAGTGTTTCTTTGAATGAACTTTAAGAGGATAATTCAAATTTGGAAAATTATAAATACCCTCTACAGCTCTATTCTCAGATTGTTTCTTTTGTTTGTGCTTTTTCTGTTTTCTCTCACGAACAGAATTCACAACACATTCATGATCAGAATCATTAAAACATGCATTTCCTAACTTAGGAGCATACAACTTCTTATTGAAATAAAATGGATCAGAAGTAAAATCAGATTCATTCAGCTCGGGACACGAGACTGAAACAGAACTACATGGTGGTGTCAAAGAACTAGAACGACATTTATTTGAATAAAAAACAGCACTAGAACAAGACTTCTTATTTTCAAAAAACATCTTCTTCTTTCCTTCAGCTATCTCAGCTCTCTTTAGCTTCCACTCTCTTCTTCTCTCCACTCTCCTACTTACTTCATTTCCTGTTTTCAAAGGAGAGTTGAAGTGAGTGGGTGCCTTTTTGAAAAAGTTAGTTTTGTCTTGAATAGGCTGAGAAATATCGGTATCAGTATCACTAGATGCTTGAGAAGTTGTGTTGGATCGAGAACTTTCTTTTAAAAGAGTTAATTCATTTAGCAACCTATCCCTTTCACTTTCAAAGCTTTTTCTTTCTTTTTCAAAAACTTTTCTTTGTTCTTCTAAAGAGATGTGAAGTTTTTCAAATTTTCTTATTAGTGGAGGGATATAGGGTTCTTCCTCTTTTTCAGAATTAGAGGTTGAAGGAGGTTCTGGATCTGACACAACTTCTGTCTCAGAAGGATAAGGACTAACACTCTCATCATGTGAAAAAACTGGTTCTTTTGTAGCATAACTTTCATTTAGGGAGTCATAATTGAATGAAACCTCAGCTTTAGAAGGGTTTGATCTCTTTGTTTCTTCTTCTTCAACAGTTTCTTTTGCTCCGACAAAGAGCATCAACTTGGTCAATCCCAAACCCATGTAATTGATATCATAAAGCTGACGACAATTGATCTTTTTCAAATTACGGGGGTTTGTGATGCCAAGACCTTCTTTAGAGTTGTAAAAACGAGTGTCTTTGTTTTGGTTTAAAAAAATGGTTTGCTCAGACTGCCCTCTTTTGGCAATTAAATCTTCTAATTCTTTGATTTTTCTGTAAAGAATGGTTATTTTATCAAATAGCATATCCTTTTTGCCTTTCTCACAATTTCGTTCTACTTCAGTTTCACTCAACTTCTTAGTGAGTTCTGCAACTTTCTGTGTAAGCATTTCTGCTTCTGAATTTCGCTTCTTCAGCATGTCCTTTTCATTGTCAAGTTGTACACTTAATGAGGAAATTCTGTCAAGTTTTGTGAGAAGGTTTTTGTAATTGTGATCTAACCTGTCCCTTAGCTCCTTTATAATTGCATGTACAAGAGCAGGAAGATTCAGAAGTACTTACAGTGTGGTTTGAGCTTGAACTTCCACTGGGGATCGCAGCATCACCCTTTTCTTCCTCCTCCTTTTCAACAATAGCCATTAGTGCCAAGTTTTCTCCTTCTTCATCGTCAGAACTTTCCTCCTGCCATGGATCTCCCTTAGTGAGCGTTGCAGCGCTGTCATCATCTTGTTTAGCCATGAACATTTTCTGCTTGTTCCACAGCATTTTCTGCTTATAATAGTTGAAGTCCCTCTTTCTTGGCAAGCGACAGTCTTTGATAACATGTCCAGCTTTTCCACAATTGAAGCATTTGGGAGGGTCTTCCGCTGCAACAGCTCTACTGGAAGAGTTCTGATCATTATTCTTTGATTTGTAGTTGGCAGAGGAAGTTCGGAGTTTATTGGAAGAGCTTCCTTTCTTCGAGAATCGTTTGTTGAATTGGTTGGTCAGCAGGGCCATTTTCTTTTGCAGTTCGGCCAGTTCTGAGTCTACATCCACCTCTTCCTCACTATCTTCCTCTTCAGACATCACGACAACTGTCTTCTTCTTCTTCTGAGCTTTGGATGAACTCTTGGGTTGAGCTTCCATCATTAATGCTAATGGATTGCCAGGATAGCTTCCTTCCATGTCAGCAGTGTCATTCACAAAGTGTTGAAGGTGCTCATGCACAGTACATAGATCAAGTTCATCCAAATCCAGGTGTTGACGTAGGTTCTTCACAGTTCTTCTCCATTCTGGTGGCAGGCTCGACAAGAAACGTATGTTCATTTCCATGTTTGATTTGACAACCTTGATCTTTCTCATCTCATTGATCAGTTGTACAAATCTGTTGTACGTTTCATGGAGCGCCTCACCAGGTAGAGCTTTAAATCCATAATAGGCAGTCAGGATGTTTGCCTTCTTCGTCTTCAAACCCAAATCAGTTCCAATCATCAGTTTTTTAATTTCATCCCACATCTCTTTAGCTGTTTCCATGCTGTCAATCAGTATATATATGTCATTAGGAATAGCTTGGAGCAGGTACGTTTTTGCCATCAAATCCGCCTTGACTCTGAGTCTGTCTGCTTCAGTGTACTCGGATTTTGCTTTCAATCTTCTCTCAACAGTGACGGTAGGATTGTTTACACCATCTGAAGTCACATCTATCCAGATTTGTGCTGGGCCCTCAGTAAGCGATTCCAGCATTGCAGACGAGTTGTCTTTTCCTTCCAGAAAGTTTAAGAACCTTGTTTTCCACATCTGATATTCTCCTCTTCTCAAGATTGGGGGTCTGTTCTCATTTCCAAGTGCCAATGCTTCCATCATAGACCGTTCGAGTGATTTGATAAAAAAATTTAGAAACAGAATGTCGAAAACCTAACAATCAGGGATAGGTTCGAGAAGTAAGTGCGAGAAGTGCTATCGAGAAGCTGTTTTCAATATTTAATGTCGAGAACTAGTTTATCGAGAAGTTTGGTTCGAGAAGTTCTTATCGAGAGGTCAGTATCGAAAACCTCAGTTCGAGAACTTGGTTTTGAGAAACTGATTTTCGAGAAGATCTATCGAGAACCTGCAGTGTCGAAAAAACTTGATATCGAGAAATAATATCGAAAACTGAGTATCGAGAACACAGACTCGAGAACTCAGTTCGAGAACTTATGTCGAGAAGTCGGTATCGAAATCCTGCAAATTGAAAAACAGTTTTTAAACAGATTTTTCAATTGTTTAATAGTGTCCTTGATCTCGAGATCCTTCCTGAGTAGTTTTCAGTTCGAGAAACCTGCTTAAACACCGAGAACCCTGCTTTTCGATATCATTCTATCGAGAACTTCAAAAATTCAAGTTTACTGAAATCGAGATTTAAGCTATACTCTTGGTTCGTTTTTGACTGGCGAGTCCAAGGGTATAACTTTTACAGATAATCGATCAGAAACAAGATTACAATGATTAAAATAGCAAAATATCGAGAAAACAGGAAACAGAGATCTTCGAAAACTTTTCTTCGGCGATCACACTCGAGCAGGCTCTGATACCAGTTGTTGGTCCCAGTTTATGTAGACTAACGCACATTTAGATGGATATCATTGACAAACAGAGAAGAACGATTACCCAGAATGATTTATGCAATGTCGAGAACTTGGAAATCGCCTTTCTATTATATCGAGAAGTATTTTGGCAGCGTAAGGCTAAAGTGTATTGATCGATATCGGCACCTGTACACAAGGCGCATATTTATAGGCGCTGTACAGGTTACCGATTTAGGTAAACCTTGGAAGTTGGACCAAGGCCTTTTTGGGCCTTATTCCCTTTAACTTATTTATTACATAATAATTACTAATCTAATACCAAAAATGGTATAACTAGTCTACTTTATTAAACAAGACATTACAGACAAACTTGACCCACAATAAAAGTTCTAACAAAGGTTATTTTTTCCCACAGGGTTTTTGTTACTTGACAGAGGTTTTGACGAGACAACAAGACAGATACCAAATTCTATTCAACTCAGCACAAGGGGGAGTGTTGAAGGAAATTCTATGTAGTGTGCTATCGTTTATATAGAATACGTGTATGTATTAGGGTCATTTCTATGTAAACTATGTAATATGGGCCTATTGGCCCGTACTTGTAAACCCTACTCTATCCCTATTTATAGGGGCATTCGGTAATGAAACTCTACGAACAATTCTCTCTACAACACATTATATATTGTTGACTATTAAAATTTCTTTCTCGAGCTTAATAAAGTTGTTAGTTGTTACACATAAGTCAATCAGATAAAAAGTGGGATGTCATTTCAATAATTAATTAACCCGTTTACAAAAAGTGAACTCATCATACCGCGAGTGAAACTTCTTACAATGTTGTCTTTAGTTTAAAATAGATTCGACTCAAAACTAAGTTTTGAGTTGAAATAAGAACTTCGATTAACTTTGTCTTTCAAAAATCAAAATGTGAAAAAAATGGTAGTATTTAATTGACAACGTAGTATCCGTATTATTTACGTAGTAAATAATAGGGAAAACCGTCAAATAGGTCCTCGAACTTTCATAAAAAGGTCAATTAAGTTCTTCTATAGGAAGTTATGTCCGGCTGTCGCGATTTGGGGCAATTCCCGGTGGAATTTTTTGATGAAATTTTTTGAGCATCTTATTCACCAAGTCTAGTTTACTCACACCAAATTTCAGCTAAAAATTCCATCGGGAACACATTCAAATTAATTCTTGAAGATAACTGTGCATTTTTGCGTTCTCGAATTAATTTGAATGCGTTCCCGATTCAATTTTTAGCTAAAATTTGGTGTGAGTAAACTAGACTTGATGAATAAGATGCTCAAAAAATTTCATCAAAAAATTCCACCGGGAACTGCCCCAAATCGCGACGACCGGACAGAGTCTCCTATAGAAGGACTTAATTGACTTTTTTATGAAAGTTCGAGGACCTATTTGACAGTTTTCCCTAAATTATTGTGTTTGATTACAAAATAATGACCATATATTATTAAATTTTGTGATCTATATTTTTTTATATTTTTCTCGATGTAGATGTTTTAAAATGTATTTTTATACTTTTTTACTGATACTCACTTAAATATATTAATGATCAAAATTATGCATTAAAAATACGATGAGTCAAACCATTAAAATTAATTTAGAACGGATGAAGTATTAATCACAGAGGTTAGCTACGCTAGCTTAAATATAACTCTCGATTATTTTTTGAATATATTTAACTCTCAATTAAAACATAGATATTGTGTTAAGTTCTACTGAAAATCTTGTAAATTAAGTATTATCAAATGCCCGGAGTATAAAAATATAAAATAATATGGTAAGTCATGACACATACATACACATTTATAATTTGACTTATTACCTTAAATAGGACTAAATTGTTCCTAACCTAAGTGGGACTATGTATATTTTTATTCCCCAAATAGGACCAAATGACCCATTTGCCCTTATTTTTCTTCCTCATTAATTCCCTGCGCACACCTACATCACCGCAACATCTTCATGCGCATCATCCTCTGCCCTGCGCATCACTCCGTCCTTCACCTTCGCACAATAAAAACAACTCAGAAGCCATAGCCATAGCAGCCGCCACAAAGTCGTCCGCCGCCGTTGCTGGAGACTGAATTTTCTTCACCATGGATTGGCTTATCTTCTCTGATTGGTCTCCCCGTCCTTTCTCCTCTTCTTCTCTAGTTCTCTCTCCCCATGCTCCCTTTCTTCTTTGATTGTTACAAAATGTCAAATTAAAATTTGAAAATGCCATCAAAATGGCATTCTTAGTCTTCAAAAATGTTGTATTTTCCTGTAAAAATGCCATTAAAATGGCATTCTAACAAAAATCTTGGCATTCACATCTGTAAAGACCAGATATGCATCTGAGGAGGTCGGAGTTGCAGCGGCAGATGCTGGATTAGTTGCGACGGTGGCTGGATCTGCCAGATCTGCGGCGACGCCCGTCAGATCTGCATCGATGATGGCCAGATCTGCAACGGCGGCTAATTTTTTAGGCGACGGCGGTGTCCAGTGACCGGCGGCGACTGACGGCGACTGATGAAAGGCGGTGTTCCGGTGTTCTGAGTAGCGGTAGTATGACCTCCAAGCTTCAAAGGTGTTTGTGTCCAATAACATATAATAATTAACTCATATTTAGGGAAGTTTTAGACTTTAGTTCTATTTTGGCAAATAATGATTGATTTACTCCTATTTAGGTAAATACTCCCTCCGTATTTTTTTTGTTTGCAACAATAGGTGTAGGGTTGGCACATTTTTGTAAGAGTGAAATAGTAGGGGTAATGAATAGTGTAAAAAAGGTAGGAGAGATGGTGGAAAAGTATGAAAGAGAAGATAAAAAAGTAGAAAATGTAAGAGTAGTTGAGTATTTTTAAAGAAAAAACTTACCAAAAAGGGAAAGTGTAGCAAATTTTTGAATACATCCAAAAAACAAGGTGTAGCAAACAATAAAATGCGGAGGAAGTACTTCATATAATTTTCCTCATATATTTTTTTTGACAAATTTCGTAATATAGTTATAACCTGTAATGTCAAATATTTATGCCCCAATAGCCACAACTTCTAGAACCCCCACAGGATAAAATATATGTGTTGAGGTTTATTTCCGAAGATCCGAAAGCCCAACACAAGCTTTGGATATTGTAGGGATATTGGGTTGGGTTGAAAAGTGTATAAAATATAAAACAGTGAGATATTATCCAACTCAGGAGCTTACTTGTATTCAGTAATTATGCTATTACAATGGAACTACCCGAACGGTAGATGAGTATGAGAATACAAGGATAAGAGATGTAAATCTATTGCTAAGCTCTGAGTATTGAAATGCTAACCCTTTACAATGATCTAAACATGGGTATTTATACTAAAATGGGGATGGGAAAGCTGGACACGTGGCTGAATCAAGTAGGTTACATCCCCTGCCACGTAGGAACCCATGCTTCCACTTGCTACCCGCCATACTTTAGCATTAAATGCAGCATCAACTTGTTGACTGCCCGTTCGGGTAGGGTGTTCGGTGTGTGGGACCCCGCCATAGGTGTTATCTTGTTATGGAAGTATCCCGAACGCCGATCGGGATCTGGGCATTGGCACTTAGGCGTAATTGTTTCCTGGAATGTTCCAAGTAGAAGCTTTATCCCGAATGTTGTTCGGGAATTCTTTGGACTGCCTTGGGCCTGCTGCTTCTTAACGGATTTGGGCCTAGGGATATTGGGCCTGGACCTAATATCCCAACACTAGTCCCCCACTTCCTATGTCTCGAACGGTAGTGAGTGCATAAGGAAGTAGAAGATTATTGCCCGAACGCTGTTCGGGTGAGTATCGGATGGTATTCCGCCGGTTCCCGAGGCGTGTTATGACGGTTTTATGCGGCTGTCGTTTGGCTTCCCCGATAACCGTCATGATTACTTGGGGAGGATTCTCCGCGTGACACGTGTCCCTGTCATTATTACTGGTGACGTGTACCTTTATGATTGGCTGACGATTCGGCGCGACAGAGTATAAAAAGGCTCTTATGGATCTGAATCTGGGTTTCGAAACTTTGCATTCTTCGGCGTGTTGTTCTGTCTTCTCTCTAGGGCTTCATCAGTTGCTTCTGCTCAGGTACCCTTCGAACTCCCTTCTACTGTTTAGTTCCCTCGTTCGGTGACAATGGCACCCCTTCGTTCATCTGAACCCTCCACCTCCGACGCTGCAATCCCAGAGGAAAACCCCAACGATGCGCTGCAAGTCGTCCCTATTCCGGCGGAAGTTGACAGTGATGATTCCTCTTCCTCCTCCGATGCTTACCCTGATGGCACCAAATCGGGGGATGAATTGGAAGTTATGGAAGCCGATCCTCCAAGCGGCGTTCCATGCCATAAGCTTGACCTAGCCCTGATTAGGCTTAGGCGTCAAAAGCTCACGGCCCAGAACCGGGCCCAAATCCAGATGCTAATCCCCGATTCGGTGAACTTCCGCCTCCAATCGGGCCTCCACCCAATGCGCCACTTCCCAGGGATGGTTGTGGTCCATTTTGATTCCCTTAAGGCTGGCCTTAGGTTTCCTCTTCACCCCTTCTTCGTTTCCCTCTTAAAGTTTTACAATATAGTGCCAGCCCAAATAATGCCGAACTCCTATCGGGCAATGGCTGGTTTTATTTGTCGTTATGTGGAAGCCAAGGTGATCCCTTCCTTAGATCTGTTTCACTATTTTTTCTCGGTCATTCCGCAACAAGCCCAGGGTTATCTTGTCGCGAGCTCCCGATCAGGTCATATTTTGTTCTCCAAGGCTCCCTCTTCCATCAAAGAATGGAAAGATCGTTTCTTTTTTGTCTATATCCCAAATGGCCTAATCCCAAGAAAATGGAATGCCTTTCCGCCAAAGTCCCCCGAACCGTTCATCTCTGAAGACCTTAGCAAGGATATTATTGCTGTGGAGGCGGGTGGCTGCTTCCAGATCATGCCCTATCTGACTCCCAAACGGCTTATTAAAGCCGGGATAGGTACTGCCCGTATTCCTGGACTTACTTGACTGAAAACCAAGTACCATGGCCCAGGCGGTCCTTCCTGTGTGAGAAACATTTTTGTTTATCCATGTGCGAACCGCTCGGTACTAATATTTTCCTTTGTTTATTTTCAGCTCCCAAACAAGGCGAATCCTCGGATTCCGAAGAGGCTAATCACGAACAACCAGCGGCCATGGATGACAGCAGACTTTTCTCCGTGGGTGTTGAGGATGAACCTCAGGCCTCTCCTCCCGTCCAGGAAAGAAGGAAACCTAGGAAGAAGAGGCTGAGGAAGGCCGAACAGGCAACTTCCTCTCAAGCTGCCCCTCCATCTCCCGAACCATCTCAGCCTGCTCAGGAGGTTGAGCCTGTTCAGCAGGTTGCCTCTGATCAGCAACCTTCTCATGCGGATATGCTGATGGATCAGCTCTTCTCTGATCAGCAGTCCCATGAATTCTCTGCCGAGGACGTGGCAGCCCACCAATCGGAGCTGGCCAGGCAGTTCCAGAGGATCTCCCTCAAGGACCCTGCTCATGACATGCTAGAGCGGGGTGGTTGTCCGGCAAGCCGGATCTGGTCAACGTCTGTTGACCTCAATGATTTCGTCCTCCCCCAGCTCCCGGTCGAGGAGGCTGAAGAGTGCCTTGCCTTGGCTGCTCTCAAGGTAATTTTCTATTTCGGTTCCCCCGTTGCCGTTTCCTTTTTTGAATGTTCATTTGTCTAATTCTGTTCGACTATATGCAGGTGGGGCTATATAGTCTGAAAATCCGTGAAGCCCGGCTGGACAAGGAGCGGGAGCTCATTGTTGCGAGGGAGGAAGCCCTACATTCCCTCTCCTCCGCTAATCAGGCGGCTGAGACTGATCGGCAAGCAGCTGCCGAGGTCCAGAAAAAGTTGGAAGCCGAGCTCGGGGAGCTTCGTGTGAGGCTTCCCTTCAGTCATACCTGGCGGCTGCTGAGTCCGCCCAGGTGAAATTTGCAGTATCTTCTTCTCAGATCCCGGACGGCCCCCCTGAGGTGATTGCCGATCTTTCTACCGTCCGGGAAAATTTCAAGACTTCGGAAGAGTTCCGGACCTATGCTTTTGAGCAACTCCCCACTCTGTTCGGGGAGCACCTGGCTAAGCTGAAGGGCGAGGAGCGCCAGAAGGAGGGGGTGAACATCCTCGACAAGCATCCGGTGACCAAAGAATGGGCCGAGATCTTGGCTAGAGGGGTCTATGGCTCCGGGTGCCAGCATATGCTTCAGCCTCTCCTCCCCCTCCTAGAAAAACACATGGGCCGTTCGATGCAACCTTCTGACTTCCCCGCCGATCTCCATCCCTCTGGACATACTGGAAGTGCTGTCCAACGGGGTCTACCATGGGGGTAGGTTCCCTGTATTCGTTCCGAGGTGCGGATGGGGTTCGGCTGGTTGGTGGTGCGTATCTGGGGATGTTGGTCCTCCATTGATCTCCCCGATACTGCTGGGAATGTGCTGAAGCCGTGGTGGTTTCAGTGTCTTCCCCTTCGTCAAAGGATGACATGGGACGAACAGGGGATAAGGGCTCATGAGTCCCGTCGGTATATCCCTGCTCCTGTTCATCCGCCATGCGTTGCATAGCCTCTGCCATCTCCCTCATCAACTGAGGGTTCCTCCTCACATCCGGAGGGATGATGCCCTCAAACTCCCGAGTGGCACTGCCACTGGCTTTTCCTTGCATGGACCATCCCTCAGAGGACCCGTTGCCTCCTCGGCCTCTGGATGTAGAACTCGGTGTCGCGGTTGTAATTCTAGCCATTTCAAAAAATGGTACTTAGATCAAAGGTCTTGCTTGGGGCTTTTAGTAGAGTTCCCACAGACGGCGCCAATGTTGAGGTTTATTCCCGAAGATCCGAAAGCCCAACACAAGCTTTGGATATTGTAGGGATATTGGGTTGGGTTGAAAAGTGTATAAAATATAAAACAGTGAGATATTATCCAACTCAGGAGCTTACTTGTATTCAGTAATTATGCTATTACAATGGAACTACCCGAACGGTAGATGAGTATGAGAATACAAGGATAAGAGATGTAAATCTATTGCTAAGCTCTCTGAGTATTGAAATGCTAACCCTTTACAATGATCTAAACATGGGTATTTATACTAAAATGGGGATGGGAAAGCTGGACACGTGGCTGAATCAAGTAGGTTACATCCCCTGCCACGTAGGAACCCATGCTTCCACTTGCTACCCGCCATACTTTAGCATTAAATGCAGCATCAACTTGTTGACTGCCCGTTCGGGTAGGGTGTTCGGTGTGTGGGACCCCGCCACCGGTGTTATCTTGTTATGGAAGTATCCCGAACGCCGATCGAGATCTGGGCATTGACACTTTGGCGTAATTGTTTTCTGGAATGTTCCAAGTAAAAGCTTTATCCCGAATGCTGTTCGGGAATTCTTTGGACTGCCTTGGGCCTGCTGCTTCTTCCTGGATTTGGGCCTAGGGATATTGGGCCTGGACCTAATATCCCAACAATATGTATGGGTAACTAAATGAAATATTGATACATACACATATAAGTCAAACTGATAAAAGTTGGGATGACATTTGAATATATAATTATCCCGCATACAAAAAGTTTACTGATAAATACCCGTAGTGAAATTTCTTATAAAACTAAGTTTAAAATGTGACTTCAATTTAAAATTGGGGAGAATTATAATTTTAGTCTCATAAATTTCATGTGTGTCTCTGCGTCTGTTATTAATTAGTTCTATAACTTCACTTGATTGCACATTTGCTCCTTGAATTGATCGTAACAATTTAATGATTTTTCCATTGAAAAGTATACTTTTTAACAGAGAATTCAAAGCCAGTGATATATTTTGCGGCGTATTTATGATCAGAGAGTGTACTTTTCGTTTAAAAAGTCATTAAATTGAACTGCAAATACTCGTATTAATTAGTTATGTGATCAAATTTGTAACTGAGCAAAGTTACATAACTAAAAATAGACACAATTGAAAATTACAGGACTAAAATTGTATTTTTGTCAACATACGCGCATACAATTAAAAGTATTACGGAGTATGTGGTTGACTATTAAAATTTCTTTCGAGAGCTTAATAAAGTTGTAAGAACTTTCACTCCGGGTGTGATGAGTTCACTTTTTGTAAACGGGTTAATTAATTATTGAAATGGCATCCCACGGGTAAAATGTATAAATGGTACCCTAATTATCGGTAATGTTGCATTTTGGTACTTTAATTCTTAAATGAATCAAAACGGTACCTTAACTATACATAAATGTTTCAAATTGTGATTTTACTCAAATTTTCAACCAAAATATATGACGATCAAATGTGTAGAATCACCCTATAATGATCATATGGACAAAAATAAGGTGAAGTAGACTTTACACATAGAATTCTGGTCGCCACGTGTGATTTTGTGGTTAGAAATTTAAATAAAATATCAACTCGAAACATTTATGTGTAGTTAAGGTACCGTTTTGATTCATTTAAAAGTTAAGGTACCAAAATGCAACATTACCGATGGTTAAGGTATCATTTATGCATTTTACCCGTGGGATGCCATTTCAATAATTAATTAACCCGTTTACAAAAAGTGAACTCATCACACCCCGATCGAGTGAAACTTCTTACAAAGTTGACTTCGCGTCACACCCGGAGTGAAACTTCTTACAAAGTTGACTTCAGTTTAAAATCGATTCGACTCAAAACTACTACGTAAGTTGAAATAAGGATTTCGATTAACTTTGTCTTTCAAAATGTGAAAAAAATGTTTCATTTCTAAATATGACTAACTTAGTTTTTAGACATTTGTATGACAAAAAATCTTTCAAAAAATGAAAAATTTGTTCATGTTTAATGACCAAAATACTCTTGTTTAAAATATGTGCATTTTGCACTAATTCCGTCCAATTAAATTATTGCACTTTATATTATCGTTACTGCACAACATTACTGCACGACATCACTGCACTTCCGTCAAAATTAATTCTCTTCACATTTACTTTAGGAAATTATTTTTTTATTTTTTATTTTTTGATTTAATAATTTTATTATTTTACACCTAATTAAGTATATTGCATTTCAATATAATGCTCAACAAACTTCCTCAATGCACTCATTATTTCCATATTCATTTCCTATACTCAACACTTATTGACATGTTCGATGCCAATGTTCAATGTCCATTTTCAATGCCCCAAACCCTGATTTCTGTCTAGTTTAAACTGAACAAAAAATTATTGGCTTGTCAATTATCGGCTGCACTACAGATCCCAAATTTCAATCACTGCCGCCCATAACCAATCTCCATGATTTCCTTGGCATATCAAGCTTTATGGAATTGATTTCTATTCCACCGAAATAACATTCCATCAACAACAACAGCAACTTGGGTGTGGCAAAATTCGAATGAATTCTAATAAAACCAAAAAATATTCTGACACAATACGGATGAAAAGTCAGTCCCCTTTCTATCTTAATAAATGATGGGATGAGTTAAAAACAAAATAGAATTACTTTTTAGTCAAAATTCTATCATAACACACGCATCGAACTAACTTCTATCCACGCAGCAACTTCTCCAGCGATAACAATGGCTACTTCTACTTATGCGGAAAATTAGTGATGCGGCCTAGCAGTGGAGTGGGGTGCAGTGCAGTAAACTTTCAATTGGCTATACTGGATGGTGGTAGACGACGTGCCATGGTGCGGCGGCAGACTAGGGCTATGGGGCAACGGCGCGTGGCAGGGTCGTGTGGCTGCCAGGTGGATCTATGGAGGTGGGAGAATGGAGACTAGGGTTGGAGAAAAGAGTAGGAACCTAGGGTTTTATAGATATAACCTAAAGGACATATTTGTTCACCTAACATATTTATTTATTTATTTATTTATTACGAATTTTAATTAAATATTATGAATTTTAATATTATTTTGGTAAAAAAAAACTAGTTAGGTTATAGATTGAAAAAATGAAAAAGTTTTAGACCGGATAATTATGTCTTACTAATGAGTCATAGTGAGGTCATAAAAATATACTTCCTACTACGTAATTGATGACAACTTAGGGCATCTCCATTCATGATCTTAAAATAAATGATTTTTTTATGACACATCATTGCCACATCACATCTATTAAATAAATTTTAAATAATCACAAATCTTAAAATTCTCCATCAACCATGATATTCAAATAATCAGTTTTTTTAGATCATGCATTAAATGAAATTTAACTACAACCCAAAATAATCCGGGATTCAAATTTTGATACCGGATTATCTTTTTCAATAATCTCTCAAAATAATCTCTCATTCACAATGATAATCTTTAAAATAATCTTACACATCATCCAATTAAACTCTAAATAATCTGAACAATGAGGATGCTCTTAGAGACGTAGTATCCGTATTAATTACTCCCTCCCTCCCAATATGTTTTGCAAAGTCAACATTTTTTGGTCAACTAATAGTAAAAGTCAACCATCTTTACGGATAATTAACTCAGTTTTTAATAATTAAAATTTACATATTTATAAACTACATTAAAATCTCTTCAAAGTTATTTATATCAAATTAGAATATAATTAAAAATTGACATCCTAATTAAGCGAACAAAACAAAACTGTTTGACCAAGAAAAGTCAAATTTACAAATCAATTTGGGAGTATTACTTCCCAATGACTAAAAATCTAAAATTATTCTGATCTCCATCCGTGTTTTAATAATTATAACTTCCTTAATCCTATGGTTTCCTCGAAATGAGACGCATAAAAAGCATCATGATCCGTAGAATTTCAAACAATATATAAGTAGTCGGGTTGCAAACGGAGTATGGACCGGACACAAAGGAGATCGATGGATCAAACCCGGTGAAAGAAAAGAAAAATACTACTCCTCAGTAATAATAAGGACGGCCGGGCCGGAAAAGGATTTAAGGGATATCAGAAGAAGAAGATTGTGAGGTCAGGATGATAGTTGAGAGGTGGAGGAACGCCGGCGCCGCCATTGCCAGCTTCCTCTTCGTTTGGAAGATTGTACGGAAATACTTGCCGCCGGGGCTGCTTAACATCGTGAAGAGATGGACGCGGAAGTGGAGTGTGCTTTTCAACCCCTACGTACAAATCTCAATCGACGAGTATATCAAGAAGAATATGGGGCCTCACGCCGCCTATGCGGCGGTGGAGGCTTACCTCAGCTCCATCAAGTCCGTCAAAGAAGTCAACCGACTCAAAGCTCAGATGGTGGGCGGCGGTGAGAACCAGCAGCTCCTCACGTTGAGCATAGATGCCGATGAGAGGGTGGATGACGAGTTCCGCGGGGCGAGCGTAGAGTGGGTTTCTGCCTCCCGAAAACCGCCACCGCAACTCAAGGAGTCTCCGTGGCAGCCGCAGGAGAAGAGGTGTTACCATCTCATTTTCCACAAGAAGTACCGGGACTTGATCACAGACTCGTATCTGGATCATGTGATAAAAACCGGGGAAGAGTGGCAGGCGCGGTGTCGGAAGCAAATGTTGTTCACAAATGGCGGGTCCGGGAAGGCTCCGTGGAAGCATGTCCCGTTCGATCATCCCGCGAGCTTTGAGAATCTCGCGATGGATACAAAGAAAAAGATGGAGCTAGTGGAGGACTTGGTGGCATTCAAGGAGGGGAAGGACTTCTACCGGCGGATCGGGAGAGCGTGGAAGCGCGGGTATTTGCTCCACGGCCCTCCCGGAACCGGGAAATCCACTCTCATCGCAGCAATGGCCAACTTGCTTCACTATGACATCTATGACCTGGAGCTGACCTCGGTGAGTGACAACACTCACCTCAAGCAGCTCCTGGCGGAGACGACAGGCAAATCCATCCTCGTGATCGAGGACATTGATTGCTCGCTCGACCTCACTGGAAATAGAATGATGCAACACAAGGCATCCACCGAGGATGCCTCTGTTGCCCGCAACAAGAGCAACAACAGCGGGAGTAAAGTGACATTGTCGGGGTTGCTGAATTTCATAGACGGGTTATGGTCCTCGTGCAGCGAGGAGCGGATAATTGTATTCACTACTAACCACGTGGAGAAGTTAGATCCGGCCCTAACCCGGAGGGGGAGAATGGACAAGCACATCGAGCTGTCTTATTGTACGTTTGAGGGATTCAAAGTGCTAGCCAGGAATTACCTCCAACTGGAAGATCACCCCATGTTTGAATCCATCAAGGAGTTGCTCATGAAGGAGACCAATAAGATCACACCTGCGGATGTTGCTGAAAACCTCATGCTCATGACATCCTCCTCGTGTCTTCATCATGACGCTGCAAACAGGTGCCTCCAAAACTTGGCTCAAGCACTCCAACAAGCCAACCCAAATGAAAGAATACATCAACTTATGGATTAAGTGACATACCGAGTATAATTCAAGGAGTAAAGCACCAAAATTAGAATTCATGTTTTAAAATTGGTGTGAAAACTATGGTACTCATTTTAAAATGTGGTATTGTATTTACCATTCATTTAATTGGTCCAAATCATTATACTCATTTGATTGGTACCGCAACATTCTGATTGTTTTATGTAAATAAAGGCATGGTACCTTCAAGGTATTATAGAATTTACCTTTAAGCTTTTACGATAAAAACTAAAAAGATGAGAGTTGAAAATATCCTTTTTAGGGTTGAACTTTGAGAAAATCATCATGTTCTTCATACTATTATCTTTCTCAATATATGACTAGTATTTTTTTTCAACTAAAATGATGGTACAGCCATCTATCTGTGCATCCATATGTATCATTATATTTCTTAGAGTAGGACTACTTTAAGTTTCTATCTCTTAAAAGAAGAATCTTAATTGCTTTTACTCTTTTATTAAAAAAACATGCAAGTTCTTATTTTCAACTAAAATTTAATTAGCTTTATATGTGAATTTGGTCAGTATTGGGCAATTTTTTATACTCAAAGAGTCGATACATTAAATTAAATTCCCACTTTTTATCATATTTGTGAAGTAAAATTAAAGATTTTTCCCCCTTACAACAGTAATAACTACTTACTCCACTATATAAGTGCTCAGGTCACATTTTTTATGATGGCAACCTACAAACTCAGCACACAAACATACTCGATCAGTATACATAAAATCTCATGACATCAAGTTAGGAACCTAAATCTGAGCAGGGAAATCAACGTTAAGGAAATGAAAAATATTGGTTACGCTCTATTGATCCGCCTAATTTTAGAGTGGATAGTGGATAATGGATGGATGGTTGACGTCTAATGAGAAAATGATGCTTTGAGGAAAACGTTATCCCATTGACCTCAAACTATGACTAATTCAACAATTTCATTTTTTAAAATAGAAATGTCACACATACGACAAAAAAATATGGAATCACAATATATGTTCCTTCACTAGAATGTCATATCTATCTACTTATACATAATACATCTCAAAGATATAATTATAGAAAATTTTGTCATGTATCATTTTCTAAGCAAACATTAATTATAATATTCTAAATTCTCTTTCTAAATTACTACGTAGTATGCTATTATTGTTCCAATACATCATTATCGAACGGGACATACTATATGGAAATTTATTATCTTTTAATGACACAAATATTAGATACATAAAGTACATTTTTTTATCTGTACTCCGATTGTTAAATTATTTTGTATTTTATATATTCAATATTGGTGTCATATGAACGATAATAAAAAGTTATGAAATTTAAAAACAAGGACTAATATTTTAAGAAAAATTGACAACACCCATTTTTAGATAAATAAATACAAAAATGTGTATTTAATTAGTTTCCAAAAAACAAGTCACGAATGGAACTTAATGGATAAAAATAGACACTTAGCATTTTCTTTTTGTTTAGGTAAAAATATATTAATTTCAATTTGATGCAACTGTGAGTTATATTATAAAAAAACTAAGCTCTTTTTATTAGATAATATAGACCGGAATCATGTTTAAATAATGTTGAGGTTGACCCTGGTAGATCCAATGGTCCAACACAAACCTTTGAATATCAGAAGTGTTTATCAATAGTAAGTGACTAAGAAAAGAAATCAATGAGTCAAGTACTCAATAACTGGAATTGGCTGAACCATTCCTGAGCAGGACCTCGGAGTGTGCAGTGCTAAAAAAAATCTGCAAATGGCCTCCTCAGAAGCCCCTAATAGCATGAGTCCTCCTTGCTAGCTCATTACGTGTGCGTTAGGGTCTCCAACCCCATTATACACTAGGCTGACCGGGGTCCTGTAGTCCCTTTGGATCTCAACATCCATGATCTCTCTTGTGAAAGGAGAAGTAATCCCCACACGAGGCGGTGGGGGCGTTCTGTTCTGCTGACGAGTAAATTCGTCAATCTGTCTCTACATGGCGGCCAATGCCACGTCCTGTTCTGTTTGAAGTGGTGTCATCAGGTCTACCATCTCTGGCGTTCTTCCCGTTCGGGGTGCAACCGTTTCACGACGTCTCTGTATCAAACGTTCCTCATCCCATTCAACATACTGGAATCTTTGACCACCGGGTTCATCACGGGAGTTGCGTCCCTGAACTACGCCCCATGTCTGGGCATGAACGGGGTATGGTCGGTGGGGGTATACTGCTTGTGCCTGGATCGATGTGTTTGCTCTTATGTGGCCTCCCCTTCCCATCCTTGTGTGAACTGGGGCGCATGATGACTATCCTTCACTGGTACACTCATCGAAGGTCCGCATACGATGAATTGGTGAGGGTGATGTACGCTACGTCTCCTCTATGTACACAACGTGTTCTGGATCCTGTTCATCTGCCATCTTGTGCATGGCATCTGCTAGCTCCCTCATTATTAGAGGGTTCCGTCGGGCTTTCCGTGGAATCAGGTTAGTGATGTCCCCACCATGGCCTTGCGCCCAACCGCTATTGGTCTGCTCAGTGGTTGCCCAGGTGCGAGTCCTTTGGCTGCTCTCTACGTCTTCGGAGGTATCGTAAGCAGGTTGAGATGAAATCTTAACCACATCTTGTTGCTGAAAGGTGAAGTACTGTTGAATAGAATAAGTTGCTTGAGATTTTAGTTCGTTTCCCACAGACTGCGCCAATTTTGAGCTTAATTTCGGTAGATCCAAAGGCCCAACACTAACATTTGAATATCATAAGTGTTTAATTATCAATAGAAAGTGACTAAGAAAAGAAATCAATGAGTCAAGTACTCAATAGCTCCACTTGCATTAGTGTAATAATGATGATTACAAGGAAAAGGTCGAACGGTAGTTATGGTCTATGGCTAATACAAGAGCTAGAGTGAGATATGTATGTGTGGATATCGAAATGCTAACCCCTCTTAATGAAATAAATGCTACTCCCTCCCTCCCGCTAAGATTGTCTCATTTTACCTTTTCGGTCCGTCCCACTGAGATTGTCTCATATCTTATTTGGTAATATTTGTGTAGTTCTAAATCATTCTTACTTTATCAATTCAATATTATCCACATAAATCACGATTTATTAATTTGCGTGTCACTCCCCCTTGTCTCATTGTTAGTGGGACGAAGGGAGTACTATTTATACTAGTAGTGAGTAGATCGGTGAGATGGATGATGTGGCACGCTATCAATGGCTAACCCCTTTGCCACTTGCAACACCCAGCCTCCACTTGAGTGCCCATACTCCTGCATTAGATGCGTCCCTGCCACTTGCAAGGCTCCCTCAATCGGTGCTTTAGGCTGATGTAATCAGTAACCAAGAAGGATTCTTGTCACCCGTCAAGTATGGAAATTGACCCATTCGGGAACTACCAAACGGCTGAGATCCCGTTCGGGCTCCCCGTATCCGCTTGATATTCATTGGGCTTTGCTGCTATTTTCCGGGTCTTAAGGATGTTTTGGATCGGACTCTAATATATATCTCAACAAATAATTAGTTCAAATATAAGGCATATATACTCAATAAATTCGAATGTGCATTTTAAAGCAATGTTATAATCAATTAAATAAGTGATTTCCCATTAACAAAATTAAAGAACAAAATTCGTTTTATTCCGTGCACGATAAAGATACGAGCAAGTATACTTTTTTGCTATATTGTAATCATTGATTTTTCTAGCTAGTATCGACTTTTATGAAATTGGGTGGTTATCATCTAAGGGCAGATCCAAAAGTTTGGATCGAACTGAGTTAAATAGTAATGATATCTATTACTACCTCCGTCCCTAATAAAACTTCTAAATGGGTTGGGCACACAATTTAAGATAATGAGTATTGTGTACTGTGGTGGAAAGTTGTGTAGGGGAAAGAGAAATGTGTAAGAAATGTTGTGAACCACAAGTTCTTTACCAAAAAGGGAAAATGAAAGTTTTAATTGGGACGGACGAAAAAAGAATGTTGGAAGTTTATTTAGAGACGGAGGGAGTACATAATATTTTATGTATTAAATCGAGTCATAAATTAATGATATTTTAATTCCACATTGATTAACAAAATCTCTATTATCAATATTATATTAAAATATACTACCTCTGTCACATTTTAGTTAGCCATCTTTGATTTTTTCAGTTAAAAAATACTCGTAATAAACTTTCACCAAACTTTTTCATTTAATATATTTATGCAAAATTTAATAATTTTATAATTTTATGATAGTATTTTTGACAAAAAACATTTTCATATTATCAACACGGTATATGAGGAACTGGTGGTGTCTTCGGGAAGTTGCTGAGGCGGCAACTTAGGCCCACATATTCTTTTTTACAATTTTTAATTTTAAGTTTATTTTTAATTTTTATTTTTTAATTTTTTTAAGTTTATTTTTTATTATTGTTGGAAAGAAGGTGTCGACTCCCTAAGTTTTTAGGGTTCGGGTGGCCACCGCAAGTGTCGGTGGGCTTTCGATTGTAATTCCGATTCTCTTTCTCGGCTTTGTGTATGTCTTTGTTAGTCTCGATAGGGAGGGCAGGTGCTTTGTCTTGGTTTCTCGTTTTGCTTTTTGATTCGGTGATAGGCTTCATTAAAGATCGCGGGTTTATCGTTTCGGCCGCTGTTTGGGTCGCGTTTTTCCTTGCTGTACTACACGAAGAATAATAAAGGGGAAAGAATGGAGAGTATTACAGAGAAGGCTAAGGACATGGTCCTAGGAGATAGGGAGGACGAGATCGTTTTTGACGAAGAAATTACTCAAGAGGGGGAGACCGTGGCTGAGGGAGAATCTTTTTTGGTGGTGGGCACTGTGATCACAGACAGATTGGTGAAATTTCCGGCCTTTAGAGATCTCATTGCTAAACTATGGAGGCCGGTGAAAGGTATTTGATGGATAGTCTACCCGGGGGGTATCTTATCCGAGGGGTTATTACGGGAATAACTTAGAGAGAAGTCAGAGCAAATAGGAGGAGAGAGAGTCGATTTTATTAAATGAACTCGAGATGTGGAGTTGAGATGCAGATTGTGTCGATTACAAGGAGAAATGGGCTGCTATTTATAGCAGCAATAAATGCGATGAGAGGACACGTGTCAGTAATCCAACGGCCGAAGGGTCACATCAGCCTGGTGGCACCGGCAGTGGTACGTCAACCGCATTGAATGCGGTTGGCGGATGCGACGTGGCATTAAATGCGGTGGTTGGCTGTCTCTAAAAGGAATCTTCGATGATTGAGCTAGTTCAGCCGAAGGCTCCCGGTGTAGCCGAGGGCTCCATGTGTAACCGAGGGCTCCTTGCAGCCGAGGGCTCCTTGCAGCCGAGGGCTCCATGTGTAGCCGAAGGCTTGGTTCAGCCGAAGGCTTCTCCGATTCCGAGGGCATGAAAATGCCGAAGGCTCATGTTTTCGCCCGTCTTCTCCCGGCAGCTTCCTATGCCAGAGAAGGCTATCCTGTGAGTTTTGGAGCCTTCGGCCAAGGAGGCCGAAGGCACCCCAGTGTGTATTCTGGGTTACTTTGAGGCTTGGGCCGTTGTATTTGGGCCCGAGTTTTTTTCTGGGCTCAATGGACTTGTGTAGGAGAAGTAGGAGTCTATGGGCCGGGGGTTCCTGGGCCATATACTCCATCAGGAGTCCCTCACTCCTTTTGCTGAATGGTACTTGAGGGAAAAGGAGTAGATGTGTCGCTTCTTCTGGAGGCTTCATCATTCCGCTGGGTGCTTTTGCTGGAGAACTTGTCTTCGGCTGATTGCCGAAGGCTTCCCTCAGTCCCTCACATGCCGAGGGTTTTCTGAAGGAAGTATAACACTTGTATGAATGCCGGAGCCTCTCCTCAGTCCCTCACATGTCGGGGGTTTTCTGAGGGAGGTGTAAATAATATCCGTATGTATTGTGATGGAGGCTGTTTCATCATTGTCAGTGACTGGAAAATTTCTGACATTTTGATTTGCCGAAGGGGTTCCACTTTGATGTTTGTCTGGAGGCTGTACACGTCAATCGAAAATTGCCTGGATGAAGGAATTTTTGTTGTGTATGATCCCCGAGGGGTGTATCCCAGTCCCCCACTCCTTGAGGCCGAAGGCAAGTTCGGGCTGAAGGAGTTATGATGAGTTGATGAGCCCCCCGAGGGGTGGTTACATTGATAAGCCGAAGGCCTATGTTGCTATGGGCTCGAAGGCGTTTGGTGGAATTCGTTGCCTGAAGGCTGCGGTGAGTGATAGCCGGAGGCTATCATTCGGGGGCATCCCAGTGTTTCTGAAATATAGCCGTTGCAATATGGCCGTTGGAAGAGGGGCTGACGTGGCGTGTCCTCGTTGGTTGGGGGTGGGCGGCTGTCATTCATTGGCTGAGGCGGCGGCACGTAATGATGGGCTTTTCAAGTCGAGGCCCAATTCTCGAGGCTGAAGGCCTATAAGTACCCCAAGGCGGAGCTCAGTTTCCTTGTGCGTTTTTATGCGATAGCGAAGCTCTGCCAAAATTTCTAGAGAGAGAAAGTCCTTGCTTCGATCAAACCCTATTTCTAAGGTGAGTTCTTCCTCAGTTCTTCGTTTCTTCAGTATACTTAGCTACTTCGGCCTTAGATTGAGTGTTTTTAGTTCCCCCTAGTTAGTATCCTCTTCCAATCTTCCTCCTTATTCTGCGCAAAGATGTCTTCGGCAAGCGACTCCCAAAACATCCCGGAGGAAGCCCCTGCCCAATCTGAGAGCTACTCGGGCATGGAGTCGTCGAGTGAGGCTTCGTCCAACAATGATTCTGAGGTGGCCAGAGAGGTACAAAGCAAACTTCATGCTGAGGCCGAAGCCGAAGACTTTGAGCAAGTAGCGGAGGACGAGGAGATGGCCCTCGCGCTTCAGGTGGCGGAGGAAGAAGAGGAGAAAGAGAGGCGACGAGTCACGGTTGCTGTCCTGCCTTTGCGAGGCGCCGGTGAAGCGAGTAGCTCCCGGCCTATTGACGCTATCCCCCTCCGGGTAGCTTCCGGGAAGAAGAGCAAGAAACAGAACGCTTCCCCGAAGAAGAAACAGGCTGCGGTGGATGCGGGACAGCCGGTGGGAATTCCCGAAGGACATTCCTACCTCAACACAGCCGCGCTGGATTTGAAGACGAAGGCTGTGGAGGCGGAATATCTGAAGACTCAGCTCTTGGTGGGCCCGTCGGCACAGGTGGTAGTCCCAGGTCCCGACGACGTGTTGCTATCTCCCCCCGAAGGCTGCTTTGCTGTGCATATCCTCTCGGTGGAGTTGGGCCTCCGCTTCCCCTTGCACCCCTTCGTCGTGCAATACCTTCGGTTTGTAGGCCTCGCTCCCTGTCAGTTAACCCCTAACAGCCATTCATACTTGGCGGGGTTCCTCTCGCTGTGTAATTCCCGGGGGGTGGAACCTTCTCTTGACCAGTTCTTCCTGTCCTTCAACCTTTGCCGAGGGGGGGCCGCAAACAGCGAGGGGTTTGCCAATCTTCAACAGCTGCCGGCATGGAGGCTGTTCTCAGAGGTACCCTCGTCCCATAAGGGATGGAAGGACCGATTCTGCTACCTCAGGATGCTGGGAGCTGACTTCCCGAGGCCTCTCCGCAATCACTTCCGGAGGCACCCCAAGGTAGGCAACGCCGCCCTTGAGAGCGATGGAAGAAAGCTGAAGGCGAAGCTCCCGGGTTCAGAGAAGCTGATAACAATCAAGGCCGCCACGCTCCCGGAAGAGCTGTTTAAGCTAGAATTCCGGCGGTATCGCCTGCCAGGGGAGAAAGACGAGAGATATCCTCTCCTTGACCGGGGCTCTCCGGGTATCAGAGGTGGTTGCCGGGGGCCCTTGTTGTTTAGTACTTAGAGACGTCTTTGATTTGCTTTTGACTCTAACTCCTTCTTCTCGTTCTTTTGCAGGCGATTTTATGGATCCGAAAGCTTTCTCCAAGCTGTCCCGGCAACTGGCCAAGGACAAGAAGAAGAAGGAGGAGAGGCCTCCGGCGCAACCGCAGGTGGACGCCCTCTTCAAGAAGCAGGAGACCCCTGAGGGTCAAGGGCCCCCAAAGGGAGCTGCAATCGCTGGTGCCGGTACTGATGCCGGAGGCTCCAAGGAGGGGGAGCTCAAGCGAAAAAACGCCGGGAAGGGCGTCAAGCCTCCGGAAAGGAAGAAATCGAAGGGGGACGTTGAGCCAAAGGATACCCCCCTGGTGATTATTGACGATCCCCCAACCGACCAACCGTCGGCCTCCGCTCCCTTGGAGGACCTCGTCGAGGGTGCCTGGCCCCTTGAAACCGTACACTTCCCCATAAAGAAGGGGACAGCCATTATGCATGGCACCCTCGACCCGAGGGAGTTCTTGAGGGGTGCCACCCCTTCGGTGGATCGGTCCACCCTTAGCCGATTCGGGGATGAAGCCCTCGAGCTCAAGGCTCTTCAAGCTTCGGCCACTGTAAGTATCTTGTCCTTCAGAACTTTGTTTGGTGTCTCCTTACTTTGCATGATCTGACTCCTGTCGCGTCCTTGTTTGTTTGCAGGCTAGCTTGGCCTTCGGTGAGTTGGTGAGGAGGGCGGAGCAGCACCGCCTCGAGAAAGCGAAAGCTGACGAGGTTACGAGAAAGCTGGTTGCCAACAACACTGAGGCCATTCGGCAGCTGGCGAGCTTGGAGGAGGCCCTCCGGCAGGCGGAGAAGAAGCTGGTGGCGGCTAAGGAGGAAGCCCGGGCCGAGGGGAAAGCAGAAGCTGAGAAGGCTGCCGCCACCGCTGCCAAGGCCGCTGCCGAGGCCGCCGAGGTTGCCAAGAGGGATGCAGCAGCCGAAGCGGCGAGGGATGCTGTTGACGCCTTCAAGGCCGGGGGCTGGAAAACCGAGGGCCACAAGGAGTGGGTGGCCTCAGTGGTGCCGGAGGTCGTTGAAGAATGGGTAACTGGCCCCGGGGCTATGTGGCTAGCCCGCAAGGGTAAGTCGTTCTATGAGGGGGGTCAGTACTTCACCCAAGCGATGCTGTACCGGAGGCTTGCCCGGCACCTCGGCCTTGACCCGAAAGATTTCAAGCCTGAGTCCCACGGCCTTCCTCCGCTAGTTCCAGATATCCGGGTTCCCCTCCCCGAGGGCGAGGAAAGACAGCTGTTGGAGGATTCAGAGCTTGATGGGATGGCCTCGGATGATGATGAAGACGCTGGGGATGATGCTGCCTCAAAGGCCAAGGGGGATGCCGCTGAAGAAGCCCAAGTCTGAACTCTCCTAAGTATAACTTCTGTAATAGCAGTAGGCCTCGGTTTCAACCATGTCTTGTAATGAAATATACTTTTGTACCTCAAACATTTTTTCGGGTGAATGAATGATTGCCTTCGGGCTTTTTGTATGGATGAATGCCTTTGTCTCTTTTATGTTTGTGTATGAATACTTTCCTTCACTTGGATGAATATATTTGTTCCTTCTTTAGTCTGGCTTCCCGAAGGCCACGAGTTTGTGGACTTAGAGAGTTTTCTAAGTACAACTTGATCAGAACCCTTCGGATGTAGAGTAGAACAGCCGGGGGTTGTTGTTGTGGACCATCGGGGGGCTTGAAGCTGTGGACTTAGAAGATTTCCTGAGTAAGAACTTAGATCATGTCCTCGGTGACTAGGCCCTCGGTAGTGGCGAGCCTCCGACCATAGTGTAGCATTAGGTTATCGCCAAGTAGATTAGGGGGCCATCGGCTATACGAAGGTTGGTGAAGATAGTATCCCGGTTAGCCCCCGAAGGGCTCCCCCATCGTGGACTTAGGCGAATTTCCATAAAGCTTCAATAGGTGCCGTAGTGGACCTTCGGGCGTGAGAGTTGCTTGGGCCCCCGGTGTGTACCGTTGCCGAGGGGTCCAAGATTATGGACTCAAGTAAAATTCTGAGATTTGTTGAGATCGTTTGAATGAGCTTGGTGATCCTTCTTCCCGTGGCATGAACTTTCCGGTTTGTGTAGGTGTAGATTTAGCTTGCCTTAGAACTGTGTGTAGCCTTCGGCGTGGTAAATTTCGGCCTTAGCCAAATTTAGGTGAAGTTTTGCTTAGTGAGCCCTCTTCTTGGGCCTCCGGTGGGCTTCCTGTACTCCAAGGCTTCGTGTAGTGAAGCCTTTGGCTATGTAGCCAGATGTCTTGTTGTTGAGGGTTTTTATTTCGTCTTTGTAGGATCCCTCGGGAATGCATATCCGAAGTGCTGAGCCTCCGGGGAGAATAGTATCCGGGGAGTTCCTTCCCCCCTACACATCTTTTTTTTTTTTTTTTTTTTTTTTTTTAATTTTTGATGGTGTAGGAGAGGCATCTAGAAACTTGGTTTCTAGGAAAGGCTTGGCCTACATGGGAGGCAACGGAACAAACCGTTGGCTCCCCCTTCGGGAATGACCTTCCGATATCCCGAAGGGTTTGAGGGTCGTTTCCTCGGCCCGAGACATCGTCTGTTGCCTGCTTCCCCTTGGGAGATAGCACGGAAAGCGCCTCGGTTTTGAAAGTCGTCCCCTCAGCCCGAGACATGGTCTGTTGCCTGCTTCCCCTTGGGGGATAGCGCGGGGAGCGTTTCGTTTGTGGAAGTCGAATCCTGGGCCCGGGACATGGTCCGTTGCCTGCCTCCCCTTGGGGGACGGCGCGGAAAGCGTTCCTGGGAAGGGTTTTATTTGCGTGTGGAACACAAATAGCCGGGGGCACTTGGTACCAGCCGGAGCCGAGGGGTGTTGCACCCCCCGGGTTTTTTTTTTTTTTTTTTTTTTTTTTGAGAGCATGTATAATATGCATAACGTATGTATGATTGCGTCCTCGCGGGGTACGGCTTACTGAGAAAACACTTAGTGTTTTCAAAAAGTGATGGGGGTGACCCGTGCACTTGGTACTTGGTACCTAGATTGTTGTTCCTCCTTCATCAGAGGGAGAGGCCTTGGGCCTATTTTGGTGGAGAAATGAGGGCTTGGCCACTCATGTGTAGGAGAGAAGGGGGCCTTGGGCCGTTTGTACAATATGTAGGTGATGAAGGCTTGGCCTTTTGATTATTCTTCAAAAACAGATGGGGCCTTGGGCCATTGATCATTTACACTTGTTGAGCATGAGGGCTTGACCACTCATTGGTAAAACTTCACTAGGTGGTGCACGTTCCAATGTCTAGGGATCTCTGTCCCATTAGGACGTTTTAACTTGTATGTCCCCGGTTTGATGATGGCTGAGATGATGTAGGGGCCTTCAAACTTGGGTGCCATCTTTCCCCCTTCGGTGGGTAGACTGGCCTCCCTTCGTCGGAGGACGTAGTCTCCCACCTGGAATTCCCGGGAGCGGACCTTGGCGTCGATGTATCCTTTGACTTGTCTCCTATAGTTTTCGGCTCTGAGGAAAGCTTGCTCTCGGCGTTCCGAGATGAGATGAAGGTCGAGGGCCATGTTGGCGTCATTGACCTCGGGCTCATATTGTTCCACCCTTCGGGTCGGAAGGGTCACTTCTGTTGGAGCCTTTGCCTCAAAGCCATAGCATAGGGAGAAGGGTGTTTCGCCCGTCGCCCGCCGAGGGGTGGTGCGGTAGGCCCATAAGATGTTGTGAAGCTCTTCTACCCAGCCTCCCCCTTCGGCTTCTAGCTTCTTCTTCAACCCTTCAAGGAGAGTGCGGTTGGCATTTTCCACTTGTCCGTTGCCCTGAGGGTAGGCAACGGAAGAGAATGTGTGCTTGATGCCCCAAGCTTCAAGGAGGGCACAGAAGGGGGCCGCCTCGAACTGAGTTCCGTTGTCGGAGATGATTTGTTGGGGGACGCCAAACCTTGTGAGGATATTTTTGAGAACAAAGTGGCGGCACCGGGCCTCAGTGATGCTGGCGAGGGGTTCGGCCTCCACCCATTTGGTGAAGTAGTCAATGGCAACGATGATGTACCTGTTGTTGGAGGTACCCCTCGGCAGGGGGCCTACTAGGTCGATTCCCCATCTAGAGAAGGGTATAGCGGTGCTGATGGGGGCATAGTTGACCGCTGGCCTGCCGGGGGCTTTCTGAAAGTGTTGGCAAGCAGTGCACCTTCGGGCTAGATCAGCACAATCTCTAGCCATCGTGGGCCAAAAGTAGCCCTGAACTATGAGCCTACGGGACATGGAGAAGGGTCCCTGGTGAGCTGAGCAAGTGCCACTGTGTACTTCCTCCATGGCGACTTCGGCCTCGTCTTGATGAAGGCACCGAAGGAGGGTGCCGTTGTAAGATCTTTTGTAGAGCCTCCCGTTTTCGATGGTGTAGCTGGGAGCCCTCAGCCTAGCTAACTTGGCGCGGGCTTCGTTTTGGGGTAGCTGCCCTGTGGTGATGAAGGCGATGATGTCAGAGATCCAGTCCTCCGGCCTTAGGTGGATGTTCATGACGGGGCTCGCGTGGATGCTTGAGAGGCTAAGTTCCTCAATCCTTGCAATTTTTGAGAGGTGTTCGGGGGATTCATCCGAGAGCTTGGATAGAATGTCGGCCTCGGAGTTTTGAGCCCTCGGTATTTGGGTAAGAGAATGTGCCTCAAATACCTTAAGCAACTCCTTGGCAGCCTCCTTGTATTGCTTCATCCTTCCTTCCTTGGCCTCGTACTCCCCGGAGATTTGACCCACGACAAGTTTAGAGTCGCACTTGACGTGGATCATTCTAGCCTTCAGGTTTGCTGCTAGCCGAAGGCCACAGAGGAGGGCCTCATACTCGGCTTCGTTGTTGGAGACTTTGAAGGAGAAGCGAATGGCATAATATGCGCGGAAGCCCTCGGGTGTGATGAGAACTACTCCTCCTCCGCATGCTTTGGTGGCTGAGGAGCCATCGGTGTAGAGTGTCCACCACTCATCGAGGGGTGCCGAAGGCCCCTCGTCAGTTGCTGATCTTGCGGTGCATTCCGTTACGAAGTCTGCCAGGGCTTGGCCCTTAATGGCAGGCCTCGGACGGATGTCTATGTTGTATTGGCTGAGGAAGATGGCCCATTTTACCATCCGGGAGGAACTAGTGGGACTTCTCATGAGGGCGCCGAGGGGTTGATGAGTGAGCACTTGGACCGGATGAGCTTGAAAGTAGTGGCCAAGCTTCTTGACGGTCCAAACGATGGCTAGCACCGTCTTCTCGACGGGGGAATACCTGAGTTCGGCCTCCCGGAGGGTTTTGCTGATGTAGAAGATGGCATGTTGGATGCCGTCTTCTTCTCGGATTAGTACTGAGCTGATAGCCGCAGGGCTAACACCGAGGTATAAGTATAAAGTCTCCCCTACCTTTGGCTTTGAGAGCACTGGGGGAGAGGAGAGGTACTTCTTGAGTTCGTCGAAGGCCTCTTGACACTCAGGTGTCCATTGGAAACCTGCCGCCTTCCTCATGATTTGGAAGAAGGGGAGGGCCCTCTCGGCTGACTTAGAGAGGAATCGGTTGAGGGCCGCCAGGCGACCCGTCAGCCGTTGAACTTCTTTGACGTTGCGTGGAGGCTCCATGTTGATGATGGCCTGAATCTTCTCGGGGTTGGCTTCAATACCCCTTCGGCTGACCATGTAGCCCAAGAACTTTCCTCCCTGCACGCCGAAGGTGCATTTCTTTGGATTTAGCCGGAGGTTGAATTTTTGCATGATGGCAAAAATCTCCCGGAGGTCGTCGGCGTGAGTGCTTGCCTTCTTACTTTTGACGATCATATCGTCAACGTAAGCCTCCATGGTGCGTCCTAGGACAGCTTGAAAGACCCTAGCCACCATGTGTGTGTAGGTGGCGCCTGAATTTTTGAGGCCGAAGGCCATCACAAGGTAGCAGAAGATACCTTCGGGTGTCATGAAGGCAGTTTTTTCAGCGTCTTCCTCATGCATGTAGATTTGATGATATCCGCGGAACGCGTCGAGGAATGACATGATCTCGCATCCCGCGGTCTCATCCACCAGTTGATCAATGTTTGGCAGAGGGAAGGGGTCCATAGGGCACGCCTTATTCAGGTCAGTGTAGTCCACGCACATGCGGAAGGTAGGAGGCTTCTGTGCGAGGACTACGTTTGCCAACCAAGAAGGGTATTTCACCTCCTTAATGTGTTTGATGGAGAGGAGCATAGATACCTCCTTCTTCACGAACTCCCTTCTCTCGGCCGAGAGGGGCCTCCTTCGTTGCTGCACTGGTCTGGCCGAAGGGTCCACCGCCAGGCGGTGGGTGATAACCCTTCGGTCAATTCCTGGCATATCCTCCGGCCCCCATGCAAAAACAATGGAGTAGGCGCGGAGGGCCTTGGTGATGCCAGCCTTCAAGTCTTCGGGGAGCTTGGCTCCAATCTTCAGGACTCTCTCCGGCTTGGCCGGATCGAGTATCAAGTCTTCGGTCTCCTCGGCAGGCTCAGCCCTCGGCCTGCCTTCTTCTTCCTCCAGGGCCTTGGTGGTGATGGTGTCAACTCGAAATTCAGTTTTGCTAACCTTCTTGGTAAGCTGAAGGTAGCAGGCTCTGGAGAGTTTCTGATTCCCCCTCGAGTAACCGATGCCGTTAGGCGTGGGGAACTTGAGGCAGAGGTGCCTCATGGAGATGACAGCCTCCAAGTCCTCGAGGGCAGGCCGGCCGAGGATGATGTTGTGTGCGCAGTCGAGGTTGACGACGACGAACTCCACTTCGAGCTTGGCTCTATGGGATCCGTCGCCGAATTCAACCATGAGGGTGATGACGCCCTCGGCGTCTATGCTGTCCCCCGTAAATCCGGAGAGGGGGGTGTTGATGTGTCGAAGGGACCCCCTATCGAGTCCCAGCTCTTGGAAAGTGCTGAGATACATGACGTTGACAGAACTCCCCGTGTCGACGTAAGTCCGGTGGATGATGGCGTCGTTGATCTCAGTGCGGATGACGAGGGCATCCCTATGCGGCAGAGAACCCGAGGGGAGGTCCGCATCTGTGAAGAAGATGGGTTCCCCCCTCGGTCTCTTAGTTGGGGGCATGTGACTGACTTCCCCAATGTAAAGGGACTGTGCCCACTTCTTCCTTTGGCTTGTTGAATCGCCTCCGGTGTTGCCGCCGTTGATCATATGAATATGGCGCTTGTATTGTTGATGGGAGCCCTCTCCCTCATCATCGAGGCCCCCAATTTCTCGCTTCTTCCCCTGTGGGTTTCCCAAGGGGATGGTGTTGGGGTTCACCCACTTGTTGGCCTTCGGCGGAGGCCCTTGATGGTGAAGGGGGCCCTGGGGAAGAGGGCCCCTGATAAATTGAGACAGGTGGCCCGCCTGTATCAGCCTCTCGATGGCGTTCTTCAGCTGATGGCAATCGTCGGTTTTGTGTCCATGGTGGCGGTGGAAGCGGCAGTAGGGCTCATCAGGACCGATGGCATAAATCTCGAGGGGTGTACGGGAGTCTCGCTCAACGAGCCCCCGCTCTTCTGCATGGTCAAGAATGACGCTGACGGGATGCGTCAAGGGAGTGCGTGGGTGCTCAAGGAGGACGGGTTGCGCCCATGCCTTCGGATTATTCTTGTAACCGCCCCCGGGTCTGGCTTGGCCACCTCGGGAGCGATCGTTGTACTGTGGCTCTCGGTTGGTCGGAGGGGGAGGCCCTCCGGGCCGATTCCTGCCTTCATTCTTCTGAGAGGGGTCCGTGTTGCGGCGGTCCTTCTCGATTTCCTCCGCTTCAGCGTATCGGTCCCCCCGCTGAAGGGCCTTTGTATAATCGCGGGGGGGATCAGTGATAAGGCTCCGGGAGAAGTTACCATTGCGGAGGACGGTGTGGAAGAGGGCCATCAGGGTCCTGTCATCGGCGCCCTCGACCTCGAGGGAGGCCTGCCTCCAGCGTTCTAGGAAACTCCGAAGGGTTTCCTCCTTCTGTTGTCTCACATTCAGAAGGTGGGAGAAGTGTTTCTTTGAGCGGTGCCTCCCGGCAAACTGTGTGAGGAAGCGGTGGGCAAGTTCTTGCCACGAATCAATGCTGCCTTCGGGCAATCGGTTGAACCACTCATACGCGGGTCCCTCCAAGGTGGAAAGGAACCAACGGCATAAGTATTCATCCGATGCCCCCATCATCATCATGCTGTTTTGATAGCGGCTATAGTGCTCCTGGGGATCCGTCTTCCCCTCATACGGCTTGATGGGTTGCCCCCGATATTTGTGGGGGATTTTGGCCGCCAACACCCTTGGGGTGAAGGGTGTTCTAGTACGGAGTTGAATGAGGGGCTCGCCTGAGCCTTCGGCAAGCTTACGCTTCATTTCCTCCACCTGCGCCCGGAGGTCGGCGTACTCAGGATCCGGCCTTGCTGTGGAAGCCGTCGGGGGTGCCTGACGATTTTCCTCGAGTTGACGGAGGAGGGCTTCAATGATTTCGTCCTTGGGATCCTTCGGGGCAACCCCTTGGGAGTTGGCCCGGAAGGATTGCGCCTGTGTGATTTGGTGCCTGGCATCATCGGCATGGAGGAGAGCTTTGCCTTTGCTTCGGGGGGGAGGCACGCCCTCGGCACCCAAAGCGGAGGCTCCACTTTCCTGGGGCCTGCTGAGCGCTTGTTTCCCGAGGCGGTCTTGGACCACTCGGTGCCCGGGAGCTCCCCCGAGCCTCTCAAGTGCAGAGGTTCGGGGCTTCTCTTTCATCATGGGGCGCTTGTCCCTGGACTGGGCCTCTTGGGAGGCGGTATCATGCGCCATGACTCCCTCGGCATTGCCAATCCCCGGGGGAGGATTGTTGAACAAAGGAGGGAGCGGTGGCGATTGAATAACATTTCCTCCAGCGTAGGGCTGGAGGGGTGTCTGAGAGGCGAGGGCTCCGGAATTGAGAGCCATGTTTTGAACAAAGGCCGCAAAGGCTGCCTGAAGATCGATGGCCGGGGCCGGAGGGGGAACTTGGTTCTCACTCCGATCCCTCCTTCGATTATCAAGGCCAATGCGGGCATCAGGGGCGTTCTTCTGTAGCTGCTGACGGAGGTCAGCGGTGGCCTGCTCCAACTCAAGGATGACACCACCCTCGGGTACTAAGAGCCTGTTGGAGGCCTCAGCCCCGTTGGTTTCGCCGGGGGCTATGTGGTTCTCCTCAAGGGTTTTGGACTGGGCACGGGTGGTTCTTCCCATTTTTGGTAAGTATTTTGTGTTTGGTAGAGGGGGAGGGTTTCTTACTTGATTGTTCTGACCTCTCAACGAGAGCACCAAATGATGGATAGTCTACTCGGGGGGTATCTTATCCGAGGGGTTATTACGGGAATAACTTAGAGAGAAGTCAGAGCAAATAGGAGGAGAGAGAGTCGATTTTATTAAATGAACTCGAGATGTGGAGTTGAGATGCAGATTGTGTCGATTACAAGGAGAAATGGGCTGCTATTTATAGCAGCAATAAATGCGATGAGAGGACACGTGTCAGTAATCCAACGGCCGAAGGGTCACATCAGCCTGGTGGCACCGGCAGTGGTACGTCAACCGCATTGAATGCGGTTGGCGGATGCGACGTGGCATTAAATGCGGTGGTTGGCTGTCTCTAAAAGGAATCTTCGATGATTGAGCTAGTTCAGCCGAAGGCTCCCGGTGTAGCCGAGGGCTCCATGTGTAACCGAGGGCTCCTTGTAGCCGAGGGCTCCTTGCAGCCGAGGGCTCCATGTGTAGCCGAAGGCTTGGTTCAGCCGAAGGCTTCTCCGATTCCGAGGGCATGAAAATGCCGAAGGCTCATGTTTTCGCCCGTCTTCTCCCGGCAGCTTCCTATGCCAGAGAAGGCTATCCTGTGAGTTTTGGAGCCTTCGGCCAAGGAGGCCGAAGGCACCCCAGTGTGTATTCTGGGTTACTTTGAGGCTTGGGCCGTTGTATTTGGGCCCGAGTTGTTTTCTGGGCTCAATGGACTTGTGTAGGAGAAGTAGGAGTCTATGGGCCGGGGGTTCCTGGGCCATATACTCCATCTGTATTTCTATAAAAGAGATCAGTGACAAATAGGTACATGTTCACTTTTTACCATATTCTTGATATGGAACGTGTAATAGAAGGTGGTCCATGGACCTTTGAGCAGAATCTGCTAATTCTTAGGGAGCTTAAGCCAGGGGACATTCCCCTTAGGGTTCCTCTGAATGAAGTTGAATTTTAGATCCAGGTACACGATGTTCCGTATGACTTTATGGATCTGGATGCGGCCCGAAGAATTAGGAACTTTCTGGGTACTTTTATTAATTTTGATGAAAGTCACTTTGATAAGAAATGGAGGCCTTATATGAGAGTTCGGGCTTGACTAGATGTGGGGAAACCTTTGCAGGTGGGGATGACCCTCCGAACGGGACAGGGAGAGGGATACTAGGTTGATTTTAAGTATGAAAAACTGCCTAGCTTTTGTTTTGTTTGTGGTATTATTGGGCATGCTGACAGGTACTGTCCTCTAGCTTATGAGAGCACTAGGCTGGAGGTCTGATAAGTCCGTATTTAGACACGCATTTGATATGTGTTGGGATTGGATTTTGATGGTTTTCCCAGCTTTAAGGTGTTGCAAGTCTCAATTTTAGCTCAAGTTATGTTTACCGGGCGTTGGTTCGAGTTTTGTGTTGTTTGTAGTCAAAATCAGGGAATTTGAGCCCGGGTACCGGCACTTGAGGAACAATCGGGATGATTTGAGAAGCATTTGAGATTGATTTGATAGCTTTGGAGGTCACCGGGAGGTTCACGATGAAGATTTGAAGGAAAAAGAGCTCTAGGATTGGCTACGGGGTCAAAAGAAGATGAATGAAGCTTGAAAACGACGATCAGGATGACCTTCTGTCAATCTTTCAAAAATATCTCTTTGTAGAAACATCCAATGTACACGATTTGAGCTCCATATGAAAGCTAACTTCAAAGGCTACAAATGATATGAAGACACCTTTGCGAGAATCTGAGAGGAAGAAGGTGAAAACAGATGATGAAGTCAGATGATCTCTGCTGCGATTTCAGAAAGACACCTTCCACCGTTTTGATCATAGCTCTTGATTGGATGATTCAAATCACATTCGGCAAATTGGGTTGGATAGAAGACTTGATTATCTACAACTTTCATGAAGAATGCATAGCCAAATTTGGAAGTTAAGTAGGCACGATCGTGCCATCAAAGTCAGGCACGATCGTGCCTGAAGAGAAAAGCACCGCGAAGTTACTGCCAGCCAGGAACGATCGTGCCTGGTGGGAGGCACGATCGTGCCTGACCAAAATGCGCGTTTTTGCTCCGGAGGCACGATCGAAGGCACGATCGTGCCTGGCACCGTGCCTGCCTCCGAAAATCCCAATTCAGCTCAAATTTCACCCGATTTTTCTATTTAAACATCCTGTAAACCCCCGTTTTCGAGGGGGAGCTTAGAGAGAGTGGCTAGCACGAATTTTAGAGGGCTTTTCAGACTTGTTCATCAATCTTTTGGTATTCTTTGTAAGTTCCACCTTTTTAATTAATGACAATTAATTCTATTCTTCCCAATTCTATTGATTCTTCAATTATGAATTGTGAGTAGTTTAATTAGGGATTGGGATTGATGAAGGGGTTGATCATGATGTATGGCTAGTTTCTTGATGGATTAATTGCATGAATGCCGTTTAATTTGTGTTTGAATAATTTAACTGATATCTTTTGTAACCTAGAACGCGCGCTAGAATTACAATTGCTTGTAGAATAAATTAAGAGAGATCTAGTTTATTCTAGGACACCTTCACACACACTTAATCGTTCGCTAAGAGATTAGTAGCGATTAAGGGGCCGTAAGCTCGCTCGTCTTGGCAATAATTTAGGATCCTGTCGCATGAGAGATCAGTCTGGTCCCCTAAATTATTGTACTCTACGCCGCGAGAGCGGTAAGAACTTAGTAATGATTAGCTAGGCTCAATTGAATTAATTTCATGTAATAAGGCCTGATCTGCCAGAAATCTGGTTACCTCGGAATCAATCCCTGTTCCCTTCGTCATTAATTAGAGAGAACCCATTTATTTTAATCGTTTAGTTGCATTGTAATTTTTCATACCAATCATATCTCGCACGACGCATTTATTTTATTTATTTCTTTTAATCGCTGAATTTAATTAATTCTTGATTCCCTTTTGTCCGTCCCTGTGGAGATGATACTCGTACTTACACCACTATATTACGATCTATTTTAAGTGCGAGAAAACATGCATCAGTTTTTGGCGCCGTTGCCGGGGACGGTGTCGGTTTTAAGAGTTAATTAATTTTAGAGAGATTTTTTTTTTTAGTTAGTTTTCTTTTAATTTTTCCGTAGAATTTTTCTTTGCTAACCTTTCATGTAATTTCTAAGTGGCATGAGATGAACCCATTCAGCCAAATTCCTGGAGGAATTCCTTACACTCCTCCTCCTCCTCAATATTACACATCTCATCAAAATTATTCTCCTACACCACAAAGTTTCCCATCTTCCTATTCTTACCCTCTTTCAAATACGCAATACTCTCAATCTCATTCTCCTAATCATTATCCTTATCCACAATATCCTCGGACAAAACCAGGCTCCATAATGGAATTTCTCATTCAAACTAAAAGTTCTGAGGAATTGATTGTTTGCTTTCCTCAAAATAGCATTTGTAACTTCTGTGGAGGTGGTCACCATTCATGTCTTTGCCCCATTCCTCCATACGACCATCCTTACTGGGCAACTGCATACTCCACTTCGTCCTCCCCACAACTTACAAAGATAAATGTTTCAATCACTCCTACGTCTTTGCCGAGCTAAAAGCCACATGATTCAGACGACGAACTGGAAGAGATAATTTCAGAGAAGCTGTCTGACCTGGAAGAAACACTCAAAGGTTTCATACAAGCTTCTGAGGTAAATAATCAACAAGCAAATGCAAGGATGCAAAACATAGAAAATCACTTGGATCAGCTGTTTAACGCCTTATCTGAGGAGTCCGAGAGATCCCATCCTAGCGACACAGAAGCCCAATCTGAGGAGACCAATATGGATGATCATGGGATTGAGTCAGACTATGATGGTCGAAATATGATGGATGATACACTTCCTGATGCTTTTGAAGACCCTCCTATGTTTGAAGATGAAGAAGAAGATAATAGTGTGAAGTTGTTTTTCCAAGAATACAGGAAAAAGTTTGAAACGGTACAAGCTGTAACTGATGAAGTCACAAATCACTGTGATCTTCATACAGAAACTCCCCGGCCGTTTGATTTACCATTAGTCTCAACACCTGAGGATGGCAAGGAGCAGATTAGTCATGACATTGATGCAGCCACTAAGGTAGGTTTGAGTACTGAAGATGAGTTGGGAAAAGATGATCACATGCTCCAAGAGAGTGGGGGCGAGGTAGATGATATCCATAATGAAGAAGTCCCGCTCCACAAGCAAGAATTCCCTTCTTGTACACATGCACCGGTCCACTCTTACGTGGTTTCAGATTTGGATTTCTTTGATCCATTCCTTAGTGATGATATTTCTTTGTGTGTGGAGAATGATCACAACTGCTTGGAGGATATTAATAGAAGGGTGACGAAACGAATTGGGATGCATTCATGGGGAGTGATACAGAGTCTGGAGGAGAGGTTGCGAATGTTCATGTTATTTGTGGAGAAGAAAAAGACTTTTCTATGGTGTAGTTCGATCACGGTGTTGCTCCTAATCTTTGCTTTGACACATGTTTTGAGCTTCCAGTGACACCTAGAGTAATCAAAGTTTTCACTCATGTTCTCTGTCCGCCCGAAGAGAATGAAAGTTTCATACTTCACTTCTGTGCTGATGAGGGTTATGAAGACCATGTGCTACCTACGTTTACTAGAGAATTTAAAGGTCTGCGCCACTTAATGGCATTTGTTGAAAGGAAGCTAGAAGCGTTGATTGTTAGTGCACCACTACAGTCTTTGCAATTTGAGAGCTTATGAGGTATCGGCGGGCACACGACGTTAAAAATAGCGCTTCTCAGGAGGCAACCCGATACTCCTACTTACACCACTATATTACGATCTATTTTAAGTGCGAGAAAACATGCATCAAGGTCCCAAAGAAATATGGAGTTCATCTGCGAGCGGGAGGGGGGGGGGGGCTTATCAGTCTTTTGAGGGAAACAAATGGCTTGTTCCGGAAGGCCAAGGTCGTAAGAGTGAGGGATCGGTGGGACCAAGCATGAGGGAGGGGACACTTTCTCTGATTGAGAGCGGTAAGGGCTGGGTGGATTCAGATACCAATGCTCTAGAGGAGGGGACAAAGCGCAGGCGAACCTAGGAAGTGACAGATGGCAATGGGGATGACGAGGAGCAGATGGCCCTGGATGACCCAAAAACGGGGAGGAGGCGGGTTCGGTTTTCGCAACCCACCAAGATGTCTGAAGATTTTTGCTTTTGAATTTGCTTTTGCTTTGTTTGTTGTTTGGGTTTTGCTTTGTGTTTTTGTTGCAGCTCAGGGTCTTGTTGTATGGATGATGTGCCGAGGATTACATTGACTCAGTTTAGTTCTGCATCGACCAACGCCTTAGAGAAGTTTCTTTGACTCTTTTACTCGCTTGTTGAAATATTGACTTGAGTTAAGTAGAGCATGTGTGACCCTATCCTCTTTACCCCCTTGTGCATAGTGCATTTTTTGTCATCGAGGACGATGCCAAAGTTTAAGTGTAGGGGAGTGAATTGGGCATTCAGGCAGTAGTTGCTACATGTGATTAATTAGAGTTAGCATGCGCAGGTGTTAGTTGTATATTCATAAGAAATTCATGTCAAAATTTTTGAAAATTTTTCTTTAAACTGTGTCTTTGTGAACTGGCTAACGTTTTGACTATGCTTTTAAAATGTCCTTGAAGTGTTTAGGCTTAAATTGCTTGCATGATAACCTAGTTGTTGAGAGGATGAAGGCATTAGTCACCCATTGAATGAATTAACAAAATTCCCATTTGACCTGAATAAGTTCCTTTAGGATAAACCATTTTGAGCTTGACCGTTCTTTGTTTGCCCCAATTAATTGAGCTCCATAGCCAAATGGCCTGTGTTCCTTACCCGTGAATATTTCTGGCTTAGTCTTGATGTTTAGGGAATTAAGGGATTAATTTGCTAAGTTTAGGGAATTTTGTGTAGGAGCCAATTTTGGCACTGTTCCTATTCTCCAAATGGGGTAAGAGCAGTCACTTTTTAGGAATTTGATACTTTCGAGGATTGCATTGTAGGCATGGATTCACTTTTAAATTAATGAACTTTTAATTGCTATTTTTCCTTGGTGAGGCCGAGATTAGAATGGGGTAATGTCTAGTAAAAATCCGAAAGGTGAAAAATTAATATAGCTAGACCTCTTGCCTTACGAAAAAGAGAATGGGAGCCCCGGTCAAAAAGCGTAAGATGAGACTTGGGTATCTTTCGAAAGAAACGGCGTTCTCGTGCCAACATGACAAGGAAAATTAAACCTAATTAAATGAACATGGAGGATATTGCAAAATTAGCTTTAGTCCTTCGCGTACTTCAAGTGTACGTCAAAGCACAAATGTGCCGCAGCGGTTTAGCTTAATGGTACACCATGTCTACTCTTTGCATAGATTTAGATGATTGTTCCTGATTTGTGGCCTACTAAGTTCTTTAATCCTAAGAATAGCCCCGAAATTCCTGAATGCATTGAGTCTTTGTTAGGCTGTTCCAAACTCTCAAGAAAGAAACTGTTTATCCTTACCATTCACCCTTCACCACCATCTTCACAAGTCCTTTTGATCGGTAGCTAGTTTATTTGTGTGTGTTGTCACTACTTTGAGGATGTTGTGAATAATTTTGTCAAATATTTTAGCTAGAGTACAAAGATGTAGTTTAGGGAAGAATTTTCTTGGTTTAGTCTGCCTATTCTTTGAATATCTCTTTAAGTATGTGTGCATGCTAATTGTTTTGATTCCGTGTGGTGATTATCGTAAGTCCCGTTGTTCAGTTTGCTTGAGGACAAGCAAAGGTTTAAGTGTGGGGGAATCTGATAAGTCCATATTTAGACACGCATTTGATATGTGTTGGGATTGGATTTTGATGGTTTTCCCAGCTTTAAGGTGTTGCAAGTATCAATTTTAGCTCAAGTTATGTTTATCGGGCGTTGGTTCGAGTTTTGTGTTGTTTGTAGTCAAAATCAGGGAATTGAGCCCGGGTACCGGCACTTGAGGAACAATCGGGATGATTTGAGAAGCATTTGAGATTGATTTGATTGATTTGGAGGTCACCGGGAGGTTCACGATGAAGATTTGAAGGAAAAAGAGCTCTAGGATTGGCTACGGGGTCAAAAGAAGATGAATGAAGCTTGAAAACGACGATCAGGATGACCTTCTGTCAATCGTTCAAGCATATCTCTTTGTAGAAACATCCAATGTACACGATTCAAGTTCCATATGAAATCTAACTTCAAGGGCTACAAATGATATCAAGACACCTTTGCGAGAATCTGAGAGGAAGAAGGTGAAAACAGATGATGAAGTCAGATGATCTCTGCTGCGATTTCAGAAAGACACCTTCCACCGTTTTGATCATAGCTCTTGATTAGATGATTCAAATCACATTCGGCAAATTGGGTTGGATAGAAGACTTGATTATCTACAACTTTCATGAAGAATGCATAGCCAAATTTGGAAGTTAAGTAGGCACGATCGTGCCATCAAAGTCAGGCACGATCGTGCCTGAAGAGAAAAGCACCGCGAAGTTACTGCCAGCCAGGCACGATCGTGCCTGGTGGGAGGCACGATCGTGCCTGACCAAAATGCGCGTTTTTGCTCCGGAGGCACGATCGTGCCTGGCACCGTGCCTGCCTCCGAAAATCCCAATTTAGCTCAAATTTCACCCGATTTTTCTATTTAAACATCCTGTAAACCCTCGTTTTCGAGGGGGGGCTTAGAGAGAGTGCCTAGCACGAATTTTAGAGGGATTTTCAGCCTTGTTCATCAATCTTTTGGTATTCTTTGTAAGTTCCACCTTTTTAATTAATGACAATTAATTCTATTCTTCCCAATTCTATTGATTCTTCAATTATGAATTGTGAGTAGTTTAATTAGGGATTGTGATTGATGAAGGGGTTGATCATGATGTATGGCTAGTTTCTTGATGGATTAATTGCATGAATGTCGTTTAATTTGTGTTTGAATAATTTAACTGATATCTTTTGTAACCTAGAACGCGCGCTAGAATTACAATTGCTTGTAGAATAAATTAAGAGAGATCTAGTTTATTCTAGGACACCTTCACACACACTTAATCGTTCGCTAAGAGATTAGTAGCGATTAAGGGGCCGTAAGCTCGCTCGTCTTGGCAATAATTTAGGATCCTGTCGCATGAGAGATCAGTCTGGTCCCCTAAATTATTGCACTCTACGCCGCGAGAGCGGTAAGAACTTAGTAATGATTAGCTAGGCTCAATTGAATTAATTTCATGTAATAAGGCCTGATCTGCCAGAAATCTGGTTACCCCGGAATCAATCCCTGTTCCCTTCGTCATTAATTAGAGAGAACCCATTTATTTTAATCGTTTAGTTGCATTGTAATTTTTCATACCAATCATATCTCGCACGACGCATTTATTTTATTTATTTCTTTTAATCGCTGAATTTAATTAATTCTTGATTCCCTTTTGTCCGTCCCTGTGGAGATGATACTCGTACTTACACCACTATATTACGATCTATTTTAAGTGCGAGAAAACATGCATCAAGGTCCCAAAGAAATATGGAGTTCATCTGCGAGCGGGAGGGGGGGGGCTTATCAGTCTTTTGGGGGAAACAAATGGCTTGTTCTGGAAGGCCAAGGTCGGAAGAGTGAGGGATCGGTGGACCAAGCATGAGGGAGGGGACACTTTCTCTGATTGAGAGCGGTAAGGGCTGGGTGGATTCAGATACCAATGCTCTAGAGGAGGGGACAAAGTGCAGGCGAACCTAGGAAGTGGCAGATGGCAAGGGGATGACGGGGAGCAGATGGCCCTGGATGACCCAAAAACGGGGAGGAGGCGGGTTCGGTTTTCGCAACCCACCAAGATGTCTGAAGATTTTTGCTGCTGCAGGAGAGCGTTGGAGTTCGTGTGGGCTCCTATGGATCACGTTTACTTTTCATGGTTTTACTGTCATTTTGTTTTTATTTTTTGCTACGCAATGCAGTGTTTTTTTGTCATTGTTTTGTTATGTCAGACTTTCACATTAGGCGGGGGTGATGTGGGTTCTATTCTGGCCACGATAGGCTCATCTAGACCCGGTATAGGATTAACGAATCACACTGCTCTGTCCAGGGTGATTGGTTCTCAGGCTGGTCTAAGGGTTGGTGGCTGGAAGGCTTTCCTTTGTCTCTTTTATCTCTGGCTGAATGTTATTCTGTCAATATAAGCCGCCTTTTTCCAAAAAAAAAGTTTATTTTTGATTTATTTTATTTTAGTTATTTTAATATATTTTTTTTATTTCATGTTTTTAATTTTATTTTACACTTTTATTAAAAATAAAGTCAAGTTATCACTTTATATTTTAATTATTAATGAAATATGAATTGTATTAAAACAAAGCAAGGGTAGAATTGGTATGACTGTCCTATTTAGAGATTTTTAAGTTATGGCCATATTTTAACAATGAAAGTTTCATATATATTCCTATATGGAGAATTCCCAGTTTAAAAAAAAAATACTACTACATATATCAAAAATAAAGAAAAAGTTACATTGCACTCTAAGAATTGAACAATAATGGTATGAAGTGTAAAAATCTAGGACGCCCGCATAACAATTCAATAAATGGAATACTCGAATTTGGTCAGAATCCAATAGGGAACGGAAGGGACGACAATGACGGTTAGCTAGAAGCGCAGGCCGTATCCGGTGCCGGCGGACACGGCTGAATGTTGTATCGCGGCGGGGCGGGGCGGCCGCAGTGGGTTGTTCTCCGCAAGTATTTGTTCGTGAACTCCTCGACAGTCATGTCAGAAAATCCATTGAGGCCAAGCGTATAAGTTTCATTCCCGCGTTTATTGAAGGCATCAACGTACTCTTTGGTTTTCTTGAAGTTCTCGAATCGTTTCGCCTTCTCCGCCTCGTCTTTATAGGAACGCCCATGAAGGACCATCCACTCCTCAAAAAGCTTTTCTACGGGGAATTCGGCTTCCTCAGCAGGGGCAGCGACCGGAGCAGAGACGGCGGCGGCCGGAGCAGGGACGGCGGCGGCCGGAGCAGGGACGGCGGCGTCCGGAGCGGCTCTGCATCTCCACGACAGTGACAGTGACAGGACAAGAAAGAATGCCGCCTGAAAAATATATTTCAAATAATACTTATTAAGAGTCATCGGATTGGAATGGGAATTGGAAATTTGGAATGGACGGTGAGATATATGGGAATTGGTATGTATACGTGTGTGTATATATAGAGAAGTTATGAGAGTATTTGATCTGCAGTTGGATACCAAATTACAAGTAGGATTCAAGCAGGATTGGTTCCTATCTTGCTGTTTTGACCAATCACATTAGAGCATGGCGTCACGTCATATAAATAGATACTTCGTATAATAATTTCTATTTTTTCATTGATTTGATCCTTGAAAATGGTAGGGGAGAGGGGAACTGATGCAAAAAATAATTCCAGATAATTTTCTTTTCTGTGCACAATTTTGATCACAAAATTTTCACTTTATTAATCCCCGTGAAACTTAAATACTTAATTGACAAAGTTTTAAGGGACGGAGGAAGAAGGAAAAATGGTCAAATATGCCCTCGAACTTACATAAAAAGGTCAAATAAGCCCTTATATAGGAGGCTCTGTCCGGCCGTCGTCATTTGGGGCGGTTCCCGGTGGAATTTTTTGATGAAATTATTTGAGCATCTTATTCATTAAGTCTAGTTTACTCATACCAAATTTAATCTAAAACTTCAATCGGGAAGGTATTCAAAAGAATTCTTAAAGATAACTGCGCAGTTATTTTTAAAAATTCATTTGAATGCCTTCCCGATTGAATTGTTAGCCGAAATTTGGTATGAGTAACCTAGACTTAATGAATAAGTTGTTCAAAAAATTCATCAAAAAATTTCACTGGGAACCACCCCAAATGATGACGGGCGGACAGAGCGTCCTAAATAAGGGCTTATTTGACCTTTTTATGTAAGTTCGAGAGCCTATCTGACCCTTTTCCTGAGGAAGAATTATACTCCCTCCGTCCCTAATAACTTTGCCAAGTTTGACCGGCACGGGGATTAATAAAGTAAAAACTGTGTGGTTGAGGTTTGTGCAGAGGAGGGAGAATTAACTGGATCCACAAATTCTTTACTTAAAAGAGAAAGTGGCAAAGTTGATGGGACGTCTAAAAAGGGAAAGTTGGCAAAGTTATAAGGGACGGAGGGAGTATGAATATTAATTTTGTCATAAACCTTCACCTTCCAACTGATTACTACCATCACCTTCCAACTAGTACTATTCAGATGTTTTTACCTGGACTGAAATTTGTTGGTCTGGTCTGGTCCGAACTGGTCTGGTCCGGTCTGACAAATGTCTGATATTTGTATATTTTATAACTGTCCAAATCGGTTCTGCTATGGTTTGGCCTGAACTGGTCTGGTCTGAATTGATCTGGTCTAGTTTGGTCTTGAATTGAAAATAGTCCAGTAAAAACATCCTTATCCTTATGATTAGACGGGCTTAATGCAGTTATTACTTAACAAATAGATCCGTCGAACTTTAACCATATCAAATCTAGCCGAAAACCTTGTCATCGTATAACATTAACCAATAACAAAATGATAACATTAAGAGTTCATAATTAACAAATTAAAATTGAGTGAAATGAATTTAACTAAGATAAATTGATGGAGAAGATGAATTCCTCCTCCTCCTCCCCCTCCCCTCCCCCTCCCCCCTCCCCCCCCCCTCCTCCTCCTCCTTCTTCTCCTTCTTCTTCGTCGTCTTCTCCTCCTTTTTCGTCGTCTTCTTCGTCACCTTCTTCGTCTTCTTCTTCTTCTTCGTCTTTGTCTCCTCCTCCTCCCCCTCCTCCTTCTTCTTCTTCTTCTCCTTCTTCTTCGTCGTCGTCTTCTCCTTCTTCGTCGTCGTCTTCTTCTTCTTCTTCTTCTTCTTCTTCGTCTTCATCATCTTCATCTTCGTCTTCGTCTCCTCCTCCTCCTCCCCCTCCTCCCCCTCCTCCTCCTCCTCCTCCTCCTCCCCCTCCTCCTCTTCCTCCTCCTCCTCCTCCTCCTCCTCCTCCTCCTCCTCCTTCTATCTAATGAAATTTGGGTTTGCGAGCATATGGGTTTGCCGTCCTCCGGCGCTCACCACCATCCAACCGCACTAGGGTCGACAAGAACCCTAGGTAAGTTGAAGATGATCGAAAACAATGTGCATTGAATTTTAGGGCAATGAGTAGTAAACGCGATGAGTAATTCGTATTTAATGTAGTGAATATGAAAAAATGCAATGATTGTGACAAGAAATGGAATAATGTAGAGCATTAATATTGATATAAAGTGGTCTTTTTTTTTTTAAGAAAAAGGCATTTATTAAATTCATAAAATCAAACATTCCAACATATCACTAAATTAAGTCTCCATCTAGATTTTGTATAGCCAACAAGCCCCCTCACTTTCTCATGAGACACTGAATAGACCATGCCCAAATGAGAGAGCCTAATCACTAAACATGCGAGAGCTTTGAAGCTATTATTGGCTAGACTAGCCTGATTGATTCCACTCTTTCTCACAACAAAAGCACCCACAACTCACAATTATTCACTGAATAAAAAAGTACGACATAGCAAAAAATAAAACTCAAACAAAAATTAGAGCACAAGAGTGCATGTGAACAAATCCAACCATGTAACGTCGACCTTCGATCCTTGGTTCTGTGTTCGCTCCAAGGTGGAGGTTCAGGAGGGGGGTGAGCTTTCAATACTTCTTCTTCCTTGCTCATCTCGTCATCCCTTTTTATCCCCGGTCTCTTTCTGTCTCTTAAATCGCCGTTCACCATGATCGGACCAGGTCTGCACCTGTTTTTGCATACCGGGGATTGCATCTCACCCACGACACAGTGAAGCCTGCAATTAAAGTCTTCGCTGCCTTACTATAATGTTGCGCCTATTGCTAGCGTGCACAAGAGGAGCCAAATAAATTGCCAAACTATGTGACAAAGCCACTGCCGGAACAAAACGAACCCTACGAAAACCTAGGAACCCTAGGGCAATTTGCCCTAGGGTTTGGGCGCCGCATAGTATGTTGACGAAATTAGTTTTTGGATATTCTTAATTGGCAGATGAGTAGTAGGCTGATGATGGACGAAGAGGTTGGCGATGACCTGATTTCGGCTAGCAAAGGAAGATTGATCGGAACTCAAGACAAGAGTGTTTCATCCATGGGGTGAACCACCGCCATAAAAGTGAACTTGTATCTAAGAGAGTTTGGAAAAAGAAGATTCGAGCTTGATTTTTTTATTTCAAATTTTATCTTTCTTTTGTTTGTCAATTTGTCTGGTTCTTGGATTGTTTGTGTTCGTTGTAGTTTTGAGATATGTAATTTAGTCATGATAAAGGGTAATTGCCTTGAAACTCCCATACGTTCAGCAAAAAGATTCACTTGGTTTTGGGTAAACTTTTATATGTCTGTTCAGGGACGACGAGGATCCTTTGATTCTTATGAGTATAGTGAAGTGGTGAAGAGTACGGTTACCCTTAAGGTCTATAAGAACTCTGTTTTGCCACTTCGGTGGTCAGCGATTTGTGCTGCTTCTTCAAAGGTGGCCGTATCAGAATTTGATCATAGGTCATTTCCTTTAAAAAAAATCCTTATTACATTAGAGTTTGAAAAAGAGAGCGAAAGATAGAAAAATAAGACCATTTTAACATGAAAAATACTAGAAATACAAACACACTTACAAAAAACTTACAAACAAATGATGTGACTGTTATAAGGGAAAATTAATAAAAATACCCCAAACTTTGAATGGGTGTGAGGTAAACACCCCTAACTTGCATATGAAATTTAAATACTCTAAACTTTAAATAAAAAGTTGTTTTTGCACCATTGTCATGTATTCCTTCTTTCAAAAATGTAAATTTATGCGGTTAATTGCATAATTTAAAATAGAAAATTAAAAATGTTGCAATTATATTGTAACACCGTCCCCAAATATATTTACTTTTATGTAAATAATGTATTGAACCTTATCAAAGGATTAATGAATTTACGAAGTTGTAAATTTTTATTATTTCTTTCGCGTGAATAGTAAATTGCACGTGGGACCCACACCGGGAGCGGGGGCCGCCCGATATTCCCGAGATCACATAAATTATTCTTATGGGTCGAAATAATATTTATATGGTGGTGGACATCTTATTTGGGCCATGGGAAGGCCTGGGGTTGACCGATTGGTCAAAAGAAGCCCAATTACCGATACCGACAATTAAACAGATAACAGCCCGAAAATGAATTTCGGAGACTTCCAAATTAAGGTTTTGGAATATATATTATTTCAAAGGGGCGTTATGATGGGGAACACATAATATATTTTATTTTACCCGATAAAATAAATTATGATTAAAACAGTCGAAAAATACAACTTTCAGGACCGGTTGTACACTTCGGGACAAAAGGGGTTGACCTCCCACATGAGTGGGGGCCAACCCACGTTTTTTGCCACTCAAATGGAGGGCTTGGCCGGCTGGAGTGATAGAGAGGCATGGGAGAGGTGTGTGTGAAGTGAAATAAAAGGCATCAAACAAAAGGGAGTGGACCCCCCATGTACACTCATTGATCAATGAGACAAAGGGCAACCCCTATCCCCCTCTCCCCATCATTCTCGGCCAGACTTCATCCAGAAAGAGCAAGAGAGCTTCCCACCTTCCTTCTCCATTGTTGAAGAGAGCTCATCAAGGAAGAATCACCCAAAAAGGAGCTAAAGTGCTAAAAGTGTGAAATAATTAAGGTAATGACCTTATTATAACTTTTTCTTTATTTTTCTTCTACCATATGAGATATATATCATGTGAAGAATCCTTAAGAGGATTCTACATGTTATAAGTATGGATTAATGGGTTGGAAAGTGATTCTATGTCCAAGAACGGACTTAGAAGCCAAAACGACCGGTTCACCGGAAAATAACCGTTTTGAGGTTATTTGTATTCATATGGGTTTTATGATTATAATACCTTGTTAGGAACTTGTGAAGGGTATTTCAAGTGATTTCACAAAGTTGGAAAAACCGCCGGAGTTGTCGCCGGAGTTGACCAAAAGTCGTCGGAGTTTCACCGGAGTTCAACCAAGAAGGGTAGAACTTCATAACGCTAATTCAAGGTGAGTGGACGGCTTAATATCTTATAACTTGTGGGTTAATTATGAGATTACCTAAATAAATGTTATATGAGTTCATAATGATGTTTAAAAGATATTTAAACATGTGATTAGCCAATAGGGTTAAGTTTGTATGAAAGAAATTAATTGTTGATGCATGGAATATGATATGAAGAATTATTTGGAATGCATATTTGCTTGAAGTGTATTTGAAGCACAAAGGAATATTATTAACTTAATTATATGATAATTAAGTTGATACACACAAGGCATGAAATGGCGGTCAACGAAAACGTGGACCGAAGAACAAAGAATTTAATTAATACCGGTTGGTATTAATTAATTATAAATCTATATAAATGCGTGGTTTTGCATGGATTGTGATACATAAGATTTATGTATTGCATTAGTTATGAGTAACTAAGTATGATATAGACTCTATCTAGGTTGATAGGAGGTTGATCATGGGAAAACTTGGTGGAGGACCCTAGTACTTAAAAAGTACTTAACACTCAAACTTGGTGGAGGACCCTAGTACTTAAAAAGTACTTAACACTCAAAACTTGGTGGAGGACCCTGGTACTTAAAAGTACTTAACACTCAAACTTGGTGGAGGACCCTAGTACTTAAAAGTACTTAACACTCAAAACTTGGTGGAGGACCCTAGGACTTAAAAGTCCTTAACACTCAAACTTGGTGGAGGACCCTAGTACTTAAAAGTACTTAACACTCAAAACTTGGTGGAGGACCCTAGGACTTATGAGTCCTTAACACTCACAAATCGGTGGAGTATCCAAGGATTATGATCCTAAAACTCATAGATTATGATATACAAATAGGAACAAGGAGGAGTCCTATACACTCATAGGTATATGGGTGGGTTGGGGTTTTTAGTCAAGAATATTGACTATTACTATTTGTCCCAAATAAAATGCTGATCTACGGATCTGATATTTTCCAAGTATATATATATACTAATAAGTATTTCATAACTTGGGGGAAAGACTATTTATTTAAGTATCACCCTATGTTTGGGTCTTATACTTGAAACGCTAGTTATTCTATATTTAGCCTGCTACTCGCTCGGTACTTGTACTGACCCCTTCGGGGGGCCCCACCATTTTCAGGTTGAAGCTAGGGCTTGCTACCTGCACCTTTCTACGGGTGACATCAAGTCAAGGAAGACGTGGTTCGTGCTTCCTCATTTCCTTTCAAATTACTAAACATTGCTCATGGATATTTTTATTTGTTATAAACTACTTTTGGGGCTTGCACGCCCATGTTGTTGGCCGGTTGTGGCTTATGACTTACCGTTGAATATTTCTGCTATTCATTGGTTTAAATGTGATGTTGTTACGTATGTTTACTACTGAGTATGGATGGTTTATACTCTCGAACGCCTTGTGTAATTAAGTGAGGTTGACTCGCGGGTGACGTCACTTGATTATACGGCGGTTGTACACGCGCTTGGATTGCGGTATGGGGCGTGACATATATAGATTGGGGGTAACAATATCTATTTTGTAATAGAATTTAGAATGTTAATTCTATCTTCATGAATTCTAAAATATTTTATATTATGCAACTAACACCATATATTTATATTTTTGAAAGAATATCTATTTTCTAATACTTTACTATGATGCTAAAATAACTTTTTATATAAAGTTTGGAGTATTTAAATTAAATATGCAAGTTTGAGGTGTTCATCTCACACTCCTTCAGAGTTTGGGGTATTTTATTTATTTTCCCCCTATTATAATTTCATTTGATGTAAAAGTATTGTAAGGTGATATATTAATTAAATAATGTGATGGTATCACATATCCCTTTTGTAAGAGTTTTTGTACCAATAGAACTCTTTTTGCACTTGGACAAAAATTGTCCGGTTATAATATCTAAATGTAGACTAAAACCTAAAATCTACTACCTTCATAACGTAAATATCTTTCCATTGTTCCTTTTCAACCGTAACTAAATAATCTTCTCAATAATTTTAAAAATAATACACTATATTACACATACCTTTTTGTATTTATCCTTTATTCTATTACACTATTACACATACACTTTTCTCATCTTATTCTCAATAATTTATATCCCCTATCATTATTCATAATTTCACCAACTTTCCCTTTTTGAAATCTTGAACATTTTAGCATTACGAAGATAGACTTAGGGATGAACATAATGATTTGGTTTATTCGAACCGAATCGTATCAAAGCGAACTAAACAGAACCGAAACCGGACCGTATGCAATTTGGTTTGAGTTTGATACTATTTCTTCAAAACAGTATTAAATTGAACCGAACCAAAACCAATAAAAACCAAACCGAACTAAAGAAATTCAAAAAGTCTTCATATGCTATTAAAAATTAACAAATCCAAACCGAACCAACCGAACTAAACCAAATCGAACCGAACCGAAAAATAGTATGATTTTTGTTTGGTAATAATTATTCCAACCAGTTCCAAACCGAATCCAAATGGACAAAAACCGAACCAAACCGATATACCGAGTCCTAGATAGACCTAACCCAGCCTACTGCCTACTCTGACGTTTCATGGACCAGTAACTATGACCGGCAACGCTGACAACAAGGGGTGGAAGACGGTCACCGAAGGCGACGATGAAAACCAACGACGCTGAGGTTCTGTCTCCAATCTCTCCTTCTATCTTCACATATAGAACACCGGCCGCCATCCTGAGTAAAATAAGAGTAGTTTGTATTTGATCTTTTGCCAATAGATTCAAATTGTATCTGTGGTCGCCCAGTCGCCCTTGTTGGTTCAGGAAAGAAGATGGTTGAAGTTATTTTAGGCATGCCAGGACCATGGGCTGATGATATCTATGAAGTAGCTGATCATTATACCACAAAAATTGGTGGACTTCCAGTAAGGATATTTGAAATGATAGATATAGTTAATAACTGAATGTCTTTGTTTGATTCATGTACACTTTTCTTCTTTAAAGATCTATGAACTATTTTCTGTTAGGATTGGCCTGTTTCAGATAGCATGATAAAGTCTCATGTTCTTGAGTGCAGTTTGTGTAAAAGCAATCTCTGTCTCCTTGCACAGGTTATACATTTTGAAGAGGTTTTATTGCTGAAATACTTTATCTTTTATTACTATTATTATTTTCTTTATCCAATAGCTGTTACTCTTGTCTTTTCTATCTTATCTTTCAATTGGTATCCTCAGGTTTATGCTCCTATTTCAAGCAAGGGTGTCGAAATTGAACAACGGATAATATACATTTTTGGTTGTGTTACACCAGAATGTGGGATCACACCTGTAAGGTCTCTTTTCAATTCAATTCCAGCATATGGTTAACTCGGATTACATATATTTCCCATCCCTGCAACTATATCATTTTTCTTGTTTCAGATCCCTGTAAAATTTATTTATTTTTGTTATCCATCCATGCAATTTGTGTTATCTGTATCAGAGATAAAGAGCCAAGGGTCAAGTATCATCCCTGTATTAATTGCTAGGGTTGAATCCTTTGGTGCTAGTCAATTCAGTGAATTTGCTGAAGGTACAGATAGCTTAGCTGGTAGAGCAGAGGACTGAAAGTCCTCGTGTCACCAATTCAAATCTTGTTCCTGGCATATGATTTCTTTATCCATCAAATATCACATTTATAACATAAAAAAAGAGATGGGTATAGATGACTTTCAAATTCAGGAAAACCCCGGAATTAATAAAAGGGGCAATCTTGAGCCAAATCCTTTTTTAAAACACTTAAAGGATAGGTGCAGAGACTTTTCTTTTTGTTTTTTTTGTCACCCTGACATCCAAAAATACCAAAGCAGCTCAGTAACTCCAGTCCAGCATTTTAGTGTCAACTTTTTGTAGCTCATCGGCAACGACTACTAGGGGCGTTTTAATAAGCAAAAGTTGCCATTTCATCATTCAATTTATATCTCTCCCACTCTGGGAATAAATTATTGAGCATTAAATAAAAAGACACGAAAGAGCAAGATTTGGACTGCTGTGGATCACGTCAGTTTTGTTTAGCGAATTTTGATAGTGGGAGATCAAAAAGGAGAAATGTAAATTACAATGATTAATAACGAGAATCTATGTTTAGTGACTAAATACAAAAATGCTTAATTTGCAAGGAGAAATTCATATCCAAGACTCATAACTTTCAACCAGGTGCTGTAGTTGCTGAATTGATTAATTATACTTATGTTTGATCTGCTGTGTCCATGTAGCTGGAAAGCTCTACGAGTTCAAAAACTTGTCAGTGGAGAAGGGTCAAATGCCCCCGCTGATGATACTGTCCCTTTACCTACATCTTATTCTACATTGAATAATGACTGGAAAAAGGATTTGTTGAGTTTTGATTTTGCTGAAGAGGAAGATAGTGAAAATGATATAGACTTGGAAGAGTTGAGTAGGGCATTTTCTCAAGCGGCAAGCCTGGCTTCTCACTCCAAGAAAAAAGTTCGAGATCATGGACATAATGCAAAACCTGTTGCATTGGGCCAAAACTCTAGGGTGATTGATGAAAAATTACCTGGTAGCTTCTGGTTCCATTGCTGATTTTTTTTCTTGTGATGGATTTAATGCTAGTGGTCTCTTTCGCACTTCTGATTGAAAACCATGTCTGGTGCAGTGCTCATCTGGTTACGACAATAGAGTAGCGCTACTTAAATTACATGCTAAAGAAAAGTGGTGCCATTTTTTGTTAAACAACCAAGTAATCAGATCTGTTCTGCTTACTTACATTGCCTACAAACTCAGATTATTCTCTGTGATATGTGATATTTTACTCACAATTTAGCCGCCCGAACGAACACAACATCCTAATTTCTTAAAGTAAATAATACGAAGTAAAATGTTAAAAATTTAAGGTATTTCACATGTCCTTCTCTTCCTCATTACATCATTGGTGTACTACCAATTTTCCTTTTACTTAAAGTTGGATTTGTAAATCATTTTCTTTCAAAGTTTATTTAACTGGTAATCGTTGCATTTTATGTGACATTTTAAATGCAGTGATGCCATGTTTCTATATACATGCCGAGGACGAGATATTCCCCAAACAGAATAAAAAAACACTGCCTTTTATCAATGAACAAAATGTTGATAACACAAATGATGAAGTTTGGGAAGAGGAGAAATATGAATATGACAGAGCACCGAATGCAGACAGGATTTACCTTAAATTCAAAAAGCGACTGGATGCATACCCAGAGCAATGTTTCAGGTAATAGACATTTGGCATCATGAAGCTAGCTCTGTTGAGATATATTCAGAACACTTGTCATTTTCCTAGCATGTAATTATAGATTTATACTCTATTTGTTGTTAGTTCATTTTATATTTCTGTAATTGAATCTCAATGATATGACTTGAGATTACATGCAATCTGCTGTCACATTATGAAATGTTCAATGTTACATTACAAGGCAAAGCATCATATGGCATACTGTGCAACATTCTATGTTACATTCCGCAAGAGTTTCAGGCACATAATGAAGCACTTCTAGATTTGCTACCAAACACGGCAGAAGTCATCTCACAGCTTTCAATTTTTTGTTCTGCTTTTGCTCATAAGCTTACTATATTTTCTTAGTTTACCAATGAGGACATAGCAAAAAGTTGTTTCGACTTATTTAGCATATCCAATCTTAAGATCTTTTATAACATTGAACTTTATGTTCACTTTACATTCATCTTTTCTTTTTGAGTTGCACCTAGATACTCATATGGTGGAAAGGAACTATTAGCTTCTGCAGAGCAGAGTGATCCTGACAAATGCAGGCTGTGTGGTGGATCTAGGCACTATGAAATGCAGTTGATGCCCCCACTGTTATATTTTTTACATGAAGCTACTGGAAAGAAGTTGAAGCAATGTCTGGATAAATGGAACTGGATGACTTTAATCGTCTACACTTGTTCCAACGTTAGTCTTCTAACTCCCTTTTCAGTATTTAAACTAGGTATGAACCCAAAACTAGGTATGCGGGGTTCTGTTAGTCAAATTATTTTTGATGAAATTTTAATCCTTTTGAATTGCTTTTTAGCTAGATTACAAATCAATTACTCCCTCTGTTAAATAATTAACTCGTGCTTTAACTTGGCATGAGGATTAAGAAAAGTGAAAATGGTGTGGCCTAAAGTTGTGCAGGGGAATGATGTGAATCACATATTTTTTTGCCGAAGAATGAAATTTGGTGGAGGGAGTAGTTTTTGGTTTTCATTGTTCCAAATTTATTAAGAACCCGTTTAGTAGCACTGAAATTTGCTGAATTGGCTGAATCTGTTGAAATTGATGAAATTACGGTTGAAACGATTGAATTAACTGAATATGTTGAATTTTTAAAAATTTACACTCTCTATTTCTTAAAACTTGGCCAACTTTGACTTGCATGTGTAATAATAAAGTAAAAATTGAGTGATTGAGATGCGTGCAGAGGAAAGAGAAACAACTTTAACCAAATAAGGAAATTTGGAAAAAGTTTTGTAGGACGGAGGGAGTAATTAATATATATTTTATCAATTAAATAAAAAAGGGAAAAATAATTAAAATACCCCAAACTTTGAAGAGGTGTGAGGTAAGCACCCCAAACTTGCATATGTAATTTAAATACCCCAAACATTATATAAAAAGTTATTTTAACACCATGATCTTGTATTTTTTTTTTCAAAAATGTTAAAAATTGGTGTTAATTTCATAATTTAAAACATTTTAGCATTCATGAAGATACAATTAACATTCTAAACTTTCATTCTAAAATAAATAGTATTACCCCTCCCCCATAAACTCTATAAAACTGCAATATTTTCAATTTCTTATTTTAAATCATGCAATTAACATCATAAATTTTTTGAAATGATACATCATCATGGTGTTAAAATAACTTTTATATAAAGTTTGAGGTATTTAAATTACATATGAAAGTCTGGGGTGTTTATCTCACACCCCTTCAAAGTTTGGGGTATTTTAATTGTTTTTCCCAATAAAAAATGGTATACTCTGTATGAAGCTAAATTGGCCGTCTAAAAAGATCAATCTTATTTATTTTGATTATTATAAAATTTAGCCCGCAAAATTAAAAGTTTGTTTTGTAAAAAAGTTTGCAAGCTGAAAATAGGGATTACCAAATGCTCTAAATTTTGATGTTTGAAAACAGGATGAGTACGTTATCTTGAGCTTTTCCTTTTGGAAAACTGGTACTTATATTATTATATATACTCCATATATATATGTACAAATGAAAAACATTCACTTTTGCATCTAAGCTGTTATAATAGCCACCACAGATATTTTTTAAAACACTTTTGGCATCATCTTTGCAGAATTGTTCATCTGAAGGAAGCTGCGGAAAAGATGGGTGGACTGTAGCAGAGGAAGCCATTGTTGTACAGTACGAATAGATAGAATGAAAGCACTGAATGTGGAGGCATTGAGCCAACATACATATGCGCTATTGGCTAGGAAGGAGAGTCGTGTGTATCGGTTTTTGGCAGCTTTATGTTCAATTCGACTCCACAAGCAAAGTGTGAATTTGATTTTGGGATGAAAGTAGTATTAGTACATGTGCTGAAATTTGTCTTTGTTAGTAATCCTATTAGGCTATTATTATTACTGGTTTGACACTTCGGTGCATTGTGAATCAGTGAGGTCTTGATCTTAAACGGAATTTTGCTGGACTTGACTAAAGTCTGATTAGGCATACATCTCTTTGACGTAGTTATTATTAGTCTTAATATGATGTATTTATGTAATTTCAGTGTGATTGCGGTTCTCATATTTAACATTGCCCCACATGACTCTCTTACAAGTCATATGCTATTGTGACACCAAAATCACCATTCATTCTCGGGTACCTCACTAAAAAATTGAATGGAATGGGATGATGGTGTCTATGGGTGGACCGGTTCCGGTTCAGGCCCGGTTCGGGCCTGGGCCCGGCCGGGCCTCGGTTCAGAAATGGGAGGCCCGGAACCGGCCCGGGTAATCCCGGTTCCGGTTCGGGCCGGGCCTCGGTTCTATTTTTTTTTTTTTTTTGGCTTTTCCTAATTAACCCTCAACCCCCCCCTCACCCCCAAACCACCCCAAACCACCTCAAATGGCCCAAAATACCAAGCCCAACCCAAAAAATTCAAAAAAATTCAAAAAAAAAAAAAATTGGCCCGAACCGGCCGGGCCGGTTCGCCAATCAAAGGGCCCAGGCCCGAATCGCACAGTAACCGGGCCGGGCCGACCTGAACCGCCCCCCGGACCAGTTACCGGGCCGGGCCGGTTCAAACAGTAACCGGGTCGGGCCGGTTCCGGGCCGGGCCGCCCGGCCCGAGTCCATCCCTAATGGTGTCACAATATCCATATGTAGGCATGGACCCGGTTCGGGCCGCCCGGCCCGGCCCGCCACTGTGCGGGCCTGGAACCGGCCCGGTTCTCGGGTCCGGGTCGGGCCTAGGCCCGGTGGGGGGGGGGGCGGGTCCGGGCTCGGGCCTTGTATTTGGCGAACCGGCCCGGTCGGGTCGGGCCCGGGCCCGGGCCGAATTGATTTTTTTTTTTATTTTTTTTTTCATTTTTTGGGGTTAGCCGGGTTGGGCTTGATGGTTAGGAGGGGTTTGGGGGGGTGGGGGGGTTAGGAAAGCAAAAAAAAAAAAAAAAATGACCGAACCGGAGGCCCGGCCCGGCCCGGCCTGGACCCGGTGGCTACCCGGGCCGGTCCCGGGCCTTCCTTCCCAAAAAAAAAAAGCCCGGCCGGGCCCGGCCCGGCTCGGATCCATGACTATCCATATGACTGCATAAGATAGTCATATGTGACTCCATAAATCTATTCTCTACTTTTAGTTTTACTTGATAAACAATAGTCTACAAAAATTTAGTTGATAACTAACGACATGGATAATTAATTGATATGCTCATAAAAGTATAAAACTTATGATATTTAAATACTTGATGAGAATTTAACTTTGGCAAAACTTATGAGTCAATCAATCAGCACTTACCCCAGTGCTGCAAAGGCTCCCACCTACGGTGGGGTAGGGGGGTCAGATGTACGCAGTCTTATCCCTGTATTAAAGCACAGAGAAACTGTTTCCGGATGACCTACAATGAAAATCGCGTCCTAAATTGCATGAACTGACTGTTGCTTCATAACAAAGAAGCGCAGACAGTTTGGTGAGTCATTTTGATTTATTCCATCATATTCTCAAGCCAAAAAATAATGAATCTTTGGCTTCATTACAAATGATGGAAAGTGGGAGAATGTTGGAATACTTTTCATTTTATATATGGCATTAGGACCATTTATAATGTTTATTTAATTATATCTATTTTAATACAAATTATGCCAATATGACATAATGTGTCCCGTCTTACCTAAACATTACTTGATGAGAGTAGTTATAATTATTATAAGGGGATAATTGATTTCCCATCAAATATCTATTAAAAAAATAAATTAATAGGAAGATATGACCATTCATTTGTGTCACTTCTTTCATAAACAAATGAAAGGACACATTGTTTAGTCATGCCCATTCTCTTATGTCCTCATAGTACTATAAATATCATCAAATCAACTCTATGGGACATATTAATAAATCCATCACTAAATTAGATATTATAACGGGAATCATGGCTTCATCATCAAACAAGATAATATTTCTTTCGAGCAAGTAGATCATATCGTTCATGCTTGTTGTTAAAACCCAGGGTTCCATCCTAAAAGGTTAACCTGATAGGAGGAGTAGTCCAAAGTCTTATATAGTGTTTAATATAATTGTTTATAGTTTTCTAGTGTGGGACAAATGGTTTAACACGCCCCTCAACCCGAACCGGGCTGGACAATATCGGGTGTATAAACGGGTCAAATAAACCCTTAACAAGCTACCCTTAATCATCTGTGCTAAACAAACCATCAAACCACAACCAGAATTGTTCACTGTGTTTGATTTGATCAAGGAAAATTGCTGCAAATGTTAATCCGTTAAAATTATTCAACATATTATTGATCTGAATGTGTTAAGCCTTGATATATTGGGGAGTCTCCCTCTGGGAACTTGTGAATAACCCGAAACAGATCTTTTCCGGCACTGAGGATAAAACAAACTCCTCGGTGATGCCGAAGAGGGAAACGAAGAATTATTCCGTTTGTGCATATAAAACACCTTATGAACACACAAGGAAACAAAGTATATACTCCGTAATTCCGTATATATCACTAATCTTGGTCCATTTGACCCGTTTTTTCCCACTTTTCACCTCCATCAATCCATGGTCGGGAAGAAGGCGTTGTGTGGGCGTTCGGCCAGAGAAGAAAAGGCTGACAGATTGGAAGGATAGATGACATTTTTTTTGCAGACTTACGAAGTACAGTAATATACTAGTAGTAATTAATATGTATACAGATATACACGATGTGCATTAAATGATATGATTTCTCTCAAATGTGAAAGTAGATAACCTAAACATAGGCTTATCATCAGCTCTATTTTGAAACTTTGAAAGGAAACCATATTTATACAGATCACAAAAAAGTGACAAACTTAGGAAACAAGAAAGATACACAAACAGACAATGATAATGGCAGGGGAGTGATTAATGAGGAGCAAGTGTATATATAACATACAATTAGGATCAGATCAGACCAGAGACTAGGACGGTTATAAAATACACAAAGACCAGATCAGATCAAACCACACCAGACCAACAAGTTTAGTCTAAAAAAACATCCTTAATTAAAAGTTTAATCAATCAGTGGAGTAGGGGATAGGGTAAACGGGATCGTTGTTAATTCCGCATGTTCCACCCTTACCATTCTCATTCTGTCTTGCCATCCTCATATAACCATACTCTCCCCAACGAGCCCCCAAGAGTTTTTGACAATCCAATAGGGAGCATACGGGACGACGGTGCCGTATCCGACGATAGCGACAGCATGGTTGTTGCCGGTTCCGCAGTAGCCGTTGAGGCCGCCGTTGAAAATCCCGGAGCGATAGCTCTTGAAATTCGGTATGAAATCAGGGCTGTAAGTGAGGCCGACGGAGACGGGCTGCCTTGCGACGGCGGCGAGCAGAGCCATCTCATTATTCTCCGGCACCTCGCCATAGTTTGAGGTACTGCCCCCAGTTGGGAGAATGTAATAATCTTTGCATTGCTGTCTACCACCCACAAAGGGGTAGTCCTTCTCCGACGCGACGCCGTCGTTATCCTCCGCATAATTGAACGCATCTATCATGTGTTTACTCCAGCACCCGTCATGGCCGCGGTCGGGCGTGCAGTCTATCACGTTCTGTTCCGACAACTCAAACAAAGTTCCGAGAAAGATTTTGTTCATCCCCTCCAGAGCCGCCACCGCAGAGAACGCCCAGCAACACCCGCACCTTTTTTGGTCCTTGACTCTAGTAACAACACCTTTTTCTCTCCAGTCTACGTTGCCCGGCAGCTGATCCAAACTCACATTATAATCATTTTTGTTCAGAAACGACGGGGACGGCGACTCCGCCGTCCGGTTTCGGACCCGCTTAGACGGCGGGCGGCGACTCAAGTATTTGATGGCGAACTCTCTTGGAGTAATAAAAATATGCAGATGTCCAACTCACCCAATAGCAATGCATACGTGGAAAATAGAAGACATACATACGCACACAATGAAGAGAAGAGTCCAGAAGAATCTAGATCATTTTAGTCAGTTACAGATTAGTTATACTTGTTGTTCTTAGTTCGTTAATTCTACTGGCTTATGTCTTCTTGGTATAAGAACTTGTAATCAACCTTCTGAATAGTAGTTGCTTTTCATCCTCTTCATTTTTATTCCTAAAAGCTCTATTCTGCATCTATGGAGTCTGACACCTAAAATTCTATATGGTATCAGAGCGATACGCTTAAGACCAAATAACAATGCCGCCTAGAAACGATCGTTCATTGCTGGAGGATGTCAACAGTCCTTACTACATCGGCTCAGGAGATAATCCGAACGCAGCTTTGGTGAATCCTCAACTCAACGGGAATAACTTTCATTCCTGGAATAAGGCTATGCGCATAGCACTTGGTGCAAAGAATAAGATGAAATTTGTTAATGGAGGAATTGAAAAACCTAGCGAAGGTGATGAAAACTTCGAAATCTGGGAAAGGTGTGATTTGACAGTACAATCCTGGATTCTTAATTCGTGCACCAAGGAAGTTGCTCAATGCATACTCTATGAAGATTCTGCAGCCAAAATGTGGAAAACCTTGGATGAAAGATTCTCACAGGGTAATCTTCCACGAATTTTTGACCTTCAAAAGCAGATTTATGCCACAGTACAAGGAAGCTTGAGTGTTACAGATTATTATAATAAGTTGGATTCTCTCTGGAAAGAGTTAAATCAATACAATCCGGTGATAGGATGCACATGTGGTGTTGTCAAAGGTTGCAAATGTGATTTTTTGAAGACTATGAGGGAAAGAGAAGAAAGAAATATGTCAATGAAGTTTCTGATGAGCTTGAATGACAATTATACTGGAATCCGTGGACAAATCTTGGTGATAAAGCCTTTTCCCTCCCTGAACCAAGTATTCAGCTTTGTATTACAAGATGAGATGCAAAGGAGTTCAAGTAATGGATTGAATGTTGAACCTATGATCATGATTAGTAAGAGTAATATCTCTGAACAAGAGGAAAACACCCATGCTGCAAATTATGGATCAAATGCCAGGAGTTACAAGCCATACAATTCTAATCAAAGGAAAGACAACAAAGTTGTGTGTACTCACTGTGGATATACCAACCACACTGTGGATAAATGTTACAAGTTACATGGTTATCCACCTGGGTACAAGCCAAAAGGGAAGCAAATGATGCAGAATGAGGCTCAACAAATAAGAGGAAATGCAGGACCTAGTAGAGCTTACACTACTCAAATGGAGAGTGCTCCTCAGGTTGCAGATAATAAAACTAGTTCCAACATCACTCAGGAGCAATATCAACACCTGCTTGGCTTAATTCAGAATATGGCTCAGTCTCAGAACACTAATCTCACACAAACTTCTTCTAACCAAACATCCATTTCAGGTAGTTTTTGTACATTCATCTCAAAAGCTAATAGTGTTCTGACTTCCAATCATTCTTGGATCCTAGATACAGGAGCTACAGATCATATGGCCAATGATATTTCTTTGTTTGACACTCTTACCCCTATCCATAACACCTTTGTTCATTTACCCACAGGCTCAAAAGTGGCAGTCACCCACATTGGTACTGTCAGACTTTTGTCAAAAATTGTCCTGACCAATGTCCTATATGTACCTCTTTTCAATGTCAACTTGCTGTCTGTTAGCAAATTACTCTCTGAGACTTCTTTAACCCTCACCTTTTATGCTGATAAATGTGATATACAGGACAAGCTTTTGAAACAGAAGATTGGCACTGCTGATCTAATGAAAGGGCTGTACATGCTGCATCCAAAGAAGAACAACTCCTTTCTAGATTCTTTATGTTCCTTTTCTAATAATGTTGTATCTAGTTTGTGGCATAAAAGATTAGGCCACGTTTCTGATACAAAACTTCTTGCATTAAAAGATGTATTGCATTTCTCTGACTTCAATAATAAAGAATGTGAAATCTGTCCTTTAGCTAAACAGCATAGACTTCCATTTCCTGTTAGTTCAATAAAGACTGAAAAACCATTTGATCTTATCCATTGTGATATTTGGGGGCCTTTCTCCACTCCCACATACAATGGCTTCCAATACTTCTTAACCATTGTTGATGATTTCTCAAGATTTGTTTGGTGCTGCTTAATGAAAACAAAATCTGAGACCAAACATCATCTCATTTCATTCCATAAACTTGTCTTAACACAACATTCCACTCACATCAAAATCATAAGAACTGATAATGGAAGTGAGTTTATCCTCACAGATTTCTATTCCAAAGAAGGAATTATTCACCAAACCTCATGTCCCTACACTCCACAACAAAATGGAGTTGTAGAAAGAAGACATCAAACCCTTCTAAACATTGCTAGATCTTTAAGGTTCCAAGCAAATCTTCCTTTACAATTCTGGGGTGACTGTATACTCACTGCAGTTCACTTGACAAACAGACTACCTTCCATTGTTCTTGGAAATAAATCTCCATTTCAAGTATTCCATAACCAATTACCTGATTATTCCAATCTCAAAACTTTTGGCTGTCTCTGCTTTGCTTCCAACCTTGCTGGACACAAAGATAAATTCCAGTCCAGAGCAAGGAAGTGTATTTTCATAGGATATCCCTTAAATGCCAAAGGGTACAAAGTCTTTGATATAGAAACCCAACAAATCTTCATTTCTAGAGATGTCACATTCCATGAATCCACTTTTCCATACCTTAATTCAAACCAGAAAAATGATGAAACAGTCATACCCACTCCTATCTCTGAAAGGAATCATACTTCCACACCCTCCAATTCCATAGAAACCAACCAAGTTCCAAACCCACCTCAATCAAATGATTCATCCTCTTTGATTTCAAATAGACCAACCAGATCAAGAAGAATTCCCTCTCATCTTCAGGATTATGTATGTACAGTCATTCAAAATGGATCCGCAGCTGAGCAATCTTCACATTTCAAAGGCAAGAAGGGTAAGTCTTTATATCCTATGACCAGTTACATTTCTTCTCACAAGTTTTCTTCCTCCCACCAAGCTTTCTCCACTTCCATCTCACAAATTATTGAACCCACTTCATATACACAAGCTTCTTCTGATGTCAACTGGAGAAAAGCCATGCAGGATGAGATATTAGCTCTAGAGTCGAATGGAACTTGGGTTATTACAGATTTACCTGCAGGAAAAACTCCCATTAAGTGCAAATGGGTTTACAAAGTTAAGTACAATGCTGATGGCAGTATTGAAAGATACAAAGCACGCCTTGTTGCCAAGGGTTTTACCCAAATTGAAGGCTTAGATTTTTTGGATACTTATTCTCCTGTAGCCAAACTCACAACAGTAAGAATACTTTTAGCTCTAGTTGCATCCAAGCAATGGTTTTTGGAACAATTAGATGTCAACAATGCTTTTCTTCATGGAGATCTCCATGAAGAGGTATATATGGAAATTCCCCAAGGTTTCAATTCTCCAGGAAAGAACAAAGTATGTCAGTTGCTGAAAAGTCTTTATGGACTTAAGCAAGCCAGCAGACAATGGTTTTCAAAGCTATCCACTGCTCTAAAGAGTTATGGTTTTGAGCAATCTCATGTTGATTATTCTCTATTCACTTTGCACAAAGACGGTTTTACTTTGATTCTTTTGGTCTATGTAGATGACATCTTGGTTGCATGTTCCAACATGCAACAAATTACTCAAATCAAACAGTTCTTAAACACTGAGTTCAAGATTAAAGATTTGGGACCAGTCAAGTACTTCTTGGGTTTAGAAGTTGCTAGATCCTCTCATGGTCTTTATGTATGCCAGAAGAAATACACAACAGAACTCTTGCAAGACTATGGCTATCAAGATTGCAAACCTCTGTCATTTCCTATGGATAGCAAACTGCGTTTAAGTACAACTGATGAACACTACCTCACTGATGCTTCTACATACAGATCACTAATTGGCAAGTTGCTGTACTTAACCATTACCAGGCCAGACATCACTTTTGCAGTAAATACTCTTGCTCAATTCATGCAAAAACCTGGTATCTCCCATCTATCTGTAGCTCATAGAATCCTTCGTTATCTCAAGGGTTCTATTGGACAAGGATTGTTCTACTCATCTAATTCCAAATTGGAATTAAAGGGATTCTCAGACTCAGACTGGGCAAGCTGTATTGACACTCGCAGATCAATAACAGGATATTGCATGTTTCTAGGAGATTCTCTCATTTCTTGGAAATCCAAGAAACAAAATACTGTATCCAGAAGTTCAGCAGAAGCTGAATACAGAGCCTTAGCTGCATCTGCTGCTGAAGTACTCAGTTTACTACAGCTCCTTAAAGAACTCCAGCTTCCTATCAAGACTGCCACTATATTCTGTGATAGTAAATCTGCTCTTGCTATGGCTGCTAACCCAGTACATCATGAAAGAACAAAACATGTGGAAATTGACTGTCATTTCATAAGGGAATGGATACAATCTGGTGTTATTCATACTCTCTATGTTCCAACTGCACATCAAATAGCTGATTTGTTCACTAAACCACTTGGAAGAAATCCTTTTCACTTTTTGCTTTCCAAGATGAGTGTACAAAACTTGTACTCTCCTCTTGAGGGGGGGTCTTGGAGTAATAAAAATATGCAGATGTCCAACTCACCCAATAGCAATGCATACGTGGAAAATAGAAGACATACATACGCACACAATGAAGAGAAGAGTCCAGAAGAATCTAGATCATTTTAGTCAGTTACAGATTAGTTATACTTGTTGTTCTTAGTTCGTTAATTCTACTGGCTTATGTCTTCTTGGTATAAGAACTTGTAATCAACCTTCTGAATAGTAGTTGCTTTTCATCCTCTTCATTTTTATTCCTAAAAGCTCTATTCTGCATCTATGGAGTCTGACACCTAAAATTCTATAAACTCGTCATCAGTCATGTCGGAGAACTGATTGATTCCGAGTGTGTACGTGTGGTTCTTCTCCGCCGCCTGCAGATTGAAAGAATCCACGTACGCTTTGTTTTTCTTGAAGATCTCGAACCGTTCTGCCTTCTCTACTTCATCTCTGTAAGAACGCTCATGGAGGATCATCCACTGCTCAAAGTGCTCAGATATTGGGAGTTCCTCCGCATTCACCGCCGCAGCAGTAGGGGTGGGTTCTCCGCCGCATCTCCCCGTCCATGACTGCATGGAAAGAGAGGATGCCAGAAAAATAATTATATGCTTCATACAGGAGTTGAGAGCCATCATAAACGATTATGGTGAGATTGACAGAGGTGGTTATTAGTTTCCGTCTCTGAATTATTTATAAGCCATCTATATGTTTGGCTTAAAACCTAGTTTCATTGATCGTCCTTAAAAGTGCCCACCAACAATTGCACTATTGCATTTGAAAATTCAAGATGATTGATGACATCGGGCATGATGTATTTGTATGAAATTATTCAATGCTTTCCATATTAATTAATTAAATACTCTATCTTTTTAATTATCAAATTGATCATTTTTTATCAATGATATATAATTACATACTCACCATGATATATACACACAGAGAACTTATCTCATCGATCCAGATTGACCGAGAGTCCCGTCCAACCAAGCCCATTTAAGGGGCTTTGGTGTAGCATTTTTTTATGAAATTTTATGAACATGTCGTCACGAAGTGTAAATAAATTATTGAAAAATTCAGCTTATAAATTAATATTGTGGGATAATTTATACTTCAAGACGAACATGCTTAAAAAATTCCATCAAATAATATTCTTATAAAAAAGGAAAAGAATTCCATGCATGTGTTTGTAGCCCAAAAGTGTCGACGTCAGATGTAAGCCAATTACGAAATATTTCCGTATGCGTTCCTATTTTGCATTCCTCGACAGCATATTGGAACGTATTTTTACTGTATGCATTCCGAGGCAAGTTCATTCCTTATATTTTGGAAGACCGCGCGTTTCCTATTGCCTAAAATTGAGGCAGGGGCGGAACCAGAGCACTGAGCTGGACTGGGCCGAACTGGACCGGTACAAAGAATATGTTTAGAAAAAAATTACATGATATTTTTGCAAGTTAACTGCGTTGTATATGTATATTCCGGACCAGTTAACTTGCAAAAATCATTTGACGACCTTCCCGATTGAATATTTTTCTCAAATTTGGTATGGATGAACTAGACTTGATGAGGAACATGCACAAAAAATTTGGACAAAAAATACCACCGGGAACCACCTCAAATTGAGGTGGCCGGACCAGGGGCCTGTCCGGCCAGAGCTCTCTCTCTCTCTCTAGAGAGAGAGTTCAGGTCTGGAATTCCGTACCAAATCTGCCGTCTAGACGCTGCCATTTGAGGCGGTTCCTAGAGAAATTTTTGATGAAATGTCTTGGGCATGTTCTTCATGAAGTCTAGTTTATGTCCACCAAATTTCAACTCAAAATTCAATCGGGAAGGCAGTCAAACAAAATTTAAAAATAAATGTGTTTTATATGTATATTTTGGCGCAGTTATCTTCCAAAATTTGTTTGACTGCCTTCTCGATTGGAATTTTAACTAAAATTTAATGGTCATAAATTAGATTTGATGAAAAACATGCCCAAAATATTTCATCAAAAATTTCCATTGGGAATGACCCCAAATGGTCTCGGATGGACAACGGTTCCGGTCATGAAGTCCTAACAAGAAGATTACTCTAAATATGTGTGTGTGTGTATTGATAGATTACTTAATCTAGAGAGAAGGGAGAGCTAGAGAGATAAATTGATATGTATAAAATGAATTTCCAACTTCCAACCTTCCAATCCTTTACATGGCTCCCAAAGGGAATATTTATAAGAGAAAAGAGGGTTGGGCTTCCAGGCTTGGGCCTGGCTGGCCCAGTTACAATAAAAGGCCAATAAATGACTAATAAATGGTATTTAATCTATTCTAATGGATATACATGAATAAAATAGAGTGTACAATGAGATAAATGCTATCTATGAGCGTATGTGGGCCGCTGTCCGGGCCCAATAGTCGTGAGACCCGGGGGTCCGAGTCTATATACTCTATCCGGAGTCCCCCACTCTCTGAGTCGAGAGCACTCGAGGCGATAGAGAGTAGAACTGTGTGTTGATCTGTCGTCGTCCGACGAGTAAACTGCTGTCGTCGCCGAAGCACCTCACCCGAACTCCCAAGCCGATGATCGATCCCATTGGTGAGCCCTGACTGAGGCAACCCTGTGGGAGAATCATCAGCCGAAGGTCGCAGACCAGAGACCATCACCACCAGTCTTGAGGCCGGGGAGCTATGTATATGTACTGGCCGATGTGGCAGCTGAATATGTATGTGATATGATGATGTCGTCGGTGCGTGTGGCAATCCTTGCAAAATTTTTGAATATGTGGTTTTTCGATGGTGGAGGCGCTAAGTCCCCCGCTCTCCCAGTCCCCCACTCCTTGAGGCGAGTGTAATGAGGTGAAGAGGAGTAAAGTAATGTATGTTTGATGATGTCTTCAACAGGGGGCCGAGGGTTGACACCTTTTGATCCACAATGGGGAGATGCCTCGTTAAAAACCTCATTAGGAAAAACCCTATGGGAAAAATTCCTAATGAGGGAAAAAGAGTACACCGGATGCCCCCAAAATGAAGCAAAAGGTGTGAGCCCCTCGGCCTAGAGATGGAGCTGCAGCGGTGTCCGTCTGCTGAGGGGATGGCCGAGGCCGATCCCTAGATGTGGGTAGCTCATCATGATCAGTAGTCCTAGTCATCAAATAAAGATGACTAAGGGATGGGTCGAGCGACCGTCCATAATATGATGTCTGGTTCATCATATTATGGAAGCACCAAAATGATAGATTATTTAATCTAGAGAGAAGGGAGAGCTAGAGAGATAAATTAATATGTATAAAATGAATTTCCAACTTCCAACTTTCCAATCCTTTACATGGCTCCCATAGGGAATATTTATAGGAGAAAAGAGGGCTGAACTTCCAGGCTTGGGCCTGGCTGGCCCAGTTACAATAAAAGGCCAATAAATGGCTTATAAATTGTATTTAATCTATTCTAATGGATATACATGAATAAAATAGAGTGTACAATGAGATAAATGCTATCTATTGAGCGTATGTGGGCCGCTGTCCGGGCCCAATAGTCATGAGACCCGGGGGTCCGAGTCTATATACTCTATCATAATCATTTTTTTATATATGTGTTCACTCAGACCCGGATAACACAAATGTAGATGGTGGTACACCAGACGTCCATGTGTTTCACTCAGATGTTATAAAAGCTAACTTTTTTTTAATGCAACTATATATACTACCTCCGTCCCTTAAAATTTTGTCAAGTTTGACCGACACGAGGATTAATAAAGTAAAAACTGTGTGGTTGAAGTTTGTGCAAAAGTGAGAGAATTAACTGGAACCATAAATTCTTCACTTAAAAGGGAAAATGACAAAGTTAATGGGACATCCAAAAAGAAAAGTTGACAAAGTTTTAAGGGACCGTAGGAGTATAAAACACACATTCTTTCAAGAATTTATTTAAATGACTTTGCGATTGAATTTTAAGCTGAAATTTTGTGGACACAATCTACACTGTGTGAAGATCACTCTCACAAAATTTCATAAAAATAAAATTCCACCTAGAATCACCTCAAAAGGTGAATTCTGCACAAGACGGTTCCGATCAAGAGCTACTAACAATAACCATATTCATATATATTACTCCGTATGATAATACGAAAGAGAGGTGGTTCCCGTCTCTGAATTATTAATAGATAGCTTAAAATCTACTTGCATTGTTCCTTAAAAGTGCCCACCAACAATTGCACTATTATATTCCCTCCGTCCTGTTGGACTTTCTCTACTTTATATTAGGTGTGAAATAAGAAACTTAAAAATTGTGTGGTAGAAGTTTATGTAGACGAGACAGAAATAAGTAAACCCATAAATTCATTACTATAAATGGAAATTTTAGTGACAATTTTTTTGAACAAATTAAAAAAGAGATAGTACTCCCTCCATATTTAGAAGTTCACTACAATAACATTGAGCACATTATTTAAGAATGAAATAGTAGGGGTAATGAATAGTGTAGAAAAAGTAAAAGAGAGTGTGTAAAAGTATAAAAGAGAAGATAAAAAGTAGATAAAGTAAGAGTAGTGTATTTTTTAAAGGAAAAAACTTATCAAAAAGGGAAAATGTAGCAAACTTTTAAATAGATACCAAAAAGAAAAGTGTGGCAAATTTTAAAATACGGAGTATTTGAAATCAAGATGATTTTTTTTATCATCAAACGGGCCTCTATTCATATCAAAAGATTCAGGATCATTACATCAAGCAAAAGGAAAATAAAACCGACACCAACTAAAACTTCAAGAACTACGACTGTAACCCTATGGTGAGACTTTGAGACGGTCACCCCTGAAAGAGCAACACGAATCGCTAACCATGTAGTAGGCTTGACACAGCCAAACCTATTCCCATAGATCCAACCATACTCAATGACATAAAGAGAGGCAAAAAACTCAAACAAACTGTCAAAACCAACAACAAAAGTGGACACAAGAAAACAAATAACAAACAGATAAAAACTACAAGAAAAGCGTTCACGAACTCTAGCACCTCGTACATCCCATGGTGGTGGTTCAGGAGGAGGTCTTACCACCGGTACCATGTTAATTGATACTACGTGACCTTAGTCTGCCAAAGGCCATGCATCAATCCTCCGTCCCTGCATAACCAAACTCATCCCTGCTTCATGCAACCAGAGTAAACGGATAGGTGACGCCGATCTTCTCCAACGATGACAGCAATACATCATCCTCGAACCTTGACCACAACGCCGATCTCCTCGAGCTATGACAGCAAATCCGCCCTTCGAGTATGAAGCACAAACAACAGCAGCCGTCCTTCGATTAAAATCGAAGACGGAAATAGCGGCCGTCCTTCGATTAAAATCGAAGACAGAAAAAGCAGCCGTCCTTCGATTAAAATCAAAGACGGAAAAAAACTCCAAGCGGTCGAAGCCCTAGAGAGAAGCGAGAGACGATCGAACTTTTTTTAATACTTCGTATAATTAATTATGTATTTTTTATATTGAAAAATATGTATTTCTTATACTTCGTATTGAAAATTCAAAATCCATCCCTACGGAACTTGCATTATATTGTACATTAATACACTATTACGCAGTACAATACACTATTACGCAGTACAAGAAAAGCGTTCACGAACTCTAGCACCTCGTACATCCCATGGTGGTGGTTCAGGAGGAGGTCTTACCACCGGTACCATGTTAATTGATACTACGTGACCTTAGTCTGCCAAAGGCCATGCATCAATCCTCCGTCCCTGCATAACCAAACTCATCCCTGCTTCATGCAACCAGAGTAAACGGATAGGCGACGCCGATCTTCTCCAACGATGACAGCAATACATCCAGGGACGGATCCAGGATTCTGAGTCAAGGGGGGCGAAATTTTTCGTTAATGTAGGGGGTGAATTTTTTTTCGTTAGTGTAGCGGGGTGAATATTTTTCCCCTAGTGTAGCGGGGCGAAATTTTTTCGCTACTGTGGAGCTATGCGGCTATTTTTATTCAAAAAATGACATTAATACATGCACATCCCGAACGGCATTTAAATCTAATACATTTTAAGTTTAGACGATGACAAAGACATCAACCAATACATTTTTAATAACTTCTACATTGTTTAACCTCATAAATCGGTTATTGAATTGTAATTTTTGTCCACCAAGGAGGGTGTTCGTGAGTCATGACTCATGAGAAGTTTTCTTAATATTACAATAGTAGTATACTAGTATGTATGAGATTGTTATTTTTGGAATAATGTGCACCACACACACACACATATATATGGCGCATATTATATTTTAATATTTTTATTAATTCTATAATAATTTAAAGTTTATTATCCATGCAATAAATTATTTTCAGAAACCAAGAAGTAAATGAATTATGTAATCTAATGTCTATAAATATTTATATCTTGGATTCATTTCACGTGATCTAAAAATTGTGTAATTAGTGTGTCTGGTATTTAATATTGTTTGATATATGTTTTACAAAATCCAGTACTTGTTATCTAATAAAGATAATTAAACATTACAAAACTAGGAATTCTTATATAATAAGTATCCTAAATCTTAAATAACGAGTTACTCTATTGTTTATTTGTTTCAGTTATGTAAATTATTTTAAATGTTTATTCTTTCAAATCTCCAATTAAGTATTACATTATGTAAGACTATATACTAACTTTGAAAATTAAAAGCTAAGGGGGGCGAATCTAATTAAATTATGAAAGTTTTATGAAAATATTACATATATGGTAAAAAAAATTGAATGTCCAAGGGGGGCGGTCGCCCCCCCCGCCCCCCCCCCCTAAATCCATCCCTTTATACATCATCCTCGAACCTTGACCACAACGCCGATCTCCTCGAGCTATGACAACAAATCCGCCCTTCGAGTATGAAGCACAAACAACAGCAGCCGTCCTTCGATTAAAATCGAAGACGGAAATAGCGGCCGTCCTTCGATTAAAATCGAAGACGGAAAAAGCAGCCGTCCTTCGATTAAAATCAAAGACGGAAAAAAACTCCAAGCGGTCGAAGCCCTAGAGAGAAGCGAGAGACGATCGAACTTTTTTTAATACTTCGTATAATTAATTATGTATTTTTTATATTGAAAAATATGTATTTCTTATACTTCGTATTGAAAATTCAAAATCCATCCCTACGGAACTTGCATTATATTGTACATTAATACACTATTACGCAGTACAAGACTAATTCTGAAATCAAGATGATTGATGACGTGGTGCATGATGATTTGTATGAAATGATTACCATATTAATTAAATATTCAATTATATTGGTGGTCGTTTTGTCAAAGAAAATAACGAAAAATTCCCACAAAAGTGTTGGAATAAATTACTCCTTCCATTCATTTCGCTTTTCCAACTTTCTATTTTCTATTAATTTGTAATTAAGTTTGTTCATTTTTTCTGTACAAAGCTCAATCACTAAATTTTCATTTTATTATTATTATCTAATTAACTCAAAGTCGGTAAAGTTTAATACGGAGTACTATGAAGTAATATATATGTGGCTTCTTAGAGAGCTCTACAAATTCTCAAATTCATACCTATATATTTGAACCTATATAAAATATTTACGTTCATACAAAAAGTATATAGTCTGTTTTCATTGAGTGCAAAATGAAAAAAATAAAAACTAATGCGGTTGAGTTTTTTTGTATAGAGAAGATAGATATAAACAGAATCATAAATTCTTTACTTTAAATTTTTTGACAACTGATTCTCTCTAACAATAGCAATTATCTCCTCTCTTCTTACTGAGATAGATGAACGGCCTTTGAGCTTGTAGTGAAGTGTGTTGTATACGGACCTTTATTGTTATTAAATAAGATATGGCCCACTTACTGCTATTTTTACTTGTCCTTTCCTTGTTTGCTTGCACCATACTATCAATTTAGTCCACTTCATATTCCGTCTGAAACCCAAGGGAAGGTGTTGGACCTTTGGAGTTGAAGGAATAAACATCAACAATACGATTACATCTTAACAACTAAGAGTTATGCTAGAGCAGGAGCATTTTTAGCATTTGGGAGGCCCTTGACAAAAATAAAAAGTACAATGCAAAATCATATTGAACAGAAATAAATTAAATAAAAAACATCATATGAAAGAAAACATATTCAAAGTGTACAATATAATATTTTTAATAATCGTAAGGACAAGTTTTTAAATGTAACCATGCAAACATATGAAAAATACACCGCAAACTTGTACTTGAAACACCCTATTGATCTATTCTTCTTGCTTTTTAAAGTGCAAAATAAATACAATAAAAAAGTAAACAAAATAACTACTTTTCCAATTTTATCTTATTCATCTCATAGGCCAATCGGTAATACCCCTATGGCTCTAAAATACAATACCTAAGTGGCCAAGTCCCAATTACTTTCTCATATCCCAATTCCCAAATACATACTCTGTAGTCTGTACTACCCTACATGCTAACAATAACAAGTACGAAGTATTTCGAATTTTCATTTTCATTAAGAATTGAGGTGCAAGTCATTATCGTGAATTATTACGGAGTAATTTATTACTCCTGCATTTTTGCTAACCGAGATTGAATAGAACAACTGTTCTGAACCACAAAAAGACATTAAAATTTAGAGCTTTATGATGTATGTATTTCATTATTTAGAAAACAAATTACCAAATTAGAGAAATATGAAATCAGAGAGATTAGCGAAAGACAAAGACACACAGGGATTCTTCTCTTCCCTGGAGCCTGGACCGCCTGGACTGGACGCTGCCGCTGGTCTTGGAGTTCTTGGTCTCAGAATCGCAATCGCCGGTGAATCGGCAATCGGCAAGAGATTGTTCTTTTCGGTGGAATGGCGGAATGGCTGATGCTTGGGATTGCTTGGTCGCTTGGAGTGGGAGTTTTTTCCTTAAATAATGCTAATTAATTAAATAATTCCCAAAATAGTGCTGGGTTAATCGTGGTTAAGAAAAGCCGCCACTTGAAGTGGCGGCTCTTCTATTACAGTACAAAAGCCGTTACTTCAAGTGGCGGCTCTTCTCTTACAACACATTTTGTACATATATGAAACGCAGTATGTTTCAAGAATTTTTTAACTATCTTCCCTATTGAATTTTGAGCTGAAATTTTGTATGAATAAACTAGACTTGATGAGGAACATGCTAAAAACAATTCATCAAAAAATTCCACTGAGAAGACTCTCTGATGGTGTTGGAAGATTTCTCCACGGGGGTTCTGGTCAGGATGTCGTGACAGGAATAGGACATTTTTATGAAATTTGAGGTGCTTCCGAGTTGATTTTGTTGAAGACATTTGGTGATCATGTTCTTCCTAAAGTGTAGATTATGTTACCGAATTTCAGATTAAATTTAAATCAAGAAGTTAGTTAAATTATTTATTGAAAAAACATGTATTTTTAGGCCTAAAAATTGTGCAATTTCAAAAATTTGTTTAACTAACTTCCCGATTGAAAGGAACCAACGGCATATTCGAGCTATCACCGCCATCATTATGCCATTACAAACAATTCTTTCTCTTCCACTTGCTAAATAAATATGAACTCTCTTTGGGCAGTTTATGGCCATTGGAAACAGTTTCAACGCTCATATCAACTTTATCAACCGGTACTATTGCTCTAAGTTCCAATGGCAGAATCACAGTTTCACCTAATTCACTTGAGCTCATATCTGGAAGGCAACAGTAAATTCAAATTCTGTAATCTAGAGAGGCATGTGTAATCCTACAACATACAAACTATTGATAGAAATGCTCAAAGTAATGTAAAAATGGAAATGCATATCATATATAACACATGCAGCTAAAACATGATGACTTATGGAAAAATTATCAACAAATATGAAACAATAAGAAATTATAAAATATTGCTTCCCGGCAATAACATACCAAACGATTAGTTGCATAACTTCTAAAATTTTCTTGGCAAAAATTTTGTCCCGTGCCTTCTGAAAATGTTCATGTAATTTGTCTCGTGCCGTCTAAAAGTTGCAATTTTAAGCCTATTTCATTTGAACTATTTCTGGGTCGAATTTGTTGATGAAATTTTGTGAGCATGTTCCCATGGAATGTAGATATGTCCACCAAATTTTCGATTGAAATTCAATCGGGGAGTTAGTTAAATAAATTTTTAAAAATTGCATAATTTTTTCGGCCTAAAAATGCAGTTTTCGGCAATAAATTATTTAACTAACTTCTTGATTTAATTTTAATCTGAATTTGAGTGAACATAACCTACACTTTAGGATGAACACGATCACCAAATTTTATCAAAAAATTTGACTCGGAAGCCCCTCAAATTTCATAAAAATGTCTCATTCCTGTCACGAAGTTCTGACCGGTAGCCCCGTGCGGACAACATCATCAGAGGGCCTTCCCGGTGAAATTTTTTGATAAAATTTTTTGAGCATGTTCCTCATCAAGTCTAGTTTATTCATACCAAATTTCAGCTCAAAACTCAATCGGGAAGATAGTTAAAAAAATCTTGAAACATACTACGTTTTATATATGTACAAAATGTGCCGTAAGGGAAGAGCCGCCACTTGAAGTGGCGGCTCTTGTACTGTAAGAGAAGAGCCGCCACTTCAAGTGGCGGCTTTCCTTAACCACGGTTAACCCAGCAATATTTTGGAAATTATTTCTAACCCAGCAGTATTTTGAGAATTATTTATTTAATTAGCATTATTTCGGGAAAAAACTCTTGGAGTTCATGGTATTATTGGCACGGAGTAATAATAAAATAAAAATGTTGAGATTTGTGTAGAGGAGAGAGAAATTACATGAACCTCATACAATCGATTAAAATGGAAAGTGACAAAGTTTCTTAGGACGTCACAAAAAAAAGATTAATAATAATATAATACTAATATTTTTTTGGGGCCCCTTGACAAGTGAGGCTCAAGGCATTTGCCTAGCCCAAGCCCAACTCCCAGGAGAGACGCCACTATGCTAGAGGTATAAAAACTCTTACAAAAGTCTTACAAAAGAGATATGTTGCATCATCACTTTATTTAACACATCACATCACCTTTAATTTACAACACTTACATCAAAAGTAATTAAACATAATCTTTTCTTTTTCTCTACCCCACCATTTCTCCACCTCTCTATATCTCTCTCCTAATGGAGATTTCGAGAGGAGCAAAATTCTTACAAACATCTAAGCTACTAAACATTTCACTTCAAACCACTAATGAAATCGGTTGGTTAAAACAGCTAACGGAATCCGTTAGTGTCTAGCTTATTCAATCGGCTATCAGTTAGCAGCCAACTGCTGATTGTTAAACATACTCGTTGACATTTTTAATAATCCACCTTTCGTGATAAAATCATAGTCGAAGAAGTGAAAATGTTAATCTCATAACATTGCAGATTCATCCGTCGGCTTCTCAACATGACCTGCTAACAATATGAATGCTTTAAAGAGATTTATTTATGAACACTTAAATCTATGATTTATTTTTGAGAGAATTCCCCAAATAGGAGTAAAAAATAAGCAAAATGCAAAAATTGGAGTACCATGTTTTGAATAGGAGTAACTTTAGTGTTTAGACAAGTATATCACTACCCAAGTCCCAAGAACTTTCATTAATAATTAAAACATAAAAGGAATAACATTAATTTATAATAAAATTGTAAAAAAAATGAAAAAACACAAAAATATATCAAATAAAACATACTTCATAATAATTAAAATTAATAAAAATAAAAATTATTAAAATAAAAAATATTAAATAAAAAACTAAAAAATTAAAATTTAAAAAATATAAAAAAATATGTAGGCGTCTGCCGCCGCCTCAACAACTTCCCAGCACCACCAGCTCCGACCACCGAAAAAAATGCCAACATTTTTCCGAAATGCCATCATGATGGCAGATTTTGAGAAAATTTGGCATTTTCAAAGAGCAAAACTGCCATCTTCATGACATTTTCAAAGAAAAATGGAAGTTTTAACATAAGATGGCATATTTTCCGCCGATCGGAGGTGACATTGCTGGGTGATGGCCGAGGTTGCGGCAAAGGCCTGCATAATTTTTTTATATTTTTTAATATGGTTTATCTATTTTTATTTGTTTTCAAAAATTTTTATTTTTTTAAATTTTTTTTTTTTTAATTTTTATTATTTCAATATTTTTTAAAAATATTTTAGAATTTTTTTTAATATTTTAATTATTAGGATCAAATAAGTCATATTTTAGAATTAACTAGGTTAGGGGTATTAAGGGTGCAAAATTAATGTTTACTCCTATTGAAGAAAGTTTTAAGTTTCACTCCTATTTGTGCAATTATGTTTATGTTTACTCCTATATTGGGCAATTTCTCTTTATTTTTTCCTATGATTTGTTTTTGTCTATGATTTATTTCTATCTAAGATTAGTTAAGTTCAATGGATCTTACTTAAAGCTGCTTCAACTCGGCTTATGTGAATGCCTAAAATTCACAAATCACTTTAGAACACTGTCTGAAATGTCAATGATGGAATATATTCAGATATACTTCAGAGAGGTATCAACATTTATGAAATAAAGAATCTCCGGAATTCACTATGTGAGTTTCGACCTAGACCCAGACCGAACCCAAAATCAGTTCTCAGATCATCGAGATAAGTCCAGAACTGTACTCGATGTCGACGCTGAGGTCGGCCCTCGTTGAGGTCAGCACCAATTTCAATACGGTAGCCGAGCTTAAAGTCAACAGGCACATTACGAGGTTAACTGAACAACTAAAGCGTTGCTATTCCACTAAAAGCTGAGGTTACCACTCTCGTAATTGAACATGCTACTCCGAGCTCGACCTCTACCACAAAGTAGTGGTGGGCAAACTGGTTCGGTTTAACCAAACTGAATTGTACCAAACTGAACTAAACTGAACCATATGTAATTTGGTTTGAGTTTGGTAGTAATTCTTCTAAACCTTATTAAACTAAATCGAACCGAAACTGAGAAAAACCGAATAAACGAAACAAAACTAAAGAAATTCAATAAAACCTTCATATATTATTAAAAAGTAACAAATTCAAACCGAACAAAATCGAACTAAAGCGAACTGAACCAAATCGAAAGATAGTATGGTTTTTGTTTGGTAATAATTCTTCCAATCCATTCCAAACCGAACCAAACTGAAACCGATAAATACTGAACCAAAAACCGATATGTCCACCTCTACCACAAAGCTCGAGACTTCGCATAAGGATTGTGGACTTAGACATTTCATCAGCTGAACTCCACATACATGCTTGATTACGTCACCAACATAACAGCTACCCAAGCCTGATCTATGCATTCCAGTGCGTATAGGACAAACTCTTGTGCAGACAGTACCAATCAGCTAGCTGTTGATTATTCTCCCACCAATTAGCTTTACATGTGTCAACGGTGCACTCTATTAGACTAGTTAATTTTACTTTTTGCTCAAGTATTTCTTTTTACTATATAAATGTCACTTTCCAGCTAGTGAAAAGGGGTCGACATTCTTACTATCAAACAGCTTACTATTATGATGCCAAATGTCTAGTTCTGTACCCGGGCGTTGCCCCGGGTGCAACTCCCATATGAAATATTTAGTTTATAATTTTCTGCATATGTGAAATATATCTTTCGTATGAATTTTTTAAATCTCATTGATAAAAGCATTGAAATGCGTATTAATTCAAAATAATATTATATACTCCGTAATATATAAGAATAAAGAGGTTGGGATCTGTAAGACATTATAAAATTGAAAGACTATGCTTCTAAATTCTGGAAAACCTCTATATAGACATCATTTACGACATTGGAGGAAAATCCTTGATCTTTAGAATGAATCAAAATCTTCAAGCATCGCTCTTTCCTTCAAGTAAGTTGGATTGCTGGGCATTCTTGCAGGTTACGATAAATGCTATTAACGATAGTTATTAGGTAGTTATCTTCCGGCTTGATTAGAAATTCATTTGAAATTTCCACATCTGTTTACTATTATGCCAGTGTTCCTTCTGTAATACTCTGGATACCCATCTTCATTAATGGATGTTGTGGGGCTGAAACACCTTGGGTAATGTTTAGAACACACCGTTTATCATGCAAGGTGATCTTTGTTGAAATCTCTGCAAGGGCCATGTATCATTAAACTTTTTGCTGCGTCATGCAACTCTATCTGCATCTTGGAGAGGATCAGGAGTTCAGCTAAGATGACCTTATCAATGTCATCAACGCCTCTCAACTTGTACTCAGAGCGTATAAACAGGACGATGTGGGCACTTAGTGTAAATAATTGCATAACCAATGAAGTAAATTAGTATGTAGTTATATTTACATTTATTTAAAACCAAGACGTTTGAGCTTGATCTTAATCATTGGAGAGAACTTAAGCGCTTGAGGTTCTCTAAATAGTTTTCTATCTTTGAGTTCTTCTATGAGACGTTTGAGCTTGATCCTAAAGATTGTCGCAATGATATCGGGCTTGTCTTTAGATTTATAGTTTCCATCCTGAAGACACTTCTCTACCTGTGGCCATTTTGGGTTACATGTGAAAGTTATAAAAAATGTTTGGGTTACCACACTTACGAACAATGACCACCACATGCATTCTGATGGTTCTGAATCATGCACACACCTTGCTGCACCGGTAAACGAAGATGGTAGTATTATTCTTTTTACTTGGGTATGTGGATTTGTTTTTCCACTTACAACTACATCTACCAGACCTTTGTATATATCAGATCTCAGTTTCACCTGATTGTTTCTTAGAAATGAGAGTCTTTCCGATTCAATCATTGTATAAGCATCAACAATGAACTGCTAAAGAAGTATCCGAAGTATCCTTAATTTAAGGATTGTATTGTACTCAGAGTCTCACAGTCCCTTGATTGAAGGTTATATGCAAAGAATTCATGCATGCTTAATTGTTCCAATTAAATATAAAATAGGTTTTTTTTACAATTTTAAATCATTTAAAAAGGAGTACAATAAGTGAATTCAAAAACTATAAATTCATACGACAAATCTTCGAAGTGAAAGAAAACTAAAGTAAAAAAAATCGACACCATCCATTAGAATTTGTTACGAAATTATTATTAATATTGTTGTTGGTATCGGATAAGGAAATATTAAATTTAATTGTTAGAGTTCTGAAAAAGTACTTTAAAGAGAACTTTTATTGATAATGTCTAATGATTTTATTTTCTTATCATATATTAAAATCATTAATTCATGTTTTCTAAACGCTCAATAACGCCACATATATAAAACTTTAAAGGACTCAAAATCGTCTACGTAGGAATATAAGTGATAAAGCTTGATATTTATTGATTGTCATAAGATAGGTGACAATTATAGAAAAAGTCTTCTCATAAGTTTAAAAGGTCGTGAGAGAGAAAATATGAGAGGAGAAATTCTCCCGATCAATTATTAGTCTGCTTATCTTACATCTGAAAACACTACATATGAGGGAGAAATTATTCCGATCAATTTTTAGTCTGATTATCTTATTTAGTACTTAAAAACACTACATATGAGAGAAAAATTATCTCACTCAATTATTAGCACGCTTATCTTCGTATAGCTAAAAGCACTACGTATGAGAGAAAATCCACTCGCTCAATTATTAGTCCGTTTATCTTCTTATACTTAAAAGCATTTCATATGAAAGAGGAAATTTTCCTGCTCAACTATTAGTCCGTTTGTCCTATATCTAAAAGCACTTCATATGAGCTAGAGAGGAATTTTTTTCTCTCAATTATTAATCTGTTTATCTTCTTATACCTAAAAACACTACATATAAAAGAGAAAAGGTGTCCGCCTAATTATTAATCCACTTATCTTCTACGTAAAAGCATTATTACATATGAGAGAGAAAAATATATCTCTCAATTATTATTCTGCTTATCTTCTTATACCTAAAAATGCTACATATGAGATAGAAAACTCTCTCGCTTAACTGTTAGTTCGCTTACCTTATCTTTATTATACCTAAAAGTGCTGCATATGAGAGAGAGAATTTTCCCGCTCAATTATTAGTCCGCTTACCTTATACATAAAAGCACTACATTTGAGAGAGAAAATTTCCCCTGATCAACTATTAGTCTGGTTATGTTATACCTAAAAACACTTCATATGAGAGACGAAATTCAACCGCTCAATTATTAGTTCGATTATTTTATACCTAAAAGCACTACATATGTAATTAAGAGAAAATGCCCCCGCTCAATTATTAGTCCGCTTATATAGTACTCCCTCCGTCCCCTTTTAAATGTCCCGGAGGAGGGTGGCACGAGTTTTAAGAAAAGTGGGTTTGTGTGATTGATATTAATTGATAAAGTAAGAATGACTGTGAGCCACACAAACTTTACCAAATAAGGTATGAGACATTTAAATAGGGACATCCCAATATGGTAAAACGGGACATTTAAAGGGGGACGGAGGGAGTATACTTAAAAACACTACGTATGACATAGAAAATTATCCCTTTCAATTATTATTCCATTTATCTTCTTTTATCTCATCTTATCTTATACCTATATAAAAGCACTCTGTATGAGAGAGAAAATTCTCCCGCACATTTATTTGTCCGCATATCTTACATGGAGTACCAAAACACACTACATATACCACAATTATGGTTTGTTGTTACTAACCATATTGAAGTTGAAATCTACCTTCTTGAACTATATTATACTAATAATTAGATACTAACGAAATATAATGTTGTAAAGATAGAGTTGCTTCATGGTCGCATTCTCAATTGAAATTTATGATGTACACGATTGTGGATAATCAATTAAATATGTGTTTGAACATTGTATATAGCTATAATTATGTGCTACATTCTTTAATAGTAGCGATCACTGGCGTGTGAATCCTCCTGACGGGACTACAGTAAGGTTTATTTCGATTTTGGTAAAAAAAAATGAATCTAATGATTTGAATTTATTTATTTATTAAAATCAAGTATTACTTGTGCTATTGAGAATTGGATTGAATATAAATAACTTTATTTATAATAATGCCTTAAATCTTAAATTTTTCGTTTGTGTTGTTGAGAATGTTAATTTGTCTATACTCATCAAATTTAACATCGAAAAGTTTATATAAATAATTAATGCTAATAACTAAAACAAATAAATTCATTAAATTGATCAAATGTAAAAAAAAAGCTTGAATGACACTCAAAAGTTTATATAAGCCGTACGTTTTTATGCAACATTAATAATTTAATATGATAATTAAGTGTGTTCCATGTTTATCTCTTAAAAAATCAATAAAGGTGTTTCCCGGCCATGTTTATCTCATAGGTACACCGTTTATCTAAAAATCAGCTAAGCCATTTGTTATTGATAAGTTGTCTCTCGTGATTGAAGCATGTGGTTAACAACAATTTATTATTATTTGAACATCTCTCCCTGCAATTTAAATTATAAACAATTATGGGTAAAATCTAAAAATTATCAATTCTAATGATTGTACTCAATTGCAATTTAAGTAGAAATCAATTTCAATTGAGATGACTCTACTTTATTAGTACTAAAGTAGTGTCAAATAGTGAAAAAATGTAAATTTAAGTTTGAAGAGAAATTAAATATTTAAAAAACCATGACAATTGACTTACACATTCATCCAAAAATAGCAGCTCTAAAGTTTTTTTAATGGTTGAGTCCTTTTCAAACACTGCCCATTTCCGCATGATTCTAACTTGTAGTTCCCAACCTTGACGTCCCATAGATACATGCCTTATGTAATCACATGTACCTATATTGCAGTATATATATATCATAAAAAAGAAACATAGTTAGTGTCTTGTGTATATTGTTTTTGTGATTTAAATTCATTGTTCAATCACTAAATGAAGTAATTTTTCTTTTCATCATCGTGCATTTGTGGTTATTTGATAGTAATCTTCTCACTGATTATTCATACTTTTCATTAAGTACTAATAAGTTTGTTGGCAATTTCTATTTTATTTGTAGATAAAAGCAAGCACTTAAAGATGGATTCAAGCATATTAATAATTTAGGACAACCATCTAACTGGTGCCGGAGATCATTATTCTTTGAGACAGATATGTGATCTGTTCTATACAATCGGCATGTATCATTATTCCTTCAGTCATGCATACTGAACATAGTCTTTTATGTTTTGCCTGAAAATTTTGACAGTGTGATTTTTAATCAACCTGACTACTATTGATGTTACAATCACATGTTTGAAAAAACGGGTATATTCAATTCACACACACACAGTGATATACATAAATACTTATTGATTGATGACTTTTTGAATTTCTTTTCCTTTCCCTCTCATCCAGATTTTGGAAGTCGGTAATCAGATTCTCATTTATGGGTTGGGAGCTGCTTTTCTTCACAATTGCAATCTGGATCCAATCAGGTTGAACTTGAACCATAGTAGGTAATACACTATTATATTACACTCCTACTCTAATTTATTTTTCCTAGACATATTACATTCAATAATCACATTCTATAACTTTTTGAGGTGTATTCAAATTTGGTAACTTAAAACTAATATAAACCGCAATTTAAATTTTTAGATGTATACATGAATTTAAAAGATCATTCATATTATGTTTCTTTTAGTCTTGGCAAATACAGCAACAATGAAAGGTAGTCGATAAATTTGAATATAAAATCATGTCATACAATCTATATAAGCCTTGAACAAATTTGTTTCAAATCTATATAAGCCTTGAACCTATTTGACTCTATGTTTGTGCTTACTTTATTCAACTTCCTCTCATACTTATACGGAGTATATCAAATCAAACACAGTTGAAAGTAAGATGGTTTAAAAGCATGTTTTACGCATGATACCTTATCCTGCTTGTGATGATTAATTAAAAAAGATAAGGGATACATAATTGACTTTTTATAATCACACATTTGAAAAAACTGGTATATTCCATTTACACACACAAATACTATATCCTGCTTGTCAAGATCAATTAGAAAAATGGAGGAAGGGTGGATTTAAACCAACTAACTACTATTGATGTTATAATCACATATTTGAAAAAACTGGTATATTCAATTTATATATAAGATATTCAGTGTCAAGAAAGTGTACACATATTAGTACTAAGCATGTTCACTTGACACTTGATATTTTGTATACTGATTTATCAAATCAAATATAGTTCAAAGTAAGATGCATTGAAATACATTATTATAGACGCATGTCAAAAGAGAAAGGCTTGGGGTTTGGGGGAGCTTTGATAGACGCAGTCCTATACATTATTATTTTGCAGTCCTACTGTGATACATGATTCCTAGACATATGACATTCAACTTTACATTCAGCATCCACATTTTATAACTTTTAGGCGTGTATTCTCGTAATTGAAATCTGACAATTTAAGAAATAAATTAGTATGTTTTGCATACTATCCATTAGGGTATTTCCCCTCTTTCTACACTTTAAATTTACTTAGAGATTATTAAAGATTGGTTTTATTTCTCTTAACAACAAACTGATGTTTACAAATACAAAATTTTAAAATCTTCCTTGTTATCTAGCATTAAGGAAGTGGACATGTAGATATTCTAAAATCTATCCAGGAGCTGTGTTTTGTGATACTTACAATCAGAATTCAATCAGGTTGAAAATTATCCTATACATTATTATTTTGCAGTCCTACTGTGATACATGATTCCTAGACATATGACATTCAACTTGACATTCAGCATCCACATTTTATGACTTTCAGAGGTGAATTCTCGTAATTGAAATCTGATAGTTTAAGAAATAAATTAAGGAAGAGGACATCTAGATATTGTTTACATTTACGACATGCATATATATAAATTGGTTAATCCGTCTAAAGATATTGTATCTGTGTGAAGTGAGTGAACAAATATAATCAATGCAGGTCAGTATCACCTTTTGTATGAGAGGTGTTCTGAGAACTCATTACTGCTGATTTTCCTCAAAGTAGAATTGATAGGCAGCCGAGAATGGAAAGATCAAGCATGTACGTGCACACCACGGCCACTGCGAATGAAACGCAATTCAAGGGGCGAAGGGTTTCTCTATTTATTGTGTGTACGGAGTATTTGATAAGGTTAATCCCATGTGCATCGGTGGTAAAATTATCTTTTATTTATATTTACTTGATAATATTTAGGTTAATGAATTTATTTATCTTGATGAGGTTAATCCGATGTGAATCGATGTTATCTAATATGTTATTCGGTGATACAGTTAATGGGTTATGAGGGTTTTATGTTAATTATGCGTTTATGGTAATTTCATGCTTATATGTATTAAGTCATGTGGTTTTATCTATTCGGTGATACAAATAAGTCTGCGGTGATATAGTTAGTTGGTTATGAAGGATTTCCATGCTTATCGATTTATCCGTATTATTTTAATCTACCGGATTCAATTCAAATGGCAAACAATTGTGGGCAAAATCTGAAAATTGTCAATTGACTCAATTTCAATTATTGTACTCAATTGCAATTCAGGTAGAATTCAATTCCAATTTAGATGACTCTACTGATTGTTATTTAAGTCTTCTAATGATTGTACTCAATTGCAATTTAAGTAGAAATCAATTTCAATTGAGATGACTCTACTTTATTAGTACTAAAGTAGATGTCACCTTCCAGCTTGTGAAAAGGGGTCGATATTCTTACTCTCAAGCAGCTTACTATTATGATGCCAAATTTCTTACTCAATCTACATTGAGTTTATTTTGGACTCTCTCTTTCTCGGTTTCTGCCTACCCCGAGTTGGCAAATCCATCAGCCAAGCAATATGTGAATCTCTACTACTATCCTCCGTTTCTTTTTAATTGCAACATGGATAATTTACATTATTCACATGCTCTACTTTGGCTACTACATTTTATTTATTAATGTATAATAATTATTTTTTTGAAAAATATTAATGTTCAGTTTGTCTCATTATAAATTTTCATAACCTGAATTTTAAATATTCTTTAATAGAGAATTAAATATAATGGCGATTAAAGTTGTCTGGAAAGCATGAAATAGAGATGTTGCAACTATAAAAGAATAGAGAAAGTATATTTTTAGTCGAGGATAAATATAATCAGTATGCATGAAACCATACTCTGCATACATATGATGTAATGTCATATTATGAATATAAGAAAGTCAATATTAAGGGTATGTGTTAGGTCTAGGCCCAAACCTAGACCCAAATACCCCAAGATGCCCAATCTCCATGTACCGGCCTAATCACGATTCAGTCAGTTTAGGAAGGCCGCAAGGCCGTCCTACATGGGTAGTGCCGTTGAGCCATGTTCCTTTACTTGGACTTTTCCACTCGATCCAGCAGCCATCCAAGACAGAACTCCCCCAACCAGTTGGCGGGAAATCTGGAAATTGGCGGGAAGCACATTAATATACCTCATATGGAAGATTTTATGGTTGAGGTTCATCCACTCAAGGTTGAGCACATCACCTCTTGTAAAAGGTGTAAAGGGTTGAAATCTTTGTATTCTTAGCAATAGACTTCTCTCTTGTTCTTCTGTAGCATTCAACTTGATCTAGGGGGTCGGAGCTCGGGCTCGACGTTAGTGTTGTAATCATTCTAAGGACTTCAATAAAACTGGATCCACTTTGCCTCTTATTACTTGTTATTCTTGTCTCTTTCTTGCCTTAATCACTCACTACACTAGTATACTAACCCGTAAAAAAGGAACTCTTACGACAACCCAAGGGACTGTGTAGGGCCTTTGGAGTTTGGACCTCTAGGAATAAACCTCAACATTAGGGGTATGTTTAGAACAACTAGTTGGAAATATACTTTTGTAAGTTATTTTTAGTAATTTTTAACTTTTAGTGACGGAAAAAGATCTTAAAGGACCCGAACGCGACAAGTCTTAAATATTTGTACCCGAACCCGGACCCAACGAGTCTCGGAACAGGGTCGGGTAGATCCACAAAATATGAGATACACAACATTACAAACTTTGTGAAAGTAACAAGACCTATATATGAATAATAAAGCAAAGTACGTAAACTAATTATACTTCTAAATCGTCATTAACAAGAAACAAAACTCAATAGCAAAACATATTTTTACATTTAAGAAAATCAAGGTTTCAAATAGAAATCACTACTTCTATTCAAAGGATCGGTTCTTCTATAGAAGTATAGCTCCTCTCGCACAGAAGGTTCGTCAAATAGACTAGGAGCCTGTTTGGTGACCCTGTTTTGAAGAAATTCCACGTTTGGTCCTCCGAGTTATGCACCAATTCCACAATTAGTCCACATCTTTCACTTTATCCATTTTAAGTACCTGACTATTGTTTTCTTGACCATATATAGTCCTTTTTCCGGTAGTAAAAATGCCCAGAGATGGACCGAAAATAGTCAAGAAAACAATAATCAGGTATCAAAAATGGATAAAGTGAAAGACGAGGACTAAATATGGAAATGACACAAAACTCGGAGGACCTAAAGTGGAATTAATTCCCCTGTTTTTCGGCTTATCAGACTTATCAGTCAATTTTTTCACCAAACACATAACTTTTGATTTCGCACGCTGAATTGTGTAATAATAACAAAAAAGTAAGGTTGAAGTTACTTTTCTACCTGTATTACCTATAATAACAAGAAAAAGTAAGATTGAAGTCACTTTTTTTACTATATTGGCTAAAGTTACTGTAGAGGATCATTTTAGCTATTTTTTCATATAATTTTTTAGTTTATTTATTAATAACAAATATTTTAAATATAACTTTTTCATAAATCAGCAGAATCATTCAATAAAGCCACTTCAGCCTGAACTTCATAAATATCAACAGAATCAACTAATTCAGCCAATTTCAGTGTTACCAAACGTACTCTTAATACAAATATTTTGAAATATATATCAAACTTAAATCAATCTCGAAGTTAAAACTTTTTAATTTTTCAATATTAATCTCAAAATGTGTATATATGTATGTATATATATATTTATTTATTTATTTTAGTAAGAACAATTATTTATTTATGATCAAAATAAAGATACTTTACAAAAATGTGACCTTAGAGTGTATAAGTGTATTGATTATGTACACATTTTTTTTTTGTAAAGTGTCTCTATTTAGTCATAAATATGTGATTGTTTTTTTTTTAAATAAATGCATATGTATACATAAAATTTTGAGCTTAATATTTACGTAGTAATATACTACGTATTTAAAATATACAGAGTATAACTTTGGTCATAGTAATATATGTTCACTTTTATATACTCATAGTTACAAGTTTTTGGAAAGAAATATCTTCATCTCGGAAATATGTTTATAAGTAACTTTAGATAGAAAATAAAATCAAGAGTACATATCCTTTGAAAAACTAACAACTTTATTCATATTTTTTAAAAATATGCAAAAGTAAATGCTAAACAAGAGGAAATACCGAAAGACTAACAAAAATTAGCCCAACAAAACTAAACTATTCTTTAGTTCCCTAGTTGCTTTTGAATGATCGAGATAGTGGGACTGGGAGTGTCTTTTTATTTCTTGGTAATACAAGAGTTGGGCGCACTCCTAGTTTTTAATTGGGGGCACTCTTAGTTTTTAATTGGGGGATCTTTCACTATTTATATTAAAACTAGTTTCTATACTAACGTTGCGCGATAAGATAAATATCCAATGTAATATTTTCTGCACCATTTGCACAAAGTTTTTATTTGTAATGGATATACATCAGTCTAACAATATAGTTATAAAAGATGGGGAGAAGGAGAATGGAATTGAAGTGAGTATTATTTGAAAAACGAATACATTCAAACTGCAGTAACATATCAATGTCATTTTCTTTTTTTGCTAACGGAAAATAAAAAATGATAAAGTCGTGATCACCATGTCATTTGAAACTAGAGAACTTCATCTGGAGTAACATACGAGAGTTAAATTACCTCCAAATGATGGTATACTTCACACCGCATTTTCGTGGCTTCTTTGGAATTGGAGGCTTGAACAAGGAGATTCACATAACTCCTAGAAAATTTTTGTAAAGATAAAAGTAATTATTATTGTCACTGAATTAGAAAACATATTAAGATAAGTACTTTCGACTAATTGTATATATGCTTTGAGATATTACACAAGGCAGACACCGCTTATGTGTGTTGTAATTATGTTAGTCAACATGAGTACAAAAATACAAACTTTTTATGATCTAAGAAACTCTGGAAGGTGATACATGATTCTCTCAGTCTCTCTCATTGACATCCAATCAAAATATGGGCAAAAATGATCTAATGCAGTTCTATCATGCTTTCTTCTACATATAGTTAAACATATAGCTAAAACAAGGTAAATAATTTGACTATAAGAAGTAAGTGACCAGAATATGCAATCAAAGAAGTTGGGAAATCCTTTAATAAATTATGACTACCTTTCATAATGAAGATGTACCAGTTTGCTTGACGTAACACTGTAACAGCCGCACCAACCCCCTGCTTTCTACTATTGCAAGCTAAGGCACAACAGATGAATGAAGATGGAGAAATGAAAACTGATCGAAATGTAATGACTAAATTGAGAAGAAGGAAACTATTATATGCTCTATGAAAAACAGTGAGGAAGAGAAGACGGTACATCTCCTGGCCGTTTCCGAAAATGAGATGAATAGAAGAAGATAGCCATTATGCATGTAGCAGTAGAGATCATTAGTTGGGGAAAAAAATGGACGGGGGCAGTAGACGGCAACGCAGACAAACTTGGAAGCAGATGAAGCGGAAATAAAATGTACACTAACGGAAGGTGGACGGAAAGATTAGAGTCCAACTTAAATAGCTTAATGCACTACTTGATATTGCTTTTAGTTACACCAACACATTTTACATGCCCAAAGAGCCCTTACCATCATTCATGTTTATAAGAGGTTATACCAACACATTTTACATGCCCAAAGAGCCCTTACCATCATTCATGTTTATAAGAGGTTATATATATATATATATATATATATATATATTAGAGAAGAGATTAGAGGTTAGAGATAGAGATAGAGATATAATTTATTAACACTGAAAAATTACTCCCTCCATCCCATTTTATTTGTCATACTTTCCTTTTTGGGTTGTTCCAAAGTAAGTGTCTACTTTTTTCTTTTGGAAAGAAATATGTGGTCGACACCATTTTACTTTATAATACTCAAACCTCAACTACAACTTTCACTTTTCCAACCACTTCATTAATAACTGTGTCAAGTCAAACTAAGACACATAAAATGAGACGGAGTTAGTACATTTTATTGGGGCATGAGCCCCATACATCAACACGTACATCCACCCCTGCCAATCAGTCCGCATTCTGAATCTCTGATCGGGGTAAATAGAATAAAGTAAAAATTACTTTAAATAATACCAACTATCATCCTTGAACCAATAATAAAACAAACTTCGGAAATGACTTTTAATAATACCAACTATATGAATGTAAAACAAAAATAATATGGAGTCATTTTTTGACAAAAAATCCGATCATTTAAGACATCAAAAGCTAATGACAAACCATCAAATAAATGATATTTGGAAATATTTCACTAATTAGATATTTTTATATAAGTTTTTGATGAGTTAGATGGTTGAATTTTTAGTAAAAAGATGCCCTGTATTATTTGTGGTCTATATTCAAATAGTTGGTATTATTAAAACTTATTTTCAAAGTATGTATTATTCTTGATTTACGGAAGATAGGTTGTATTATTTAAGGTTATTTTCCCTAGAATAAAATAATCCGTATACAACCTTTTAAACACAATTCGGGTTGAGTCTGAGTCCAGACCCGTGCCAATCGGAAGCGGGCGACATGACCCGTAAGTCCTCCTCGGCAGGCCCCTGAGAATCCACCCTCACCTAAAACTAATTTAAAGAACCAGGTAGTGTAGAGAGAGTTGAGAGTGTCTCTCACTAGGCTCCTCCTAGGTTGCTCTCTCTTCCCCCCTAAGGCGTCCGGCGCCACCGACCATGGTGGTGCGCCGCCGGAGCCCTCCTGGCTCCGGTTGGCTTGGTTCTTGGCTTAGGCTAAATATTTGGATTGGTTCGAAGATGTTTTGTTCGCATGTACTCTCACGGCCCTAAATCTATCTGAGTAGCCGGTGGATAAGAGACCTGGATGCATCCCCTCCGGGTGATTTTTGGGTTTTCATTGATATCGGTGGTGTTGGAGTCCATCGTCGGTTGTCCTTGACCGGAGCCCAGGGGTACATGCAAATCCTCAGTCAAAAGCAGATTCTACCAGATAAGGTCCGGTGGTTCCAACTGCCGGTTTGTGCTTCAAACGACGACCGCTGTGACCACACTCCTCTTTCTTCTTTTCTCATTCACAACCAGGGTGAAAACCCTCCGGTGGTGCAGCTCTGACGTCCTCGGACATGGCGACGGAAAGGTTGGAGGAAGTTAAATCGGCCGGAGGACAACTGTTGGGGACGCTTGTTAAAGGCTGATTTAATATCCTTGAATGATTTTAGAAGCCTGCTTGTTCTCTTCCCTGCACTTGAGAGCTTGTAGAGTTCATCTGCCATGGGTGGTGGCGTCTCGTAGTGGCAGCTCCGGTGAGGGGTCCCCGGTGCAGTTCGGTCATGCAGCCACCACTTCTCACTGCTTCGTTACGATTCCTTTGCTGGGCCAAAGCTTTGGAATTGGAGTTTGCAGCCACCGGCGACCTCGTCGTTTGAAAACGGGAAGATTCATACTCCGGTAAAAGCTTCTTTGTTAGTCAACTTGTTTGGATGAAAATAATTTTGATTTGGGATGAGTTTAATTCCTTTTGGATTTCGAATCTTGGTATTTCTGACTTTGGGGATTGGGGGTCTGAAGAGGTTCTGTGGATGGTTCGTCGGAGAAGAAGACCGGATTTTCTTGCCGGCTTTGTTTCTTGTTTCCGGCTATTGTTGAATCTCCCTCTCTCGCTGTCTGCCATTGCCGCCAGGGGTCGCCGGGGCTTGACGGGGGTGGGAGTGTGGGGGGGGACCTAAAGATTTGGCTCTTATTTCCTCTCCGGCTTGGGTTTGTTGACCTCCATTTTCCGGCCACCGGACTGTTTAGCTGATGCCGGAGCTGGATGGGGTGGTTGGGGGTGGGGGTGGGGGTCTGGTGGGACAGCCTTGATCTGTGCTGCGGCGCTGAAGTGTTGCGATGAACGGGCAGGAGAGTGCTGGGCTGGTCTGTTGCTAACCCTAGCCTGCTAGGGTGTCTCTTGGGCTACGCCGATTTTTCTGGTTACTTATTGCTGCATGTTTCTGGACTGATTTGCTGGGCCTCCTATTTGGTTACTTGACTGGATGCAAACTGCTTCTCGGGGCCTGACTTGGTGGCAGCTCGCTGCTTTGAACCTGAAGGGTGAAACGGGCCTTTACTGGTCCAATAACATGGAAGTTGGAAATTTTTGAGTTGGGTTTTATCTACCAGCATGGGCCTTTATTGGTCTGTCACTGGTTTGGACTGTTTTGTTGATATGAGCCGGGGCCTGTCCCGTGCCATTTTTTTCTGGACTTTATTTTAAATTCTTTCTCTCCACCCATCTCCCACTAGGGGTTGGGTGGGGGGTTTGAATAGTTTGATACTATTTTAGTTAGTTTAGCTAGTTAGATAGTTTTGATACATTTTGTATGTTATTTTTGGGTGCTATTTAATATACTTACCTTTCATCCAAAAAAAAAGAACCAGGTAGTGTACGACTCCTCTGTTTACCGGACCAGACAATAATACAATATCATAGCTTTCGTACGTGGTTGTTTCGATCTCTGTTTCGTTGTCTCGTGTGACAACAATACCGTCCCGCAGCTCTCCTTCTCTTTTACAACTTCTTCCGCCGATAACAAACGTCTAGCTACGACGAGGTCCGTTCCTAAGACTTTTCTTAAGAAATCGATTTGTTTTTGTACTCAGTCTACTCTATCGTTTCCTTTTCTGATATTGGGTTTGACCGAAACCAGTCAATTTACTTTTAAAGGAAAGTTATAACTCCTAATGTTACGGCTAGTGAAGTTTGAGTGTTACTACTATCCAGCTAGCTAGTTTAATTCTGCCTGCTTAGTTCTTTACTCAGGATTTTAATTAAGATTTAGTTTTTGTTTGATACTTTGATTAGATATCTAATGGTACGTATACATCTTTTAAAAAATAAATTCAGGGTTGATTAAGTAATGGATCTCATTTCAATAGACAATAGGTCAATCCAATCCCACAAAGCCGATTGTATTTGTAGATTATGCCAGTTAAGTTTCAACACTTCATCTAATGATTGTATGAGAGGAGTGGATTTATAGGTGGATGGAGAGTTGGCTAATCTTGGAATGCCTATGCTCATTTGAGTTTCAGTCTGATTGAGTTGCTCGTTTGAGCGTAAATAGGTTGTAAAAATATATCAAGATTTGAAGTTTCATTCTAAAGGATGTCGGAGGGAGTGACACAATGTCTTACATGTGAACAGATTAGATCTATCTTTATGTTTAGCCTTTGTGTGATGATCTGATGGTACACTTTTTGGGGGTCGTAGGTATCGAAGCAAGGATTAGCCGCATGGGTGATGGTCCTACTGGAATAAAAGTGTTCCAGGACCATTTTCAAGCTTCAACATCGGGTGTTGATTATCCTGAAAGCCCAACTCTTTTTACCCCTTTGAGGAATAGTTACAACAACTCTTTTAGGTATGTACTATTCTGTGTATCGTAAAAAGAACTTTCCTTGGCAAATCTATGCCATTCTACAACATAAGTTTTGCACCTTTTATTGGGATAGATCGTGCAGCGGGTCGTGGACCAAAAGTAAGTTAAAGAGCACATTATCAATGCTGAAGTTACTAAGCCTGCGAAGACTACCCTGGGTTGCAGACACTGATGGACAGGAAAAGGTTAATTATATTGCCTATTGCATTGTTATGCACTACTGCACCGTAACTGTGATATTGCATTTTTAGTTTTAATGATATTATAATTTATTATTGTTATACACAGGTGGTTTTAAGTGCAGCAGAGGTCGCATCTCTGCGATCTGAAATTAATGATTTAGAAGAAAGAGAATCACATCTGAAAGCTCAGTAAGTAGAACCTTTGTAATGGTCTTCTAAACTTTTTCGTGATTTTTTCCTAATTTTTATCTTTACTATGTTGAAAATTTGTTTCGCCTCAACTAATTATGAAATTCAAAACTCATATATAAGGCTTTGGGCTATCATAGGATAACCAGTAAGTCTTATTAAACTAACTTGTAGTAAGTTCTCTTGCGAAGATATATGTGATCAAAGCTAATAGTTTTGTTGCGTACAGATTAGAACATGTTGATGAAATTCTACGATCGGCTCGTCTCTGTGGATATCTTTATATTAGAATGGTAAGTTACTCTCCTCTTCCATCACTCATTTCCCATTATGCTACGTCAAACATCAGTCAAATATATATACACTTCAGGTACTCTTCCTATTACGCCGAATTGATTCAAGTCTATGTTTTGTGTTTTACATACCTAATTGGTGTTCTTTTCGACAGAGATGGGCAGCATTACCCGGCGAACTTCCTCCCATTGATGATGCTGAAGTTGATGACTGGGTTCCAAGATTCATTGTCCTTCACGGATCATGTTTTTATATCTATATGTGTTCTACGGGTAATGGAACTAATGTTTCTCTTGTTACTTTGTCCTATGTGCATTCCATCCGTTGACAATTGTTTTTGCAGATATGAGTCCTCAGGATTCCACTTTGCTGTTAGATGTGGTCGAAGTAGGTCCACTGGCTTGTCTTGTGCGGGAAAGTGAGGAAGCTCGGCATGGCTTTTATATTTTAACTCGTCAAGGATTGCGATATGAATGCTCTAGTGCATCCAGAGTACAGGTATTCTCCCTCATTTCATCTCTATTCCAATGACTTACTGAATAATCGAGGTGTAAAAGTTTTCAATGTCACAGCTGCTTAACCTCATTTCTTCAGGTTGATACATGGTTGGAATCATTACAGGCTGACTGTAAGTTGGGCTCAAAATCAACACCTCCGAAGGCAGAGATGGACTCTTCTGAGACTTTAAACTCTAAACCTTTAAACGTCTCTCCTCAAGGGAATGAGTGTGCATAGGTTTGGACTTTCCATACATACTTAAGTGCACGTGGTAAACTACTAGATTGACATAGCTTTGTAATGTCGGTTCCTCTGGGAAATCAGACTGAGAAAATGAGCAATTGGGGGTGATGGTAATGGTGTGTACAGTGTACAGTGTTCAATCGACTTGTTTCCTAGTTAGAAAAATCTCCACATTGATAAATATGACAACTTGAGGGTAAACAAACTTTTGTTCTATAATGTCTCTGTGATTGGAGAGGCATGCTCTTTACTAAGCTTTGTTACATGTTAGTACTATATGGTGTATGCATATTAGTTGGGCCTATAATAATTTAAAAATACAAGAAACAATCGTGTTAATTATAAATCCGGAGTAATTGTAAATTGTAAGGAGATGTTCTGCACAAATTCGAAGACTCATGTGTCGTCGTCATGTGGAAATGAAGGGTATTAATAAAAGTTATCATGTTTATAATGTATTTAAACTATATAAAACATGTCTGTTTTATAATACGTACTCATTTTTTTCCTTCATACACAACCCCCAGTAGCAATAGCGTTAGACAAATTTGTCTTTTATCTAGATAAATCATGTGGAAAATTTGTGTTTATAATTGATCTAACATTATTTGGAGATTATAAGTAGATTAATTGGAAATTAAGGAACTAGTGGTGTTTAATATGGAGAATTTAAGTGTTCGTATTTAAAAAAGGAAGTGTTCTTCATTGAGTGCTCTCTTCCTTCGTTTGGGAATTGTCAATTTTGAAATAAGAAAGTAAAAATTAAAATTAATTATACTAAAGATATAATCATAAAGTTTTTGAGACAAAAAAAAAGAAATTATTTGACTTATTTTCTTGCACTCCAAACGTTACAACAAGCCAAGTGTTTGACTGTGACTGTTCATGGGTAACATACAGGGGCGGGGCCGGGTGGTCAGCCGACCCCGCTGAAAGTTTCAGAGTATAGAATCTGATATATCTTTGATTTGATATATTATAGCTCTCGTAACTCATTACGAGTAAAAAGTAATGACTTCTGGAAAATAATCAAAATTTGAAACGTAAAATAATCAAAATTTGATGTGTAATATTGACTATTTTCAAAATTTTAAAAATAACGGATAATTAACTCATTACTTACGTGACATGATTTAGAAACATGGCAAAGCCTATCTATCTTATTGCCACGAGACACCTATTTATCTAAACTATAAATGAAACATTCAACTCGGATATTGTCTAAAAACGATTTACCATTTTCATTTTGTGCATGGTTGATTTTCGACCCTCCTGAGCCGTTTTTCCAGCTCCGCCTCCGCTAACATATTTGGATACAACAAAGTCCACAACTATGGCTTTGGGTCATCATTGTAGCTGGAGCCTGGAAGCGAGGATAGAAAATAAGTCTAATAAAAATAAGATGAAAAGGAAGAAATTGTTTCACTACAATTAGATAAGGAAATAACACTTAGGGAGTGTTTGGTTCAAGGTGATATCTTATGCATGGCGGAATCTCATACCCGGAATGTGAGATACCTGTGTTTAGTTCGCGGGTTTGATTTTTTTTTTGGGAATGTTACATTCCCAAAAGTGGAAAAGGTGATCACATTACCAGGCATGTCAAACCCACCAATGCCTTAGGTTATGTTAGATTCCTGATGGCTTATTAATTTTCTTCCAAAAAAAACCTATGCTTCATTAATCGAAATATCTAGATGTGGACCGAGCCCAGTCCGATTCCGGGTCGGGCCCGGATGGGCTTGGCTTTTTGGGAATGAAGCCCGGGACCGGAACGGCTGTTGACCAGTACCGGTTCGGGGCGGTCTACCCGCCCGGGTAACGGGTCGGGCCGGGTACATTTTTCTAATTCATGTCTAAAAATTAATTCAAGAAGTGCTACATATAAAAACTTAAAGTATATTTATTTGAAACATGAACTACAATTGAAAATTGAGAAAAAAAATTAAAACATGAAATACATTTTCTAATAATTGATAAGTTTAATGTGTTAAGAGACAAATATATAAAGGACATTCAAGTAATTCACCAAATATGCAATAAAAGATATCATTCAACCAAACAACTTAATGTGACATTCCTTAATCGTAACCAAACACAAATAGGCTATACATTAATCACATTCTCATCTATCTAACATACCCAGTAATCTAACATTCCCATAGTCATCTGACATTCCTTGAACCAAACATACCCTTAAAGACTCATTGTATCTTCTTGGAATTGGGTTACTTGACCTCTAGGAATCCCACTAACTCTTGAAGATCTTGAATCATGATTCATAGAGCCAGTGGCGGAGCCAAACATTTAGGATTAAAGGGGCCGGTTTTTAACAATTTTACCTTGCAGGTGCCAAAGTTTAAAATATCAACATACTTTCTACAGATTAAAAGTATTTATACATAATATATACTCAAGATTTTTTTTCTTGCAGGGGCCGTGGCCACCGCCAGCCCCTCCCTGTCTCCACCCCTGCATAGAGCTCAACTAAAAGGGTCAATTCTTAAAGTCCTCATCGAGAGGAATTTGAGCCAGCTAAATAGAAATAAATAGGAAGAAAAAACGAGCACACTTAGAAAGTGTTTGCGATTGTTTCTACTTTAAGAAAGTGATTGTTTAAAGTGAGTTTGGAAAAAAATGTTTAATAGTCAAAGTTAGTAATGTTTAAGAAAATTGCTCGTGAAAAAAGTAAAAGTTGACGGTGTTTGATAAAATAAGTGTTTTTGTGTAATAGAAAAAATGAAAAACATTTTAAAACACCTTTCAACTTGCTTCAAAAGCTGTCACTTAAAAACATCAATTTCACCTTCTTAAAGTCAAAAGCTGAAAACATTTTTTTTCATTTTTTTGCAAATACTCATAGTAATGTGGGGGTTAAAAAGCACCTCTTGTAACTAAAAACGCCAATCTCGTTTTGCTCATTTATATCATATTTTTTTGGAAAGTAGTCAAAGAACAAACTATCTTTTCCTAAACAAATGATAGTCCAGTACTCCAGTTGGGTCTGGCCGGGTATTATGCTTTCTAAAAGTATCTCCGATGTTATTAGTCTATTGTAGGTTAAGTGACAAAGTTTAGACATGGGATCTATGTAAAAAGTGAGTCCAATTAATATTACAATAAAGAGGGTCTATCACTCTATTGCATAACCCTTCACCGCAGAACAAGAAAGTAAATAAAAAGCAAAAATAAAAATATGAGCAAAAGCAAACAAGTGATTCTGCATGCACACAGGGTCACAGGCTCATCACTTTCTCTTTATAAGGTTGTAACTAAGGTCCAGCCAGAGACCTTGTGCTAGAACATCTTCTACTTTATTACGGATTATTTGGTAAATCAGCTTCACCTTCTTTTTTTTTTGCACCAAAGAAACACTTCCATTGAATTGAAGAAGTGCATTTGGTGAGGTGGAAAACCACAATTCACTTCAACATTGGAGATGCCATAAATCTCTCAAGAAGCCCAAGCTCAAGTTACTAGGCTCAAGTGCTCAACAACCATAGCTCTGGCAACTGTGGAACCATGGAAACTGTTAAGACTCGGAATTTCATCCTAAGAGGTCTACAGAGTACTAGCTCAAAGACTAGGAGTAGCTTTCTGGTGTAGGACAAATACTTGTACCACGTCCTCTTAGTCTGAACCATTTATAGCTTTCCTATTTAGGACAAATACTTTTAACACGCTCTCTCAGTCTGAACCGGACTGAACAATATCGGAGTGTATAAATGGGCCAAATAGACCCTTAACAAGTTGCCCTTAATTATGGGTGCTAAACAAACAATCAAACCATAACTGGACCTGACTCTGATATGACATGGGGATCGAGGTTCCCTCCTAAAAGGTCAACCTGATATGAGAAGTATCACAAAGTCTTATATAATGTTTTATTCTTTTATAGTTTTCCGATGTGGGACAATACTCTTGACATAAATTATTTTTTAGAGAGTGAAAACTTTCAAGGATTCTTTTTATGTATAAAATTGTACACATTTGGCACACATTTGTACGTAATTATTTGTTTACACTGTTTAGATGCTTGTGTAAAGACAACACATCGAACATTGTCCATGTGCATTAACAATTAGGTACAATGTGTTCAAAATATGTAAATTTCTGTGTACAAATACTTTTTTTTTACAGAAACTTTTGATCGATTAAAAAGAGCAAAGAAACCAAACAATATACTTCGTATTTTCGTGTGACTGGCCGTGAGTCACGTTTTGTTGGAAAACGTAAGCCTTTTTTACTAACGAATTCGATACGCTCCATGCTTTTAGGAGCTCACTGTGACTGGCGACGTCACCCCTTAAGCGTAATCACCATTTATGCATCTGCCTTGCCTGCTCTTTCGCTGCCATTCCCAGCTGTCTCTGTACCTAGCTGAAGCATCCAGAGGTCGCATCATTTTGCTACATCCAAAGCTCTAGAAGATGAGCTCACAGATTTGCAGATCTGCTGCTTCGCGAGCTGCCAGGTCTCTTCTCTCTTCTTATTCCAAGCAGAGCTCTCGCTCCATTTCCGGTAATTCTCTCGTTTCATTTCAGCTGAATTCAAATTGTACTTCAAGTTTCTATTGAGGAATCTCTGTTTACAAATGCATGGTCTAAGGTAGTTTGGTGGGGATTGTCGGATTTGATATTGTTTTTATCGATGGACGTACGACCAGTACTCCGTATTATATTGGAGATGATACATGTCCTTGATCTGTCAGTTGTTGTGATCATACTTGGTTTTTCTCGAGAGATTTTCCTTGACTGCTGTATTCATCTGTAGGTTGAGCTTGTTGTTTGGATACAATAAAATGTTTTTCTCTTTAGTGAATAAAATGAATCTTTTACTTGTTCTTGTACTTTATATATATATATGAATCAGAAAGGAAATACAGATGTTTTACATGTTGTTCTGATACATGATGGCTGCAGGCGGGCGAGCGGCTGCAGCAGCTACAGCAGTTTCTCTCAGAGGGAATTTGCCTTCTCTTGCCTTATATGGTAGGGAAGGATCTTCAGATGCCTCTAGATCTTGGATTTCAGGGCTTGTTGCTCTTCCTGTAGCAGGTCAGTTTTGTTCACAATTTGTTTGCTTGTGTGCTTGATCTTAAAATGAAGCTCTTTTAAAATAATTTCTCTCTGGGCTTCACATTGCCTAATATTCAGTATTTCAGCCGTCAATCTGCAATGCTTTAATTTAGTTATCCTAAAAATATGCTTAAATGACCCCCCACCCCCACAGTATAAAAAATTTTCTGAAGGAAATGGAAGAAGAAAGATAGTTTGATTATATCAGTGGTATAATACTATAATGGTATTCACATTCACTTGTACAATCAAATTTGACCAGTTTCCAACAATAATAACCGAGCCTTATCCCCATTAAAGCTTCATCATATCCTAACATGAAGCACACCGATATAATCATTGTAAGTTGTCAAATTCACAATCTTAAAAGCATTTCCATGGATGCCCACAACTAGCTAATATTTCTTTAGGTTCATTAAATGTTAAAACATCTTACTCCAAAGTACCGAACAAGTTGAAAAACCAATGATATATATGGCACTGGAGCCTAGGCTCTTCCCCTTAATAGATTGATGATTTCGTATAAAGGTCCAAGTCTAAATGAAGTTTTTATTATTTGAATTTTTACCACAGCTCAAAATTTAACACTCATCTCTTATGCTGCATTTCTTTATCAGCTTACATGCTCCAGGAGCAAGAAGCATATGCCGCTGAGGTAGCTATTTTTCCTATTCTCAGGAGCATGTTGTCTCTGGATTACATTTTGACGTATTGGCTGATGATGATATTTTTTATATTTCAAGATGGAGCGGACCTTTATAGCAATCAAACCCGATGGAGTGCAAAGAGGCCTGGTATGATATTTTTGCGGCTTTCTTGTTTCTTTCAACATCCATATGGTGCTCTTTCTCATCTGGAAAATGCCCTAAGAAACTTATTTCCGGTGTCGACATGTCTCTTTAGTGATTCTTCTAGTTAGTCTAATAGAGTTTCGGTGTCAGATTGCAGAAATAATATCCCGTTTTGAGCGGAAAGGATACAAGCTAGTTGCAATAAAGGTTTTGATACCTTCCAAGGAGTTCGCTGAGAAGCATTATCATGATCTCAAGGAAAGACCTTTCTTTAGTGGCTTATGTGACTTCCTAAGCTCTGGCCCTGTTGTTGCAATGGTTAGAAATCTTCTCAGATTTCCAATTCGAATCAACAATCAACACACTAGGTTTGGGAGAATAAAATATGTTTTGAGCACACATATTGTTATTCTTGTAGGTTTGGGAAGGTGAAGGAGTGATAAAATATGGTCGTAAGCTTATTGGTGCAACAGATCCACAAAAATCGGAACCTGGAACTATCAGAGGTGACTTAGCCGTTGTAGTTGGAAGGTATCATAAACTCTAATGTCAACTCTCAACCTTTTATAGGCTTTTCTGTCTGCCATTTCAGGTTAATAGGCTGTTTCAGCCATATATCCTTCATTTTCCTTTGATGATTATGGATTGAAAGTGCGAACGGATACACTTTTGGATAATTTGATGCTCTATCACAAGCTTATTTGATGGACTTTTTTTTACAATGGGTGGCAGTTTTTATTTTTCAAAATGTCACTGCATTTCTTATCAAATGACTGCTTGATAGAGCTATTGATTTCAAACCAAATTTACTTTTATTTTCTATTGGATCAACCCTTTGTATTTGAACCAAATTCCAACTTTGGTTAAAATAAATAGTCTATTCAATGAAAACAATGCATTTAATTTAAACCTTCAACTAAAACTTCCTTTTTTTGGACGTCTTTGAGTCGCCATTTGCCTTAAGCCTCATGTCAAAATGGCATGGGCCTGTTTCCAGCTAACCAGCTTTAATTTGAGAGGCAATATAATGAGTATGAATTTCTTACATGCAGGAATATAATCCATGGCAGTGATGGCCCTGAGACGGCAAAGGATGAAATCAGCCTATGGTTCAAACCGGAAGAGTTGGTAAACTACACCAGCAATGCAGAGAAGTGGATTTATGGTGTGAACTAATTCACCAACGCAACACATTGGCTCTAAGCATAAAAGCACTTCGCTTGCGGTTGAATAATTATAATTATCATAATAAGATGTTTCCTTTAAGGTTCGGAGCAACATATTCCCTCAAACCACGCTTTATAGGAAGTATTGTTATATATAGAAATTGTTTTGTTCCAAATATATATTTCGGCAAACTACTGAGACTTTGTCACTCTTAAATCTTAATAATGCATTCTTATACGCCTGGGTTTGCCAATTGCCATTCCACTGATCTGACTCTACTTTGGGTGAATGAACGTATCCGTTTGTGCTGTGTGAGCCTGTGAGGTTTGCCGCAAAGGCTCTGTCTTCTGACAAGTTATTCGACAAAATAACTATTATAGCACCAGTAAAGCGCAAAAACAGATTTCCTGGGCAAAGAAACAATTTGTCCAAAAGGTTAACCCCCAATCCCCCAAAGTTTCGATATCATATCAGACTTTAATTGAGGAAAAGAACTTGTTTGAGGTGAAGTAAATAGTACACTATATTGCATTTGATCTTGACAAGTACACATATTTGGATTTTTAGTATTAATTGAGTGCACCTATTAGATTAACACGTTAACACTTAATACAAATGAGTTGGCTAACGAAACGTTGAGTAAGAAGGGGTAATGGATCAAGGTTATGGCACCGATCTTCATGAGTCGGCCAAAAAGGGAAAATTGACCTTCAGAGGTCGACCTGCGGGGCGGTGTCGGCCCGCAGGGGTGCATCGACCAAGGAGAAGTTGACTTGCGGGGGACTGACGTCGACCAAAGAGAAGTCGATGAAGTGGCTGGGGGTTGGCTCGACCTTCAACAAGTCGACCTATTAGCGTTATGTAAGCCAACTTAGCCATATCTATCGGATGTACTCAACTATTCAATTAACACTAAAACCCCAAATTCGTGTACTTAAAAAGATCAAATGCAATATTGTGCACTCTTTACTTCTTCTCATACATATTGTGCTCTCTCGAATCCCCTTTCGAGGCATGGGGCTGGCCACTGGCCCATCTACTTGGCCCGGTTCGAAACCTCTAACAGGATGGTCCTGGGTCTCCCATTTCTTTGGCATACACTTCGTATGATATATCGGCCGGCCTCAATAAAATCTGATTTTTGTTGTAAATTCCTGAGAATGACAAGTTTGAATGTTTCATCCTTGTCATCAGGACATTAATCCAATTCCAGTCCTTGAAATAGACAGATGTTTAGGTTTAATGTTGCCAGCAAATTATGTAGAATCATTCCTAGATGATTCATCCCAAGTCTGGCTAGTATAAATAGGGCATTCAGTCCTTTGTAAATTCACTCAAGAGAATTCAGAAAATCTCAGATATTAAGAAGTAATTTAGAGCTTATTAATAATATATCTATCTCTTTAATCTGTTCTTCATCTTCTTCACTTTTCAACACGTTATCAGCACGAATCAGCTCAAACTTCTTCAAGAAATATTCTTCCTGCAGGTGTGAACATATATAATTATGTACTATCATGTTCTCATTACTTAATATTCCGAACAGAGAAAAATTATAATGAAATTTAGAAAAGTATATTACGAAGTATATATGTGATTGTCCAAAATTAAAATTATACTACATATTTGTTTATACACTATAAGATAATACAACATATGTACCTTGAATATGTTCTTCTCATCAATCTTGATAAACTCTTAACTTAAAGATATTAGAAGTCAAATAATATTCCACGCATATACTATCGTACTATGTATTTCGTAAAGTGATAAAAAAGGACATACTGTTGTGAAGTGAACAAGATGAAAAACAACTTTAAAAGATAGATATAAAGATAAAAGTCTGGATATTATTCTTCTTCTTAATATGTGAGAAATTCTGAATTTCTGAATTAATTTACAAAGGATTGAATCCCCTATTTATACTAGCCAGACTTGGGATGAATCATCTATGAAAGATTCTACATAATTTGCTGGCAACATTAAACCTAGACATCTGTCCTATTACAAGGATTGGAATTGAATTAGTGTCCTGATTACAAGGATGGACATTCACACGTCATTTTGATGATTTTACAACACTCCCCCTTGAATGTTCATCATTTAATAGGTATTTGTTAATTTTAAAACTTATTGTGAAAATGAGTGTGAATATTTAGGGGTAAAGGTTACGACTTATAATGTCGTTGTATTTGGATGTACTGTCTCGTTAAAAATCTTATCAGGAAAAACCCAGTGGGATAAAAACCTGATGAAGGAAAAAAGAGTGCAGTGCATTCAAATACTTCCCCTGAAATTAACATAATTTTTGAAGGCGGCGCATGGCGATTTTTTGTACAAGTTCTATGAACTTCTTCGGGGGTAACGATTTGGTGAAGAGATCAGCCGGATTTTCACTAGATCTGATTTGTTGAATGTTGATCGTTCCTTCTTTCTCAAGGTCGTGAGTAGAGAAGAATTTTGGTGATATGTGCTTCGTTCTGTCTCCTTTGATGTAGCCTTCTTTAATCTGAGATATGCATGCAGTGTTGTCTTCGTAGATCACAATCGGGTGACAAGTAATAGGCTTCATACCACATTCATTTTGGATGTGTTGAATCATAGATCGCAGCCACACACATTCTCTCCCAGTTTCATAAAGTGAAATTAACTCCGAATGATTTGATGATGTAGTTGTCAAAGTCTGCTTCATAGATCTCCACGAGATTGCGGTGTTACCATAAGTAAATACGTACCCGGTTTGTAATTTCGCCTTTTGAGGATCTGATAAGTATCCGACATCTGCATATCCGATTAAAGTGAATTTTCATCTTTGTCGTAGAATAGGCCGAGATCAACTGTACCACGGAGATAACGGCATATGTGCTTGATCCCGTTCCAATGACGCCTTGTTGGACATGAGCTGTACCTATAGCTAATAAATTTACAGAAAATACAATATCCGGTCTAGTATTTTAGCTAAATACATTAAAGCTCCAATAGCACTCAGATATGGGACTTCGGGACCGAGTATTTCTTCGTTGTCTTCTCGGGGACGGAATGGATCATCGTGTATGTTGAGAGAACGAACCATCATCGGTGAAGTTAGAGGATGAGCTTTGTCCATATAGAACCGCTTTAAAACTTTCTTGGTGTAGTTGGATAGATGTATAAAATTTTCATTCTTCAAATGCTCAATTTGAAGCCCGAGACAAAATTTGGTTCTCCCGAGATCGTTCATTTCAAATTCTTTCCTAAGATATTTTGCAGTATTTTAAATTTCATCAGAAGTTCCAATAATGTTTAAGTCATCAACATATACTGCAATTATGACGAATCCATAATTTGATCGCCGAATGAAAACACATGGACTAATTGGATCATTCTTATATCCTTCTTTGAGAAGGTATTCACTGAGACAATTATACCACATTCGTCCAGATTGTTTTAGTCCATACAATAACTTTTGTAATTTAATGGAAAACATGTCTCGAGATTTCGAGCTATAAGCTTCAGGCATTTTAAATCCACCGAGAACTTTCATATAAATGTCTGTATCGAGTGAACCGTATAAATATGTGGTCACTACATCCATTAGACGCATATGCAACCTTTCAAAAACAGACATGCCAATGAGACACCTTAATGTAGTTGCGTCAACTACTGGAGAATAGGTTTCTTCATAATCAATTCCCGGCATTTGAGAAAAACCTTGGGCAATAAGTCGGGCTTTATATCTAACAATTTCATTCTTTTCATTGCATTTACGCACAAATACCCATTTAAAACCCACAGGTTTTACGCCATTGGGCGTAGGGACTATCGGTCCAAAAACATCACGTTTTTCAAGTGATTTTAATTCACCCTGAATAGCTTCATTCCATTTTCGCCAATCATGCCGTTTCCGACATTCTTCAATTGATGTTGGCTCATTGTCATTGTTTTCATTCATAACATTCGTGGCAACGGCATATACAAATATCTCATTAATATCAATATCTTTTCGATTCCATTGCATTCCAGTAGAAACGTAATATATTGAAATTTCATAATTATCAACGTTTCTATCATTATCTGGAATATCTTCCTTATTTAAGGAAGTTGGATCATTATTTGAGATGTTTGATTTGTCAATATCATTTTCTATGCCAATATTTTCAAATTGTTCATTTTCTTGTCAATATCATTTTCTATGCCAATATCATCACAGATCGATTCCTGCCTTTTAGTTTTTCTTGGTTTCATGTCCTTTAATCCAAGTGGCCTGCCACGCTTTTTGGGTATAGAAGAGTCATTTGCAAGAGATTTTTCAGAATTCTCTGCTGGGATTTCGATTCTGGCAGGGGCATTCATAGCAGGAATATGTGACTTTGTCACTTTCCTTGTATCTGTGAATGCATCAGGCAACTGATTTGTAACATTTTGTAAATGGATTATCTTTTGCACCTCTTGCTCACATATATTTGATCTAGAATCAAGGTGTGATAATCCTATTGCATTCCATGTTATTTCTTTCGTACTTGGGTCCGATTTATTAGTTTCTCTCCCTAGAGTTGGGAATATTGTCTCATTGAAATGACAGTCAGCGAACTGTGCGGTAAATATGTCACCAGTCATCGGTTCAACATATTTTATTATTGAGGGAGATTCAAATCTAACATAAATTTCCAACCTTCTTTGAGGACCCATTTTTGTACGATGAGGTGGAGCAATCGGAACATAAACAGCACAACCAAATATCTTTATGTGTGCTAAGTTTGGCTCTTGTCAAGTAACTAATGACATTGAGGAATATTCATGATATGCAGTTGGTCTAATCCGAATTAAATTGGTTGCATGTAAAATAGCATGTCCCCAAGCTGATGAAGGTAAATTACACTTCATTAATAATGGTCTAGCGATTAATTGTAATCGTTTAATCAAAGATTCAGCAAGACCATTTTGTGTATGGACATGAGCAACAGGGTGCTCCACATCTATCCCAATCGACATACAATAGTCGTTAAATGTTTGGGATGTAAATTCTCCTGCATTATCAAGTCTGATTCTCTTTATAGAATGATCCGGAAAATGAGCTCTTAACCGTATAATTTGAGCAAGGAGTTTAGCAAATGCTAGATTTCTAGTCGATAAAAGACTAACATGTGACCAACGTGTTGAAGCATCAATCAACACCATAAAATATCGAAATGCTCCACATGGTGGGGCTATCGGCCCACACATATCTCCTTGAATCCTTTCTAAAAATGCAGGTGATTCAGTTGCAATTTTGGTCATAGAAGGCCTGATGATCATTTTGTCAAGAGAACAGGCCTTACAAGGAAAATCACTTGATAATGGGTGTCCAAGTGAAGTCTTAATTATTTTATGCATCATTACTTGGCATGGGTGACCTAAACGGTCATGCCACAACATGAATGTTTTTTGATCATCTAACTTTGTGTTAAAAACCAAATTTATTTCAAATGGACTAATATAAGTAAAATATAGTCCTGAGGAATATGCTGACAATTTTTCACAAATATATTTAGTGCCAGATTTAGTTTTCGTAAGACAAAGATATTCCTTTTGGTTTTCATTCATGGTTTCTATGTGATAACCATTTTGACGCATGTCTTTAAAACTCAATAAATTTCTCCGTGATTTACTGGAGTATAAAGCGTCATTTATAAGTAATTTTGTCCCGTTAGGGAGCATCACATATGTTTTCCTAGAGCCTTCAATGAGTTTCGCAACACATGATATTGTATTGACTTTAGCTTCGACTAAAGTCATTTGAGATAAATATATTTTATTTCTCAAGATGGTGTGCGTTGTGGAGTCTATCAGACATAGCTCTTTATCATTTGAGTGATCCATATCTTCGATATATATAACACATAAGCTTAATTGATACTCCGTATAACTGATTTCAATTTTAGTAGAAGTAGCTATAAAAGTTACCAAAATTGTAAAAGCAACTCATAAATCTATTGATGTATATAAGCGTACAAATGGGTAGATCCCTTTATATTTACAATTTATTATAAATCGTGATCGACATGGGGGTATATACATATCCATGCATGTATATAGTTGATATGTATGATTAAATGGACAACTTGTTATGCCGATCACGTTACACAAATATCCATTTCCCACTTTTTATATTATTAAAAGAAATTGCATTTTCATTCATCACTAAATTTAGTAATAGAGTATTAGGCTATTATAGAGGCTATGTATGTGATTCTTATTATCAAAGTAAGTTTTATTTTCTGATATTATATGTGTCATATATATTCAATTACTTTATATCATACCAGTACAAATACTCAATCAAAAGTATTTGATCGGTCCATATGAACTTTGCCATGTAGTCTAGCAAAAATTTAATTACTTTATTATGAGTTATTATTCATTTGTTGAATATTTGTACGTCTATCACTTTGCTCCTTATTTAATTACGTATAATTTTTTATATCTATACACAAATATGTGACAAAAATAAATTGATATGGAGTATATCATATGCGAATGATCGAAATAAAATGATTCTCCATACACGAAAATTTGTAAGAACAAATTCTGAAAATTGTTGGTCCGTGTCCCAGTGCGTCAGACAATCACAAGCTAATTTTATTTTACTTTGTTGTGTTCTAACAGATAAAAACATGGACAACCGAATAACAATTCAATGGCATTTAGTGTAAAAGTTACGTGGCCCGTTGAAAAGTATTACTTTTTGATAATTTATTTGCACTATTATTATTGTGCCAGAGAGCACTAGATACTCGATCGGAACTTGTCAAGCATTAATATACCACGTAATCGTTATCTCTAGTTGTGTATACCCGTGCATACGCACGGGAAGAAGTAGTCTATGCATATATTTTTACTTATGATCTAATTTAATATTAAAATAAAAAATAAAAAACCTATTTAGAATTCTACATTTTCGAAAGCTAAGAGTACAATGAGCTAATACCATAAAGTATAAACCCACACAATAAATATGTGAAAATTAACTAACACCAGTCATTAGAATTTGCTACTTATTAATTTTCATGATTAAGTTAATTTTAAAATTAATACTACTCTAAAAAAGTGAGTAAAATAAGTGAGTGACATTAAGTGAATACAATAAATATTAAAATTAACGATATTACTTAAATAAAAACTTGCAACTCATTGGTTAAATTAGTGCTAACGTATGAAAGAAAAAATTATCCTGCTAAATTGTTAGATGATTTATCTTATATGTAAAAGAACTAAATATGAGACATAATTCTCCCACTCAATTGTTACTCAGCTGGTTTATCTTATACGTTGTACTTAAAAACACTACATATATGCAAGAATCCTTCTCTCAATTGTCAGCAAGTCTATCTTCTAATACCTAAAAGCACAACATATGAGACAAAAAGTATCATTTCGCACAATTATTAGCAAATTTATCTTCTTATATCTAAAAACAATGCTTGTGAGAGAACAAATTCTCCAGCTCAATCGTTAGCCGGCTTATCTATCTCTTATATACCTAAAAGAACTGCATATGGGAGAGAAAACTTTTCCGCTCAATTGTTAGTCGGATGATCATCATCATACTTAAAAGAACTACATATGAGAGAGAAAATTATCATTAACTTCAGTTTAAAACAAACCACAAATGATAAATGTATATTTTCATATTTGCCCCCTTTTTTCTTAAAAATAATTATTAATAAATTGAAATAAATTTTGAAATTTTATTTTATTAGCACTCGATGTGATTATCATTTTCATTTGCTATTTTTTTTTTATTCTCGAGTGACGTTATTATAAGAAGGAATGAGGTTTGTCATAATTTAACGAAGGGAGTAGAATACAAAAAATGAAAATAACGTTAGATTTTTATTAATCGTAGGATTGATAAATTCAAAATACTCATCATCTTCAATTTAGACCAATTCAAAACAGAACCAAATAGACCAACTTGATTTTTTTATTAGAATTAATTAGATTTTCATTTGTGATTTTTTATTAGAAAATTGCCCTGAATATCAGTATAACTAAATGTTACAAAATAAGATTATCATGTTTTTTATTCACTGAATAGGAGTAATCTGCCAAGTTTGGAACAAAATAAGAAAATAAGAAAGTATCTATTTAAAAATTACTAATTGGGAGTGAGGATTGAATATAGCCCTTGATTTCATCTCCAATTTTAATTGATTATACCAAGGTAGCTCTAATACTCCCCGTTTTATAGTGCTTCAATAGGTTAACATCAAATTACATAACCAAAAATTCGATTGGAATTTTTATTATTGTGTAACCATTACTGAATGTCATGGTAAAGAATGAATAAGACATGTGATATTTAGAAATGAACCTCTCTTTTCTCATTGATTGGAGAAACAGTTCTTTTTGGGCTATATACACATTTATTCGTTTTATTGATTTTCAAATATTTTCAAAAACATGGAAGAAGTTCTCTTTCACCCCTTCCACCTCAAAACTGTAAAGCAAGGTACCTAGGAATATAGCATGATGAGGAATGCATATTTTACACAAATACGACCCTGTCCCCCTAAATTTGAGACAAAGGGGTGTGGTGTGATTTTTAAGAAAAAAGTAGAATTGTGTGGTTGATATTGAATTGATAAAGTATAAATAATGTAAGAATGAATCCCAACCACTCAAATATTACCAAATATGGTATGATACAAACTTAGTGGGACAGAAGAAAAATGTAAAACAGGACAAAAAAAACGTTGAGTCACAAAACTGAGATGACTTCATCCATCTGTATATTGCAAAATCTGCAAAAAAGATCAAAATCCTCATAAGGTGATATTAATATTATTACCATCAAGCTATGATGATCTAGCTGTAGTGAAGAAGTAATAGTACTCATTAGTTGTCCTTGACATTGTGATCTTCATATGATAAATGCGCTTATAACAACCAATACTCATCTATTCAATTCATAATCTATAATATTTCCAAGGGAAAATCGCACTTTTAGTCCCTGAAATAGTCACAAAAATGAAATGTCAGACCCATATTTTTTATATTGTAAATGTCACCACTCAATTGTCCAAATTGTTGTAAATGTGGTCCTTTAAGGGGTGAAATGTACTCTCGCCCACATTGTATATTTCACCCCTCAAAGGACCACATCTACAACATGTAGGACAATTGAGAGATGACATTTACAAACTTGAGAACACGGGTCTGACATTTCATTTCCGTGACTATTTGAGGGACTAAAAGTGAGTTTTTCCCTATTTCCAATCAATTCTGTTGAAGAGACCCGATGGTATTTTGCAATACGGAGTTGAGATAGACAGAGATATGTCTTCAAAAAACTGCACATTTGAGCAAGTTATCAACACTGTAAAAGAAAATAATGAAAAAGAATAGGAAAGTAAAAGGTAAAAAGAAATGAATGAGAGTAGCTGTTGGGCATTATGACATCATTTAGTCAAAGAATTTATAATAAGAACGTAGAATTGAAGAAGAAAAACTACTTTTTCTACTATTAAAGTTCTGCATTTTTATTATTAAAGCTCGCCTAAGCATTTCATTGAACAACATGTGTGCAGAATATACTTGAGTACGTCAGCCTTATCTTAGCCCACTGGATTAAAACATCTTTAATAAAAACATGATTTCCAATTGACTCCTAAAAAGATAGAGTGAATATAAGAGCATTAGATTTTTTTTTTAAAAAAGCACAATGACATCCATTTTAAGGTAGAATAAATTTCATCTTCTTAAATTTATAACTATAATTCTGGTTATCTAATATTATCTAAACATTTAATCAAACACCATATAAAAAAAATCAATGGACTCCTAAATAGATAGAGAATGAATATAGGAGCATTAGATTTAAAACAGAGCATTATGGCATCAATCTTAAGGGAGATTAGATTTCATCTTCTTAAAGTTTTGGATTTCTCCTTATCAACACTTCTGTTTTTTGCAAAAGAAAACCATGAAAAAGAATGGAAAGGAAAAAATAAAGTTTAAAGAATGACATTGGTGAGATTGGCATAGATCTATTGCTCCGTATATACCTATAGAAACTCTAACTTGAATTGCGGTTCCTTAACACCTATAGTAATGCAAAATCATTAATTACTTCTTAAAGTTAGAATTCGAGGTTTTGGGAACAAAAAAGTTAGAGCAGAGAATATGACCAGAGCACCCTTATATAGACTCTAAAGAAGAAAATCCCTTATAGCTTACCCAACTGATTAGAAGAATACAAACAAAATAGCATGACTATCAAACTTTACATGAATCGAGATATTATTTCTTAAAATAAGAGCAATATTTTGCGATAGCAAGTACTAAGGAGCAAATAAGTCATACACTCATTCGCCCTGAAAAATATTATACACCAATACATCGCTTAGATGCTAACTTCAAACCAAAAATAGAAGAGAAGTAAAAATAAATTTAAATATAAGAAAGTTTATTATCCAAATAGAAGTAAAAAAGCATTGCCTTTGAGAAGTTATTTTTTGTAGTCCTTCTGAATAGTGGCATTTGATGTACTTTATTGTCCATTTCACTATGGTAGCAAATCAATAACATAATACTATTTCACTATGCAAAATAACACTAATATAGCAGCACTTCAGTATGTGTTTCTGAAAGTAAAAAGAGAAAATAAATGAATGAAAATAGCTGCCAAGGAGCATTATGGCAGTCATCTTAAAATTAGATTTCATCTTCTTAATGTTTTGCTTTTTTTACCAAAAAAAAATGTTTTGCTTTTCTTCTTATCAAATTTGTAAAGAAATTTGATATTTTAATTATTTTTGTTGTTTCTTAACATGGAGTTAACCTAGCTAATAATACCCTCTTCTATATTAAAATTCTCTTTTTTTAGTAGGAAACTTTTACATCATTCATGCAAAAATATGTCCTATATAACTTATGGCTTAAGAACATATAATTTATGGAGATAAGCATTAGACCTCTAACTATTGCAGATTTATAGCTTTAATGATGTGTTTCAATTATTATGTAAACATTTATTCGAGCATCATATATAAGAATATAAAATTGAAGGAAAAAAACTACATTATACTAAGAAAATATGCCCAGCTTCATTGATAGTTATAACATATACAGTGAAAACTGAAAAGTATTCCTTTAGCTCACATATATAACATGTAATCAAACAACATATGTGCATAGTATAATGAATGCCAGATTGTAGCTCTTTTCAGAGAAAATCGAGACTACCTCTGCTACTTGGGCACCCAAGGTCCCAAGTATGTATTGATTATAGTTCAGCAAGTTTAGGCATTTCTTTAAGCAAATGTTCCTTAAGCAAATTTCGAAAGGCACCTGAATTTTGAAATAGATTTAAATGTTAATACAATATTCTTTTCTTATATATCACAAAAGCAAGAACAGAAATTATGTTGATTTTGTGAATTTGTTAATAATTCAAATATAGGGCATGTTTGGCATTCAACGGTTAGCGGTTAGTGGATAGCGGATTATGTTAACGGGTTATGTTAGCTTGTTGTCAATAGCGGATTCAGTCAACGGGTTTAACTAACGGAATATATTGGCGGATTGTTAAAAGATGTTTGGTAATTTAGCTGTTTGACCATAAAATTAGTAGAAAACACCATTTTTCAAAACGTCAATCCAAAACTCTCCTATTAGAAGTGTTTTCATTTCAGTGTTTCGTCCGAAAATGCTAGTGTCGAACAACTATTTACCAAACAGCAGGCTAATTCTTAGCTACGTGTGAACAACTGATGCCTGTTACCATGAACTAATTTGTAGCAAGAAGTTGAAGCAATGGAAAAGAACATAAACATATATATGAGTTTGATGAAAAAGTATATACGTATGAATGCATGTATATGATACCTAATTAATATGAAAAATATTTTCTTTAAATATCGTTAATGCCTAAAGAGTATTGAATTAAAAATGTAATTGCAACGATGTGGGATCCTAAGTCATCAGCCTAATCTGTCAAAAAAAAAACTCATTAGCCTAATCAAAAGATTTCTTATATAGAATAATTTTCTTCTTTTACTTCAGACTTGTTACTAATAACATCAAAAACTCATAAGTGAAAAATATAACAATGAACGTGAAATAACATGAAATACATTTGTACCGAATATATGTAGGTCTAAGAAAAAAGAAAGGTGCAATGATGTCGGTTGTATGGAGCAACCAAAACTGGATCATATAGCAATTTTCAAGCACTAACACACTAACACAAAAAACATGTATTCTTTATCATGCAATACTTCAATCATTGCTAAATCTATTGAAATTATGTATTTGTTTTCTTTCACTCAATGAAGTAGTCAAATTGAAAACTATAGCAAATTGAAAACTATACCAAATTGAAAAGTTCCTAAATACAATCTAAGCAAAGATATTTAAACAATTATGTTTGATGTCCACCATGTTGATGAATCATGAGATAAAGATAATTATTAGAACTTGCTTACAAACTATCGTGATGTGCACATGTTTGCTATTAAAGAACAAAGCGAAAAGTTAAGATATTAACCTCTCTTTCAATATCTCTAAAACTTTTTCTCTTTCAATACCACTTAGGATTTCCCTTAGTGCCAACAGATTGAGTGGCCTTCAGACATATATTCGAGAAAATAAACAATCAGCAAAAAACGTATTCCAGAAAAAAATACATACTCTGGTGGTTAACTGCTGATTTAATTTGATTTTAAAAAGGAAGTCTTTCGATAAAAGATGAATAATTTATAAATATATAAATAAAAAATGACTTCAGCCTGGTTCAAAATTTTAATCTAGCAAAAGTTTTTATTTGATTAGTCTAATATTCATGGTTGAAAGGTGCTACGAAAGATTGCCAAACTAATGATGGTGGAAGTTTTACATAATAATTTCTGGATTTCAAAAAACATATATAGGACTAAAAGAACAGAACATCCACAATGGATATTCAGTGTAATAGTTGTTTACTTGTTTAGGACTTCAGAAAAATAGATATAAGAATATGAAGTGTGTAAATAGTTTCCTAAGATTCAACTTGTCAACTAAGACCCAATAGAATCGAATATAAATAATAGCTCAAGTCTAACACATTCTATGAACTAAATAGTGTTAGTTAAAATGCCCTTTTAAGAAAAAATTGCTATTAATAGCGTCAATGGCCATAAAATGAGTAATTCTTAGATCAATACACTTATACACAGTAAGAAGTCAGCCAAAATAGTGTAAGAATCCAGTACATTAGAATAAAAATTGAGTTATGGTAGTATATAAAAAAGATGAAACTGCTTTATAAAAAAAAGATGAAGCTGTCAAGGTAACATTGCACTTCAATTCACAATGAGATTGCTGCTAATGAGAGTTAGTTCTAAGAATTAAAAAATGTTTGGAAAATTTCTTTATCCACCTGCACTTCCACAAAATCAAACCACTTATGTTGTAAAGGATCAGAGGACATGAATCCACTTTTTTCACTCGTGTTCTGTAAATATTGAAAATGTACTTAATGAAAACCAATTCAATGAAAACCTTCCAGAAACGAAAAGAAAAGTAGATTAGATATCGCAAGACCTATATGTGCAATCTAGGAGTTCACTTAATTGAAACTTAAAACACAAACAAAGACATAAATTAAAAGTCATAGATAAAACATGTAAAAAGCCATTAAAAGATTAAAATACTCCCAAAAGAAAAGCAAACCCTAACACAAAGTGGACATAAGATATTACGATTCATATTGTAGGAGTTCACTTAATAGAGTTTAAGAAAGAAAAACGTTACAGTACATCTTGCTATTAATCTTTTCTGGAAATATCATTTAAACCTTTCATCGAATAGAACACATGCAAGATATAAACTGGATATATGATTCATATCCCAGCACTCTGAATTTCAATATCATGTAAGAATCATAAATTTTGAAGAAGCGAAATACAAAATAAATAAAATAAAATTGAACATGGGATAGATGTAAAGTTTCCGTGCTTACCAAAAACATGTAACTGTGGAGAAGACCATAATCGATTAATCGGAAACAGCCTGTGAAAGTACTCCGTATAACTGGAAAAGAATTTAGGGTTGTTGTTGCAAGCAATCATCGTGAAAAAATATATCGCAGGGCGAGATGAGTGCGGAAGATAGATGGAAAAGAGGGAGCGTATTTGTTTTTTTTTTTTGGGGATGAAGCAACGGCCTTTTTCGTCGTGAACATGACGCTTGCAAATTAAGAAGCCACGTGGCCGTAAGAGGGGAAGGGCGTAAAAACGGGAGAGTCAAACACGTAGGATTTTGAGAGGATAGAAAGGTCTTTTTATGAGCTATCTCTTTTCTTATATATAAAATAGATTTATCCGTTAGCTTGTATGAAAACTTTAGGATTCCACCAAAATGTTTCTTTACTTTTACAATTCAATCAAACGGTTGAGTTTGTTGTTATGTTACAACTGTATAACAACTGTATAACCCACTGCACGAAGTCTGATCATTTTAATTACTTATCGTTTCTGTTGAGGATCGATTCCGTCCCCGGATTCCGGCTCAGGCAGTCCGGACGTCGGTTTTCCGGTTATCTCTTGTGCATACCTAGGCTAAGGGAGCAACACACCTTTCTAGCCTCACCAACACCTCACTTCTACTCACTTCTACTCACTATCAAGTTCTCACACAAGGAAACTCAAGGAGGAAGAAGACTGGTTTTGGGTGAAGTATCTCTCATACGCTCCACACACCACAACAAGGGTGCATGGGCTGCCCTTATAGCATGGGTTTCTTGGTTCTATTAGAAAGACACTCAAATAATACACTGCACACACAGCTCACCATTAGCTCAATAATGAACTGAATTTGAATTCTAACGGGAGGGGAAAATACTTATAAGCTAGATAGATAAATGGGTACAGTGTAGTGGGCTGCTAGAAAGTGTGTTGACCATTATTAATATACAAAAAACGTTTGGGCCAACAATATATTAACAATCTCCACGTTTGGCCCAAGGTAGTACACTTAGACAATCACGGAATCAACTACGGAGTTCAATTCATTCATACAACTGAAAAGTCAAAAACACCAAAAAGCCATCCCACTCACCCAAAAAAGTCAGTCACAAACCACTCCCTTATTCTCAAGAGTATTACTAGTTTTCTAAACCTAAATGATACTTTTTGTGCTTAATTGAAGAAGAAAAAAAGGGTTTTTGGACCGAGAATGATAAAAGAGTTTATATGTCATTTTTACCTCTCTTAAAAATTGATTTATTTTTGTATATATATATTTGTTGAAACTAACCTAAGTACCAAAGAGAGGAAGGATTTGCTCGAGGACGAGAAAAGCTCAAGTGTGGGGGATTTGATAAGCACAATAGTTACCTATATTTTATATAGGTAATTATGATTATCTGTACAAATATTCAAAGACAAAGCAGGTATAAATCCCATTTTGAGTAAAAACCGCACAAATACGTCAAAGATGAAGAAACGGGAGTCAACAATCAAAAGGGGCCGAGAACCGACACTTCGGGGTCAACCACGGGCATAAAACGGAGCGAAAAATGAAGAATTGCAGTGCAGGGGAAAACCGGCACCGGTCATGCTTTAAAACCGGCGCCGGTTTTATTTAAAAAAAAAGCTTTACTACGGTTTGCCGAAGATCAACCGGCGCCGGTTGACCCATATAACCGGCGCCGGTTATGGCCATTTTCAAGATAAATCCAGCTGCGAACGAAAACCGGCACCGGTTTTACCATATAACCGGCGCCGGTTAATCCCGATTCTGCACAAAACATGGAGACGTGCAGAAATATTTTGAAAGGAAAAACTCACCTTCCTCATGATCTGATCAAATATCTCTTCCATACCTGATTGTTGGGTTTGAATAGACTAAAAGATGCTAATCTTTATATTGAAGGAAAGGAATAATTGAATTTAAAATAGATTAGCTGTTACATATCATATTAGCCGTTACATATCATTATCATTTAATATTGTATTATTACTTACCATATAGATGAGATTACTACTTGTATAAATAGCAGCTATTGTAACTCATTCTATATAGATAGAGAAGGGAGAAACGATATTTGAATTTATTCTTAATGATTAGAATGAGTTACAATAGCTGCTATTTATACAAGTAGTAATCTCATCTATATGGTAAGTAATAATACAATATTAAATGATAATGACATGTAACGGCTAATATGATATGTAACAGCTAATCTATTTTAAATTCAATTATTCCTTTCCTTCAATACGCCCCCGCAAGCTAGGTATTCTGTCACTCCCAAGAATCCTGAGCTTGTCTCTGAGAAGAATAAAACGTTGCCGAGGGAGCGGTTTGGTGAGGGCATCAGCAATTTGTTCAGAAGATGGGATGTGATGAACTTGAAGAAGTCCGCGTTGAACTCGCTGCCGAACAAAATGAAAGTCAATAGCCACATGCTTCATACGAGAGTGGAAGACAGGATTTGCAGAAGACGTTGTAGCACCTTTGTTATCACAAAGAAGGAGCGGGGGAGAGGGGAGCGGATGCCGCAACTCACGTAAGAGAGACTCAATCCAAATAATTTCTGAAGCAGCAGTAGAAAGAGCTCGATATTCAGCCTCCGTGGAGGACTTAGCAATAGTGCGCTGCTTTACTGACTTCCAAGACACAAGAGACTCCCCGAGAAAGATGGCATAAGCACTAGTAGATGAGCGATCGTCGGGATTCCCTGCCCAGTCGGCATCAGCAAAGGCACGGAGAGAGGGAGAGGTGCTGTGACCAAGGAGGAGGCCATGAGAGGCAGTGCCTTGCAGATAGCGCAAGAGACGTTTGAGAAGCTGCCAGTGATTAACTGTAGGTTTATGCATGAATTGAGCCAATTTATTGATAGCAAAAGCAGCGTCTGGACGTGTTAGATTCAAGTATTGAAGAGACCCGAGAACCTGGCGATAGAGAGTGGCATCACAGGAGCCGGAGATATCAAACAGAGATAAGGAAGCAGAAGAAGCTAACGGTGTAGCCACAGGATTAGCCTCATCCATTTTTAATATCTTCAACAAGTCCATAATGTATTTGTGTTGATCAAGAAATAGTCCACCTGGAGTAGGAGTAACCTGCATTCCCAAGAAATAGTGTAAGGCGCCCAAATCCTTAATGGAGAACTGCTGGGCCAATGAGTCAATAGTCTGACGTATTAAGGCCGGTGTGGAGCCAGTGACAATGATATCATCCACATAAACCAACACATAGATATAAGAGTGATGGGAAGAAAATATGAAGAGGCTAGCATCAGCAACTGACTGATAAAAACCAAGTGAGAGAAGAAATCCACTAAGAGACTGATACCACACCCGAGGTGCTTGTTTAAGGCCATAAATAGATTTCCGAAGGCGACACACAAACCCGGAACCATCATTAAAGCCAGGTGGTTGCTTCATGTAAACTTCCTCCTGAAGGGTCCCATGTAAAAATGCATTGTTCACGTCCAACTGGTGCACCGGCCAGCCATGAGAAAGAGCAATAGTCAAGACAACACGAATAGTGACCGGTTTTATGACCGGGCTAAAAGTGTCTGAATAATCAATCCCAGGGCGCTGGTGAAAACCCTTAGCCACTAAGCGAGCCTTGTAGCGATCCAATGAACCATCTGGTTTATACTTCACTGTATAGACCCATTTACAACCCACAATATTTTGACCAGTCTGAGCCGGAACAAGATCCCAAGTTCCCTGTTTCACCAAGGCATCAAATTCTACTGACATAGCCTTCCTCCATTCTGGTACCTGCATAGCTTGAGAAGCACAAGTGGGAATTATGTGATGAGGTAAAGGATTTTGAATAGCAATATGGGCTTGTTTGCGGGGTCGGAGGGTCATTGGGTGAGTACGTTGGGGTGGTGGGTTATTGAGTGAGGGAGGCGAGGTAGTAATATCAGGGTTGGTAGATGGGTGAGGAGCGGCGACAAGAGGATTAGGTTTAGGACGGCGTTGGTAAGTAATAACTTGTGGTGGTGGGGGTGTAGGGGGTGTGGGGTGTGGGTCACTTGGGGTGGAAATAGTGGGTGACGTACCGGGAGACTGTTGTTGAGCCGAGGTATGAGTGGGAAGAGACGCCCCCGTAGTCACAGTGCCCGAAATAGGAAGATAGGACAGGGAAGGTTGAAGCCAGAGATCGACATCACTAGTGATATTTGAGGCTGGGGGGGTAGGTGTAGAAAAGGGGAAGACTGACTCATCAAACACGACATGCCTGCTAATAAAGACCCTGTTCGTGGTAAGATCAAGACAGCGATAAGCACTTTGCTGGTCACAATACCCAAGAAAAACACATGGTTTAGAGCGTGGTTCTAACTTATGAGTGGTATAAGGACGTAACCAGGGGAAACAGATACACCCAAAAATGGCAAGTTTATTGTAATGAGGAGGCTGTTGAAAGAGTTTTTCGTAGGGAGAGCAGAAGTTAAGAGAGAGAGCAGGTTGTCTATTAATAAGATAAACGGCTGTAAGGAAAGCATAAGACCAATATTTAAGAGGCATGGATGCATGGTGAAGTAGGGTGATACCAGTTTCCACAATGTGACGATGCCGACGTTCAGCAAAGCCATTGTGTTCTGGAGTGTGGGGAGGAGTAAGTAAGTGAGAGATGCCACATGTTCGGAGAAAGTTCCCTAAAGTAATGTATTCACCGCCCCCATCAGAGTAGACGGTTTTAATTGTTCGTTGAAAAAAGTTTTCTACAATCTTTTTAAATTGTTGAAAAAGGGACGTGACTTCAGACTTATGAGTCATCGTGTAAAACCAAATGTACTTGGTATAATGATCAATAAAAATAACATAGTAACGAAAGCCATCAACAGATGTAACACGAGCAGGGCCCCAAACATCAGTATAAATTAAATCCAGCGGTCCTGAACTCGTAAGAGATGATGTTGCAAAAGGCAATTTATGGCTTTTATTACTAGCACACGAGACACATAAGGAAATATCTGTTGCAACATTTGGAAAAGAAATACCTAAGGAGGAGAGAATTTTTTTAGTGATTGGGAGGGCAGGATGTCCTAGACGACAATGCCATTTATTAAGGGAATATTTTTGTGTGACATGAACAGAGGGGGACAGTGGAGGGGGCACATCTGGTAAGCTGTAGACGTCTCCTTCATTCATACCCCGTAACAAAATTGCTCCCGTTCGCCGGTCCTTAACAAGACAAAAAGAAGGATGAAACTCAATTAGGACATCATTATCACGACATAATTTGGCAACAGAAATTAAATTGGTGTGAATAGAAGGAACAAAAAGGGTATTGGGGAGAGAGAGAGTGAAGGGTCATATGCCCAACTTGTGCTATCACAAGTCCTTTACCGTTACCAATAACGAGGGAGTCAGTGCCAGTATAATCGGATGCCAAGGTAAGATTGTTCAGGTTGTTGGTGACGTGATTGGTGGCTCCAGAATCAAGTAGCCAACCATTGCGATTGGTGATAGCTGCATTGACTTGGGGAGGATAAGCCTGTTGTTCAAATCGATGCCAACAATTGAGAGCAGAATGATTTGGTTTGCCACAAATTTGACACAAAAGGGCCGGCCCAAAATTACCATTCCCAGGGGTGTTTCGGGCTGATAGATTATTGTTGGAATTTCTAGAATTATTCTGCCCACGTCTGTTGGTGTTTCTGGGCTGACTTCCACCATTATAACGGGCTGGATTAATTTGACGATTGGGCTGGTTGGTAATGTGGGCAGATGGTCCAGGGCCCAATATAGAAGATGTAGAAGTCGGGCCTGGTCCTCTGCGTGCAGCAAGTGCGACCGACTCCCCAGCTATTTGACGAGGCTGTTCTTCAGCGATTTTGGCAGCGGTATTAGCGGTGACCACCGTCGCTGAAGATTCCAGAGTCTCCTTCCGTCGCAGGGTTGCCTCGAAGCCAGTAAGCAGGGTATAGATGTTGCCGAAGCTATTATCCCCACAGGTACGGATGGAGTTTGTGAAGGATTCAAACTCAGGTCTGAGTCCTTCCAAGGCTTGAAGGACGAAGTCATCATCATCAACAGGACGGCCGGCCTTAGCTAATTCGTCGGCGAGTGTACGGAGATGATGAAGATACTCACCGACTGCCTTAGATCCCTGTCGAGTATGGCGGAAGATATCCTTCATATTGCGGATTTGAGCTGCTGACCGGGTCCCATAAAGTTGCTCCAGAGTTTTCCATACCGCAGCAGAGGTACGGGCAGACCCGACCAAGGGTTTGCACGCCGAGCCCAAGGAGGAGACAAGAGCATGCCGGAGGAGACGGTCTTGCCGATTCCACCGGAGATGCTCTGCGGCGTCACTGGGAGGTGGTGGAACAGCACCATCACTGATGTACTGGTCAAGATGAGAGCCTACCAAGAGATCAAGGACTTGGTCACGCCATATCAGGTAATTCGTCCCATCAAGTTTTTCTGGGAAGTGGCTAGGGTTGAGTATGATCAAGCCATCTGGGGTGAGGGGGTTGACAACTGTGGTAGAAGGAATTGTAGAAGAAATGGCAGGCTGCCCATCTGGGGAATTTGTACGGTCCCCTTGCTGAGGGGGGTCATCTGCCGCCATAGGGGAAGAGGGATGGCTGGTTAGAGCTCGGGAGGCTCTGATACCATGATAGAGAAGGGAGAAACGATATTTGAATTTATTCTTAATGATTAGAATGAGTTACAATAGCTGCTATTTATACAAGTAGTAATCTCATCTATATGGTAAGTAATAATACAATATTAAATGATAATGATATGTAACGGCTAATATGATATGTAACAGCTAATCTATTTTAAATTCAATTATTCCTTTCCTTCAATACTTTAGCCTATATAAAGCCCCCAATTCATCAAACAAGATCATCATTCCGTTCTTGAAGATTAAATTTCAGTTTTTATATTTCCTTTTTGCATTTTCTTGAAGTGTTGGAGAAGAAGCCATTTCTCTCCTCTACAATTGGTTCTAGGTATTATTTCTTGTATGTTATTGCATTTCATTGTTCTTAGTTACACTTTTGTAATTAATATGAGCATTGGAGGCTAAGTTCTTAGCTAAGGCTAGGGATGAACTTCTATGCCCACTAGGTGTTTGATAAAAGTTCTAAACCAATAAATTGTGATTTATCCTTTACATTTTGATTGTTTATGACTATGGTGTACAATATAGAAGTATGTTAAACTTAGTTTATGCTTGCAATTAACGTTGAGGTCTAAACTATGAACATTAAAGGATAAACATATATATTACCGAGAATAGAAATATATCCGGTATTATATGATACGGGTGTGATGTCTTGATATTCAACGGGGTTTTCGGTAGATGAATGTAAGCCGTAACGAGACTTACACGTAACAAAAACCACGCTCTCGCTGCCTTAACCGGAGTTGAGAATATATTAGCGACATCGTATTCATAATTTTTGGTAAAGAACTAATATTCAACCCTATTAAAGCATTTAAGTGATTCCCGAAGCCTTAGTTGTTGTTATCAATCACTTTAATCAAATTAATTTAAGTTATATCTCTGAAAAATTAAAAAGAAGAACCAAGTTGTTGTTTTCATAACAACACACAACTCAAAATCCATGCACTTTACTCATTTATTTATTTAAAGTCGTCTACTCTCAGACTAAATTAAACAACGTTTCCCTGTGGATTCGACCCGGTATTTTACCGGAATTTATTACTATATCGGCACTTGTACACTTGCAAGTTCAAACCGATCACAAACTTATGCTAATTTATATATATTGAAGATATGGATCACTCAACTGATAAAGAGCTATGTCTGATAGACAGCGCCACAATGCACACCATTTTGAGGAATAAAATATATTTTTCTCAAATGACTTTAGTTGAAGCTAAAGTCAATACAATATCAGGTGTTGCGAAGTTCATTGAAGGCTCTGGGAAAGCATATGTGATGCTCCCTAATGGGACAAAAATAATTATAAATGACGCTTTATACTCCAGCAAATCGCGGAGAAATTTATTAAGTTTTAAAGATATGCGTCAAAATGGTTATCACATCGAAACCATGAATGAAAATCAAAAGGAATATCTTTGTCTTACGACAACTAAATCTGGCACTAAATATATTTGCGAAAAAATGCCAGCTTATTCCTCAGGACTATATTTCACTTATATTAGTCCATTCGAAATAAATTTGGTTTCTAACGAAAAGTTAGATGATCAGAAAACATTCATGTTGTGGCATGACCGTTTAGGTCACCCAGGCCAAGTAATGATGAATAAAATCATTAAAACTTCACTTGGACACCCATTAAAGAATATCAGGGTTCCATTATCAAGTGATTTTCCTTGTAAGGCCTGTTCTCTTGGAAAAATGATCATCAGGCCTTCTATGAACAAAATTGCAACTGAATCACCTGCATTTTTAGAAAAGATTCAAGGAGATATTTGTGGGCCGAAAGCCCCGCCATGTGGACCATTTTGATATTTTATGGTGTTGATTGATGTTTCAACACGTTGGTCACATGTTAGTCTTTTATCGACTAGAAATTTAGCATTTGCTCAAATTATACGATTAAGAGCTCATTTTCCGGATCATTCTATAAAGAGAATCCGAGTTGATAATGCAGGAAAATTTACATCTCAATCATTTAACGATTATTGTATGTCAATTGGGATTGATGTGGAGCACCCTGTTGCTTATGTCTATACACAAAATGGTCTTGGTGAATCTTTGATTAAATGATTACAATTAATCGTTAGACCATTATTAATGAAGTGTAATTTACCTTCATCAGTTTGGGGACATGCTATTTTGCATGCAACAAATTTAATTCGGCTTAGAGCGACTGCATATCATGAATATTCCCCAATGCAATTAGTTACTGGACAAGAGCCAAACTTAGCACACATAAAGATATTTGGTTGTACTGTTTATGTTCCGATTGCTCCACCTCATCGTACAAAAATGGGCCTACAAAGAAGGTTGGGAATTTATGTTAGATTTGAATCTTCCTCAAATATCTTGAACCGATGACTGGTGACTTATTCACCGCACGGCTCGCTGACTGTCATTTCAATGAGACAGTATTCCCAAACTTAGGGGAGAAACTAATAAATCGGACCCAAGTACGAAAGAAATAACATGGAATGCAATAGGATTATCACACCTTGATTCTAGATCAAATATATGTGAGCAAGAGGTGCAAAAGATAATCCATTTACAAAACGTTGCAAATCAGTTGGCTGATGCATTCACAGATACAAGGAAAGTGACAAAGTCACATATTCCTGCTATGAATGCCCCTGCCAGAATCGAAATCCCAGCAGAGAATTCTGAAAATCTCTTGCAAATGACTCTTCTATACGCAAAAAGCATGGCAGGCCACTTGGATTAAAGGACATGAAACCATGAAAAACTAAAAGGCAAGAATTGATCTGTGATGTCAAAGATGTTCATCCTTCTGAACAAGAAAATGAACAATTTGAAAATATTGGCATAGAAAATGATATTAACAAATCAAACATCTCAAATAATGATCCAACTTCCTTAAATGAGGAAGATATTCCTGATAATGATAGAAACGTTAATAATTATGAAATTTCAATAAATTACGTTTCTACTGGAATGCAATGGAATCAAAAAGATATTGATATTAATGAGATATTTGTATATGCCGTTGCTACGAATGTTATGAATGAAAACAATGACAATGAGCCAACATCAATTGAAGAATGTCGGAAATGGCATGATTGGCCAAAATGGAATGAAGCTATTCAGGGTGAATTAAAATCACTTGAAAAACGTGATGTTTTTGGACCGATGGTACCTATGTCAAAAGGTGTAAAACCTGTGGGTTTTTAAATGGGTATTTGTGCGTAAACGCAATGAGAAAAATGAAGATGTTAGATATAAAGCCCGACTTGTTGCCCAAGGTTTTTCTCAAATGCCGAGAATTGATTATGAAGAAACCTATTCTCCAGTAGTAGATGCAACTACATTAAGGTTTCTCATTGGCATGTCTGTTTTTGAAAGGCTGCAAATGCGCCTAATGGATGTAGTGACTGCATATTTATACGGTTCACTCGATACAGACATTTATATGAAAGTTCCCGGTGGATTTAAAGTGCCTGAAACTTATAGCTCGAAACCTCGAGACATGTTTTCCATTAAATTACAAAAGTCATTGTATGGACTAAAACAATCTGGACGAATGTGGTATAATCGTCTTAGCGAATACCTTCTCAAAGAAGGATATAAGAATGATCCAATTAGTCCATGTGTTTTCATTCGGCGATCTAATTCGGGATTCGCCATAATTGCAGTATATGTTGATGACTTAAACATTATTGGAACTCCCGATGAAATTGAAAGTACTGCAAAATATCTTATGAAAGAATTTGAAATGAAAGATCTCGGGAGAACATAATTTTGTCTCGGACTTCGAATTGAGCATTTGAAGAGTGGAATTTTCATCCATCAATCCAATTACACCGAGAAAGTTTTGAAGAGATTCTATATGGACAAAGCTCATCCGTTGACCTCACCAATGGTCATTCGATCTCTCAACATACACGATGATCCATTCCGTCCACGAGAAAACGGAGAAGATATACTCGGTCTCGAAGTACCATATCTAAGTGCTATCGGAGCTTTAATGTATTTAGCTAATAATACTAGACCATATATTGCATTTTCTATAAATTTATTAGCTAGGTACAGTTCATGTCCAACAAGACGTCATTGGAACGGGATCAAACACATATTCCGTTATCTCCGTGGTACAGTAGATCTTGGCCTATTCTACCACAAAGATGCAAAAGCCGCTTTAATCGGATATGCAGACGCTGGATACTTATCAGATCCTCAAAAGGCAAAATCACAAACCGGGTACGTATTTACTTATGGTAACACTGCAATCTCATGGAGATCTATGAAGCAGACATTGACAGCTACATAATCAAATCATTCGGAGTTAATTGCATTATATGAAACCGGAAGAGAATGTGTGTGGCTGCGGTCTATGATTCAACACATCCAAAATGAATGCGGTATGAAGCCTGTTACTTACCACCCAACTGTGATCTACGAAGACAACACTGCGTGCATAGCTCAAATTAAAGAAGGCTACATCAAAGGAGATAGAACGAAGAATATATTCCCAAAATTTTTCTCTACTCACGACCTTGAGAAATAAGAGACGATCAACTTTCAGCAAATCAGATCCAGTGAAAATCCAGCCGATCTCTTCACCAAATCTTTACCCCCGAAGAAGTTCATTGAACTTGTACACAAAAATCAGCATGCACCGCCTTCAAATTTTCTGTTAATTTCAGGGGGAGTATTTGAATGCACTGCACTCTTTTTTCCCCTTCATCAGGTTTTTATCCCACTAGGTTTTTCCTGATAAGGTTTTTAACGAGACACTACATCCATATACAACGACATTATAAGTCGTAATTCTTACCCCTTAAACTTTAAATTTTTCATAAATAAATCTTAACATAACAAATATCTATTCAAGGATGAACATTCAAGGGAGAGTGTTGAAAATTCCTGAGAATGACAAGTGTGAATGTTTCATCCTTATCATCAGGACACTAATCCAATTCCAGTCCTTGTAATAGACAGATGTTTAGGTTTAATGTTGTCAGCAAATTATGTAGAATCATTCCTAGATGATTCATCCCAAGTCTGGTTAGTATAAATAGGGTATTCAATCCTTTGTAAATTCATTCAAGAGAATTCAGAAAATCTCATATATTAAGAAGAATTAATTTGGAGCTTATTAATAATATATCTATCTCTTTAATCTGTTGTTGATCTTCTTCACTTTTCAATAATTTTTTTAATATTTAGGTAGTTGTATTTTAGAAAATAAATTAGTATTGCCTCAATGGAAAAGAAAAAGTGCCCCAATGAAAAAATAGAGTGTCCCCATTAACTCTTATATTTGTACACGTATTGAAGCCCACTATCAAAGCCGAACGGATGATCTAAAGATTATCTGCTGTTTTTATTGGATATCTCTCAAGTACTCTTTCATCTTCTTTAGTATTTTGCTTTCGCATATTTTTGTGTTCTTTCTTTTTATATTTAGTACTACGTACTTTTTTATTGTAATTTCAAAATTTTAATTTGTATGTATTTCACCTATAAATAATTGTCTTCTTTTCAATTTGGGTTGTTTCAAAATAATTGCCTTTTTATTTTTGACTTTCTAAAAATTATGTGTTTCATACTATTTCGATTTTGTACTTATATGTCAGTCAATTCTTTTATTTTTTCAAGTTTATAAGTATACAAATTCAAAAAAGAGCATTGTGTGTTTTAAATTTGATGTATATTTAAACAATATTTGTACCGTTCTATTTAGCGGATGCCCCCAATAGCATTTTTTTCTGGACCGGACACTGTCTCAAACACAAAATTCCAACAAAGACAACCATTATACTATTCGTCCAATCCCATAAACTAACTTACAGTTTCAAGTTTAGAAGAGAAACCCTCTGGGCAGGCAGTGATGTTTGCTACTTCCTCAGTATTTTTTACTGACAAAGTAATATGTGATGTTTGCTACTTCCTCAGTATATTTTTATGGATTTTTACGGAGTATTTTTTATTAAATTTTTTATTTGTATTTTAATTTTATAAATATTTCATTATTTTTTATTATTTTCCTACGATTTTTATTAATTTATTATGAATTAACACATTCCATTATGAATTAATACCTTTAGGGATATTTAGGGTAAAAGATTCATGGTTAGCCCTTTATATGTATATATATATATATATATATATATATATATATATATATATATATATATATATATATATATATATATAGGGGAAAGATCAAGTACAAAGTGTGCTTATTGTGCAAATATTTGTACGATGCACCTTGACGTTATTTGCATTGCATATTGAAGTTCAAAGTATTGCACATTATAAAGTCATAAAAATAGCAGTTGCACATTAAAGTGCAACGAGTTGCACCCTAAAAAGTTGAGTTTTATTACAAAAATGTCACCTTGCCTTTATGTCCTTTGGATCAACTCATCGGACGGTCAAGATGAGTTTGTACTTTGTAAATTAAGAAGGTTTTGTATTTGATCTCTATTCTATATATATATATATATATATATATATATATATATATATATATATATATATAGATATATATATAGGTTCAAGTGAGAAAACCATCTTAGGAGAGAAAAAAGAATGCATCACAACCATTATATATATATATATATATATATATATATATAATATTAGTCCTATTTTTTATTTTTAGGCAAATTTTTGGAAACCTATTTACGTAGTAATTAATTAACCTAATGTTTTAATAAAAGTAGGTTTCCAAATTTTACATTGGCTTTGCGATACAATCCTGAAGGAATTCAAACTCCACCTTCAAATCTATAAAATCACATGCCCCATAATCGTCCCCGAATCCCTTAAACTAATTTGAAGTTTCAAATCCGAAGTGAATTGAATAATAATCATGTCTTCTACTTCAGAGAAGAAAGTTGTGATCCTGAGGAGCTCCGACGGCGAGGAGTTCCAAGTCGACGAGTCCGCGGCTATTCAGTCCGTCACCATAAAGAATATAATCGAAGAAGATTGCGGCGGCGGCGTTATCCCTCTCCCGAATGTCGACGCCAAAACTCTGGCGAAGGTTATAACCTATTGGAAGGAACTGGCCGCGGCTAAGGACGCGGCCAATATGAAGGAATTCAATGAGAAATTCATGGCGGAGGAGGAACAGGATTCGGTGGTCGCGCTAATCATGGCGGCTAATTACCTGGACACGAAGCCGCTGTTGGACATTCTGTGCCAGAGGATCGCCGATACGATTAAAGATATGTCGCCGGAGGAGGTACGAGCGTTTTTCAATATCGAGAATGACTTCACCCCTGAAGAAGAGGCCAAACTCAGATCGGAGCATGCTTGGGCTTTCGAGTGATTATTTGATTTTATTTTGAATGTGAATGATTATTTTTTTACTGAATTTAATTCAACGTATCTTTTTCTTAATGGAATTTAATTTCTTATTCTCGGATTATGTTTGTTTATATTAAGAGCAGTACTTGATGAACACAACTTTTTGTATACTCTTCTATGTATACATCTAATTTCTAAATTTTCTGAATAAGTTTTCGGTGTACACAAACAACAAACAATCAGATAATATAAACAAAAAGTACACTTTTTGTGTGGGGATCCGGAACCTCTGCCTTGTTTTACCATAAGGTAGGGTGTCCGGCCTTCTTAAGCCGTCCGATCAATGAATAACCAACGGCCGAAAATCTTGGAGCTCCGCATCTCGAGACGCCTGCTTCCCCTTCTGTCCGTCGGATGCCGCACGGCAGAGGATCTGAATCCTTGTGTGGGACTAGATAAATTTTTCTTATATATTCAGGGGTGGATCCAGGAATTTAGATTAGACTGGACTGGAGAATAATTATACTAGACTTAAACATTAGAGAGGTTGGCTAAATATGACAAATGAAAAATGTACACTAAAAAATTGAAAACATTTAAGTTGCCCTAGATTTGAGCCCACTATAGCTTATATGTAGATCCTCTGATATTATTTCTCTCGTTCTCTTGTTCTCCTTTCATTTTATAATTAGAATTTTTTAGGGATTTTTTTACGTTATTTAAATATTTTCTCAGTTGAGGATCTGAGGGACATATTATTGTTTAGTACTATCAATGCCTAAACTATCGACCATGCGACATAACATCAAGAATTTTCTTTGAAAGGAAAAAATCAAATATATTAATTGCTGGTTAATTCAAGCAATTGTTCGCTAAGCTAGTTGTTTCGAACTACAAGTTAAACTTACATCGAAATAACCACTAGCCGCATTGAATAATACGGACATAGCTAGCTTATGGTCACACAATTTGCAGATCGTTTACAAAACTGAGCAACAAACCTAACATCATTCTGAAGAATGTGTCTAATATCATCGATAATAGTATCAACATATGAACTTCATGAGCCTTTTTCCTATCATGTCATGATCAGTTTTGCATTTGCTTCTAACTCGATTTAATTCCATTCTTGATCGATTCTTCGCCCATGCGAGCGTTGCTCTAACTCCGAGTGTTGCTGAACACGACGTTCTTTGACCTTATCAAATTCATCTATGACAGGCTTAACGTCGATTTTGTTGGCAAATTCCTTTTCAATAAAGATGGTCAAACAATCGGCAAGAAATTCATCATTCATCTTGTTACGAATTTCATTCTTCATGTGTTTCGTTACAGAAAATGATCTTTCTGTTGTTGCAGTCGAAACAGGTAAAGTCAATACAAGATGAATTAATCTTGTAACCATTTTGAAGTGTTCTTCCTTTCTGGATTTGACCAACCTTTTACTCAACTTCGCAAAAGAATGAACTTGAAACTAAGAATTTTGAACTATGTCAGGTTCATAAAATTGCAACTCACTCTTCAAAACATGCCTCTCGTGAGCCTGAAATTATCCGGATAAAACTCCAAAGCAAGCTTGTAGATATTATCAACATTATATGATTCAAATGAATTTTTTGGATCCCAAGCAACACTAAGTCGAAGCAATTGAACTGATGATTCCTTGAATCTACACTCTAAATTTGTCAATTCAAAGTCAATACTTTGGATGAAAAATTCAAAACGATAATAATGCTCCATATCTACCTCTTTTCGACCACGGCTAAGCTTGCTCATCATGTCAGGCACATTAATTTCATGCTGCAAGCAAAAGTGTCTGACTTTCTCAAACAAGCTCACCCATCCGTCATTTCCAACTTTTGAAGCAAATCTTTAGCGATTTCAATAAAACCAATTAATGCAGATAAGATGTCAACATTATTTCGTTGTAATGCTTGACAAACAAAATCTATTATACACATATCTGCTTCCATTAAATGTAAGCCAAACACAAAATCAAAGCTCTTAACACTAGTGCAAGCACCGTAAGCTTCAATTCGAGCTTTGGGATTTGGACCATCACATGCAATACTCATAAGAACTTTACATGTTGCATTATACATCTCTATCATGCTCAAGATAGAATCATAATGAGAGCCCAAACGAGTATTATATGATCTTTGTAAGGATGACATTTGATTTTTTCCTTGTCCTGAATCCCGCTCACCACGAGCTAACCTGCCAATGACTTCCAATCTATGCGCCTCTTGTAATTATGTGTTTCGCTTTGGTGAAGATTTTAAAATGCTGATAACTTTATCCAACATTGAAAAAAAACTCAAAACTGGGTCACATTGTTTAGCTGAGGAAACCAGAGTCAATTGCAACCTATATATGCGCAAAACAATGCACATAATATGTGTATGGACAATCATTCAAAAATAATGCTTGCAATCTATTCCATTGTCCACACATATTACCTGCACCATCATATCCCTAACCTCGTAACTTTGAACCTGAATATTATACTCAGAAAGAACCGCACTTATTTCATGCTTAAGTGTTTCAGATGAAGTGTTATAAACACCTTTAATAGCAAAGAATAATACCTTCAATGTTCACAAATCTAAGAATAATACCTTCAATGTTCACAAATCTAAGAATAATAGCCATTTGTTCTCTATCATACTCATCTTTACACTCATCTGCAAGTATAGAAAAATACCTATCCCCGATTTCCTCACGAATCATACGCCGAACACGATTAGCTAGATGAGCTAAAAGTTCCTTTTGAATATCTGGGGAGGTATACTTGGCATTCTGTGGAGCATTACTCAAGACAATATCATTCATTTCAGTATTCAATTCCCCGGTATATTTAATCAATTCAATAACATTTCCATGATTGACAGACGTTTCAGACTCATCATGACCCCTAAATCCACAACCTTGTAAAGTTAACCACAAAATACCTTTAATGGTTGTCCTTACACGCAAACGATTATTCACCACTTCTTCTTTACCGATCCTAGCAATGACTTTGTCAATATGTTGACTTGGTTTCATTAAGGACTCCGCAGAAGTCACACTCTTATTATGAGGTGATGAAGATGATGTACCAAGATGCATAAGAAACACACATTCTTTACCATTATGAACTTGTTTCCAACTATCAAAATCAGTAGTCACTAAATCCGAAACACAAGAGGAATGCACAACATCACTGAAGAGAAAGAAAGGAAAACAATATGACTTATGTGTTGCTCGAGAGTATTCCAACCAATTAAATTCATTGAACCAAGTGGCTTAAAAACAACGTATCTTATCTTTGTATTATCGGCCTTTGTAAAAGTTAAGTTTCGGTTGATAAGGTCCAAGCATCAAATAATTAAGTTTGATTAATTTCATCCATTTTCCCTAACGGCCAATCACTTATCATTTTCCATTTTCCCAGATCCCGCTCAATTACAAGTGCATCAGAAACTACTTCCTCTTGAGCGGATGAGATATGAGGAGTTTCAATTGAGAAATTTAACTCTTGTTTATTTGGTGTGCTTGTACTAGGCTTATAAAACGAACGCAGTGTGATTTTTTCCTTTTTGGAAGTAGATTGACTAGTCATACCTACTAAAATTAGTAAAAATGTAAAAAAAAAAAAACTAATCAATATTTTGTTTAATTCATATTAATATTTTAAGAAACTCACAAATAACATTTGACATTCCTAATTTTTCATTTCACAATTCAAAGCACACAAATCAATTGTGACACACTGAGTCACTAACACAAACTAAAATAACAAATAAAATACCTAAATGAAACTAAAAATTGTAATAAAAAAAAAAACGGAAGTCTGAAACTCTTACCTTGGCAGCTTGGTTGTGTCGAGACTGACAGTGTACTCCTCCAGAGAAGTAGACAGCAGCTGGCGAGCAGGAGAGGGTGGGCGTCCGACCTCCAGTAATGAGAACGACGGAGAGGGCAAGCGGTGGTTCAGTGGCGCCCGGCAAACCGGCGATGCGAGTATGGTTGACTTCCGAATTCTGAGGCGTGTGTGAATACGGGATATGCCTATGTCCATCTCTGGATGCTGCAATTCTTTTCTTTAGACAACTAGATTAGCACTCGACTGTTTGTTTGCACTGGGCCAGAATGGTTCTACATTGGGCCGGTTTTTTTTAATTGGGCCATTTCTTAAAAAAAAAAAATTAAAACTATATACGGAGTATATACTTACATTTATTAATTTATTTTTGTATATATTTATTATTCATTATGTGCAAATTTAAGGTCTTAGTCCTTGAAATTAAACTTCATCAATAATATTGTTGGTGTGTACCTACATTGTTTGAATTATGTGGTCGTTTGACTTTGATGAAATGATTTTTCATCAATTCAACATTGTGCATGTCAACTCAAAAGTTGTGTGAATTATGTGGTCCTTCGACTTTGATGGATAGATTTTTTTAATCAATTCCACATTTTCCATGTCAACTCAAAGGAAATTATTGATTTCAGAAAAAAACATAATGTCCAGTAACATTCTCCTTGAAACTCTATAATATAAGGATGTTTTTAACATCATCATACTAGTGAGTTTCAAGGAAAATGTTACTGCACACTATGTTTTTGCATAGTAAATTGTGCAAACTAATGTGTGTGAAGAAAACTTTTAAAATCTTTCAAAATATATATGCTTCCGGTGTGGGACTTCTTATTTATATATTACTCCGTACTACTATAAAGTATAAACTACCATTGCATTATCACGGTAGAAAGGATTGACTAAGGAGGGAAATATGGATTGGGATCCTCTGCCTTAAGGCATGGTGCCTTGCTCTGGACGGCACAGATCGAAAAGCAGCCCTCGAGATTCGTGCAAAAAATGGAGCCCTTCATCTTCAACCCTTCATTTTTTGATCTGATGGATGAAAACAGCCAGGCACCCTCCTTGGCTGTTTAACCTAGGGGTGGGCAAAAATACCGAACCGGCATTATACCGAATCGGACCGGTATGGTACCGGACCGATAAACGGGGTTTGAAACGGATCTCAAAATTTTTTGTCCCGAACCGGTTCCAAACAATGTCATGACCGGTTCTCAAAAAATGAGAACCGGTACCGGACCGAACCGGACCGAAGTATGGTTTATTAAATTTGTACTACTATAGTTTATCTAAAATATATTAATTACTTCATCCGTCCCAAATTGATTTGCAAAGCCAACTTTTTTTTGTCAAAGTTAATGTTAAATTCTTGATAATTAATACAATTTTTAATAATTAAAATTTACATATTTAGAAACCACATTAAAATCTCTCTAAAGTTGCAAAATCCAAATTAAAATATACGAAGTATGGAGTAGTTTTTTTTGAAAGGCCAAATTAGAATATAATTAAAAAGTGAAATTCTAATTAAGTGAATAAAAAGAAATTGTTTGACCAAAAAAAGATTGACTTTGCAAATCAATTTGGAACGAAGGTGGTATGATATATTAAAATTGATAAATTGTGTGGATTTTTGGAGGATGTCTAAACTTTAATTTTTTTCTTAAACACCTGGAAAAAGTGGCATTGTTTGGTATTGGTATGGCATGGTACCGTCCCGTTTGAAAATGGACCGTACCGAACGGGTTTGGGTCTAAGACCGAACCGTACCGAACCGTTTCAATAGTAACGGTACGGGTACGGGTTCGGCCAAATATTGGACCGGACCGGACCGTGCCCACCCCTAGCTTAACCAAGGCAGAGACGCCGGATCCGGGAAATATGGGCATATCTATGTGTTTTGCAATAATTTTAAAAGAGATATGGCTGGGAATCGGATTAAAAGTATTTGTACATACCTAAATAGGACTTCAATGTTTTTTACTCATAAATAGGACCATATTTTCCGTGTGTTCCAAATTTTCGCCCAATTTGTATTTTCTATACCCCTGTCTCATTTTATCATCTCTCTCCCTTGGCGGTCGACACTCCCACGAGATGAGGCACAACAAAGATGAAAAAGATTAGCGTGGTGGTGAAGCTGCAGATGAGGCACAACGAATAAGAGACCATAGAACTGAAACGCGGCAACGGTGGCACAGTGAGTTGGTGAGGCGGCAGCGGCTGCATAGTGACGCAGCGGCAACTTATAGGCGGAAATTCCTGGTTAGGCTCCTCCTTTTTCTTCTTTCTGTTGTGTCTTCTCTTTCTTCATATATGTTGCCCTCCTTTGTTATTTTTTTGCAGTGTGCAAGAAGCTGCCATATCTATTACTACCTCCGTAATCGGTAACTGATATATCTTCCCATTTTAAAAGTAGGTGAGATTAAGAATAGTGAAAGTAGAGATAAATTATTAAGGGTATGATGAGAAAATTATGAAATAGTGTGATGGAATGAAGGATAAATCCAAAAAAGTAGTTGTAATAGTGTATTGTTTTTAAAATTATTGAGAGTATGATGAGAAGATTTGGAAATGGAAAGATATTAGTGTTACGGCTAAAAAGGGAAAGTGAGAAGATATGAATGTTACGGAGGAAGTATCTGTCAGATTTATTCTCTTCTTTCGTCTTCTCTTTTTTCTCTTTTGATTTTCCTTTATTTTTTGTATCCTTGAATTTGTTCTAAACTAATGTTAAATAATAACAAATATACTACTGCTTTTGTCCCACTAACATTGAGATATAAGGAGGCATCATAATTACTCCCTCCGTCCCACTAACAATGGTACAAGAGGGAGTGGCGCACAAATCTATAAAAAGTGGTTTATGTGGTTGATATTGAATTGATAAAGTAAGAATAATTTAGAGCCACAAAAACTTTACCAAATAAGGTATGAGACAATCTTAGTGGGACGGACCGAAATGGTAAAATGAGACAATCTTAGCGGGGCGGAGGTAGTATTAATTAAGAAAAGTGGATTAATGTGATTGATACCGAATCGACAAAGAAAAAATAAAATAAGAATGACTAAAAACCACACAAACCTTACTAAATTTTTTATGAGACAATCTCAAGGAGATTAAACAAAAAAGAAAGATGTGACAATCTTAGCGAGTCGGAGGGAGTACATATTTACTAAATTCAGATTGGGTTAAAAATATTTCCCAAAGTGTTGTTGGAATAAATTAGGGTTAATCAAAGCTACAACGGCACAAGGAGGACGAGAAAAGCATACATGGGTCGTCTCATTAAGTAAAAATTGTTATTTTTTAAAGTGCTATAACTTTTTTATTTGTACTGTGATTGTTATAAAATATACGGAATATATTAAAGTTCATAACTTTTTATTATCTTTCATATGACACCAACATTGCATATATAAAATAAAATAATACTACGGAGTAGCAATTACGTACTTTAGAAATATTTGTTTTTAACGTGCCGTGATTTTCTTATTTGTATTTTGATTGTTACAAAAAAAATATCAAAATTCATAATTTTTTATTATCTTTCATATGACACCAATATTGTATATATAAAAATAAAATATAATTTAGCACTTTAAAAGAAATATTTTCCAAAGTGCATGAACTTTTTTATCTATATTACGATTATTACAAAAAAATCATAACTTTTTATTCTCTTTCATACGACACCAATGTTGCAAAGTTATATTGTTGCAATATTGATAAATTATACTCCGTACATGCAATATTGTTGTTATACGAAAGATATTAAAAAGTTAAAAATTTTGATATATGTTTTGTAACAATCAAGTTAAAAACGTTATATCACTTTTAAAAATAGGATTTTTTAATTAATGGGATCTAAGTGAGGTTTTCTCCTGCTCCTTGTGGTGAATATTCTGTGTAAGCCTCCACTTCACGTGAGCCGCCACTTCAACATCGCAATTCCCTTAACTCCATTTTATTACAACAGTATTTTGAGAAATACTTTTAACGCAACTTTAATATCGTTGATACTTATTCTTTGGTAAATATTTTTGATAAAATTGTCAAATAAGTTCATGTACTTTTGTTCCATGTACTTCTACGAAAAAGTCAATTGAGTCCTATTACTTTTAAGCAAATCAATTAGATCAATGTATCTATTCTCCCGGTGATGATCCGGTTTTGCCCGTTAACGAGTGCAGTGACGTGGACGTCCAGTTGGGTCTTTTTTTTTTACTGTTTTACATTATTTTTTATACTTTTTCGTTGCTCACCATTCAACTAATGGAAGGATATAGAGGCTGAAGAAAACAGAATTCAACTTTAAAAATATTCTTGCTCCACTAATTTTGCTATTTATCTGTTTGTGGGCGTCGTGCGTGCAACCCAGGTGTTCTTTTTCGGCCCAAATTAATCGTTTTCCATTTAAACACTCCTTTAAGGAATCGTGGGCCTTCAATACTTCTCAATAATTCTCAAATGTGTCTTGAGTCCTCCCGATTAATTCTCCAATGCCGGTGTCGGGCTCAATTTCCTGATTTTAATTCTAAAAACACCAAGAAGGTGTTTACTTCGCTGCTAAAGTCATAGTTATGTTAGTAAGACAGGTGAAGTAAAAATGCATGTCGTTTAAAAAGCTGCTTACTAACTAAAAGAGGTGCTTAAAGTCCCGCTTACTAAGCATACCACCCCTCATGTATTAATTAAGCGGCACTTTAAGCTTTTTCAGTTTCCGAATTTACTCTTACCCTTTGCCTTTACCCTATTGTTACCGCCAGTGGCGGACCCAGAAAAACATAGTCACGGGGTCCCTACTATAACGTTTTTTAATTAATTAATATAAATTTAATTAAACAAAATTAAATATTAAAGAAGCATAAAACATTTCATAATTCGTACATCATCAAAACTTTAAGATAATGTAAAGCAAAAAATAAATAAAAAGGGAAATCATGATCGCGAGGTTGAAACTGCCCTTTTTGAAGGCAACTACGGCGTACCTTGTCTTGAAAATTAGGATGAAAATCAGCGATTTTTTCTCAAACCAGGATCAACTTTCCAAGATTCAAAATTGTTCAGGTAGATTATAAGCCAAATTAGTTCCACTTTCAGCCATTACTTGATGCAATTCTTCATTTACTAATAATGAATAATTAACATTTGAATTACTCTCGATACTCCGAATTTCTTTGAAACTGGGTACACTACCGTCTACCGAAATATTTTTTATCATATATCGTAAAATATTGAGAAAACATTCATAAACATATAAATGTATTGATCTAATCTTAATGTCTAAAGAAATTTTAATAATTAATCTAAAAAATGAATTATGCAAAGGTCAAAGAGTAAACCAAAAGAAACTAGGCGAGCGTTGGATGCTATGGTCTGTTAATATAAAACTACTACGTAGTAAGTTTGAAAAATAGTAAAAATGTTGAAGAGGGAATCGAACCCACTACCTTAACACAAACAAGAGTCTTACTATCACGCATGCAACCATTGGACAACTCTGGTTTCTTTATACGTACATAGCTTTTTATGTATATGTACAATTATTAATCAATTTTATATCAAATATATGTAATATATAGGTATTTTTGGAAGTCCACGGGGTCCCGGGACCCTTAGTGGGTCCGCCATTGGTTACTGCCCTACCCACTACCCCCACTACCCCGACCCCACCCCGACCCGAACCCACCCTACCCACTACCTCCATCCTCGTACATTACCCCTTACCCCTACCCCTTATCACCCCTACCCCACCCCTACCTCGGCCCCACCCCAATCCCGACCCCACCTACCGCCATCCTACCCCCCACCCCATCCTCTTTCATACCCCAGCCCCTACCCTACCTTACTCCGACCCCACACTACCCTCACTCTTACCCCTAAGACCCTACCCCCCACCCCCTACCACTTGCCCCTACCTCGGCCCCACCCCGATCCCAACCCCACCCTACCGCCATCCTACCTCCACCCACCCCCCCTTTACCCTTTATAACCCTACCCACCCCTTACCCTACCCCTACCACATGCCCCTACCTCGGCCGCACCCCGATCCCGACCCCACTCTACCACCATCTTACTCCAACCCCTACCCTACCCTACCTTACCCCGACCCCACCCTACCCACTATGCTCCTCCCCCCACCCTTACCCCTAACCCCGACCCTACCCCCTACCACTTTCCCCTACCTCGGCCCCACCCTGATCCTGATCCTGACCCCACCCTACACCACACCCCCCTAGCCCTTACCACCCTACCCACCCACCCCGGTCCATTTACCTCACCCTGCCCTGTACCTTCCCTTTACCCCCTACCACCTTCCCCTACCTCGACTCCACCCTACCCCATCACATCCACCCCTACCTCCATCCCTTAACCACCCTACCCTCGACCATAACCCCATCCCCACCCCACCCTCTTACCCTGCCTCGACCCTCCGCCGACCTCAACCCCGACCTCACCCTTACAAGTAGGGTAGTTTTTAGGGGTATGGGTGGGTATGAAGGGTTGTAGGGGAGTTGGGGTAGAGGGTAAGATCGTGGTTAGGGTAGGGGTAGGGGTCAAGGGTGTGGAATTGGGGTAGGGGGTCAATGGTGTGGGGGGGGTACTGGGTGTAGGGCGGGTTAGGGGGTATGGGTACACGTACGAGGTGACCTGACATATTATATTATATACTTGTGTTCATGAATGTTTTTGTGTATATATATGAATATGGTTATTTTGGACATTTTAATGTTAAAAGGTGTTTTAAACCCTTTGAAGTAAACATGAACTTACAGCATTGCTTATTTTATGTGCCGCTTATTAACGCGGGTCTTGATAAGCACCGTTTAGTAACCCGTGAAGTAAACGTGTCCCAAATGCAAACAGAAACCCGGTAAACTATGACTTGAGCTAATTTGACACTTTGGGACACATTTAAGTTAGGAAAACTAATAAAAATCAATCCCAACACGGATCAAATGCGTGTTGAAATACGGATTTATCAAATTCCTCCACACTTAAGCTGTTTGCTTGTTCTCAATCAAAATAAACTTCGGGGCTTATGATAATCATCACACGACATTAATAAACATCAGCACACACAGGTAGTTAAAGGGATACTCACAAAAAAGACGGAATAAATTAAGAAAAATATTCCTTAAACTACCTCTTTATACTCTGGCTAAAATTACCGACAAAAATAATCACAACATCCTTGAAATTAAAGCAGCACACACAATTAATCTTGTTCTTGATCAAAAGGACATGCGAGGGTGATGGTGAATGGTGAAAAAGTGTCTTTCTTTGTGAGTTTGGAACAACCTAACAACAACTCAATGTATTCGGGAGCTTCAGAGTTATTCTTACAAAAAAGGAATTCAACAAGACACTAAATAGGAACTATCATTTATCTCTATGCAAGAAGTAGACACGGTGTATAACTAAGCTAAATTGTCCCTGCACATTGGTGTTTTGACGTATACTTGAAGTACGTGAAGAACTAATGCTAGAATTGCAAGTCTTCAAGTCCAATTTAATTCAATTTATTTTTCCTTGTAATGTTGGCAAGAGAACGTCATTTCTTTCTAAAGTTCCCCAAGTCTCATCTTATTGTGCAAAACACTTACGCTTTTTGACTGGGTCTTCCTTTCTCTTTTTCGCAAGGTAAGAGGTCTAGCTATATTAATTAATTTTTTATTCTTCATATTTTTACTAGACATTACCCCATTCTAATATCGGCCTCACCAAGAAAAGTTTAGCAATTACGCTCATTAAACAGGTGAATCCATGCCTACGATGCATCCTCAAAATATGAAATTCCTAAAAACTGACTGCTCTTACCCCATTTGAGTTGGGCATAGGAACAATGTCAAAATTGGATCTCATATAGCAAAGACTGCAGTGGTGCACTAATTATCAAAATATCCATCTTTTTCTCAACAAATGCCATTAGGTGGCACAGATTCTTAGATTCTTTAAACCACGTAGAATTCACGTGGTCTTCATGAACCTCATCAGCAACCAAGGATAGAATGACCATCCCATCCTCTGGTTCAAAATACATCACAAACACATCCTTTCCTCGCTCAAATGTACCATGGTCGGAGCACCTACTCTTGACTCAATCTTACTCTTCACGACGGCATCCCAACTCTTATTATCACTACTCTCATTAATATCTTCCAGGAAGTTGTGATCATTCTCCACACAAAAAGGAATATCATCATCAAGGAGTGAACCAAAGAAATCCAAATCTGGAATAACGTAAGAGTGGATCGTTGCATGTGTACAAGAGGGGTAATCTTGCATGTGGAGCGGGACTTCTTCATTATGGACATCATTCTTCTCACTACCACTCTCTTGGAGCTCGTGATTATCTTCTCTCAACTCATCTTCAAAACTCAAACCTACGTCAGTAGTTGCATCAACGTCATGACTTGTCTGCTTCATGCCCTCGTCAGGGGTTGAGACTAATGGGAAATCAAACGAATATATGGAGAGTTTCTATATGAAAGTCACGGTGATCTGTGTCTTCATCAATTTCAGCTTGTACCGTTTGAAACTTTTGCAGTATTGCATGAATTCTTTTTGTTAAAGTTCAAAGAGAGGTGGAACTTCCAAAACATCGGGAAGTGTATCATCCATCATATTCTCATCATCATAGTCTGACTCACTCTCATAATCATCCTTATTGGTCTCCTCAAATTGGGCTTCTGCTAGCTGACCCACCTCATTGTTTAGATTCTGAATTTGGGTTGTGAACTGCGTGAGTATCTCTTCCAAGTTAGACAACCTCTCTGAAATTGTCTCCAGAAGTTGATTTTGTGACTCATTACTCGGCAAGGATGTAGGAATGGGTGAAACATTTGTGTTCGGAATTTGTGGGGAGGACGAAGAGGGGTATGCAATTGCCTAGTAAGGATGGTCGTGTGGAGGTTTAACGGGACAAATAGCCAAATGGTTACATCCTCCACAAAAGGAATAAATGTTATTCTTAGGCAGAATATGATACAATTCCTAAGGAGTTTTAGTTTGGAGAAGAATGGAGTCCGGTTTTACCCAAGGGTATTGTGGTGAAGGATAATGATGAGAAGACTGATATTGGAAGGGTTGGGTAGTTGGAGGGTAAGCATAAGAAGACTGAATATTTGCGGTGTATAAGAGTAATCTTGATAAGGAGAATTGTTGGTACACGAGTTGGGCGGCCTTGACTACATTCAAAAATGGTTGACCGTGGCAATCAATGACGTATTCATTGGGATTAATGCTAGCTAATTAAATCTGGACAGTTTTATGTATATAATTAGAGTAGTTATTGTAATTATGACATAGGTTACTCAAAGGGCTGGCCAGAATTGATGATGCAATAATGACGATATTGATGTCGTCGTAACGGTCGGACATGTCGTCGTAACGGTCGGATCATGTCGTCAACGGACAAAAGTGCATTAAATGTATCTCTTATAAATATCTAGAGGCTCTATGTAATCAGGACATTCAGTTACGAATACACATACATTCAGTCTCTACATTGTAATTCAAAAGCATATTGTGAAGATCCTTCTTCTTGATCATCATATATCAAATTCCTTTCTTTACCAATTCTTCCATAGTTGATTCTATATTGCTTGATTCCCATTTTTTACTCCGTTCTAGGATAAATTATTTCTTGTTTAAACAATTGGCGCCGTCTGTGGGAAATTCTTGCAAAACAAGAATCAACGATGGCCGGAAGCTCTAATCCCCTATTTGATGAGATGCAAGCGCAGCTTGATGCTGTCCGAAAGGAGCTCCGCGCGGCCAAAAGTGCCGAAGCGGCACAATTGGAAGCCCTCCGGGAAGAATTACGTGCGGCCAAGGAGGCTAACCAGTCGAAGGAGGATACTCAAATCCAGCTAGAGGCCGTAAGAGAGGAAATGCGTCAACGAATAACTCTTCTCCAAGGAGAAAATGACGCCTTGAGATCCCAAGTTCAATCGGTGGCGTCCATAGCGTCAAAATCACGAAAAGGGAAAGAGGTAATGACTGCCGCATCAAAGTTGGGCGTAGATTCCATACCAGTCCCAACCTCAACAGTCACATTCACATCTGAAGCTTTCCCGGGACTTTCAAACTTTGATCCATATGCTAAAGGTGTCCCGGCGATCTCGCAGCTCATACCCTACGAACCTCTTGTCCCAGCGACAACTCCAGAAGCAAGCATCCCCATGTGCTTCTTCCCGGATTCATTGCGAACCAAAACGACGACATCGGGGATGCAGACCGTCAACCAGCAGATGCCGATCCCTATCCCCGTGTCGACTTCAACGGAGCCCTTCATTCCCCTTTCGCTGGCCGGTTCAACAGGTGCAAGGGGGCAATCATCTCGTCCTGCACCACTCCCCAGAAGGAACGCGTTTCGCAATTTGTTTGCTGAACATCAAGGACGACACATTTCCGAGCGTGACGACATGATCGGAGATGTCGACTTCAGCAATCCGAGACAACAGCATCCGGAAACTATCGTCATACGTTCGCCATCCGAACAGAGGGTGTCTCAGGCGGGAGCAATTTTCGGAGCAGGAGGTCCCCAGATGCATATAGACATGGCGGAACCGTTGGCCTTTATCATGCAAGAATTGAAAGAGTTGCGAGAAAAGTATAACGGCATGCCAGGGGTTCCTCGTCCTCTTGACATGGCAACACGAACTTGCTATGCGGATTCTCCATTCGGACGACATATAACAGATGTCGAAATCCCAAAGAAATTCGCAGTCCCACCTATGAAATTGTTCGACGGAACCACAGATCCGGTAGAGCACGTCGCTCAGTACAAGCAACGGATGTTAGCTATTTCTGTCAGGCCGGATCAACGGGAAGCGTGCATGTGCAAGGCGTTCGGGACAACACTGACGGGTCCAGCGTTAACATGGTTCGTCAACTTGCCGAATGACGGCATCGACTCCTTCGCGGATCTGGTTAACTTGTTCACCCAGCAGTTTGCGAGTAGTCGAGCATTGGAGAAGCAAACCAGTGACTTATATCGTGTAGTACAAAGACATAACGAATCCTTACGTGACTACTTGCATCGATTCAACAAGGAGAAAGTGTCGATTCCGAGATGTGACACGCCAACGGCTGTAGAAGCTTTCAGAAGAGGATTGCGCGAAGACTCAGACTTGTATAGGGAATTGACCAAATTTCCTTGCAAGACGTTTGAAGATGTCCAAGCCATGACTTTGGCTTTCATCCGGCTCGAAGAGGACGAACAGTCCCGACTTCGTGCGATTGGCTATGAAGGAGGACAGCGGAAGGCCAGCACCTCCAGAAAACATGATTATAGGGCTGGAAAGCCTTATGCGAAGAATGAAGAACGGCACGTTGCTTCGACGACTTCCTGGCTCGACGATCTGCCGCCTGCCATTCCGACATATTGTTTTAATGTCACTACAACTGGACTTATCAATGCTTTGGACAAATTGGGAGACAAGGTTCGGTGGCCCAGAAAGTCTGACAAACCCAATGGGCGACGGGATCCTAGCAAGAGATGTGACTTCCATGACGACATCGGGCATAACACAGAGGATTGCGTCGCTTTGAGGGAGGAGGTCGCCTACCTCCTGAGGAACGGTTATCTGACGGAAATCATGTCGGAGCAAACGAAATCAATGTTAAAAAGAGATCCGAAGTCATCCACAGAACATCAACGACCTCCTACACCTATAACACCTCAAAAGGTAATCAATTTCATTAACGGTGGTTCTGATTTATGCGGACTAACCTATTCTGCAGCCAAGAGACAGGCTCGGGAGTACTCCCGAGACAAGTCGTCGCAGGTACACCAAGTCGTCCGAAAAGGTGAAGCTTGGAAAAATGCGCCCATCACCTTCGACGAATCAGATCATACAAGTCCTACTGATGCCCATCATGACACTCTAGTCATTGCCCTTAGGGTGGCCAACTGCGAGGTGAGACGAGTTCTGGTTGACAACGGCAGCACCGCCAATATCACAACTTTGAAGACGTTGGAGCAGATGGGGTACAAGGAAGAAGACTTAGCTGCTTCCGGCTCCACTCTTGTCGGATTCAACGGCGAGCCCAGTCAAACAATCGGTAATGTATCTTTACCCGTACATGTTGTTGGTCTTAATTTGCAGGTAAAGTTTGATGTTGTCCAAGACTTGCCCGCTTACAACATGATTCTTGGAACACCTTGGCTTCACCAAATGGGAGCGATCCCTTCAACTTACCATCAAGTGGTAAAAGTTCCAACACCGTGGGGGGTGCAGTCCATTCAGGGTGATAGGGCCACCGCCAAGTCGTGTTACCAAACAGCGATGAAGTCGACCGCTTCTGCTACAACATCCGCATAGCAATCAAAGGGCGACTTTATTCCGGTTGGGGAAAATGGCAGCGAAACAAAGGACATCAGCATTGATTCAAACCATCCGGATAGAGTCGTCCGCATCGGGGGCAGCATGCCGATTCAATTGGAAGAAGAACTTGTAATCCTACTCAAAGAACATAAAGACGTCTTCGCTTGGGATCATGACGACATGACGGGTATCGATCCGCAAGTAATCACCCACAAACTTAATGTCAACCCCTTACACAGGCCTATCCAGCAAAAGAGGCGACGCTTCGCCAGAGAAAGAAACGACATCATAAATCAAGAAGTCGAGACGCTATTGCGCACAGGTAAAATTCGTGAGGTAAAATATCCAACTTGGCTTGCTAATGTCGTTGTAGTGCAGAAAAAGAAGGGACATCAGAAAGGCAAAAAACCTAAGTGGAGAGTATGCGTCGACTTCACCGATTTACACAAAGCATGCCCGAAAGACATGTTTCCAATGCCTCATATTGATGTGCTCGCGGACGCCACAGCAGGACATGAAATACTGACATTCATGGACGCTTTTAGTGGCTATCACCAAATCCAACTGCACCCCGACGACCAGGAGAAAACCGCATTCATTACAGAGACAGGTACGTACTGTTATGTTGTTATGCCTTTTGGTTTGAAAAATGCAGGAGCTACCTTCCAAAGATTGGTAACAATGATATTCAAAGATCAAATCGGGAGAACTATGGAGGTATACATCGACGACATGTTGGTTAAATCCAAAAAAGCGTCAGACCACGTCGAACACCTGCGGGAATCATTCCTGAAGTTACGAAAGTACAACCTGAAACCTAACCCGGCCAAGTGCACGTTCGGGGTGTCGTCGGGAGAATTCCTGGGATACATTGTCAGCGAAAGAGGAATAGAAGCTAGTCCAGGACAAGTTCGAGCCATACTAGAGATTGAATCCCCAAAGTCAATCAAAGATGTCCAAAAACTGGCAGGACGAGTTGCGGCACTCAATAGATTCATATCAAAGTCGTCAGACAGGTGTCGGCTTTTCTATGATGTCCTCAGAAAAAATAAAAAGTTCGAATGGACAGAACAGCACGAAAAAGCCCTACAACAACTGAAGGAATACATGACAACACCGCCACTATTGACCAAACCCAAAGATGGCGATGAGTTGCAGTTGTATCTTGCAGTATCAGAACATGCCGTCAGTGCAGTACTAACGCGGGAAGAAGACGGCCAACAGACGCCGGTTTACTATATGAGTAAGTCGTTAAATGGGCCGGAAACCAGGTACGCACTCTTAGAGAAATTAGTACTTGCACTAGTGACAGCATCAATTAAATTACGTCCTTACTTTGAATCGCATTCTATTTGTGTTCGCACTAACTATCCCATGAAGTCTATCATGAGGAAACCGGAACTCACAGGTAGGATGATCAAGTGGTCGATGCAACTGGGGGCATACGACATCAAGTATGAACCCAGGACAGCTTTGAAATCACAAGCTCTAACTGATTTTGTGGCGGACTTCAGTCCAAAACTACAAGTAGAAGCAGAAAGAGAGATATGTTTGTTAATTGGTGACCAACGTCAACAAAAATGGACTCTGCACACCGATGGAGCCTCTAACATGCATGGAGCCGGACTTGGATTTGTACTGCAGTCGCCACAAGGGGGCAATATAGTACAAGCTGTCAGATGTGATTTCAACGCAACAAACAACGAAGCGGAGTATGAAGCACTAATTTTCGGGCTGAACTTAGCTCAAAACATGGGCATAAAAGCAATCGAGGTAAAATGCGACTCCCTTTTAATTATTAATCAAGCCAACGGAGTTTATGCAGCTAAAGATCCAAAGATGTCGGCGTACCTACAAATCGTCACCAACTTAGCTAACACCTTTGACGACATCACCTTTGAGCAAATCCCAAGAGAAGAAAACGTCCAAGCCGACGCCTTAGCAGCAATCGGATCATGTCTGGGGGCAGGAAACATTGATAACATACCACATGTCCACATGATAGAACCAGCCATTGAAAGGACGGAAGTGGTCAACATCATTGAGTCAACCGCAGACAACAACTGGATGCAGCCATACATAGATTGCCTAAAACACAACATCTTGCCAAGTGACAAAAGAGAAGCAAGGGCACTCCTGTCAAAGGTAACAAAGTTTTTATTAATTGATGATGTTTTGTTTAAACGTTCTAAGGCAGGACCATATCAGAGATGTTTAGCCCCACACGAAGCTGTCAAAGTACTGAGAAGTCTCCATGAAGGAGAATGTGGCAACCACGCGGCAGGAAGGAGTTTATCAAACAAAGCCTTGAGATTTGGCTATTATTGGCCAACGATGAGACATGACGCCATTGCATACACTCAAGCTTGTCAACCGTGCCAAAAGCATGCACCAGTGCAACACCAACATGCAGAAGCACTACATCCTGTCTTATCTCCATGGCCCTTCATGAAGTGGGGGATGGACATTGTAGGTAAGCTGCCCGAAGCACCCGGACAAAAGGTCTACATGTTGGCAGTGACTGACTACTTCTCAAAGTGGATTGAAGCTGAACCTTTCCGACAAATCCGTGACACTCAGGTAATATCTTTTATCAAAAGAAATATTTTGAGCAGGTTTGGCATCCCGTCAGAGATCGTCTGCGACAATGGGTCACAGTTCATCAGCATCAAAACCAGACGATTCTGTGAGAAGTACAACATCAAACTAGAGATGTCGACACCACGCTATCCACAATCAAATGGACAAGCTGAGTCAAGCAACAAGATCATCATCTCGAATCTAAAGAAACGGTTGGAGAAAGCACAAGGAAAGTGGGCCGACGAGTTACCACTCATATTATGGGCAGACCGGACAACACCAAAAAATGCCACAGGACAAACGCCTTTTTCGTTGGTGTACGGATGCGAAGCTGTCATTCCAGTCGAAGTCGAAGTGCCAACATCCAGGTACGGACTTATCACAGAAGAAGCAAACAACGCAGAATTGGTTCACGATCTTGACACTATCGACGAATTGAGAGAAAGAGCTAAAGTACAAATGGCAGCCTACCAACAAAGGGTAGCAAGAAGCTATAACAAAGATGTCCGAGCCAAAGTATTCAAGAAAGGCGATTGGGTACTCAGAAAGTCCTTTGGCAACGAAGCAAGTGGAAAATTCAGTCCCAACTGGGAAGGCCCATACCAGATTACAGATGTCGTCGGGCAGGGGGCATACCGTCTGACAAGCATTGACGGTAAACAAGTTCTAAGGAGCTGGAATGCGGTACACCTAAAGCCTTTCCACTTCTAATATAATTATCTACTTCAGTATTCATCTTATGTTTTTTTTGAATCTCTTACTAACTTGACCGTCGGAGGGCCGTTGGCCTCAAGCCAACGGCCAACAAAGTATTTGACTGAGTCACAGATTGACAACATCAAGCTAAATCCTATATGACAATATCATATAGACTTCTGATGACGACATTAAGTCAGCTGAATTAAGGTACTCGACAATAGATTGCTCTTATTTTATTTCAATGTCATCTTAATCTACTCACCCGCCTTGACAAATGAAAATACATCTGACTCCTTAGAGATAATACACACCTACAATCAATGTAAAAGTATTAGACTATTTTACTTTAGCATCGGGGGGCCGTTGGCTTCAAGCCAACGGCCAGGCCCCAGCTACGTGTCTGATTAGGTTGCAGACTAAAGGCGTCAAACCATTTACTGATAGACAACATGAAACTGAGTGGTGAATGACGACATCAAACTAAAAGTTAGACGACGACATCATTTAACTTCAAGTCCACCGAGATCGCCTAATCAGAACAGGAAAGTAAATAATGAAGCAAAGGATCAGGACACTATCAGGGTATGCAGCAGCAATTTACTCACCCCTCACTTTAATATTTTCTTCATTTATTCACTTTGACAAGTGCAAAATTACTTTTGAAACATTAAGTTGAAATGACGTGAATTTGACTAAGTAGTTTCGCAATGTTGAGGACTAATTTTTTATACATACCTATTCACAATTACTGACTTAAGCATCGGAGGGCCGTTGGCTTTTAGCCAACGGCCGACGTTAGCGAAATATTTATTGCACAGGTACAGTCAAGAATTGACGATGACGGAATCCTAACATACAAAGCCTTACAACACGTCAAGACACAATTGACGGGGGGCTTACAGAATTTTAGGGGAAGAAGTGGGGTTTTCATGTACGCTAAACATGAGTATAAACACCACCGATTCTCCACAATGTTTTGGCCAAAACAACAGACAGATCATACATCACAAATGCTGACAACATCAAAATCAGACAAACACAAAGCAACAACAGTACACGTACAAATGACATCGTCATGTGGAACAACAACCACATCCAAAACTACAAAAATACGCAACAGAAGTGTGACAACATTAGCTCCAAAAAGGAGACACTACGAACGACATGGATACAAATCATAAACACATGTTGACGATATTGATAAAATTACAAATGAAACGTTATTCAAAGTTTTTGCAGGTTATGGACTATGTTCACGCAACACAACTCGTCATCTTTAACGACGGATGATGTTCCCTTTGCCAGCTGAGGTGTCGACATCGACGTAATGCTGTTACAAATTTCTGTCATCTAACCGTCAACACAATGCTGGAGGGAAAGCATTTAAGTTAGACAAGTTGATCAATATGTGACGATGCAATGGACCAAGATGTGAAGTGTACTTTCAAATTTTCGACAAGTTGTTGCTGAAACAAGTCGATGGACGTGAGTATCATTCACCTCAACTTCTCGAAAAGGGGGCAATTGTTGGTACACGAGTTGGGCGGCCTTGACTACATTCAAAAATGGTTGACCGTGGCAATCAATGACGTATTCATTGGGATTAATGCTAGCTAATTAAATCTGGACAGTTTTATGTATATAATTAGAGTAGTTATTGTAATTATGACATAGGTTACTCAAAGGGCTGGCCAGAATTGATGATGCAATAATGACGATATTGATGTCGTCGTAACGGTCGGACATGTCGTCGTAACGGTCGGATCATGTCGTCAACGGACAAAAGTGCATTAAATGTATCTCTTATAAATATCTAGAGGCTCTATGTAATCAGGACATTCAGTTACGAATACACATACATTCAGTCTCTACATTGTAATTCAAAAGCATATTGTGAAGATCCTTCTTCTTGATCATCATGTATCAAATTCCTTTCTTTACCAATTCTTCCATAGTTGATTCTATATTGCTTGATTCCCATTTTTTACTCCGTTCTAGGATAAATTATTTCTTGTTTAAACAAGAATAATATTGATGAGTAATGTAATTAGAATATGGTGTATATGGTGAATATTCCATGGAGGTGTGATGGTATGGTGTTCTTACAGGAATTGAGCTGAATTGATTCATCTCATGCCTCATTAGAAAAGGCATGAAAGGTAAGCAAAGAAAAATCTATAAATATAATAACAAAATCTTCCGGAGGAACTGAGGAAGATACGCCAAAACTTTTATGATGCTCCGATGCCCAATGTGCTACTTTACTCCTACGTACGTTCGGCTTGAGTTGGTCTCAACTATAGAAAGAGCTACAAAGAGTTAACAATAAACATCAAGAGGGTTGGAAATTGGAATATGTTGCAAGATAAAGGATATAAACAAGAGTAAATCCACCTGGGGCCCTGGGCCAGTCCAGGTGCCGACAATCCATGGAATGGAATGTATTTTCCATGAGGAGGTAAATATTACTCAGTAGTAATTATTAATTGTTTCAATATTATTAAATTTGGTTATTCTCTTACAGTTTTGTTTTTTAGGACACTCGAGTTCATGTAATTCATGTTCTTGTTAAGAACTACTACATACGTAGTATATGAGAACTTCCGTACTACTGAAAATGTTTTCATATGGTAGTCTTATGTTAAAGTTTAAAACAACAAAAGACTAATGTTTAATACGGAGTATACTACAGAGTAATATATTAAAAATAAGTAAGATATAACCTTTATATACTAAAATATAAAATTGATTTAAAAAGCATTAAAAAATAAATCATAAAGAAGGGATATTCCGACTTCTATAAATGACTAAAATAAAATTTCAAGTAGATCTCAAATCCTCTGTCAAAAATACTTTGCGGTGATTTGTAACCGTTTAGTAACCCGTGAAGTAAACGTGTCCCAAATGCAAACTGAAACCCGGTAAACTATGACTTGAGCTAATTTGACACATTGGGACACATTTAAGTTAGGCAAACTAATAAAAACCAATCCTAAAACGCATCAAATATGTGTTGAAATACGGACTTATCATTGCACGTATATGGAGTAGTTTATTTACTTTATTGCTAATTATAACATGCACTTTACTTTTCTCAATCTGATAAGACCCAATTATTTTTATTAATTCGCGGCCTATCAATCGCCCCCTTTAGAGTAGTTGAGGCGTATGGGCACAAATATCAACCCGTTCAGTATCAATTTTTTGAAATCTTGAAAACGCTTATATTTGTCATCCATGATTATTGTACATATCAACTCGTCATTTGTCTGATGAGACATGTTGTCAACCTGTCATTCGTATGACAAGACGCTTTTATCAACCCATCATTTTTATGACGAGACACTTCCTTCACCCCGTCACTCGTCTGATGAGACGATTCTGTTAATTTCCATGCAAGTAGTTTATCCTCTAATCCATCTCTTTGACTAAAGCGATGAAGAAAGAAAGTTGATATCCTATCACCGTCTCCAAATTTTTGCTAAACACTAGACGTTGGAAAATTGAAACTTCATCCATATTGATGTTGACACTTCAGTTGGCAAGGGAGACTTCGTCCATCTTTGGATAAATGACGAGTTGGGCTCCATGATTGTGACTGTATCCTGCAAAAACTTTAAACAATGTTTTGTTTGTATTTTTAGTAATATCATCAACTTAACAATGAATGTTTAAGGTTCGCATTGATGTCATCTGTATCGATGTCGTTCGTTTCGATGTCAACTATAGTGTGTTTTTATGTATAATTTTGGCCAAAACATTGTAGAGAATCAATGGTGTTTGACTCAAGTTTAGAAGACATGAAATCCCCATTTCTTCCCTCATAATTGTGTAAGCCCCGTCATTTGTTTTTTGACATTTCAGAAAGGCGTTCTTTGACGCGTGTTAGGACATCGTCTCGTCCATTATTGATTGTTCCTCTGATAAAAGAATTTGCTAAAGTCGGTCGTTGGCTAGAAACCAACGGCCCTCCGATGTTTAAGTTAGTGATCATTTATAGGTAAGGGAAAGTAATAAATTAAGAATACGTATACGAAACTAAATAAATATAAATCGACAGAACATGTCTATAGTCAAACGATTTCAATCATCTCATCTGGTACATCTTGTCATGGTGTGACAACTTGTTCCTTAGATCTGGAATAAGGTTTTCCATGCTTGTAATCATGCCCCTTGGGAGATTTTGATTTCTCGTGCCCCCCTTCATACTCAATTTGTCTACGACGGGATCGTAAGTCTTCTTTTAGACGGATGAAAGTCAACGTCCTCGTTGGGACCTCTTCGAAGGATCGACAAGGGTATTTCGTCTGTTTGCGGTACAGCTCTGAATCTTCATACGAACCTAAGGGAGTTTGTTAAACAAGTCCCAATTATTTTGATTAATTTGTGGCCTAACGGAGAGAGAGAGAGAGCACAAAAATTCTGAAACCCTGAGCCAAATGCTTGGGGCCAGTATTTATAGACCAAAGCGTCGTTTCAAAGGCGAATCCTAGATCGACACGTGGTGAGGAGCATCCTCGAGACTTGGACTTGCACGTAGGAGAAACTTGAGTAAAGGTTTAATTAAAGAAAATAAATTATTTCTTAAAATGAATGAGAACATTTAAATGGAACACTCAAATAAGAAAAATGAGAACCTATCAACGGGACAAAGAGAGAATCGGCCTAAAGCTCGATTCAACGAAAGAAAAGTAAAAGTAAAGTAATTCAAATGGAGTAAAAAGTTTTAAAAAAATGCTAACGGAGAAAATTGAAACCAACATTTTCCCGGCGACTGTTCCGGTCGATCCATGTTACTCATCCTTCCTCATGGGTAATGCGCGCTGCCGGCGAAACTACAAACTCAAAATGGTGTCCTCATAGAGTCTAATCACAGACAATTGCTTTTGTGGCGGCTATTAATTCAAAAGGAGGGCGCCCAAAGTCTTCCTTAATAGTCAGATTTCATCCTACAAATCGAACTGGAAATTAAAGGACTTGAACAAATCGCATAACATAAGACTTTGAGCAAATTATATATCGTGTCCAAATTCCTATTATATTAGCAATTTCATGGATCCAGCTAGCTAGTACGTATTGAATTAAGCTAAAAAATCATCACTAACAAATTATCTCATCACGTTTAAGCAAGTGATTTGACCAATTACATACATAAAACGAAAATGCAAAGCAAACAAAGAGCCTCCATCTTCGTTTTGATCAGTTGCACTGCAATTCTTGGCCTTTGTTGTGCTCATTTAGTCTTTTCAGAGTGCACGATAAACCCCGTAATCTTCAACTTTGGCGACTCCAACTCCGACACCGGAGGCGCATCCGCCGCATATGGCATGATTTTCGGACTACCGTATGGCCGTACATTCTTCAACCGATCATCAGACCGGTTGTGTGACGGTCATCTCATAATCGACTTCCTCTGTAAGCATCTTATAACTCATCATTTCATCCACATAGTCGTTGGTAGAGCCAGAAATATTATTTAAGAAAATTATTTTGGAAGGCAAGGGGGTGTTTCAAATTAATTATATATGCTTCTACTTTTGTTTTAAAAGCAGAAATCGAATGTGAATCAGTACTTCTGGTCTCCTCCATCTTCTAAAAAATTGTTTCTAGAAATAATTTGGAGCATCCAAAAATAATTATCCACCATCATCCAAAAACTCTCATTTATGATAACTTTAGTGGTTATGATTGAGATTGTATTCAAATGTTGCATCGTAGTGAATATAAAACTTACTCATACTATCTTATTTTACACTTATATCCATAGATTTTCTAGTGGTAATATTTTAGGAAAACTCTCTTTTTATTAATTAAATAGAAATAATTACTGCCATATTTTGCATTATGAAACTTTACACATGACAATTTTTTTTTACTCCAGGGGGCGTCTGTGGAGGGGGGGCTGGAGGAGCCTGGAGTAATCTAGGCTGAAGCTCACTCCATTGAGTTTCGAACCCGAGACGTACCTCCTGTAAGGGAGAGTGAGTCGGTGACCAGCTGGGCTGGACCGCTTCCTCTGCACATGACAGTATTTTCCAACGGGAATTACTTTATTTTAGAAACAAAAATACTCTCCCTCCATCTCAAAAAAATCTTCTCACTTACCATTTTGGGATGTCCCGAAAAATCCTTCTCATTTTTCTGTGAAGAAAGTTTTGTGTGACTTACATTCATTTACATTTTTTCTACTCAATCACAACCATACATTTCCACTTTATTCTCACTTTCTTAATAAGCGTGCCAAGTTAAACCGGGAAGTATTTTTTGGAACGAAGGTAGTAACTGTTTTAGCAATTTTTGTGCTAATTCAAACAATCAAATAGATAAATAATTGGGCTACGTACAAGAATTATATCTAGCTATCAAGAAATAAAATATAAGAAATTACAATGATGATCAATGATAGAGCTTTTTTGTGTTTAGCTAAATGCAAATTACGTAATTCCTCTCTGCCTTGCTCCATTTTAGACCTTTGCTTTTATAGTCAATAGTGGATAGATTTTCTTCCGATTCTTTTGCCCACTTCTAACTGCCCATCATAATCGGCTCCTATTTTTGCTGGATTTGGGAGTTAGTTCTTTGACCTTTTCACTAAGCTCCTCTTTTATTTAGCCGCACATATTTATCTGATGGTGTGGCTTGCTGGACTGGATCGACTAACTTTATATTTGATCATGGGCCGAACCTTTGTTTAATCCGTCAATTATTTCGTGGCCCAACAATTGCCCCCTTTCGAGAAGTTGAGGCGTATGGGCGCACATGACAACTCATTAAGCATCAACTTTTCGAAATATTGGAAGAACCTACATTTGTCCTCCTCAAATATTGCACATGTCAACTCGTCATCAGTTTGACAAAACATGTCATCAACCCGTCACGCGTCGGGACGCTTCCGTCAACTCGTCATTTGTCTGAGGAGATGCTTCTGTCAACCAGTCACTCGTCTGACGAGACGCTTTCGTCAACTCGCCATTTCTCTGACAAGACGCTTCTATCAACGTGTCGCTCGTTTGACGAAACGCTTTCTTCAACCTGTCAATCCTCAGATAAGATGCTTCGGTCAACTTGTCACCTTCCTTGCAAGTAGTTTTTGATCGAATCCGTCTCCTTGACTGAAGCAACAAAGAACGAAAGCTGATCTCCTATGCTCTATCTCCAAATCTAGGTAGTGCTGACGAGTTGAATCTTCGTCCAGGTTGATGTCGACACTTCAGTTGGCAAGGGTGATTCTGTCTGTAGTTGAAGATGACGACTTCGGTTGTGTGAACTTGGTCCATATCCTGCAAAAACTTTAAATAACGTTACGTTTGTGGTTTGTGTTGATGTCGTTTGTATTGTCTCCTTATGTTTTGGAGATTGTGTTGTCATGCTCTTGGAGCACAGGCTTCTGTTGTGTATTTATGTAGTTTTGTCATATATGTTTTGGTTGCACGTGCGTTGTCATATACGTGCGTAGGTTTTGGCCAAAAATATATGTTGTAAGGGCCGACTGGGACTGTTATCCATGATCTTCTCATGGGCAGCCCAGCCCTTTCCCATTTGATGTCACTGTATAATATGTAACTGGCATGAGCATGGTTGAAATCCTAGTTGCCTCAATAATTACTTGGTCTTATGCGTCGAGATAGTCCTGCATCCATTAAAAACCGTCAAAGCTGGCCGTTGGCTTTGGGCCAACGACCCTTCGATGGTTAAGTCAGTAAAAGCAATGAATCTATCTTGAAGTGTAAATGTATAAATTACACTGAACATGTCACAACTTTCTCTAAACAAGATAACCACAGAATGATTCCATAAAGGATCCAAAATTGATTGAACTAAAGCCTAGAAATGAGATAAGTTAATCATGTACAAAATAACTCAAAGGAAAATGCATAGATTATTAAAGAAACCAAATTTTAGCTAGACTCAATCTATTCTAAATCAGTCACTCGGTTTTATAAATGATATGAGATTTTTCAGATTAAACTCACTGATCTGTCAGGGATCAAAGTAAGACAAGACCTCAAAGTGACGTACAGACTGACCAATGACTATGACACTTTGACAGATTCGTCGTACCCGATACGTCATGGACTTATTGTGCGACGTATCAAAGAGATTTACCTGGCGCCTCATTCGGTTTCCTGCGCTCAAAGCGTCGTTAGGATTGGTCGTTGGCCTTAAGCCAACGGCCCTCTGATGATTAAGTTAGTAGGTGATCGTTTATAGATAAATGAAAATAATAGATTAAGAATATGTATACCAATCTAGATAAGTTATCACCATAACATGTCTACCATAGGACGATATGCCCCCCGCCTGACGATTTCAATCATTTCGTCACCGAAGTGAGTTATCACGAAAGTGACTCGTCACAGAAATGACTCGTCACGGAAGTAACTCGTCAAGAAAGTGATTCGTCATCAAAGTGATTCGTCACGAAAGCGATCCGTCACAGAAGTGACTCGTCACGGAATTGACGACAATATGCGAAAGAAAGTAACAAACTAAAATGAAACAACTTTTAAGGGTACCGTATTGCAGCTCTTTAGAATCTGTCTATCATCAGACGATGTGCCCCCCGTCCGGGATATCAATCACTTTGTCTTGTTCATTTCGTCATGGAATGACGACTCGTTCCTCGGGTCTTGAATAAGGTTTCCCAGACTTGTAATCAAGCCTCCTAGGAGATTCTGATTTCCCGTGCCCCCATTCATGCTCAACATGTCCAAGACGGGATCGTAAGTCTTCTTCTAGACGGATGAAAGCCAATGCCTTTGCTTGGACATCTTCGAAGGATCGACAAGGGTATTTCGTCAGCTCTCGGTATAGCTCTGAATCTTCATATAAACCTCTTCGGAATGCTTCAATGACGGTAGAGACGTCACATTTTGGGATCGACACCTTCCTTACGTTGAATCTGTGCAAATAATCTCTAAGTGATTCACCATGCCTCTGTGTGACTTGATATAAGTCACTGGTCCGTCTTTCCAATACCCTACTACTCGCGAATTGTCAATTGAAAAGATTGACGAGTTCGGCAAATGAACTGACGCTTCTATTCGGAAGATTGACGAACCATGTCAAAGCGGGACCGGTCAATGTCATGCCGAATCCCCGGCACATACATGCCTCTTTCTGTTCAAGTCTAACAGAGACGGTCGACATCACTTGCTTATACCGCGCGACATGTTCTCCAGGATCCGTGGTTCCGTCAAATGGCTCCATGGTTGGTACGTCAAATTTATTCGGCAGTTGGACACGAATGATCGAAGCGTCAAAAGGTGAATCTTCATAGCACGTTCGTGACGCTCTTTCCAAGGGCGGGGGTACCCTTGGCAATCCGTTGATCTTGTCTTGCATCTGACGCACTTGCTCCATCAACATGGACATCTGATCTGCTACGGCTGGGTGGATTGGTATTGGGATAGAAGACGTTGGTCCTACCATCTGGGTGACTTCAGGACGGGTTGGTGACGGGATGAAATTCACTTCGGGGCGTCACTCTGGAAGCGTCGACGCTGATGTCGTGACAGGTCTGCCAAAGCGTTCCGTCAGAGGCTCTAGAAATGATACACTAGGCTCATTCCGTCTGGCGTACTGCATGAAACTTGATGGACCAGGCTCCCCACAAGTTCTGCTCCTGTAATGAGGAATTGACGGCTCTGTCGGGGTAGAGGACAGAGTCGTCGTAGGTATGCATTGGGTCGCCGAATATATGCCAGATCCATTTGATCTGACCCGAAGGGATTCCGGGGAAAAGCAAGCCGGAATATTGACTAGTGGTGAAGGTGACAGACCTAGCGTGAGGGAGACGGGATCTGTCACTATTGCAGGTGGATCCGTCGATGTTGCGGGTGGATCCGTCGCTGTTGCTGGCGGATCCGTCGCTGGTGGGGAGGATCCGAGATCTAACCTTGTTGCAGCAGTCATTGTGTCACTCCTCCGATTGAGCCTCGAGTTTGAAGCTATCGAGACTACAGATTGTACCTGGGAGCGAAGTACGTCGTTCTCGCGTTGAAGATGGGCCATCTTCTCCGCCATCTCATGCCGGATTTCCTCCCGGACTGTCTCAAGCTGCTCATGGAATTCAATTAACAGCTGATTCGTTCCTGCCATAATTGATTTCTTTCTTGCACGATGCCCCACGGTGGGCGCCAAATTGTTTTAGCAATTTTTGTGCTAATTCAAACAATCAAATAGATAAATAATTGGGCTACGTACAAGAATTATATCTAGCTATCAAGAAATAAAATATAAGAAATTACAATGATGATCAATGATAGAGCTTTTTTGTGTTTAGCTAAATGCAAATTACGTAATTCCTCTCTGCCTTGCTCCATTTTAGACCTTTGCTTTTATAGTCAATAGTGGATAGATTTTCTTCCGATTCTTTTGCCCACTTCTAACTGCCCATCATAATCGGCTCCTATTTTTGCTGGATTTGGGAGTTAGTTCTTTGACCTTTTCACTAAGCTCCTCTTTTATTTAGCCGCACATATTTATCTGATGGTGTGGCTTGCTGGACTGGATCGACTAACTTTATATTTGATCATGGGCCGAACCTTTGTTTAATCCGTCAATTATTTCGTGGCCCAACAGTAACTTTTATTTTGAATTTCAAATCACTTTTATTCCTATTTCCGGAATTTACCCTAATTTTTATCCATCCATAAAAGAATCTTTGACTTCTTAATTTAACTACTGGGAAAAGGTAATGTGATGTTAATCAACTACTCCAAAAATGGGCACAACAGGTGAGAGTGTGAAGGCGGATTTGTTGTCTCCGTATCTGGAATCGATGAATACAGGTTTTAAAAACGGGGTAAGTTTTGCAGTAGCAGGCTCGCAAACACTACCTAAAAATGTTCTTTTCAGCTTGAGCACTCAACTCAATCAATTCAACCGCTTCCGCAACCGCTCTATGCAGTTTCATTCACAAGGTATATCCAGATTTGGATTACTATTTTTAGCGGAAATTAATATAAATAATTCAAACTTCGTTGGAGAGTGAGATAATTAAATACTATGTATCTCAAACGAACTTGTATACGATAGCATAAAATACATTACCCGAACTTTATATAAAAAGTTATTTTTGCGTCATGATTATATGTTTTTTATAAATGTAAATTTATTGAATTAAGTACAAAATTTAAAATACTATAAGGTATGTTTGTATGATGTTAACATTCCGAAATTCTATTTGTGAAATATTACATCCAGTACAATAGTTTCAATTGCATTGTCATCAGTGCTTTGTGTATTTTAAATTATGTATTTAACACCATATAAAGATTGAGATAGATATTGCATAGGCAAGTTTGAAGAACTAACATTACACCCCTTCAAAGTTTGGGATGTTTAATTCATTTTTCTCTTAATTTTAAGATTATGCACTTTTAATATTAAATATAAAATAATATAGTCATAGTAGTTCAAGAAACTTATTATATAATATTTTAATGCTATAATTCTTTTAAATATTAACTGCCAAGGACGACTCAAGTTCCATAAACTTTTACTTTAAAGCAAAACCAAATTAAAGCTCAATTATTAGATGGAGCTGAGGTAGTATATATTGTCTATGGCACTTGTTAATTTTTTGACAAAATCTATGACATTTAATTATGGATTTAATTATATAACATACGAAGTATTCTTTATTAGAGTAATTTGTTGCCCTCTCATTCAAAGAGATGAACATGATCGATACTCCCTCTTTTATCCACTAATTCAATATCATGTTGCACATAAATATTTTATTTTTAAGAATACCAACATTTTTCATTATTGTTCACTTTTTTAGAAAAAAAAAGAAAATTAAATTAATTTTTTTTTCATATAACACTAATATTATTTCGAAAAACATACTAAATAGAACTTACTAAAAACTTTGGAAGAAGGTGAAGAAAATTTATTTCATTCTCTATGTTTTGCCAATTTTCTTACAATATTCAAACTATGTATTTCATTCTTAGTAGTTATATATTGTCATCACTAGCTTTAGTTTTTGACAACTAGTATATTTAGTTAAAAGAGAAAAACATATTTACTTATCTATAATTTCACACTTTTCATATCCTTCATTTATCACTTTCTGAAAATTGACAATTTTTGTCCTACAATTAATTAATTAACTTTATCAATCAATTAATACAAGGTCAATATCATTGATTTTCAAAAGCAAAAGCAAATCCCAATTATAAGGTGGAGGTAGTTTTTATCAATGATAATTATTATTATTATTTATGACAAATCTATATATGACATTTAATTATGGCTTATTTACTGTATAATTTAAAATTTTCTTTATTACTTATTAGGACTTTTTCTTACCTTGACTTAAAGTGGGTGAACATAACTCCGATCCCCCTTGTTTATACTATCCTCCGTATCATAATAGTTGCAACATTGGAATTTACGCACTATTCATGCACTCTACTTTGACTACATTTTATTTACTAATGTATGTGAATTATTTTTTTCGAAAAATATTGTTGAATTCGTCTCATTACGAAGTTTCATAATCCGATTTTTAAATGTTTTTTACTAATAGAGAATTAAATATAATGACGGTCAAAGTTGTGCATTGACAAGCGTGAAAAAGGGAATGTTGCAACTAAAAAAGAACAGAGGAAGTATGAATTATAATACGAACAAGAAATTGAAAATAAATACTCCTTATATTATAAATGTGTGTGATCATATTCATGCATGCATGTTTTACTGTTGTCCTATATTTTTTTGCGGCATTTAAACAGGGATCAAAGGAATGATGGGAGATGAGGAGTTTAAGAACGCACTATACATGATTGATATAGGGCAGAACGATATCGATGGCCTATTTTCTTCCCTTTCTAGCCAAACTGAAGTGATTAAACAGATTCCATCCTTCATCTCCGAAATTAACAATACTCTTCGGGTAATATACATTTTCGGAGCAATATTCTATTTCATAGGTCTATTGGACTATAGACAACAAAATATACACTGAAATGTAATCTGTATATTATGCATTTGCTCGAGTATATATAATAGAGTGAAATGCATAAACGATACTTTAAACAGTGGTTTGTCCAAAAGGTTGAATCCCCAACCTCAAGGGCCCTCCACGCCCCGACTCCGCGACTCAACAGAGCACATGGGAGGTTGTAAATCACGGTGACTCAACCAATCATAACGGTGGTAGACCTTATACTCGTGCGCACCAGAAACCCATTCCAGAACATAGGAGCTGTGATCTCCACATGGTCATTGCGGGTTTCGATCCTTGATCATTTTTCCAACTTGGTACCATACTTTAAACAGTGGTATTATTGCATTTTAATGCTTTAGCTCTTGATGAACCAAATTGGTACCATAACATGCATAAATGTTTCAACCGGCATAACATCATTGTACGGTACGGTGGATAGTGCACACTGCATAGAGATTATGTACTGATTTAGTTCATTTAAGAGTTAAGGACCTAAATGCAACAATACCAAATACATGTACTACAAAAAAAACGGAAATGGCAGAGATTTTTGGCAGAGATTCTCCAAAATTGACAAGGATGTGCCAAATCCGTGCCAAAAACAATTTGGTATGAGCTATTTGGCACGGAATCATTGACAAATCCGTATCAATCCGGTAATTTTTTTAGTGATAGCTAATGTATCATTTATCATTTTATCGGATATAATATGTTAGATACTAATTGTGGGGAAATCAAATTGTAGACCATATATTATGCATACGGTGGAAAGAAGTTTTGGGTGCACAACACTGGGCCATTTGGGTGTTTGCCTAAGAAACTTGCTACCATAAAAGTGAATAATGCAAGTACCGATTTGGACGATTATGGCTGCCTCAAGTCTCTTAATGAAGCGGCACAAATATTCAACACGCAGCTGAAAACTATATGTGAACAACTCAGAGTTGAGCTTAAGAATGCTACCATTGTATATGTGGATATCTACAGCATTAAGTACAGCCTTATTTCCAACTCCACCCTCTACGGTAATTAAACAAAACTCGTCTTTTGATTTAATTTGGTCTCAAATGTTAAGTAATTAAACTACCTCTCCCCGAAATCCAATTTTTATTGAAGTAGTTATATATTTCATCCGTTCTTTTAAAATTGCAATATTCTCATTTTTCATATTTTAATTTTTTATTAGTAAAAAATCTAAAAAATCTGATTATGAAAATTTGTAATGAGACGAATTCAATAATACTTTTCGAAGATAATAGTTTTCATAGATTATATTAATAAATAAAATGTAATCAAAGAGAGAGTGTGAAGTGTATAATTTAATTTATAAATCATTGGGGTGGATCTAGATAGGGGGCCACCTAGGTTCTGGTCTGCCCCAAAATTAAAAATCATTGGCCTAGCCGGGCCAATAATTTATAAATTAATTTTTTTGTGCAAATTGTTTTCCAAGTATATTCTTTATTTTGATCCAGTTCGGCCTAGCTCCTGTTCTATGTTGCAACTAAAATGAAACTATGATTTGTTATGGGTAAAATGATGAATAGGTTTTCCGGAGCCATTGACGTCATGCGCTGGGTGTGGGGAACCGCCATACAACTACCGTCAACCATGTGGGGAGGGTGAGTTTAAGGTGTGCGAGGAAGGCTCAAAATACATAAGTTGGGATGGAGTTCATTACACTGATGCTGCAAACGCCATTGTTGCTTCTGCAATTTCATCTGGAAACTATTCCACTCCTACGCTCAAATTCGACTACTTCTGCTCTCCCTAGCTATATACTCCAAACTCCCAACTAGTTTAATTAATTATTTTCACCCACCCCACTAAAAATTTGTTGCAACTCTCAGACCACTCCCATCATTTTAATTAATTTAATAAAAACTGGGTTTTTAATTTGTGTAATCACTTCAATTCCTAATTGTTATTATATATACCGCCATTGAAAATTAATTTATAAACAAATCGCAGCATGTTTGAAATTCATTCATTCTTGTTTTCTTGTTCTAGATTAATTAATTTCAAGTGTTCAAGTGTTATTAATTTACTACGTATTTGATTTGATTTAAGAAATTAAATAAGGGATTTTTTTCAAGATTGGGGAGATCAGAGGAAACAACTTACCAATATTTATTAATGATACGAACAAAAGCAATTGGATAGTCTAAGCCTAAGATGAGACATAGAACTAAAACATCATAAGGAATATAAAAGTTGTTAATTTCGCAAAGATGCAGACTTTAGAAGGTGTTTGAAAAAACTTTGAAATACTACATAGTATTTTTCATTTTTAACTTAAAAGGTTGAAATAAGTATTTTCAACAGATACTTTCTACTTAAATGGAACGTTTAAAAGCTAAAAACTAAAAGCATGTGGGAGAAGGCTTTAAACTTTATTTCCTTTTTCTATTTCACAAAAAAAAAAAATCTTTAGAACACAAATGAGTAAAATTTTCAAGTCTTCCCCAAAAAAGTTGAATAGATATCAACTTTATTTCCTTTTTCTATTTTCAAGTCTGGGGAAGGCTTTTACTATTTTTAAACACTCTTCTTCTCAAACACTGTTGATGTTACTATTAAGAACTCTAAAATCACTTTAAAAATTCCTAAAAAAATCACCTAAAAATCATTTTTTAAGTACAAGCAAACACACGCACTCTCATGTTTTATTAGCATGCTTATTCTTACTAGAAAACCAGTAATCAAGACTAGAAATAGTGTTAGAAATATATCTCAAAAGAAAATGGACATATACTTCGTATATATCAGTTTTGCCATCCTCCGATAAGGAAATAACAAAAATCCTAGTTCACAGCCCGGTGTACCCTTGGCCAGAGGCGGCTCCCTCTTACTACGAGGGGGGTGGGGTGGAGGTGGCAACTTGTTTGTCCTCCTCCTTTGCCTGCTTCACCTCTTGATCGCCTCTCAGCATGTTCGCCGAATCTTCAGGCTCAAGTTCCTTTTTTGCGGACATGGTGTAGAAGCTCGGTAGAGAATCGACTTTATGTATTTTGCAATGCGTCAATCAAAAGTTTTTCATTCAGGCTCCCACAGTCGGCCAGCCAGCCAGAGTGTTGAGGTTAATTCCCTCTACCGGTTGGTGCAATACAGGGGTTTTTAGACTGGAAAGGTCTTTTACTGTACTCAACCTCTATATAAAAACTGGGTAAAAGTTTATTTTGCTTCAATACTGGATGTAATCATGTAATTAGTATTTTAGAAATCAACCATTGGTCAAAACAAATCAGTGATCCAAAAGAAGAAAACTGCAGCTCATAAGGACTGTAGTATATTAATGACATATATGCAATACACTTCTAAAATTCACATTTGACGAAATGAAATACATTTATTACTTATCATGATTCTATAATCTTTAATTTCAAACAAAATTATCAAAAGAATTTCTACATACATTATTTTTGCTCTTGTATAAAATTAAAATTCATACCTGACACCAGTAGCCACAAGGAGTAACTAGGACAAGAAGGTGAAAAAAAAATTACAGAACAGGTGATTAAAGAAGGGGCGAGCTGAGTTGTGGATTGTGAGCTATGATCATATTTGCCTCTCAAAGAGAGGGGCGAGCTGAGTTGTGGATTGTGAGCTATGATCATATTTGCCTCTCAAAGAGACCAGGAGAGGAGGATATTGGGAGGGGTTGCGGGGAAGAGTTTTTAGAGACAGCTGCAGTGATATTTAGGCATCACAACTTTCTTATCCAATCGGCTGAATTGAAAAGCTGGGTCACTAAGTGACCCAGCTTATTTTATACTGCAGCAGTGTTTTTAGAGACAGCTGCAGCCTTTTTTTTACTTCAACCATAGCTTATTTTATGACTATTGCCTGAATTTCGAAAATTCCAACCCATTATGAGCTGAAGGGAGCATGCCAAACATAGCCTAAATGCAAGCGATTCTTAATTGAATCCCATCATGTGTGCTCCAAAAGGAATCATCCATTAACCAATAAACCAGAAAGATATGACCTGCAATACCATTGACACAATTCTTGAATATGTTAGCTCATTATATAAATGTATGCGGGGTTAAATGAATCTTAAATTCATCTATTGAGGAACAGGACTGCGATCAAAACAATTCCAAATACACGTCACATATCCATTGCTAAGAAAATCCAGCAACTACTCCTTGACCTGTTTTTTTCATAAAAGTGAAAGCTGATAACTAAGAACCTCTAAGGAACATACTTATTCAGTGAAAATATAACAGGAATGTAACATCACCATGTAAAATTAATGGACAGTCCAGAACTTTTACCCTTAAGCAATATTGAGACAAAAAAATCACTTTAGTACGAGCGTCTATGAAAGCAGCTTTATATATGTGAAAAGTATGACTATATTCACTGATAGTCTGATACCGATTACCGAATGCCATACATCATCATATAAAATTAATGGACAGTCCAGAACTTTTACCCTTAAGCAATATTGAAGACAAAAAAATCACTTCAGTACGAGTGTCTATGAAAGCAGCTTTCTATATGTATTATGTAAAAAGTATGATTATATTAACGAGTAAAGGGTCAGTTTGGTCCTCGAAGTTGCAAAAAAGGGGTCAACTAAGTCCTTATATAGAAGATTCTGTCCGGACGTGCCATTTGAGGTGGCTACCGGTAGAATTTTTTGATGAAATTTTTTGAGCATCTTATTCATTAAGTCTAGTTTACTCATACCAAATTTCAGCTAAAAATTCAATTGGGGAGACATTCAAATGAATTCTTGAAAATAACTGCGCTTTTAACGGCACAGTTATCTTCAAGAATTCATTTGAATGTCTTCTCGATTGAATTTTAATCTGAAATTTGGTATGAGTAAACTAGACTTAATGAATAAGATGCTCAAAACATTTAATCAAAAAATTCCACCGGGAGCCACCTCAAATGGCACGTCCAGACAGAATTTTCTATATAAGGACTTATTTGACCACTTTTTTGCAACTTCGAGGACCAAACTGACCCTTATCCCTTATATTAACTGATACTGAATGCAGCTATACATGTAGCTATATTTATAGCTATATTAGCATATTAGGGTTCCTACATCTGGAGCCTGAGAAGTATAAGTGCATTGCCAATTTGCCATATGTAGTATACACAGTTCATCTTCACAATTGCATGAGATATACAACAACAACAACAACAAAAATATTACCCCAGTACCGCAAAGGCTCCCACCTACGGTGGGGTAAGGGAGGTCGGATGTATGCAGTCATAACAAAGACTGTTTCCGAATGACCCATGATGAAAATCTTGTCAAAATTGTATGAACTTACTGCTGCTTCACAAAGAAGCGCAGACAGTTTAGTGAGTCATTTTGTTTTATTCCATTATATTTCGAAGCCGAAAACTAGTGAGTCTTTGGCTCCATTGGAAATGATGGAACCAATTGCATGATATATCATTAAGTAAAAAAACAGCTGTAATATTATATGTTGAAACCTAAAGGTTATGGATGGAGAACTTACCATTACATTGAATGAAAATATGAAATCCACTCTCTAGGGTTAACTGATCACTTTCTGACTCTGAGATACAATGTTCTTGATGAAAACCTCCTCAATCACCACAGAATGGGAGTCACCAGAAAAATAATATTCATTCCTAGAGCATGATATTTTCCATATCAACAATATACACTTGTGTAAGGTCAACCAATTGACGAAATGCATAACTCACACATAGCAAATATTCCAGAAAGTGCAACTTGTTGACTGAGAAACATGTGTATGATCTATAGACCTTAGTGGTCCATTTTTCTAAATCATAGTAAGTGAGAAGTAAAGGTCTATTCTTGAGGTTCTATGATGTAGTAATCATTGACATCATTAAAAATTGAAACATATCAAGGTGTACCATTATTCTACTGACCAATTAGAACAGAGAAATTAGTCACAGAAATTGCCTCCATAAAATCAATTGTAAGTGTTTTGTTTGGTCATAGTAGATAAGCCCTAGAGTAACTAGAGCAAAGAATAAAAGTAATCGTAGATAAACTAGCTAATAAAAGGATACCAAACAGTACGTCCACAATGGTTTAAAAGTACTCAATGTAAAACAAGATACATAAATGCTCAAGACCATATTGGGCAATGTCAAAGCTACAAATAATAACAGATGCCTTTTGCATGTTATGTTGCTTTTGCCATGCCTTTGGAATGTGACCAGGTTGACCTTTACTACGCAATGCTTCCAACACTTGTAATGTTGCTAAGATGGATGTGGCATATCAGCCGCCTCAACTTATGGAACTTTGAGCAGGCCTTTTTCTCAATCCTACTTCATTCATCATATGTCTCACATTCTCAGCATCTTTCCACCTTCCCAAAGCAGAATACATGTTTCCCAGCAACACATAATTTCCAGTGTTGTGTGGCTCTAACTCAAAAAGCCACTTCGCAGCCACCTCTCCGAGCTCAACATTTTCATGTATAACACAGGCACCAAGTAATGCACCCCAAACAGCATGAGTCGGTCTGAAAGGCATGTTTTTTATCAAGTCATAAGCCTCCTCAAGCCGCCCGGCACGTCCAAAAAGATCAACCATACAAGTATAATGATACGGCCTAAGATCATCAGGGTGATATCTCTTCATGTAATTGAATAAACTCAATCCATCATCAACTAACCCTCCATGGCTACAAGCATGGAAAACAGAAGTGAAAGTGACTTCATTTGGTTCAACTTGAGACTTAACCATCTCATTAAACAGAGAAACTGCAACATCTCCATGTCCATGTGCTCCATATCCAGCTATTATCACACTCCATAACACAATATCTCTTTCCTTCATAGGTACCTCATTGAAGATATCATGACCGTAATCAAGCTTTCCACATTTTGAGTATATATCAACCAAACCAGTAGAAACCTCTTTTCTTGTAATAAAACCAGAGCGTAGAAGATAACTGTGTAAACTCATAGCCTGTTGCAAATCAGCTTCGATGGCATATGCGGGAAGTATGCTTTTCAGTGTTGCATTGTTAGGTTTCACATCTTCTGAAAGCATTTGTTTGAAAAGTAAAATTGCCTCTACTGAAAGGTCATTATGAAGACAAGCACAGAGAACTGCATTCCAAGGGACAGTTCTCTTCTTCGGAGTGTTAATGAATACATTAAAGCTAAGCTTAAAACTGTTGCATTTTGCATACATATCGATAAGTGCAGTTTCTACATTAGCATCTGAGTCAAGTGTTTGCCTGATTGCCCAGCCGTGTATGCATTTACCAAGTTTAGTGTCACACAAAGTTGCACACGCAGCAAGAAACGAGGCCAGAGTTATTGCGTTTGGCTTTATGCCCTCGAACTGCATTTCTAGGCACACCTGCAATGCTGAGCCTATCTCACTGTTCAAAATGTACCCATTTACCATAGTGGTCCAGGTAACTACATCTCTACCTAACATTTTATCAAAAACTAAACGTGCTTCTTCCATGCAACCGCATTTGACATACATATCGATAGTTGCATTTCTAACAGGTAATAGTTCCCAAAAACCTTTCTCTTCAGCCAATAAATGAACCTCTCTTCCCACCTTCACATCTTTCAGGTACCCACAAACAGGCAACAGGGAAAGCACAGTTGCACAATCTGGACCCACCCCAACTTCTGTCATTTTTCTGAAAACCTGCAAGGATTCCTTGGGACTGCCATTTCTGAAATACCCACCAATCATAATGTTCCAAGAAACCGTAGTTCGCTCCTGCATTGCATAAAAGACTCTGCTTGCCCCCTCTTTATCTCCACATTTCATATACATCACCAACAATGAATTCCCCAAGAATGCATTTAAGACAACCCCTGTCAATACTGTCAGACCATGAACAACGACCCCGATTTCACGCAATAATAAATCACCACAGGCACGAATTGCAAAGGGAAATGTATACCTATCTGGCATTTGCTGACTGGAGTGGAGCATTTCATCGAATAACTTGAGAGCATCATGGGGAGCCCCGGTTTCTGTATACATTTTTATCATGCTCTTATAAGAAAGCAAAGTTCTAAAAGACAATTCATCGAACACCTTGCGAGCAAGTGATGTTTGGGAGCAGAGCGCATAGGAAGCTGTGAGGAGGGAAAGGAAATGAGTGGAGTCGTGATGGTGTAAGAGTTGAATCCTGAGAATGTGAGCATGCACTTGCTTAGTGGTGCTTAATGACTTGGTGGTAGAGCAACGGTATAAGAGTGATTCATAATGTGCAATGGTGCATGGGGCCGAGGGGGGAAGAAGGTGTATCAGAGTTCTGGACAGTGGCTGAGATGGCCCATTCATGAATCAAGCCCGTCCACCGTCCTGAAAGAGCTTACCACTCACCACAATCAGTATCCAGTCTTTTGCACTGTATGCTCCGATTTTCACTTCTTCAATTCGTTGCTCTCTTCTTTTGTTCTCTTGTTAGTGATTGGTGGTAGAGTTTTTGTGCGGCGTGTCTGTTTTGCCGAGGGTTTGTGCGCTTCCTGTGAGCGTTTGTTTGATTGTTAAATAATTTATTTTGGTTGAAGTTTTGTTTGCTACAAGTTTTTTACACCCTTGAAGAATATAGCAAAGTTGTCATTGCAGAGGAGGAGGAGAAAAGGGGGTTGGTTCCGGAAGCAGGTCCGGTCAGTGGCGGAACCAGGACCCGTGACTCGCAGGGGCACAATAACAAAGAAATCACTGGTCAGTCTCCATCGGCCATCGCAGAGATGCTCACAGTTGCCGTCGGCCGTCGTTGAGGTGCTCACAGTCCGTCGGCCTTCGCTGAGTTGCTATAGTTGATGGCTTGCTGCAGACTGATGTGAGTTTGAAACGCCGATTCCGCCGAACTGCTGAAGCGATATGGGGGCTAAGGGGAAAGGGAAGTTGGGCTTGAGTTGAGCTGTTGAGCCTTAATGGATTGGGCTGCTGGGGAAGAGGGAAGTGGGATTCACCCGGACAAACAAGGGAAAGGGGGAATTGGGATTGGGCTGCAGGGGCTCAAATTAATAAAAATTAAAATATGTATATATATTTAAAAGAAAAATAATTCACTGCAGGGGCACGGGCACCTCCGGGCTCTATGGTGGTTCCGCCCCTGGGTCCGGTGGGGGTGACGGGGGTGTGCTTCTGGGCGGTGGCACGAGTGGTATATGAGTTCTTACTTCTTATCGACGAAATAGACATAATACCAACCCGACCCGGCCGGGTTGACCCGGAACCCAGTGACCCGGACAAAAATCCGGTTCGGTTTCTTCAAAACCCCAAAATGGTCAAAAACCGGAAAAACCCGACTGACCCGAAAAAATCCGATCCGGACCCGACCCAAGAAACCCGAAAAACCCGGGAAAACCCGGTTTTCGGTCTTTTCCAAAAAAACAAGTAATTTATTTTTTAATTTTAATTCATTTTTTAAACCAATAAAATTACAATTTCAATTCACTAAAAAGAAAAACTATGTAATATATTTATATATTTATTTAAGAATGAAAATCATGCCAAATTATAATATAATTGTACGATACAAATAAAAATATATAATGAGAGTGTATATAATTATATGTTTATTATTATTATTATTATTATTATTATTATATAGACGTATAATCGTTGACCGGTTTTCCGGATTTGACCGGGTTGACCCTCCGGGTCCGGGTTGACCCGTGACCCAGTCACATGACCGGGACGCTCACCGGTCCGGTTTTTACAACATAGCTTTTTATATGGAGTTGGGGTGCAAAAAAAAAGATTTTTAAAAACATGGTGTAAAGTCTAATTTAAACAATAAAATGGGGTGCAAACTCAAATTTCCCCAATAGACAATTCCAAGTGTTTGCTCATGTTCTATTAGGAGGGAGACGTGAGCCGTGTTATCTACGAAGTTTTGGTCTTTTGAACAAAATCCAACTTTGTTTTTTTTGTAACTCAAAATCCAACTTTGTTGGTTTTCTTTTTTAGTTGTTCCATTATTATTTTTGTCATTTTTTTCTTTTTTAAATAAAGAATTTGTGATTCTAATTATTTCTCTCTCTTCTACACAAATTTCTATCATACAATTTTTACTTTATTAATCTTTGTGTCAGTCAAACTTGAAAAAGTTTTAATGGACGATGGAGTAGTATTAAGAAGGTTAGGGGACACCGATAGACCACTTGAGGTGTCATTGGAGTATGCAAGTTCCCAATCTTCTTCTGAGGTACATGACGGTTAATGCTTTGACTAGGAGATTGATGGTGCATCAAGAAGATGACAATTGGATTTGCGCAGATTTACGATATGAGAGGTTCCTAAATTTTTATTTCCTATGGGGGATTTTGGGATATGAAAATCGTTTTTGCCCATCTAATACCCACACTAGACCCTGGATTGGAGAGAAGCCACACAGCGCCTGGCTACGCGCGGATATGAAAAGAAATGTGCATTCGAGGAACAAGTGGTTGATTCCTAGAGGAAGCGGATCTAGAGTTATGCTTGAGGGGTCAGACAGCCCGAGTCCAAGCAAGAATGGACGTGGATAATGAGGAGCCAAAAAACTTGCAGGAGGCAGTGCTAATTGGCAGGTACCTCCTAATTCAGTGATGGACTCTTGAGACGAAGGGGTTAGACGGTGGGGAGGGGAGCTCAGATCCTTTGGCGGCGGCTGGAAAAATGGGCATTGTTAATTTAATTATTATTCTTCATCCCAAGACATTTTTGTTGTTTTCGGTCCCCCTTTTAGTAGCAGGTGCATCAGTGTTTGTGGTGGAGTCTACCACATAGAGGGGGTTATCGAGTTGGATCGCTAATAAGTGATTTTTCAACTTTGTGTCTCACCCTAGAGCAGTCTCTGGTTTGATGGCTATGTCTCTTGTAACAATTATAAATATTAATTGAGTTAGCACTTGCTTGATCAGATTATTTAGGGTTGGGGCAGTCTTTTATAAAAAAGTTAGGATTGCCACTGTTGTACCAAATGCGTTTTCTGAACTTGTGTCTCTTCTTACCTGGTTGACTATTGTTTTACCATGGCCATTATGCTTAGGGTTTCTAGACCTACTTTTAGATCTACAAACAATGCCTCACGGGAATTCACGGACTCGTTCTTACTAACTCTAGAATGTTTAAGATCTAGCTTCTTACTCTTTAACTCATTAACAACAATATCCAAACAAATATCACTCATACCATACTTTATAGCAAATTTAACATCATTATAAGAGTTAGGAATACCATTCAACAACACAATAGAGGTATAATCATCAATATTCGTATCACCAACCTGTTTAACGTTTTGAATAAGCTTATGATCTGGATTGGAAAGCATTAAACATAATGTTTTGAATAAGCTTATGTTTTGAATTGCATCAATGTCTTTGGTCAGATTGAGCCTGGATTGGAAAACAAATTCAAGTAAACATAATTTCCTATACAAAGAGGTGTCAGTATAAATATTCCCCAGTTTATCCCACAAATCTTTTGCATAGTTTAAGATACTTACATTTCTAAGCACAGAGCCAGAAAGGTCTAGGCATAAAGTAGAACATGTTCTATTGTTCATTTCAAATTGCTCAGTGTAGCATCCTCAATTTCAAGAAACTTGCAAGTTACGACTCTAAAAACCTTTTGTTGGATTAAACACATTTAACTTTCTATTTCTAAATGTCAAAATCATATTCACCATTAAAAGGAAGCATACCATGTTGGTATGCATACATGGTGACAGCCAATTGACGTACACAGGAAACACGGAGATCAAAAAATAAATGCATCAACTCTAACCTCAACTGCTCGAGATTACAAGGTTCTCAGTTAGACAAAAACGAACAGAAGTAGGCAGAGAACACAAACCAAGTAAGCTAAACTCATATACTCACAAAATCAACATGGAAAACCCAAAGATCAACTCATGCAGATTCACAGAGATAATGAAATCAAGCCAACGTATTTGGGAGGAAATCAGACTAGGCCAATAGCCAGACTCCACAGTCTAGCCACACAAACAAAACGGGGAGGGGTAAAGAGATGACAATAAAGAACAGACTATCACACAAATCCGGAGGCACTCGGCAACCTAGGGTTTTCATCGTCGATTTACCTGATCTAGATCCAGGGGTATCTTGACTTACCTTCCGACATAGAACTATAGCAACGCGGTGGCGGAGGAGTTCCAGGGGGAGGATGAGGTGTCGACATGAAGATTCATCTCTGATACCACTGTTGGATGTTCACTTCTCTGGCTCAGATCACGCTCAACAATCACCCAAAACACCACTGAATCTCACAAGGGGATAAACACACTTAGTCCAACCCAACCATCTCAACACACACGTGTGTGAGAGGGTCTTAAAGTGGCAGTGATCAAGTATGTCACACACAAGTATCTAGGCGTCTAAAGGCCGATTTTTTTTAAACTCTCACATGAATAGTGAAACGATTTATTCATTTTTGGGCAATCATTTCTTTGTCTAATCAGGGTGTGAATGAACATTCCGATTGTTACCGAGTCTAGACATGAGAAAATTGTTAATTTTGAATTTGATATAAGAACTGTGATTAAATTTTATATCAATATAGACAATTTATTTTCAAAAAAAGTAACTCTTTATACTCCCTCCGTATTCAAAAGTTTATTACACTTTCTTATTTGAGATATATTTAAAAGTTTGGTAAGTTTTTCCTTACTTCATATACATATACATGTTTCCCAAAAGAAGGAAAAAGGGCTGACTGATTATTTCAATGGACCATTCTTGGTGTACACAACTTGTACACAAAATGTGTACACTGCCTGTGTACACAGACAATTTGACATGAAATTCTGGCTCTTTTAAACGATTTGTCTGTGTACACAGACAACTAGGGGGATTTTGTGTATACATATACTAAGCATTTTGCTCAATAACCCCTTTCTTACCCTGGACTCCAGGAGACTATGATTCGGAGACAAAATTACAAACTACCGTTGTGAGTTTGTTAAATAGTTCCGATTTCCCGCCAATCGAACCAAACTTCAATCCACAGTCGCACCATGGCCTTCTCTGCAGTGCTCAGAGCTTTCTTGATTCTCATCTCTCTTCACTACAGAAAATCGTCAGCTCAGGTGGATATCGCCATCAGCGACGGCCCAGCCCCTTCTCCTTCTTTCTCCTCCTCGCCTCTGGTCCCGGCTTTGTTCGTTATCGGCGACTCCTCCGTCGATTGCGGGACCAACAATTTCCTCGGCACGTTTGCTCGGGCGGACAGGCCTCCCTACGGCCGAGATTTCGACACCCATCAGCCCACTGGCCGTTTCAGCAACGGAAGAATCCCTGTGGATTATCTGGGTATGAATTTCTTGACGATTTCGTGAACTAATCTGAAATCTTTAAGGACTTTAGTTTCTCTTGATTTATATTCATCTTTTCGCACAATTTGGGTCCGGTTTCTTCTTTTTCGGATTTTAAAATCTTTGGGGTTGCAGATTTTTACGAAAAGACTGGTTCTTGATTCTGATTTCGTTATATTTTTGTTTTTCAGCATTGCGTCTTGGGCTTCCTTTTGTTCCGAATTATCTTGGGCTGAGAGGCTCTGTTAAAGACATGATTCGGGGCGTGAATTATGCTTCTGCAGGAGCAGGGATCATCTTCTCCAGCGGTTCAGAACTGGTACATTTTTCACTTTTTTGTACTATCTTCTAAAAGAGACACCATTTCCAGAATTAGAGTTTTTATTCTTGTACTCCTAAACAAGGAATTTGGGTGAAAATTTTACGCAGGGTCAGCATATCTCACTCACACAGCAGATTCAGCAGGTGACAGACACGTTTCAGCAGTTTACACTAAGCATGGGTGAAGAAGTTGCATCTGATCTCATCTCAAAATCTGTCTTCTACATTTCTATGGGGACCAATGACTACATACATTACTATCTTCGTAACGTGTCGAATGTTCAAACGCTCTACCTTCCATGGAGATTCAACCAGTTCTTGGCACAGACTATGAAGCGGGAGATAAAGGTAACACCCCAGTTTCTTTTATATTCTTAGGATGTTTTAACTTTTCTCTATGTGTGAGTGTCACATTCTTGTTATGTAAATGGGCAGAACCTGTACAATGATAATGTGAGGAAAGTGGTTGTGATGGGGTTGGCACCAATGGGTTGTGCACCTTATTATCTGTGGATGTACCCTGAAACAAATGGGGAGTGTGTTGACATGATAAATGACATGATTCTTGAATTCAACTTTGAAATGAGACAAATGGTTGAAGAACTTGCTCAGGAGCTTGTCGGTGTGAGGATCATCTTCTGTGATGCATTTCAAGCCTCAATGGACATTATGGAGAATCACGACCGTTATGGTCAGAAGCTAATCTCTTTTTTTCTTTTCTTCTTCTCTTTTTCATATGAATGTTTAATTGTTTTTTGCTTGCGTATTTGTTGTTTTAGGTTTCAATGTAACAGCAGAAGCATGCTGCGGTTTTGGGAGGTATAAAGGGTGGTTTCTATGTATAGCACCTGAAATGGCTTGCAGCAATGCAACTAATCATATTTGGTGGGACCAGTTTCATCCAACGGATGCGGTTAATGCGATCATTGCTGATAATGTGTGGTCGAGCTTGCATATCAACATGTGCTACCCGATGAACTTGAAGGAAATGATAAGTCACACCAGTTGATGAAGTGGTGTAGTTACTCAAATGATGTAGAACTAGTGGTGGTAATTGTCATATAACCATAGTATTGATTTCCATTCCCTTGTCAATCTCAGTAAATTCTAAAACTAGGTGCTATTGAGTCATTCATACATATACATCTGATGAAATCCCTGCATAATAAATAGTCATATATAAGCATGTAACTGGTTCATGTTAGTCAAATTAGTAGAATGAATTTTTCAAGAAGTGGTTTGAAGAAGTGCAGAGGATAGGATAGAAGAGTGACATCAAATAAGGAATTGCCATGTTCTTGAACAAAGATGGATTCCCAGACACAAATCCTTCCACTCTGGTGCATATATCTTTCCATCATCAACATCATTAACATCTTTAATCTGCATCCTGAAAAGATTTTACGAGTCAAGCAATACTGAATGCCAAGAGGATTAGTAAAGAAAATGACTATAACTATAAAACTAAGAGACCGTTTGGTGATTCTATTTTTCATGATATGTGACTCAAAGTTAAGATCACAAAGTTATAAGCTTGGGATTAATATCACTCACAGGAAATATGGGTTTGAATTCGTGGGCCTATATCCATTAAGCTTTATGAATGAGGCCTTTGTATGGGAAGATTGGGCCTATTAGTTTCGGTTGGTTTCCGCAGTCTCAACTTGGCCGACCAGTTAGCGTGGTCAGGGCTGTTACTTTCTTACTTTGTGTGCAGGAGGGAACACAATGAACACCACCATTTCCATTCATTTTCATCGTAGATGGGTGCGTAACATTTGGTGAATTTTGTGGTGTGGGAATGTTGGTTGCCAGTATAAAGATTGGTTTTTTGAGGGGGGGCCTCTAACAAAACTTTTATTAGAGGGGGCCGAGCAGCCGGGTTGGCCCCCTAGCAATGAGGGAGATGCTTTGGCAGTTGCCACACCGTAGCAATGCAGGGTTACCATCCTGCTCCCAAGGTTATATGCAATGTAAATCATGTGAATTCACACGTAACTTCAAGTTTATCAAGATGTAAATTACACTCATTCAAATGTGACTCATTGAAATATAAATTGCTTTGATTCAAATGTAACTTGGGAACAAATCTGATGTAATTTGTGAATGTAACTTTAGCCTATTCAAATGTAACTTGGGAATAAGGAGATGTAACTTGTGAAATCATAACTTGTGAAATCAACATCCAGGAGAATGGAAAAATTCAGATTTATCTGAATTGGAATGATACGCAGACCTGCTAAATCAAATCAAAAGAATTTGCTTTCAATTTAAAAGGGTTATGCATAAATCTTCTGGAACAATAGACTTTCATTCATTCATTAATAGAGAAAGAAGAAAGGAGGAGGAAGTGGAGGAGGAGAATGAGAAAGCTTACATGTACTACCTTGGAGCTGTTGCGATAGAGGTGCTCTAGTTGCTGCGATCGATGAAAGCCCTCGTTTTTAGTCAATAAAACGACGCCGTTCGGGATCGGAACACCATGCGCACGGTGGGCCAATCCCACGGTATAAATTTTGATGCTTTGGGGGTAGTTCAGAGTGTTTTACTACAAGGTGGTTATTCTTATTTTCAGCTGAATTTAAATGATATTCGTTCTATTTTTTAAAATCATATTTATTTTAAGATTTTATTTCGTAAGTGTTCAGCGAATCGTGTTGCTCACGCTTTAGCATGTGCAAATGTTTGTACTTCTGAGTGTCAATCAAAATTTGAGCAAACTCAGAATTGAATTATGCACCCGTTTGGTAATGTCAAAATTCGGCAGAATCGGTTGATTCCGCTAAAATTTATGAAGTTCTGGTTTAAGTGGCTGAATAAGGTGATTCTACTGATTTATTAAAAAATTATATATAAAATATATTTTATTAATAAGATAAAGAAAAATTATATGTAAAAAATATATATTTTATTTCATCTACGGTAATTTCAGCCAATACAGCCAGAAAAGTAACTTCAACCTTACTTTTTCTTATTATTACGCAGTTCAGCGCGTGAAATCAAATATTACGTGTTTGGTGAAAAAATTGATTGATAAGCCTGATAAGCCAAAAAACTAAGCTGCCAAATAGGCTTTTAGGAATTACTGTGGGTCAGGGGACAAGTTGCCCTAGCTCCACCTATACCCCATAGGCTAGGAGTACAGATTAAACGGGGGCATAGTGACGGAAATCTTGATTAACCATGTGTGCATTCTTTTAGCCCTGGCTAACCGGTGGGCGTAGCTCAACTGGTAGCGAGGGGGTGTCACAAGGGTTAGGTCTCGGGTTCGAATCCCGGCAAATGCGATGAGAGGTTACTATGCTAAAAATGCATAGGGCCTCTGCAAGTACCGGGGACAGAGCCCCACTCTCTATCTGTCAGATTGTGATTATAGTCCAATTTACATCCTCCCATCGTGCCGTCCGGACGGTGTTGGGGGGCCCTCAGGGATGGGGTGTCATCCTTTTTTTAGCCCTGGCTAAGCTGCTGGCCCCGGGTGAATCATTAACATCTGGGAATGTTGAAGAGCCTTCTTGCCAAGACACAAACACATGACTTTGCATCATTGCATGTACTTTAATAATTTTTCACCTGAGGTATACAAGAAATTAAACCATATTTAAGAAATACAGGGATGTAAGCGTATAAAAATTTAAGTATATATTATCAAGAATCATGTTTAATACACACGTTCATAACTGCATATATTATCAAGAATCATGTTTAATACACACGTGACACGTTCATAACTGCATATGCGTGTACACGTATTTTTCATCTACCTTTGCATATAAGTAAGAGAGTTTTCTAAATAGGAGTAAAAAGGTTTTGAAATTTCCAAAATAGGACTATAATGTTTTTTATTCCTTGAATAGAAGTAAATTTCTGTCAACTTTGGCATACTAGACTTTAAACATGACATTTTTTTCCCAAACTTGGCAGATTACTCATATTCAAGGAATAAAAAACTTGAAAGTCTTATTTTGAAATTTCAAAATGTTTTTACTCTTGTTTAGGGAAATTTCTGTATAACTAATGATAGAAGTAGTCTACATGTTCAAATATAGGAATTATCGACATACAAGTGCTTTTTCCATTTGAAGTTTGGGTACTTGACAGTTGGGTACTTGTTAGATTGACCGTCACGGGTGGAGCCAAGTAGGGGTGGGATTTTGGAACCGGGAACCGTAGAACCGATTGGAACCGAACCGTTAGCAACATCTAGGAACCGAACCATTAACAATTAATGCCTCATTTGTAGGAACCGAACCGAAGCGGGTTATAACGGTTCGGTTCCCGGTTCCTATAAAAAATATGTGCATGGAACCGTTAAGGAACCGTTATTTAAAAAATAAAAAATAAAATAATATTAGTAGTAGTAGTAACAATAATAATAATAATATAATAGCGATATAAACCACCACCACAACAACAATAATAAAACAATATAAGATATTTAACTAACAATTCTAATTTAATCAACGGAAAAGAAGTAATAAATATTGTACATGAGGTTGATATAATACATTAAACTCCTTTCTACAAATCAAGTTTTGTTCCATCACATAAATTTTGTAAATATAAAATAACCCAAATAACTTGTAGTTGATTGCACATATTTTACTTTACTATTTTCATGATATTTCTAATTATTAGATTTATTATGAATCAATATAATGTAATAATGTTTTTTTATATCTATACATGCAAACTCAATGTCTTTTTTTTTATGTTTTGAACGACTTGAAGTAGACGTCTTATTCTTGCTACTATGATGACGAGTAACCTTCATCGCTCCGACAATACAACGATTTTTAATGTTTCATTTATTACATGAAAATTTAAATCACTTTTGTTCTATTAAGTGTTCAAAGTTCATTAGTTAAGTTTGAGCTTTGATGTTTGAAGTGATTAGAGCTTCAAATAAAATTTTAATACTCGTGTTTTGAATTTTCGACGTGTTTAAAATTATGTGTTAGTTCTAAGACGAGAAAAAATTATTCTAGGAACCGGTAAAAGAAAGAACCGAACCGTTTACTACCGGTTCGGTTCCATAACGGTTCTTGATTTTTTATATAGGAACCGAACCGATTTCATTAGTTAAAACTTTTATAACGGTTCCACTCATTTTTGAGTAAGAACCGAACCGGTCCCAGCCCTAGAGCCAAGTGTTGGCTTATGGTGTCAAATATATATTTATTATATATATATATATATATATATATATATATATATATAGAGAGAGAGAGAGAGAGAGAGAGAGAGAGAGGGGGGGGATGTTCGGGTCCGAACATTACCCGTCCGAGCACCGTCCGAACATGGACGTTTGGGCCACTTTCTGGTAGAAATTTTTGTTGAACTTTTTTGAGCATGTTCTTCATCAAGTCTTGTTTGTCCATACCAAATTTCAGCTCAAAATTCGATCGGGAAGGCATCCAAATCATTTTTTGAAGTTGACTGCATCAAAATATACAAATAAAAACGCAGTCAACTTAAAAAAAAATGAATGCCTTCCCTATCGAATTTTGATCTGAAATTTGGTATGGACAAACTAGACTTAATGAGGAACACGCTCAAAATTTTTTATCAAAACATTCCATCGGGAAGGACCCCAAACGAGGATGTTCGGACGGAGGCTTATGTCTGAACGTTTGGACCTGATCATTCTCTTTTATATATATATATATATATATATATATATATATATATATATATATATATATATATATATATATATATATATATATATATATATATATATATATATATATATATAGGGGTTAGTTCATGTGAGAACACCCTCTTAGGAGAGTAAAAAAGAATAAAACTTCACCATAGATTTATTTGATCTGATGGCCACGGTTGGGGTGGAATTAAAACTTCCATCCACTTATTACGGCATAGTGGGTGAATTTTAAAAGGAAATGCTTCACTGTAATAAATACGTAAGGGCTAAAGGGTAATACTGCATGGGATTTATTTGTTACGTTCATCCGGATTTTTTAGTTGTTTCCATATTGATTACAATCTCAATGTTGGAGAATAAGATAAGTGCATTAATGACCTAAAATATTGAAAATAATGCATGAAAGTGCAATGTATTGATTACTACGTACAAAAATTTATTTATTTATAATATGTAATGTGCATAACATATAATACATATGTGCAGACTTAACAGTGCATGTGAAAATAGATATATTGCAACGAATAATTTGAAAAGTGATAATACTATTGAATAATGTGCACAAGAGATTTGTTTTATACTGTGTGCATTTGATTTAGTAGATATGTGCACATTAGATTAATATATTAATGAACCTCAATTGTTTACGTTCTTAAGTGCACTTTTATACGAGTCAATATATATTGCACTTTTTATCTCATTAACATGCATTGTCTATTCATTAATATATATCTTTTTCATGCATTTGTGCACTTCTATACTTTAAATCTTATACTTATTGAAACACTTTAATTGAATTCTTATGCACTTTTAACATGTATATGTGCAACTTGTATGGTTAATCTCGTTTAATATTTTTTATTTTAGTATTTGTGCACATTTTAATAAATTAAGTTGCACTTTTGTAACTATCACTTTTTATCTCATTAAGATGCACTTTTAATACATTAACTTACTCATTACTAGTGCAATTTCGTAAATTTTATCTTCAAATAAAATTGAAAATGAAGAGCAGGTTATCAACTAACAACCAATAAGTGCACTTTAAATCTATAAAAAGAAGTGCACTATTGCATCTCGATCAATTTCTAAAATTCTAATTGATTTATTTTTACAAAATAAAATGCTAAAATGCAAGTTTTCCACTTCTCTATGGTGATGGTTCCATCCTTTGGATCCCACTATAAAGAGTACACGTATATATAGAGATTGAATCATTATACCTATAAATACATTAAAAAGCTATACAAAACTAGTCAAATCGCACCTAATAGGAAACAAAAAAAATTAAAATAAAATTAAGTGTTGTACATAAACTTCAATAACGGTGAATGGAAAGTTGTAATTTCTGATGTCCATTGAACAATTGAAGTAAAAAAGAAATAATTTATGAAGATGACGAACCAAACGTGTGCAAAAGAGAAATTGAAAATAAAATAAATGGAGTCATGTAAAATGGTAAAGATGAGAGAGTCAGAGAGAGAAGTATGGGTGACCGTTTTGGAAAGAAACGGAGTGCATTAAGTATTAGGAGAAATCACCTAATTGCCCTCTACGAAAATTTATTAGAAATTAAAATAGATGCTTCATCCAATGGCTCACATCTACTCTTTTTTACTCTCCTAAGATTAAGTTCTCACATGAACCTAAATCTATGTATGTATGTATGTATGTATGTATGTATGTATGTATATATATATATATATATGATCACATACAAAGTGATCCTAATTTACAAAATACAAATTAATCCTAGTCATCCATATGAATGAGGTAATGGTGTAGATGGAAATAATTCCCCACTAACAATATATCCGCATTTAATGCTTGGAGGATCAAAATCTTTCCCACTAATACGGATGAAATTTAGTGGGTCAAACCAACTCTTGCCCTTGATTTTATAATATTGGATGGATGAGATGAGTTTGCACTTTGTATGGGAAGCATACTTTGTATCTGATCTTGACCCTATATGTGTGTGTGTAGGATGAAAATGTTAAAACGAAACCACTAACTTTTCATAAATAGGGTCAATATATAAAACACATTCTCCCTATCTCAGAAGTTTTTCACGTGTGATTGAAAGAATGAAGGTGATGATATTTAATTAGAAAGTAAAAAAAATAATATGATACTTTTATTTTTGAATTTACATTATTTGTAATCTTAGGGCCTGTTGGGTAACATTGAAATTGGCTGAATCATCTAGTTCTGCTCAAATTTATGAAGTTCTTAATCAAGTGGCTAGATTAGCTACTTCTTCTAAATACAACAACAACATCCAAGCCTTAATCCCAAAAGGTTTTGGGGTCGGCTAACATGAATCGATCCATGATATCGAAACCATAAAGAGAAGACAAACAAGAGGAAATAAAAAGATAAAACGAATATTATAAAGATAGATAAATATAAGAATATAAGAAAGATAAAAGATTAAAAGATAAAAGAACATAAAAAAGGGAGAACATAAAAATAACACAAGAACATAAAAAAGACAAAGAAGATAAGCAATAAAAGAAAAGAAAAGAAAACGAGAGAGGAAAAGAAAATAAAAAGATCAACCGTCCACACGAATGTGCGCCATCCACTTTGCCCTTTCCAAAGCCATGCTCTCATCCAACCCAAGAAGGCGCATATCAGTTCTGATTCCTCTAATCCAAGTCTGTTTAGGTCTTCCCCTCCCTCTCCTCTCTCTTTTCTCCCCACCCCTCAAGTCGTCTAACAAGTGCATCACTCGGTCTTCGACGCACATGCCCAAACCACCGCAAACGAAACTCCTGCATCTTATCTTCTATAGGTGCTACTCCCACCTTTTGTCTTATTACCTCATTCCTCAAGCAATCTTTTCTGGTATGGCCACACATCCAACACAACGTACGCATCTCTGTCACACTCATCTTTTGAATGTGACATTATTTCACCACCCAACACTCTACGCCATACATTAATGCAAGCCTAATTGTTGTTCGATAAAATTTACCTTTCAGTCTAGTCGGCACACCTCGATCGCAAAGAAATTCCGATGCACTCTTCCATTTCATCCATCCAGCTCTGATTCTATGAGATACATCTCCATCAAATTCACCATCCTTCTGAATTATGGAGCCCAAATAACGAAACATATCACACACTGGTATTTTCTTACCATCAAGAGTAATCCCACTGTTGCTACTACTTCTACCTCCACCAAACTTGCACTTCATATACTCAGTCTTGCTCTGACTTAGTCTAAAACCCTTGGTCTCCAAAGTTTGTCGTCATACTTCTAACTTAGCTTTAACACCCGATTGTGTCTCATCAATCAATACAATATCATCGGCAAAAATCATGCACCACGGTATATCTACTTGAATTGACTTCGTAAGTTCATCCATGACTATAGCAAATAAGAAGGGACTCGGAGCCGATCCTTGGTGCACTCCGATAGTAATAGGGAACTATGCGGTCCTCCCTACACTAGTACGAACACTCATAGTACAAGCCTCATACATATCCATGATAATACTGATATACTTACGTGATATGCTTTTTCTAGTTAAGGCCCACCAAAGAACTTCTCGAGATACCCTATCATACGCCTTTTCCAATTCAATGAACACCAAATGCAGATCCTTTTTAGTGTCTCTATACTTCTCCACAATTTGTCTAAGAAGGTGAATGGCCTCAGTTGTTGAGCGTCCAGGCACAAAACCAAACTGATTCTCTGAAATTTTCACACTTTTTCGAAACCTTTGCTCAACCACCCACTCCCAAAGTTTCTTAATGTGACTCATAAGCTTAATCACTCGATAGTTGGCATATTTTTGTACATCACCCTTATTTTTAAATAAGGGAATGAGAGTACTTTTCCGCCAACTCATTGGCATCTTGTTGTTTCTCCAAATCATGTTGAAGAAACGTGTTAGCATTCAATGTCTTTCTCTCCCAAACTTCTCCAAGCCTCAATCGGTATGCCATCTGGGTCCACTGTTTTCTTCCGCCCCATCTTTCCAAAAGCCTCTTTAACTTATGTTATTTAGATCCTTCTCACAAAGTCCTGATTTACCATACACTCAAGTATAGTAAGATCATCAATACCTTGCACCTTATTCCTGTTGAACAAGGTATCAAAGTATGACCTCCTCCTCTCCTTTATTTCTCCGTCCTCCATTAGTACCCTTTGGTAGACATCCTTCACACACTTAACTTTTCCGATATCTTGAGTCATACGGTCACAAAGACGAGCAAGTCTGTAAATATCTTTTTCTCCTTCCTTAGAGTCCAATTTTGCATACGATTCCTTATTCACTTTTCCTCTTGCTTCCTTTACATCTTTCTTTGCTCTTCTTCTAGCCTCCTTGTACTCCTCTATGTTCTCGTCGCTGCAGCTTTTGCCCAATTTCTTATAGCATTCCCTTTTGGTCCTTATTGCTTATTTCACCTCTTCATTCCACCAAGATGTGTCCTTTTTGGTGGTAGACATCCTTTAGATTCTTCAAGTATCTCTTTCGCAACTTTGTTAATGGTGACCTCCATTGATAACCACACATCATCCACATGTGTGTCATTATCAATGGACCAAACATTTTCCTCCAACATTTTATGTGCAAAAGTTTATTGGAGATTCCCCTCGAGTCTCCACCACTTTATTTGTGGCTCCTCTTGTACCTTAACCCGTCTTCTCTTCTTCCCCGCTTCATTTCTAGTGCCAAAACCATGTCCGTCATGGATACTCTCAAAACCATCACGACTTGGGCCCACATGCCCGTTGAGGTCGCCTCTTATGACCAGCTTCTCTCCCCTTGGCACTCGTCGCACCACTTCCTCAAAATTCTCTCAAAATTGTTGAGTGATAGATGCATCCAATCCCACTTGTGGTGCATAGGCACTTATCATGGACATGGTCTCATCTCCTATTATCAACTTAATGCTCATGATGCGGTCGTTCTTCTTGAAGACTTCCACCACACCCTCAACATAATCATGTGCCACCATAATGCCTACTCCATTTGTGTTCCTTTCTCTACCCGAATACCACAGCTTAAAACCCCCAGGATTAATCTCACGTGCCTTTTCTACAACCCACTTAGTTTCTTGCATGCACATTATGCTGACATTTCTCCTTTTCATAACCTCAGCTATCTCAGATGATCTTCCCGTAAGAGATCCAACATTCCATGTCCCAAAACGCAATCGAGCATCCTACCTTTTCTTCTTCGCACCACATCGACTCTCACCATGCCTTTGCATATTTGACACCATCCCCGGGCATTGGAGTGGCGTGTCGCTTCCGGTCGACGACCGAGCAGCCTTAGCATTCTTAACACCACACCCAGACCTACAAAGTGTAGCGCGCCCCTGCATATTTGACACCACCTCCAGGCGGAGGGATGACGCGTCGCTTACGGGCGACGACCTAACTGTAACGATTTTCATGTTTCGATTCATGTCATGAGATGTGTGGATCGTTGCGCTTACCGCTACACTAAAAGCAATCGCTGATAGTGTAGCACGCTCCTCCCCCTTTATAGCACACGCGAAGCGCCACGCGGTTCGATTGCACCGGCAGGCTGGCTGTTGCTGGCACCGCATACCCGCGACCCAACATCTCCCCCCCCCCCCCCAGCACCTGCCAGCATACAACTGTGCAGCATGCTGTTGCCGGGGGTCGAACCCGTGACCTTGGCTCTGATACCACTTGTGGATCGTTGCGCTTACCGCTACACTAAAAGCAATCGCTGATAGTGTAGCACGCTCCTCCCCCTTTATAGCACACGCGAAGCGCCACGCGGTTCGATTGCACCGGCAGGCTGGCTGTTGCTGGCACCGCATACCCGCGGCCCAACAAGATGTGACTAATACGGTTGGCCGTCATGCGCCTACCACAGCACCCTCCTCCTTTACAGGGCCGTCTTAACCAATTTAGAGGCCCGGTGCTATTTTCACAAATAAGGCCTTATATTCAAACATGACTGATTTTTACATGATTTTTTTTTTTTGATAAATTCATCAGGAGCTCCTATTTGGGACTTCACTAACGCTTTAAGTTTTCGTTTTCCTTCAATTTTTTGTAACTAAATTCATACTTTTCATTACTCAGGATATGTAAGTTGATATCGTTCAAAATTCGATTAATTGGGATAAGTTTATATTGTTAAAAATTCAAAAGTTCGGTAATTTAAATTAAATAATCAACAAGGAGTCAATAAGTCAATCACAATTTAATTTAAATTAATTAATCAACAAGGAGTCAATAAGTCAATCACAAGTAGATGTTAAAAAGATAGAAACAATTTGATTTTTGGAAGACTAGAATAAGTCAGAAAATGAAGTCACTAAAATTAGACATAAAAATTGTTGGTGATTTTAGTGTCACCGGCCATTTTGTGTAATTGGAAATGACATGAGTGCCAATGGGAATTAGAACTATGATCTAATACAAGTTAGTAGGTGTGGAGTGCACACTTGTATATAAGAACTAGTTTAGTTCCAAAGTGTCTACGTTAGTGGAACTCGAGGTAGAACTCGAGGTATAACTTTCAGTAGACCAGCTCTGTGGTTCTAGACCGAGTTCTAGAACGGTTAGGCAGTTTCCAGCAGTTTCCCAGAAACTGTTGCGGTTATTCTTAATCGTGTTACAACTGCCTAGGACGATGAATATGGATATATACCACCATATTTCGTACAGAGGAGGTAGAGGAATAATATCCAACATATCTTCATCACTTTGGCACTCAAATTAAAGATAACAATCCATATACTCACTAGTTTGGCTCTAGTTCTTGTGCCTAAGTTCTAGAGTGTCCTTAAGGATTATCCTAGATTGAATTTCTTGTAACCCAGGCATAGGGGAGAAATATCAATTCGGAAAGTGAACTTACACGATCCTTAAGATATCCAAGTACTCGAATTATCACCCCCTACGTGTTTACCCCAACAATCGAATTGATATTTCTTTGAGATAATCATGAGTACCGTGGAAGAGATGACATCCAAGTTCAACAAATTGGACAAGTTTCAAGGGAACGATTTCCGTAGATGGCAGAAGAAGATGCACTTTCTTCTCACCACGTTGAAGGTTGTGTACGTGTTGAGCACTCCAATGCCGGAGGTGATGGAAGATGAAACCTTGGAACAAACTAGGAGGCGCAACAAGTGGGAGAACGATGACTACATATGTAGAGGCCACATCCTTAACGGTATGTCCGATGCGTTATTTGATATTTACCAAAACGTTGAGAGTGCGAAGGAATTGTGGAATTCTCTTGAGTCAAAATACATCGCCGAGGATGCTTCTAGTAAGAAGTTCTTGGTGAGTGATTTTAATAATTATAAAATGGTTGACTCAAGGCCGGTTATGGAACAATACAATGAACTCCTTCGTGTTCTTGGTCAATTTAAACTCCACAAGATAGGTGTTGATGAGTCCTATGCCGTGTCGAGTATAATTGACAAACTTCCACCCTCTTGGAAGGATTTTAAACGATCTTTAAAACATCAAGATGAGGAACTGTCCTTGGTTCAACTTGGGAGTCACTTGCGCATTGAGGAGAATCTTCGTGTGCAAGAGAATGACCAAGTTATGGGTGAAGTTGAATCTAGAATGGCTCATGTTCACTTGGTTGAGGATAATAAATCTAACCCGAAAGATAAGGGGAAAGGCAAAAAGCGCAAGTATGAAGACCATGACAAACCCAACAAGAAACCGAAAGGATTGGTTTGTTGGAGGTGTCAAAAGGTTGGACATGTCAAGCGTGATTGCCGTGTGAAACTGAACAAGAATGGCGCTGGAACGAGTGGCAGTGGACAAGAACGGTCTAAGGACCTGGTTCCACGGAAAGGAGGTCAGTTCCTGACTAACTTTGATAATTCTGTCCAGAATTATGTATCACTCATTCCAGAATCTTTTTATGTACAGGATGATGACTGTGCATGGTGGATTGACTCGGGGGCTACGAGCCATGTGTGTAAGGATAAAGGATGGTTTGAAGACCTAGAACCAGTGGAGGTCGGTTCCTTCTTACGCATGGGAGACGAGTCAATGGCGCCTATCTTGGGAAAGGGTGTAGTTGTTTTAGAATTTACTTCTGGAAAAACAATTACGTTGTTTGATGTTTTGTATGTACCGAAGGTTCGAAAGAATCTTGTTTCGGGAAGTATGTTGAATAATTTAGGGTTCAAACAAGTGATTGAATCCGATAAATATATTCTGTCCAAGGGTGGTGTGTTTGTTGGTTTTGGATATTTATCAAATCGCATGTTTCGTTTAAATGTTGTGAATAAATTAATTCCTAGTGATAATTCTGTTTTTGTGGCATCTTCCATGAATGATTGTATGATTTGGCATGCTAGACTAGCTCACATTAATTTTAGAAAAATGCATGAAATGTCTAAAGATGGTTTAATTCCTGCTTTTGATATTAATGATGATAAGTGTAGGACTTGCATGCTTACTAAGATCACAAAACAACCGTTTCCTAATGTTGAAAGGAATTCGGCTATTTTGGATCTTGTACATAGTGATCTATGTGACTTTCACTCAACTCCTTCCCTTGGCAATAAAAAGTATGTTGTTACTTTTATTGATGATTCGACTCGGTTTTGTTATGTGTATTTATTACACACCAAGGATGAAGCTTTAAAGAAATTTAAAGTGTATAAAACCGAGGTTGAATTGCAATTGGGTAATCCAATTAAATGTCTTAGGACTGATCGGGGAGGAGAATATATGGATCCCCATTATTTTCAATCTGTTGGAATCATTCATGAGACCACGGCTCCGTATACACCACAACAAAATGGTGTGGCCGAACGGAAGAATCGAGTATTAAAGGAAATGGTTAACTCCATGCTTTCCTACTCGGGTTTGAGTGAAGGGTTTTGGGGAGAGGCCATGCTCACGGCCTGCTATGTTCTAAATAGGGTTCCAAATAAAAGGAACAAGACAACCCCATATGAGCTTTGGTACAAGAAAGCGCCAAATTTGAAATATTTTCGGGTTTGGGGTTGTAGGGCGGTTGTAAAATTGCCCGAGCCCAAAAGGAAAACTTTGGGGGAAAGGGGAATTGATTGCATATTCATAGGGTATGCTGAACATTCCAAGGCTTATAGGTTTTATGTAATAGAACCTAATGATGCGGTAGCGGTTAACACCGTGATTGAGTCTCGGGATGTGATCTTTGATGAGATGAGATTTTCATCAATTCAAAGACCAAAGGACCTAGTTCCAGGCACTAGTGAGGTGCAAGTTCCAGAATGTTTGGATGGTGTTTTGAATCCCGAAGCACCACAAATAAGGAAAAGCAAACGAGGCCGCATCGTGAAAGACTTTGGTCCTGATTTTCACTTGTATTTAGTGGAAGGTTCAAGGGATGAAACGGGGGTACAATATTCATATTGTTACCAAGTTGAGGATGATCCAAAGACCTTTAAAGAGGCAATGGAATCCCGAGATGTTGCCTTTTGGAAGGAGGCAATTGATGATGAAATGTCATCAATTATGGAGAACAACACTTGGGTGTTGTCGGATTTGCCACCGGGTTCTAAACCCTTAGGTTGCAAATGGATCTTCAAAAAGAAGATGAAAGTGGATGGAACTGTTGACAGGTTCAAGGCTCGGTTGGTCATTCAAGGTTTTAGACAAAAACCCGGAATTGACTATTTTGACACGTATGCGCCGGTTGCTCGAATTACAACCATTAGGTTGTTAATTGCTTTGGCGGCTATACACAATCTGATTATACATCAGATGGATGTCAAGACGGCATTTTTAAATGGTGATCTTGATGAGGAAGTTTACATGAAACAACCGGAAGGTTTTGTTATGCCGGGACATGAGCATAAGGTTTGTAAACTTGTTAAATCATTGTATGGGCTGAAACAAGCACCCAAACAATGGCATCAAAAGTTTGATGAAGTTATTTTGTCCAATGGTTTTAGTTTAAACCAATCGGACAAGTGTGTCTATAGCCGATTTGATGCATTCGGAGCGGGTGTGATCATATGTCTCTATGTTGATGACATGCTGATTTTTGGAACGGACCAAAATCAGGTTGATGAAACCAAAAGGTTGTTATCATCAAGGTTTTCCATGAAGGACATGGGGGAGGCGGATGTGATCCTTGGTATAAGGATTAAACGGGTAAACAAAGGGATTGCTTTGACACAAGCTCACTATGTTGAGAATATTCTCAAAAGGTTTAATTATAGTGATTGTTCACCCGTTGGTACTCCCATGGATCCTAGTGTGAAGTTGATGCCTAATAAAGGAAAGGCGGTATCACAACTTGAGTACTCTCAAGCTATTGGTAGTTTAATGTATGCCATGACAAGCACTCGGCCGGATATTGCTTATGCCGTGGGTAGGTTGAGCCGGTTTACTAGTAATCCTAGTACTCAACATTGGCAAGCAATGAAGAGAGTATTCAAGTATTTGAAGGGAACCATGGATTATGGTTTGTTTTACTTTGAGTATCCTTCGGTTTTAGAGGGATATTCGGATGCAAGTTGGATATCCAATGTAGAGGATCATTCTTCTACAAGTGGTTGGGTATTTTTGCTTGGGGGAGGTGCCATTTCTTGGGCATCCAAGAAGCAAACTTGTATCACAAGTTCAACGATGGAATCTGAGTTTGTTGCGTTGGCTACTGCCGGTAAAGAGGCAGAGTGGTTAAGAAATTTAATTTTTGAGATTCCATTGTGGGGGAAGCCGATTGCACCTATTTCTATCCATTGTGATAGTGCTGCCACTTTGGCTAAGGCGTATAGTCATGTTTATAATGGCAAGTCTAGACACTTAGGTGTTAGACATAGTATGATTAGAGAACTAATCATGAATGGTGTAATTTCGGTGGAATTTGTAAGATCGCAACATAACTTGGCGGACCACTTGACCAAAAGTTTGGCCCGGGACTTAGTGCACAAGTCTGTTATAGGGATGGGTTTAAAGTCCATTTAATCCTTAATGGTGAGACACCCAATTCCCCTCTAATACAACGTTAGAGGCTGAATTCAATGCGGAAAGCTCACACTTAATGGATTGGAACACACAATGAAAATCATCCCAAGGTGTGTGTTCGGACCTGTAGTAGGGAGGCTGAATTTATTTCTTAATAATTCCTTTGATAAAGTGTAAGCAGGTACACGAGTAAAGGAATTACCTATATGATCGTGAAGTGTAGCCGCACTTCAAAAAGCTTGGGACTTGGCTTTTATACGGTCATGAATGGGATTAGGACACACGGCTTTATAATTGTGTCAAGTTTGTATTCTAGTTGAGTATTGAAACTTGTATGTATTTTATCTTGAGGTATTCAAATGGGTTGAAGGGTTCAATCCGTAGGACACCCCGATTCTCGAATATTTTGAATGTGTAAAATACTAAGATGGAAATTCAATCGTATCGACATTTCCATTTATGTGCAAGTTTTGGTTTGTAAGCTTTGTTATGTCATTTCATGGGTTACACTAAAATGGGGGAGGATTGTTGGTGATTTTAGTGTCACCGGCCATTTTGTGTAATTGGAAATGACATGAGTGCCAATGGGAATTAGAACTATGATCTAATACAAGTTAGTAGGTGTGGAGTGCACACTTGTATATAAGAACTAGTTTAGTTCCAAAGTGTCTACGTTAGTGGAACTCGAGGTAGAACTCGAGGTATAACTTTCAGTAGACCAGCTCTGTGGTTCTAGACCGAGTTCTAGAACGGTTAGGCAGTTTCCAGCAGTTTCCCAGAAACTGTTGCGGTTATTCTTAATCGTGTTACAACTGCCTAGGACGATGAATATGGATATATACCACCATATTTCGTACAGAGGAGGTAGAGGAATAATATCCAACATATCTTCATCACTTTGGCACTCAAATTAAAGATAACAATCCATATACTCACTAGTTTGGCTCTAGTTCTTGTGCCTAAGTTCTAGAGTGTCCTTAAGGATTATCCTAGATTGAATTTCTTGTAACCCAGGCATAGGGGAGAAATATCAATTCGGAAAGTGAACTTACACGATCCTTAAGATATCCAAGTACTCGAATTATCACCCCCTACGTGTTTACCCCAACAAAAATTTGAAATAAAATAATTGAAATCATTATAAATTAAGAAATGAGAGAAGAAAAAGTATATTAATTTATTTTAGTTTGACCATTGTGGCTAGATCAAAGTGCCGATTTGCTGCAAAAATGACTTTGTAAGGATAGGAAGCTAATTAGGTATGTATTTCAGTCGCTAACTTGAATCACATTTGCCAGCCAATTGGGACTTGAGACTCACGAGTTGCAGAGGTGTTTGAGCTTTAATAGTCATTATGTTGAAGCTTCTTTATATTTATTCATACATTTATACAGTAAATATTTAATATATACATATACAGTATATTTTTCTAAAAAATTAGGCCTACTTTTTTTGGAGGCCTTGTGCAAAAGCACAGCTTGCACAGGTTAATATACGGCCCTGCTCCTTTATCCTGGCTTGGGACAGGCTTGATACCAAAAAACTGATATCATGGCAGAGTTATTAGCTACTTCTTCTAAATAGTGAAAAAAAATTAAAATTTATTTTATTATTAAAAATAAAGAAAATATTATATGAAAAAATAGCCAAAGTTATCCTCTACAGTAACTTTAGTCATAAAAGTAACTTCAATTTTACTTATTTTGATTATTGCACAATTTAGCGTGCAAAATCAAAAGTTACGTGTTTAGTGAAAAAGTTATCTGATAAGCCGAAAAACGGATCAGCAAACGGACTCTTATTTAAGGTAATTTTCATTGTTATATTAATTTGTCATCACTCATACTACATCCTGACCCCCTGTTAATAACCGCAATAGGAGGGGTGAAAACCCTTCTCTGAGGTTTTCACCCCAAAGAAGCTCCAACCCATCCAAAAAATAGTATAGCAAGGTGCCACACTCAGGTGTTTTTACTTGGACTGTTTTAAGTTTCAAACCAGATCAAATCAAACTCAAACAGATCAGACCAGTTCAGACTAGACTTAAATAGGCCAGACCAGATCAGACTTGACTTCCGTAGTTATAAAATACACAGAGACCGGACGTTTACAAGACCAGACCAGACCAAACTTAAACAGATCCGACCAAACAAGATTATAATATTACAGTCCAAGTAAAAACATACTCAATAGGGAGAATCTTGGGAGGGTTGTTTATCCGCCTTAGGGGGTGTTTGGAATTGATTCTGCTTCGACTTCTTTTTTAAAGGCAGAATCAATTTTCAGAAGCTGGTCTCCCCCAATTAGAGCACTTGAATCACTTTTGCACTCTCACCCAAACATTCCTACTTTTGCTTCTGCTCCCTGAAGGAGTAGAAGCAAAAGTATCGGGAGTAGTTTAGATGTTAATTCAAATGATTCATCATTAGTAAATGAAGAATTGGATCAAATAATTGTTGTAAGTGAAACTAATTTGACTTATAATCTACATGAACATGTTGATTTTGAATCTTTGGAAGCTAATCCTGGATTGGAAAAAAAATGTTGATTTCATCCTAATGTTCAGGGTGAGGTACGTCGTAGACTATTTGAGATGTATTTAAAAGTTTGTTACACTTTCATTTTTAGTAAGTTTTTCTTTTAAAATTGCTCAAGTAACCTTATATTTTTTTACTTTTTATCTTTCCGTTCATACTTTTTTTTAATTTCTATTTTTCTATAGTATTCATTACTCATTTTATGTCGTTCTTAAATATTGTGAAAAAGTCTTAATATAATGATCTCTAAAATATGAGCGAAGAACATTTCTTTCAAAAAAACATTAGCATATACCGAGTATATATTTTTAAAGGGAGTTTGCAAATTGAGGATATTGTTATGTTATCTTGTGGAATAATGTTGTGTGTAACGGATGGTTGTTAGAGAATTTAAAGTTTGGCAACAAGGAGACAAAATAATGGATTTTATTTGCATGGATCCTGGATACCGCATCAATTTAGGATGACAGTTACAATCCAAATCCTACGGAATTACTCTCCCCTGACCGACAATTCGCGTGACACTATTGCATTCACATCACATCACACCAATAATGTCTTCCCCGGACTCCCTTCATCACTCCATCTTTGCCATTTGGGGTCCTAAGGGCAACTCCAACAAGCACCAATTTCTACACCAAAATGGTGTATTTGTCAAAAAAATGCTTCAATAGCAACACCATCTTTAACACCATTTCACCATTTTGGTGGAGAGCCTTTGGCTTTACGCCATATATGGTGTACACCAAATCCAACACCATCTTCTTTTTCTATTTTTTATTTATTTCAAATGTGACCCAAAGTTTTGATTATTATAGTTTTGACCCATTTTTAAAACAACAAATTAGGATGTTTTTACTTGGACTGAAATTTGTTGGTCTGGTCTAGTCTGATTTGGTCTGGTCTGATCTGAACTGATGTGGTCTGGTCTGATTTCTTTGTATTTTTATAACTATGTAAGTCTAGTATAATCCGGTCTGATCTGATCTGGGACAAATTACAGTCCAAATAAAAACATCTGTATAGAACAACAAATTAAAATTATTAATTTGACACAAAATAACAAAAATATAATAACATTTGTGAAATGCGTGAAAATACATATTAAAATGATGTATTTTAATTAGTGAAATGCGTGAAAATACATATTAAAATGATGTGTTTTAGTTTGTATGTGTGAAATAATGTGTGAAATATCAAAATATTAAATGAGAGGCTAATGTATAAATATATGATAGTTAGATACTTAAATTGAAGAATGGTAAAAAGTTAGTTAAAAGAATAAAAAGAGAATATTCTTTTTTGGTGATGAAAATGGTGTAAACTGTTGGAGATAAAATACTGTTTGATGTGATGTTTACACCATTTTAGTATAAAAAATGATGTTAACTGTTGGAGATGGCCTAAGGAATGGGGTGTCATCCTTTTTTTCCTCAATATTGCCTCTTATTAAAAATGTGTTTTACTCACTTTTATATTCATCTTATATCTGTCATGCCTGTAAAGATTTTTTTTCTGTTAATCCAAATATGTCTTATTATGTCTGTGCAAAATTTGCACAGATATATTTTGTCTGTGAACGGGTTCACAAATAAAAAAAAACTGCACAAACATGTTAGATATAAAAGTGGGCATAAAGGTGAGTATAAACATCATTTTTGAAAAATTAAACTTGTTAAACTTGGTCGAGTTTGACAAACAAGAAAAATAATAAAATAAAAAATGTATAGATGAGGTTTATGTAGTACAAGAAAGAAATAATTGAAATTACAAATTAAATGATTAATGAGAGAAATGACAACATTATTTTTACATCAATAATTGTAATTTGTAACCATTTGGAAGTTGTTTAGAGCCATCTGTAAACAAGTTATTTTTTATCTGCTTTGTTTTTAGCTTTCTTTTGTTTTTGTATTTAATTTAATTTAATTTTTCTAACGTGGTCAAGTAGCTATCTGTAATGTTTGTTAATTGTTAATAACTCTTTGGTTCTTTTTTGGATTAATCTTAGTCTTTTGTCACAGTAAAAAAAAACGACAAACGTAGTATATTGGTTGGTAAGTACGTAGTACCTTTTTGGTTCTTGTTTAGAATAAAATTATTTGTACAAACTGTTTTGTACAGTATACATGTCGGTGAACAAATTATTTTTTATTTTTTTTATTTTTAAGTAGCCTGTTCACAAAACATGTTCACGGACGCCAGAGGACATGTTTTGTATGTGAAATAGGCTATTCACCTACAAAAGTATAGTTCGTTCACCGACATGCGCAGTGGTGTGTACAAAAAAGTGTAGGGAAATTCTTCTAAATAGGAATAGAAACGTTTACGTATTTCAAAATAAGACTGTCATGTTTTTATTCTCCAAATACAAGTAAGTACTACGGACTACCATGTTTCGGTAGTGAATATTGAGTAGGCCTAAATTCCGTAGTTAGTCCAATAGACCAATATAATCATGTCGAACTAATAGAGAAAATTGTTTTTACTCAAAACTAAAGTTTTCCAGTCCCCTTCCATCTTTCTTGTGGTACAAAAATTACAATGTTCTCATGTATGTATAGATATGATACTACGTATATGATACAGATGTACAATATATTGCACTTCAGTTTCACAATTTAGAAGTCGCTCCTTGTCTCCTCATCGGTTTCTGGTTTCATCTTAAAGCTAGGAAATGCAATTGTGATATCCCTGCACAAATTAAATCACCAATATATAACTTTCTCATGATTGTAATGAAATTTCAAGAGCGTTTTGAAGAGGTGAAAAGAATATAAGAATTGCATGTATCAAATAAGGGAAGATGTGAAAAGAATAAAAGAATTGTATACATCAAATAAGGAACTGTCATGTTTTTCAACAAAGATGGATTCCTAGATACATAATCCTTCCACTCTTCTGCATCTATCCTTCCATCATCATTAGTATCTGCTTCCTCAAAAGTCTTCATGAACCAAGTAGAAAAGATATTAAAATGAAAAAGATTAGTGAAGAAAATAACCACAACAAGGTTCAAGACAACAAAAAACTGTTCAGAAAAGTTTAAAATAATTAAGGTAAAGAGGACTAATTACCTTGTTGATAATAGCTTCAATAATATCATCAGGAAGTGACAATTCTGACTCATGAAGAAGTGCCACAATCATTTTTCTAACCTGATTGTATGTCACAGGCAGGCTTTGAACAACAGTGGTATCAGCATTATACATTAAGGAGCGATAAACTAATAAAGTAAAGGCTTTTCTTACCCCTTGATGTTCAATGAAGCCAACATGAGACACGTCGTAGAGTTTAAACAAAACTGCGAGAAAACGAGAACGTATTTATTAAATCATCCCGCATAGGCTAAATACATAAACATAAGAACTCACATATGGTATTGTCAAGTCATCTCACACATATGGGCTATTTTATCAACGTTTTAATATGGAATCTCAAGTCTTAATACTAACACCAGTAACGCGGGGTTATGTTTTGTGAACTGATTTATGGAATGCTGGTAGTCTTCTTACAATCAGATTTCTCTTCCAAGGAAGCAATAGGATGAAAAACACTTAAAGCTCGAACAAACTCCCCGAAGTCTATCACGTCATCGTTGTTGGAATCGAACAACTTGAACATCTGATCCAAAATTCAAAATATTCATTATAATGGAGTTGGGAAATTAAGTACTGCTCTTTTTTTACTTACCCTATCTGCAAAGAAAGACTGTTTTTTGCTGTTTCTAAACAGCCCAATCTGGAATTCTTCCTGCTCCAAAAAAATTAAGAAATAAAAGTCATCTTCAAGAACAAAAATAACAGTCCAAGTGGTATCAAAACAAAACAAAAAAACAGTTGAATTCTACTTTGGTGATAAAGCCATCATCTTTAACAGAACTGCTTATTTTGCTGAAAAGTTCAAACAGGGCCTTCACTTCTTTCACTGTAACTGCAAATACAAAAGAAAAAGTATGCATGTCTTTATCCTCTCAAAACAGAAGTATTTCAAACAAAACTTACAAAGAAAAAGGCTAAAACATAGGGAGTTTTGCTATTTACAATGTGTTTGTGCTGATAAAGTGGCAGGATCTTCATAAGCTCGATGTTTTAGCCTGATGCAAAAACAACCCATTTTCATTTATGTACTAACACTACTACTTCAATCCTCACAGTAGCTATATACTCTCATATTCTGGGCAGGGAGAGTGAGAGAGAGACAGAATATATACGTTATTCTTTCTTATGCAAATTCTGATGTAGTTTCTACAAGTTGAGGATTTGGCGTAGTTGTGTTTGGAATTAGGTTCTCACTTCTCTGAAATGGGCAGAATGCTCTATTGACTATGATCGGTGGAATAAAGAATGAGATCAGAAAGAAAAAAGGGATCAGTTGTAGGTGAGTCTATTGAATTTGCTTGAGAAGTCAGAAGTCGGCTCCCTAATTAATAGAGAATTAGGGAGAAATTAGGGATTTACTTGCGGGCATTATTTTATTTAGGATTTTAAACTTTAATGAACTCCCGTGTAAGACCTGCATTTTTACTTTCGGATTGGATTTAAAAGGGCATTCACAAATCACAACCGATAGTGTTGAGAAGTTTCCATTTAAGTTTGGACAATGGACACTCCTTTTAAAAGTTTAATATTAAGGGGTATTAGCTCTAAGTAGGATTAAAAGTAGATCTAAATGCAATAATAGGATTATAATCTTCTTATATCCAAAATATGATTAACATACGTCCCTTCTTTTGAGTAGGTAAAAAATTCTTTGTCATAGAGCGGAGAGGTCATAGCTAAGAGCATCTCCAATGGTAAAATGTGCACGGTACACACGTGACATGAGGAATAGCAACATAAATATTAGTAAATAAATTCTTTCTCTCCTTATTTGAATGATTTTATACATTTTTGGTAAGTTTTTCTCCACAATGTCAAGGAGACCGTCTAGATGTTGACATTGTTGTTGACATTGCAGGGAAAAACTTACCAAAATTGTATAAAATCATGCAAATAAGAAGAGAGATAATTTATATGCTAATATTTATGTGGCTATCACTCATGCCACATGTGCACCGTGCACATTATAGCATTGGAGATGCTCTAAGGTTCCGTAGCTTTGGGTCAGACAGCTTCCACTGTCCGGAGATCAAAGGGGATCATTTGTTTAGGCAAGGCACTCAGAAAGACTTCGCCACTTCGGGCGAGACGAAGGAAGCGATGGACGACTGGTTTAAGGACGGACGTCGCGGGAAGTCTAAACAAGGTCTTCCACGAAGTGTCGGGTAGTTTGACGAACGGCAGTGGTGATTGTTCATGGTGGCAGGGTTTCGGTTGCTCAGGAAGACGAAAGCAAGATAAGGCGGCAGCTAAATACTGTGCCAATCATAAGGAAGATGGAAGATCCAGGATCGGTAAAATTCAGGGCTTGTGGTGGTGGCCTTTTACGAGCGGACCAGATTAAGGGATTGAGTATTTGAGTGGAAGGCTTTGCTTAATGTATGTGGCATGGAAAATTCCAGAGCCGTAAGGAAGAAGATGAAGTGTTGATGATCCATCCCCCTCCCGAATCGTCGTCATGGAGAATGACGTTTGAAGTATGGATTCGGTTACTCCATAAGATTATTTTATTTAATTCCATTTTACTCTTTTTGAGTTTTTTAATTATGAACTTTGTTGTTATCGTTAATTCGAACACTAAGGGGAGTATGGTTGTTGCTTGGTTTATTTCATTAGATAGGTTTCTATTGGGTGACACTTAGGGCTGCATAAGAATAACCCGAACCCGCATAACCCGCCCGACCAACCCTACCAGACCCTATTTAATCGGGTATTTGATTTTTTAAAATATTCATGGGTTAAATATGTTTCAATTCGCACCTAATGGGTAGGGTTGCGGAATTAAAATCTCAAACCCGATAGTACTCGACCCGGCCGAAGTTCATTTTACAATTAATATACTACAACATTTTCTTGGATAATTTCAATTTAAAACCAATGTGCTCTATCTAGGACTTTATGATATTAGAATTATAATTAAACATTTATCATTTTGATTAGGTGATTATTCTATATTTACGTTTCCTTCTAAATGAACATCTTTTACGGAAGGATGTTTTAATACTATTACCTAATGTTTTGGCTTATCAAAGATACGAGTACTTGTATTTGTTTGTGTGTTTTGGAAACAAGTTAATCGAGTTTTAAATTGGTTACATTAATTTTCCACATGAAAGATGCAACCCGAAGTGATTTTTTCCCCGATACCCGACCCTACCCGACCCATTCATGCATGGTTGACCAACTTATTTTGCGTACCGCGGGTTGGTTAATAGTCAACCCGAACAAATCGGGTAGGCCCAAAAAATATAGCAAACCCGATCCAACCCGCCCGATGTGCAGCCTTAGTGACAATCATGCTGACTCAGTCGCTAATGCCTCTTTGCTCTCATCGTTCAGCGATTAGTCTCGCTCTATCCGGGGTGGACTATTGTATGTCTGATCATGATGCAGGGGTCGATGGACTTTTGGTATTGCTTGGAGAGGGGGTGTAGGTCTTGGGACATGTTTGTTGCTTTGATTCATTTGATTTTAATATAAGTTATTTCCTTTCAAAAAAAATCCCTTCTTATTCTACTCCCTTCTTACTAGTATTATTTTTATTAGATTTATTTTAATAATAAAAAATCATGGTTTTTTATGCTAAAAACATAAAGATATTAAAAATATGTATAAATTAATAATAATAATAATAATAATAATGGGAAAATAAAATAAATAAATAAATAAATAAATAAATAAATAAATAATATTTCAAAAAAAAATAAAAATCTAAAAAACATGTAGGCCACCGCCACTGCATCCCCCACCTTCCAGCACCACAAACTCCGATCACTGTAAAAAATGACATCTTGTGTAAAAATGTCACATTCCTCTGAAAATGTCATAAAGATGACTTTTTTACCCTTTAAAAATATCAGAGTATTTAGAAGAGTATTGAGAAACATAGCGGAGTATTTAAAACAATGAAGTATGAGTCTATTAAGTCTGATTTTATCTCATTACAAGGTATTTATAGAAAGAGTAGCTGTTATATCTACTTAACTAACTAAAAGTAACAATGCTAGTAGTATTTAGTTAGTTAGGTATTCTATATACAATAATGAAGAATTCAATTCATAGCTTCCATGAAGCTTCCTCCATGTGCAAGAATAACAAGGGGAGCTTCCTCAACCACCATTGAAGCTTCCTCATGTTCCATTGAAGCTTCTTCCTAGTTTCAACACATCTTCCTCCCACCTTCATACTACCTTGTTTTGGTACTATAAATAGAGAGCTTGGAGAGTCTTTCTATCATCAAGCAATTTAGATCATAGATTAGAATACCACAACCAAGTTTGAGTTGTGAATATTCTTGAGAGATATGTGAGGTGTTTTGAGAGTTTTTAGTTAGAGCTTGTATGTCTCTTATTTCTATTCTTGAAAGTAATAGAAGTGTTTTTCTCTCATATTAGCACGATCCTGTTATTCCCAACAAATAAGATATATTCCTAATATTACCCCCTCAAACTTAGTGTGATTTAGTTAGAAATTCAACAATACAAAGTTTGGTCTTAACTCAAGAAATTTGGAGCTAGAGAGTGTTTAGTCAGCACATCAGCAATTTGATAGAGAGCAGGAATATGTAAAACATGAAGTTTCTTATGAAAGATCTTCTCATGAACAAAGTACATGTCAAGTTCCATGTGTTTAATTCTAGAGTTTAAATAGGATTAAGTGCTAGGTGGACAATACTGTGATTATCACAATAGATTTGAGGAACATAAAATGGAACATGGATCTCTTGATGTAGGTATTGAAGCCATAAAATCTCAGTTTCAGTATCAGCTAGGTTGATGTATTCAACTTCAGCTGAATATCATGCATGCAACACAAATCTCTTTTATGGACCACCGAGAAATAAATTAGGTCCTAAGAATACGCAAGAGCCAAATGTTGATCTTTTATCATTAGGATCTGAAGTCCAATCAGCATCATAAAAGACTATGAGTTGAATAGGTGAACTTGAGAGAGCTGGCTTGAGAAGGCCATGTTTAAGTACCTGAAAGGTACCTTAGGATACGTTTCACTGCCTGCTAATGTTCTTCTAAGAGTGAGGCCATAATTTGACAAATTTTATTAATTGCACAACTAATTTCGGGCCTTGTTAAGGTGACATATTGAAGAGCTCCCAAAATAGATGTGTAGTGAGTGGGATCAGTCATATAATTCCCCCCTTCTTTGAGAAGTTTACAATTGCTAACCATTGGTGTTGAAATTCCTATAGAGTTTGTCATATCTGCTGCATCCAGAAGATCTCTCACATATTTTGTGAGAAAGATTTAAACTACCATCAAATAGTTTTTGAGCTTCTATTCCCATAGAGGAATCAAGATCTCCCAAATGCTTAAGAGAGAAATTAGAATTCAGTTTATGAATAAGTTGTTGAACACCAATTTTGTTGTTTCCAATAATAAGAATATCATCAACATAGATCAACACATAGAGTTGCAATGAGTTTAAGAAACCAAGCTCTGGGAGCTTGTTTTAATCATATAAAGCTTTAGGGGTGGGCGCGGTCCGGAACGGTCTGGTAAATTAGCAAAACTCGTAATGTATCTGTGAGGTTTCTAACGGTTCAGTACGGTCCGGTTCTAAGGATAGAACCATTCGGTGCCATGTCGTTTCAGAATGGTACAAAACGGTTCAGTACAATGCTAAACACATGGCGAAACATTTGAGTAAATTTTGCAATTAGTAGATATCATCACACGAGCCGATTGACGCGAAATTTTGATAAAAATACAAGAAAGTGCATTCTAAATACTAAAAAAGATTGAAGAGGTTAACAATTTTGTATTTAAATTCAAAAACACTCAAACAGTGACAGAAATTTAGTAAAATATAGCAAAATGACAATATACAATCGTATAATATTATCTTTATGAAATTCTTGAGAACATATAAAAAGAATATCGTTAAATTATTGAACAGAGTACAAATATTTAATGTTCTTCTTCTTTGTTCTAAGTTGAATATTAATTCTAATATAGTTCATAGTTGAACCATAAGAGCTGTGATTCAAACCATATTAATTACGGAGTACATTACAAAACTACACAAATATGATACAACAAAAGTCATATACACTACATTACTAGAAATTAATTGTCATTAATGTTAATTTTAAATTAATTGAGGAACATTTCGGGATAAAATTTTATAGAACCATTTAAATACCCGATATTCGGTTCGGTACCATTACGGGCCGGTTCGGTGCGGTTTTTATGCCCACCTGGCCACCCCTATAAAGCTTTATTAGGTTCGTAAACAAGAGACTGATCAAAAGCTGGAAACGATGGAGGTTGAACCATATGCATTTCTTCTTTAAGATCACCATTTAGAAGGGAATTATGAACATCAAGTTGTTGTATAGACCAAGAATTAGAAACAACAATAAAGAGTAAAGTCTAATAGTAATGGGTTTAACAACTAGTGAAATGGTTTCATTGAAATCAAAACCATGTTGTTGATGAAATCCTTTTGCTACTAAACGATCTTTGAATTTATTAATAGAGTTGTCAAGATTTTCTTTAAGTCTAAAAATCCATTTTCATCCAATTGCATGTTTGTCATGTGGTAGAGAGGTATGAGACCGAGTGTTATTAGACATTAAAGCATCATATTTTGATTGCATAGCTTTATACCGTTTGGGTGAACTGGGTGTGCTTGTTTCACAGACTTTGGCTCAATATGAGCTAAGAGCAAGGTGGAATTAAGTCCAAGCTTAACTATTCCAGATTTAGCTCTAGTTTGCATAGGATTGGTGTTGGAAGAATGAACTAAAGGGGTAGATGTGGAAGTGCTGATAGGAAGTTCAGGATTTGATGTAGTAGAATTAGAAGAGGAAATAGAATCGGAAGGTAAGAAGTTGGACTAAATTGGGTGGTCATTGATATTTAGGAAGAGGAGACTATTATTGGTTCGGATAATGTAGTGGAAGAAGAAGGAGAAAGAAGGATTACATAAGACTTTTAAAGGTGTATTAGTGAAGTGTTTTGAAGTTGAAGCATAAGAAGAGTTCGGAAAAAGAGAAGAATAGGAAAATTTTGATTCATTAAAAATAGCATCTTTAGAGATGTATATTTCTCCGGTAGAAGATACTCACTTATAACCTTTGTGTTGGGGTGAGTAGGCTAGAAATACACATACATCAATATGATTATCGAATTTGTGTTTATTATATGGTCTCATAAAAGGATAGCAAGAGTAGCCAATCACTTTGAGAAAATAATAATCTGGAACAGAGTTATAGAGTTTAGTATAAGGAATTGAGTTGGAATTGGTAGTTGAAGGTGTTCAATTAATAAGATGAATTGCACTTGCAAAAGCAATATCCCAAAATTCGAAGGGAAGAGAAGAATGAGCAAGACCTTTTCCCACAATAGATCTGTGTTTGCGTTCCCCTTCGTCATTTTGATGATGAGTGTGAGGACAAATAAGTCTATGTGTAAACCTTTTTAAGTAAGAAATTGAGTAAATGATGTGAATTCACCACCCCAATCAGATTGGATAAATTTTATAGGGGTAGTGAATTGTGTTTTATATATCATACTCATAGAAATGTTTGAAAGTCGAAGGACATTTGACTTTCTTTTGAGAAAATAAATCCAAGTATATGTGGTAAAAGCATCTTTGAAAGATATATAGTAAGAGTGACCATTAAAAGAAGAAATGGGAGTTGGTCCCATAGATAAGTAAAAATAAGTTCAAATGGCAAAGGAATTGTGGTTACAAAGGGATGAGATGGATACGAAATATTACATTGTTTAAGAACAGACTTTAAGGCCTCAAAATGGGGATGTCCAAGTCTAAGATGCCAAAGATTACCAGTATGATTGCTACTAGACTCAATTGAAGGCATATCTTGAGATAATTTATTACACATGATCCGATAATCGAAACAAGATGAAGCAACACTACAACTAATTGATTGATCATATGTAGATGTAGGATGCCGACTTAGAGTGCAAACAGGAACATCTTTGATGGAAGTAAGATCTCGAACAGAGTCAAATCTGTAGAGACCATCTTTGTCAAGTATATCATGCATAAGAACCTATTTAGAATCATGAGATTTGATAAAGCACTCATAAAAACAAAATTCAAAGAAAACACTAAGGCAGTGTTTGGCATTGCTTAAAAAAAGCACTTTTCAACTTTTGGCTTAAAAAAGTTGAAAAGAGTGTTTTCAAATGACAGCTTCTGCTTAAATTAATCACTTAGAAGCTAAAAGCTGGAAGCAGGTAGAAGGAAGCTTTAAACTGCTTCTCACTTTTTCTATTACACAAAAAGTACTTATTTTACCAAACACTACCAACTTTTACTTTTTCAGAATCACTTTTTTCTCAAACACTACCAACTTTTACTATTAATCACTTTTCCCAAAATCACTTTAAAAAATCACTTTTTTAAAGTTGAAGCAATTGCAAACACTCCCTAATTATCCTTAGCAAACTTACTAACATTAATAAGTCAAGGAACATAAAACATGTTGTGAAAAGAAAATGAAAGAAAGGAATTTTATGGGGAGAGGAAGGAAGAAAAGCTAGTAGACTTAATATCCAAACCTTGATCATTTCCCATAAAAAGTTTGTCAATGGAAATAGTAGAATAATCGTGATCCATGTTCGTTCAAAGGATTTGTTGTAACATGATGTGTTGCACCAGAATCTTAAAACCAGGACTGAGGAGAACTTTGACTAGGTGCAAGTCTCGAGATTGATGAGTTGACATAAACCCCAAGCACCAAAAGAATTATTTGATGAAGAATGTAAGTGTGAAGCCCAATTAGAAACATTGGCTTTTATTAAATATTAGTACCATATTGTAGTAGAAACTAGAAACATGTGCTAATTAAAGTGACAAACTTAGTTTCTTACTTAATTACATTTTAAACTAAAAGAGAACAACTTCGCTATATTGAGACTTAAATCCAAAAATTACAAGAAACATATCGCGATTGAATTACATTTATCCTATTTCTAGTCTTTGTATATCATTGATATTAATTAATTCATTAACTATATTCACAGATAAAATCCAATAACATTACATAAAACTGAATAACAATACAAACAGCTAACCTAATTAGGCATGGACTCGGTCTTGATCTTGGGACTAGTCCAGGACCAGAACCGCCCAGTTTCGAACTGGAACGAGGATCGGGACCAGAAAATGAGGTTCTGGTCTGGGACCGAAACTGAGGTCATAAAATAAGGTTCAAGTTTGGGACTAAGACCGAACCAATGGGAAAGAAGTCCCGAGCCTCCATTTTTCAAGCCGGGGCCGGTTTCATTTATTTTGTTTTTTGTTTTTTTGGCTATGAAGCCATTGGAAACATTTCATAAGGGTTGATGTCCATTTGAAAGCTTAAAATTCAAAAGAAATGTAGATGGGATGGAGAGGGCAATAGAATAATTAAAAGTATATTAAAAACGCCCAAGATCAAATCAATATCAATTGGGGACTAGAACCAACCGGGAATTGGAAAAATATGTCATGGTCTGACATCGAACATAGCGTGAACCTGATTATGATAAAGGGGAAATTTTACAAATAAGACTTAATCATATAAAGTTTCTAAAACTAGGACTCCAAATATGCGTAGGACATAAGTGGATGTGTTTAGACTTATATACCCTTAAATTAATACGGAGTATCACATAGCTCCAGTAGATTAAAAAGCCCTTTGCTACAAACATTAGAAATTTGCGAACGACGAAACTGGCTGCTTGGAACTTCCAAAATCGCAGACTCCATGGAATAAATTGCAGAAAACGCAACCGGAAAACCCGATTGGGATGTAGCACCATCGATTGCCGACGCACCAGCTGCATTGGCCGCCGCACCAGCTGCATCGGCCGCCGCTGCCACCCGAGGTTTCTTCTTCTTCCTCCCTCTTCTTCTTCTTCTTCTTCTTCTATAATTTTGGACATTGATTTTGCCAATTTCAAACTTCTATTTCATATTTTCACAAAGCCACCAGGTACTCTGCAAAATTTCTGAAGAAACCAGATCCAAAATCAAAGTGCAAACACTAGACAATACATAGACAGAAAGTAGTCAGTAAACAAACAATAAGTTCTAATAATAGCTCAATAGCAGACAATACATAGACAGTAAGTAGTCATTAAGCAGACAATAAGTTCTGATAATAGCTCAATGACAGAGTAGGTAACGTAAAACAATACAGAGTATATATATATACAATTCATTGTATCTAATGATGAAATTACATCAGAAGGTTGTCAAAAACTCCGCAATAAGCAACACAGGCAATCTAGCATCATTTATGGTGCCACAAAGCTTGAAGGCTTCTTCTATTTGGTTTCCGAAGATCAAGATGTTAGTGTGTGTGAGAGATCAACACCCTATTGCAGCTGCACGCCGCCGATGCTCGGTGAGACCATGTCAATTTCAAGTTGTCAGGTTCATTGAGCGATGTGTTAGGATCGGTGAATGTGGCCGGGCATGTTGTCGATGAATCTGCAGAGATGGAGAAGTTGGGGAAGCTATCCTAATTAATTTTAAATGAAGGGTAAAATTGGAAGGTAAAAATAGAGTTTTCAAAAATAGAATTAAATAAGTCTTACGAATGAGAGAAACAATTCCAGGTCTTATGTTTGTAAAAATGGTATGATTTGATCCTACATTCCTACGTATAGCAATTTTCTCTATGATAAATACTGCTACTAACAGCCACTTGACTAGGCCTACTAGGACCTATTTTATGGCCCTTGGCCCTTTAAACAAAATTGGGGGGACCAGCCGGTCTCACCAAGCCCATCCACCAAATATATTTACAAATTCCGTCCATTTCCAGTTGCTATATTAAAACTTTAATGTAGTTTCTGAATATAAAATTTATTTCCTAAAAAAAATTAGTGCGGATAAAGATCAATTTGTTTTATCGTTAATCAAGCATTGTAAACCGCAACGGGATTGGGACGGAGGGAGTATAAAACAGTAACCCCAATTACGTGTTTGGTGAAACAAATGTCTAATAAGCCTGATACGCCGAAAAACAAGGTCACCAAATGGGCTCTAAATATTTTTCATGTATATGATATAATTCCAATTCAGGATTGAATTCGAATTTATGTAATCAAATCCAATGCCTGCAATTCCAATTCACTAAATTCAATTACCACCCTAGCTTTGAAACGATCAAGACTCAAAAATCCTTTTGAAGTAGGCGGTGCTGCGGAGTGAATGCATTAAAACATTTTATACATGCAGCTATCCAAGCAAAACCCCGAGAATAAATCATCAAGTGTTTACCTCATTTTATACATGCAGCAATCATAGCAAAACTCCGAGAATTAATCATCAAGAGTTTACCGTTCATTCAGAGGATATAGGGGTAAATTTAAACGAAAAGAACCAGCTATACATTGAGTATTACATCATCGCCTATTCCTTCATTGGCATATTCTGTGCAGCCTCAACATACTGCTCTGCAAGCTTCTTCACTTTCTCCCCTTCTTTAATGAGAAAATTAGCATTTTTGTCTTTAGAGTGATATTTCATAACTTTCTCAGTAGTTTTACTCACAGCCCATCTATACTGTTCGACTGAGATCACACCGCTCTTGCATAGTGGCCTGATATGCTCTTTGATATAAGCTTCAACCTATTATGAAATGTTAGGTTAATTGTTAATGTCCTGCCCAGACATTCACCAAGGGTGTACTCAAATAAGATGTAGAAATCTCTAGGCACTATCCAGTATGTGGAAAGACCTAATCCCCCCCTCCCCCATCAAGAGGATCATAATGATTTTGATTCCTCTGGTTTTTTAAACTAATTTGATTATCCTTTGAGAATGGAATAAGCATGTGACCAGTCAATACTAAATCAATAAGACATCATTGCTTCCGTTTCTCCCCGCCAATTATGTGGATCAATTATTTTCCTGTGGGGAAAATAATGTAAAATACCCCAAACTTTTAAGGAATGTGAGATAAATAACTCAAACTTGCATATGCACCAAGCTTTTAAGGGATCACAAATTTATTATGATAAGTACGTAATTTAAATACAGCAAGCTCGGGTTCAATCTAATGTGAATCACATCCTCATAAATGCTTTGGGTATTTTAAATTATATACTTAGGACCATAAATTTACATTTTTGAAAGAAGAATATATGATAATGGTACTAACATATCTTTTTATATAAAGCTTGGGGTATATACTTGTATATTACATGGGCAAGTTTAGGGTACTTACTTCACACCCCTTCAAAGTTTGCGATATTTAAATTATTTTTCCCTTTTCTTTCCTATACAGGTATGGTTTATTATGTGGGGCCATAAGGACGGGAAGTAAGAATGCAAAGAAATACTGTTGTAGTCGTTACCTTTCTTGAGACAGGGATGGTTCTAACAGATTCCTTTCTGGAATTAGATTTAGATAGAAGGTCCCGTCTTTGTACATTTTCACTCCCATCGAGTATTTTTTTAAGTGGACTCTTTTCTGAAATAGGACACTGGGAAGAAGCAGATTCCACATTATCGGTGTCACTCTTGGACTCATGCTTATTAGATGAATTAGGAGCTGAGCTTGATTGGCAGACCCCATTTGTTTGTGAAACATGATTATTGATCACCAGCTCACACGGCTTCATTGATGCCATTTCAGGAAACTTTTTAATCAATGGTTCTTTATCAGGCCCATACAGTTCCTCACATTCCACGGTAGAAAGCTCTTCACCGCGTTCCACAACAAGAGAATTCTGAGGGTCTGCACATTTGTCTCTATTATCAGTATCAAGTGATGCACAACTACTTGAAACAATATTTTCAACCAAGCAGGAAGAATCTTCGGGAACTTTGACAAGAGAACTCTGAAGATCTGCACAGTGGTCTCCATCATCAGTATCAACTGAAGCATGATTGCTTGAAAGAACATTTTCAACTGAGCAGGAAGAAACTTTGGGAGCTTCAACAGTTACCTTCCCTTCCATATTTGGTTGTTCAAGAGTGATAACAGATGTATCAGCAGGGTTGACTGTGGAGAATACGACTTTGATTTTGTTGGCTTCTTCATCCAGATGTGGCTCCGGGATGATCACAGAACTGTTACCAGCAACTGTGAAATCATCATCCAAATTGTATTCAAAATCCCCATATATATCAAGGTCAGGAGGAGGGACATCAACATCCAGAACATCAGAAGGCCCATCCTCTTCAACTTCATCTGAGAAGCACGTCTCGTCTTTGAATTGCTCAATAGGCCTTCGTGGGGTACCTGGTGGAGAATCAGATAGAAGCCCAGCATTTGCTAGAGCCTCATTGACAGCAGCGTCAGCATATTCTTGATTTTCAATTGACGATTCTGATCTATTTTTGGATGGTACTTCAGTACATTGGTCAGCTTTGTCAGAAGTAGAATTATCTGATCTACGAAGTAGCTCCTGAGAGCAAAGATTAACATATACTAATTTGCTATTTGACTTATCAGCAACCTCCTTTTCAATATTAATGGCATCAGCAACAGCCAACTCCGTTACTGCAGTCCTACAAATAACTGCTAGGTTTTCTTTTCTTAATAGATGCTCTGTAAGACGGTAGAGTTGAGCCTGTTACAAAACAAACCGGCAATGAGATATTTAGATCCATCACAATCATATCAAGCTTTGGCAACTGAAAATTTTACTTTTATCAACATAAGTAGAACAAAATATAGGACCAGTTGCTTGGCCTACAAGCTACTTTTAATATAACTCCCTCTTCCCAGAAATAAATGTCTGGTTCTTATCATTTCACAAGAAGAATAATTTGGGATAGGACCATGGAGGAGTACTAGTTCATATATTCAGTTTTAGCTGGATTCTAATTATAAGTATATGTGTTCCCTTTTCAGTTCAGTATCTTGCAATAACTGTAATAGGACCTCAATTTCAATTACGTAGTAATAGACTACTTTTAGAATAAATTTTGTGTCTTGACAAGGTCGGACACTGATTTATTCAATATTAGAAGCTGTTTGAAAGTTTTTCACCTATTGCTACCAGCTAAACTAAAACCCTCAAGAATTTCAAAAACACGAATCAGTCCCCGCCTTCTCAATCTCGGCCTTGGACAAGATAGTACATTTGTACGCTTAACAGCAGTATCCCGCAACCAGCCATGGGGTGCATTGATGGCTTCCAAAGTTCCAATTACATTTTGAGCATCAAATGGGTTTGGGTTTAAATTATTCCTTTGATCATCAACCAAATTAAAAGAAGAAAACGTGGTGGCAGTGATAAATGTTCAATTACATTTATCATAACACAGCACACATTAATTTTGATTTTTTACAGATGAACTTGATTTCCTTCCTTTTGTCATCACTGATCCATTTTCTATTATATTTAATTATTTATCGGTACGACTAGAAGTTGTCAAGTTGTAGGTTGCAAATATGTGTATGATACCACGTTTGAATTTGAAAGACATCACTATGAGGAAAAGAAATGAACATCATCTTTACCTGCCTGATTGACATGGGGACCTTATTGTGACGGCTTGTTGCCAAAGCTGGCAGCATGTCTTTTGGCAGTTGAGCCTATTGACAATTGTATGATGACAACAGTTCAAACTTCAGAGACCAAATAACATTAGGAAGAAGACTTCAATAAGTGAAAAGGAAGCTGACAACGTACTAGTAAGGGGTAATTTTGTTTCAGTATAACATTATCCTCTGCATTGCCCCCTGCTGAATTCTTAGAAACAGCTGAAGCCTTCCTCGCAAGTAACTCTAAAGCCCATTTCCTTTTATCAGATTTTGTATTTTCAGGTGTGACAAATTCCCCATTGGATGGTACACTGGAGGTGTTTGCTAGCCCTTCACGGCATTTGCTCAAATGTTCTCGGGAAGAAGAATCGGGTTTCTTGATAGCACTCGGAGGCATTTTAGGGGCTACTTTGGCACCCACAGAAATAGGATCCATTTTGGAAGCTTCGTTGATTTGGGGAACTGTGTTGGTGCGACTCAGGAGAGATTGTGTTAAAGCAGTTGCTGGCCGGCCATTTTCTATTCTGTGCTCAGATTTACCCATAGCATTAAGGGGCTTAATATTCTCACTTCTAGGAAGAACAGAAGCATCTGCCAAATATAGCCTTGATAAGATGGAACCTGTTGCCTCTCCAGTCGCATGCTTTACCTCTGCATTCTCAGAGTCATCTTTTAAGCGGTGAAGAACTGACTTTAAGGTTTGAATTTTTTCAAGCTTTGATGCTTTAGAGCAGCGATGTTTCCAGAATTCAATTTCACAATTTCGAGTCCATGCTCGTTGTCTCCTTCCCCCGACGCCATAAATCTTTTTTGTTAGATTTTCACGAACTTTTCCCTTCTGAAAGAGTGACTGTTTTGCCTTCAGATTCACATGTGACTTCATAGTTTCAGTTGTTGGTCCAGCCACAACAGCTCTAAAAGCAGCCAGAAGTTTTGGTTCAAAACCTTTCTTATCAAACTCCACTGTGGATTTACTGCGGACAGCATCTCTGATATCATTACTTAATTTTTGTACTACCACAGATGAATCTTCACCATCAACTCTTCTCATTATCTTTTTTACTCTCAGGCCAGCAGCATTTTCCCTTTGTTTACAGGAAGACATACTGTCGGGATGGCCTCGTGCAAATTTCTTCAAAGACTTGTGATTTGAACCCTGAACTATGTCCATAATATTAATGTTTGTACTTTCTTTTTTTGATGAGCATCTTGTCTTGCTATCTTTGAGAACAGTTGCCCTTGACCTGGACGCATCATCTAAAGCGGCTATAACTGGTTGGTGCTTAAGATCAATTTGTCCATCACTCAGAGTTTTCACTTTCTTCAAATGATATGGATTCTCACTCTTACCTTTATTAATTCTCCCCTTTTCAGCGTCTCTATAAACAAAAACACAATAAATAGTATGTGAGCAGATCGCTGAAGGGAACATGATTCGATCTCAAGATTCACATTATGAAAGAAATAGTAACATATGCATTACAAAGAAATACTACGTATATAATTGCATCATTTTCAAGAAAAAGGGGCATGTTTTCTACACTGATATTATTGTTATATATAAAAACAGGAAACCGAGGAAAACTAATTGCAGACTCAGCTTCACAACTTAATATTTTAAGGAAACTATTAAAGCAACCCAACTAGATTCAAATCCAGGCTTAGTTTAGTATATCAAGCAGAAAGTTCATGGAAGCAAAGAATCAATGGGAGCATTACGAGAAAGGGATGAAAACCAAGACATTAATAACCTGCTTTCTTTGTGTTTTCTCTTAGAGCCAGCTGCAACAGGAACTTCCTTCTTTCCTGTTGTCACCCTGTCATCTGACTCATTTCCCGGAAGCCCTTTAGAAGTGACAATGAGCAAAAGTGAGCATCTATATGATCTCAAATAATAGTATTGCAAATCTGTCAAAACAAACTAAAATTTCTTATGAACTCTAAAGTCTTGTTTGGTAGAGCCATGGAATCATCCAACCTCCTCATCCACCCCCACCCCAATTTGGGGCATTTCAAATTTTCAAGATATTGCTTTTTTTTCTTAATCTATTAATTACCTTTTTTCTACATTGTTAATGTTAAACATATATATTTTTATACTTTTAATTAGAACAAAAAGCATATTACAAAATATATTACTTCCTCCAACCCTGGAAGAAGACCCCCCTTAACTTGGCACACTCTTTAAAAACATATAATGAGTCGTTAAATTTAGTGCGCAGGAGATTGAAAGAAATTGAATCACTCATTAAGCAGACAAAGCACCATTTTTTGGGACTAACGAAAAGGAAAACAGGAACCTGAGAAGCACGGAAACTTCTCAGAGCTCATGTTTCCCTGTTTCCGAAACTCGGACACATGCTTCAAATTCCCGTTTTAGTACCATTTCCGTAATTAAAACGAAATGGAAAACATGTTTCCCTATTTGATTAGCATTGAGGAAACTTTGTGTTTCCAATTTATGGTTTCTTTTTTATAAGTTACACTGATGGAAAATAGTGTGTTTTTAACCTATTGATGGACTTTTATAGTTTTGTGAAATTATTTCATGGCAATATGCTCGTTGTGATATTTCATAATGCAATACATGGATGTAAATGTATTGAATTTATTGTTTATTATGAACTATTGGGTAATAACTTCCATATCTAAACATATAGATTGAATTTGTTATTGATTATTTAATAAAAGTTACATGAGGAAATATGAATTTATGAAAAACATACACACACATATGATAGATATTTATAAACACAACCTTATATTTTTAAATATTTACGTGTTTCACCCCTTCTTTTCAATTGCCGCTTCCTGCTTGTGTGTTTCCCATCGCGCGATTCTGTACTACTTAGAAGGCACCGTTTTCAAAGATGACATTTTTACATAATTTTCTAAAATTGAATCAAACACGAGGTAGTGCTCAAGAGTACTCCTCAAATTAATAAGATTCTTAATAAACCCAACACATTTGCTTAGACTGCACATATCCGAGCACTTGATGTTCATCCATTTAACTGTCATTCAAGATGTAAATATTTTTAAGACATGAAACAACAGGGTTCAAATGAAATATATCTATGATAGATCTGCAATTTGCATGAGAATTTATATCCCAAGGAAACAGCAAAAGTATGAAACTACCTTCTGTACAAGATCCCACTGTTAAACCAGGATCTATTATTGCATTGTTAATATGCTCAGCAGATCTATTTAGAAGTATCAACGTAGATGCATCTTGATCACTAATGTTTGTCTCCGCATTAGCTGATACAGCAGAAGATGAAGTGAAATCTGAATATTCGTGTGAAGAGGGCAGTTCTTGGTCCTCTGGCTTCAAGTTTGGCATGATACAGTCTCTGACAGTCGATACTGAATTGGGAATATCAACAACAGAATTAGATGATGGTGTCTCAGTTTCAATGTTCTCACTAGAATGTGAGGTCAACATTTGTCCAACCGATGCTCCACCCTCATGATCTCCCTCAACCATTGAGACAACAACAGCAGTTTCACCATCATCAGCAACAGCGACACATACTTTACCAGAAAAAAGAGCCTCAGTTGAGGGGTTACTACTTGTATTCTCTGGATCACATTGGTTGATGGAGTTGGATACATCCAACTTGCCAAGGACATTATCGGAAACACATCTGCAGAGTAAAGCAAATTATGCTGCCAGATATATTCAGCATGCAGCATATGACCCTAGCCTCCCATTAGATGCGATTATAAGGGAATGAGGGGGTGGGGGCTGATGAGTTTGGAGAAGCAAACTCAGCTCATGAAAACCCACGCTTTAAAGGTGTAAAAATGGAAAATACATGCCAAAAGTGACAGGCATTGATCTAATCTACATGCCCCCATGCGACTGCAGCAGGTAAATGCATTTATTAAGATATACAAAATCTAGGAAAGTAGTTCCACTTACAGTACCTTGGGCATAACCATGAGCTATCGCAAGATCCTTCAGGATCAAATCCAACACAAAAAGCATGGTACCTGATCAGTCACAAGTCAAATGATGATGGTAAGACAGCATTATCAGAGAAATGAAAACAACAAAACAAAATATGAAGGAAAGCACAAAAAACTTAAGTTCAGCAATTGAAATTTTCAGAAAATGGTAATCTTAAGGTATGGTTGGCACGTCGAGCTTCAGAAAAGGTCAAGACCAAACTTACCATATATCACACGAGTCACAAGCAATCGAAGTATCAAGATTTGAATCATCTTCATTTCCTGCTGATCCAGTCCGGACTTTGCAGCCATCCCCATCCAAGCAGACAACTGCCTATACAAGACAAAAAAATGCATGTATTCACAAGATCAGAAAAGTTTTGATTTCTAAACACTTGGGATTGAAACAGCAAATAATCTTGTGAAGCACCACGCCAAACTCTTTCAATGTCTGGCAACATAATGATGAACTTTTTGCTTTATTTGATTAGTTTTTCCTTTGGGTGTATATAATTCACAGGCACCATACAGTTTTTAACTCACGTTGTCACATAATACACCAGCAGTATACAGATTTTAACTCACATTCTCATCAATATAGTACGACGGAAATGAGAGAGTGTTGTTTTTTCCTTCAATGGACCAGTCATCGTCTCTGTCAAGAAAAGGAAAATCAGTTTCATGTCATCACATGTTGCTGAAAGCCAGAAACCAATAGTAAATTAACCACATCGCTAACAAATATCAGACCAAATAACACCTGCTCAAAGCAAAAATGGCAGTACAACAGCAACGGATATTCACCGTCTTCTCTCTCCAATTTATTTAGTAGCAATTCTTGCTATAATTATAGCTATCTAACACTTGTCTTTATTCCACACAGTGCATGATAATTAGAAGCTGAAATTTATAGATTTCAACCAAATACATGAGACTGTGCAATAAATAAGAAGAATACCTGGAATCATCATCGCTTGTGTTACCACCAATGGTATCAAACACCTTCATGACGTGAAAATATGGATACATAAGCATTATTTATATTCCATTTAAATCTTAAAAGACTTTAGATGAGAATGCAACGCTCCAATAAACAAATTTCCCATTCATAAAATCATCATTACTGCAGCCATTGCATGCATTACTGCAAGACAACATAAAGTGTAGGGTGGTTTCTCATACTGAGTACTGACCGGCACACATGTGATCAATTGAAACTCAATCTGGCAGAGTGGACATAAGTTTGTAATGGTGGCCCAGTTGTCAATGCATGTAAAACAGAACCTGAAATTGTAGCAGAATAAAGTCTCTTGACATCATTCATTATTAGGGGCTGAAAGCACAAAACCACCATATTGCATCCTAACATTAGATCAATATTTTGTCTCCTTTACCAGGAGAGGGAGGGTCATGGCATGTGATTAATTACAACTAAATTTTTTATTTTGCCAATAAAATTAAAATTGGAGGTTGAGTATTTAGTCTATTACCAATGTTGGCAGCAATCAAGAACTCCTCTGTCGATGACAACATCCATACATATGCCACATCTTTCACTCTCAAAAGTAGAAAATTCCTGCTTCGGAAAATCACAATTCACTGGAATTCAAATGTGGTGGAGAAAAAACCCAAAACTTTATAAAGCTTTGATGAAAGGAGGGGGGCTTAAGCAATCCTGCCTTTAAAGAAATGAATATTAAGAAATTTGCTTACTATGTGAATTCATGGAAATCTCAACTTTCAGTTCTTTTTAAAATATTAGTCATTCTATAATTCTATTCTGACTTTTAGGGTTGCAATTTAAATCTCTTCTTTTTAAAATCAGTTTCTCATTATCAATGCAGAGGAAAACAATGTTCCTTGCATATATAAAGGCCTACGGATACTTGTTTTAGTGTTCTCTGGCTATTTGAAATTATACTGCAAGCTCGTCTATGACTAAAGAGTCAATCAAATGAAAGCTCAAGGAATTATTACCGCTGGGAAAATAAGCAACCACAAAATATTTTAACAGAAACACGGCTAAGCAGACTTCGTTTTTATTCAAAAGAGGAAATAAATACTTACTTCAAAATTTTCATCAAAATCATATCCTTCATCTTCGGGCATTTCGTCTGTTACTAATTCAACATCCATGGCTGATCCTCGCCTGAACAATAACAGCCTAGACTTGAAAGTTTCAAGTTGAAACCCTGAAGTTCTAATCAAGAAGAACGAGATGCATGTGTATGGCGATCGTACATAGACCGTACATTCAGAGTGAATTCTGCTTAGGGTTAAAGAAAAATCAGTTTTACATCAATGATACATAGTTCGTCAAATCGCCATTTTCATCTTGAGCTTCCTTTGTAAAAGCTGGCAGAAAACATGAAATAATAAAATATGGGACTGGGTGTACACAAGCAATTTAACATTAACTACAGCTCCTTTTTAAAATATCGCATGTACACAGACAACTAGAGTGTTTTTGTGTACAATTTGTTTAAAATTATGTACACTAAGAATTTTCTAAAATAATATTCCCTCCGTCTCCGAAAGAAGTTCCTCATTTGACTTTCACACACTTTTATGCAAGTAAACTTACCAGGTGGTAAATTTTAATGTTTTGACACTGTTTTGACACTGTTTGACACTGTTTGACACTGTTTTGCACTATTTAGATGTAGATAACTTTCCATTTAAGGAAATGGGAACTTAAATTAGGGACATTCAAATAAGGAAAGTGGGAACTTCTTTCGGAGACGGTGGGAGTATGTGCAATTGTACACCCTTTGCTCTGACTGCCTGACTGGGATGGAACTTGGAAGGTAGAGCGAATTAAGAAATGGATGCCCCAAAAAAAATGAGAACATTGATTGGGAGGACAGGCATGTTTTTATTTGATTTACTCAATTTTGTAGTTAAAAAAACGGGTTAGGTCACAAATATTAGTTAAAAATTGGTTATGGGCATAAAAGTGAACTTTCTCTTTATTTTCCAAAAATGTGACTAATAAACATTAGACTTACTAAATTACCCCTAACCCTTAGTTAGTTTATCAAACAGTGACCTAGTCTGTCATAGTGACCTACCATACAGTGACCTCCGCTATAGTGACCTCCGGCAACCACCGCTGCCGGCCACCGCCGACCACCGCGACAGTGACCAACTCTATAGTGACTTCCGTCCAGTGACCACTCGGTCAGTTACTACCGATGATAACAGTGACCATCACCGACCACCAACACAGTGACAACCGCCGATCACCTCCGACAACCATCAAAGTGACAAATCCCCGCTAGTGACAGTGACCAACACTGCCTACCAATCCTCCGGCAACAGTGAGGGTGACATTGACTTCCGCCGGCGACAGTGAGGGTCGCTGATGACAGTGACCAACACTGCCTAGTGCCTACCAATCTCCTGTCAGCAATAATGACAGTGACAACCACCGGCAAAATGGTTGTTGACTGTGACATCGACAGTGACCACTGTGGAAACATCGACAATGACTTTTGACGGACCCGTGCTCGCCCTGGCCACCTACCACTGCCTCACCCAGCCATCACTGCCACCATCGCCTACACAAACTTCCTGACTTCCGTCACTACCCCGCCCTCCCCTGCCTAACCAGCCCCCAAAGCATAAGAGTTCCAGATCTGCTAAGGTTCGAGATGTGAATCTGTCGTAGTCACCAGAGTCGCCGGTGGCTCTCAAACCCAACGAAGACGCCGCCGGATCAATAGATCTCGCCGCCGGATTAGAAGTTCCTCGTTGGATCGACAAAGCTTGTCGCACCGCAGGATGAAATGACGACGAAGCGAGCAACAACGATTTCCGGACAAAAAAGAAAGGAGAAGAAGAGAAGGAAAGGAGGAGAGGAGTTCCAATGGAAGGTTTCGTCGCCGCCATCGTAGCTCTTCGTAGCTGCCACCTCCGTCGCTCTTCCTAGCGGACGCCGTCCGTCGAAGAGTCGATGCTGACGAAGATGAGGGTGGGCTGGATCGCGGTTTGGTCGCCATATTCGTCGGATGAAATCCGCCATTTCATGGCAAGAGTTGCGGACCGCGGTATTGGTGGAGACTAAAATGGAAAGTTCAGTAGATTGAAATTAGGGCTGAGAGCAGGGCTATTTGGGACTTTTCACCTTTGTTTTAATCCGTTTTTTGTCTAAAACTTGAATTGTTCACATTTTTGTCCATACGGGACTCCACAGTCACCTTGTGGTCATTCTTTCTTAAAAAAAAGAGACATTATTCATACTAGACAACACTCTCTCATTTCAAGTCTAGTTTAGTCTAATCGAATTTGATTAAAATAAATCAAGTAAAAACAGTGAGAACACTATATTGATAAATTGAATGTTTTGTATTGTATTATCTATTCTCTATACCAGAGAGATATATATACACATATACTTAGCATATACATACGTAATCGGTTAGCTATACAGAGAGATTTGCTCTCGCATAATCCTATCTGTTTAATGAGATAAGCTTTACACAAGAAGAGTCCTCATAGAACTCTAACAGAGAATATGTGTGTGACCCTATACTCCCCCCTCAAGCCAAAGGTCGTGTAACGAGCTGCAGCTTGTCCCTAAGAAACTCAAAACGGATAAATGGGAGTGGCTTAGTCATTATATCAACAATTTGGTCTTTGGTAGAGATGAATCGGACAGAAAGAGCCCCCGAGGCAACCGCATCACGAACAAAGTGATAGTCGACTTCTATTTGTTTAGTACGAGCATGGAAGATTGGGTTAGCGCAGAGATACGTAGCTCCCAGATTATCACACCATAAACAAGGAGGTTGAGGAAGAGCCAGTCTCAGGTCTCGAAACAGAGAGGTTAACCAAGTGACTTCGGCAACGGTATCAGCTAGAGCTTTGTATTCCGCCTCGGTAGAAGATTGAGCCACAGTTTTTTTGTTTGCGACAGACCCAAGAAACCAAGTTGCGGCCAATATAAACAGCAAAACCATCAGTGGATTTGCGATCATCAGAACTACCGGCCCAATCCGAGTCCGACAATGCTTAAAATTTCTATGGATGATGATTTGGATAATTGCAAGTTGGGAGAAAGAGTATGTTTGACATACCGCAAGAGGCGCTTGAGCGCATTCCAGTGATCTTCAGTAGGAGCATGCATGAACTGACTTAACTTGTTGACTGGGAAACACAAGTCAGGACGAGTGAGAGTAGCATACTGCAAAGCGCCAAGAATGCCGCGATAAAGCCGAGGATCATGAAAAGGTGTACTAGGCGCAGTAAAGGGGCCTAAAGGTAGGAGAGGTAGACATTGGAGTACTAATACCTTTGCATGACGTCATACCTGCATGGTCTAAAAATGTAGTCACGTAACGCCGTTGGGAGAGCATGAGATTGTTACCAGAATAGACTGCTTTCAGTCCAAGAAATAGATTTAAACCACCAAGATCCCTTATTTTAAAGGCCGAAAGGAGCTTAGCTAGAACATGATTAAGAGCAGAGTGATCATTTCCTACCAAGAGAATGTCATCAACAATCAACATACACGAGCATGTAGAGCTGAATATGTTGGTCATTTAAAATGAATAGAGAAATGTCAGTTTTAGAAGACCGGAACCCCAAATGAATGAGAAAATCATGTAGACGACGAAACCAAGCCCGAGGAGACTGTTTAATGCCATATAACGAACGATGCAGTTTACATACCATGGTAGGATTGTCTTTATCAACATAACCAGGGGTTGTTTCATGAAAACAGTTTCGTCAAGATAGCCATTAAGAAAAGCGTTATGGACATCAAGTTGGCGAATATGCCAACCTGAGGAGATAGCCAAGGCAAGTATAGTGTGTATCGTCGTTGGTTTAACCACTAGACTGAGTATTTCAAAATAGTCCTCACCCTCAATTTGATTGAAGCCTTTTGCAACTAAACGGGCTTTGTAACGTTCCGTCGGCTCTACACTTAATCCGATATACCCATTTGCAAGCGACAACATTCATGGTAGAATAAGTCGGAACAAGTGTCCATGTACCATTATCTAAGAGAACATTAATTTCCTGATCCATAGCCATGCGCCAACTGGGATTAAGAGCAGCTTGAGAGTAACACGTGGGTTCACTGGTAGAAGCTGAAGTGGTAACAAGTGCATGCGGTAGAGATGAAGCGTGGGTCATATGGCGTAAAACCATGGAGTGAGCCCGACGTGGAGCAGGAGCAGATGCCTCTGGTGGTGGAGTAGGAGCATCAGAAACCACATAGGGTAAAACAACATGTTCAAAGCCTGGTGGTTTGGATGGTGTGTGGCTGGAGGAAGTAACATCCATAGTAGGTGTGTGTGTAACACCTCGACCCCGCAAGACCCGAGGTAGTTACTCCGGACCAATAGTACTGTCCTCACAAACCACCACTAGCCTTTACCGCGCACTTTGTCCTCACTCATGCGCGCCCTGAGAAACTTCTCAGGGGGTCACCCATCCCAAGACTACTTCCGTGCAAGCACGCTTAACTTTGGAGTTCTTGGTGATGAGCTCCCTTAAAAGAAGATGCATCTTGTTGGTATGAGTAGTACTATTAATCCATTTATATTAAATCTCAAGTGTTACAGTGTGTGGATATGAAGACACCACAGGATCCATAACAGGAGGTTCTGCCACTATGGGTTTGCCTGCATTTGGAATATTAGAGCATATGGGAAGAGATGCCCACGGCTGATCAGGATCCTGAGATATCGGAGATGGCAGTGGTACCTGCACAGATAAATCTTTTGCCAAAGGAAAAACAACTTCGTTAAATCGGACATGGTGGACAATAAATATTTTCCCTGTTTCAAGGTCCATACATCGATAACCATGAAAGTGAGTAGGATAGCCTAAGAAAACACATGACTTAGAGCGAAGATCAATTTTATGATTATTATAGGGACGAAGGTAGGGAAAGCACAAACAACCAAACACCCGAAGAAAGGAATAATCAGGTTGATGATGAAACAGACGGAATATGGACTGTGATGGTTAAGGACAAGAGTGATCATGCGATTAATAAGAAAGACCGAGGTTTCAAATGCATAGTGCCAAAAATGATGATGAAGAAAGGCCTGAGTAAGAAGCGTGAGGCCTGTTTCAACCACGTGGTGATGCACATGATTGCCGATGAGTAATGCCAAGAGTGGTAAATAAGGAGTGTAACTCTCGATATTCACCACCAAGGTCAGATTGTATTTGTTTTATGGAGGTTGAAAATTGGCGTTCAACAATAGTGCGGAAACTATGGAAAATGCTATAAGTATCATATTTTTGTTTCATTGGGTAATACCACATATATCGAGAATAATCATCCACGAATAAAACAAAGTACTTGTAGCCATCATTAGATAAGTAGGGAGACGGACCCCAAATATGAGTAAATAACAAATCTAACGGTTTATGACTAACACGAGTAGATGACATTAATGGAAATTTAGAGGATTTTGCTAGTTGACAAGGAGTACATAAAGATGGACATTTTATTGAACCAGCGACATCACAGAAACGTAACATATGTTGTAAGACACGGGAATGAGGATGACCCAGACGTTGATGCCATGTGTCGGTGGAGGCATAACGAGTAACAAGAGCATATGGTGAGACTGAGGGCATCTGATAAAGACCTTGAGAGCTAGTTCCCCTGAGAAGAACCTTCTTGGTTGTCTGATCCTTCACAAGAAAAAAAGAAGGGTGAAACTAAAAAAAGACATTATTGTCATTGGTAAGGCGATGGACAGATAAAAGTGAGGTAGTTAAATGAGGGACTCGAAAAATATTAGACATATGTAGAGGAACACTAGAAGTATGTATCGTGTGAGACATGAAATGAGAAATATTCAAACCTTTACCATTACCAACACGAAGTGTGTCCTTCCCATAATAAGGCTCGGGATTTTCTAGAGCAGTGATGTCTGGAGTGGCATGGTGTGTAGCACCTGTATCTGGGAACCAGGTGTGACTAAGAGGGGTAGAAAACTTATTGTAGGCCACTTGTGTTTGCGGTGGAGTGGGTTGGTCAGTGTAGCGATCATAACAGCGAGAAGCAATATGACCAACACGATCACATATTTGGCAGACTGGGCAGTTGGAAGAACTGTATCCAGAGGAACCATTAGAGCGACCCCCGTCTTGAAGTGGAGCGTCCCCGGCCAGAACCATGACCATGAGAGCGACCTCCGCGATGGGTGCTGGATTGATGATGGAGTCGGGGACCAAAAACTTGAGTCTGAGAGAGATTGGCAACAGGCTGGACAGTGTTAACAACATGAATAGGCGGATCATTGTCATAGATGAATTGATGGCTGGTAATAAAATCAGAGATAACATCAATAGTAGATGGTTCCGGTTGAGTGGCTAAGGTGGATATCATTGAGCGATATTCGGGGTGAAGGCCACGAAAAATATAAAGATTCTGCTCATCGAGAGAAATAGGACGCCCAGATTGGGCAAGTTTCTCAATCAAAACTTTTTCTTGGCCAAGATATTCAATATGGGACATATCACCTTGACGAAAGGACTGGGGTTGTGTCAGAAGACTGAGAGACCGAACACGAGTCTAAGATGCCAGAGAGCGCTCAATGGCATGCCAAATAGCATGAGACGTAGATTGACCCACAGCAAGGGGCAACATTTCTTAGACATGGAAGATATAAGCATGCTGAGAATGGACTGATCCTGAGTGACCCACGCCAAATAGGATGGATCGGTGGATGGAGGACACGGGGATGAACCATTGACATACCCTAAGAGTTGATGACCTCTTAGGAACGGGACCAATTGAGTCTTCCAGAACAAGTAATTCCGGGACGTCAATTTGATGGAGACGAAATGGTGAGCATTGGACAAACTAATGGAAGACGATGGAGAACCGGCGGTTGCAGACGTTGGATCGCCGCCTCAGTTGGTCGAAGTTGCATCCGGAGAAGCCATGAGGGCCCGGTCGTCTGATACCAAGTGAGAACACTGTATTGATAAACTGAATGTTTTGTATTGTATTATCTATTCTCTATACCAAAGATATATATACACATATACTTAGCAGATACATATGTAATCGGTTAGCTACACAGAGATATTTGCTCTCGCATAATCCTATTTGTTTAATGAGAAGCTTTACACAGGAAGATTCCTCATAGAACTCTAACACAGAATATGTGTGTGACTGACGTGCACTTTGTCGTGAGTGCACTCAAAATAAATCGATACTAACACTTATACGTAGTATAGGTGAAGTAGAGTTCGTATCCACAGGGAAAGGAATAACTTTCTTTTTATATAAATAGTAAATAAAGGGGGGTTTTGATTGTTGAGTGATTTAATTAAATTAAACACGAAGATGAACGAGTTATATGGGATTAAATTCAAGAATAAAAGGGATTTGGTCTTGCTACTTTCCACTTGTTGATATATTTTAGTCGATCATTGTTATATCTATAACTTATCCCCTCTCGAATACTCAATCGAGGAGTATATCCAATTCATCGAGGGTAGTTATTAACAACGACCGTTCATTAATAACTCTTACTATTAGTCAAGTATAGAACACCGCCATATACCGACTTGATAGTAGCATTTAATCTCTTAACTCCTTGATGAAATCAATTGAGATTGATAACCTCAACACAACGGTTTCGGTTTAACCAACAAAATTAATCCCTCTTAAGTTTATTAACCACGACCGTGCATTAATAAACCGAAGTTACTTACTTGTGAAACCATCAACGATTAACCATCGGTTTGTTGAACGTTTCTAGTAATAATCAATGTTGGAACGTTAACTAATCGTCACTTAGCCACCCTCCAACATTAATATAGAATGAGATTAAGGGAAGAATTAATAATCAAGAGGAGAAAGTAAGAAAATAACTCACAACTTTAATAATCAATCAAGCTTCAAGAGCAAAACCAAGAATTGGAAGTTTAGCTCCTCATTTGGAGACTAAACATGCTATAAAAATATAAAAGAAATACTATTCTAAACTGAGCTTAAGTGTATGGAAGAAGGAGTGATGAAAAGTGAAGGAGAATGAGGCTATTTATAGGTGTTTTCAACACCCTGGGGCATTGACCCGCCCGGGTAAATGGACATACCCGACCGGGTCAACGTCAAAATCAAATATTTCGCCATGTTCTCATGTTTATGCACGTAGTTTGGTCCCGGGTCGTGTCTGACCCGACCGGGTCCCCTAGTTGACCCGATCGGGTTTGGTCAAAATCAAATATTTTCCATATTCTGGCGATCTTCGGCACGTTCTGGTGTCCCGGGTCAAGTCTGACCCGACCGGGTTAAGTAAGGGACCCGACCGGGTCTGTGTAATTTCCAGCTACCTTCGCCTGTTAAAACGTACCCGACCGGGTGGAGTTTGATACCCGGTCGGGTTTCAGCTCCTGGAACGTCCAATCTTCTTTTTCCTCACTTCAAAGTCTTTCTTTCCAACACCATAAATCCTAACTCTACTTTACAACTTACAAATGAGAATTAAAATACAAATACAACTAAAATCACACAAATGTTTACAAACTAAATAAAATGATAAACAATCCACACAGATCAATCATAAAAACATAAACTTATGCACTACTAATTAGTGCATATCAAACACCCCCGCACTTGAACTTTTACTCGTCTCGAGTGAAACAAATCATGTCCATGAAGTTTCCAAACCAACCATAGTAGCACTCACAACCATTCACAAGTGTTTTTGAAGGTCAACATAAAAAATGTTTCAATGATCAAAACACATAATAAAAAGGTCTTCAACACCATTGGATTTTTCTTCTTTTGCTTCCTCACGTATGTGCCTTTAGGATCCTGCAAAGATAAAAGAAAATACTTTCTCTCATTCTCTCGTTTTGCCTAGGTGCCCTTTCGGGTTTTCATCTCAGCTTCCCACCTTTTCCTTTTTGTTCTCACCAACTCACTCTTCTTTTTGCTTTTATTTTGCTTAAGTTGCCCTTTTGGGTTTTTCAACCTAACAAGCTTAACTTTTTTTTTAAAGAAAATAATGAAGATCATGAAATGGGAGCATACCGAAATAGTTCTCCCCCCAGCTAGTTCATGGCACTGTCTCTAGTGCCCTCCTGCATCTCCTCCATCAAAGAATCCACCCTGGCCATAGTAACTCCCAAAGTGTGCATCCTCATCCATATGATCACCATCGTATCCGTCGTCCCCGCCTCTACCACCAGAGGTCGAACCGCCAAAATAACCCCATTCAGTGGGGTTATACCATGAGGGTGCCGGAGGAGGAGTAGTCATAGCGGCAAAGTCACCTTGATGTGCTACGTAGGAGTAGATAGGGCCAAAAGTCCTTCTGTGGTCCTCGTGATCTCTCCGCCGATCCTCTTCGTATCGCCGCCAATCCGCTTGCCTTTGCTCCTCGAATCGTTCATAGTTCTGCCTTTGCTCAGTTCTATACAAAACAACTTCCCCCCGAAGTTGAGTGTAGTTGAGGTTTAGAGCATTCATGCTATTTAGCATTTCTTGCTCAAATGGTGAATATTGGTGAGCATGAGGTTGTGGTTGTGGTTGTGGTTGTTCAGGAATGAGGGGTGGTGGCTCAATTGCTTGCTCGTTGGCGGCGTTGTTGTCTTCATTGTTCTCCTGTTCATTGTCTGGGGGTGCATAATGAGCTGGGATCCCCCCGGGCAGACAATAATGGTGTCCATCACCAATTTGGTGATCAAGGATGTTAAGTGGGAGATTATCGGAAGGGAATGGGTGGTATAGTTATTGGCCGGGTTTAATGTGCCAATGATAAATCTCTAGACCATCATGTTCTATGTGTGATAGGGTCACATCCCCAGCTGTAACACCCCGGCCCCACCGGACCCGAGGTAGTTACTCCGGACCAATAGTACTGTCCTCACAAACCACCACAAACCTTTACCGCGCACTTTGTCCTCACTCATGCGCGCCCTGAGAAACTTCCCAGGGGGTCACCCATCCCAAGACTACTCCCGTGCAAGCACGCTTAACTTTGGAGTTCTTGGGTGATGAGCTCCCTTAAAAGGAGATGCACCTCTGTTGGTATGAGTAGTACTATTAATCCGTTTATATTAAATCTCAAGTGTTACAATCACCCCCACGTAGGATCGCAACGTCCTCGTTGCGCCCTTAAACCAATCTCAATCACACCCCAGAATCTTTTCCCCTGCTAAGTGTCTGCCCGATATCCAACGGATCAGCACACTGTCGCAGGGTTGCTCTGATACCACCTGTAAGCACCCCGGCCCCGTAGACCTGAGGTAGTTACTCCGGACCAATAGTACTACTCATACCAACAGAGGTGCATCTCCTTTTAAGGGAGCTCATCACCCAAGAACTCCAAAGTTAAGCGTGCTTGCACGGGAGTAGTCTTGGGATGGGTGACCCCCTGGGAAGTTTCTCAGGGCGCGCATGAGTGAGGACAAAGTGCGCGGTAAAGGCTTGTGGTGGTTTGTGGGGACAGTACTATTGGTCCGGAGTAACTACCTCGGGTCCGGTGGGGCCGGGGTGTTACAGGTGGTATCAGAGCAACCCTGCGACAGTGTGTTGATCCGTTGGATATCGGGCAGACACTTAGCAGGGGAAAAGATTCTGGGTTTGATTGAGATTTGAGATTGGTTTATGGGCGCAACGAGGACGTTGCGATCCTAAGTGGGGGTGATTGTAACACTTGAGATTTAATATAAACGGATTAATAGTACTACTCATACCAACAGAGGTGCATCTCCTTTTAAGGGAGCTCATCACCCAAGAACTCCAAAGTTAAGCGTGCTGGCACGGGAGTAGTCTTGGGATGGGTGACCCCATGGGAAGTTTCTCAGGGCGCGCACGAGTGAGGACAAAGTGCGCGGTAAAGGCTTGTGGTGGTTTGTGAGGACAGTACTAGAGGTCTGGAGTAACTACCCCGGGTCCTGCAGGCCCGGGGTGTTACACCAGCATTCTTTAGAAACTTAAGGCCAAGAAGGGTTCTTTTGTTTCGTGCACCATTGCATTGAAAACCATATAGCGTTGCGATGTGGGTAATTAGACCCCCTACCAGAATTGGTCCTCCACCATTTTTAACATTGATAATGTGATCCCAAAGCACTGTGGTGACATCGTACGGGCTAGCGCCCGGAAGAACAGCTTGTGCTAAGAGGCACACATCACACATTCTAGTTTGATGGTTGTTTGGTCTCCCGAAAAAACAATTTGCCAAGAATTTGAAGAAAATTCGGAAGACCGGGTGTTGGATGTGGTTGACATTGAGGTGGGAAGTACGAACATTGACAACTCCGGTCATTCTTCTCCATAGTTCATGTGCTACCGGTGTACTATACGCGACAGTTTCATCAAGCAAGGGTAGGCCGAAGTGTTCAGCAAATTCTCTTTTAGTGAGTGAACGGTTCTCGTTGAGCATTCGAAAGTTGATCGTGTTATTGGTGTGATCATTTTCATCTTTCACATGCTCAACGGAACTGTAGAACTCGTACACTAAACGAGAATATGACCAATAATGCATATTAAAAATTTTCAGCATGCCACACCTTGTGAATATGTCCCTCATAATATCATCAATCCAAAAGAAAGTCAAGGTCAATTGACACATAAATAGGGAGTGTTTTACCTCTCTTTCGGATTGTTCGAGAAAGCGGATGCGTTGTGCCTCGGATGCTAAGTCCACCTCCTCGAAACCGTCGACCGGTGGAATAGCCCTTGGATTTCTTGAGGAAGAAGGTTTTCCCCTTTTTGGTGCCATGGAGCTTGATTTTTGGTGTTTTTGGTGAGGGATTTTCGGATTTTTGGGGTGGGTAAGATTTGGTGGGTTTGATGGGTATGGTTTTGTGGAGGATGATTAGGAGAAGAAGTATTTGAGGTTTGGTGGTGATTTTTGGCTTGTATTTGGACTTTTGAAGTCCAAAAATGGAGGGGTTCGAAATTGGGGGTAGGTTTTTTTGGGTTGGTTGATTTGGGGGATTTGGGAAGGATTAATGGGTGTAGGATGGAAGAGGGAGGTGAGGAGATGAAGAATATGATGTTAATTGATGGATTTGATGGAGAAATGGGTTGATTTTGAGCTTTGGAGTTATGAAAATGGAGGTTTTGGGGTAGGGGTGTTCGAAAATTTGGGGAAGATGAAGTGGAGAGGGGGGTGGTGCCCGACCTGGTATAGGCTGAAAAGCCCGATTACCCGGTCGGGTGGGGTGGGTTACCCGGGCGGGTTTGCTTTCCAGAGGCTGGCAGGGAGTTTTTTCGGGTGTTTACCCGGTCGGGTATAATGAAGTACCCGGTCGGGTCACTCGATTTTTTTAAAACAGAATGCTCAGGTTTCAATACCCGGCCGGGTGGGTTAAAATACCCGGTCGGGTCATTCGAACTTTTTAAAACAGAAGGTTCTGGCTTCAATACCCGGCCTGGTGGGTTAAAATACCTGGTCGGGTCTTTCAATTTCGTCAGTTTTTTTTTTTTTTTTTTTTTTTTTTACACAAACACACACACTCTACCAAAAAACTAGAAAACATACCTGAAATGGGTTGCCTCCCATGAAGCGCTTCGTTTTACGTCGTGGCTTGACGATGTCTTTGTTGCTCCTTATTCATAGACCGGTTCAGAGAGGTCCATGACTTCCACATTTTTGGGTTGAAAACCCTCAAAGAAGGGTTTTAATCTTTGTCCATTCACCTTGAGCACCTCTCCCGTCTCCAGGTCTTTAATCTCCACCGCCCCGTGTGGATATATTTTGACCACTTTGTATGGTCCCGTCCAACGAGATCTCAGCCTTCCCTGAAATAGACGAAGGCGTGATTGAAAAAGGAGGACTTTGTCATCAAGTTTAAAGTTCTTCCTTATGATCATCTTATCATGTCAAGCCTTCGTCTTTCTTTTGTAGATCTCCGCGTTGTCATAAGAATCCAAACGGAGTTCTTCCAATTCTTGCAATTGGAGTTTCCTATGCAAACCGGCCTCGTCAAGATTGAGGTTGAATTCTTTTACCGCCCAATACGACTTGTGTTCAAGCTCTACGGGAAGATGACAAGCTTTCCCAAACACAAGTCTATAAGGGGACATACCGATTGGAGTTTTGTAGGCGGTTCGGTATGCCCATAGTGCATCATCAATGTGTATACTCCAATCCTTCCGATTTGGGTTCACTGTTTTCTGGAGTATAGACTTCAACTCCCTATTTGAGGTTTCCGCTTGGCCATTAGTTTGAGGGTGGTAAGCAGTGGAGATCTTGTGAGTCACACCATATTTCTTTAGTAGGGATCCCACAATTTTATAACAAAAATGTGTGCCTCGATCGCTTATTAAAATTCGAGGGTTCCCGAACCTTGAAAATATGTGTGTTTTGAGGAAACTAGCCACCACCTTGGCATCATCAGTCTTTGTTGCCTTTGCCTCCATCCATTTGGAGACGTAATCTACCGCAAGAAGGATGTAGATATTACCTTGAGAGTTTGGGAAAGGTCCCATGAAGTCAATACCCCATGCATCGAAAATCTCACAGAAAAGCATGGGGTTTTGTGGCATCTCGTTTCTCCTTGAAATGTTGCCCGCTCTTTGACAATTGTCACAAGATTGACAAAAGCCATGTGCATCCCGGAATAGACTCGGCCACCAGAATCCGCTTTCAAGTATCTTCATTGCTGTTCGTTTCGGCCCGAAATGTCCTCCACAAGCGTAAGAATGGCAAAACTCTATTATGTGGGCTATCTCATATTCGGGGATGCATCTTCGGATTATTTGATCCTTGCAATGTTTCCACAAATATGGGTCATCCCATACATAGAGTCTTGAGTCCATTTTTAATTTTTCTTTTTGAGATTTTGAAAATTGTGGAGGGAATTTGCCGGAAACAAGGAAGTTTACAATGTTTGCGTACCATGGTTGTATGACTTTGATGGAGAAGAGAGTCTCGTCCGGAAATTCGCCTTTTATGAGATTGGTATGGAGACTTTCGATTTCTTTGTTTGGAACCAAGCGGCTTAAATGATCGGCCACCAAGTTCTCCGCTCCTTTCTTGTCTTTGATTTCTATGTCAAACTCACTCAATAGAAGGACCCATCGAATGAGTCTTGGTTTGGCTTCCTTCTTTGTCATAAGGAATCTGAGAGCGGCGTGGTCGGTGTAAACAATAACTTTCGTTCCAAGAAGGTAGGAACGAAACTTCTCCAAAGCAAAGACCACCGCTAGCATTTCCTTCTCGGTGGTGGAGTAGTTCTTTTGAGCTTCATTGAGGGTTGATGAGGCATAGTAGATGACATGAGTAGCCCTCCCGTTCTTTTGGCCTAGAACAGCCCCCACCGCATAGTCACTTGCGTCGCACATGATCTCAAAAGGAAGGGACCAATCGGGAGCTTGTATGATTGGGGCAGTCACCAATCTTGCTTTCAAAGTGTCAAAGGCCTCTTTGCACTCATCATTGAGATCAAATTCAACCTCCTTTTGCAAAAGTTTGCATAGAGGAGATGAAATTTTTGAGAAGTCTTTGATGAATCTCCTATAGAAACCGGCGTGACCAAGGAAGGAGCGGATGTCCCGTACATTTGTTGGGTACGGGAGTGTTTGGATGACATCAATTTTTGCCTTGTCCACTTCAATGCCCTTTGAGGAGATCACATGCCCAAAAACAATCCCTTGTTCCACCATAAAGTGACATTTTTCAGAATTTAGAACAAGGTTGGATTCAATGCAACTTCTGAGCACAAGAGTGAGATGATAGAGGCAAGTGTCAAAAGAGTCCCCATGAATTGTGAAATCATCCATAAAGACCTCCATGAATACTTCCACAAATTCGGAGAAGATGCTCATCATACACCTTTGAAAGGTGCCCGGTGCGTTGCATAATCCAAAGGGCATTTGTCGGTAGGCAAAAGTGCCAAATGGACATGTGAAGGTTGTTTTCTCTTGGTCCTCCGGGGCTATTGGTATTTGGAAATACCCGGAGTAACCCTCAAGAAAACAATAGAACTTGTGCCCCGCTAGCCTCTCTAGCATTTGATCAATGAAAGGCAATGGAAAGAAGTCTTTTCTAGTTACCGAATTGAGCCTTCGGTAATCAATGCAAACTCGCCACCCGTTTTGCACTCGGGTGGGCACCATTTCGTCATCTTTGTTTTCAATGACCGTCACTCCGGTCTTCTTTGGCACAACTTGGGTTGGACTCACCCATTTGCTATCAGAAATGGGAAAGATGATTCCCATTTGAAGCAACTTGGTCACCTCTTTTTTCACCACCTCCATCATGGGTGGGTTCAATCTTCTTTGCGGTTGCCTCACCGCTTTGGCCTCATCTTCGAGTAAGATCCGGTGCATGCATGTGGATGGGCTAATGCCTTTGATGTCGGCAATAGACCATCCAATGGCCAATTTGTACTCCTTGAGGACCGCAATCAACCTCTCCTTTTGTTCTTGGGACAAGGCATTTGAGATAATCACCGGTAGAGTGTGATTTTCGCCCAAGAACACATGTTTCAAATTTTCAGGGAGTGGTTTCAATTCCACCTCCGGTGCCTGCAAAACAGATGGTAGCGGCCTCTCGCTCGGAATGGTTAGTAAGATGGCTTTAGAGCCCGGTGGCAAAAGTGGGAGTTGATTTAACTCCGCCACCATCATCTTCATGTTGTTTGACATAGAGTATTCCATAGTGAAGTCCTCTATGTCGTTTTCAATTGAGCTTAGTAACATGTCTTTCCCCTCAACCTCAAATACATCTTGGACCCAAGTGTCGCAAGTGTCAATTGCAAAAAGAGAGTGATTATCGGTGGGGTATTTCATGGAGTCGTAGATATTAAATTCAACTTTTTCACCATCGAACTCCATAGTTAATACTCCACTAAAAACATCTATTCTTGCATTGGCCGTTTTTAAAAAGGGTCTTCCTAACAAAATTGGGACTGCATTTTTATCGTTCTCCATTTCGAGAACATAAAAATCAGCGGGAAAGATTAGATTATCCACCATGACGAGTACATCCTCCACTACACCTTTGGGGTAAGCGTTGGATCTATCTGCAAGTTGGATAACAACCCTCGTCTCATGTAAAGGGCCTAGCTCTAGGGACTTATATAGAGAATATGGAATGATATTGATTGATGCACCCAAATCTAACATAGCCCTAGAAGAACTAAAATTTCCAAGTTTACATGGTATAGTGAACATTCCCGGGTCACTATACTTTTTAGGCAGTTTCTTTTGAAAAACGGCTGACACTCTTTCGCTTACTTAGATTTTATGTTTGCCATTTAATTTGTGTTTCCTTTTTATTGTGCAAAGGTCTTTTAAAAACTTTGCAAACCTAGGAACACCTTTTATTAAATTGAGAAGAGGGATATTTACCTCACATTTGCTGAAGGTCTCATAGATATCCTTGTCATTGTTGTACTTGCGGTTGTCCTTGAGAGCCTCCGGGAAAGGTGGCACCGGCTCGTATGAATCGAGCGGTGGAAACTTTCTTTGAGGTGTGATTTCCTCCTCTTTCTCTTCTTCATTTTGAGGATTTGTGCTTGGCACCAAGATATCCTCCTCTTCTTCCCCAACATGGCTCTTTGCTTTTGCTTTAGCCATAACCAACTCCTTGCCACTTCTCAAAGTGACCGTGTGAGCTTGTTGCCTTGGATTCGGCTCCGTTTGAGATGGGAGTTTTGCCGAATCCTTAGCTTCAAGCCTACTCACGACATTTGAGATTTGGCTCATTTGGTTTTCCAAATTGTGGATGCTTGATTTGGTCGTTTCTTGGAATTGGGTCACACTTTGTTGCATCGTAGCCATGTTCATGGCAAGTGATCGAATCATGTCTTCGGTGGACATGCTCGAGTTCGATGTTTGACCGTGTTGTTTGTATTGTTGAGGAGAAGGGTTTGATTGTTGAGGAGGTTGAGAGTTTCCGTACCTTAAATTTGGATGATCCCTCCACCCCGGATTGTAAGTGTTGCCGTGAGGATCATATCTTCTTTGACCTTGGAAACCCAAAGCATTGACTTGCTCGGGGTTCTCCTCTTGTAATGTTGGGCAGGAGTCGGTGGGGTGCCCTTGTGTCGAGCATATACCGCAGACCTTGACTTCTTGGGTTTTGGGATTCAAAAGAAAATCTTTTACCAAAGAAGTCAAGCCGGTCACTTGACTTGTCAAGCCGTTCACTTGACTTTCCAACGAGTTGTTGGATTCTACCGCCATAACTCGTTTTGAAGATGACCTCCCATTGTAGTGTCTCGAGTTTTCGGCTAACTCCGAAATGAGGTCTCTTGCTTGATAAGGGGTTTTGTTAACAATACCCCCTCCGCATGCCGCATTTACCATGCGTCTATCTTGATCAACAAGCCCATCATAGAAGTAGAGGATGAGATCTTGTTCCGAATATCCATGATATGGGCAACTAGCGCATAATTTTTTAAAGCGCTCCCAATATTCGTACAAGGTTTCATCATCCGCCTGCTCAATGTTGCTGATTTGCTTTTTGAGGCTTGAAGAGATAGATGCGGGATAATACCTGTCGAGGAAGCTCTTTTTCATTTGAGCCCATGTGTTGATGCTACCCGAAGGAAGATAGAAAAGCCAATCCTTCGCGGTGTCTTTTAGAGAGAAAGGAAAAGCCCTTAGCTTGATTTGTTCCTCGGATACGCCATTGGGGCACATGCTTGTGCACACAATATGGAATTCCGATAGATGTTTGTCCGGGTCTTCCCCCCGTAGACCATGGAAAGAGGGAAGTAGATGAATGAGCCCAGATTTTAGCTCAAATGTGACCCCCGTATCAAGAGTTGGAAAAGTGATACATAGGGTTGCTGATTAAGATTCGGAGCCGTGAGCTCCCTCAACGTTCTTGTTTCATTAGCCATAGTGGTTGGCTCTTCGGTGTCGCTCGAATGAGAACTAACACTTGATGATTCTCCCGAGTCGGAGCTTGAGAATTTATTTTTCAACCGCTCGAGAGTTTGTTCTATTTCGGGGTTTGATTTGTAGGTGATTTCGTTCAGTGAACGATACTTTACCATATACTACAAAGCTCAGAAGAAATAGAAACCTTTATACTTGAAACTATTTTTTTTTCTTTTTCTTAAAATGAAATAAAAAGAAAAATCAATTGCCTCTCCCCGGCAACGGCACCAAATTTGACGTGCACTTTGTCGTGAGTGCACTCAAAATAAATCGATACTAACACTTATACGTAGTATAGGTGAAGTAGAGTTCGTATCCACAGGGAAAGGAGTAACTCTCTTTTTATATAAATAGTAAATAAAGGGGGGTTTTGATTGTTGAGTGATTTAATTAAATTAAACACGAAGATGAACGAGTTATATGGGATTAAATTCAAGAATAAAAGGGACTTGGTCTTGCTACTTTCCACTTGTTGATATATTTTAGTCGATCATTGTTATATCTATAACGTATCCCCTCTCGAATACTCAATCGAGGAGTATATCCAATTCATCGAGGGTAGTTATTAACAACGACCGTTCATTAATAACCCTTACTATTAGTCAAGTATAGAACACCGCCATATACCGACTTGATAGTAGCATTTAATCTCTTAACTCCTTGATGAAATCAATTGAGATTGATAACCTCAACACAACGGTTTCGGTTTAACCAACAAAATTAATCCCTCTTAAGTTTATTAACCACGACCGTGCATTAATAAACCGAAGTTACTTACTTGTGAAACCATCAACGATTAACCATCGGTTTGTTGAACGTTTCTAGTAATAATCAATGTTGGAACGTTAACTAATCGTCACTTAGCCACCCTCCAACATTAATATAGAATGAGATTAAGGGAAGAATTAATAATCAAGAGGAGAAAGTAAGAAAATAACTCACAACTTTAATAATCAATCAAGCTTCAAGAGCAAAACCAAGAATTAGAAGTTTAGCTCCTCATTTGGAGACTAAACATGCTATAAAAATATAAAAGAAATACTATTCTAAACTGAGCTTAAGAGTATGGAAGAAGGAGTGATGAAAAGTGAAGGAGAATGAGGCTATTTATAGGTGTTTTCAACACCCTGGGGCATTGACCCGCCCGGGTAAATGGACATACCCGACCGGGTCAACGTCAAAATCAAATATTTCGCCATGTTCTCATGTTTCTGCACGTAGTTTGGTCCCGGGTCGTGTCTGACCCGACCGAGTCCCCTAGTTGACCCGACCGGGTTTGGTCAAAATCAAATATTTTCCATATTCTGGCGATCTTCGGCACGTTCTGGTGTCCCGGGTCAAGTCTGACCCGACCGGGTTAAGTAAGGGACCCGACCGGGTCTGTGTAATTTCCAGCTACCTTCGCCTGTTAAAACGTACCCGACCGGGTGGAGTTTGATACCCGGTCGGGTTTCAGCTCCTGGAACGTCCAATCTTCTTTTTCCTCACTTCAAAGTCTTTCTTTCCAACACCATAAATCCTAACTCTACTTTACAACTTACAAATGAGAATTAAAATACAAATACAACTAAAATCACACAAATGTTTACAAACTAAATAAAATGATAAACAATCCACACAGATCAATCATAAAAACATAAACTTATGCACTACTAATTAGTGCATATCAGTGACCCAATAAAAACACCCTAAATATATCATCAATGTGATGACAGAGTTTTAGTACAAAAACTGCGGAGGATGGAATACCTCATTTCCCCTTTCGCAGTCTATTTATTTATTGAGATAATTCCCTAAATAAGATTAAAACAAGATAGAATTGCAAAATAGGTCTGATATGTTTTATGAGACAAAAATAAGACTAAAAATCTAATCTGACAAAAGATTCTCAGGTGTGTGTGTGCGTGCTAAAGACAAGTCTTTACAGTCGGTTGGGGTGTTGTGATGTATTTGCAAGGGCAGACACGTGTGGGTTTAACTAAATCGGGAATAAAGTCCTATTTAAGAAATGATAAACTTAAAGTCTTGTTTTTGAATTTAGATAATGTTTTACTCCCACTTAGGTCAATTACTTTTATTTATTTTCATTTTCTTTATCACTTTTTACATGTTTCAGTTTAAGTTTTTGAGAAATGGTGCTAAGTAGGACCAAATCTTTCCGGATGTACGCATATAGGACTCTCTACTTTTTAATACCTGAATAGGACCACATTTATTGTTAATTCCTATTTTATCCTCCACTTGAAAAGACACTTTCCTACAATCCTATCCGCTTCTCCGGCCTATTTTCTCCAATTTTGCAGCGACGAATATTGTCATAGAAGCAGGCGGTGGCGGATCCAACCGGCCTTGATGCATGTCTCTTTTCATCATCCTTCTCTTCCTCTTCACCGTACGTCTCCACCTCTTTCTCCCCTATTTTTCATCTTCTTCCAACAACCTATTTTTAAATTTTCTCCCTTTCCTCTTGACTACGACAGCAGAAAATTAAAAAAACCAACAACCTAAATTGATGGCAGATCAATCTATGCGCCCCTCCAGCACAATTTTGCACTCTCTGCATTTGACAATGATGAGATTATGGTCAGAGTATTGATTGTGGGGCTGCAGTGTTACTCGAAGATGGTTGATGAACGTATATGGAAATTAAGAAGTGGAGGGCATAAAACAGAACAAGAGATTGAGATTTTGTTGTTTTCTTACAATTAGGCTGTTGTATTGTATTGCCTCACCTCCTGAGCTAATGAACTCGTTCCAAGTTGTCTTCCATCTTTCTTTTTTGTTTGTTTTGTTTAATGTTTCTTTCTCATTCTTTTAGTATATTTTATTATTCTGTACGGAGTATTATTTTTAACTTGAAACATTCTTTTATCAATGTTATGAACTTATGCCATTGTTTTTAAGAATGTCGTCTTTGCTATAATATAATCTTTTTTATAGCATTGACATTGTCACGACAATTGTTGATATCAGTATTGACATTGTAAGTAATACAATGTCGTTTTTATAGCAATGCCATTGTGATCATCATTATTTGACATTGCAAAGTTATTCCGACGTTGTGATTTTTTTATACTATACACATTGTCACATTGTCATTATTACAATGTCATTTTATAGAATTGGCAGTGACAGTGACAATGACATTGTCATTGTTTAACATTGTGACATTTTTCCGACTTTTGATGACATTTTTATAACATTGACATTTGTACAATGACATTGACATTTTCAATATCACAATGTGAAGTTTATAGTGTTAATATTGACATTGTCATTATTTGATATTGTGACATTTTCTTGACATTATAATACATTGTCAATAATGTGTTTTTCATTAAAAATTAAACAATGTACTCCATAATTTTTTATTGCTGTAAGTCTCTAAAATTGTTTTTGAAATAGTATTTATATAGGATTGACATTGTGATATTGTGGTATTTTTATGACATTGTGATATTTTTAAACAATGACTTTATATTACATTGTCATGTCATTGTAATAATTAATGCCAAATATTTTAGATAGCAATATAGCATGAGTGCAGGGCACTAGAGAAACTGTGTAAAAAGCTAACAAAACATATACATGTACGTATGTAACTATGTGTCATGATGTACGGAGTAATAGGTGAAGGATAAGTTGTATTCAACACAAAGAATTCACAGTTTCTATTTATGAACTACACTAACCATAAATCACCACAAAAAGATTTATTGAAATTTGAAATGGTAAACTGGCAAATGGATTTTTTTCATTTTCATTTCCATTTGTATCAACCCTTCATTTATTGACTCATTTCCTTTTTATTATACTATATAATATAATAATAATAGTCGGAGGCAATTAACACACCCATACGAATGAAGGATAAGTCTCATGATTTCCCCTATTGTGAGGCTGCCAGTTGTCCAGCTTTAATTAATACTCCGTACTCCACTGTACAAGTTGAATTTCCACAAATTCAGATAAAACATGGTCAGCAACAACTCCAGAGAACAACAGGGTGTGGATGTGTATGCTAAGTTGCTAACCAACACACACTAGTAAAAAAATGGCTTACGGTGACACTAAATTTGTGTCACTAAACGATTTAATGACACACTGAAAGTGTCATAGACAAGCGGGGCAAGTGACACAAAATTTAGTGTCACTGATCGCTAAATAGATTAGTGTCACAAAAGTATGACAATAAAATATCATATAAAATTATGACGTTATAATATCATAACTTTTTTTGACACTCTGGTATCATAAAGATATATGATACATTAGTATCATAAGTATATATATATATATTTCAATATATATATATATATGTAATATAATTTAATACTAATAAATAACCAAAATTCAAAGATTTTTATTTATATCTCAATTTCTCACATAAATGTGAATGTACATACTACATAATTCATGGGGGCACACCCCGAAACAACAACTAATATACAAGAACAAAACGCTAACAAGTCTAACTTTTACACCACACTTCCTAAGGCCTTCACATATCTTCTTTTGCAGACTTGCACAGAATGAAACCTTTGCTTCAATCTTTGCAAACTCCAACAGAATCACACATAACCTGAAACATCAATAAAACAACATAGATAGAAATAAAATTGATATGGAGGTGTATATGCCCAATACACCTCCAACAGAATCACACGTAACCTCTACCATTCTCTCTATGTTCATGCCCAATACATCTTCCATTTGAATTTCATGTACAACACACTAGGATAAAACTGAAATTGAAGATGAAAATATTATCATACTCGGTTACACAATAAGGTTTAATGATACAAATATATATAATTAAACTCAGAACAAATATTATCAATGTCAAAATATTATCAATGTCAAAATATTGAAGTTATCTTATTAAAACTGAAATTGAAGATGAAAATATTATCATACTCAGCTCATAGCATTATAAAGGTAACTATTGTGTTTTCTTATACTACGTATCTAATGTGGCCAAATTTAAAAAGACAATATTTACCTTGAACCCAAGTCTAAGGTTCTTTGCAGCTATACACGGTTGTCCGGTTGTATCCCTCCGCACCTATCACGCGCCGACTTCCTATAATAATACAAGTCGGCACAACAACTAAATAGAAGAAAATGAGAAATATCAATAAAGACATCTATGTTACCTCTTTGGTGCAACCTCTTTTATGGGAGCTACTGCTATCTCAGTTGAGCTTCCAATATAGCAGAGGAAACTGCACTCTCCGAATCCAAAGCCACAAGGGAAACTTGTGAATCAGCAAGTTTAACAGGGGCTGCCGGAGCAGCATTAACAGGGGCACAAACCAAGGCTGCACTAGGGGCATTAGTAGTCAGGGGGCATCAACAACAATAGCATCACTCACAGAGGCACCAATATTAGCAACATGACTAACAGAGGCATCAACATAAGAAACATCACAAACATTATTATCAGGGACACCTTGAACATCAACAATAGGGGCAAAAGGGACACCAGTAGACTCAGTTACAGGGGCACAAAGAGCACCAACATCTGTCTGCCATAGCACCAATAACATTGTCAGGGGCACAAACATTACTACCATCACAAGCATAAGCACCAGTACACTAGCACCAGAGGATCTATTTACCTTGAATGAGGTAATTGGTTCCTTTGAAATATTAACCTCAACCAGTACCCTTGCAAAACCAAGCCTGGATTGTAACAACCTCAAAATTTACACTTGATAAAACTTCAAAGTAAAAGCAAGCATATAAGTAATTAAGACTATTAAATGAAAATTAGTAATTAGTATGGTTGAATGATGTTTAATTTATTTAAACTACACCAAAATAACTTATGGTTAAAAGTAAATGGAACTAATCTAATCAATAAGTATGTCCTATGATAAATGTAGTACTATATTTAAGTGAATAAGAGGGTAAAATTAGTCATGATAAAAAAGAGAGGGTAAAATTAGTAACTTCTTGATACTTACTAAAATCAAAATAGTAAATCAAATTTTAAAATAGTCTATTCAATTCGAAGTATTATATATGTATAGGTGAATAATTGGCTCCATTTTATAAGTAAATACATTGCTACATTCTTAATTAGGCTATAAATGTGAGTGTACATTTGGCAGCTTCATGCATTAAAGAACAAAATATAAATAATATAATAATCAAACAAGTCTCCTAAAATGCTACGTGGTTGCAAAAGTGAGTAACACTTGGAAATTCTGTACCTACACTGCACACTTAGCCATTAACCCCAAGAAAGGAACAAAAGTTTCCTACTCCATACAAACATACATGATTAAGTGTACAAATGGAGTAGTCATAGCTAGCCATAAATTAATAAGTATATGTAAATAAAAGGTAAGAACCTCATAGAGTAGCGGGTCCATTTGACAATAGGAAGAGATACTTACGTATAGCAATCAAATTAAAACCTTGAACAATAAGAATATGAGGGAGAGGGCTACGGGTAGAGGGTATTACATGGATCCTTCATTCGTGACTTTGTCTGAACAGATTGGTTTCCCTACCCTCGAAGCAATTTTGGCAATTGCTTTTTTATTCCAACACTCCAACGGAATAGACGGAAGTTGTATCCAGATGGGTACAATCTTAAAAGCACTACTTTCAAACGTCAAGTTTTTTGGCAGAATTCTCAAAATCAAAGTTTTTCCATAAGTCATATACGACCCATGAGCACCAGGTTTCTATCTTCTTCTATTTTGAACTGGAAATAACCCAGCCATGATCATGAAGCAGAATGGTAAATGGGACACCCCAAGACTCAACCAAAGAGTTAACAGCTCTCAATCCCGAGAAAGTACTTGTGAAAAAACCAAGTCTGCACCAGGGGGGAAATGTCTTCCTCTTCTATAAGCATAACTTCATCTCCTGTGAGTGGGAAATATTCCAGTTGCATACCTTGGGAGGTATCTCTATTGTCATGAAAGAGACCTGCCCAGGTTTTCTGTGGTGCAATGCTGGAAACTGGTTCAGGAGTTTCATCAGTCACCTTGTCTGCAACATTTGATCCCTCACCTTCTTCAGTCAACGATTTTTGCAACATTTGATCCCTCGCCTTCATCAGTCAACGACTTACCTTGCGCATCAGTTGATGTCTGCACCAGTGTCGCGATTTCCTTCACGGATTTCCTAATTTCATTTCGAGGTGATTGACATTTCTTATGATTCTTTGACCCTTTCGCCACAGGAATCAAGCAACCAGAAACAGGTGGATTCAAATCGAATAGGAAAACGCGAAAAAAAAAACAGAGAAAAAACCCCCAAAAAATCCATTCAGAGCCAAAATCAAATATTCGCTACTCCCACCGCCATGGCTGCGGCTAGCTTTCACCGATGTAAATGTCGATCGGGCCACATACGTCGGCGTATCACCGTACTCTGCCGTTTTGTTACCCTCTACGATCACTCCAGCGGTACCTCCGAACACGAAGGGGGAATCCTCGAGCCAGCTTCGCATTGACGAAGGCAAATGAGCCATCACCATCGGCTGGCTTAAACTTGAGCTTCTCGGTGGAGGCAGTGGTCAGGAAATATTCCTTGAAGATGTACGCCTGCGTTAAAGTTTCTCCAGCAAGATAATCGGTCGGAGAAGCTCTGGGTAGGGTTGTGCGAGTGAAGAGAGAAAACTGATTTGGAGACCAGAGAAAGAAAGTGAATTTTGTGTTAAAATATGACAAAATAATGTAAAAATAAAATAAAATAGGGTGTGAACGTCACTATCTCATATTGATGCTATTGTGTCAGAAACTAATGACACATATACATCGTAAAAAAGATATGTCGTATTTTAGTGACACTATATTAAAAAGTGTCACTAACGAAGTGTCACTATAAGCCTGTTTTCTACTAGTGACACATCCGATAACAAAGCTACTTTAATTTAGGCGCTCAGTTGGGGCAACCTTTGTCGTTGGCGTTTCAAAAAGAAGGCAACACGGGAGGACACGAGAGGAGTATGTAGCTTTTGCTGACATCGATCTGCATCAATAATGCCCTTAAAGACTTATCCAGAGTTTCACAGCAGTGTACGGTGGTGATCGACGGTCGTCATCTCCCGGCGGCGGATGGTTGCTCCAGGCAACGGTTGCGGCAGCTCCTAATGGTGGTATATGAAATTGATGGCGGCTCAGGAATGAATTGAGTAATGCGATTGCTAATTACGGAGTATACAAATTAAAAACCCCACTACATCTTCGTTCATATTCTGAGTGCATAGGATGCTCCGTCTTAATGAAGGGTATATTTGTCCCGATCAATTTTAGTCCTATTTAGGTATATAAAAGTAGTTGGTCCTATTTAAGTTCAGAGGTTATGTTTTAGTCCTATTAGAGTCTTTTTCCCTAAATTTTTCTTCATTATTTTTTCGTTAGTTTTATAATTTCTTATAGAAATTACTTCAAATAGGACTAAAACTATGGCAAAAATTCAAAATAGGACTTGCTATGTTTTTTTTCCAAAATAGGACCATAGTGGTCCTATTGGAAACATACTCATTTCTTCCTTCCATTCTTACCCCTCCTTTAAATATTAGTAAAAGATAGCTAAAAGTCATAATTAAATGTTTAATTCATAATAAATTCGAAAAAATTTCAATAATTCGTAGAAAAATAATAAAAAAATTAATAAAATTTTTATAAAATAAAAAATAAGATTTTTTTTTTTAATTTTTTTTTGAAAATTAATAAAAAAATAGTAAAACTCCATAAAAAAAATTATAAAAAAATATGGATACCTTTCCCACCGCCTGTAGTACCTCCCTGAACCACCACCTCCGATCGGTGTAAAAAATGCCACTTTTTATTTAAATTCCACAAAATGGCATATTTCTCTATGAGAATGCCAACATTTTCATTCTGCCAACTTGAATCCTTTTGACTTTTGCCAAAAATATGGCATTCATAATTTTTTTGGCATTTTTTTTACCCCGGTGACAGGAGGTGGTGGTACTGCCTCCCTTCACCACCACCTCCGACCGTTAAAAAAAAATGTCATATTTCCTACAAACTTCCATTTTTTTCGGAAAATGCCAAAAATATGGCATATTTCTCTTTGAGAATGCCAACTTTTTTTTTCTTCCATCTTAAATCATTCTGAATTATGCCAAAAATATGGAATTCATAATAAATTTGGCATTTTTTCCCCAAATGACTAGAGGTGGTGGTGCTGGGGCGGTATAGGCGGCGGTGACAAAAAAAATATTTTTTTGATTTTTTTTTTAATTTTTTTTAATTTTTTTTTAATTATTTTTTTTAAATTTTTTTTAATTTATTATTATTCAAAATATTTTTATTAATTTTTTGGTATATTTTACGAATTTTCATTATTTTTTATTATTTTATTATGAATTAAAACATTCCAATAGGTATAAGGGTATATTTGTCCAAGACAAACATAATTAGTCCTATGAAAACATAGTTTATTTTTTGGTCCTATTTGTGCAAAGCGAATGACTTTTAGTCCTATTTTGATAATTAACTCAATTTCTTATAGTTTGGTTTTAAAATATTTACTAGTTCCGGTTTTATGTTTCTCAAATATATTCTCACTTTCCAGTTTTTAATATTCGTAATTTTTAGTTTTTTCAATTTTTTTTACTAACTTTAGAGTTTACCATTTAGTTCATTATTATGACAAACCTTTACTTGGGTACTTTTGAAAAAATAAAAGTGAAAAAATGATTGAGTTTTAGACTGTTAATGAGAAAACCATTTGTTGGATCGATTCACCCCTTGTCGACAAACTTCCCAGTGGGTCACCCATCCTTGGGCTTTCTTACCTCAGACTCGCTTAACTCCAGAGTTCTGTGGTTAAATAGCAGCCATATCTTTCTTAAAACCAATTGGTGATAAGGAAGTGGACACCCTCTATTTAACTCATTACTCTGTAGTCCCCAAGTCAAGGTAGATTCCTGTGGGGCACTCCCCACAGTTCACTACGGCAGTGCAGAGCCCGACTACTGAGCGGTGGATGGACATGAGGGGCTGCACCACTTTGTGGTGCCGACAGGTTGGGCGGTTAAGCCCTAAATCAAAGGGTGGTGCTGATCCCCCATAAGACCAACACCCGGGTAAAACACTAGTTTGTTTTAAAAAACATACTTAGTTCCAAACACCTCTTCAATTTAGAAATGGAAAAGGTACAAATATATCCCTTCAATATGGAGCGAGAACAAAAGGTACAAAAATACCCTTCATATTCCTATAAAAGAACAAATTTACGCTTATTGACTTTAAATAAATAAAATACTCCGTATTTTTAAAAAAACCAAAAATAAATTATAAATTCGAAATTCAAAAAAAAATCAAAGAAATAAAAGTAAACATGTATTTTAATGTAAAATATGAACTTTTTAATTTTAAGATTCATAATTGTTATTTTTTCATTGTAAATGAAGCACTTCAAATTCATAAATACTAATTTTAGTCTTATTGCGAATTTTTGAACACATTGTTAGATTTTTTGAAGTAACATTCTTTGATTTTGTTTTACCTTGATAAATTTATATCCACTATTTTGTAATCTTGGACTATTTATCATAATACAAAATATATACTCCGTAATTTATAGTGCAAAGAATTTTAAAAAATTAAGGATATTTTTCTATGCAACACATATGTTAACACTTTTCCAAAAGAATCTTAAATTGTATAGTAAAAATTTGAAAAAATAGTTTATACTAACAAAATTAAATTGTGATATAAATAATAAAATTGAGAATTGGACACAAGTAGATTTTTGTTTGTGTTTTTTACTTTTCAATTTCAAATTTATAATTTATTTTGTGTGTTTTTGAATTTTTATTTTTTTATATTTAAAGTCAATAAGATTAATCTTGCTTCTTTATAGGAACCCGAATCAATTTTTGCACTTTTAAAAGTTGAGGGTATATATAAACTTCTAAATAAATTTTATGATTTTATTTGTTATAAAAGATAAAACATGTAATTGTATATATTTGTTTCCACTTGCCACACCCATTCTACAATCATACTCCTTCCGTTCTTTTTTATTAGTCTTCTACTCTTTTTAGGGAGTGTTTGCAATCACTTAAAAAAAAGCACTTCTCAGCTTTTGGCTTTAAAAAGCACTTATTTACTAAACACTACCAATTTTTACTTTTTCTCGGCTTGCGTGTGAAAAGTGCTTTTCCCCATTCTATTACACAAAAAGCACTTATTTTACCAAACACTATCAACTTTTACTTTTCAAAATCATTTTTTTCTCAAACACTATCAACTTTTCCTACTAATTACTTTTTCCTTACATCTCCAAAAGTGCTTTTTTTTAAGCAGGCAAACACTCCCTTACCCGTGTGACCTTAGTGATGATAGCCCTCTCAACTCTGAAATCTCAAGAACACGGATACGGATAAATTTATTTTTGAAGAAAAGGTAAAAATCCCCACCCATCTTCACCTATCGGCCTAGCTAAGATTCTTCTCACTCCCGTTGCAGACTTGCAGCTCCCAGAACACTCCAGCATACATTTAGCGTAGCATTCGGGTAAATGCCAAAACTTCTGCGGAATCTCCATACTTTTCTGTGTTGAAACGACTCAGGCAAGCTGCCATGTTTTGCTCTTCAGCTGGCTCGGCAAACTCATGGAAATCATCAGCCACCTTCATTGAACGCCGACAGAATATTCACCTCCGGTGCTCATTCATACTAAATTTATCACTTCACAATCGGCACCGAGATCTCATTTTCCCTCCGACCATCCTAAAAAGATCTTCGCCTTATTGCTTCCCACGCGCATTCCTCGGCAAACCGGATTCTAATTCGAAGACTTCTACACAGTTCAGTACTGGAGAAGGAACGGAAGACGACTTTGTGACAAGGGTTTTGAAGGAAAACCCCTGCCAAGTAGAACCCAAATACAAACTAGGGGATAAGGTACTTACTCAGAAGGAAAAAGAGGCGTTGCAGAATACAGGTCTTGATAATGGGGCCTTTGAGATTCTAAAGAGGTTGAATTTGAAGGGATTTTCAGGGGAAAGGCACAAAGAAGGTCATCCAGGGAATCCTGAGGAGGTGTATTTGAAGGACATTTTGAGGGGATATAAAGGGAAGTTGTACGTTCCAGACCAGATTTTCCGGTCTAACTTATCAGAAGTTGAGGAATTTGAGAAGAATGTGGAGGAGTTACCAAGAATGGAGTTCAAGGATTTTCAGAAGTACTCAAAAACTGATAAGGTTAAGCTGCTAACATTCAAGGAGGATGATGGTGTGAATTTTGGAGTTGGGTTTAGGGACTTCATAGTGGAGTTGAAGGAAATTCCTGGGGATAAGAGCTTGCAGAGAACTATGTGGTTAGCAACAAAACAAATAGAAATTCTATTTTATACTGATATATCTCTATTTTTGCTTGTTGCAATAGACTGTAATATACTAGACACTTTTTTGTTCAAACTTATTTCCTTTAGGTCACTAAGGTTGGATTCGAATTTGGCAAGAACCCTTCTGGAAGAGTATGATGGGCCACGTTATGAAGTTGAAAAGCAAATGATGGTACATGACCTCTGATATAATCTATCAAACATTAATGCTCTTAGTTTGTAGCTATTCGTTTGAAAGATTTAGTTTTAGTCTTCAATTACTTGGTACAATTTTTGGAGTCTCATTAAGAAAATATTGATTTGCAAAATAAACCAATGACAAGTACAAAACACGTATTGTTGTGCCTGTATACTAGAATGGCATATTGAAACATTAAATAAATGTTCTAGTTTTATCTTTGCCCACTGTCAGATTGAAAACATTAGGCAACATCCGCAATGAACTAGTTTTTATATTTACCCCACTGGCATGATTTCATGATTATAATTCGTTTGATACTGTAGTACTTAAGTAGTTTTACTGTCAGTTTTCTTGTAAGGATGTTTTTACTTGGACTGGAATTTTCTGGTTTGATCTGAACTTTTCTGGTCTGATCTGGTAAATGTGTGGTCTCTGTGTATTTTATAATTGTCCAAGTTGCTCTGGTCTGGGACTGAAAACTGTCCAAGTAAAAACATCCTTAGTCATGTTCTATGTATATTTAGCTATGTCAGTATGTTGCGGTCAATGGTTGTGCAACCAGTTTTTCCAAGAAGCAATAGCTAGCATGACTTGGTGATGACTGATGAATGCTTATCTTCTTCTTGGGTGTTCCATCACTTACTTTGAAGTCTAATGTGCAGTCATGTGTTGGGAAATTACCAGAGCATCCGCTTCCAGTGGCATCTAAAATATCAACTAGACTGATGTTAGAACTTGGAACCCTAGCAGCGGTGATGACATCAGCTGCATTGATTGCTGGTGGCTTCCTTGCTTCGGCAGCATTTGCAGTGACAAGCCTTGCGTTTGTGGTGGCTGTTTATGTTGTCTGGCCTGTTGCCAAACCATTTGTCAAGCTGTTATCGGGCATTGCTTTTGATGTCGCAGAGAGAGTGTATGATAAAGTCTATGACGCTTTCGCTGTTGGAGTTTTTGCCAAGTTGCATCAGATTTACACGTTTGGTGGTATCTCTTCCAGCATTGAATTGCTGAAGCCAATCCTGTTTGTGTTTTTCACTATGGTTCTTCTTGTCCGTTTCACTCTTTCAAGACGACCTAAGAACTTCAGAAAATGGGTGAGCAATAAAACCATTTTTTTTAATGATGTTCTAGTATGGTAATGCGATACTCGTTGACGCTTGATTATTTTATGGTTCATCAGTATATTTTACGTTTCAGAGCCATATCGGGCTTACATATTTGACTGAAATGGATTTCACCAAATGCTTTCCCTTTAGAATATTCAAAAAGTTCAGGCAAATAACCATTACCAAACAGATAATCAACATTTCATTAGTTTAGATTTTCTAATTTTCTTTAAAAAAAGGTTAGCATTAGACCTGGATTTTCTTATGCTGTTCTGGTTTTGCAATACTATTGACTCGTTACTTCTTGATACATTTTATGCTTCATGCAGGACATTTGGCAAGGCATTGAATTTTCTCAGTCTAAGCCACAAGCTCGTGTGGATGTGAGTGTAATTTTGTATTTCCCCAATCCCCACAGCTTTCAACCCACTCTTAAGTGTTTTCTTGTTCATTACATAAAATAGGGTAGCTGGTCATTTGCGTTTTGTTTCTAAATAAATAGTGATCATATAGGGTTCGACTGGGGTCACATTTAATGATGTAGCTGGTATTGAGCAGGCTGTGGAAGAACTTCAGGAGGTAGTTGTTGTTTTTAACCTCTGTTCCTTTTCATATTTCTTTAATTCTACCCTACAACTTAATATAGCTCATGAAAATTATAACCAATAGCTGTTTTGATTGCTGTATCCTGTTAATACAGAGAAGTCAAATTTAAAAGCTACTGAAGACCATTAGAATTTAGAAGTCGTACAATTGTGTATAACTTCAACTATTCTTGTCAGTCTCTAGAAAAATTTATGACCTAGATATAAATACAACTCTTTAAATACCAGGGTTCATGTGATTAAGTATATGTTTGGTAGCCTTATCAGGCCTATTCTGCTTATCAACATATTAAGTAGTTTTGACTTGCTTATTTGGCTCAAATTCTTTTCCTTGCTTGATTACCAAACACTTTCCCTTTTAGAAATTCAGAAGATTCAGCCATTTCAGCGAAATAACCCTTACCAAATCACCAAATGGGACTACAATCAATATTTAATTAGTTTATAATTCATAGTATCCATTTGTATCGTTGACATTATATATTCAATTGATATGTTGTTCTTTGTTGCCAGTTCTCGATCTCTAATTTATCTCCATGATTTAAGGCTTCTTAATGTTAACTGAGATCTTGGATGATTTCAATCTGTTTGTTAGTTGGTAACCTACTTGAAGAATCCTGATCTATTTGATAAAATGGGGATAAAACCACCACATGGAGTTCTTCTGGAGGGCCCTCCAGGATGTGGTAAGGTTAGTTTCATCCCTACACCTAAAGGCGCTGATTAAATAATAAATACTCATAGCCGTTATATTAATTAATAATTAATAATAAAGCACTATGCACATGTTTTATTCAGACCCTAGTTGCCAAGGCCATAGCAGGTGAAGCCAGTGTTCCCTTTTTCCAAATGGCTGGATCTGAATTTGTTGAAGTATTAGTTGGTGTCGGTGCCGCTCGTATTAGGGATTTATTCAAGAGAGCCAAGGTATCATTTCATTTGGCCCCAGGAGGGTAAAGAGTAATTTTTATTTTTATTTTATGGCATGCTATTGAGACAATGCTAGCAAAATTTCTGGCATGTTTTTCATTTTAGTCTTGTTGGTGTCTTAACTCTTGAATCTGTATATGAAGAACTCATACTGTACCAGCATTGGAAGGGATGCTGAGATTTGCTATAGTTACCATCATAGGGTAGTTAACAAGGCAACCATACATAAATGTGCAACAATACATGGCCAAACTAGTAATCTAGAATAGTAAGGGTGTCAGGTTCCCCAAGAACTGCTAATATGCAATATCACTATTATTTAGATAACCATTGATTGGAATTCAAAGAAATATACTCCCTCTGTTCTTAAGTAAACCTACAAATTGACCAGAAACGGTGGTTAGGAAAATAGAATCTATGTGGCTGAAATTAATTTAGAGGAGAAATATAATATGAACCACATAATGCTTTGCCTATAACAAACTAGCGGAGAATTTTACTATTTTAGGACAGGCCATTAACGAAAGTGTGTGGTTTATTTAAGGACTGAGGGTAACTAAATAATTTGAACCATGGAAACGTAAAATCTTGAATGTAAAACAACAATTGGATTAGCTGAACTCCTATGATTACCCACTGTTTGGCTGCTTTTGATATTCTTTCTGCTGTTGAGTGGTCTTCGCCCTCGCTACTGCTTTGCTCAAATAGTGGAGCAAGAATAAAGACCAAATCAATTGAACGATAATAACTTAAAATCCTATTATTCGTCTCCTATTATTGTTAGTTAAAGTTTCCTATTGGTGTGTTATATTTTGATGTGTCACTTCAACCATGGCGTCCCAGCCATCCCTTGCTAAAATTATCAGGACATTCATGGCATTCTCTTTCATTTTCCTACCAAATTAAAAGCATTGAGTGTATGGTCATAAACTATGGATAATCTCGGGGAAGTTAAGTATAAAATTCAGACCAAAGTTTTAGGAGAAAGTGCAAAAACGGTGCCTCCTCATGGATCAGATGACATCCATTTATCTTTAAACCAGGACATTCTTGGGTTGGCCCTCTTATAAAGAGTGTATCTTTTGTGGAGAGTGTAGAATTTCCTTTTATGCCCATAAAAAGCTACTGACATGCCTTTTATGGTGGGAAAAGCAAGGGATATATTGTTATTTAACCAAACACTGTGAACCAAATAAAGAAAATGAACTTTCATAGGACATCCAAAATTTGGAAGAGTGAAACTTTTTAATTGACAGAGGGATTATTTAGTTGGGTATTTTGACAAAAAAGGAGAACTACAAATGATTTATTGTAAAAGAAGATGACAAGTGGAGAAAAAAGACCTTTAAAGGTAAGCTAAATTTTATACACCATGGCACCATGCATTCTGAAGTTTTATTGTTTTAGCCAACCCCATTGATTTGGGATTAAGGCTTGGTTGTTTGTGATGTATTCTGAGGATCAATATCTTGTCACAGGTGAATAAACCATCAGTCATTTTTGTTGATGAAATTGATGCTTTGGCTACAAGGTATGGATGTTTTTTGAAACTTAAATTTGAGCTAAATGTATTTCATTAATGTGGAATTTGTAGAAATTTATGTTTCTCTTTATTACAGACATCTGAATTTGTCACATGTTCGATAAAACCATATAGACTTTTCTAACATAACTTCAATTAATAGGCGCCAAGGGACATTTAATGAATCAACCGATGACATGTATAATGCAGCTACCCAAGAAAGGGAAACTACATTGAACCAGCTCTTGATTGAGCTAGATGGGTTTGACACAGGGAAAGGTGTTATATTTCTAGGGGCAACAAATCGAATGGATTTGTTAGATCCTGCACTTCTTCGGCCTGGTAGATTTGATCGCAAGGTAGGAATCTGCTTATAGGTTAAAATATGTGATTTTTCACATTTTATTTTATTCTTTTGGGGGGGGGGGGGTCGGTTGAAAGAAAGAACAAAGAGAAATGGGAGAAACAGCCGAACCCCCCAATTCTTTTGTTATTCATTTTGTGGTTTAATTGGCTGAAATTGCCCTAAATAAGAGTAGAAACAATGTGAACTTCCAAAGCAGGAGTACTATGTTTCTGCCCTAATTAGTGTCATGTTTGTAATATACTGCCGCATTAATACTGCCATATTAATGCCTAGCAATGCCATAATATGACAGCACAATCTTAGGATGACAATAATTTACTCATATATAGGGAAAAAACATAGTACTCATATTTTGGAATTTCAAATTGTTTTTACTCCTATTTTGAAATTTTTTCCCTATAATTATTGGACACGTTTTGTATTGTACCATTGGTTGCATAATCATGTCTGCTCATAATTTGTACTCCCTCCGTAACTTTAAAATCTTCCCATTTCAAAAGTAGGTAGATTAAGAATAGTGAAAGATGATATCAATTATTGAGGGTATGATGGGAAAATAGTGGAATAATGTGGTGGAATGTAGGATAAATCCAAAAAAAGTAGTTGTAATAGTGTATTATTTTAAGAATTATTGAGGGTATGATGGGAAGATTTAGAAATGAGAAGATTTTTTTGTTACAGACGAAAAAGGAAAGTGAGAAGATTTTTAAGTTACGGAGGGAGTATTTTTTATCGATAAGCATTTTATTGTCAAGACAAATGTCAGGAGGTACTGTACTTTTTGTATTGTACCTCTTTACAACAATAAAAACTGCCCACTGTATTAAAATATAATCTGTATTAACTATTACCTACATGCTCCTTAGAAATTATGATATATTAAAGTGTTAATGTGAGGTTTGAATAGATTGTAAGTATTCTGAAGGTGTCAGCTTTTTAATCTATCTTTTTATAGATAAGAATTCAACCTCCCAATGCAAAAGGCAGATTGGATATTCTGAAAGTTCATGCACGTCATGTAAAATTATCAGACACAGTTGATTTAGCTAGTTATGCCCAGAACTTACCAGGTTAGTTTACTGTCTTTGTCAACTACAGTTTCCTTGTTTTAATTGTCATGGAACTGCCTTATGATACACCTGGACGGTAAAAAGCACTTGGGCGAAAAAAGTAAAATATGCTTTGTACTCTAACTGGTTAATTATTTAAGCACTGACATGCTCCTATGGGAAATTGCTCAAGGTATACCTTATAGCAGCAACAACCAAGGCTTATTCCCAAAAGAGTGGGGTTAAAGGTATACCTTGATGGGAAAAAAATTTATCAGCTTGCATATGTGGTGATTTATTGTACAGTTGTATCTATCATCAGGCTGGAGTGGGGCAGAACTTGCACAACTCCTGCAGGAGGCAGCTCTTGTTGCAGTCAGGAAGGGTCATAACTCTATTTTAAGCTCGGATATGGATGATGCATGTGATAGATTGACGGTGGGACCCAGACGTACTGGGATCGACTTGGGACATCAAGGCCAGTGCCGCCGTGCTACTACTGAAGTGGGGACTGCTTTGACCTCTCACCTGCTAAGACATTATGAAAACGCAAAGGTTGAACGTTGTGACCGTATATCTATTAACCCTCGTGGCCAGGTTAGACTCCATGAACACCAACTTCACCTGGATCTTCTTTCATGTATTATTCGTTCTATTTATTTTTCCAACCATTTGATGGTCTTTTGTCATATATAACTAGCTTTACTGCTTTTATAGGTGGCATATCATGCAGCAGGTTAGTTTATAATGCTGTTTTACATAATTATCTTGTAGACCCTTTCCCAAGTTGTCTTCCATCGACTTGATGAAGAGTTCTATGTGTTTGAGCGCCGGCCTCAACTATTGCACCGACTTCAGGTTTAAATCTTACCGTTTATGACCTTTTCCTTCGGTCCTATATATCTATGTTGTAAAAACCGGACCGGTGAGCAACCCGGTCATGTGACTGGGTCACGGGTCAACCCGGACCCGGAGGGTCAACCCGGTCAAAGCCGGAAAACCGGTCAACGATTATACGTCTATATAATAATAATAATAATAAACATATAATTATATACACTCATTATATATTTTTATTTGTATTGTACATTTATTTTATAACTTGACATGATTTTCATTCTTAAATAAATATATAAATATATAAATATATTACATAGTTTTTCTTTTTAGGGAATTGAAATTGCAATTTTATTGGTTTAAAAAATGCATTAAAATTTAAAAAGAAATTACTTTTTTTCTTTTCGAAAAGACCGAAAACCGGGTTTTCCCGGGTTTTTCGGGTTTCTTGGGTCGGGTCCGGATCAGATTTTTTCGGGTCAGCCGGGTTTTTCCGGTTTTTGACCATTTTCGGGTTTTGAAGAAACCGAACCGGATTTTTGTCCGGGTCACCGGGTTCCGGGTCAACTCGGCCGGGTCGGGTCAGTTTTTTAAACATAGCTATATATATGTGCTTGCGTGGAGGCACTTATAATCTCTCCCAAAGAATTTAGAAATGTAATACTCTCTCCGTCCCATTAGATTTCGCCAACTTTCCTTTTTTGTTTGTCCCAAAAACTTTGCCATGTTTCCTTTTAAGTAAATAATTTGTGGTTCTGTTTTTTTCTCTCTTTTCTGCACAACTCTCAACAAAAACATTACCCCAGTGCCAGAAAGGTTCCCACCTATGGTGGGGTAAGGGGGTCGGATGTACGCAGTTTTACCCTTGTACTAAAGCACAAAGACGGTTTCCGGATGACCCGTGATGAAAAACGTATAGTAAATTGCATGGACTGGCGGCTGAAGAAACGCCGTCAGTTTAGTGAGCCATTTTGCTTTATTCGATCATATTTCCAAACCGAAAAATAGCGAGTCTTTGGCTCCATTGGAAATGATGGAGTTTTCTGCACAACTCTCAACCATACACTTTTTACTTTTCTTATTTCACACCAAACACAAACATGACCATGTCCAATGGTACGGAGGAAATACATTTTTTTGTTCTAGCGAGGTACAAATGTATAAATCATTATTCATAGCTGTTTTTTTTAAATTTATTTGTTGGTTTACCTAGATATCATGTTTAACTTCTATGCAACTTTTTTTGGCAATGTATTTGGCAAATTATATGATAAATTAGCCTCGTCCGATCAAACTACACTTTTACTTTGGGACAAGAGATGTTTAAAACACGACTCCTATTTTGTCTTATACATGCCTGGCATTTTTATACAAGTACCAAAAAAGGGGGGATATTCACAAATAAAATACTGGTTAAAGACGCTGCCTAGCAAGCACGTAGTAGGCCCAGTTCCTAAAAAACGATTTTTACGTTTTTGCTTTGACTACTCATAGAATTACTGGGATGACTTTTATACGAACCATTGAATTTTTAAAGGTGTTGTTGGGAGGAAGAGCTGCTGAGGAGGTGATTTTTGGGCGGGATACTTCAAAAGCATCAGTGAGCTACCTTGCTGATGCAACATGGCTTGCCCGTAAAATTATAACAATGTATGTTCAGTTCTAGTGTTGCTCACTTCTTACTTGTTGCCTTTTTAATCTTCCTGCCAGGTTCTCATGTCTTCTTTTCTTCACAGATGGAATTTAGAAAACCCAATGACTGTCCATGGCGAACCTCCACCATGGAGAAAGAGTGTCAAATTTGTGGGTCCGCGTCTTGATTTTGAAGGATCGTTATACGATGAAAATGGCCTGATCGAGCCTCCTCTCAATTTTGATATGGAGGATGATGTTTCAAAGAGGACTGAAGCACTGATGAGTGATTCGTATGGAAAGATTGTGACTTTGCTGAGGCAGCATCATGCTGCTTTACTTAAAACCATTAAGGTAGTAAGAACATTCATATTTTCTCCAACACCCCCCCCCCCACCCCCCCGGTTAACCCATAAGAGTAGCAGTGTCCTTATGGCTTGCGAGCAATCAGATGATTGTGACATTGCATCCCAATGCCCCTAACACACTTTCACTCACGCGCCAAACACTAGCAAGTAGGCAGGTTCTATAGAAGAGAAAGAGAAGTAGATGAGAAGTAAAGTTCGGTTGAAGAGACACATATATTGCAAATAGTGAACAAATATTTGAACTAAAATAGGTTGGTAGATTATAAAGAAAAAAGAGCGTTTTGTACTCAAAAGTAGTTCAAGAGTGGAAGTCATCATTATTCACACATTTGCTCCCATTCCCTTCATATGTCTTCTCTACCAGTTTACCAAACCAATGAAATACCATGTTGAAGTCCATGTTATCCTGTCATTTCCTTGTTTTCTTTTCTTTCCCACTCCATTTTTTTGCTTCCAAACACACTGAGTGTTACAAAGCTCTAGATCTTTCATGCAGAAAAGACTGATATTGATAAACTTGCTCATTTGGCTTTATCCAGGTTCTTCTTAAGCAGAAGGAGATAAGTGGAGATGAAATAGACTTTATCCTCAGCAACTATCCGCCAGATACACCAGCAAGTCTGCTACTGGAAGAGAGAGATCCTGGAACTCTTCCCTTATCTCATCAAGAACAAGAGCATGCTAATGAGCTAGAGTACAGTCTTTTGACATCGTGAAGCATAATAGCATCTTGTCTCTGAACAAGACTGAACTAGAAAAATTAAACAAAAAAATCTGGAATTCAAACCCTGGGGAAGTTGACACTGCAAAGTGCTAGGCTGCTAGCAGGAGATGCTTCATAGCGGGGAATGCTTTTTTGATTTTTTGACGAGGCCTGCAGACAGATGAAGACACCAATTGCATCTGTGCTTAGTATTTAGGCAGAGAGATAGAGAGTTCGGGGTGGGGGGGGGGGGTCTACATTTTTTGTTTGATGAGGAATCCAGGTTTTGTAAGATTATTACTACGGAGTAGGATTTATCTGATACTCCTCAAACATCCCCATTACACATATGGGATAGAGTGCACACGACCCCGTTCCAAACTGAAAGTAGATTGGAACCATTCCGGGTTTTAACTGAAGACTGATCTGGAAAGCCGGTTACAAGATCAGCTCAAATTATTTAGTGATTTTTTGTCTGCTCCAATTCCCCTAAAATAGGCTGGGGTTGGCCGTTTTTATTTCTGTTTTTTTTTTTAATTTGGCTTGATAATTTGGTAGGAATCAGTGATCTGAAATTCGTAAGGATTAAATATTTTCTTCTACAATTTCGAATTTATCGCTTAAATTGTTATACAAAAAGTACTCCATATCATAAAAGCACGCTTGCTTTAAAAACACAATCTATTTAATTGGACTCGTCCCAGGTGAGAGAGACATACATTTATTAGATCAGTTCATACCGGACTTGACTATACTTCAATATACTGCAGTACTGCACTGCACTTGAAAATTTTGGTTCTATTTGAAAACATTCTCATTTCTCGATGACTCGATCCATCCTCTTGATAAGTTATACTACCTATTATTTGATTTTTGAAAACTAAATCAATAAAAGTGATAAATTGTGTAAAAATATAGACATTAAAATATGAAGTTGTTGAATTGTCAAAATAGATAAGTAACTTTATAACAATAGAAAAAGAAAATTAAACATCAATAAACAAAATTGAAATGTAACAAAAATGAAAGATGTAGAATATATAAATAATTACAAAAATTGCCAGATATTAAAGTTTTTTAATTATATTTTTTACTATTTTTATTCTATGTTCACTTTGACATTTTTAACTCCGTCATGAGATCATTTTTTGGTATCATGCATGTCCCAAACCATGATAAAGGAGGAGGGTGTTGTGGTAGGCGTGTGATGACCAACAATATCATTTAGTCACATCACATGACATGAATCAAAATATGAGCTACGGCTAGGTCGTCACCCGTAAGCGACACGTCATCCCTCCGCCTAGGGGTGATGTCAAATCTGCAAGGGCGTGCTACACTTCATAGGTCATGGTGTAGTGATAAGAATGCTAAGGCTGCTAGGTCATTGCACGGATGCGACACGCCACTCCAATGCCCGAGGATGGTGTCAAATATGCAAGGACATGGTAGGAGTCGATGTGGTGTGAAGAAGAAAAGGCAGGGTGCTAGATTGCGTTTTGGGACATGGAATGTTGGCTCTCTTACGGGATCATCTGAGATAGTTGAGGTTATGAAAAGGAGGAATGTCAGCATAATGTGCATGCAAGAAACTAAGTGGGTTGGATAAAAGGCACGTGAGATTAATCCTGGAGGTTTTAAGTTGTGGTATTCAGGTAAAGAAAGGAACAGAAATGGAGTAGGCATTATGGTGACACATGATTATGTTGAGAGTGTGGTGGAAGTCTTCAGGAAGAACGACTGCATCATGAGCATTAAGTTGATAATAGGAGATGAGATCGTGTACGTGGTAAGTGCCTATGCACCACAAGTGGGATTAGATGCATCTATGATCTATCATTGAACAATTTTGGGAGGATATTGACGAAGTGGTGCGATGGGTGCCAAGGGGGGAGAAGTTGGTCATAGGAGGCGACCTCAACGGGCATGTGGGCCCAAATCGTGATGGTTTTGAGAGTATCCATGGCGGACATGGTTTTGGCACTAAAAATGAAGCGGGTAAGAACATTCTGGATTTTGCCTCGACATATGAGTTGACTGTGATGAACACCTAGTTCAAGAAAAAAGATTCACACCTTGTGACCTATAGAAGTGGATCTCATAGTACCCAAATTGACTACTTTTTAGTACGGTTGACTTGGAGAACTAGCTACACTGATTGTAAGGTCATCCCAAATGAGAGTGATGTCACTCAATATAGGATGCTTGTGCTTGACGTTCTAGGTAAAAATAGAAGGCGGGTTAAGGTACAAGGGGAGCCAAAGATAAAGTGGTGGAGGTTTGAGGGGAATCTCCAACAAACTTTTGCATAGAAAATGTTGGAGGAAGATGTATGATCCATTGATAATGATGCACATGTGAATGATGTGTGGTTATCAATAGAGTCCACCTTTAACAAAGTGACGAAAGAGATACTTGGAGAATCTAAAAGTTGTCTACCACTAAAAAATGACAAATCTTGGTGGAATGATGAAGTGAAACAAACAATAAGAACCAAAATAGAATGCTATAAGAAATTGGGCAAATGTTGGAGTGACAAGAACACGGAGGAGTACAAGGAGGCTAGAAGAAGATGAAAGAAAGTTGTAAAGGAAGCAAGAGGAAAAGTGAACAAGGAATTGTATGCAAAATTAGACTTTAAAGATGGAGAAAAAGATATTTACATACTTGCTCGTCTTCGTGACCGTAGGACTCAAGATATCGAAAAAGTTAAGTGTGTGAAGAATGTCGATCAAAGGGTACTAATGGAGGATGGGGAAATATAGAAGAGGTGTAGGTCATACTTTGATACCTTGTTCAACGGGGATAAAGTGCAAGGTATTGATGATTTTACTATACCAGAGTGTATGGTAAATCAGGACTTCGTGAGAAGAATCCAAATAACATAAGTTAAAGAGGTTATGAGAAGATGGGGCGGAAGAAAGCAGTGGGCCCAGATGGCATACCAATTGAGGCTTGGAGAAGTTTGGGAGAGAAATGCATTGAGTGGCTAACACGTTTCTTCAACATGATTTAGAAAACAACAAGATGTCAATGAGTTGACAGAAGAGTACTCTCATTCCCCTATTTAAAAGTAAGGGTGATGTACAAGAATATGCTGTTAGCCTAAAATCATAACAACGCAGCGGAAATAATAGGATCGCTAACCTCCAGCCATATTGTTGATGAACGGTCGAAGAACGTGGAAGAACACCGGAAATCCTTTTCGTCTCCCACTTCACTCCTCACTCTAGATGGTGTATATTGCTTAGAGCCTATTCGGTTATGGAGCTAAGCATACATGTGAATGTATGTTGTGATAGGAGGAGTGGGAGGACCATGGAGCACTTATATAGCCACCTACCATCAAGGTGGCTCTTGTAACGGAAACCGTTACAATATCCGCCATCATTGCACCACACTTATGGGACATTATTATTTGATTAATTCAAATATTTCAAAATAATGTTACATTCTCCCACTTGGTGCAATGGATAACCTTAAGAAACAAAAGACATGAACCATAGTGTTACGTCCTCTTAGCTTGAGTAGTACCACTAGTGATCACAATGTATGTTGCCCCTTAAGTTACGGCAAAACTTAATGAATAAACCTTATGTTTATTGCTGGTCCAAAGATAATGGTACATTTTTCTCAACATAATGAAGTGTGCACATCTTAATGAGAAAAATGTCTTAATGCATAAGAATTTCGTAAATAACTGAATGTATTAATACAAATTGGAACAAAGTCCCATATTCGACACATGATCCTTGAATTTGAATGGTGGCCGGCATGCCTTTAGTCAAAGGATCAGCAATCATCAACTCTGTGCTAATGTGCTCAATGACCACTATCTTATTTTTGACGCGCTCCCTTATAGACAAATATTTGGTGTCGATATGCTTAATTCGACTCCCACTTTTGTCATTCTTTGATAGGAAGACCGCAGCAGAGTTGTCACAATAAATCTTTAATGGCCTAGATATTGAGTCCATAACTCTAAGCCCAGAAATGAAATTCTTAAGCCATACACCTTGCGATGTAGCCTCAAAACAAGAAATGAGCTCGGCCTCCATAGTAGAAGTAGCGACCGAAGTTTGTTTGGCGCTCTTCCAAGAAACAGCTCCACCGGCTATGATAAAAATATATCCCGAAGTCGATTTCCTTGAATCAACACAACCGGCGTAGTCCGAGTCAGAATAACCCACAACTTCCAAGTTGTCAGTTCTTCTATACACAAGCTTGTAATCAATTGTTCCCTTAAGATACCTCATGACCTTCTTAGCAGCTCTCCAGTGGTCCAGACCTGGATTACTCTGGTAGCGGCCCAACATCCCGACAGCAAAGGAAATATCCGGCCTAGTACAAACCTGGATATATCCCAAGCAACCAACTGCCGACGCATATGGGATATTATGCATGGATTTTCTTTCAAAATCATTCTTTGGACATTGGTCCAAACTGAATTTATCTCCTCTCACTATGGGAGCAACACTCGGTGAACAATCCTTCATCCGAAACCTCTCTAAAACTTTGTTGATATAGGTTTCTTGTGATAGACCCAGAACACCAAGAGATCTATCCCTATGAATCTTTATCCCAATGACAAAAGATGCCTCACCCATATCCTTCATATCAAAGTTTTTAAAGAGAAATTGTTTCATTTCATGTAGCATCCCCTTATCATTTGTTGCGAGCAAAATGTCGTCCACATATAAAACAAGAAAACAAATGTTACTCCCACTAACCTTCTGGTATATACAATGATCCATGGGACTTTCAACAAAGCCAAATGAAGAAATTATCCCATCGAACTTAAGATACCATTGTCGGGAGGCTTGTTTTAAACCGTAAATGGATTTATTAAGCTTGCAAACTAAATGCTCACCATTACTAGAAGAAAAACCTTCAGGTTGTTTCATGTAAACCTCTTCTTCTAGATCACCATTAAGAAATGCTGTTTTCACATCCATTTGTTGCAATTCAAGATTGAAATGTGCAACTAAAGCTAAAATCACACGAAGGGAATCTTTCTTAGAAACAGGAGAGAATGTCTCCTTGTAGTCAATTCCTTCGATTTGAGTAAAGCCTTTAGCAACAAGTCTTGCTTTATATCTATCAATGTTGCCTAATGAATCTCTTTTGGTCTTATAGACCCATTTACAGCCAACAGCCTTGGCCCCATTAGGCAACTCTATTAGATCCCAGACTTTGTTACTCTTCATGGAGTCCATTTCTTCCTTCATAGCTTTGTGCCATAAATCGGACTCCGAGCTACTCATGGCTTGTGAAAACGTTTCAGGATCATTTTCGGCTCCAATGTCAGTTTCTTGCAAATACACTTCATAATCGCTAGAAATTGCTGGCTTTCTAACTCGAGTAGATCTTCTTAATGCTAAACCATCATCTCCATGAGGATCTTCCGGTTCAACAACCTCCTCAGGAATTTGATTATCCTGAATAGGTGGATCCACTGGAATATTTCCAGCATATTGTGGAATATTAGATTGATCAGTACCAATTTGATCTTGAGGGGTACTGTGTACAATAATCAACCTCTGTGATGACGTGGAAGGTTGGGATTCCATATGATCATGAACAGGAATTAAATCCCTGAACCGATCTCTCCCACTAACTACGTCATTCTCAAGAAATTTTGCATTTCTTGATTCCACAATCCTAGTCGTATGAGATGGACAATAAAACTTGTAACCCTTAGAGGACTGTGCGTATCCAATAAAGAAACCACTAATAGTCCTTGGGTCCAATTTCTTCTCATGTGGGTTATAAATTCTCACTTCAGACGGGCATCCTCAAATACGCATATGTTTCAAACTCGGTTTCCAACCTTTGAATAACTCAAAAGGTGTTTTAGGGACAGCCTTGGTTGGAACTCAGTTCAAAATATACGTTGCCGTCTTTAGTGCTTCAGCCCACAAAAACTTAGGAAGATTGGAGTTGCTAAGCATACTCCGCACCATGTCAATAAGCGTTCGGTTTCTCCTTTCCGCAACACCATTTTGGTCCGGAGACCCAGGCATGGTGTATTGGGCAACAATCCCATGCTCTTGAAGAAACTTAGCAAACGCACTAGGTGCTTGTCCATTTTCAGTGTATCTACCATAATATTCACCACCTCTATCGGATCTAACTATTTGTATTCGCTTCCCACATTGATTCTCAACTTCAGCCTTAAAAGACTTGAAGGCATCCAATGCTTCATACTTATTTTGAAGCAAATACACATAGGTATACCGAGAGTAATCGTCAATAAAGGTGATAAAATATTTCTGACCCGGCATGTCCATTTCTGGACAACATATATCAGTATGTATGATTTCCAATATACTTGAACTCCTATTGGCACCCTTTTTAAACTTGTTTGTTTGCTTACCCTTAATGCAATCTACACAAGTTTCAAAATCAGAAAAATCAAGAGTACTAAGTACCCCATCATTAACTAATCGCTTAATTCTTTCAATGGAGATGTGACCCAATCTTCGGTGCCATAACATAGAGGAATTCTCGTCAACACTGGGTCTTTTGGAGCCAGTATGCACATGAAATGAATTAAGTGTGGCATCATTTTGCAAATCAATACGGTAAAGACCATCAGACAAAGTACCTTTTCCAACAAAAGTAGATTTATTGAATAAATCAATAACTTTATTCTTGAAATTGAAGGAAAAACCGAATGGTACTAGTCTTGAAATTGAAATCAAGTTTCGTGAAAAACTTGGTACATAAAAAGTCTTTTCCAAAGTTAAAACAAAGCCACTACTTAAAATTAAGGTGCATGTTCCAATGGCTTCCACATGTGAGCCCATCTTGTTTCCGGATAAGATGCTTTGCTCACTTCCCACTGGCTTCCTTAGATTCTGCATACCCTGTAAAGAGTTTGCAACGTGGATTGTAGAACCAGAATCAATCCACCATGAATTAGTGTTAACATCACACATATTGGATTCATGACAAACAAAGGAGGATAAAATACCTTTATTCTCCAACCACTTCTTGAACTTGGCACAATCTTTCTTCATGTGTCCTTTCTTTTTACAGAAATAACACTTATGTACCTTCTTAATGTCAGCCTTGGGTGGTATTTTACCTTTACCCTTAGCTTTAGAGGTGGTTGTACGAGACTTGTCAAATTTGTTCTTGGCTAAGGTTGTAGCTAGCATGACACTTTCACCCAACTCCATTATGAGTCTTTCTTCTTCTTGCACACACATGGTCATTAGTTCATTAATTGACCACTTATCCTTATGTGTGTTATAAGAGATTTTAAATGGCCCATAGTGGTGAGGAAGGGTATTCAGAATGAAGTGCACCAAGAACGCCTCCGACATTGTTACCTCCAAATTTTGCAATTGAGCCGCTATGTCCCGCATCTTCATGATGTGCTCTCGCACACCCTTAACGGTTGTGAGACGGAGTGAGGAGAATTTCATGATTAAGGTACTTGCTAAGGCCTTTTCCGAAGTGACAAATTGATCATCAATAGCCTTAAGCAAGTCATTGACATTCTTATGCTGATCAACCGAGCCACGAATTCCAGCTGAAATTTTAGTTTTTATAAACATTACGCTGAGCCGATTGGATCTCTCCCATCGCTCATATAGCGCAATTTCAGCCGGAGTACTTTGTGCATTAATGGCGGGCGGTTCATCCTTCCTAATAGCATAATCAATGTCCATGCAACCTAAGTGTAGGAGAACTCTTTCTCTCCAAACCTTATAGTTGTCACCAGTTAGTTCGGGAATTTCAAGGCCTAACGAAAATTCGGAATGAATAATGGGTTGAGAAGCTGAAAAAGGTCCATATATAGCTTGTGTTAGTTTTGAGGTACATATATAACTGAATTGCATGAATTACCAATGTAAATAATGCACCATGATGACTCAACCGCCATAAAAATTGCCTGTGGGCTAAATTCTTATGCATGAGTCTTAAATAATTTTGTACCCATACCGATAAACATATCAAACTATATTCCGAATCATAATTTCCTGTGGGATAAATTATGACCATAGTCCGATATTTTATCCTAATTAATCATACAAAATACAACAAATTTCCTGTGGGATAAATTGTGTCATATTGCGTATAATTAATTACAAATTTTATGCCTAACTTTAGTGTGATTTTCGCCAAAGGCTTCTTAATATATAATTTTAATTAATTAAGGATGCTGTGGCTACTCCAAAATTAATAAAATTATATTATCACAAAGGCAATCCTTTAAAGCTTAAAACAACATTCGTGATGGACAATCCCCAAATATGCTCCCAGGATAGTCGGACGGGGCTAGGATTTATTAAAGAATAATTCTTTAGACAAATTAACAATTCAAGGAAAACTAGTATCAAAATTGAAGCGTAACTAGTTTGTACTTCCCAAGAATTTCCCCGATTAAACCTCTCACGTTAATTGTTGTTTGGGTACTACCACAAATAATTTATTCATGGGAAAAACTTTAAAGGTAACGGAATGAGAACTTTATTTACTTAATGTGCTTAAATTTTAGGCACTATGTCAATTACAATTATGCATAAGTTCAACTTTAACGGGAATAATATGTGCATTGATTCCCGACGTTATGCATTCAAGGCATTAATTTAAGACGTTACGCATTTGAAGGCATTAATAATACGTTACGCATCAAAGATATTAATTATACGTTATGCACTAAATACTTCAATATTACGCATTAAAGGCATTAATATCTAACATTATGCATTACGGACCGGATTAATATAGTGCACAGTTTCAATGCACAATTTCAATGCAATGCATAAAAATTAAAATCAATGCATCACGTAATAATTAAAATAAATGTGCTGGAAAAAGAATTAAATTGTTCCAAAATCCAAATTAATTTATCCAAATTAAAATAGCACAATTGAATTCATTCAAAGTGGATCCCAAATATAGTAATAAGTCCAAAACTTATTCTATAACTTCATGGAGAAATTCGGAAAACATAAAAAGAGTCATGGCGTTCCTTATGAAGGCGCATCAAAACTCTCATGCACTACCGCCGTAGCACCCTATGGTGCTACATCAACAGGCGGCCACCATATCCGATAGCATCTCCTCCACACATACAAATACCAATCATAGATACAAAATACTACATGTTCAATTTCATATATACATGTAGAAACGCCATATGTATGTATGTAAAATATATCAAAAATTATTAATTAGCCATCCGTTTTAATATTTTCCGAATTATAAACGGATAGAAGAATCACAAAACATTGCGAAGCACATGTATATACACACGGTTCATATACATGCATATATATATTTCATAAATTTAAAACACTTAAATTCAAGAATTAAATGTCACCATAACCATTCCATCAAACATAATGATAGGAATTTAAAAGGTTAACATATGAACTTGAGAAAATCATATGCATATATCTCTCAAAATTAAATATATATATATACATATAACAATTCAAATTCATAAACTCATATGATTTCCGAACAATTATTATATATAATTTTCGGACAACATATATGTATGATTATAGGACATACGATTATATATAAAATCATACATAAAATTATATGACACAAATATACATACATGTGTCATACGAACACACACAAAAATCCATGCTTCCATATGAACACATACGAATATACATGAGCACACACATATGGTTCAATTCATACATATGACATGGAAAACATGTTAAACATATACACACATATATATTTATATATAATATATACGAACAAAACATATATGTGTGTGATGTGATGAACACATATATGAACATGTATATACCGAATGTTCATATAAAATTCATGATGTTCATACAACAAATAGGCAGAGATTAAACAGGCTCTGATACCAAATGTTAGCCTAAAATCATAACAACGCAGCGGAAATAATAGGATCGCTAACCTCCAGCCATATTGTTGATGAACGATCGAAGAACGTGGAAGAACACCGGAAATCCTTTTCGTCTCCCACTTCACTCCTCACTCTAGATGGTGTATATTGCTTAGAGCCTATTCGGTTATGGAGCTAAGCATACATGTGAATGTATGTTGTGATAGGAGGAGTGGGAGGACCATGGAGCACTTATATAGCCACCTACTATCAAGGTGGCTCTTGTAACGGAAACCGTTACAATATCCGCCATCATTGCACCACACTTATGGGACATTATTATTTGATTAATTCAAATATTTCAAAATAATGTTACATATGCCAACTATCGAGAGACTAAGCTTATGAGTCACATCATGAAGCTTTGGGAGCGTGTGGTTGAGCAAAACCTTCGAAAAGGTGTGAAAATTTTGGAGAATCAGTTTGGTTTTATGTCTGGACGCTCGACAAGTGAGGCCATTCACCTTCTCGAAAAGGATCTGCATTTGGTGTTCATTGACTTAGAAAAGACATATTACAGGGTACCTCGAGAAGTCCTTTGGCGGGCCTTAACTATAAAAGGCATATCACATAAATATATTAATATCATCATGAATATGTATGAGGCTTGTACTACGAGTGTCCGTACTAGTGTAGGGAGGACCGCATAGTTCCCTATTACTATTGGAGTGCACCAAGGATTGGCTCTGTGTTCTTTCTTATTTGCTTTAGTCATGGATGAACTTACAAAGTCAATTCAAGAAGATTTACCGTGGTGCATGATGTTTGCCGACGATATTCTATTGACTGATGAGACACAATCGGGTGTTAAATTGGAAGTATGATGACAAAATTGGAGACCAAGGGTTTCAGACTGAGCCGAAGTAAGACTGATTATATGGAGCGCAAGTTTGGTGGAGTGTAGAAGTAGTAGAACAATGGGATTACTCTTGATGGTAAGGAGGTACCGGTGTGTGATATGTTTCATTACTTGGGCTCCATAATTCAGAAGGATGGTGAATTAGATGGAGATGTATCCCATAGAATCATAGCTGGGTGGATGAAATGGAAGAGTGCATCTGGATTTCTATGCGATCGAGGTATGCCGTCTAGACTGAAAGGTAAATTTTATCGAACAACAATTAGGCCTGCATTAATGTATGTCGTAGAGTGTTGGGTGGTGAAACAATGTCACATTCAAAAGATGAGAGTGACAGAGATGCGAATGTTGCATTGGATGTGTGGACATACCAGAAAAGACCGCTTGAGAAATGAGATAATCAGACAAAAGGTGGGAGTAGCACTTACAGAAGTTAAGATGCAGGAGTCTCGTTTGCAGCGGATTGGGCATGTGCGTAGAAGATCGAGTGATGCACCTGTTAGGTGACTTGAGGGGTGGGGAGAAGAGACAAAGAGGAGAGGGATGGGAAGACCCAAATAGACTTGGATTAGAAAAATCAGAACTGATATGCGTCTTTTTGGGTTGGATGAGAGTATGATTTTGGAGAGGGCAAAGTGGAGGGCGCACAATTGTGTGGACGATTGATCTCTTCTCATTTCTTCCTCTCTCATTTTCTTTTATCGTCTATCTTCTTTGTCTTTTTATGTCCTTATGTTACTTTTATTTTTCTAGCTTTTTTATGCTCTTTTATCTATTAATATTTTATCTTTCTCATATTCTTATGTTATTGTTATCTTATATTTTTTATGTTTATCTTATTCGTTTTATCCTTTTTTTCTTCTTGTTTGTCTTTTCTTTTTGGCATCGATATCATGGTTCGATTCATGTTAACTGACCTCAAAATCTTTTGGGGTTAAGGCTTGAATGTTGTTGTTGTTGTTGTTTTCACTTTGACATTTTTCTTATATATATCTTCAAAAATAATGTGGTATGACCCGTTAAGAATTGATAGAATGGTTGAATTGATCATTCTTTGAAAGTAAGAGTAGTTATATGATATGGATTACTTTTTTACATATGTACTCAGGTAGTATATATGTTTAAATGATGGATTAGAAATAGTATAAGAGCCTATTTGATTCCTTTGCCTTTATCGTTGCACTACAGACACGACCAGCTCCTAGGGAACCCGGTTTGGTCATCCTTGTCGATAGGTAACGACGTTGCCTAGGCCGTCACTGTCTTACTCATCATTTGTTGGCTGTTTACAGGTAACGACATAGAGAACACTGTTACTAATGGTGTTGCCAATGTACCCCGTATGTTCCTTGTTCTTACTATTGGTAATAGTGTATGTAACGTCATTACTCATTTGTTATTTGGGTGAGAACACATTTTTTAGAGTTTCCTACCATAGGGTATAAGTAGGTGTGGACCTGGGTTAGTCCGGTCGCAGTTCCGTGCCGAAACCACCCAATCCTTCCCATTTTTTTAAGGCCCATGCCCAATCTGATGTAATCCAGTTCTGGACTGTTTCGGGTACATGGACTTGTTATAGGTTTTCACCCGGTTTCAAGGATAAAAAAATGGCCCGTCCGCGACAGAAATCGGGACCGAAATCGCTCGATTCAGTCCCAAATTGCAATATATTTATATATTACTTATTTGTTTAAGAATAAAAATCATGTCAACTTATATAATAAATATCCAATAAAATAAGGAAAAATTGAAAATAATAATCCCAACTATGGATGGTTCGCTAACAATAATCCAAACTATTGATTATTTTTGTATAATCCCAACTATATGGACCGTCCGCCAATAATGGTCCATGACAAGATATTACCTCTTATAACAAGTGAATTTTAAATAGAAATTAAGTGCAAAAATCAGAAGTTGGGATTATTTGTAGGGATTACTTGTTATATCTCTTCTCATCCACTTTAGAAACTACATGAATTTATTTATAGGGACCATTATTGGCGGAAGGTCTTTAAAGTTGAGATTATTCTGAATTAATCGATAGTTGAGATTATTATGAGCGGACCGCCAATAGTTGAGATTATTATTATCAATAGTTGAGATTATTATTATTCCATAAAATAATGAAGTATCATTATACGCAATATATTTTAATAAGATAAAAATGGTGATTTGGAATATTATGAGACATTTTTAACTTTTAAGTGTTTAGAAAGTATTATTATTAATTGATTATTATAAAATGACTACCAAGCCTCATAGGGCAGCCGCCTCTAGGCTTTTTTTTTCCGAATTCGATCATATTGATCGAAGTTCGGCTGTTCTTGTTCGCATATCTGGCCGCGGAGCAGTGGTCTGCTTTTGGCTAAGGTAGAGCGATCACGAGTTTTTCTCTCTAGGGCTTTGACTATGTCGGCCGTTGGAGCCTTTTTCCGATTTCGACTTTATCGAAGATCGGCTTTGTTATCCCTTGGTCGCTGGTGCTCGACTGGAGTCCAGGTCAGACTCGGAGGGCGGAGATCGGTGGAGGAGGGCAGTTTTGTTGTCATAGCTCGAGGAGATCGACGCTGTGGTCAAGGTTCGAGGATGCGGCGTTGCTGTCGTCGTTGGAGAAGATCGGTGCCGCCTGTCCGCTTACTCTTGTCGCACGGAGCAGGGATGGGTTTGGTTATGCAGGGACGGAGGATTGATGCATAGTCTTTGGCAGCCAAAGGTCATGGAGGATCAATTAGCATGGTACTAGTGGTACGACCTCCTCCTGAACCACCACCATGGGATGCACGAGGTGCTAGAGTTCGTGAACGTTTTTCTTGTAGTTTTTATCTGTTTGTTATTTATTTTCTTGCGTCCATTTTTGTTGTTGGGTTTGACAGTTTGTTTGAGTTTTTTGCCTCTCTTTATGTCATTGGGTAAGGTTGGATCTATGGAAATAGTTTTGGCTGTGTCAAGCCCACTACATGGTTAGCGATTCGTGTTGCTCTCTCAGGGGTGACCGTCTCAAAGTCTCACCATAGGGTTACAGTCGTAGTTGTTGGAGTTTCAGTTGGTGTCTGTTTTATTTTCCCTTTGCTTGATGTAATGATCCTGATGAATCTTTTGATTTGAATAGAGGCATGTTTTGATGATAAAAAAAAATGACTACCTTTTTTGTATACAATTATGTGTTTCTTATTGTTAAATGATTGACAAGTTTTTATAGCGTTGACCAGGTTGATCCAACCAGATCCGAATTGACCCGTGACTCGGTCCGCAGTCGGATCGCTTCCCGATCCGGTTTCTTAAACATAGAACATTAGAACCTAACCGATACAATCAAATGAAGGAACCGAATTTATGAACACCCCCTGATATGGAGTGTTTGCAACTGCTTCTGCTTAAAAAAATCACTTTTGAAGTGATTGGGAAAAAGTGATTAATAGTAAAAGTTAATAGTGTTTGAGAAAAAAGTGATTTTGAAAAGTAAAAGTTGGCAGTGTTTGGTAAAATACGTGCTTTTTGTGTAATAGAAAAGGGAAAAACACTTTTCAAGCAGTTGCAAAAATTAGTAATGTTTGGTAAATAAATGTTTTTTTAAACGAAAAGCCAAATTTTTTTAAGCAGTTGCAAGCCAGAGCTTAGGACGTACTTAAGTAGCAGGCTAAGGGTCTGTTTGCAACAGCTTCTGCTTTTAAAAAAGTGTTTTTTTCTAATGAAATGAGGAGAAACGATTAAACAAAAGTTGGTAGTGTTTGACAAAAAAGTGATTTTGAAAAGTAAAAGTGGGTAGTGTTTGGTAAAATAAGTGTTTTTTGTGTAAGGGGGTGTTTGGAACTGATTCTGCTTCTGCTTCTTTTTTAAAGTAGAAGCAGAATCAGAATCAGTTTTCAGAAGCTGGTACCCCCAGCTTCTAAAAAAACTGATTCTGAGAGTAAATTAGAGCACCAGAAGTGCTTCTGGAATTTCATCCAAACACTCCACCTTCTGCTTCTGCTCCTTGAAGGAGCAGAATCAATTTTGAGAATCAGATCCAAACACCCCCTAATAGAAAAAGTAAAAACACTTTTGACGCGGAAGCCGAGAAAAATAAAAGTTGTAGTGTTTGGGAAAATAAGTGCTTTTTTAAAACCAAAAGCTGAGAAGTGCTTATTTTTAAAAGCAGTTGCAAACCAACCCTAAGGACATCTCCAATGCTATAACGTGCACGGTGCACACGTGGCATGAGAGATGACCACATAAAGATTAGTACATAAATTCTTTCTCTCCTTATTTAAATGATTTTATATAGTTTTGGTAAGTTTTTCTCACAATGTCAAGAAGACCGTCTAAATGTTGACATTGTTGTTGACATTGCAGGGAAAAACTTACCAAAATTGTATAAAATCATTTAAATAAGGAGAGAGATAATTTATTTGTTAATATTTATGTGGGTATGACTCATACCACATGTGCACTATGCAAATTAGAGCATTGAAGATGCTCTGAGACATCAAACTTATAATTACAATCCCTAAACTGCCCTCTGATTCATCCGATATAATGATTTGAACCACCGCTCCATGGACTGCCTCTGTCAGTACCTGCCTCCCACCATCCGCCGGTAAGCTTTTCTTTGGTCATGGCCGGGTTTTTCTAAGCGGTGCGCTAGCGTAATTCCGAAGAAAAGCATTATTTCCTGTCCCCGTATTGTAAAACTTTACTGAATTGCTGTTCAATTGTATCATTTCTACAGTCTAGCAAGTCAAGAGAAAAACTAGGGTTTTGTTCATGAAATGCTGCGAAGCCAGCTTAATGTATTCTGAATGAAGAACAGCCTTCTCTTCAACGGATATTTTTCTGTAGCCCTAACAGCCACCGTCATTTGCTGCCTCTTTACAGTCGTTCTGTTCACCTTCCGATTAAAATCGAGAAAGCATCGCAAATCAGATTCCAGGTCATCCGGCTGTTTTTGTTACTGCAAAGCTAACGTCATCGGTAAAACGGAAACGTATTTGACGGACGGAGAGGATTGCAGTTCTGGTGGTAGTGGTGGGAAAGAGATGATTGAGCGCGGGCCTATGGCAGTGGCGTCAACGGAGAGGCTTAGTGGTGCGTCAATGATGGAACAGCTGGTTCCAGAAATTACTACTCATGCGCTCAGCTATTTGGATTATCCCAGTCTTTGTCGGTTGTCCATGACTAATTCGCTAATGCGGAAAGCTGCAAATGACGATAATGCGTGGAAGGCTTTGTATCATAAGGTTAAAATTCTACAACTACTTTCATTTCAAGAGGGTTAAATTTTGTGTTGTGATATAACATCATTTCATTGTATTTATAATGTATTGCAGATGAAGACTAAATTTTCTCTTATTTGAATGGTTTAGTTATTGTTGATTCATGACATTTTATTAGTTGCTTCATAAAGGGGGGAACTATGCTTTCTGATTGGGTTGAGTAGAACTAAATTGGTGGACGTAATGCCTCTATTTCGACAAAAGGAGTAAAAGATACTAGGCTTGTTTGATAAAAATAGTTTGTTCTTTTCCTATATTGCACTGGATTTATTCAATTTTTTCGTAACCAGTTTTTAATTATGTTAGTTGATGTATAATGGAACAGCTATTTCCTAATTTCATGTGTGAATTGAGCCGTTTTCTCGTAATTGTTTTTCCAGGATTTTACTTTGGAACAGGATAATGTGACACCAGTTAATGGATGGAAAGCATACTACGCATCTACAAGAGCCATTGTGAACATTAATGCTGAGTTTTTTGAGATCATCAAGGAAAAATCTCTCCCTGCAATGGGTCATTTTTGGCTGAAGGCTGATTATGTAAAGTGTTTTCTTGCCAATGGAGAATCCTGTACCGGGTAAGTTGAATTTTGAATTCACAAGCTATTATCAATTTGATTATTGTGTGCATTATACTTGTGTAGGCTAGTCTGGCTAGAACATATTTATAGTGATAAATAATTATAAGATTAAAGCTGAAGTCACAACTAAGTACATGTTGAGCTTTCCTAGAGTACTTTATTACAACAATAAGCTGAAATATTTCCCACACAAGATCATTTAATTTCAATCAGTACTGTATTTAAGAGACAGACAACTCACTGACGAAGTTAGAACCAATAGTTGTATTTATAGTGATATATTGATGTTCTTGCAGGAATGTTTTTTAGTTGTCATTATCATTGTCACTGGGTGATGAACTGTGCAGCTGCACTTAGGGTCGGTTTGGATAAAGGGTCTTAGAGGGGCTAGTCTATATCTTCATAAATATAATTCTCCCAAAGACAAATAAATGGTGACTAATATGATTACTTATTAGGGTATTCTGTCATTCCTTCAGTTTTTATGGAATCTCAAATATACTAATTGATCATATAACATTTCAATTTCTCTTTCATCTTTAGAAACATTCTATTTACCAAGATACAACTATATACTCAACCTGCCAAAGGCTTCTCCTCCAAAACCCTGCATCCAAATAAACCCTTGAGATTTGTTTATATTGCTTCTTCTATTTCATTTTGCTTGTGTTTACATTTATTTTGTGTTCGACGTTGATGGTTTCTTCCCTCTTTCACTATTTTGGTTGGATTTCCAATATCAGGCACCTTGATACATTTCATTGGAGTGATGATTTGAATTTAAATATTCAATAACTTGTGAGACAGTCTCACTAGTCACTACGAGGCGGCGCCAAAAAGAAATACTTTAAAGAGTTGAAAGTAAAATTCTTTAGAAACTACTTTTTGGATATGATTGTTTCTCAACCTTAAATTATTACTTTTTGGTCTCCTATCAAAGTGAGAGCTAATAGTCCTTGCAAGTAGGGCTGGCATTTGAGACCGAAAAACCGAAAACCGAACAAAAAATAACCGAGCCATTTTGGAAAAAACCGAACTGAACCCATAGTAATTGGGACCCAAAACCGGGACCCAAAAAAATTGGTTCAGATTCGGTTTGTATACAAAAAATATCAGTTTAAACCGAACCGAACCGGCATTTTAATATTAATAATAATAATTGTTTTTAGTAATAATAATAATTTATGCCATTATTATAAAGGTATAATACAGTATCTAGTATAAAATGAGCGTATCTGGAGCGTAACGGAGTTGGTTATTAAGCGCCTTTCCTAGCCAAGGCTTCGAAGGGTCGATTCCCATCGGCGTAGTTTTTGTTTCAGATTTTTAAATCTTCTTTGCTATACTATTTTATCCCACACCGGACGAAGACAAGCTATCTGCCCCAAAATATTTCTATATAATGCGGATCTGCTCCCCATTGTTAATGTAGCCGGCTAGTTTACCTGCCAAGCTACCTTTGGGCTCATTCGACTCAATTATTGGCGTCTTATTGGGCTAAAATCTATGAATAGTAGTTCAAATTTATTTGTTTAAATTTAAAACCGGTTTCATTCGGTTTAAGGTGAACCGAACCGAATAATCGGGTACCTAAAATTGGTACCCATTCAAAGACCGGTTCGGTCTTGGTTGTTGATATTTGGCAAACCGATATATCGGTTGGTTTGTAGTAATGTTGAATTGGGTCGGGGCCCAGACCGAATTCAGCCCTACTCGCACATGAACGAGTTATGTTAGTATAATGATCAAGTAAGGGTTGAAACCATGGGAAAAATGTAACTATGCAATTGGTAAATATTGAAGTAAAAAGAAAGAATAAGATCAATCTAACTATAATAGAGATACGAGCATGTTTTCATTTAAATTTGAAAAAGTAAAGCTTGAACTGAAATGAACGCAGGGAATCTAAAGGAGTAGAAATAAAGTGAATAAACAAATAAAAGAAGTTTGGTTGGAAATTTAGCAAGAAAATTTTCAACCATTATGGGTTCGTTCTAGGAAAAAATATGACTATTCTCTATGGAGTCCAGAATAAGTCATGTATGTTAACTATTAATCAATACAAAAATTTATTAATTCAGTAATTAAAATCCTTTAAGCACAAAAGAACTAAGGAAATCCAGCTTGAGCACCAAATAGACAACCACAAGACAGTTAAACTATATGGAGTATATACTTTTATCCAAAAGAGCTTGAATTAATAGTCATGCTAAAGTTGGCCAAAAATTAACATAACGAATTAAGTGAATTAGAACAACAGATAATACCCAATTAATTAACATTACTAAAATCACCATATCATACTAAATCATAGAAACTTCATCATACTCCTGCACTTAAGAATTTAGCTACTCATAACAATAAATTTATTGATTAAAACAATAAGCATGGTGGAAACAATTTCAACCATTTTAATCATCCAGAAGGCTAATATTGGGAACATCAGATTATTATCTAATTGATGAAGAAAACAAGCTACTAAATTACCAAGTTCAAAACTGCTAGAAGCAATTAAACAAAGATTTCTTAACAATAGATTAAAATATACCCTAAAGTAGAGAAAATATTCTGCAAGGGTTGCTGCTGCTATTCTACGGAGTTATGCGGCTCTCCGCCCCCAAAACGTTGTCCCCCTTTCCTCTTCTTCTATCCCAATCAATTTCCTAGAGACCGTATGCTGGGCAGCCAAGCTAAGCCTCCACCCTTCCTCCTTCGGACTGCCATGAGCGATTCAGCAGCTTCCAACTGCCCAGGCTCTTAAACCTTCGAAATTCCCAACCAGAATATCTCTGAAAACCCACTGCTGCGTTTTTATAGTAAAGGATTACAGCGGTTTTAATCAGTTTGTGTTACGGACCTAGCCCATACATGCTAGGCTCATACCAAGGTCATAAGTCCAAGTGTAGAACTCAATCCCCAAAGACTAGCCGATAGGAGGAGCGGACACTTAGCTTATAAGCCACTGGTCAATCCCATTCTTGATCAGGATGAGATCATTACAATACCCCATGCTTCGAAGACCCAATGTCCTCGTTGGTCACGGCTATGTTGGTCACGGTTGGCACCCCTAGGGCCCAAGCCATCCTCATCTTCCCTGTCCTAACACTCGGAGTGGTGGCCTATGGAGTGGTGGCTGGGGCTCTGAGGGGTGCCAACCTTGACCAACATAGTCGTGACCAATGAGGAAGTTGGCTCTTCGAAGTGTGGGGTATTGTAATGACCCCACACCGATCAAGTATGGGATTGATCGGTGGCTTATAAGCTAGGTGTCCCCTCCTCCTATTGGCTATTCTTTTGGGAGTGAGTAATACACCTAGGGTTATGGGCTAGGTCCGTAACAGTTTGCCGCTAGAAACGTTAATTTCCTGTTTTTTTTTTTGTGCTTCCTGATTCGAAATCCCTCCGCATTGTCGGGTGCCGTTTGATTTGAGAGTGCTTCTTGAGTTCAATCAGGTGCAAGACCCTCTTTTTTTTTTTTAAATAGTCCCTCATTTGATTTGAACTTTACTGGTTTTCTTTTTTGTTTTATTCTCCGTCAAAATCAAAGAGTACTGATCCTTCAATTTGGTTCTCCAACCGAGTTTTTTTTTTTTCTTAAAAGCGAAGATTTCCAAATTTTAATTGTAGTATCAATCTTTAAATGGCGCCTTATGGAATTTGGAAATAAAATCTCTCCAACGAGCCTAAATAATCCTCAAATACTCCAATGAAATTACTCACCTTTGAAAATCAATATTAAGACAAAAGTAAGACTCAAACCTCTCAATTAGCAAATTATAAGCATAGAATTGTAAAGGGAAAACTGTCAAATAGGTCCTCGAACTTTCATAAAAAGGTCAATTAAGTCCTTCTATAGGAGGTTTTGTCCGGCCGTCGCGATTTGGGGAAGTTCCCGGTGGAATTTTTTGATGAAATTTTTTGAGCATCTTATTCATCAAGTCTAGTTTACTCATACCAAATTTCAGCTAAAAATTCAATCGGGAACACATTCAAATTAATTCTTGAAGATAACTGCGCATTTTTGCGTTCTCGAATTAATTTGAATGCGCTCCCGATTAAAGTTTTAGCTAAAATTTGGTATGAATAAACTAGGCTTGATGAATAAGATGCTCAAAAAATTTCATCAAAAAAATCCAACGGGAACCGCCCCAAATCGCGACGACCGGACAAAGTCTTCTATAGAAGGACTTAATTGACTTTTTTATGAAAGTTCGAGGACCTATTTGACAGTTTTCTCAATTGTAAAAAATTAATGTAAAAATGAAGTACAATTTCTAGCTTATTAAGAGCTTGAGACCATCTCACATGAGCACATTTGCACATGATGAGTTTAGTTCTTTCTTTTATTTGCTCTTTGAACTTTTAGTGTTTGAATCTGACTTGCATGATGAGTGTGATGATGTAATGAGGTTAAAGAAACTACTGATTTGGGAACTAAATGGGACAATATAGCTCATATATTCATCAAAATGTCAATTGAAATCTTACTGCTGTGGAATGCTTTTGATGTAATATCACTTATCAAGGAACAGACACTCGGTTGTCTCCTAAGTAAAAAGTATATGAAGAGTGTCCATAGATTTTTGGATTGATGTTAGAATCTTCACATTATTTCCATCATTTGCAATGGAGCCAAAGATTCATTATTTTTTGGCTTGAGAATATGATGGAATAAAGCATAATGGCTCACTAAACTGTCTGCGCTTCTTTGTTATGAAGCAGCAGTCAGTCCATGCAATTTTGGATGCGATTTTCACTATGGGTCATCCGGAAACAGTCTCTCTGTGCTTTAGTACAGAGAGACTTTGCGGCACTGGGGTAAATGAAAATGATGTTAGAATCTTCACATTTTCATGGTGTATACATTCTGATTTCTGGTTATTATACAGTTACAGTGCAGTAATGGAAAGCTGGCAGCTAGCTTTTAGCTGGGACGAAAGCACGGATTTCCAGATTCGGGATGTGAGGGCCAGGGTACTTTCGGATTCTGCTTGGGTCACCATGAAAGCATATCTTCAACAAGATGCAAGGCCATTTCATGTGACTAACATGTTTGAATTCCACAAGGGGAGGTGGTACATGGTTCATCATCATTGTTCAATAGTGCTTCTCCATGGAGGAGGTCCAGGGCAACAACAAATTGTGCAGGGATAATATGATGATCAGAGAGGTAAAGATGATAGAAGATGCTGGTTTATTGTTATAAAGCTAGAGAAAAATTTGTATAGATTTTGCCCATATTAGGAGAATGGACAGCACTTTGGAGTATCTCCTCTCCTTAATTTCCATTGTATTTACATTTCTCAAGTTTTATTAGGTTTTGGTGGAGGAGAAGGGTCAAGTTTCTTGCCACCTAATTTTCCCGCACCTAAGGCTACAATCTGCTCATATTTTTTATACGTGCATATGAGATGAGTTGGGTTCTTTCTTTATGTATTTTCTTGCTTTTTTTCACATTTCTGTTCTTTTCTTCTTGGATGAAGAAGACTCTGGGGGTTTCTTTTTACTCTTTCTCAGCGGAAGGAATGGCTTAACATTTGAAATTGTAAAGAAAATTTCACGCCGTAATTTTTTTAAAGTTGTCTAAAGTCAATAGGGGGTCTACAATATTTGTTTATTTTTTAGATTAAAAGTGCAGTTATCTTTAAGAATTTATTTCAATGCCTTATTGATTGAATTGCTAGCTGAAATTTTGTATGAGTAAACTAGACTTAATAAATAAGATGTTCAAAAATTTTCATCAAAAATTTTCACAGAAAACTGCCCCAAATATTGACGGCCGGAATTCCGGAAAGGGCCTCCTATATAGTATATAAGGGTTTGTTTGATCTTTTTATGTAAGTTCGATGATCTATGTGACCATTTTCTTTTTCTTTTTTGCTTTAGTAGTCTTTTAGGAAAATCCTGTCACTTATCATCTTCCATCTTCATGAAGATGAAGAGCAGAAGAGATACTACACTACTATGTGGTTGAAAAGAGGGCAATAGCCCCCATAACACATGGGGGAAATGCTGGTTGCTACCTCAACTCAATGGCGGCCAGCCAGCCAATATCATGAAAACATTATGGCCTCCCAAGGTTGTGGACTGGAGATTGAAGAACAATTCATGACTAGAGGCTAGAGTATGTTAACACTTAACACATTATTTCCCATATTTTAAGCAGGAAAAGGGGCGACAAGTGTGTGTTACTCGTAGTTTCCTATTTTGCTATGATTTAGTGTTTTTTTTAAGTAAACTACGTTCTTTTTTATACTCCCTCCGTATTTTAAAATTTCCTACAATTTCTTTTTTGGATGTATTTAAAAGTTTTCTACACTTTCCCTTTTTGTCAAGTTTTTCCTTTAAAAATACTCAATTACCTTTACTTTTTTTACTTTGTATCTTCTCTTTCATACTTTTCCATCTTCTCTCCTACTTTTTCTACACTATTCATTACCCCTACTATTTTACCCTTAAAACTTGTGCCCAAACCTATTTTACCCTTAAAACTTGTGCCCAAACCTATTGTAGAGAACATTGAAATAGGGAGGGAGTATTTTGCTTACGTGGAAAAGTGTTCATGACGATTGGGTGGGATATAGAGCCCGTTTGGTAGCACCAAAATCGGCTGTTTTGGCTGATTCTGCTGAAATTTATGATATTCTGGCTGGAGTGGCTGTTTTGGCTGATTCTGCTGATTTAAGAAAAAAATATTTTAAAAATATATTTTATTAATAAATTAAAGAAAAAATTATATGTAAAAATAGCTAAAATGGTCATCTACAGTAACTTCAGCCAATACAGCCAGAAAAGTAACTCCAACCTTACTTTTTCGGCTTATTACACAATTCAGCGCGCGAAAGTAAAAGTTACGTGTTTGGTGAAAAAGCTGGCTGATAAGCCTGATAAGCCGAAAACAGAGTTCTCCAAACGGGCTCATAATCACATTATTCCTTTGTAATTAGCTTTTGATGAAACGTCTGAGATGTAATTTTTGAAACGAATGAGCCAATAATTCATAACGAAAAAAGTGTGAAATTGGTAATAAAAAAAACAAGGGAAAATGGTCAAATAGGTCACCGAACTTAAATAAAAAGGTCAAATAAGCTCTTATATAGGAGGTCCTGTCCAGCCGTCGCCATTTGGGGCGGTTCCCGATGAATTTTTTTGATGAAATTTTTTGAGCATCTTATTCATTAAGTCTAGTTTACTCATACCAAATTTCAGCTAACAATTCAATCGGGAATGCATTCAAATGAATTCTTGAAGAAAACTGCGCTTTTAACTGTTCAGTTATCTTCAAGAATTCATTTGAATGTATTCACGATTGAATTTTTAACTGAAATTTGGTATGAGTAAACTAGATTTAATGAATAAGATGCTAAAAAAATGTCATCAAAAAATTCCACCAGGAACCCCCCAAATGGCGACGTCCGGACAGAACCTCCAATATAAGGATTTATTTGACCTTTTTATGTAAGTTGAAGGGTTTATCTGACCCTTTTTCCCAAAAAACAAAGCCGTTTGAGCCAATAGGCATCCAAATTTGAAGTTTAAGCAATCATCAACAAGTTTTCCGTAATCATCAGTGCGTTGTTCTCATGTGGTGTTTTAAAAAAATAAAACTTTCTCTCTTACAACAATAAATATTTGGCACATATATTTTCAGGATCTTGAATGGAATTCTCTCCTAGGACTAATGAAGCTTCAGCTTGATAGTAAAAAGAAAGGGCAAAAATGTTTAAAATCCTGTGGAAAAAAAGAAAACGATCTTCAAGGTATATGGCCATATATAGCCTCATACTGTTTAGGGCGTAAGACTCGATACCTATTTTGAACGCCTCATGCCATTGAAGCACTCTTTTAAACCAACCCGATAAATCGAAAAGTTTCAAACTTTAGACTTTTAGAGAATTGTGAGGAACATTGTATTTCATTCAATCTCAAGTTACGTATTTAATGTCTCTAATCATTGGCATTGACAATCGCTTAGTTATTCATGTGTTGTGCTGGTTTAGGTGATGTCAAAAACTAAAAATGAGAAGATGATTACTCAATGATGTATTCATTCATGAAATGTGGCGAGGAATGTATACAATAAGGCTGACCCCATCCCTTGGGGTGAAGAAGTTATTTTGAGCTTTTCACCCCAAAACCTCTACAAGTATTTGGAAGCGCTAAAGTGGTAGATGACACCCCATGAGTGGGAATTAGGTAACCTTAATCACCCAATGACAGGGGCGAACCGTAGGAGAGACTCAGGGGCTATCGACCTCCAACATTTTTTTTAGTTTATATGTATACGACAAATAATTTTCGTCCCCCAAAAAATAATTTAAACCCCCCAAGATGGATTTCCTAGGTCCGTCCCTGCATCCATTAACTCTTCGTTGGATGAAAGGAGAGGATCGGAAAGTAGTTGCCGCATCAAAGAATAAAATGCGTTCCATTGAGAATATAAATCCCAATTTTATTTAAAGTGACAACCTTTTATTTACACTTCATTTTTTTTTTAAAAAAATTATCAAATATTTTTAACTTTATATGATCTTTCATATATATGACATTAATATAGAATATACTAGTATATAGTTATAAGGGAAAAGGTGAAGTTTCAACTGATGAAAGGTTTTTAAATCCATTTTTTTTCTTAAATAGATTCAGATACTAAAATTAAGATCCCATAATTAATTGTTTTTTTACGTCTTTCAATCATTTTATTTAAAAATAGCTCCAAAGTAACAAAAATAAAATTAAACTCCAAATTGATTTATTTTACATCGAAATATATGACTTTTTAAATCATAATTATTCGCTAAAAATTCAGAAAAAATGATGCATAATCATAAATGTAAGACTTTAATTAAAAAAACTTTTCAGAGTGAATATATTGACAGTGCCGGGTTACAGTAAAAACTGAATTGACCGAGTGAATACGTATAAACTGGCAGAAAAATTAATTTATTGACAAAGATGACTTGCAGTTAGCGTAATGACCAATATCATGAAAGCATTTTGATACCTAAGGTGACAGGTGCATTTTACTTGTCTCTATCTAACGACCAAGTTAAGTACTTTGGACATTTTGGTGTTTTGAATTTGATAAAAGTTGCTTTTTGAGTTAAGTATATCGTGGTCTAATGACATCAATGTGATACTCTAAAAAAAGAGGTTACCGGTTCAAAGCTTTGCCAATTTTTTTTCTTAACAGATTACTCCTATCAATAAGAAGGTTATGGCATGGATGAGATGCGATGAGATATGAATTTTGAAATGAATGGCCCACTAAATAATGCTTAACTAGTTTTGTATCTGGGCATTACACCGGGTGCAACTTCCATATGAATTTTTTCGTTTATAATTTTGTATATGTTTGAAATATATATTTCTTAACAATTTTCTAATTCTCATTGTCAAAAGCATTGAAATATTTATTAATTTGATATAATACTATATTATAATAATAATAATAATAATAATAATAATAATAATAATAATAATAATAATAATAATAATAATAATAATAATAATAATAATAATAATAATAAAGAAGTCAGGATCTATAACACATTCGAATGACTAAAATACACAACAAATCTAAAGGCTATGTTTCTACATTCTGGAAAATCTCTTTATAGATAACATTTGTAATCTTGGTGGAAACCCCCGGTCTTTAGAGCGGAATAAAATCTTCAATCCTTCTTTGCTCTTGACCCTTGATATCGAAACATATAATTGACCGTGAGTGAAGACATTTTTCTCAAGATATAGTCTGACCTGAGATAGAGACTGACCTTGCCTCTTGTTGATGCTCATCACAAAGCATACCATAATTGGGAATTGCTTCCTCTGAAAAGTAAAAGGGAGTGTTACTTCACATGGAGATAACGACACTCTAGGAATGTGAAAAGTGCCCTCCATATTTCTTCTAGTGATGATCTTTGACTCTTGCACATGTTTTTCGAGCTTACTGAGAATCAACCTGGATCCATTACATTATCTCGGTGGCTAGTCTATATTTCTCAAGAGTATAATGGGAGCACCAACCTTTAGATGCAATTCGTGATCAGGCAGTCCCGTGATTGAGAAACTATTAATAAAATCATGTCTATGCATGTCATTCTCACGATACAAACCAACATCTGAACCAATAATGCTATATGATCTAAGGTACGAGACTTAGTCCTATATTTATTTATTTTACATCGAAATGTTTGACTTTTAAATCATAATTATTTGCTAAAAAATCGGGGGGGGGGGGGGGGGGGGGGGGGTTGATGTTTGTGCTGTTTATGTTTCGATTGCTCCACCTCATCGTACAAAAATGGGCCCTCAAATGGTGATTCGATCTCTCAACATACATGATGATCCATTCCGTCCCCGAGAAGACAACGAAGAAATACTCGGTCCTGAAGTCCCATATCTAAGTGCTATTGGAGCTTTAATGTATTTAGCTAATAATACTAGACCAGATATTGCATTTTCTGTTAATTTATTAGCTACGTACAGCTCATGTCCAACAAGGCGTCATTCGAACGGGATCAAGCACATATTCCGGTATCTACATGCTACAGTTGATCTCGGATTATTCTACCACAAAGATGCAAAAGGCTCTTTAATCGGATATGCAGACGCTGGATACTTATCAGATCCTCAAAAGGCGAAATCACAAACCGGGTACGTATTTACTTATGGTAACACCGCAATCTCGTGGAGATCTATGAAACAAACTTTGACAGCTACATCATCAAATCATTCGGAGTTAATTTCACTTTATGAAACTGGGAGAGAATGCGTGTGGCTGCGATCTATGATTCAACACATCCAAAATGAATGCGGTATGAAACTTCTTACTTGTCAGCCTACTGTGATCTATGAAGACAACATTGCGTGCATAGCTCAGACTACAGAGGGCTACATCAAAGGAGACAGAACAAAACATGTATCACCAAAAATTTTCTCTACTCATGACCTAGAGAAAGAAGGGACAATCAACATTCAACAAATCAGATCCAGTGAAAATCCGGCTGATCTCTTCACCAAGTCATTTCCCCCGAAGAAATTCATAGAACTTGTACAGAAAATCGGCATGTCCCGCCTTCATAATTTATGCTAAATTCAGGGGGAGTATTTGAATGCACTGCACTCTTTTTCCCTTCATCAAGTTTTTATCCCACTGGGTTTTTCCTGATAAGTTTATTAACGAGACAGTACATCCAAATACAACGACATTATAAGTCGTAATTTTTACCCCTTTAATTTCACACTCATTTTCACAATAAGTTTTTAAATTAACAAATACCTACTCAAGGATGAACATCCAGGGGGGGGGGGGGTATTGTAAAATATAGGAATTGACAAGTGTGAATTGTTCACCCTTGTCATTAGGACACCAAGCTATTCATCATCCTTGTAATGATCCTTGTAATCTAGTTAGAACAGGTGGCTCAATTTGTTATTGCCACCAAATTTGTAGACTCATCATTTAGGTGACTAATCATCAAAGCTCAAACACTATAAATAGGAGCTTGATGAAGCCTTGTAAATTCATTTAGAAACTCAAAAATTCAGAATTTCTCACATTAAAAAGAAGAATAATATCCTGACTTTTATCTTTATATCTATCTCATAAATTTAGTCTCCATCTTCTTCATTTTATAACATTACGGAGTATATTAGAGAAAAGTGGTGTTGCTTAAATGAAAGTGACACTATTTTGGGACTTTAGCAAAATTTAGGGTGTTAAAAAAAAATTAAAAAAATTAAAAAAATGCTTTTCAAGTTTTTGACTCAAAAAATTAAAATGAGTGCATTCATGTGAAATAAGTTTTTGACTTCTTTTCACTTTTTCTATTATAAAAATATCAATTATTTTATTAAACATTACTAATTTTTATTTTTTCGAAACATTTTTTCTGAAAAATGACTATCTTTTACTATGAAACACTTTCTTCAAAAACATTTGGCTAAAGGGTCACATAGGCGACTATACCGGTCGTGTAAGCTCAATTCAGTCATTGAATTAAAAAAGGTTCAATTCGCACCCCGAACCGACAAAAATGGTTCAAATTTCAATTTTTACGGGTAAACAACCGGTATTTTTTTAACCGTTTCTTTTTTTTTTTTCGATTTATTTCAATTTTGACACTTTTTAATAGTTTAAGTGTGCGAATTTGACCTTTTTTACCGGTTGACCTGTAAAAAATGAACTTTGAACCCTTTTTTCCGGTTCGGGGTGCGAATTGGACCTTTTTTAGGTCAGGAACTGAATCGAACTTACACGACCGGTACATGGACCTATTTGACCCTTTAGCTAAAACATTTAAAATAACTTTTAAAAAGTAAGAGCAACCCCAAACAAACCCCGAATAGGAAATGTTTCTCAGCAGCATGGTCAAAATTTTTAGGCTAAGGGGGGCAAATATGCCCTTGTACATGTCAAAAATTGTCAATTCGCCCCTTGAACAAAACAAAGTTCCAAGTAGCATTCTGAACTGGATAAAAAGTTTCAAATTTAATAAATTACAGGTAGCCTTTCTGTTAGCGTCACATCATCCGGTCATGTGTCAACTGTACATTTGAGGTGTCAACTTAAGTGGTTAAATAAGCGCCTGAACCCAATCGTATTGTTCAATTCACCTCATATATTAAAAAGTGTCGAAATTATAAAAAATAAAAAATAAAAATACTTCTTCCGTTCCTTTTTAATTGCAACGGTCAACATTTCACATTTGCCAACGCACAAGTTTGACCATTAATATCTTTCATTCCTTATTCCTTATTGGTAAAAAATTTAAAAAATTCATATTTTAAAATTTTAGAATGAAAAGAATTTAACAACATTTTTTAAAAATTTAATCTATAATACATTAATTAATAAAACATAATCAAAGTAAAATACGTGAAAAATGTAAAAAGTTCAATATTGCAATTAAAAGAGAAAGAAGGTAGTAGAAAATAGAGTTAATTACCTTTGTAGGACTAAAAGTACACGTGAGTGCACAAATAGGAGCAAAAAATGAAACTATGTTTCATAGGACCAAATACATCACAGTTGGACAAAAATACCCTTGTTTTAATTTTTTGAATTTTGAAAATGTAAAATAAAAAACATGTTGAACCCTACGGATTCAACTTCAAGCAGTAGCATTGCCGCCGCTAGATCCAAAGCCGCCGCCGCCGCCCCTCGCCAGCACCACCGGCGCCGCCATCTGCCGCCTTTCCAGCGCCGTTTACCGCCGCCGCCTGCCACCGTCTTCGACAGCGCCACCCTCGCCAATGCCACCGCCAGTGCGTCCGCTGCCACCGCCCACACCGGCGTCGCCCCGACCAACGTTGTCGTCCTTCACCGCCGCCGCCGCCGTCACTCATTCCGTTCGCCGTCACCACCGCTGCAACTCCAAGTACCACCACCACCTTCACAACAGCAATGCCATAAATCTGCCATTAAGTTGGCAGATTTGGCTTTTAAGTTTAATTTAAATCTGCCATTTGTATGAACATTAAATCTGCCAAAAAAGTTGGCAGATTTGTCTTGGAAGAATAACACAAAAAATGTCATAAAAATGGCAAACATATGAACTCAACAGGTAAATATTCGAAAAATAATTTTTTCAAAAGGAATAAATACTTCCATACAATCAAAAATCACAAATACGAAATTATTGACAAAAAAATTAAAAACCAATTTACACAAATCTATTCTGCCATAATCATTTGTCAGTATGCATATTTCTGCCATAAATATGGCAGAATCTTATGCCATCATCCAAAATTGCAGAAAATCGTGTTTTTTGAAAAGTAATAGATCTGAATCGGAAATACGAAACAGAGGTCCCAAAACCAGCCAAATGAAGGTCAAAACTCATAAAAACAGAAGAATATGAGGAAAATCTGAAAAATCAATGTTAAAACAAAGAAGAAGAAGAAGAAGAAGAGGAAGAAGACGAAGAAGAAGAAAAGGGGGAGGAGGAGAAATCTGACCGGAGATGGTGTGCAGTAGAGTCAACGATAGTGACGATGGCTATGGTTGGGGAGTTAACGATGGCGTGCGGCGTCAGTGGAATCGATCGATTCGATGCACAAGGAAGAAGATGACCAATCTGATGTCCAGGGGAGTGGAACTCCATGGATGAGATGCAGAGGGGAAGGAGAGACGACGCAATAGACCATCTGATGGGTTTGCTGAAATCGATCGTGATGCGGAGAGAATTCAAGTGTGAGAAATAGGTTGAGGGGCAAAAATGTAATGTTAATTTCTCTATGTTTCATAATAGGAGCAATATGGTCCTATTTTAGAACAAAAACATAGGAAGTCCTGTTTTTGAATTTCAGCCTAGTTTTACTCCTATTTAGAGTAATTACTATAGAAAATAACCATCAAAACACATTAACCCCGAATTGGAAAATTTAAAAATGAGCGGGAGGTCGAGTAAGAAGAGCGACTACTCAAACCCGTCTCGTCTATTTTTCCTTCCCCATTTTCTCACAACTCTTCGCCACCTTCCACTTACCTGAATCAGGTAGCATCTACAACTGTCCTCTCTCCAACTTCTCAGAGCACAAACGTAGATTTCGAACGAAAATGGCTTCAGAGTCTATGGACGACATCGAAACCAAAATCGCAGAAGCAGTGTTGGAAGTTCTCAAGTCCGCTGACATGGCTACGGCCACGGAGTACACGGTCCGAAAGTCCGCTTCTGAAAAGCTCGGAATTGACCTCTCCGACCCGGTTCGGATGCAGCTTGTTCGCTCCGTCGTGGAAACGTACCTCCTGGAACCAAAAGCTATAGAGATAGCCGTCGCGGAGAAAGCAAAAGAGTATGATGACTGCGGTGACCTTGTTCTCTGCCGAGTGAGTTATACCTAGCCTCGGTTTTCTTTGTTTGTTTTATCTGTTATTTTTCATGATTAGTTATTTGACGAATGCGATGCTATATACCTTAGACATCGTTTTCAGAACGTAATGTATGTATCTTATGAGAATTGAATGTAATCTATGAAGTTCAGATCAGAGCAGATTTCTAATCGATAATTCGCTAAACTTTGTGTAGTTGTCGGATAAGAGAAAAGTGACGCTCACTGAATACAAAGGGACGCCTCTGCTGTCAATAAGAGAATACTATACGAAAGATGGCAAAGAGCTCCCTTCCACTAAAGGTAACATACTCCAAATCGTTGTTTCATTGTCTTCTAATACGGAGTATTGATTAAATTGCTGATGATCACGTCAATTTCCTGAACATTCCTATCAATTGAAGTCAAAACATCGTGTTAAACTCAACTGTTTAGGCGTTATTTTCAATGTATTGAACATCTACTGCCCTAGTTTTTACTGGTTATGAGGTGCAAACATAGTAATTCCCGTTTGCATATCTTCTTCTACTGCATATGTGGAGGTTTTTGGCATTTATGAGGCTGGTTGGGTTGGGAACCATGGTTTTGCTTTGTTTTAAGAGATATTGGTATAATGCACTATACGGGGTCTGGGCAGGCAAGGAGAATTATAAGAACAACTGGGCTGGGATATTTAGAATTAAGAGATACATGGTATGTAGGATGTTGAATTGGTTGCAAGCAATTCCATGGTTATGCTTATTGTGCTGTTGATGTGAAGTTGTGAACAAACCATTTGACTATGTCTTTGTACTGTGCTTTTGTCTGCAGGAATAAGCTTGACAAAAGAACAATGGGCATCCTTCAAGCAGAGTGTCCCTGAAATTGAAGAAGCTATCAAGAAAATGGAGTCCAGGCTGAATTGAGATGGGGATTTTCAAAAACTTGCACACAGTAGATTGACAAATACCTTGATGCATCTGCTACCTTTTGCTCTCCAAACCGCTGGTAACATGGGTATTTTTGGCCGTTCTTGTGGTTGTTTGGCTTGTGGATAAGCAATTCATCTCTAACTCAGTGATACCTTCCTGTTCATTCAAGAAAATCAGATTTACCTTTCTAATGATGTTTCCATCTCACTCTTTTCTCAGAATCTCATACGTAGTATGAATGACAGAATGAGTATTTCACACTAACATGTCATGCCAATTTTGAGCTATATCCAATTTGTGTCATACGTAGTATAATTCAAATCCGTATCTTGGGAAAAGTCTTTTCAAGGTGGTGGTCACCTGTCGTACAAGACACCAACTATTTAAGCCTAGATATATATGCATTTTATGATGGACAATGTATGATTTCCTATAAGACGAAAATAAAAAAGAAAATCCTCAATAACTTGTTCATTTGACAATCAACATTGTTCTAAACTAATTTCTATGTTTTATATCTTACTTCAAATGTCATATAAATCCTCCACCAGCAAAATATACGTAGTATATTTTTTTTATATCTACATCCTTCTTATTCTAGTGTTTTCAACTATGCTATCGTTGGAGGTATAGCTCAGCAGGTCGATTGAGGGTGTCATAAAGGTTGAGTTTCGATTTCAATTTCTTTCAACTGCGATGAGATATTATTATGCAAATGCAATGATCGTCATTTAATAACTATCGGCATGTGATTAAAGTTCAATTTCTATCCTCCTCGGTGATGGGGGGATCTTTAGGGATGGGGTGTCTATCTTTTTTCTTTTAACTCATCATATATCAATTCATGCTACTTTGACATCAAACTTTTTTCAGAAGTAAGATTTGGATGTTATTGTTGTGAATCTTCTCCCAAGAAAAAGCCATGTAATCAAAAAAATCTTTAAGTTATTTTCCAATCTTCACACACCTCAAGGCCATTCTTATATTCTGTAGAGCCTGAATAATTTCACATGAAAAATTCAAATCAAGATGCTTATACAAACTCAAATCTTAATCAATTTTATATGTATAATTGAAAAAGGGTCATACTTTTTACTTTCACCTAAACAAATCACTAATGAAATACGAAAAAGTGAATAAATTCACTTGATATGCTAGATATCATGTAGTCCATATGCAATGATCATACAATATTTTTAAATTTGTGTAGTCGCGGCTCAAACTCAAAATAAAAGTAGTTCATATTATACACATGATAAAATGGAGGTTTTTCAAATATGTTACAAAAATGAAACTTATTTACAAAAATATGACTAATGACTATTACTATATTATAAAAAAAAACTCCGTAATTATTTAAGGATAAAATTAAACACAAATTAATATGAATAAAATCACTACTATAATCACTACAATTAAAAAGTCGAATTCATAAACAACATTTATTATCATTACAAGCTATGTTGCACGGATACGGATACGCCGATACGCGGATACGCGGATACGGGTACGGCGATACGGCACTTTCAAAAATTATAGGATACGGGTACGGGGGTATATTTATAAATAATAAAAATATAGGGTATAATTTGCAAATATATATAATTCAGGGGTTCATAAATAAAATAATAATAATAGTACAAAAAATTAACTATTATAATAAAGTTTCAAAGATTAGTCTAAAAAACTAAAGTATTGATATTTTGATTTAAATTCAAATAATTTTTTTTTGTTCTCTATTTGCATTTACATCCAAGTCTTGTTTCAATTAAATATCATCAAGCAATGAAATGTCAAATTATAGTATTCCATTATTTTTCATACTCCCGAAACCATCTTTATCAATGTTCCACATGTTGTGGTCGCTTGGTTGACTACTAAATTTTCGTCATGTCGTGTATAAAATGAGGGGTTATAGGTTCAGATACGCGTATCGGTTCACGGATACGGGTATCGGAAGTATCGGTATTTTTAAAATTAAGCCCGATACTTTTATTAAATTACGGATACGGACCCAATACGTACAGGACGGGTATCAGTGAGTATCGGATACGGATACGTATCAGATACGCGGATACGGCATCGAAGTGAAGTATCGGTGCAACATAGATTACAAGTATGTGATTATTTCATTTCACTAAAAGAACCCACACCCAAATCATAAAAAGTTGGCACTACACCGCTAGTCTACTACTTGTGAGAAGGGCTCGTCCAGAGGCCCTAAACTAAAAAAAAAGAGGCCCATGCGAACTGAAGGGCTGAAGCGGTAAATCAGTAATGAACGACCTCCGTTCTTCCATCCTCACCGCGAGTCAAACTGTCGAAGCAGACAAGTGAGACCTGCTACCACTCACGCCGGTCGGCGTTCGCCACATCGACGGAAAGCTCGGTGTCGACCTAGTAGGCTAGTATCCCCTGCAATTTCGCTTCGGTGACCGCAGTGCCCTACTCCGCCCCTTCCTGTTCGCTGGGTCGCTGGTCTTCCGATTTCAGGTGTGTAATTTACTGTTAGTTTTATTTTTGTTATATCTTATTTTAGTTCAGCTTTATGCCTTTATTTCTGCAATTTGAGGGTTGTTGTGGTTCTGAATTCAGAAAGATTGCTCCCTAGATTCCCGGAATTTACTTTTGAATTTTCTAATTCAGCTTTAGTTCGAGGAATCGTGATCTGTGAATTAATGTGAGTATTGTGACTTGTTAGCATTCAACTTTCAGGTTGTTGTGAATTGATTCTGAATTATGAATCTGGAATATCCCTAGATTGCTCCCTACATTGTTGTTGAATTAAACAAGTATGAATTGATTCTGAATTATGAATCTAAATTATGGGTTGCAATCTGATTTTTAAGTGTGAGGGTTCATAAAGCTGAAAAAACCACAATTTTACTCTTTAAGTGTTATTTTAGATTGTTTCCTGTGTATTGTTCTATTTTGTTGTTTCTCTTGTTTTAGTCAATGTACAGTAAATGTGAATATATGCTTCTGGTTTTCACATAGGGGGTACATAGGGGGTGTTTGGTAAGGAGCCTATCAGCCATTTTTTGGCTGATTTGACCATGTTTGGCCTTTTGACTAAATCAATCAGCTAATAAGTGTGTTTGGTGAAATGACATTTTCAATTGGCTTTTTGTCCGAAACAGCTGAAATGTCAAACGCCACTCATCCCAGCATTTAGCATTGGCATTTCCTTATTTTTCCTATACTGCCCATGCGAGTTCCGTAACTGCCTTCTTCTTCCAAAAAAATCTTCCGCCGAAGAGAAAAACACAGACAGCACTGAGACCAACACATACCCATTCTCCAATAGCCATCCATCCGATTGTTCCCCACATCAATTTTAGTTCAGCAAATTTGTTTACCTTTTATTCATATGCCTTAGTATGTTCTTGTCATGAATTAGACTTGACTTCATTATGTTAGCTTGTTAATCTACTTTTTTGTGTAAAAAAACTGATAAATTAATTAGTATTAATGGGACAAGTGACGGTAAACTTATTAGTATTATTAAGAGGATGATAATTTGTCAGTATTGCTCTTATGCAAGCATATTAATCAGAATTGTTTTTATCTCTATTGTCCAAATTTGCTAAGTATGTGTTGCATAATAACTTTTGTGTCATGTATAATAGAAGGTTTTCACAGTATTGCAATTGAAGAAAACATTGGATGATGTTTTCACTCTCCATCAGCTTTCCATGAGCATTTAATATTTGCTTATTGATTTTGATGTTTTTTTTGTTATATAGAAGACTATTCATTCTGTGGTATAACATGGATGCCACAATGACTCACTTCCAAGAAAAGTTGATTGAGCTAGAAATTGAAGGAGAGAATATTTTATTGGCACGACAAGAGGTGCTTGATTTTTTTACTACCCATAATAATGGAAACAGAAGTGAAATTTTTCTAACGTAGTTGCAGTTAGTTGAAAATGACAGGGAAAGAAACAGAAATAGGGAAGCATTGACGGCGTTAAGGAAGAGAGCCAAGACTTCAAAAAGCAGCATAGGTCTACCTTTTGAGTCGATTATGCGGGGTATTGAGTCAAGACCATTGGTGAAAGAGATTTGTTCAACTTGTGGCAATCATGATGTGAAGGAAAGCAACTGGCTTATGTTTCCAGGAACTGATGTGTTTGCTAGTATTCCATTTCATGCTGTCCATACGATTCTGGAGCAAGGTTTCTTCTTTTGACTATACTTTTTATGTCTCTTTCTTGATGGTATGATCTTTTTTGTGTTTGCATATCTGCACAATTTAAAAGGGATGTGTACGAATTGTTACCTTTTAATGATAGCTTGGTGTTAAATCTAAGTTATTCTCCGTAGGATCTTTCTGCAGAAAGTATAAAAGATGAAATGGTTGGAGTAACATCGACACTTTTTAACTTTTAATGCAGATCAAAATAAACTTGATTATGAAGCTAAGAAACTCCAAAGCTATGTGAAGGAGAAGTCCTTTTCTCTATCAGAAAAAGGAGTTCTTGCTGACAAGATCAGCCCTGGCGTTCTTAGATCTTTGGTGACCTTGTCTGACGATCCAAAGAAAGCTTCCCCAACTGAATGACTCTTCATTCGGACAACTCCAATTTGCTAACAACTGCTCATTTCACTCTTGGACACACCTTCCCCTGTTTTTTGGCGGTTATGACTATTAAATCCTTCAAATTAGTACTCTGGAAACTAGTATAACATCTGCAACATGGCTGGACAGTATTGTAATATATGGTTGCACAGTTTGTATCTACGCAATTTGAGGCATTTTAAGTGTTAAATTGTTAATTATCATCATCGCCCTCGTCCTCTTTCTTATTCTTGTTTTGTTATTACCACTATTACTCCGTACTATTTTGCACAGGGTGATCTCAATATGCCAGTGCTCTTAAAAGTTAAAACATTGATCAATACATTAAATTGTGCGACATTTCTTGGTAAAGGCCTATGTAGGGGTGGGCACGTCCTGGTCTTGGATTGGCCGGCCTTGAAAAGAATTTGGGAGGCCGAGAACCGGGATCTATATTCCGGTCCCTACTTTTTTCAGCTTTTAAGTTTACTCTCATCCCTTTTAAAATAGGGCATTTTTCACAAATAAGCTTAACACTGAAAATAATATCACTTTTTTCATTTTGGAATTCTCTTTTCAAAAATAGACTAGACGGAGTTTTCTTTTCATAAATAGATCAGCACTGTTTAAAACCCTCAGCGACGGAAATGTCTAGCCGTTGCTTATATAGCTGTGGGGCTGGCCGGCTGGGTTACGCGCAGATCTATTTCCCACCGTTATTAGTTAATACTCGAATAAATTCATACTCTGTACGAACTTAAGGTGTAACGTAATTTGGTTTTTCTGAGTGGACTTAATTTTTTTTTGTTTTTAGGAAAAAAGTGTAAAAAGTTTATCAAAAAACAAACAAATGAAATTATTAAGAGAAAAACTAATTTTGTGTAAAAAAAATACTGAAGGTCAAAAAATTAAAATGCCAAAAAATGCATAATCAAAACGAAATTTAAAATCTTGCAAGTTAAATTAAATAAAACTAATTTTAAACAATATATCATAAAATCTTAAAAATGTATATATACTTAAAAAATAAAGCTTGAAAATAACAAAAATATAAAGACTTTACTTAAAAATCCGGAAAAATGGAAAAAAAATACAGAGTATGATTTTTGTAGGTAAATTTTATATAGTTAATATAATCGATATTAAAAAAATATAAAAGTGTAATAATAAAAAATTAAAACTTCAATAAAAATTAAAAATATAAATATAAAAAGTAAAAAAAGGTGTAGAAAAATTAAAAAAAAAAAACAAGTCTCTAAAAAGAAAATCACAATACTTTCAAATTAGTTAAAAATTTGACAAAATTTTTGAAGTACAAATTTAACTTTCATGTAATTTAATGTTTTTAAAATATATTTAAAAGATAATTATTTTGAGTATCACTATATTGTTTTTATATGTTGTACAATGTTGCTTTGTGTTGCTTTTTATTTTATTTTACATATAACTTGTAATATGTTATTCTTTATTTGTTGATTATTTACATTTCATTTACTTTTTTATTATGATTTCTATATATTTTTTATCATTTGGAATAGAAAAGCAACACAGATGGTATTTAACTACTAAAGCTAAGAAGTGGTTGCTTTTTTTTGGAACGAGAAGTGGTTGATTATTTTAAAAAACTTGAAAAAATGAAAAAATAAACTACGTACAAAAAAATTTCAAAAAGTAGAATAAAAATTATGCATTGATAAAAAGTAATAAAAACATAATAAATTATAAATAGTAAAATCTAGTAAATAATTGAGAATTTTGTTTAATAATTATAATTTTTTTAACAATTATAAAAATGTAAAATATGAAAAGTAAAATGATATACAACAAAAAGCAACAAGATAAAACAAAAAGAAACAAAGTAAAACAGCAACGCGATGCAACAAAATGAAACAGGATGTTGCTTCATACTTTCTAAATAGATAAAAGAAATATCATTTTATTGGTGCTTTTTGTTGCATATGTTTTCTTTTTGTTTCTTTTTGTTGATCACTTTGATTTTTTTGTTTTTTATTGTTTCTTCATTTTTTATTGCTGATATTCAATTTAAAATATACCATTTTAGAGTTTTTAAATATATCTATATATTGGTTTTTATTCCAAAGAAGTAGCAAAGATATATAGAAACCTAAACAAACAACAAAATTTAAAATAAAAAACAAACAACAATAACCCACACGATGCACAACACAATGCAACAATAAATAATATGATGCAACAATAAGAAACATGTTTCAACAATAAGAAACATATACGATGCAACAAAAAGAAACAAAACAAAACAGAAAGTTATCCCATAAATTAATAATTCAATCTTTTATTTCATTTTATTACATTTACCTATTATATATTTCGACTTTGTTCTTATTATTTCTTCTTCTTTTTATGCATCTTAACATATAGTTATTCAGATTTGACACTTTTGGCTTCGTTGTCCTTGTTTGATCCTCTTAGTCTTGTAATCATTGTAGTCATGCATGTGCTTTCTATCTTTTATACACCTGCAATGAGCTTCTGTATAATCAGACTTAAATTGAAAGAAATATCTCCAAGGCATCCAGGTTATGTATCTTCATTGCTTAACTTATACATGTGTTTAGACATTATCAATTAACTCTATATTTGATAGAGTATATTTGCTGTTTCTCCAAACATATGATGAAGCAAATGTCCAATGAATGCATATTTCAAAAAAGCAATTCCAACAAACGATTTCAAGTCTTCTTCCCTGTGACTTATCTTTCTCTAACAACCTTGACAATGCTTCTATGCCAGGGGTAATGAGAATCAAATCACCATCAATCTCTTTGGTGTTCCTATAAGATGTTCAACTACTTTAGTTGTTATCAAATGCAATCTAATTCTAGTACACGTTGATCATCCACTTACTGTCATATACAGGAGTTATCCAAAGAGATGGAAAATAGATGTACAGAATATTACTATACTCATCTATATACTTCTTAGTGTGGATAAGTGGATTTATCAACCACTTTTGCTATCCAGTTTCAAATCAGCCGTGAGTGCCTATGTATGATATAAAACATTAACAATCTAATTTCATGTATAATGTAGGAGTACAATAGAATTATTTTCCCTTTCACAAAACTTTAGATGTAGCCTATAATATAGTTAAAAAAATGTTCATGTTATAATGTACGTTAACAAAAGAAACCTGCACATCTCCAAAATACCAAGCCATAAACGGCGGGCGCAACAATCATAACCTCACGTAATGCTGCCATTTCAGCATACTCCACACAAGATTGACACCTGACACTTGAACCTTGAAGGAAAACTGGCCAAAACAGTAGCTAGGGACAGCAAACCTCTAAATTTTTGCAGGTCTTACCAAACAAAATACCCAATATGATGTGCTCAAAACCAACGAAACATAGACTATTCAATGAATAATAGAAGAATGGTGAAGAAAATTGGAAGGTTAACTCAGTCGATCTAGTAGTTGAGTTATATTCGATTCTCCTAACCCTCATAAGGATCAACAATACAACAATATTCATTGGATTTTATCTCCGAAGTACCAAAAATATTAAATTTGACGAAGGTAAACTTAGATCGATTCGATAATGAAGCTCGATTCAATTCAGTAGACAAGTCGTAAGAAACTGATCTGAATACCTCTAATTTGAGAAGCATTTAACCAATAGAGGCTTACGTCTTTGCACCAGATCGATCGCTTGGCCGACTGGTGATGCTGGGACAAGGATTCCGACACTGCTCCATGAAAGATGTCCAATCCTGACCATGGGACCCCCTTCCTTGAGAAGAAAGTTGAAACTCATGGTCTGATCTCTCCATCGGCTCTCCCAAAATTTCTCACCGACGGGAATCGCCCCTGTGCCTCTCTCCCATGGTCGAGATAGAGAGTTCGGAAGAGGTTGGCGATACCGGCTAAAAGTGAAATAAGATAACAAAATTGATAACTTAAAAGTTTAAAAATGAAAAGAGAAAAAAGTTGGGCTATAAATGATATAGGGCATGGAAAAATGAACTGTTCGGGTAATTAGCACTTTAAAATACTTCCCATGTTCAAATGCAAAAGAATGGGACCAAATATTTTTTTTGAAAGAAAAACACCTATTTATTAATAATAAAAAATGATTAATACAAAAGCAATTTAGATAGCCCAATGGAGCTACAATGAGATGGGACATAGAATTGAAAAGTTCCCAAGGAACATAACAATTCGGTAACTCTGCAAAGATGCATTCTTCGATCAACCTATAAGCTTCTGCAGTTTTGCTACTTAACGAATAATCAGGACTAGAGAAGTACTAAAACTACTATGTGAGAAACAAACATATAAATCAGTTTTACGATGCGGTGATAAGGAAATAATTGAAAATATGATTTGTCCAGCAACAATAAAGAAACAACTAGAATCCTCAGTATGACCAACTACGGGGAATAAATTGCAAATATCATTTGTTTGATAAGTCATCCAAAAGAAGATCAACCCGCGCACAATCTTTCTCTCATAGCATGACGGTGGTTCAAGAGGAGGATGAATAATTCAGGTCTTGGAGTAGTCGATGTCTGACGTTACCTTCCCAAAAGAATCACGTAGGACAAACATTGCCGTCCACCACCAATAAAATTTCAACGCACGATCGGTCTCACCGACGAGGAATATACAAGCCCTATACATCGTTAGGAAGAGGGGAAGAGAGGGGAGACGGCTAGGATTTTTACCCTTCGCCACTCCCCGAGTCGAGAACCGTTTAAATGAGACCAAATATTAAACCCTTCATCCTACACCGTGACCCCCAATCTTTTTGGGTGATCAACTATCACCTTCTAAACACACTCTAGAAATGAGATCACATTCATGGGCGTAGACAGGGGGTGGCCATCTCTGGCTATGGTCCAGCCCAAATTTTAAAAATGTCTAAATTTTTAAGGTAAAAAATTCAGTGTAATTTTTTTTCCAAAAATATTCTTTGTACCGGCCCAGTCCGGCCCAGTGTCCTGGCTCCGCCCCTGATCACATTGCATATTTGCATGTTTTCAAAGATGGGAGAAGGGTGCAAATAAATACTACTCCGTAGTAACACATACTAGGTAATAAACAATATAGGAGCGCACAATTGGGTTTGCTGTTAATAGTAGAAGGAATTTGAGGGGAAAAAAATAATCTGAAGCACTGCTGCAAGTACAATCAAAGAATTTATGGATTCTCTAAGTAAAACCAATTTGAAGTTGCAAGATGCAAAAAATGCTTAGATTTATTTCTTCAAAATAAAAATAAAAGAGTCAAAAATAAGAAAGTTGATTTAATTGTCTCATCAGAATTGAGAAATATATAACAAATCACCTTACATCGTCACTTTATTTCTGCACTTATATCCATTGAAATATCCTAAGTGTGGACATTTCTTTAAAAAATTGTGGACTAAATTAAACCTTTGGACCTTTCACTAATATGGCAATTCTACAATTTATCTTCCATTGCTGAGAACTACATATCAAACTTGACTTGCACGTAGAATAATACAGTAAAAATGTGTGGTTGATATTTGTGCATATGAGAGAGAAATAATTGTAACCACATATATGTTACTTTAACGTTGTATTTCGGTAGGGTGAACTTAAGTAAACATAGTGTAACAAAGTAAACCTAAATCTTAATAAACTAGATAAACCTAATTAAACTAGGTGCATATGTAAAATGTCGTTTGGAAACAAATTAGATGAATCTAGGTTAATGTAATAAATTGTTATTTGGGTGAGAGTGTTCTAATTCATTATGGCATTTTTACCCTTCATGCAAGATATGTTAAAGCAACATATTTATAGTGTTCCAGATTTCTAAATACGGAGTATAAATGTAATCCCAAGTGATAACATTAAAGCAAGATATTGTTCCGGATTTTGAAGTTGAAATAGCGTAACAGTGACAAAACTTATCTGAAATAAGAAAAAGGGATAAGGGTCAAATAGGGCCTCGAACTCGAAAAAAAATGTCAAATAAGGTCATATTTAGGATGCTCTGTCCGGCCGACGCCATTTGGGGTGGTTCCCGATGGAATTTTTTGATGAAATTTTTTGAGCATCTTCCTCATTAAGTCTAGTTTACTCATACCAAATTTCACCTAAAAATGCAACCGGGAAGGTAGTCAAATGATTTTCCGAAATGTACGGGGTTGTTTAACTTCACAATTATCTTCAAAAAATCATTTGACTACCTTCCCGGTTGAATTTTTAGCTGAAATTTGGTATGAGTAAACTAGACTTAATGAGGAAGATGCTCAAAAAATTTCATCAAAAAATTCCATCGGGAACCACCCCAAATGGCGTCGGCCGGACAGAGCATCCTAAATATGACCTTATTTGACATTTTTTTTCGAGTTCGAGGCCCTATCTGACCCTTATCCCTAAGAAAAAAGATATTATAATTGTTTTTATACGTATCTTTGCAAATGTAAGGTAAATTCTTTCTCTGTTCTTTAATTTGAAAAAAGATTTTTACACGATTCACACACTTTATTTTGACTCCACTTTTCTAATAATCTATATAATAATTAAAATATTATTGTAAGGACCGTTTATTTCCGTCTCCGGCTCAGGTCTTTCAACACACTCTCACACACCACACTAAGAGGAGGCTATAGCACACAACTCTCTACTCTCCACTAAGGACCTCTCTACACTCTCACACAAAGGAAAGGAAGAAGAAGGGAGCACTGCTCTCTCTGGATTATTTTCTCACGCAGGCTACTCACAGAAGAGGGAGCCAAGGCTCCTAAATAATAGGCAAAGGCCAACTGGAAGTCACGGGTGAGTGCTAAGACAAAAGACACTCACGAGAAGCAAGGACATATAATGCAGCGGCCAACAACAAGGGAGGGGCCAGCCAAGTGGGTAAGTCAACCCTCAAAATAGATATATATTTGATCAGGATATATACCACAGTAAAGATATCCCAGAGAGAGTGAAATAGAGTGTGCAAGCCTCAACAAATAAAGTGGAAGGGAGGCCTTGGCAGGACCAATACCTCCAACATTCTCCACCTTATTGGTCCTAGGTGGTGTAGAGTAACAAAACAAAGTTGTGACAAGACTCATCATCGCCGGGTCACCCGGAATATCAACAGACACAACGGGCAAACACTTTATTAGGCAACCCACAGTTATCCACAGTCAAAATTTAACACGCGTTTACAGGACAAGTGCTTCTCAGCGGAAAGACACTTGGTACCCATATCCGCGGGGTTAAACTCGGACGGGATCTTGCACAGCTTGACTCCACCTGCATCAACAATATCACGTATGAAATGGAACCTAACATCAATATGCTTAGTTCTATCATGAAATACAGGATTTTTGCAAAGTTGGATAGCCGATTGGCTATCCGAGAAAATGGTAACTCCCTTTTTGAGAAACCCAATTTCGGAGACAAGGCGTTTGAGCCAGATGGCTTCCTTAAACGCTTCTGTGGCTGCAACATACTCGGACTCAGTGGTAGAAAGGGCCACAATAGGCTGTAGTTGAGACTTCCAACTAATGCAACAGCCACACAAAGTAAAAACATAAGAAGTGGTCGACTTCCTGTTATCTCTATCATTTGCATAGTTAGAATCAACATAACCAATCAATTCAATACCACTAGCACATTTAGAGAAAATTAATCCATGCTTCACAGTAGAAATCAGATATCTAAGCAACCACTTAAGAGCATTCCAATGGGGCAAACCAGGGTTGGACATATATCTACTCAAGCAACTAACCGCATATGCAATATCAGGTCTAGTGCTAACCATAAGATACATCACCGACCCTATTGCACTGGAATAAGGCACAGATTTCATTTTCTCAATTTCAGGAGCAGTCTTGGGAGACTGGTCCTTACTTAACACAAAGTGAGATGCCATAGGGACATTAACAGGAGAAGCAGACAACATATTAAATTTACTCAAAACTTTTTCTATGTAAGAAATCTGATTCAAAGTAAGAGTACGCTTACTCCTATCCCTAACAATGTTTATGCCTAGGATCCTCTTGGCATCACCTAGGTCTTTCATGGCAAAATTCGCACAAAGACATTTCTGCACATCTTTAATAGCATTCAGAGAAGGACTAATTATCAGCATGTCATCCACATAGAGTAACAAAAATACAGGCACAGAAGAAGTATTTTTGAAATACAGGCAATGATCACAAACAGATTTCTGGAACTTCAAAGATATCATGCATTTATCAAATTTGATGTTCCACTGCCTAGGGGATTGCTTCAGGCCATACAATGCCTTCCTAAGCAAACAGACATGCTCACTTCTCTTGGGATCCACAAAGCCCTCAGGCTGGGTCATATAAATTGTTTTATCCAATTCACCATGCAAAAAAGCAGTAGTTACATCCATCTGTTTCATTTCCCAGTCATGGTGAGCAACTAAAGCAAGCATCATACGAATAGTGGTGAATTTAACAACAGGAGCAAAGATTTCTGCATAATCTACCCCCTCTTTTTGAGTAAACCCCTTCGCAACCAACCTAGCCTTAAACCTAACATTACTAGGTTCTTCCTTAACCTTAAACAACCACTTACACTCAACTACCGAACAGTTGGGAGGTCTAGGTACAAGGGTCCAAGTCTGGTTCACTCTCAAAGAGTCCATCTCACTTTTCATGGCACTAATCCATCTCTGAGACTCTTTGGAACCTAAGGCTTCACGGTAGGTCTTGGGTTCATTCAGCTCTAGGGATTCAAACACAGAAAATGCGAACATAGAAGTATCATGCACAATGAAAGCATAATCAGGCATACTATCAGCAGTTCTCCTGATAGCCCTTCTACTCCTATCTCTAGCAAGTTGATAATCATGCAAATTATCACTACTAGGCTCCACATGCAACTCATGCAAATTATTGTTATCATGAAACTCAGATTCAGCACCCATATCATGCAAATCATGCTCAGTATCATGCAAATGCTCCACCTCACTCGAGGTGGTGGGACTATCATGCTCAGAGGAATCAAAATCATGCATAACAATATCATCAGAAATAACAGGATCAACAGATAAAGGACCAGCAGCAACAGGGACAGACTCCACCTCACTAGGAGTACTATCAGACCTAGACTCAGGATTAGAAGCAGACTCGGTCAAGCAAGGAAAATCAGTTTCATTAAACACCACATTTCTGCTAAGGACCACTTTAAAGCCTACCTGGTTCCTATCCCATAACCTGTAACCCTTTACCCCCTCTGGATAACCTAGGAAGACACATTTCTTAGACCTAGGATCCAACTTGTCACCCTGTTGGTGTGCATACGCTGCACAACCAAACACCCGAAGGTTAGACAGATCAAGAGGCTTACCGGTAAAGACGGCTTCAGGACACTTACCACCAAGAGGGACAGACGGGGACCTATTAACCAAATAGGCAGCAGTAGTAACTGCTTCACCCCAGAATTTCTTAGACAAACCAGAGGTAGCTAACATGCTTCTAACCTTATCCAATAGAGACCTATTCATTCTCTCTGCTATCCCATTCTGTTGGGGAGTATAAGGCACAGTTTTGTGCCTTTTTATCCCACAATCCACACACAGCTTATCCATCTCCTTATTACAGAACTCTAACCCGTTATCAATCCTAAGGGTTTTAACCTTCCTGCCAGTTTGGTTTTCAACTAGGGTTTTCCACTCCCTAAACCTCACAAACACATCAGACTTGTGTTCTAAAAGGCAAACCCACACCTTCCTAGAAAAGTCATCAATAATAGAAAGGAAATATTTCCTACCTCCGTGGGTAGGAACACTGGCAGGACCCCAAACATCGGCATGAACATATTCAAGCACAGACGAACACTTAGACAGATTAGGGTAAGAGGAAGGAGGAAAACTGACTCTATGCTGCTTGCCTAACACACATGATTCACAGAAAGGCACAGAAGTCACAGAGTCCTTACCAAAATAACCAGCCCTACGCATGACATCTAAACCCTTATTGCTCATATGTCCTAGCCTATTATGCCACAAAGAGGTCTTATCAGAACATACAACATTCACAGATTCAGCAAAAGGTTTAGCATGACACACATACAGGTTATTCACCTTCTCAGCTTTAAACAAAACAAGCGAGTTCTTCAGGATTTTCATACAACCATTCCCCCATTTTCCCTGTAACCCACTACTCTCCAAAGCAGCAACAGATAACAAGTTATGACACAAATCAGGGACATGCCTCACATTCTTAATGGTAAACACAGAGCCACAAGAAAACTTCAGACATATATCACCAACACCAAGCACATTGCATCTCTTATTATCAGCTAAGGAAACATAGCCACTATCACATTTATCATAAGTAGAAAACAAATCTCTAAAGGGGGACATGTGATAGGTACAACCAGAGTCAATCAACCATTCATGCTCAGACAGGGAATTTCTCACAGAATTAACATGGTCACAAACCATCAAGATATCACCAAGGTCACATTTATCAACAGCTACACTAGCATGCTCGGTCTTCTTAGGGTGGGGGCAATCCTTAATGAAATGGCCAGTGTTACCACAATTGTAACACACTCTCTTCCTAGATTTACTCCTCTTCCTCCCAGGCTGACTAGTGTTCTTACCCTGACTATTTTGCTTAGAGTTCTTAGACCTACCCTTAGATCTACCCCTAACAAACATAGCCTCACCGGAGTCCCTGGACTGACTAGCACTACCCCTAGCATGCTTCAGGTCTAATTCCTTACTCCTTAACCCATTCACAACAATGTCTAATGAAATCTCATCCCTACCGTACTTAATAGCGGACTTAACATCATTATAAGAGTCGGGAATGGCATTAAGTAATACTATGGGAGTGTAATCATCTATGTGTTTATCACCTGCCTGTTTGATATTCTGTATCAGTTTATTAAACACATCCAGGTTCTCATCTATATCCTTAGTCAGGTCAAGCCTAAACCTAAAGAATTTCTCTAGTAAGAACAACTTCCCAGGCAAAGAGGTATCAGTATAGAGACTATCCAATTTCTCCCACAACTCCTTAGCGGACTCAAGAATACCCACTTTCCTAAGCACAGAATCAGACAGATTCAAGTAAATAGTAGAACAAGCAGTTTCGTTCATTTCAATTTGCTTAGCCTTATCTTCTGATTCAAGGAAAATACCAGTGACAGCTCTGAAAACTTTTTGCTGTATTAAAACACACTTTATTTTCTGTTTCCAAATATCAAAATCCGTTTTTCCATTAAATGGAAGCATACCATACTGATTTGCAGCCATGGTATCAACCACACAGGAACACAAAGCTAAACAGACAGAATTGACAGAAAATAATCCAACCCGGGTTATAAAGTATTCACTTTAATAACCCCGGGCAGCATGCAACACATAGCAAAAAATGGACATTTGGCAATTAAACAATTCTGGGCAGAAAATTAAATTTAATTAATTCTACCCCTACCACCCAATAAACCACCCCAACGCATAACAATTAAAATTAAATAACACAAAGCAATTTAATTAATGAACTAAAACAGTCTATCACAAAGGAGAAAGTTTAGTACGTACCTGGGGGGTTGGCGGCCGGGATTAAATCAACCGGAGGCCCGCGGGGAGGGGGAATAAATTAAATTAAAACCGAAATATAACAAATAGGGAGTTTACAGAAAACTTACCTTCGCGAAACCCTAGGAGAGCGTTTCGACCTTACCTACCCAATTTTTAAAAAATTGGGATTTTTCTGGAGGGGTTGACTGTCGTTGACCGGCGTTGACCACCGTTGACCGGCGTTGACCGGTTGACCCAGTCCAGCAGTCCAAGTCCAGCTGCTTCAGCCCGGCAGCATTTCAGTAGCACTCCAGCCCAGAAATCCAGGAGCCCAATACAGCAGCTCAGCAGCTACAGTACACCAACAAATGCTAGCCCAAAAGAATAAGGCCCACAAGTCCAAGAACCCAAATAGACTGCTCCAGCAGTCCAAGTCCTTCGTCCTTCGCTGAATCGAGAAAGACTCAGCGCCTTCTCCTTCAGCGCGATGAACACAGTACACGTGTTCCTCTGCTTTCTACGACCAGCGGGGATCGAAGCAAGGCGAGCACCAAGGCGACCGGCGACAAATCTCCGGCGAACTTCCCTGCGACGAGCGACGGTTCCAGCGAGAAACGACCACCGGCGGGAGCCCAGACGGCGGCGGCGAGCACTGGACGGCTAGCTATCTCCGGCCGCCGAGTTTTGTTTCCAGCTGTGGCAGCGGAGATTCTGGTCTGTGACCTCCAGAATCGAAGATAGGCAGAGAACGACGAACGACCAGGCCTCAGGGAACACCAGCGAGGTCCAATCGATCAAGTATGGCGGATGGCGGCGGCGGACGGCGGCGGCAGACGGCGGTTCTGTCTCTGATACCACTGTAAGGACCGTTTATTTCCGTCTCCGGCTCAGGTCTTTCAACACACTCTCACACACCACACTAAGAGGAGGCTATAGCACACAACTCTCTACTCTCCACTAAGGACCTCTCTACACTCTCACACAAAGGAAAGGAAGAAGAAGGGAGCACTGCTCTCTCTGGATTATTTTCTCACGCAGGCTACTCACAGAAGAGGGAGCCAAGGCTCCTAAATAATAGGCAAAGGCCAACTGGAAGTCACGGGTGAGTGCTAAGACAAAAGACACTCACGAGAAGCAAGGACATATAATGCAGCGGCCAACAACAAGGGAGGGGCCAGCCAAGTGGGTAAGTCAACCCTCAAAATAGATATATATTTGATCAGGATATATACCACAGTAAAGATATCCCAGAGAGAGTGAAATAGAGTGTGCAAGCCTCAACAAATAAAGTGGAAGGGAGGCCTTGGCAGGACCAATACCTCCAACAATTATGTATAGAGTAATATTAAATTTCTATTATGGCTCGTTTTGTAGTTTGTTCATTAAATCTTTGCACGCGAAGTGATTGTATGCAAAGTATAGAGAATCAATCATTTTGCATGTAAACTATATTACATTGTTTGGCTAGATGTGTAATTTATTTTTAAATTGCACGCAAAGTCGTTGTAGTGCTCTTCGTAAAAGACATGCAAAGTATTTTACCACCCTCCCCCCACGTAAAATACTTTATGTGGTACAGTGCGAAATGTTTTAAAATAGTGTCCTACAGTTTATATTAAATAATCAAATCAAACAGTGTAAACATTTTACGTCCTTACACTTCGCATGCAAAGTAATTATTTTACATCTTACCAAATGGCCCGTTAATGTAAATTTCCAAACTATTAACTTTTTTAATGTTCACTGATACGTAATTAAATATAATTACAGTCAAAGTTGCGTGCTGGCAAACGTAAAAGTCAAACTGTTGCAAATTTTAAACTGATAGTACAAGATATCAATAGTGTCCTACATTCCAACTGTTGCAAATTTTAAACTGATAGTACAAGATATCAATAGTGTCCTACATTCCAATTTTGGCTAGATATATGTAGAAAGAAAGGAGATACCTAAGTTGGAAGTGCAAGAACAATGAATTGCGAAGCAGGATGGTAGATCCGAAGGGAAGCTTGTGGGAATTAAAAGCAACGGATCTTGAATTTGTAGAAGTATTCGTTCGGTACCGAAAATTAACCGGTTATGTCATAAAGATCTTATTTATAATAATAAATATTAAAAAATGTTGATTTGACAAATAAAAAATTTGTGAAAATTAAAGCAGAGACTATAACCGAGAAGAAGAGGAAGAAGAATATTATAGGAGAGGGGGGGGGGGAGCAAAGGAGTAGAAGGGGAGATGATTGATGGTGGCGGGAGATGAACGTGTAAATAAAGAGGATATGAAAAACCTGGTCTAGTGTTGCTTTAAAGTTGGCAAATGATTGATGGTGGCGGGAGATGAACGTGTAAATAAAGAGGATATGAGATAGAAAGAATATGTGAATAAGGAGAGATGATTGAAATGTGAGGAGACTTATTATTGAAATGAATGAGATTTTTTATATACACAAACATACCTCCAAAACTCCCAATTTAAAAGTTTTCAATTTTAGAGTTTCACATGTTTTGAGGAGATATATGAAGTGAACACACGTTTATTGACAACCTAGATTACTATCCTAGAAATATAAATAAATAAGTTTGATTTTTTTATATCGTAAAACAGACGGCTTTATATTAAAATCGAGAACGCATACAAGACAATCTTCAGACAGATTTTACAGATCCAATCGTGAACCCTAGGAGTAGACTTAGAATCAGTCACTTCATATAAAGCAACCTGACTCGCTAAACCTGAAACGGGCAAATTTAAGCCTAAAACGAACGAATCTGAAACTCTGCCTATCATAAGAACTCCGAAAATCCGAACATCCAAATCAAATATACTCGGACTAAAACTAAAACTAGTACTACTAAAGAGAAAATAATGTTGAATTAAAATGTTTCCACAAAACTCTTCCTGGTATGGATAGTTCTGGAGGAGGAAGAGCTAGTGCAGTATGGATGAATACAAACTCAACCACTGTCGGAGCGCCTGACCAATGCTTCACGATCCAGCACCGATACAAGATTCCAGCCGCAATCCGTTCATCTGCCAACGTTATCTCCTCCGACATAGTTACAATTTCAAGCGTTAGAGCACTTAAAATCAGAATAATCTGCCGCTCCAGCCCCATATTGATTTGGGTGACGGAAAATTTCAACCCCTACAAAGAGGGGGATGGCCGTTAGATTTTTAAAGAGTTTGAAGTGACGGAAAATAAGTTTGATTAAAAATTCTTCCCAAAAAAAAGTTTGATTAAAAATTACATCTACAGTAACCTAGTTTAACCCAAACAAACACAAAAAATTGTGGGACTAATAACAAAAGGAAAGTTGTCGTGTTTTATGGTCTTGCAGCCACCAGACTATGCTCTGCTTGACAAAAGCTTATGATCAACTATGCGAACAACATTTGCACTGAACATGCTTCCATCTGCGATGAGTGCGATCTTCATCTTTTATCATCTCCTATCCCCGGCGATCTTAGCTGCTGAGAGTCCTCAATTCTCCATCGACGGGACAGTATTAGAGTTGGACGAATCCAACTTCGACGCAGCCATATCGACATTCGATCATGTCTTTGTTGATTTCTACGCCCCTTGGTGTGGCCACTGCAAGCGTCTTGCTCCAGAGGTTTTCATTTTCTTTCCGCTTTCTATTGAACTATACTGCTTTAGTTTCGTGCCCTGTGTCATCATGCATTGACGAGATAAACATGCCATTCTGAAATTAAATAAAATCGGATTCTTTTTCTCTATTTATGCCGGAAATTTGAAGTGATGTCACAAGACTTGTTAGATTTGAAGTTAAAATGATTAACTTGAACTGAGAAATATGTATAAGTATTGTGAATAAGACCTAATTTGCATCTGAATCACGATAGCTTACTTTAGAGTTGGGAATGCTTTTTAGTCTATTTATCATTCTTTGTTGATGTTGCTTCGAGCATTGGTTCAACCAGTGGTAAATTTTGAATAACACTGACATGCATAGGTGTTTATTTGCAGCTGGATAAAGCTGCTCCTGCTCTGGCTGAATTGAAGCAGCCTATAGTGATAGCTAAAGTAAATGCAGACAAATACAGAAGCCTTGCTTCTAAATATGACATCGAGTATGTTTGCTATATATCCTCTCCCATCAGAACAAATGAGTGCTAATTGGATTGATGCTTGTGGTCTCCATTTTCCAAAATATCACTATTAACTTTGACCAGATCAATATTTCTTTCTATGGAAACTGAGATCTGCTCCAAGAATAGATAAATTCAATTAGGAATGTTTCAAGTTAATGATTAAATGTTGAATTGCTAGAATTAAAGATGCACAAAAGGGAATGCTGATAGTATTTCTTTTCTTTGGTTATAATGCAGTGGATATCCCACACTAAAGATGTTCTTGCATGGAGTTCCTACTGACTATTATGGACCACGGGAATCAGATTTACTTGTTAGGTTTTTGATGAAATATGCTGCAACTGATGTGACTGTGCTTGACTCTGATTCTGCCATTAGTGACTTTATAGAAAAAGCTGGCTCTTTTTTCCCTATATTCATAGGCTTTGGCTTGAATCGATCCGTGGTATTAGATTTGGCTGTCCAGTATAAGAAGAAAGCGTGGTTTTCTGTTGCAAATGATTTTTCTGATGGAACCATGGCTATGTATGATTTTGATAAGGTTCCTGCTTTGCTAGCTCTTCATCCAAGCTACAATGAACAGAACATTTTCTATGGCCCATTTGAAGGTTAGCTTATTGTCTTTTATTTGTGTGTTCACTGTTATCTTCCACATTTGATGAGCATATAAATCTTTTGTTGCTTTTTCATTCCATTGTATACAACTTCATTCATACTAAAAACTTGAACATATCACAACTGTGCACATCTTTTTATTTTCTCATCCCCGTCCCTTTTATGATGTGTAGTTGAATCATTTAGCCAGTTGATTTAATAAATATTGATTGGACTTCCTAGTTACCATTGTAGTTTGTGAGTAAAGAAATTACTTTATGGGATGGCTAATATCCAGTAAAAATCTTAACTCCAATGGTTGGACTTTCTAAATATATTTCCTACACTCCTAGTTGATTTTTATGTAAGCGAGCTGTTGCTTTTTAGGAAATCACATTTCATGCAAAATTAAGGTTCCTGACACTCTATTTGAAGAACCTGGTGTTATATCAGCTAAATGTTTTAAAATTTGAAAAGAGATACTAATTTGATGCTCATATTAAAGTTATCATGCCAAAAAGTAAAAAAAAAAATTAAATATTGGTACCAAATTGAAAAAAGAGGCAACCTTTTGGCACCATTTCGGATAAAACCCTTAGACACGGATATGAGATTCCATTTATGCTGTCATAAATTACAGGAATTATGGCCTTTTATAACTTCATTTTGTAGTCCTATGGTGCTTCGATGATGAGTGCTGATTGTGGTCTTCAATTTTCTATGCAAGCCACAATGGAAATTGTGAAGTTTGAAATGAAAGACTTTCTGTTTCTTAATTTGGACATGATGAGAGCTGCACTTTGTTAATCCTTTGTGTTTTGTACTACAGAGAAATTCCTCGAGGATTTCATCAAACAGAGTTTGCTGCCTTTGGCTTTACCAATAAATCATGATACAATAAGATTAATGAAAGATGATCTTAGAAAAATTATCCTCACAATCATGGATGATGAGACAACGGAGAAGTCCAAGGGATTAATTAAAACCTTAAAGGCTGCTGCATCTGCAAACCGTGATTTGGTCTTCGCTTTTGTTGGATTCAAGCAATGGCAAGACTTTGCTGAGTCATTTGATGTTAACAAGAAAACACCACTACCAAAAATGGTTATCTGGGATGGAGATGAGGAATACTTTACTGTAAGTAAGAAGTTACCATGCATCTTCATTTAACTCACCTTTATAATGCTTACTGGTTCTCATCTATTGAGCTATATTGGTGTCACTAAGATTTTTTTAAGGAACCCATGTAAGCACACTTTACGTGCACACATTAACAAATATTAGTAATCCACCCGTGCGATGCACGGGAGAAATATTTTACTCCCTCAGTCCCATTTTGTAAGATATCTTTTTTATTCACTTGGTAAACACAAATCATTCTTAATCTCTTAATTTATATATCATTTTTTTTAATCAAATTTGATTCTGGTTTCTGCGATTTTGTAAACCTTTTAATGTAGTTTCTAAATATGTATTTTTTTCTAAAAATAATTTGAGTGCGAACAGGGATTTGTTTGCTTTATCGTCGGCAAATATCGTAAACCGTAAAAGTATCTTACAATTCGGGACGGAAGGAGTACTAAATAATTTCAAATGTGTAATAAAAAATAAAACATACTTGTACAAAATTAAATTAATGATATAGGAGAGATGAAATGTTATATTGATGTTACAACAGTAAATTTATTTAAAAATTAGGCCAAATGAGAGCAATGTTGCTTACGCGTAATAGAGAAAATATGCCTAAATAAAATTCTACAAAATTTGGATACTCTACAATAGTGTCGTATCTCATGGGGTTATCTCTAAACAAATTAGACTATACTACGAATGGTAACCTTAAACTCAATCACATACATAGTATAATTGTGAGTGATTGTAAACAATTAATGTTTGTTCAAAGACGCCGCAGAGGTTAAAGCAGCCCTTCATGACATGGAGCAAGTATATATAGTGGGCAATGGTTTGAAACAAATCAGTAAAGCAGCCTTTCATGACATTGAGTTGCACAACTTAATAATTATTACTTGAATTGATTTGCATGTGAAATTGTAAAAGTGTTTCCTTTTCAAGATTAGCACATGTCTTGAGATATAGGCTGTCGTTTCTAATGTATTAGAATTGACGTGCATGAAGTGAAATAGAATAGAGTAACGGTTACCCTAAAAAAGAATAGAGTAACAGAGTGTAGTTTATTATTCTTTTTTGAATAATTGAGGATTTTTCCGATGTTGTAAGGCTTGGTATGAACTCCTTTTGGCGGGAACACTGAACAAAATTTTATCCTTGCTTTGTATATAGTATGATAGTAATAAACCCATGTGGGCCCCAGGTGAATATAAGGAGACAATATGAATTTTATTTATTACCACATTTGGTAATGTGGGCAAATTAAAGTGTGTCCTTAACTCCCTATTTGTTCTTTAGAAGAATTCCATTGCTTGGTGAAAGGTTGGACGGTTCTATAAGCTTATAACAGATATGCCTGACATTACACGTTTAATGTAACTAGTCAGATGGGATATATAACTTATCACTACAAAAGCAAAAAATAAACCAAAGTCAGTCACCTTAACCATTTTAGATAAACATCATTTTTAAGCCCGTAGGCATCTATAGCCTTGATAAATTTTATACTTTTTAATGCTGCAAGTAAAATAGGAAAAAGGAGAATCTTCCCTTCATTGAAAAGATGCAATAAAAGTAATGACCCCCCCCCCCCCCCCCGACAGCTTGAGACTTCCCCTTGTAACCGGTTTCTGTTTATAAAATTATCACTCGTGGACACCCCTCCCACTCTGACACTATATACATGGCTTTCCCAGTTCTTAGCAACGCATTACCTTGAAGTAGTGTATCTCTTAGATCACGGAAAGTGTTAGGGAAATGTTTTTTTTCTCTCGAGAAAAGTTAATTTCTTATGTTTGGCTTGACCTTGGAAATTCACCAGAAAGTGAAATATGATTAATTTTAAATAAACATCCTTAGATTAACCAAGCATTCCAGCTCAGCTGAGTGTGAGGTTACTGTGCCTAGTGGAAGGTCTCGAGTTCGAAACCCGCTAGGCACATAAGGGTTCGAAACTCAATGTAGTGGGTTTCGGCTCTGATTGCTCCAGGCCCCCCAGCCCCCTCCCCAGATCCACCCTGGAGTAAAAAAAAATTTAAAAAAAAAACATCCTTAGATTTTTTGGTCTCTATAGATAGACACAAATAATACAGTGAGTTCTAAATTAAACTCATTATTTCTTAGCATAAACTAGTCCTCGATGTTTTGCTTCATATTTTTTCTCCTACTAGTAATTTCTGCGCTACAAACAAACCATAGTTGTTTTTAATGAAAAATTGAGACCACAAGGAAGTTTGTTCCTGGGGTGGCTTATTTGGCCAGTTCTGCACTTGATTTTTGCGACTTAGTGGATTACCTTTGAGTATGTATGTACATATGTTATTTTGACAGAACCTTTTGGGGAAGTTAAACATGTGTGAAGGCTTAAACACTTCACTTCGTATTTTTGTTTTTCTGTGACATGATGATTAAATGTTTTTTTATACTATGTGTCTCCTTACTCTTGCCATGAACTTGAATAGGTCATTGGCTCAGAGAGCATCGGCGAGGATGATCAGGGATCCCATATCACACGCTTTCTTGGAGGATTTAGGGAAGGAAATGTTATACAGAAACGCATAAACGGGCCTTCTTTCATGAGCTTTGTAAATTCAATGATTGGGATTGGGTCGGTTACCATTGTTGTATTTTTGGTTTGTGTGGTGATGATCATTCAATCCTTAAAGGAGGAGCCCTTGAGGGTTGGCACAAGAGAAGAGGCAGGAAGTACAACCACGTCCGAGCCAGATGCTAGAGATACACAACGCTCTGGGGAGAAAGAAGACTAGAAAAAGGTTTGCCTTTCTGAAAAATTGAAAGAATGAACGATTCATCTCTTGGACTTGCCCGATGAGTTATTATGACCAATGAGGCTGTCAACTTTATTATTGTTGGGTGTTATAGAGATGGTATTCACTGTAGGCTCAAGGGCGGAAGCAATAGCTACGCTGATCACTTTTTTACGTGCTTTTTTCTGTAGTCTAGTTGTTTAAGAGGTTTCCTACAATGTACATGTCCTCTTGTACGAAAACATGAGAGATGATGTAAGATATTTCCTTATCTTTGCAAGTTTATTAAATCGTAGATGAAAGGGATAAGCCTAGAAATATTGTTTTATGCATGACTTTTGGTAACATTACTTGGCCAGGAGGAACCAATCCTGATCCTTCGAAACAGGCTTTTTTGTTCACCAAAAACTAACTCTGTCATTCAGTCTTGATGTATTACTCCTGACTTAAACATCTGTTTGGCCAATTTTTTCTTTCAGGATGCATATGATGGAATAAATGTGTGTCATTAAGTATGATTACGATTCATAAGAAAACTAAACAATCACCTTGTTACCAAATCGTCCTATGGTCCTAACGTACCAACATGAACTGGATTAAACGATGTTACAATAATAACAGTACTAATAAAATAGAAGTGAAACGGAAAAATCAGCAGCTCCCAAGATCTAGCTTGTCCAAATAGAAAGGGAATTAATGTGGCCGGTTTGATGACTAAGAAATGAATTAGGTGAACCGGGTCTTTGAAAAAAACATTGATTTGAGGGACGTGTTACAGAGATCTTGAAAGGGATAAGGGTCAGTTTGGTCCTCGAAGTTGTAAAAAAGGGGTCAAATAAGTCCTTATATAGAAGATTCTGTCCGGACGTGCCATTTGAGGTGGCTCCCGGTGGAATTTTTTGATGAAATTTTTTAAGCATCTTATTCATTAAGTCTAGTTTACTCATACCAAATTTCAGATAAAAAATTCAATGGGGAAGACATTCAAATGAATTCTTGAAGATAACTGTGCCGTTAAAAGCGCTGTTATCTTCAAGAATTCATTTGAATGTCTTCCCAATTGAATTTTTAGCTGAAATTTGGTATGAGTAAACTAGACTTAATGAATAAGATGCTCAAAAATATTTATCACAAAATTCCACCAGGAGCCACCTCAAATGGCACGTCCGGGCAGAATCTTCTATATAAGGACTTATTTGACGCCTTTTTTGCAACTTCGAGGACCAAACTGACCTTTTACTCGATCTTGAAATTGTAATGTAATAGTAGAGGAACTTTTGTTTATATGTGGATGTTTGTACAGTCAGAAATAATATTTATCCATATTAGTCAATTTGAAATTATCAAATAAGGGATGTTTTAAAGCGTAAGCAGAATCAGCAGTTTTCAGAAGCTGGTACCCCCAGCTTCTAAAAAATTGATTCTGAGAGTAAATTAAAGCACCAAAAGTGCTTCTGGAATTTCACCAAACACTCCAGCTTCTGCTTCTGCTCCCTGAAGGAGCAGAATCAGTTTTGAGAATCAGATCCAAACACCCCCTAAGAGAACTAGCTTAGTACTGTCCGGCCGGTACTAGGGACTCCATAGGGATGAGGTGTAGAGAAGTTAGTGAAAGTTAATCACTTTGAAATAATCAAATAAGAGGCGTTAATAAAATTTGATCTTTCCATGCATGCAATCGACCGTTTAATGGGTTGGGTTTTGGCTCTAATCCTGCCAGGAATGATTACATACTTCGCTAGTATGAGTATAATAATTACTACGTATATAATCTTAATACGAAGTACGAAGTACTTTTTAGGTTTATCCCATTCGGAGTACGGAGCATATATGACTTGGGGGAAAAGATCATGTCCATCCTTCCGGACAAGATACCCCGTCCGACTGTCATCGTTTGGGAAGGTTTTTGGTAGAATGTTTTGATGAAATTTTTTAAAATGTTCTTCCTAAAGTGTAGATCATGTCCATCAAATTTCAGTTAAAAATTCAATAGTGAAGGCAATCAAATAAATTTTGAAAATAAATGTGTTTTAGATGTATATTTTGGCGCAGTATCTTCAAAAAACCATTTGACTGCCTTTCCGATTTATTTTTTAGCTTAAACTTGGTGGACATAATCTACACGTCATGAAGAACATGCTCAAAAAATTTAATAAAAAAATTCCAGCAGGAACCACCTCAAACTATGGCGGCTGGATGGAGGGTCCTGTCCATCCGGCTGGACATGATCATTCCTCATGACTTACGTATTCAATTTTCTATCAGACTAATCCTAGAACTGATATAAACAAATAAAAAACAAATTATTAACGTCTTTATTTTAAATGTAAAATGGTCATTAATGAGCACATAGTGCGATAAAGGTAAGCGCATCTCTAATGCTACAATGTGTATAATGCATATGCGACATGAAAGAGATAAACACAAAATAATAAAGTCCTTACATCCTCCCCCTCCCCCCCTATTTTCACAATCTTATTTGTTTTTGGTTAAAAAGAAATTCCAACAATGTTAGACACAATGTTTACATTTAGACATTGTACTTGATATCAAGAAAAACTTACCAAAAACATATAAGAATATTCAAACAAGGAGAAAGATATTATGTTTATTACATTTTATTTATGTATCTTTCTCAGATCACATATACGAGAGATATTAGAGATGCTCTAACATACAAAGTATTAAGCAAATGTGTTAAACAAGTACATTAGTTATTATAAAAGAATTACCATATACTGAAATAATTAATATATATAGAAATGTAAACTCAATCATTTACTTTCACATATACTAACTAGACGATGTACCCGTGTGATGCACTCATGTGTATCTAGAATATTATTAGAATAACAATTTATTTAAATTTGTATTTTATTTATTATATATATGTAATGCATATTTTTGTCAAATAAAAAGACAATAGAGTAACTAGAGTTCATGTGTTGTAGCTTTGATTTTATAATACAGACTACAGAGTAGTAGCTGTAAGAAAATAAAAATTGATTTAAGAAAAAAATTGCAAGTAAAAATTAAAATAAATGATAAGATGTAGTGCTCATAAGACTATAAAACAGAAGAATCATAAATTGAATTAAAGATAGTGTAATTATTAGTGGTGGTGATAGCACAACCCTCCTTATCACACATATAAGTATCTTCTACCAACTTCTTGAGATGACTTTTGACATGACAACTTGATGTAAAATTGATCATGCGTACAAATAGAATTGGAGAGATATATGCCCACTTGCAGAGATTGTCCTTGACTAATATTTATCCTCATGACCAATGAAATGACGTTTGAGAATTGCTTGCATTGAAATTTGAGAGGAACTATGCTATGTGACTAGTTATGGTGAAATCAAAAAATTTTGACCAACACTTTTATCAGATATAACTTTTGCCTCCAAAACACATTACCCAACTGAGTAATAATCAGGCGAGTCGCATTACATAAGCTAGAGGATTGGTCAATGTTTCTCATTATTAATTAACATAATAGAAACATCAACCTTGAGTCCCAATTTATGGTTTGGTATCTATGGTGTATTGATGGAGTTAAAAACTCTTGAGTATGCACCTCATCAGAGACAGGACCAGTGTTGCCTTCAAGAGAGCATGAACGGTCAAAACTAAAATATGTATTCATTTCTCTAGACTTCAATGAAATCATATAATTATAGATAAGCTTTGCAGTATCATTTGTGGGTATCAAAACAACTCTGTTGAAAACATGACTAACCAACCATATTCTTCAGTAATGACAGGTAACTGCTAACAACAATTGAAGTAATAGGATCACTTCAATTGGTGATTAATAAACATATCATCGGGTATATCAATGAGGACCTCTCTATCTATGGCACTCCCAATATTTCCATCTCCTGTTTTGATCATCAAATCTGAGGAACTCTTCAATTCATTCATCAACATTACAATGTGAAAAACTACATTGCGACCTCATATATTTTTGTTAAAGTGAGAGTGTGACAATGTCTCCAAATATATGGGGTATTAAAATAGCACAAATAATCTCTTGCCTTGATGCATTTGATATAACATGAAGTATTTGCCTAAAACCACCATCAAGTCTTAATGTCACACAAATTGCCTTAATAGCGCTACACAACTATTGGTGTTGTTGTTATTATTATTTTATCAAATGAAAATTAAATTTCATAACTAAATTAGGATGCAACTTTTTTTCTTTATATAATAATTATCAAATATACAATATATGAAAGAAAACTATTATTATATTTCGTCAAATGAAAATTAAATTTCGACGATCAATAAGATAGAATGTAAATTGTTCTTTCTGTAATTATTAAATCATATTTATATAAAACTGCCTCGGTCCCCCGAAGATTGGGATAAAGAGGTGATGCGTTTTAAGAAAAAGTAGAATTGTGTGGTTGGCCGACACAGAATAAGAAAAGGTGATTTACTTAAAACAAATAGCTAAGTAATATTGACAATATAATTTTTGTAAAAGAAAATAACACTTAGTTTAAGATATCTATAAAGAATCATACTCCTTCCGTCCCAAATTATTTTGCAAAGTCAACATTTTTTATCAACTAATAATAAAAGTCAATCCTCTCTATTGATATTTAACCCAATTTTTAATATTTAAAATTTACATATTCAGAAACTAAATTAAATTCTCTTCAAAGTTGCAAACTTGTAATTAGAATATTATTAAAAATTGAAATCCTAATTAAACAAACAAAATGAAACTGTTTGACCAAGAAAAATTAAATTTGCAAATCAAATTGAAACGAAGGTAGTATTAACACTTTTTCCAAAAATCATAATGTTACATAGGGGGTGTTTGGAACTGATTCTGCTTCTGCTTCTTTTTTAAAGCAGAAGCAGAATCAAAATCAGTTTTCAGAAGCTGGTACCCCCAACTTCTAAAAAAACTGATTCTGAGAGTAATTTAGAGCACCAAAAGTGCTTATGTAATTTCACCCAAACACTCCAATTTCTGCTTCTGCTCCTTGAAGGAGCAAAATCAATTTTGAGAATCAGATCCAAACACCCCCATAGTAAACTACTCCGTATGATATTATCACTATGTTGGGCATTAACTTTCGCGCCTAGCGTGAACCATCGCTAGTTATCATATAAATCGCCAAAGTGAAGTCATTTCCAACTTTGAAAATTTGTAAAATAATTCATATATTTAACTTTTTTTAAAGAAAAAAACATCTTATATTTAACTTTAAAATAAGGAGTAAAGGGTCAATTTGGTCCTCGAAGTTGCATAAAAGGGGTCAAACAAGTCCTTATAAAGAAGATTCTGCCCGGACGTGCCATTTGAGGTGGTCCCCGGTGGAATTTTTTGTAAATTTTTTTGAGCATCTTATTCGAGTAAAGGGTCAGTTTGGTCCTCGAAGTTGCATAAAAGGGGTCAAATAAGTCCTTATATAGAAGATTCTGTCCGGACGTGCCATTTGAGGCGGTTCGTGGTGGATTTTTGGATAAAAGTTTTTTAGCATCTTATTCATTAAGTCTAGTTTACTCATGCCAAATTTCAGCTAAAAATTCAATCAGGAAGACATTCAAATGAATTCTTGAAGATAACTGCGCTTTTAACTGCACAGTTATCTTCAAGAATTCATTTGAATGTCTTCCCGGTTGAATTTTTATCTGAAATTTGGTATGAGTGAACTAGACTTAATGAATAAGATGCTCAAAAAAATTCATTATTAAAAAATTCCACCGGGGAACGCCCCAAATGGAAACGGCCGGATAAAACCTCCTATATAAGGACTTAGTTGATCCCTTTTATGCAACTTCGATGACCAAACTGACCCTTTACTCCATCTTATTCATTAAGTCTAGTTCAATCATACCAAATTTCAGATAAAAATTCAATTGGGAAGACATTCAAATGAATTCTTGAAGATAATTAACTCTGCAGTTAAAAGCGCAGTTATCTTCAAGAATTCATTTGAATGCCTTCCCGATTGAATTTTTATCTGAAATTTGGTATGAGTAAACTAGACTTAATGAATAAGATGCTCAAAAAAATTCATCAAAAAATTTCACCGGAACAAAAATTCATCAAAAAATTCCACTGGGAACCGCTCCAAATGGCGACGGCGGGATAGAATCTCCTATATAAGAACTTCTTTGACCCCTTTTATGCAACCTCAAGGACCAAACTGACCCTTTAGTCCTTGACTCTTAAAATAAGAGAGCGTGCATGTGGACTTGTGAACTAAATACGAGTATGTTTTTTTCTTCCATCTAACCCGTGTTTGACATGATCAAGAACTAAATATGTAAAATAGGAGTGTTACGTTTGTATTCCCTAAAATTACTGTAACTTAATTATGACAATATAGTACGGAATATAATGTTTAAAGTTTGACAATTTAAAAACATGACATTCAATTTTTGAGATGACAATAATGTATCCTTATTTATAGAAAAGGATAGCCATTTTATTTTGAATTCCCAAATTCTTTTACTTCAATTTGGAAATTTCCCCTAATAAACGAGTTTCAGTATATTTCGTCAGAACATAGCTAGCAAATATTTCTCCTAACAAAAGGTTTGACACATTGACCAAAAAAGGTTTGACACATATATTCAGCATGTTCCATTTCATGAAGTCTCTTTGAAAATGATATGTCCTCCATCTCATTAAGATTGTTTCATCTTTCGTTTTCAATCCGTCCTACTAAGATTGTCGCATATCAAATTTGATAAAGTTTGTGTAGTTCTAAATCATTTTTACTTTATCAATTAAATATCAACCACATAAATTCACTTTGCTATATTTCAGTGTCATCTCCTCACGTCCTAGCTAGTGGGACAGAGGTAGTATTTGCAATTAATAAATTCAGTTCCCTTATCCTTTTATTCTCCCAAAACCCACAAAAATAAAATAAAGCAAATTTAAAGAACATTCAGCTCCCTGTGAGGAGCCAAACAAACCTCATTAAAATACATAAACATGACTAGGACAGTATGATGTATACATTTTTGTTATTGAATAATCACATCAACAACAAAAAACACATTATAAGTAGCCATTATTGTTAGCACATGATGAAGCTAGCAAGCCAAAGATGAACGCAACAGAGATGGATAGGTCAAGATTAAGATTTGGAATTGGGATGGCAGTATAGTATATTCTCCAATAATGGCCTGTGTTAATTCAGGAAAGTGAAGGGGTTAGTTCCAATAAATGAATCCCCTGTTTTTGTTAGTTTCCCCCTGTGTGATTTCATTGTCTGGATTTAAATTATGATTTATCAATCAAATCTTGAAGTGGGGTCGAAAAGGATGTGGAATTCAATTTCCAATCAAATCCTCAAAAGGGAAATCGTATGAGCGTCATCCAAACTTGGTTGGTGACTTGGTGTGTTGAAATAAGGGCACTATTTACACTAATAGTCCATTTGCTCTATTCAAATTTTGAATATATGAACGAATAAGTTTAGAATGAGAAAATAAATAATACGAACAATAACTTAACTACTGTTATAAGCTGATCTTTTACAGAAAAATAAGTGGCGCCTGATCATAATCAATAACCTGTTCTGAGATATAAGCATGTGACTTAGTCAAAGCATGAGCCACATGATTCACAGATCTTTTACAGAGATTTTAAAGGAATTCTTTTTTCTAACAAACTACGAATATCATCAATAATAAGATGAACATACGACGATCCTTCCTTCTTTGTCAGACTTTGAACCACTATAAGAGCATCTGTCTCTATCTCCACTTACTGCCATTCTGCTTCAATAGCTCCCACAATAGCATCCCGGATTCCCATAGCCCCTGTTTCCTCAGCTGTCCACCCAGCCCGTCGACCAACCCCCCGAGCTCTCACGAAATTTCCATCTTCATCTCTAGCCACTCAGCCCCAAGCTCTAGTTCCCCTTGCTTGATTAACCGCCCCGTCAACATTAAATTCCACAACCCCATGATGGGACGATGCCATCTTGTCGTTCCCTCAGCACTCGTTCCACTATTTTGAGTCTCTGATCTTCCCTGGACGTCCCGCCACGCCCACAGTAAAAAATAAACACTCGTTTGATAACCTCTGTTTTCAACTTATCAGTCTTAACTATCATTTTTTATGAAATACGTAATTTTTGTATTTGTTCGCTGAGTGATGGCTAGCTAGTGAGATTTATACACAAATCTAGAGGCCTTTTGGTGAAAAACAATTAGCTAGACCGGCTTAATCTCTTGAAATGTATATATGAAACCCTGACTGAATTGGCTGAATCTACAAAATTATGAAAAAAATTTAATAAAAATATACTCCGTATTTTTTAAGAAATAATTCCAAATGTATATCCAACATATATAGTAGACAAAAATGTGACTCCGACAACTTTAGTGACTATAATTATATTCAAATGCTACATCGTAGTGACTATGCAACTAATAGCCAATGTTTTGTCCATAAAATTTTCATTAGCAATATTTTAGGAAAATCCTCTTTTATTAATTCCCCTATTATTAATTCAACTATAAAAGTAATTTTATTTTTATTTATTTTAATTATTACATGATTTAGCACGCAAAGTAAAAAGTTGGGCGTGTTCGATAACAAATTACCAAACCGCTCTAGACTTTGAAAGCTTAAATCCTGATCTTGACGCTTTACAGTGTCACGCACCTTTTTTGTTTTCTTCAAAAACAGATACGGAGTAACAAATGAAATAAAACCACAAATTTCAGTTATGATTTTGCATAAGTAATTAAGTTATAATTGTGCTCAGGGATGTGTAACAGGAGCGGGCCGACTATATATTTTCGTATTACTGCGTAAGAATGAATTAATGGGGTGTATGTGTAGTTGTTAGTTAATTTTTGAAAAAGTAAGGCGACAGCATGTGCTGATGACCAAAAAAACATTATCCTTGCGTGATTTAATTATGTCCGATCCCAGCCTTTAAAGATTGGGAAATTTCGCCTTAAAAAAAAAGTTCTGGGGAGCTTTTTTGAACAATCATTTGGTTGCCAGGACAATGATGTATACCGACGTCAATACTACACTAGCTTTAGGGCCGGAATTAATGGACTCCCTCGTATTCGTCAAAATATATAGGTTAAAGGGTCAAATGGGTACCTGAACTAACTTAAAGTGTTCAATTAGTCCCTTTGTATAGGATATTATGCCCGGTCGTCGCCAATTGGGGCGGTTCCCGGTGGAATTTTTTGATGAAATTTTTTGAGCGTCTTCATCATTAAGTCTAGTTTACCCATACCAAATTTCAGCTAAAAATTCAACCGGGAAGGCAGTCAAATGATTTTTTGAAGATAACTGCGTAGTTAAACAGCCCAGTACATTTTGGAAAATCATTTGACTGTCTTCCCGATTTAATTTTTAGCTGAAATTTGATATGAGTAAACTAGACTTAATGAAGAAGATGCTCAAAAAATTTCATTAAAAAATTACACCAAAAACCGTCCCAATTGGCGACGGCCGGGCAGAACCTCCTATATAAGTGGCTAATTGAACACTTTAAGTTAGTTCATGTACCTATTTGACTCTTTAGTCTTCTACATAAGAACTTATTTGATCTTTTTATGAAAGTTCGATGACCTATTTGACAGTTTTCCTGGTTTTTATACGAGAACATAGTCACATAGATGTTTAGCTTCATTTTCTTTGATTTCACGGATTAGCTCAAATGTTGATGTTAGAGCCCAAATAATGAAAGTAGGGAGTTCGTGTGATGAGATCAGAGGAAAAAATTAAGTTGTTATTCTGCTGTTGTTTATTCTGCATATTTTGAGTATGAAAAGTATTGATAATAGAGGATATATGGAAAAATTATACGTAGTATGAAAGATAACTATAATTATAATTATGAGCCCGTTTGGTAGCACCAAAATCGGTTGTTTTGGCTGATTCTGCTGAAATTTATGATATTCTGGCTGGAGTGGCTGTTTTGACTGATTCTGCTGATTTAAGAAAAAAATATTTTAAAAATATATTTTATTAATAAATTAAAGAAAATTATATGTAAAAATAGCTAAAATGGTCCTCTACAGTAATTTCAGCCAATACAGCCAGAAAAGTAACTCCAACCTTACTTTTTCGGCTTATTACACAATTCAGCGCGCGAAAGTAAAAGTTACGTGTTTGGTGAAAAAGCTGGCTGATAAGCCTGATAAGCCGAAAACAGAGTTCTCCAAACGGGCTCTATATTTATAATTTATAGTAATCCAGTCAATTAAGTAAAAAAGATAGCTCTAATTATATTTATTTTGATTGTCATACTATTCAGCAAGCAAAATGAAAATATTAAATATACGTATTTGGTAAAAATTGACTTATATGGCTGATATAATGAAATACGGGTTACTAAACATGCCAATATGTTAAAAGTTGAGAAAAATTCTTAATAACACTTAGCAAAGTCATCCTGTAAATCTTGTTAAAAAGATGTATTTTTTGGAATAAAGTCAACAATAATGTAAAAAATTCAGAAAAGTATCAAGTCATTTCTCAAAAAATTGTAGATATTTAGTAGTTTGTGGATGTATTGGTTAATTCTGCTGAAAATTATGAAATTCTGGCTAAAGTGACCTGGTTGACTGATTTTGTTGATTTATGAAAAAACATATTTAAATACGAGTACATTTTATTAATAGAGTAAAGAAAATATATATGAAAACACAGTTAAAATGATCATCTACAATAGTTTCCATTAATAAAGTAAGAAAAGTAACTTCAACATTACATTTTTCTTATTATTTGTTGAGATTAGTTCCAACATTATTACACAATTTAATACTCAAAATCAAAAGTTACGTATTTGATGAAAAAGTTGACTAATAAATGTGATAAACCCAAAAACAGAGTGAGCGAGATCGAGAAAAACAATGAGATGAGTTGTACGTAAGTATTAATGCAATAAAATTGGTTTGTTAAATTCAAGTACTGCAGTTGTGTAAAGTCCATCATATTTATTGGGAAGTGTAGAAGCACCATAGAGATTATCAGTTTAATTAATTAATTACGGTTAGCTACCACTCATAACATGATGTATTGAAGTTGATATGCTTATATTTTTGCTACACTTAATATACTAGGTATGTAGTATATGAGTAAAAAAGAGCATTTAAGCAAAAAAAAAAAAAAAAAAACTCTCAAACATTGCTTATGGGCTAACAAGCGTTTCATGTTTTTTTTGAACAATTATTTCTAACTTATATACTATCTGCTCAATGTTAATGTCAACATCTTTGAACTGGGATGAGATTCGAACTTGTGAAATCTTCCTTGATAGTGTCACTGTGTCACAGTAATGTCATCAGACCACGTTAAAAAGGATATTTCAATGAATGAAGATCGGAATGCTGTAATGTCAATTATGAATAGGGATGACAAAATTGACAATAGGCTGATTGGGAACACAGTTATGCATATATGGTATTCGCCTATTAGGTAATTCCTCGCTCCGTAACCACTCATTACCCAAGGATAAATTTTTTTTATATGGTGTGGAGGCGTTTAATTTCATTTAAAACCATGGCTATGTTTGGCTTTGGTGTTTTAGTCAAAATGTCAACATGAATTATATATACTAAAAATGCTACGAATTATAGCGAATTAGGCCAGGGTTTGCATCCAATCGCCAATAACCAAACGAAGCCTATACATAATTAGTTTGAAATACTCCGTATTTAACTATTTATCAATCAACCAAGAATGTCATAACTATTAAATCGAATTCTTAAGGTCTATTAGTGGACTCAACGAGAATATGAGGTAGACTCTCAAATGAGATACATGCATGCTTTCTTCCATATATGCTACAATATGTAATTATGTAAACGAGGACAATTTCATCATTTAATTATTTCCGGTGTTGGATAAAGAACGAATTGGGTAACGGCGCACATATTATATGCATGTATAAAATTGTGACCAACCCATTACACGTAAAATTATACTCCCTCCGTTCCCAAAAATACTTCCCACTTTCCTTTTTGGGTCGTTCCCAAAAATTCTTCCCACTTTCCCTTTTTGGACAATTTGTGTGGCTCACATTCATTTCACCTTTTTCTCACACAACCACAATCACACATTTCCACTTTATTCCACTTTCTTAATAGGCGTGCCCATTGTTCTAAAACTCGCTAGGCGCTAGTCGGGCGGTAGAGGGGCGCCTAGCGCCTAGGCGGCCGACTAGGCCGATTTTTCGGCCGACTAGGCCGATTTTTTGGCCGACTAGACCGACTAGGACTCTACGGTTAGGGCCGCCTAGGCCGCCTAGGCCGATTAATCGGTCCGCCTAGGCCGATTTTTAGAACAATGGGCGTGCCAATTCAAACCGGGAAGAATTTTTGGGAACGGAGGGAGTAGCAATTATCCTCCCCTACATACAAGTTACCGTTGTCAATGATGTTTCCCCATTTTAACTAGAGCAATTTAATTTGTTGGAAACATGGTTTTACAAATTGTATATTATTTGTAAAAAATTATTTTGAAATGAATGAGAAATTGTATCCCGAAATTCTCTACGAAGTAATGTTGGTGTAGGACTTGTCCCAGGCCGCCGCCGCCGCCGTCCGGCTGGCTAGACAGGTCGGGTCGGGTTTCGAGTACAGGTAGATACTCGTGTGACTTTAACACTTAAACATTATTTTGGTACAATTAATTTCGGACAAGGCAACACTTAGAAGAAAGGTTCCGACCTTTTACTAAATAGGTGTCTTTTAAGATTAGTCTCATGGCCAGAATACTTATATCCCAATTGACTCTTGCGTTTTAGAGGCAAGCAACAAGTCCAAAAAACATCACAAAGTTTTTCTTCTTCCTCTACATCCAAAACTCCACTGTTAGTGCATCGTTTGGTTAGCCGGAGTCCTTCGGGAACGAAAACCCGTTCTATCCTGAGAAGCGTTGATTGCTACTTGTGTTGTGGGCAAATTCGTCTTAAGGAGACAATGATTCATTATTGAGCTCGGTTTCATTCAAGTATTTCTAATTACTTCTATTTTATTTAATTAATGCATGCAGAATATATGAATTTTCTATAACACAGTTCGTTGCAAGTATTCGTTGTGTAGAGTATAATTGCCATCCCTAATTATAAACTTCTTTTTTGAAAGGATTTATTAACTTAAATAAAAGAAGATTTACTAAATAAGAGTAAACCATGCATTATGAAATTCCAAAACAGAATACTACCTACTTCCTCCATTTCATTTTGGTTGTCTTACTATTCTTTTTGGATTGTTCCAAAATGAATGTCATGTTTTCTTTTTGACAAGAAATACGTGGTCTTTATCATTTCACTTTACTCTACTCAAATCTCAACCACAATTTTTACTTTTCAACCATTTTATTAATAATCGTGTCAAACTAAAAGAAGACGTCCAATATGAGACGGAGGTATTAGTAATTAATATGAAATATAGGTAATTTAATGTCATCATATCCTCAACTCAAACTTTTATATTTTAATATTATCAGATATTAATATGATATAATTGGATTGATAATATTTGTAAGCATGACAGATATTACTTACATTCAAGACAAGAAAGCCTCTTATTTTGGAATATAGCATTATTTAATTATTTCTAATTAGTACAACTACTTAGAAAGCGAAAGTGAACACATTTGTGCGTTAACATAGAGTAATTTTGGAGTCACACTGGGTCGATCGTCAGCGTCGGAGTTTTGTTTAGTTTTGTCAGCAAGAGAGTAGCGGGAAGATGGAGGGCAACACAATAGGTGAGATGCAAACCTTGGCCGACACAAATAAGGGCAGATATGTTCCAATCATGATGAACGGCGATACAAGAGACATGAAGAGGTCAGAGGCGGTAAGAGATCGGATGGCGAGATGAACAAGGAAGACGAAGAATTGACGGCCCGCCCCCTCCTAAACCACCACCTTGGAGTAGCCGAAGAGCCATGGATCAGAGGCCGACGTTTCACGATGGGCTTGGTCACCTGCGCTCTTGTGCTATATATATCTTTCGTTCAAGTTTTAATTTTTCTTATCTCGTACTTTTTTATTCGGTTAATAATTGGGAATTGTGATTACTTTTTGTTGTGAGATTGAGTGGAAGCAATGAGACTAATTTGGCCTATTTTTTATGTAGCTCTCACATGTTTAGCGACAATCTCATTCATTTTTGGATACATGGTCTATTCTGTGTCTGGTAGAGAATAATGGAATCTATTAGCTATACAAAGTCTAGAGTGGAGACATGGTTTATTGATGATTTTGGGATGTTTGACTTTAAATTTAATATAAATTTTTTCCTTTACTTAAACATGAATAAGAAACCTGGAAAACCAGAATCGTTTCAATCCATATAAAAAATGCTACTAACTACTCCGTATTACACTACTCATAAAAGTGCCCTAAAAAGCTATTCCAAAAAGGCTTCTAGATTACACGATACCAAGCTTCGAAATGGACCGACAACAACCTTCGAATACTTTAGCTAATTTGGCAAGTTGGTTTTTAAATACAGATACAGAGCACCAAAATTAATTAATTAATTAACTATTTGACGCTCCCACAACTTATTCAAACTAAAATCTAAAATATTTACAAAATGCTCTTCAACAAACATGAATTTCAATTCGTAGTCTAACTTAGGTAATTCTACAGGTGCCAAGTTACCCTAGCTAGCTTGCCTTGGCTGTATCTGTTAGAGTCTTGCTTAGTCATTATTTATGTGTCTTCCATTTTGGCAAAAAAAAAAAGTAGTAATTGGACAAGTGCTCATATTCATATTTCCAGCTTATTAAATAAAGTAAGTCATATTTTTTCTTTTGAATAAAGTAGTAATATTGATTGAAAAATGTCTAAAAAGAACGGCATATTTGCTTCAAGATGTTGTTTATTTGTTGGGAGTACGAGTAACTAATTTTTCACAAATTACTCTAAATAAGAGTAAAAACGTTTGTATATTCAAAAATAGGACTATCATATTTTTATTCTCTAAATTGGAGTAATTACCAACACATTTTGACAGTATAAAACTTTAAACATGATAATATTTTTCAAGTTTGACAATAAACAACATCTAAAATTACTTCTATTTCCCTTGACTTTTACATTTAATAGCTTAGTGTTCAAATTAAAAATTACTCGGAGAACTTTGAAATATTTTCTTAACTCAGAAGGGAAATCGCCAAAATTAATTGAGAAAATGACATTTATCATTTGCCAAATTCAGTAAAAAAAAATGTACAAATTTCAGGGGACATATAATATAGCCGATTAATCATACTCCGTATATATTACGGACATTAGACTAAGAGGTCGTTTGGCAACACTATTTTTCGGCTTATCAGGTTTATCAGCCAACTTTTTCATCAAACACGTAACTTTTGCTTTCGCGTGCTGCATTGTGTAATAAGCAGAAAAGTAAGGTTAGAATTACTTTTCTGGTTGTATTGGCTGAAGTTACTGTAGATGATTGTTTTAGCTATTTTACATATTTTTTCTTTATTTTATAAATTTTTTTTAATTTTTTTTCTTAAATCAGCAGAACCAGTCAATGCAGCCACTTCAGCCAGAACTTCATAAATTTCAGCAGAATCAACCAAATCAGCCGATTTTCGTGCTACCAAACGGGATCTAAATCATTTCAATGCCTAATAATATGACCTAAGTATCTTAATTAACAACGTTAACATGGTGTATACCTGAATATACAATATATACGTCGCATATTCACTTGTATGATAAATATTATATACAAAAAGGAACATACATTTAAAACTCCAAATGTACTGTGAAACAAATTTTAAGTATTTACTTAAAATTGATCGCAAATAATAATATGTGAGAATATCGGGTACAATCTCTAAATATGAATCCTCTGATTCTTCACTTGCAATTTGATATGAATGTAATTAAAGAATTTAATTTAAAATTAAATCTCTAATTCTTCAAAACTCGAACGTTCTTCGATTCTTCGAATCTTCGTTCTTGAGATCTTCGAATCTTCGAACTTCGTTCTTCAGATCTTCAAATCTTCTTGAATGCTAAATTCAATATTGAAGGGCCTCCGGTTTCAAGTAGCTTGATCTTCAACAAAAGGACCGTTATGTGGCTTGATCTTCTATTAAAGGGCTTCCCGGGATATATGGCTTGATCTTCAATTGAATATTGATTCAATCTTCATATGAATATCTTCAAATCTTCAAAGATCCGTTCTTCATATCTTCGAACCTTCAAAGCTTCGTTCTTCAGATCTTCGACTCTTCAAGCTTCGTTCTTCAGATCTTCGAACGTTCTTCAACTTTTGGCTTTGTTTGATCAAGAATCGATGAAATCACAAAGGATTATTCATATATTCTTGACAAAAACGTGGCTTGATCTCTTCCTCTTCTTCGGAATCCTTCAGAGCCTTTCGGGAGTTCTTCAGAGCTTTGCTACAGCTTTTCTTCGTCTGGAAGTTCTCCCCTCCTTTCTCTCAGCTGAGACCCCTATTTATAGGTGTGGAGGGGGTGAAAATATGGCTTAGGGTTGTAGAAATTCGTCCATACCCCACGGGCCTTAATTAAAATGGGCTTCGAGCTCTATTTTCTTGCATTTCAATAGCTAGAAAAATCAGCATTTATGCAATGTATCTGGACAGCTTTTCTAACAAGGTTCATGGCCATTTTCCATGCATATGGAAGGATTTCTTAGCCAGATTCATTGACCTCTTTATCAATTGGATCATGCCTCTTATACATTGAGCCGTTATTTGATAACGGGCTCAAAATAGACAAATTAAAAGGACCGGTCCATTCCTGTAAAGACTTGATTTATGATTAAATTAATTGGATATTTGAGTGATTCGAATTAATTAAATTATATCTGAATGGATCCGTATTAATAATATTTTCTTTTTTTATCAGGCCCAATAACCATCTCGAGCAGCACGATGATCCAATATGATTGGGAATAGTCCGGTAACGTTTGCTATATTTTGGCCCAATAATTTTTATGTCCACATGTACTTTTTATTAAGGCTCCATTTGGTTATTCGCTTTTTAGCCAAAACGTCAATTTATTTACGGGTGAAACACTGCAAAAAGTAGTGTGTTGATCGAGGCCCAAACGCTGAATAACAAACTGAATACTCATTAAAAGAGAACTAAAAGAGTAAAAGGACCAACGAAAAAAATGATGTATCTATATTTTTCTTTTTCCCTAGCTAACTGTATTTTATTGATTAGTATTAATATATAAGAGTAATTAATATTAATATAATTACTAATAAATTTTTAAAATATGGGCCCATTAAATCCGGGGGCCCGGTTCTGGATAAACTATTAAACCCAAAAAAACGGCCCTCAAAACTAATTATCTATGCTAACTCACGTGTCCTTGCCTTTAAACTTCACAAATCTAATTTCTTATTCTAAAAGTTTCATATTTAGTTGTTTGTTGTGAGCAAATATATGGTCCGCTTGAATTATATGGATTTAGAAAGACAGAGTCACATATATAACTAAACAATAGAACAAATAACAACTATTGCAAAAAAAGAAAAAACTACGGAGTAGAAAAGGAAAAAGAAATCAAAAACAGAACAAACGTAATGCCCAATTGCTGACTGGACCACAGCCAAAAACTCATTGAATTTGAGTAAATAATGTTCCATAACAAAAAATAAATACAGAAAGTAACGTCTTCGTTTTCTTGTTAATCAGTTGCGCATGAAATTAATCATGATATTTGCTAATTAAAGTGTTCACGTATTGTTATAAAGTGTTCACGTGGAAATTAATCACTTGCATACTTATTTGTTAATTATATTATACTTCTCATAAATTTAAAGCTAGGAAATAGTAAAAGAGAGGAAAATAAAAATAGAAAAGTAAGTAAATAAACAAACATGGAGGGAATATATATACGAAGTATATAATTTCCCCCCCAAATATTATGGATATAAAATTTATGAACCAAACTATGAATAAAATTATCATAAATATAACACCATAAGTCCAGTCCATAACCCCTTAATCCAATAAGATAAAAACGCCAAAACTTGTTAATATAAGATTTTTTTTACTTGGGCTTCTTTCATTAACTATAAAATCATTTTCTATGTATGCATTAGTTCAATTCAATTTTTTATGATTAATTGATACCGGAGTATGTTTTTTTAAGAAAAAGGATAAATTCTTAGTTGTGTGTTCAGATTCTCCGCAGGCATGAACTTGGTTTTGTAGAAAATTGGTTTTGTAGAAAATTGGTTTTGTAGTTATATGCGGAGTCATGAACTTGGTTTTGTAGAAAATTGATCTGTTGAATTTGGAGTCCCTAATAATCTAATATCCTCCTGATTTGAAATTTGAGGTCAACAGTTGTTTTTCGTTGCATGTGTCATAAAGTCAACTGAGAAGAACGAGTCATAGGAGTCAAAGCTATCAGAGACATCTGAGTAGGCCTGATCATTTTGAATCATGAGTTGCTTCCAGGCCTGTAGAAAGAACCTGTTAAATACTTTTGTTATGAAAAGAGGTTGGGTCCTCCTGCATTAAATTAGGGATCCCACGAAATTAGAAAATTAAGACAAGAATTTGAAAATGATAATATGGTATTTTTTAATGTACTTCTTTTTCTGAAAGATACTTTTAATTTATTATATGGTGTAGTACTAGTTATAGTTAAGTGCCAAATGTTAACAACTTTAACTGTGATAAGTTTCAATCAGGGGCGAAGCTAAAAGGGACCAACCTAGGCCTCGACACACCCAAAAATTTAAAAAAATAAATACTTCAATGCTTAAGGTAAAAAGTTCTGTGTAATTTTTCCCCATAAAATTATTGTTTATACTAACTCTAACCCAATCCGGCCCAGTGCCTTGATTCCACCTCGATTTCAATGATGTGACCTATATTCATTGGAGTGACGGATATCTTTTATACGGAGTAAAAAGAGATCTTTTAATGACATTCCATCCTTGAGAGTCTCCAACGCCAACCGAATAGTTAACTGTGAGGATGTAAATTGGATTTTATTCACAAGCTGACAAATAGCGAGCGAGGCTTTGACTCTAGTACTTGCAGAGGTCTTATGCATTTTTACATAGTAACATTTCATCGTAATTTCAGGATTCGAACATGAAAATTACTCTTTATGCCACCCTCTATATACCGGTTGAGCTACAGCTTAGTACGTGGTATAATTTAGCTTAGTATAATATATTCCATCCATCCCGAAATTAACTTCCCACTTTCCTTTTTGGGCAATCCTGAAATTAACTTCCCACTTCCTTATTTGGCAAATTGTATACATCAAAACAGTACAAAACAATGTCAAAATAGTAAAATTTACCCCCTAATAAATTTATTTCCTTAATATGTGTGAAATCCAAGAGGGAAGTTAATTTCAGGACGGAGGGAGTGCATAATTAGTGTATAAGAGACACACTGAAGTACAATCCTTTTGCTAAAAATAAAAATAAATATCCCCCTCGTCCCATTTTACTTGTTTTACTTTCTTTTTTGGGTTGTCCTAAATTAAGTGTCACATTTCTTTTTTTGGAAAGAAATATGTGGTTTACAACATTTCACTTTATTATATTCAAACCTCAACCACAACTTTTATCTTTTCAATCACTTTATTAAAAATTGTGTCAAAACCAAATGAAACGCATAAAATGAGACGAAGGTACTAGTAATTTATCTTCAACTTTTAAACTTAAATTATCATGACAGTACATTATAATTACTATAAGTCAGATTAGTGTAAATAAGATTTATTTAGGTACTCCCTCCGTCCCTAAATAAACTTCCAACTTTCATTTTTCGTTCGTCCTAATTAAAACTTCTATTTTTCCTTTTTGGCCAAAATTTGTGGTTCACAACAATTCTTACACATTTATCTCTCCTCTGCACAACTCTCCACCACACAATACCCACTATCTTAAACTGTATGTCAAACCTATTTGGAAGTTTTATTAGGGACGGAGGAAGTAGATTTTTGGAAAAATTCCATAATCATAAGAGACACGGTGAGTACGATCCTTTTGTCTAAATAAAAATAAAAACGAAATCAGTAAAAGGTGCTGCTACTAATGACCAGTCTAGAGTGAGTGTAAAATAAGAGGGGGAGTGCAGTGCAGAGCAGTGGCAGTGGCAGTGGTGGGTGTAAAACCGGAAGAAAAAGACGCAGACACCTACAGGGGAAAAGGGGACATCCACGTTCGGTGTAAGACACACACCCACAAAAGCAACAAATCGAGGCGTATATTATGCTGTTTCCCAGGACGCTCTCCTCACACCCTCTCTCTCTCCCTCTCCCCAATTTCACACCATAATTCTTGCTCCGCTTTCACCCACCAAACTCTCTCCGGCCACCTCCACGGCGGGTGGAAGACAGCGCAACCGCCACCAGAGCAGTGGATTTGTTGGGTATTTCTGGGTTTTAGCTAATCATGCGGTAAGTGCCTGCAATGCGTAGAATTTAGGCTCATAACGTCTGGGTGTTGCTGAATTTCTGAAATTGTATCAACTCCCCGCTTGATCATGACGATTAGAGGTTCCGTTTCTTCTCAGCAACAGCAAAGCAACCTCCCAACCACTGGTCTGTCTTTTTCTTTCTCCTTTCGTTGGTATAAGCTGTTGAAATTCTAGAGCAGCTGAGGATCCGTTTTCTCTTGTTGAAAAATGAAAATGGGTCTTCTGAAATTTACAGGAAAGGATTACCTTTACGAGGAGCTATGGAAGCTATGTGCAGGTCCGTTGGCGGAGGTTCCGAGGATTCATGAAAGGGTTTACTATTTCCCGCAGGGGCATATGGAACAAGTAGGAATATTCTTTTCTTGCTTACCCTTTTACAGTTTTACCTTTGGTGACGCCTTTCATTTCGTAATTTATGTCTTCAAATTGTTATGTTATTTTGATTGACTTCTTTTTATGGTTATCACTTTGCTAAGTTTGAATTTTTATTTTTCTGGGTTACTCCTACCAAATAGAGGTGCAATTAACAGTCTACCAGATTGACCTAGGATAAAGTTTGATATAATTGCTTAAATATTTCAATAAAGTTAATTATTTTCTTTAGTAATAGTTAAAGTGGTGTTGATAATTAAGATCTATATAATTAGAAACTAGACTAAAAGTTCTATTGAAACGTGGTAACCAAATTTGAATTTGATAAGTAGAATGCATCCATGAGTGAATAGTAACATTGCACCTCAATGTATTATTTTATGATAGATATGTTTCTGTCAATTAATCAAGTTTAATTTCATTGTTGGTAACATCTCAATGTATATTATATATATGTATCCTTGTGAAAAATGTGTGATGAAGTAGGAAGGAGTGTCTTTAATATTGACCTTCCTTGTATATTTGTGTAGTTGGAGGCATCAACAAACCAAGAGCTGAATCAGAGGAGCTCAATGTTCTCTCTGCCATCCAAGATCCTTTGTCATGTTGTCAACATTCAACTTCTGGTACTTTCTGGTTCATTTCTTTATGCTTTAAAATATTTTTTTTAGCAACTGCATAAAATGTCGTTTGATTGCTGTCAAGTGATTGTTCATACTTGCTTGTAGGTTGAACAAGATACCGATGAGGTTTATGCTCAAATCACTTTGATGCCACAGGATGTAAGAATCTTGAACTTTTTAAGCACCACGTGGAATGTTTTCCCCATGACACACACACCGTCGCACACACGTTCTTATTCCTGATGATGTTGGAATTTGTTTGTAGCTAATGGAGCCAGCAGGTCGAGATTCTTCTGCTGAACCTTCAAGGCCCAAAGTTTACTCCTTCTGCAAGGTGTTGACTGCATCTGATACTAGTACTCATGGTGGTTTCTCTGTCCTCAGGAAGCATGCTACTGAATGCCTTCCTCCCCTGGTACTTCTTTTTTATTCATACCCCCATCCTGTTGCCTTTTCTTTCTCAGCTTCCTTTTATCTCCCTTTTCAACCCATCCTATTATCTATGGCAGGATTTGAATCAACAGACTCCATCACAAGATCTGGTAGCAAAGGATCTTCATGGCGTTGAGTGGCGTTTTAAACACATATTTAGAGGTAATTTCTTACCATAAAAGTGTGGAGTATGTTTTAGGAGACATTATACAATGCTGCCTGTTTTTAGTGTTTTCCTTCCGTGTAAGATCCATTTGTGATTATTTTTCCTATTGTTTTACCTCTCAAAGAGAGAGACAAGTAAATGGCTTCTTTGACCCCGGAAATTTGCCAATGTGGTCCATGTTGGGTGGATGTTAAGTCATCACACAGTGCTAATATAAAGATATAGACCAACATATAAGGCTTTAAATTATTACTTCTATCATATAGTGGCAACTTTATGGCGAGCTATGCGTGGTTAGAGGGGAATGTATGGATTCACCTTGTTGCGGGCGTAAGTGTAAAAGCAACTTGGGGAACCATTTTTAACTCCATTGTACCTTTTTGTAAATAAAATGACATCATTTTTACTATTTCGTCGTCTAGGCCAACCTCGAAGACATTTGCTTACAACAGGATGGAGTAACTTTGTATCTTCAAAGAAATTGGTTGCCGGGGACTCTTTTATATTCTTGAGGTAATGGGTAATCTCTCTAATTTCGTCATTTTAATCTGTTTCGCTGTTGAGTGTCTACTGCTCAACATATGTGATAAAATATGAAATATAAGACATCCTAGCATGATTATCTCTTTAATGTTTTTTTATCATCAATCTCTTTATTTAGGGGAGAGAACGGGGAACTGCGAGTTGGAGTCAGACATCTCTCACAAAAGCAACACTCTATTCAATCTTCAGTCATTTCAAGTCAAAGCATGCATTTGGGAGTGCTTGCTACAGCTTCACATGCTGTTTCGACGAGAACCCTCTTTGTTGTTAACTACAAGCCAAGGTACAATAGCTGTTGCTAAAGTTCCTCTTTGAAAATTAGAAAGAAAAGTTGCTCAATAGGATTTTGGACTGAGACAGCAAATGAATTTGATTCAGTCTTATGGTGTGGTTTGACCTAGTGTCTTATGGCCTAGTCGAGCGAATCCAATCCTATCATGAAATATATGAGCTATGTTATTAGTCTAAATTTTCTCTTCATCTTTTAGCAGACAACTTTCTTAAGTTTTTTTTTTTAAAAAATAAAATCTACGTAACTACTTTATCACAACATGTAACAGAACCAGCCAGTTCATAGTAGATGCGAAGAAATACCTAGAAGCTGTTAATCATGGGTATTCAGTTGGCACGAGATTCAAGATGCGGTTTGAAGTGGATGATTCTCCTGATAGAAGGTGGGAGAAACTGTCACAAGTTATTTTATTCTGCCAGTGTCACTTATAGCCATCATTTCTCTATAGAACTACTTATGTTTTATAACACTGTTCTCATTCACTATTCATGCACGATACCCAATTGTTTTCTAATATAGTAATATATCTAATGTTAAGTTTCAAGTTTTGGGATTTCTGGTTCAATAGAAATTTGAGTGTAGTTTCTAAATATGTACTTCAATTACTAATAGTAGTTAAAATATAATGTGGGGAGAATGAACTTTTACCTGTGTTGATCTGAAACCACGGGGATTGAGACAAGGGGATCCGCTATCTCTGTATCTGTTTATTCTGATTACGGAGGGACTGAGTGCAATGACAAGGATGAGCTTTAGGCTATCCTTTCTCGCTCCAACGATCAAGCCTCGGCCAAGAAAAGGTTGGCAGCTGACTCCTTGCTTAAGGATGGGTGAGCAGTAGCCTGCTCCTAGCAGTTGGCTCCAGAGGGAATATATCTTGAAGGCTCTTTTTTATATTTCCTTTTTCATCCAGGTTTATGGGCACCATAATTGGGGTTGAAGATATTTCTGCCCAATGGAAAAACTCCGATTGGCGTTCATTGAAGGTTTACATAATTATATGCTATACATTTGCAAGATAGGGAATCTCATAATTATAACTTCCATGTTAATTCTTCAGTTCTCTCATTTTTAGGTTCATTGGGATGAACCTGCAAGCATTAATAGGCCTGAAAGGGTTTCTCCATGGGAGATAGAACCTTTTATTCCCTCGGTCCCTTCAACACCCTCTCCACCGGTGGTACCCAAGAACAAAAGGCCTCGACCGACTATTGATACCACAGTTCTAGGTGAGCTGAGTGTTCAAATATTTTCATGTGCTTGAAATTTAGGGTTTGTTTGGGACGCATAGCTTAACAAATAGCTCAGAGCTACAAAATTTCTAAAATCTTAAAAGTATGTAGGTAAAGTTTAAAGCTCTAATGGGTTTTAGAGGTGTTTGGTAAAATTAGGTGTTTTGTTGAGTATATTCATGTAAAATAGACATCTCTGAGTATTTGTCATAGATTGATAAAGGGTGTTAGTTATTATTTGAAAAGAGTAATGTCATTAGTGAAAACAGATTGAAAGCTGGGAGCTTATCTCTTAAGTACTATAGGTGATAGCTTTTCCAATAAACGCTTATTTTAAGCCTTTAATATATTTACAAACAAGCTTAATAGAACAAAATCTGTATTTAAGAATAACATCTATTTATTTTATTTTAAAACTAAAACATATTTTGGTTCAAACTTAGAAATTGTTCATAAGCTTCGAATTGAATAGAGCTAGCTAGTTGGTTCCAAGGATATTACTATACTGAGTACTAAACACGCACTAACCCTTTATTTTTAATTGAACTTTGTAGAACCACCTACATTGTCAAATGCCTCTGCTGCTTGGAATCCTTCATCCGATTTGGGATCTGAACAGATTGCTCCAATCAAAGCTAGCAATACGGATTGCTCTCTACAGAACCGAACAGAGATTGTGGGCCCTACTCATGTAAAAACTTCTTTAAATCTTTTCACAACTGAAAGTGATGATGGTAAAAGTGCTTCAACTTGGTCCGTTGATTCAAACCACCTGCCTACAATGCACAATGGAGGGCATCAGAACAATCTTATAAACCATTTGGGCGATAAAGGAAAATCCGGACCTTTTAGATTGTTTGGTATTGACTTGAACTCGGTTGAAGGTTCCTATCCAGAGACAGTAGTGACCTTAAGTGATTCAGAGCAAAAGTCTGACCTTTCTTTTGATGCGAAAGATCTTAAACAAGAGCAGTCACAGGCCTCCCATCCAAAAGACAGTTTAACCAACCATGGTTTCTCCATTAGAAGTCGTACCAAGGTATGTTATGTTTAGTAATCCAGGCCTAATACCAGAGTATATGTTCACATGCAAGGTCCTTAAAAAGTTTATCTAGATTGACTTTTTTGGTCTAATTAATGAGCTGCTAATATCTTCAGGACATGTTAGTTTCTACGCCATACCGGTTAAATAAAAAATTATAAACTTACTCTCTTCATGTCAGTTTGAAAATACTAACCGACTGCATTATCATTTGAGTAGGTACAAATGCAAGGAGTGGCAGTGGGTCGTGCAGTGGACTTGACAGCGATAAAGGGATATGATGAACTTATTAGTGATCTTGAGGATATGTTTGAGATCCATGGGGAACTCCGCACGCGGAACAAATGGGAGATTATCTTCACAGATGATGAGGGGGACATGATGCTTTTGGGGGATCACCCATGGCTGTAAGTATATATATATTTTCTCATTTCTATTGCTGTGAAACTCTCAAGTGTATTCTTTTGGAACTTAACTGAGTTATTTGATTATTTGCAGAGAATTCTGCAGTGTGGTGAGGAAGATTCTGATTTGTTGCCATACAGAGGTGAAGAAAATGAATTCTAGAAGCAATCCACTACTTTCTGCATAGGAATCACTAACTTGAAAATAATAGAAATCTCCATTTCTAGCTACATCTCTTAACTCATCTTTTTCTTCTCTATGGTCCATGACTTTTGGTTTCCTTTTTTCTCCCCCCACCCCCTTGTAAACTGTAAAAATCAGCCTTTTGCCCTTTTGTTTACATGTGGGAAAAAAGGATTTTTTTGCAGATGAACGAAAGCTCGAAAAGTGGCCATAGTACCGATGCGACTTAGCTTAGAACATTGATTAACATAATCAGAATTAATGAATATTCCCACGTTTTTGTTACATTGTTTTACCTCTTGTAGATACTTAAATTGTTGCATATTGGTTTTTTTTGGTAACTGACTCTCTGACAGCAACTGCAATGGATAATTTGTTAAGATATAGATTATTTGGATGTTACATGGGGCTCTTCTTTGTACCCTTTTTAATCTTTCCTTTTCTTGTTGTGCCTATGCTCACACTAAAGCCCCTTATGTTTGGATGAAAACCAGAAAACACAAGGATGCTCACACAGTAGACATTTAATAGACCAGATCAGATAATTGTGGAGATAAGTAGATAACCATTGATAATTGTGTGAAACTCATTCAGTCATTCATTTGAGGGGTGATTGTGATTTGTGACGTTGATTTTATATTTTCCTTTATGATTCCATAGCATCTTTGTACCCATATCAGTATTCATCAATGAAGAAAAAGGCCACTTGTTGTACCTTTCAATAATTCAACTCACCAAACACAGTAGGGTCTTGTTACATAGTTGAACAAGTCAACGTTTTTTTCTTCAAAACAAAAATGGTACGTATATTAGGTGAGCTTGTCCACGAAAATTCAAATGAAGAAAGCTCCAAACAATCTGTCATTTGATACTGTTAGGGAAGAGAGAGGGGCCCAAACTTGGTCTCTTCGATTGATTCATGGCACATCAGGAGCCAGGCTGCGTTGTTAAAGAACAATTTTATTGTACCCGAAATAGGAACAAGTTTGCAAGGGCCTCCTTGATGGGCTATTTGGCCACCCACTCCAATTCTTCCCTTTGCGGGAGGTATGGGGTTCAGTTCCCACTAAGAGAAATTAATTTCGTTGAGGGAGGAGTTAGCGGGAGTCTGGAGAGCCTTGGGGAGCAACCTGTGGCTGGGCAATTGACTCCATCCTGGAGGAAAGTAGTGGACTGGCCTGCAACGCGCCTGACAATCTGAATACCAAAGAAGAGGAGTTCATTGGTGCGTGGGAGAACGTGGGTTTTTGCGGGTGTGTTGCAGTACTGTTGCTGATGAAAAAGCCAAAAAGGCTAGTGGATAGGTTGTGTACGTATAAAAAAGTGTAGTGGGGAGAGCTGGATTCTTGGTGCATTTTGCAGCTGGGAAGCCTGGGATTTAACCAAAAAATTGGTTTGATATATAAAATGAAAAAGTAATACTATAGAAATTTGGAAAACAATTAATAGTTTTAAATTTATTTCAAATTGAACTCAACTACGCATTTGTAATACTTACAAAAAAAATTAATTCACATTTTTTATTTTTTTACATCGGGATGTTTGAGTTTTTAAACAATAATTTTTGGGCAAAACAAAATTAACACATAAGTGTTGTGTAATAAAATAACTAAGGATATATGCATTTAATTAAAAAAAATGTGCTGAGTGGATATATTACTGGTGCTAGGTTGCAGAGAAAAACTGAATTGACTAAATACGATAAACAGGAGGGGGATTAGATTTATTGACGGGCTGGGTTGCGGTTAGCCTTAGAGAGTAGTTCATTGGCCGATGAGGGGCAGGGCGGATCCAAAAATCTGAGTTAGATTGGGTCACTGGGGTGAAGAGTAAATATAATAGACTTAAATATGACAAATGAAAAATTTACACTAAAAATTTGAAAAAAAGTTAAGTTGTCCTAGACTTTAATCCACCATAACCTTAACATATATCCTCCTCTAAGTAGAGGGATATTAATGGAGGTAATTTGGGTTAAATGGGAGCGAATAGTAAGTATACTAGGCTTAAAGAATAGTGAGGTGAGCAAAACAAGACAAATGTAAAAAAAAAAATACACTAAAAGATTTGAAAAAAGTTAAGTGGTCCTATACTTTAACCCATCATAGCCTTAGCATAGATCATCATCTAAGTAGAGGGATATTAATGGAGGTTTAGAGGCTTGATTTAAATGTTTAGGGGCTTTAGAGGCCACTTCAGATATTCTAGGATGTCTAGGTTTATAAGAGCGCAAACACTGATACCCGAATCATTAAAAGAGAACATGGTGTAAGTGTTTTTGTAAATATGTGTATTATGTTTTTAATTTCTAAATAAGATTATTTATTTCAATTTTACAATTCTATATTCAATTACATTATTCATATAATTCAAATAGTATCTTATTATTCAACACTAAATCAAAATAAATTGCATCTACATATCACCTCATCACAACCAACTAGTGGTCAATAATGATGGTCAATGTCTCGTTATAATTGTTGAAGTTTAATACTCTTTTCTTCCCACTACAATTGTCTCATTTTCTCTTTTTTGTCAGTCCCACTAACTTTGTCACATACGAAGTACCATATTTGGTAATATTTATGTGACAGTAATTCATTCTTACTTTACTTTCACTTTGTCATTTCATTAATTCTACTTTTCTAAAAAATTATATCATTCTCCTTTGTCTCAATCTTAGGGGATGAAGGTAGTATAACCCTACACTTTCGGATTGACGGTATTTGATGGACGATTATTGGAATTCAAGATTACAGTACTTGCCTACTTGGTAGTAATGTAGCATGGTCTTCAAAGTCCAACGAGTCATCGAAGCCCGTAGTTCGTTGGTTGGTTGGTTTTAATTTAAGTTTATATTCTAAAAAATTAAAATGCATAAGCAATGTTATTTTTTACCATACAACTTTACTTCTATTTACTTAATAAAGACATTGTAATCCTATTTAGGTATTTTAGTGTAGACACTTAGGCCCCGTTTGATTTACACATTAAAACTTTACATGCAAAGTGATTGCATGGAAAGTTTAGGGTCGTAAAGTAGTTTGCATGTAAAATAGAAATACATCATTTGGTCAAGTGTTTAATCTGTTTTTAAAGTACTCATTGACCGTGCCACCGAGCTTCTAATTAACGTGTAGAGAACTAGCTTCAAATTGACGGTTGGCCTCAGACCTTGAATTGTGAGAAGATGAATCAAATAAAAAATTGTGACTTTATTTGAAGCTTCCACAAAAGATTAATTAATCACTAAAAAGTAGGTATTCTACTTAATCAAATACTAGATAGAAAATCACTAAAATCAACTAATTAACGGAGTGCAAAGTAACTAATATAACGTAGATAAAGAAGATATTCGATGAATTGGTGAAACTATTTTGTTTATTACTCAGTATATAGGAGAAAACATGAGCCTCTTCAAACCAATTTTTTTGCTTTACCGCCAGAGTGGAATCTCCACCGTGTAGGGAGCCGTCTAGGTCTCAAACTCTCAATCATAAACGGGAGTTCCATATATTTATTGTAGATCGGATAAACAGATGTAAAGTAGTTTACCTGCCTCCTCCCAGGTAAAATATTTTACATGGTACAATGTAAAATGTGTTTAAAAAAGTGACATACAGTTTACATTAAATAGTTAAAACAAACGGTGTAAAATGTTTACTTCCTCAAACTTTACACGCAAAGTGTTTACTTTACATAAAAACAAACGGGCCCTTAAGTTAAAAAGGTTCTCGAGGATCTCTCCTCTTGTTAGAGTTGCGGACCGCTAACTCTCATTAGGGTTTATCTCTCCTCTTCTCTCATTAGGGTTTATCTCTCCTCTTCTATTTACTTAATAAAGACATTGTAATTCTATTTAGGCATTTTTAGTGTAGACACTTAGGTTAAAAAGGTTCTCGAGGATCTCTCCTCTTGTTACAGTTGCGGACCGGTAACTCTCATTAGAGTTTATATAATTTGATGCCGACTAATTGTTCAGTGGGTTTCTTTCGTCGGTGTTTCGTCGATTGCTCTATGGCCTGTTTGTTTAGGGGTTAACCTAACTTATTACAGGTTCAATTTTCAGTTAACCTCTTTTGTTTATGTTTTTGCAACAAGGACCTAGGTTATGGGTTAACCTCACATAACTCCCGAGAATATGGAAAAACCATAAATTGAAGAACCTCTGAAGTGGGGAGTTTCGGAGGTTAAGTTCTCGTTTAACATAAAATAAGCTAGAGCACCTTCATTCAAACAACATTTATTACATTAACCTAGATTCACCTTATTTATTTCCAAACACTATTTTACGCATGAACCTAGGTTCACTTAGGTTAACCTAATTTTTATTAAAACTTAGGTTTACTTTAATTTATTGCACTAGGTTTACTTAAGTTCACTTTGTCCAAACAGAGCATTAATGTCGGCACTCGGCAGAACTGGAGTGATTGATTTCTTTTCATTTGGATGTTGAGAGGTCGATGACGGCGATGAGGATCTATTTTGGGGTGTCCATAGCTCCCGGAGTTCAAAGATCTTCTAGGGGCTTCTGCGAGGTGCTATCGGCTAAGCTCAGCTTGGCCATGAATGGAGGGGAGGTCAAGCCGGTCGTGGTGTGGCGGCGCTGCATAGTGAGGGAGCAGGAAGACTATCCACATATTTGGGTGAGTATTAGATGTGGGAAAACACGGGAAAAGGTGCAAATAGGCGGCGATAGGAGTAAAACTTAGCCAAGTCTAGATGTCTAGATGTTATTTCGTCTTAAATTAATTTTTCTAGAATGTTGACACTCGGTATGGCTGGCTGTAAGGCCTCAATTATTTGTCTTCCTCCTAAACCACTGCAACATTATGAAAGAAAGAAAACGCTTAAATTATGGCAGGTCAAATTTATAATTCAGGTAAATTCTTCTCGGTAGAGTTTTCTTTGTTGGTTGCCCGTTAAACCAATTCTCCCTTTCTTTGTTGGTTGCCCTCTGTCACCATTTCCGCCGAACGCACATTTCAGAGCTTTGAGGTGTCAGATAAATTAAAGCAAACCTTAGTCGGCGATCTTGTTTGACTTGAAGCTGAGTAAGGTGGAGAAGTTTTAAGCACGATGTTAAATTTTTTCTTTTAACGGAAGCTAAACAATTGACGGCATAGTAAGGAACTGACGGCATAGTAAGGGTAAACAAGCCACATTAAGAGTAAGGTACGGGTTTTTAAAACAATGTACAACTTCTTCTACACAAAATGTATTGACATAAATCAGGAGTACCAACCATTATTCACAATTATAATGTTGTTAGATGAACATATTAAATAAGTTTCTTCATTAAAAATAATAATAATATTTACTTTCATCTCTTGTAGAATAAAGGTATAAATTATACACTAATTATTTAAAATTCGACCATGAAAAACTGATCGTTTAAGTATTTAATTTTAAATATTATTTCCTTGAAGAAAACGGGAAATTTTACAATTCTAATACATACAATAAAATTATTTTGGATTCACTTAATTTCACGATTAGCTAAGCCTTATTCAGCCCCCCCGGAGCATATGTTCACGACTTTTATGGAAAAGGGAAAGTTCCCGAAATAGGACTAAAACAGTTTGAAAATTCCAAAATAGGAGTAATTACTGACAAGTTTGGAAAATACTGCCATGTTTGAAGTCTGGTACTGCCAAAACATGGCAGTAATTAGTCCTATTTTGGTAATAAAAACATGACAGACTTATTTTGCAATTTTCAAACCTTTTTAGTCTTATTTCGGGTAATATTTTCTTATGGAAAACCCCTTTTTGCTAGCGATATAGTAGTTATTTATAATTATAAAAACCGAGATCCGGTGATATAACACAAGGCCTTCCAAAAGTAGAACATATCTTAGAAGTGCGCTTAATTGATTCCATATAAATGAATCTACCAAGAAGGTTTGTGAGTTGGGACAAATGTATAACGAGATAATTACCCTATGAATGACTAAAACTTACCCACTTTCTCAATCTATGACCTAACTAGTTTTTTTTACCAAAATAATATTAAAATTGATAATTTTAATTAAAATTCGTAATAATTAAAAAAATAAATAAATTTGGTGGACAAATATACCCTTTGAATTATATCTATAAAATCCTAAGCTCCAACTCTTTTCTCCAACCCTAGCTTTTAGTCCGCCTCCATCCACAGATCAACGTACGGCTCCTACGCCCAGCCGCACACCCCTCGCTGCTACCAGCCGCCACCGGCCGCCGTCCAGCCACCCGCCGTCCAGCCACCCGCTGCTAGACCCCTGCCGCCGCCACTCCACGGTTCGCCGCTGTCAAGGAGCACAATCGTCGGCACTAGTGCATCAACTCACTTCTTGCCCGACCACCCCGACCCCAGGCTTCCTCGGCGCCACTGCCCAGATCTACCCCGGCGCCACGCCGCCTTCCTAGATGTGTGCGCCGCCGCCTTTCCTAGATGTGTGCGCTGCCACCACCCCAATCCATGCTTGCTGCCGCCACAAGCGCGCCATGCTTGCCGCCGTCCGCATCCATGTTTGCTACCGCCTTCAAGGCCGGATCATCAACGACTCTACCAAAGAGGGGAGCTCGTACACAGAGGGTAAAGAGTCCATTTATGTGGACGAAAATGTATATGTCCTCAATTTAATTTGGAAGGAAGGCCCTACATTTTATGTGGACAAGGATACTCCACGAATTGACGTTTTTTAATCGGGAGAGCTAATATTCTTTAAACTTTTTACTTCTTATTTGTGAAGTTAGGGCTTTTGGGCATTGATTATGATTTGTGGGCATTAAATATGGGCATTTAATATCGGCATTGAACGTTTCGTTAAATGCTATGTATGAGCAGTGAATATATATGGTAATAAACATGTTGTATATGACAGTGAATGAATGTATTAAAAAAAATTGTGCAGTGATTATGGCCAGTATTGTAGTGACATAGAGTAGTAGTATCATCATGAAATGCAATACACTTAATTAGACATAAAATAATAAAATTATTAAATCTAAAAAAGCCAAAAAAAAACCTCAAAGTGAATGAGAAGTGAATTAATTTTGGCGGAAGTGTAGTGATTATTACTGGATGTGCAGTAAAGTCGTGCATTAATGTAGTGCATTAACGGTAATATAAGGTGCAGTAATTTAATTGAAGAAAATTAGTGCGAAATGCACATTTTTTAAATAAGGGCATTTTCGTCATTCAACTTTTAAAAACAAACGAAATTTCTTTTTTTTTTTTGGATTTTTAGTCATACAAAAGTAAAAAAACTGGTTAGGTCATAGATTAAGAAACTCATTGAGTTTTAGTCATACCTTAGTAAATTTCCCATGTATAACCAGAATTCTCAGAATTCATTGTGTTGAGCTAACTATAGTGTAATATTCTCGAGAGGAGGGCGGGCAACTAAGACTTGAGAGCCAACAATAGCGGGAGTCGACATCCTAGAAAAAATAGGTCACACAAGCCTTGCCAACTATGAGGAACGAAAGTTCACCTCCTAATCAATTACATCTAAAGTTGTCAAACGGGTCAAAATTTTATGACGGGCCAAAATTTCCTTAACCCTAATTCAACTAACCCATGGGTTAAACGGTCCTGCCCACGGGTCAATGTTATAAAATATACATGACAAACTCTTTAAATATACATGACAATTGTTTTTCATAAAATATGCATGACAAATTCTTTATAAATTAATATTGGTAAGTATTAATAAAGAAAATATAAGAAATCAAAATACAAAACACTCAATACTTGTTAGATTATATTCAATCAAATAATTTAGAGTATTAAATACCCCGTGGTAGTTATACAGAAATTTGAAAACTCCAAGAGGGATATCTATCCAAAAATACTTATCATATAAAAGTAAAAATGTACTTAAACCTTTTGAATGATTATAAAATATACATGACAAACTATTTAAATATGCATGACGAGTTTTTTAAATAAAATATGCATGCCAAATTCTTTATAAATTAATATTGGTAAGTATTAATAAAGAAAATATATGAAATCAAAATACTAAACACTCAATACTTGTTAGATTATATTTAATTAAATAATACATAGTATTAAATACCCGGTGGTAGTTATGCCGAAGTTTGAAAACTATAAGAGGATATCTATCAAAAATACTCATTATATAAAAGTAAAAATGTACTTAAAACTTTTGAATGATTATTTGTAAATCATGACTATTAATTGAAAAAGATTATGTTCAACTATACATAAATTATATGTTTGAGCATTTTATTTGTATAATTATTATAGAAATACTAATTATTTTGAAATGGTTGTAAAATGATAAGTATATAATTCAAATTATAATAATTTTGATAGTAAAGAACAGTATGAATATAACAAAAGTAAAAAATATATAGGGTATTTCTATTCACACTGGCTAGATTTCTATTTGCAGCCACCCGCTTCGTATAAAAGTATTTTAAATGTCAGATTTACCCTTTTGTTAAATATAGCCCTCACGAAACATAATTACCTTCTCACTGTGTTATCCGATCCACTCGAAACATATCAAGCAAGGACGAACGACGATGGCGTGGATCTGGTGACCTGTTGAAATTAGTCTCGTTGCGTTCCTCATTGTCAATAGACTGTGTTGCCATACCGAATGTGTTTTTTTACCGGATGGTGCTGGTAGATAAATTATACGAAGTACGTAGTATTCTATTAACATTTTTAGTGCAGGTCGAATGATGATTGGGAAGGTGTTTATCAGCTTACTAGTGAAATCGAATCACTTGAAGACAAAAATATGAAACCAGCTTAATTCAAAAAATAAAATGACAGTTTCATATACTCATGAAACTTATACGTGGCAGCCCACAAAACTATTGTTATGTACATGTGCAGGAAATTAAAAATTACAATTGATGAGTAATCAGTGTACAGATTTCATAAATTTAATTTCCTTGTAGTTTTTCCCCTGATACGTGTAAGGTTTATGTTAATTGTCCATATAGTTTAGGTGACAACTCCGATACCCGGCCCATTCAAAAAATGGGGTACCGTACCTACTATGCATTTGATTGGTTCAAACCATTAAATACCTTTTAATTTAGATTTAAATAATTCAACTGCATGATTTTGATTGGTCCATGTGGACAAAGGTACGGTACCTTATGGGTACCATAGAATCTACCTATAGTTTATTCAATTCGAACTCATGTGTATATATGACTGACTGAAAAATCATTAAATGAAGATCAGCAATAAAATTCGTTGTATTTTCTCTGTAATTTCATATTTGCATGTTTTTAATTATTATGCAAATTTATTGAAGAATAATACAGAGTATATTGTTGAAGACTTGAGGCTTCAAACATGTGAAAGATGTATAGATTTACTGGGAATGAGAGAAGAACTTTCTCGATGTGAATGCCAAGTAATCCCCTTACACAGTTACACCTCATCGATCAGTATTTGCAGCAATATTATACGGTCAAGAGTCGAAAATTCAGCAACACGGTTACAGACTACGGAGTATATTCTGGGTAACTTAGGTATTATACTAATTTAGTGGCTGCAAATAGTAATTTAAGGACTGTATATAGAATTACCCAAATATATATTTGCATTTTGGCCCGAGGGCAACCCGTAACCCGTGTGGGCCAATCCACTCAATTTGCAACCCACATGGGATGACTCATGAAACCCGCGAAATAATCGAGTCAGTAAATCACATTCCTAACCAACCAATAAATTGGTTGAAACGGGCCAGCTTGAGGGTTGGCCCGTCTTGACGGCTCTAGGTACACCGATGAGGAATAAATAACTTCTAGGCATCACAAGGAGAGAAAGATGTATAATATTGAGAGAAGAGAAGGGATGCGACTAAGGTCTTACTTCCAATGCCACCAGAGGGAGTAAGACCTCAAAGTTTCTCGTGTTTTATTTTTTTTAATGCTTAAGATTTCACATTTTGAATTGCTTATCCTATGTTCCTCCTATAATATTATTAATTTATTAGAATGCAACTCAAGGATAAAAATATGAATAAAATATTATGAGTGTATTTTTATAGTCGCCATGGTGCATGATTTTAATATAATTATAGTCACTGAAAGTTATTTAGTCATTTTTGTTCCCTATCTTTATTTGTCCCCTATCTTTATTTTGTTCATATATTAGTATTATTAATAGAAACAAGATATTAAAAAAATATGACAACCCACACGTACAAATTTGAAAAATGATTGACTAATTTACTAGTTTTCGAGTGTTTTTTTAAAAATTCAGTAATTTATTTTAATTTAGATGCATAGTTTTAAAGTACGATGACATAATTTTATTTTTAATACTACGTATAGTACAAATGTACAATAGCCTACTTTACTTTTCCTTTTAACTAGACTAGAACTTTAGAGGTTTAAAGAATTCGGTGTATTGGCCCTCTGTGATTTAAAAAATGCGTCAAACCCCCTTATGTTATAATTATTCATGGTAACCCCCCCCCAACCCCACCCAAGAAAATATTTAACAATTTGAAAACCACTTATCTTAATATTATGATTGAATATGCTATAAAATTTGTTATGATCTCTAAATTATATAAAAATACTAATCATTTTTCATTTATTTGGCAATTAAATTTGCTCTTTGAGGGGATTTTGCGCATTAATAATTATAAAATCAGGGGGGAAGGGGTTGGGGATAGTTAAATCACATGGGAATAATGCGTCAAATTTATATCTTACAAGGAGGTTTGGTGCATGATACCCTAAAAAAAGTCCTAACAAATCCTCCATGCTCTCTCCATGCTCTTCCAAGTTGAAGACGAGCAAGTATTGGGGTATTTGGGCCTATGGAACAGATCGGACAACAAATATGCCCATGACTCTATGAGGATTTTGAGCAACCTCAAAACACACATTTTTTTCGATTGTGATTTTTGGAATTATTATTGATGAGGAAGAGGCATATATAGAGTAGTATATAGTAACTTTAGTCATAGTGTCATACTTTGTAAATAAATTTTATTTTGTAATATTTTGAAAATAGATATATAAACATTTTGTAGCAAATATGGAAAATATTGTATCTATTTTAGATCATAGCATATTAGCATGTAGGCATACAAATGTTAGAACCGGGTAAAGTAATATAGTAAAATATAAGGGTGTATAAATGGCCCGGGACCAGATATACTTTCTAGTCACGTAAAATATACGTTTTTCCTAAAAAAAAAAATACTATCAACCCTTATAACAGTAACCGGGTTACACGATAAATTTTTTGGGATGAAAAGAAGATCTATAAGTGTATTTTAGTTACTGAGAAAATAAAACTTAACAAGTGATTTGTATATAAATTATCTAATACTCTGATATGAATACTGCAAATATATAAGTAATAAAGCAAGGAAACAAGAGAGGATTCACTAAGACACTAAGTAATTTTTTTCGTGTCTCTCAATTAAACATGGTCGGCATATTTATAGATAAAATGATTAATCTTTGAAAAGTGGTTACAAATAGGGATGTCAAAAAAACCCGACCCGCAATGACCCGCCCTGGCCCGAGACATTTGGGGCGGGTCCGGCCCGCCCCGTCTTGCAAATGGGGCGGGTCCGCCCCGCCCCGCCTATACAATGGGGCGGGTCCGGGTCTTAGTATTGACCCGTGCTGCCCCGACCCGCCCCGACCCGCCCCGCTCAATATAAAAGTGTACATACTTTTTTCTTAAATTATACTACAAATATACTTCAACATTCATATGTCTGTATACAATAAATATTAAATTTTTTGATCTTATAATATATATATATATATATATATATATATATATATATATATATATATATATATATATAAGATGAACAACGGATTATCAATGTATGCGTTATATATAGCAATTTAATACATATATTCAATTATTAATATAATTAAATAGATTAACTATTCAAGTTTGAGTAATTATTCCCCAATTTTTGAAATTTTTAGCGCATCATGAATTTGATTTAATATATTAATTTTTAATTATTATTCAGATATAAACATTATATAGATTCAATTGGTAACAACTTGTCACAAATAAAAATACATATTAGCAAATTAGGTTACGGCGGGGCGGGTCACGGGTCAACAAGTTTGGACCCGTGCAGGTCATGGGGCGGGGCGGACCCGCCCCGCCAAGTCATGGGGTGGGTCCGAGTCTTGCAGTACCCGCCCGCCCCGACCCATTGCCATGCCTAGTTACAAACATTTGAGCGGAAGTGTTCTTGCTGAATGGCGATTAATAAGCCTTTCTAATATGAAATGGTGCGACATATCAAAAAGACATGTATATTCGTTTAAAAACATTTTAATTTAAACTAAAATTTGCCTACACCCTCATAATAGTTGCAGCAACACAGCATCCATTAAAATACAAAATTTAATATTTAAATTGAACAATTAAACGCAAACGTATCAAAGCAATATTATATTATCATTATTATAGTCATTGTGAGACCACCCGTGCACAAGTGTTCTCATAATATATAAAATAATAATAATCATTATATTTAAATTACATTAGTTTAGTAATACACATCATTTGTTTATAAAATAATTAAGGACCATGTGATTTAACAATTACACTTTATTTTTCAATATTTATCCAACAAAAAATGCACAAAAATTAATATGAGTAGATATTTAGTTTGTTTTTTTGCATTATAAACCTGAGGTGAGATTTCTTCTTGCAACATGTCTTAGACTATTAGTGCTAGGAAACTTATACCATCCCACCGGAACTCCGGCAGTATTAGAGTCGTCCTTCCATTTTCTATTCAATATAATTAAACAAACAATTTGTGGAGTTTGTTCCTAAGTATTGCTATGAAGGCAGTGTCCCACATTGGTTTAGGGGGTGTTTGGATCTGATTCTCAAAACTGATTCTGCTCTTTCATGGAGCAGAAGCAGAAGCTGGAGTGTTTGGGTGAAATTCCAGAAGCACTTCTGGAGCTCTAATTTACTCTCAGAATCAGTTTTTTTAGAAGCTGGGGGGTACCAGCTTCTGAAAACTGATTCTGATTCTGCTTCTGCTTTTAAAAAAGAAGCAGAAGCAGAATCAGTTCCAAACACCCCTTAGTAAACATATTCTCTACATTCATTCTTATAAAATGAAACATATAAGCTAGCTTTGGTGCAATTCTGCAACAAATCTGGTTCTAGAGAGCGAATTCCTACTCGTGCCTAGCTTGGTCAACAAAGCAATTGGCCGCATTTTGTAACGTAAGACTGGTGTACGAGGCTTTTGATAAACGCCTCAAGCTTAGGCCCGCTTTTGCGGTGCCTTTTGAGGACTTTTTGAATACTGAGTGAGTGTTCCATATGATACCTGGTATTTTGAATTTCAAAGAATTTCAAGTCCTGAATTTGGAATTTTAAATATTCTACAAAATTTCAATGCTACCAATTAAATATTATTTCGGAAAAAAGTTTTTGGAAATTTTTATGATTTCTTTTATCTAGAGAACTTATAAGGATTATTATGAATTTCAAATTCAAAACAAAACTTCGTAGATGTTTATCAAACTTTGCCCATTTAGCATTCCATTCAATTCACGTTACTTTCATAGAAATCTATTGATACAAAATGATAGAATATATGAGTTGATTTTTATTTAATTCATAGACTACAGTTTTTTTTTTTTTCAAATTTTCAGTTGAAGACACTCACTCCATGAACTCCTAAAATTTGTACGCTCTATTATTCAATTAATCTTCACCTCAGATTTATAAACTTTGACATTCAAACAAGTTTGTGTTACTTAACAATTTGTAACATAATTTTAAATATAATTTTTTATGTATGTAAAACGAAATAATTATGGCCACTCAGGGTCGGCCATGCAAAAAAAAAAAAAAAAACAGTGCCTCTCTGCATTGGGCTACAAATGATTAAAGCCCATATCTAATTGAAATTGCAGAGTTCAATAGAAAATTAACAAAGAAGCAATCTCAAACAAGTACGGGTTCACAGTGTTGCACTTACAATAGGTACTGGACCAAGCCCAAAATTTCAAACTCGCAAGAATCAAGCCAACAATAAACATAAAGAAATCAAACTACTTCTACAATAGTTCTATTAGCGGTGATTGGGTGAGCACATAATCGAGCAAATCATAACTGACAATCGAAAATCAAACTGAACCATAAATTCAATTATCGATCAATTAGGCTATCTGCAATGAGAGTCGTGAAAACCCCAAATGAGTTGTACCGGTGGGCGTAGCTCAACTGGTAGCGAGGGAGTGCCACAAGGGTTAGGTCTCGGGTTCGAATCCCGGCAACTACGATGAGGGGTTACTATGCTGAAAAATGCATAGGGCTTCTGCAAGTACCGGGGACAGAGCCCCACTCTCTATCTGTCAGATTGTGATTATAGTCCAATTTACATCCTCCCATCGTGCCATCCGGTCGGTGTTGGGGGGCCCTCAGGGATGGGGTGTCATCCTTTTTTTCCCAAATGAGTTGCAATCGAAACTCAAAATGGTATATGAGGGTGCTAGAGTGAGTTGGGGGCCTTTAGGGTGGGAAATAATAAGGTCGATTCACTCACATGCATAGAGGAATTTGGGTAGCGGCTACTCTACCAAGTATTCAAGTAACTAGTAAGAAAAAGAAGAAGACTCCACACAAAATAAAATCTCAATTTTTTTAAAAAGCAGTATAACCTTTTTATTTATTTATGATTCAATTTTTATAAAAAAAATTATCAAAATTCATAACTATTTATGATCTTTCGACTTTCATATGACACCGTGTAAAGTTTTAAAAAAATCGAAGCTTCATCTGATATGGTGACTTTTAGGCCCAAAAATAGGGCTGAAGTAACAAAATTAATTAATTCATTTTTTTTTTTATTTTATATGAGAATTTTTGAATTTTTAAATCATAATTATGGGTACAAATAAAATTGTCACATAAATGATGTGTAATGAAAAACGTAAGGATTTATGCATTTAATTAAAAAAATGAGTTGCGTTAATATATTGACGGTGCTGGGTTGTAGGGAAAAATTGTATTGACTGGATGAATACATATAAACTGGTGAGGGATAAGATTTATTGACGAAAAACTAGGTTGCGGTTAGCTTTATCAGTATTACTTTTATTGATTTGTCGATTTTTCAATTATTAAATAGTTATAAATCCGTTTAAAAAAAAAAAGGTCCCAAATCCTTGTTTTGAATGGGTGACAAATCTTCATGTCAGGCCGTCTTGACGGGATGCTCTGTCCGGCCGAGCCCGTTTGGGCACCTTCCCGGTGGAATTTTTTGATGAAATTTTTTGAGCATGTTCCTCATCAAGTCTAGTTTGTCCATACCAAATTCCAGCTCAAAATTCGATCGGGAAGGCATTCAAATAATTTTTTGAAGTTGACTGCAGTTTTATATGTATATTTTGACGCAGTCAACTTCAAAAAATGATTTGAATGTCTTCCCGATCGAATTTTGAGCTAAAATTTGGTATGGACAAACTAGACTTGATGATGAACATGCTCAAAAAATTCATCAAAAAATTCCACCGGGAAGGTGCCCAAACGGGCTCACTTGGCCGGACGGAGCATCCCGTCAGGCCGGCCTGACATGAAGACCACTCTTGAATGGGTTACCGATAACTGACATTCTTGCAAAGATGAAGTTATATAATTATGGCTACAATAATACATGTCTGCATAAGTCAGATAGTTTTAAATTTGATTGGTTTTAGTTTATTAGATCAAGAGCCCGTTTTGTAATATCTAAATTGACTATATTTGTTGGTTCTGCTGAAATTTTTGAAGATTTGGCTGGAGTGGTTAGATGGATTGATTCTGCTGAGTTATGAAAAAACCATATCTAAATTATACTCCAGTATTTTATTAATAAAATAAATTAAAAGTTATATGAAAAATAACAAAAATAATCTTCTGTAGTAATTTCAGTCAATACGGTAACAAAAATAACTGTAATATTATTTTTTCTTATTATTACGTAATTCAATGCGCAGAATAAAAAATTACGTGTTACGAAAAAAATTGATTGATAAGTCCGAAAAGCGGAAAAAAGGAGTTATCAAACAAGCTCAAGTCAAATTTGAATAGATTATTACCTAGATAAGACAAAAAGGATCAAATATCAGACCAATTGAATACCTAATCCACGCCCGGCAACCGGAAAGTAAATAAAGTGTTTGTGGCTTTTTTTTTTAAGAAAAAAACACTTATTTTATCAAACACTAACAACTTTAACTTGTTCGGTTTTTGTGTAGAATATATTTTTTACTTTTTCTATTACAGAAAAAGCACTTATTTTACCCGACACTACTAACTTTTACTACTAATCACTTTTAAAGCAGAAGAAACTTGAGCGGCTGATTGTGTTGGAAGACCTCTCCATGCTCCAGCGCTAGCGAAGAAGGAAAACATCTGATCTTTTCTCAGGTAATGTAATTCTCAGGTAATGTAAGTTCTCTTCTCCCTGATACGAGCTTTCTTTCTTCTGTGTCTAATGAAAGCTCTTTCCTTCATTTTTCTAGTCTACCAGCGGTAGACGTTTCCACTCTCTAGCGAATCCAAAAGGTATACTCGTGGACCCGTAGTGTAATAGCCTCTGCAGAATCTACAGCCGTAAGTCTTTAGTTCATCTAAGTTTAACTGCATTCTTAATCTTTTTGAAGCTTAACTTGGGAAAATAACTTGGGAAATCAGAACATCTCAACATTATTCATAATTTCAGAACATCAGTAGTGAAATATAATTGAGCTAGTGAAATAATTATACTTCCCAGTGAAACATCTTTTTGAAGTTATTCATAATTTTGGTTTCATTTTTGCGTCCTTCATCCTTCTCCTCACTCTGAAGTAAGGTCATTTCCAATCAAATCCCTGTCAATGCTCAGTACTTTTGTTCTATATCTGAAATTAATTGAGCATTGAAGGTTTGTTACTAATATTTTGCTCAATTTTCAAAATTTTCACTTCAAGTTTGATGTTTTCTTCTCTGTTTTGGATTTTATTTAAAAAAGATTTATGGGTTGAACCAAACATGGATTTTCACACCCTTGTGTGTCTAGCGGGATTCGAACTCGAGACCTCCCACTAGGCATGGTAACCTCACAACCAGCTGGGCTGGAATGCTTGGTTTCTTAAGCATTGCATATTTGGTCAAGATTCATTTTATAACGAAATTCATTTCCTGTTTGTGTTTTTAAAAATCAATGGGTTTTTAATTTTTATTAATTGTTCTGTATATTTTTTTTGTTTTTACATTTATTTCTTTCTACCTTTTACACAGGGGCGGACCCAGGAAAGTCATCTTGGGGATTCAAAATACTTTTTGAAACAAAAATTATATTTCTAGGAGGTGAAAATTATTTTTCGTATATATATACACTAAAAGTAAATTTTGTTGGAGATCTTATCATGTTGTGACCAAAAAGTGTACAAAAAAAGTGATGTAAGACGGTCCGCCCCTGCTTTTACATGTTTGCCAATTGGGTTGTAGATCTGCTAATCTGCATTAACTATTTAAAGTATTGTTTGGTTTCATATGAGGTTTAGATCTGAGGTTAAGCTTCTCTAGCTTCTGCATGTTTACGAAATGGTGTACTGGTACCCAATCATTCATCCTCCTAAGTCATAACCCACCACATTTCCTCCAGATCTTATCATGTTGTGACCAAAAAGTGTACAAAAAAAGTGATGTTTTTTCCCTGATTTATCCATGTGATTGTAGTGTTGGACCCGCTGAACAGCCACAATGAAAGCTTGAGTTCACCTACTTTATCTGCTTTAATGAGAGTTTGGTATTCTGGCCTTTATTTTTCAGTACTTATTTATTTTGGAAGATGTGCCTGAAACATCCTTGTACAGATTTTTTTCACATCTCCGATGAGTATTTTGATTTTTGTCTATTACTTTGTTACTGACTTACTGTGTCCGAAGTATATTTTTTCAATATTATGACTTTATTATACTCTCATTCCCATTATTTTTTCTCACTTTCCTTTCCATTTTTCCTAAGAGAGAAGGGAAAGAAGGGCTGGGTGGAGTTCCTAGTGCAGTTCAGATGGATCATCGTTATCTTTGTCGTCCTCCCAGTCTCCTGCCTCTACTACTTTGCCATCTATCTTGGCGGCATAAAGTCCAACTGCAAGTCCTTCAAGCGCCGCCAGAAGGAACATGATGACAATGTTAAGAAAGTCTGAAAGAAAGGGACGCATCCAAGGACTTTATATGGCATTGAAGGCAGCTCACACTTGTATGGATTGTTTTCGGACACTGGCATACGAGATCATTCTAGCAGACGGAGAGGTAGTTTGGTAGTTTGGGCTACCAAAGACAATGAGTATTCGGACCTGGCCTCTTCTATGGGGTTCCTTGGTCTCAGGGTACTCTTGGACTTGTTGTTTCGGCGGAGATTAAGCTAATACCGATTAAGGAATACATGAAAGTGACTTACACACCCGTGGTTGGTAATCTGAGAGAAATCGCACAGGCTTACATAGACTCATTTGCACCCAGAGATGGAGACCAAGATAACCCGGATAAGGTTCCTGACTTTGTGGAAACCATGATCTACACTCCTACTGAAGCTGTTTGCATGACTGGTAGCTAGATATGCGTCTAAAGAAGAGGCGAAAAGGAAGGGGAATAATTAAGATCAACAATGTCGGGTGGTGGTTCAAGACATGGTTTTATCAACACGTCCAAACGGCAAGGTGCTTGTCATGGTACATACCGACGAGGGAATACTACCATAGGCACACAAGGTGCTTGTATTGGGAAGGCAAACTTATCCTCCAATTTGCTGACCAGTGGTGGTTTAGGTTTCTGCTCGGGTGGTTGATGCCGCATTGCCGCCTAAAGTATCTCTACTCGGGTGACCAATGGTTTAGTAAAACATTAATTAAATTATTTTAAGTAATGTTTTCGCTTTAATTTTTTCTCTGATTAATTATAAAATAAAAAAGACATATTTCGATATAAAAATAAATAAATTTCATTAATTTTTTTTACGTTTTTCGGTTAACAAAATATGAACTTAATTCAAGTATAGTTCGATTATGGAATATTCAATTATTTGTGAAGGCTTCATGAATTAAAGATTTGTGTTTCATGTTTTTCCGGGGCTCAAGAAAACTTCAACAGTTAAAACTTTAAAAAAAAATCATTTTTATATATTACATATTGGTGTCATATGAAATATCATAAAAATTTATGAATTTTGATATACTTTTTGAAAAATTTGGATAAAAAATAAAAAAAGTTATACAAGTTTAAATTTTTTTGGGATATTATGATGCAGGGATGACATTAACATGACATCATCTGCACCAGAAAAGCAACCTGCTTTTTCCCACTCCCCTCTTAACCAACCCTCTATATTTAATACCTTCCATCCCCTCTTCCATTTTTAATACCCCTTTTAAACTACCACTACACACAACTAGGAGTCCAAAAATTCTACATTTAGCATTTTGGACTCCTAATACCTCACCACTCCAAATGGTCTTAGGAACTATTACCATGACAATCATGTCATTCAGGATCTGCTTGTTCCTCTCTACAAGGTTGGAGATGCTCTCGAGTGGGTTCACCCAGAGATGGAGGTACCTCATTTATTCATTCTTTCCTTAACTGCTGCTGCCCGTTCTTTGTAGTACATAATAAATAGCTTTTCAATCATTTATTTGGCTAAAATTTATGTTTCCAAATGCTTTTTCTTTTGAAAATTTGAAAAGATTCAGGTCAAGTAATCCTTACCCACTTGAGAACAGTTTTTAAAATTGTGGGTGAAATGATAAAATTATTGGAATTATAATTAAAATATACAACAACAACAACAACATCCAAGCCTTATTCCCAAAAGATTTTAGGGTCGGCTAACAAAATCTTTTGGGAATAAGGCTTGGATGTTGTTGTCGTATATTAAGATATACTATCGTACTCCGTATGAAATACATATATTCAAGCACTTAAAGAAAACAATACCGAAAATCAGTGTATATATGTCCTTTTCTTCTATTAATTTAAGACACTTTAGCCCCAAACTATGAATGTACTGTTTTTCTTCAATTGTCAGCCCACATGATTCAATAATAAGTGAAATAATGACAAATGTATGATCAAAACAAAAAATAATGGATAAAAATGTGATTTTTAATAGGCACCACTGATGTTTACACGGTAGTGACCGGGATAGTATTTTGTTACAAAGTATGCAGCATAGTTTTTGCCCATAAAGTTCTATTTTGTGCCAGTATATTTTATGAGTAAGAATGCATTTTCTTGAAATCTGGCTGTTAAGATGAAAAACTCTTCTATCAAACTGACAGTGAAAACTGATTCTCTTTATCCTCAGTTCATTATATGACTCTTCGATTAAACAACAGGTTTACCCCATCTGGCTTTGCCCACACACACTTTACAGGCTCCCGTTGAAAACCATGATATATCCGGAACCAGGATTTGCCCACACAGACTTTACAGGCTCCCGTTGAAAACCATGATATATCCGGAACCAGGATTTGAGCTGCACAAAAGGCAGGGCGACACGAGCTATGCCCAAATGTACACCGATATTGGAGTGTACTACGCACCCGGCCCTGTCCTTAGGGGTGAAGTCTTTGATGGTTCATTGGCAGTGCGGCGTTTGGAGGATTGGTTAATTGAAAACCACGGGTTCCAACCACAATATGCAGTGTCTGAGTTGTCGGAGAAGAGCTTCTGGAGGATGTTTGATGCTGGGCTCTATGAGCACTGCAGGCGCAAGTATAAAGCCATAGGCACCTTCATGAGTGTGTACTACAAGTCAAAGAAGAGAAGAAAGACAGAGAAGGAAGTCCAAGAGGCTGAACAGGAGAAAGCTGAAGTGGAGACCCCTGATGTTAATTGATTAATTAGCCATAGATTATTGGGGTTTGGTGTTGGTTCTTGGCACCTTCATGAGTGTGTACTACAAGTCAAAGGAGGAGAGAAAGACAGAGAAGGAAGTGCAAGAGGCTTAACAGGAGAAACCCCAAGTTTGGTGTTGGTTCTTTGATTTATGCCCATTTGTGGTTTCTGGAGTTTCTATATGTTTGGCATTGGTAGTTGGTTTTCTTTTCTTTTTACTTGTGTATGTGTCTGAGTGAGTTGGGAGGCTTTTCAATTTCCATTAGAGGCCAGAATGCCAGATTTGACTAATTCATGTTTCTAAATTTACTACATTTTTTTAAAGTTCCCTTCATAAGTTCATTTTATTTCATTTACATAGTAAAAAAATGGATCCTGGTTTGAACTGGTTGCTTTCTTATTTAGTTGAACCCCCCACCCCCAAACCCCTCAGAAACACCCAGCCCAGCCTAGTGGGGGACTCGGGTCGGGCCACTCGGCCCGTGGACCGGCCCGGTCAGCGGTCCGGGTACCAGGCTTTGACCCGGCCCGAGGGGAAAACGGTACCGGGCACGGGTAGGCCTATTTGAGACCCGGCCCGGGCCCGGTTCGGGCCCAAATCATTTTTTTTTGTTTTTTCATTTTTTTTATTCTAACGGGTTGGGCTGGGTGTTTTGGGGGGGTTTGGGGGGGTGGGGGTGAGGGGGGTCAGGGGTAGTTAGGAAAGCCCAAAAAAATTACTTTTGACCCGGCCCGGCCCCGGTGGATACCTGGGCCGGTCCCGGGCCCAACCCCAAATCCCAGAAAGCTTGCCGGGCCGGTTTGCCTTTTTCAAGGCCCGGAACAGCTAACCCCCGGGCCGGGCCTAAGTCCAAAACCAGTTTCCCGGGCCGGTTCCAGGCTGGGCGGCCCGAACCGAGTCCATCCCTAGTCAAGAGTAACTCCAGAAGTCATGACATCCAAGTATGGCCTAAGTCCCTAAAAATGTCAAAATCAAATGAGGAGATATATACTTCGTATTATAGACAATTATTCATTGTGGATGTTAGGGTTTAAAATGAAAGTGTTGCGTGCTGGCGGTGGAACTAATGGACAGGTGCAGAATATGTTGGCGACGGGAGCTTGCCGGAGCTGGTAAAGACGGGGCATCTGCAGATAGGGCAAGTAGAGTTGGAACGAAGCCAGTGGGATATACAATGAGAGTGAAATATGTGTTTGCAGGGTGGGAGCTGCTGCAATTCATCCTCCATCTCGTATTCTCCCAAACAAATGCAACAGCATCTGCATCCCCATTACATCATCAGAAATTGCTTCAGTGAAATTATAAAATAATGACAAATACGGAGTATATGATTGATCTAAAATCTAAAAATAGTGGATAAAAACAAAATATTTATACACTATGTTTAAATTTAATCTTGTCTATTTAAATTTTGTTTAGTTTGATTTGATTTGATACCAGAACAAATCAAGTAAAATGGAATATTTGGGTTAATATAACTTTATAAGGGAGTGTTTGGTTTGCCTGTGCTTTTCAAAAGTGAATTTTTAAAAGTATTTTGTAATAAAAGTTGGTAGTAGATGAAAATAGAAGTGGTTGTAACTCATTTCATTTTCATTTACCCCACTGCCGCAAAGGCTCCCACCTATGGTAGGGTAGGGGGGTCGGATGTACACAATCTTACCCCTGTACTAAAGTACAAATAGACTGTTTCCGGATGACCCATAGTGAAAATGCAAAAATGGGTTTAGTGAGCAAAGAAGCGCAGACAGTTTAGTGAACAAAGAAGTGATTTAACTAAAATGCAAAAATTGAAGTGTTTGATAAAAACTAAAAAGATGTGCTGTAATATTGTTAAAATATAAAAAATATCCCCAATTAAATAGTGAATCCAAACACCAAAATGAGTAGGAAACTTCATATACTTGTATAAGCTATGCATTTAAAAACGAAATAGATCGAAGCTAGTAAATTACGTAGTACGCAGTACCAACTTTCATTCTCTTATATTTGTAGGCTATAGCTATCGAGAATAAAATGACAATTTCCAAAAAAAAAAAACTATATAAAAAGAATTAATAATATTTTAAAATTCAAAAGTGATGTTTTTGAATCATTTTTTCATGCAACAGTTACCTAATTAGCACCAATTGATCAACATCAACTTACTGTGATTCTTCCATTGTGGAATCTTCACCAAAGGCTATGACAGGGAGTTTGAAATTTTGGACTATCCCATCAAAACCTCCTTCATTCTACAGTCAAGCCAAGAGGAGTTTTTCTTATATAAATTGAATTGTGAATATCCAGTCAAGAAATAAAGGGGAGAAGATGAGTAAATTACCATGGGAGTCTGATTAGCAAAAGTTGTGGGAAGTGTTGAGGCAATGGAAATCCTCCTCTTAAGATAGAACAAGTAAAGCAAAAGGAACACTATGATAGAGAAGAGAATTGGGATTGAGAATATGAAAGCCTGGTAGAGTTTTATGAGCTGAATTGTCTGGGGATACAAGTGAGGTGGGCTTGGAGTTGCTTCAGGCAACCCCATTAATCAAATACTTGATGAGTTGAAGAAGAAGAAGAAGAGTACTGCTGGGCCTGGGAATAGGCATGCTTATAAGATCAGCCAAAGTGATCATCCCTTTCATAGCTTCCCACTACCTCCAACTCCCCACCCTCAAGTTGTGATCCATCATATGTACAAAGTATATAGTTCCTCCCTTCTTTTTTAGTTGCAAAATTCTCATTTCCATGCTTGCCAATGCACAATTTTGATCGTTGTTGGGTTAAGGGCCCAAGCCGAGGCCCGGCCCACTAACCCATATTTCCAGACGCACGTCCAGCTAGAACACCAGGCCAGCTCATAGGCCCATGTGTGTTGGGGAGGGGTGAACGTCTGGCGTAAGGGGCGCAGGCCCAGCAGGCTCCTCCGACGAACGTCTGTGCAGGGACAAGGAGCAGGGCCACGGGCCACCAGGGATGGCGACGAACGTCTCCGGGGCAAGCCTGTAGTCATCGGAGGGGACCCAGTCCACATGGTGAATATCTACAAGGCCAGGAGACGAACAGCCGGTATCTCCGGAGGGTCACCTGGAGCAATCCAACTCACTTCCCGGGCGGACGAACGTCCCCACTAATCAGGCGGGAAACCTAGATTCTGGCGGGAAGTGCATTAAATGCTGAAGATTTGGTGGTTGGGACACAAGCGATCCACAGGCTTCCACGTCAGCATAGCTACCTGCCCATTGGCGGGTATAAATAGAAGCATTTATTTCATTGTAAAGGGTTGGCAACTTTCTATTCTTTGCATACTAGCTATTGTATTCTTACTCGCAGCATCTCTACTGCCTTGTAAGACGAACGGCCGACGTGCCCTTTTTAGCAAGTAGATTGTACTTAGGGGAGTTATTACGAAGTTAATAATACCTATTTGCATTGCCTGCTATTACTTTTGTTTCCTGATCCATCTCATAGTTGTCGGGCTAGATATTCTTACACTTACTCCACTCGAAATCTTTGGGCTTACGTGTTGGGTCCAAGGATTGAAGGAATAAACTTCAACAATCGTTATTATATTTAATTCTCCATCAGTAAAAAAATATAAAAAATCGGATGATGAAAATTTGTAATGAGACTAATTGAACAATGTTTTTCAAATTAAATATCTCATACATTAATAAATAAAACGTAATCAAAGTAGAGTATATGAATAGTGTAAAATTTTCAATGTTGCAACTAAAAAGAAACATAGGATAGTATTAAATTAATATAATTGGGACTACACCTTCAATCAAGTTAATTTGGACTAAGAAGAGTCCTGATATATTGGTACTCTTTATGCCCCTTAAAGAAGTTCCTAGTTTGAATTACACGCTTGATATAAACTTTCTTTCTTTAGCTTCATGAAATGTTCTTTTACTGATGGTAAATGAGATTATAGAGTACACTGTAAACACTTTTTGACATATTATTACTTCATTTGTCTCATTGAACATTGCCAAATTTCTTTTTTTTTTTCGTCAAAAAACTTCGTCGCTTTCTCGTTAAAGTAAATAATTTGTAATTTTAATTTTTCTCTCTTCTCTTTACCATTCTCAACCACAAAATTTTCACTCTTCTTATTTCATACCAAACACATGTTTTGTAATTTCCAATTGGACGGAGGTAATATTACTAAAAGTCTAAAACTAGTAGAGTAAATTGATGAGAAAGATAACTTTGTAAAGGACATCTTAACAAGGATAGTAGAAAGTTTTTAAGGGCAGAGAGATAGGATCTCTCTTCTATTTGGTTAACTTTTAAAGATGAAATTTCAAGTGTTCCGTATAGGACAACTTTTAAGGATAACTTTTATGATTTCATCAGGACTTTTACTTTATAAAATATCACCCCAGATGCCTTCTACTTTGTTTCTTTTCTTGTTTTAAGCATATGTATAAGTGGCAGTCAATCAGGAAGCCTAACTTACTCTAAATATTTTAGGTGCTATATGTTAGTGTTGTAACATCATATTTGCCTTTTTTAGCAAAGAAATGCACGAGACAACTCATATTTGTATGATGCAATTCTATAAGGCGTTATACTACAAAAGAGTTGAAACTTGGAAGGGAGCAAGAAATAGGGAAAATATACTGTGCTCTAAAAGCTTTCCAGTTTTATGATGCCTATTTCAGGATTTTCAGCAATTAAGCTATTCGAAGAAGGGGGTTGTAAACATTTATGTACTATTGGTCTTTGAAGATCCTTTCGCCTTGATAGATTAAATTAAAAAAGAAATATTTCCAATTCTAAAGATATTACAAAGTGTGCAATATTTGGCATCATATTGAAGAATTTGGCATGACATTGAAGACCAACGAATCACATCAACAAAGATTAACGGATATTAAGAGAGGAGAAGAGTTATCAACCACATCAAAGTGATGTGGATGCTATTCCTCTTGTCATCCACAAACTAAAAGGGGATCAAGATCTCACACTCAAGTAGTTTAATGATACTCCCTCAATTTACTTCCAACTTTCCCTTTTTGTCCGTTCAAAAAAGAATTTCACTTTCCCTTTTTGACATAGAATTTGTGGTTCACAGCAATTCTTACACATTCTTACACATTTCTCTTTCTTCTGCACAACTCTCCACCACACATTTCCCACTTTCTTAATCCATGTGTCAATTGTACTATAGAAGTAAATTCAGGGACGGGGGAGTACCTCATAAATTAAAGATAAAAAATCACTTTTGTAGCAATGACAATCTTACACTTATCATGCTATACTAGGGAATGCAGATAATAATATGGGGAAACTATGAGTGTCTATCAATTTACTATGTCAGTGACAGTTTTTATGGCATTGTCAATAAATTGTTTCATCGTCACTTACCGTTGGCATCACTACTATCGTGAAATATGTCAATATAACTGCCGGAAAAATTCACTGCTAAATTTCTTCAATAAATTTTTTGACAATTACAGGTTGTGATTTCGGGTAGTGGGCCGGTAATGGAAGAGTGAGTGATAAACTGATAATGGGTAGGAAGTTGGATATGAATTAGGAGGATAGAAATTATAAATGAATTAGACAAAGACTAGTCACATTTTTTTAGGTAAGAGATTAATCATATTTTTTTCTTTCAAAAAGGTTGAGGAAATTATTCACTATTATTTCAATATGTCTTACAACAAAGTTTACGCGAACTCTATTATTCAAATTTTAACTTTTTTAGATCGAGTTGTGCGTTTTTGAAAACTATAATTATTCATAAAAGTTCGAAAAAGAAAAAAAATTGTGTATGTATACATACTCAAAAACAAATTGACTTTATATAATAATGATAATTAATCTTATCAAAGTTGGGGATTTCGGTAACTATGTCTAAAGAAAAGCCAAAAACATTAACTTAATTACTTTTTCAAATTATAAATAAGTGATTGTATATGTCACTATAACTCCTCTAAAAAAATGTCACTACAACCTCTATAAGTAAGACTGCAACTATACCGGTAATGAAAGCTCCGATCACTTTTTTAACCATTATTTAGAAAAAGTTATGAAGGTGTTTGATGGCTAGCCAGTTGCCCAATTGATGATGTAGAGAGAAGTGATTTAAGTAGATTTAGGGTTTTAAATTATTTTGTGACTTTTTAAAATCATCTCCACGTTGTTTCATATCTTTGGTCATTCTTACTAAAAGTTAATGAAAAGAAAGTGACATCTTTTTGTAAATGAGTCAAAGTTTCATTTAGACGGCATCTTCTTGTCTAGTCTAATCTAATATGATAAAGATCTATTTTATACATAGTACTTTGTATGTTATTACTATTATGTACGACATAAAACTTGGCCAATCTGATTTATTCATATCTAGTCTAGGGGTGGACTCGGGCCGGGCCAACCGGCCCGGAACCGGACCGGCCCGCTACTGTGCGGGCCCGGACCGGCCCGGTCAACCGGTTCGGTTCCGGTTCGGGCCTCCAGGCCCGGTGGTATACCGGTCCGGGCCCGGGCCTCCAGTTTAGTGAACCGGCCCGGCCCGGCCGGGCCCGGTTCGGGCCGGAATTTAATTTTTTTTTTTTTTTTTTGAATTTTTTTTAAGTTTTGGGTTGGATTAGGTATTTTGGGCCATTTGAGGTGGTTTGGGGTGGAGGGGGAGGGGTAGGGGGTTAAATAAGAGAAGAAGAAGAAAAAAAAAAACATTCCGGGTGGCCCGGCCCGGCCCGGCCCGGCCCGGTTCTGGCCCGGAACCGGAACCGGAACCGCCCACCACCGGTTCGGGCTCGGGCCTCCTTTTTCTGAACCGAGGCCCGGCCGGGCCCAGGCCCGAACCGGGCCCGAACCGGAACCGGTCCACCCCTAATCTAGTCTAGTTTGAGAATTGAGACTGAAATCAGTACAACTAGATACATTCTTAGTACTAAAGAAAATGTTATAACTTTTTCCAAAGTACTAAACCTTCAAGGATGCATTAAAAAATGTTAACAAAATCACCACTCAAGATATCATAGAATTGTCCTAACGCTCATAAAATAAATAAATGATTTTTATACGCCTTACTCTATAAGTAAACTTTTAGACGGTTCAAAAAAAAACTTTTAGAATCAAATGAGCATTTGGATTTAGAAATGGAACAATAATGTGGAAATGCCATATTCTCCTGGATAAAATCTTTTTGTTAGGCGAGGATGGTAAGGATTCCTCTCATCTCTCTCAGAGTCTCAGTCACCCTAAAGCTGAGCCTCAAACCTGAATCAATCAAATCTCACCACCACGTAGGCTTGGACATGGTCTCAACTCAAAATCTTCAAACAGAGAAAACGCACCCTTAACATTAGGTGTTACATGACAATCGTTTCTACAGTAGGAGTTGCATGTAGGCTTATTTATACTCCTTGCGTCCCTTAAAACTTGGTCAAGTTTGACTAGCACGAGGATTAATAAAATAAAAACTGTGTGATTGAGATTTATTCAGAGGGAATTAACCAGAAACAAAAAATTCTTTGCTTAAAAGGGAAAGCGGCAAAGTTAATGAGACAACTAAAAAGGGAAAGTTGGCAAAGTTTCAATGAACAAAGAAACTACTGAGAGAGTACATTAGGAGTTACCTGTCAGGTAAGAAAACATGACAGCCTGACAGGTAATTGGTCTCTAGTAGGAGTTACAATCAAAGAGGCCCGGAACTGATATATTTAGCTCCTGGTTTAGTTTTTTCTTGTTCAAGTCAATTCCCAACATTAAGTACTCTTTGGACATGGCTCCGACAGTCCGACTCCAAACCAGAACCTGGCTAAGGCTGTGAGGTTTTTTTACCCAAAAAATGCTTTTCCGGGCTTGAACCGGACAAGCAACTGATGAAGGTTGGGCCAGTTAGGGTTGCAATGAAGTGGGTCCGTAATCGGTTTTCATATCCCTGTTCTGGATTTTTAACTCAATTTTCCTGGTCAACCAGTATTAATACCCATTCCAGCTAAGGCTCTTCCAGTTTTCAGACCCGAACTGGCCTGTGATTGTATTGATATGATTAAGAAAAAAGGCACAGGAAAAGGATGCATATGTGATTAATAATTAGTTGCAATTACTATTTAGAACATGTGATTGGCGCAGGACACATAGATCAATCAGATTTTCATATACCAATATCATATGCACAGCTGCTCCAAAACATGATAGCAATCACTAGGGGAAAATAATGAGTCTAGGGGACTCATTATTCCAGGCAGCAAGTTCATACTAAATGCCTAAACCTGGAATGAATAGTCACTTCATGAGCCATGCAAGAAATCAATACTTCCTTTTCCTTATCTTGAAACTGGTTGAACGGATGACATCATCATCAGCATTCAGCATCTCCTTTAGTTCTTCTAGGGACTCTGGTTTGGTAAAATATGTGAACAAGATATAGATTCCATCAAAGTATATGTTGGTCTCTCCTGCTTTGTTTTTCTTCTTAATACCATAAGCAAGAGGAACAATCCCTCGATTGAACACCTCCACATACACACCACCCCCAGCAACAAGCAACTACAAGAAAAAAACAGGAACAGATTGATAAACAATGTTTGGAAAACTCAGCCATGCCCAAAAGATTTTACTCAATAATATTGTGATTAAGGAATTTGGTATTACTTTTAGAATGAATTAAACATGCCTTATTGAGAATTGAGAAAGGTGTGAAACTAAATAATTTAGGTGGTGCTGTCTTCACCCTTTTTTCCTTAATACTTATTTTAACTGACCACACCTGATTACACAAAAAAATTGACTACGCTAGACCAAAACAGAAATATTCAAACAAAAGGGTGATGTCGGGTCTGATGACACCATTATTTTTTATAATGGTGTCGTCCCACTATGCAAATGAATGGTGATGATGAGGTCAAGTGAACAATATGTCAATATGACTCCATATGAAAGTCATAAGACTCCGCAAACTTAATCCTGTATTAATTGGTAACTTTAGATATTTTATAGGCATCTCCACGACTTATAAATAACACAGGACAAAAACATTTTTACCAATGACGTATATACTTGATTTAATAATTGACTCATCAATAAGAATCAGATATTAAAGTGCTTATTATGTCCAATTTTCAACTTTCAGGTAATTATACTAGAGCAATAGACTGATGCTTAAAATATCTAAATATAAGCTCCGTCACAAGCAAAAGAGTATTATCATCACCTTCCTACTATCCAATAAGGTGCTAAAGAGTCAATTCCAATATAGATGGGTGTGTGTAATGCTACCATTTCAGTATTTCACCATACAGATAAATGTAACGGGGAAAAACTCTTATCGTTTCAGCTTTCAATTGGATTTGAGGAATCTTTTATCTCACGGATCAAATTGATTTGTTTGAGTCAAGCTATCATAATGACCAACTCAACATATAATGTTTAGTTATTAGCATAAGGCTACATGTCTTATCTACATATGACAGGGAATAAAGAACAAGTGAATACCAGAAAGTAAGGCTACATTTAGCCTAGGAGTGGTCTACAAGCGATTTAAGAGAATCTAAAAACTGAAAGTTGTATGTTTGGTCTGTTTTGGAAAGTGCTTTTTCTAAAAAGAACTTCTAAATGCACTTTTTTAAACTATCCATGATACAAATTATCCTTACCTATTTTTCAAAAACAATTGTTACTCTTCTAGATTTAATAAAACATGTATAATTAAGTAGGTTAAATACCCAACTGTGTTATCTCAATAACACTTATATTTAAAACACTCTTGTTTAATTTGCATTCGCTCAAATAACTTTTTCACTACTAGGCCAAACAGTGCCTAAGGTTCACAGCTAGAAAAGAAAAATATGGTCAGGTAGACTGAAGATAAGCTATTGATGTGATATCACTAGATGTGATATCAAGAGCCTAATGTGTACTATATACGTAGTATAATCTAATTAAGGCCTGGGAAGATATAAAAAATTTAATTATTTCTGTGGAATAAAACTAAATAAAAAAGTTGTGGAGCATGTTTTGTCTCTAAACTGAAGAAGCCCAAAAGACACATATATAGGTTAAAGAGTGTTATATCTCTGTAACTCCATGTCTCTGTAACTGTTGGTACAGTTCTAAAATTAGTTACTGAAGTTGTGAGATGAGTTACATGTTATGGATGACCCAATCACCCAAATAAAAGATTCATTTATGTATTCATGTAAAGGAATTTGCAAGATCCTCCATTACCAATAAAAATGGGTAAACCATCCCCTTTAATCCTCTGTTTAGGAGTGGGCATGAAAAAGAATTACCAGTGGGGGTTACCCTAGCAGCTACTGCATATAATACAATGGCAGAAGTAAACTAAACTACTAATACTAATGGATAGAGGAAAACTAACCCTAATTGGCAAATTAAGATAATAATTCCAACGAGCTACATTACAAGCGAATGAACTAGACTTAATAGTAATACAACTACTTCACTCGCCAGTATAATCAGTATTCTGTATTTAATAATTTTGACCTAAAAAGGAGTAGTTGACTGCAAAATGCAATAAAAATTATCAATCTTGACACACTATTTATATGGAGATCTAATTATCTGATTATGAAAAATCTTAAATTGGGAGCCAAGGAAGCTCTCACTTTTATGCTACTAATGTTACTGCGATTCAAATAAATTCATAAATTGAGCAAAGAAGGGAAGCGTTTAGTTGAATACCTCTTCATATTTCTGGATGAGTGCCAACCGTTCATTTTCAGACATGTCGGGCCTCAAAACCGTCATCGTTTCATACTGCCTCAGCCCTGGAGGACACTGGGGCTCCTCTCTATCTTCTATATCGGGAATGCCCCAACCGGGAGTAGATGGTGGCTCGTCATCGTCTTCGAACTCGGAATCGAATAATGAACCACCGGAGAATTCAAAAGTCTGCTGGGCATTGGCGAGCACCTCAGAATGTCTGTTCTTCTTCGTGTGGAGCACCAGAGGCCTTAAGGCACTGGGGAATACGTTGAAGGCAGTGAGTGAGGGAGAAGAAGAGCAAGACACCGGTGTCTTGGACAAGCGGGACGTTGACAGGGTAGGGATTATAGTTGGAGAAGAAGCAGCCATTGCCGCCGGAGGTGATGAAAGGAAAGGCTGGAAAAGAGTGGATAAAGCAGTGCGGTTTCGGTCCTAAAAGATAACAGATCTTTCCTGCGACCAAGTTTAGACAAACAAACGGTGTGTGGTTAAGAAGAAAGGGAAAACGGATGACTTCCAAAATGCATGAGTGAGTACGTATATCGTACATCCGGGTGTACGGGTGAGAACCGTACATCCGGGTTTTTTTTTAAATTTATTAAACTTCAGTCCATTTTAATAACCCAGTTTGAATAGAATTAAATGAATCCCACGGATGGCCCATAAAAAGGCCCAATTAAAAGAAAGACAGTCCATTTAATTAAAACAATCTATTTTTTTCGGTGGCAGTTTTGTAATTTAAGCGAAAAATAATGGTTTCCTCTAAATGAGCAACATTGTAGTTTTGTTGAGCATCTCACATATTGTATTGAGTATTATGAGGCTAATAATGAGTATCGCGATCTCTGCTTCATATCTTCTATTTTTTCTGCTATAAAAACTTAATCCGTATTAAATTATATCTAAAATTCACTACTATTAATTTCAATATGCGAGTCTAATGTAATATGATACTTTTGAAATATGCATTGATATGACATTTTAAAAATGAGCATAACATCAATATCAAATGATCATACATAACTAACAAAGTGCACGTTGATATGAAATTGTAAGGTTTGTTAGTTGAACATCATGACATTTTAAATGAGCATCAAACCTCAACTATTGAGATGAAAATCACGACTTCTGGAGAATGAGTAATAATGAACTTTTAATGAGCACCCTAACTATTCTGTTGAGTATTAGGAGTCTAATATTCAGAATCGTGATCTCTGCTTTACAAACTTCTAATTCACTTTTTTTGTTATTTTTTATCGTAAGGGTTGTTAGTTAAACATCACGACATTTTAATTGAGCATCAACCATCTGTTATTGAGATGAAAATCATAGTTTCTTGTGAATGAGCAATAATGAACTTTTAATGAGCATCAATCCTATTATGTTGAGTATTAGGAGTCTATCATAAAATAATACTTTTAAAAAATGCATTGATATGACATTTAGAAAATGAGCATAAAATGAGTATCAGATGAGCATATGTAACTTACAACATGAGTATTAATGAATTTGGTAGCTAATTGGTTGGTTAAACATCACAACATTTTCATTCAGCATCAAAACTCCTCTATTGAGATTGATGAAAATCATGATTTCTATTAAATGAGCATTAATAAATTTTTAATGAGCATCAGGCCTATAGAAATGAGCATATGTAAATTATACGGAGTATCATTTAGAAAATGAGTATAAGATGACTACCGGATGAGCATAGTAACTTACAAAATGCGCATTGATGTGAAGATCATAAGATTTTTTAGTGGAATATCACGACATTTTAATTGAGCATCAAACATCCTCTATTGAGATCAATGAGCATTAATGAATTTTTAATGAGCATCAGACCTATACAAATGAGCATTCGTAACTTACAAGATGATCATTGATATGAAAATTGTATGTTTTGTTTGTTGAACATCAAGATATTTTCAGTGAGCATCGAGCCTCCGTTATTGGGTACTAGAATCATGCAATTGAGTATCGTGGTTTGTGGTCTCGTGTCTATAATCAAATTCTATGCGAATCTAATGTAATATGAGACTTTTGAAATATACATGGATAAACATTTTAAAATAAGCATAACAAAGGTACTAAATGGACATACATTACTTACAAAATGAGTTTTCAAAAATTGAAATGTTCATTTGTATTTATTTATTCTTTTTAGACGCTATAATTATTTGAGTTTAAAATAAAGAAAAAAAGAACTAAAAAAGTAACTAAAGTAAAATAAAAGAAACGAAGAGAAAAAAGAAAGAAGAGAAAAAAAGTAACGAAAAAGTAAAATAAAAAAGACAAATCAAATACGTAGTATACAACAAACTAGGATGACGGGATGGAGGGTAAAAATGAAAAAGAATGGGGGCTGAAATAAATAAAAGTAACGGGGAGTGAGGGAATGAGGAAGAATCAGGAATAGAGATGAATAAGAGAATCAGTCTGCCACGTCATTTAAAAACCGGGTGTACATGTACACCCGGGTGTATAATATAATTTACGTGCATGAGTGAGCTGGGATGGACTCTAATCTAACCTTACCTTCAATTAATTCATTATTGATAGTTATAAATTACAGTATAATTCAAGATGTTTTGTTTTGGACTGAAATTTGATTATCTGGTTTGATCTGGTCTAATCCGGTCTGGTCTGGTCTGGTCTGGTCTGGTCTGGAAAACGCATGGTCTCTGTGTATTTTATAACTACAGAAGTCTAGTCTAGTCTGGTCTGGTCTGAATCGGTCTGGTCTGGGACTGAAAACAGTCCAAAAGAAAACATCCTCACTCGGTCTCTCTATGATTTTATGTCTTTTTGATCTGTTTCACTAAAATTGTTTCAGTCTACCTCTGTCCTCCTAATATTGTGACATAAGGGAGTTTTGCGATTTTTAAGAAAAGTGAAATTATGTGGTTGATAAAGTGAGAATAATGGGGTAAGAATCAATTTGAATCACACAAATATTACTAAATATGATATGATACAATTTTAGTGGGGCAGACGGAAAGTGAAAAATGGAACAATTATAGTGGAACGGAGGGAGTATAAAATCTGATTTGATAATATATGTGTGTTTCATAATCATTTTTTACTTTATTTTTGTTTTATCAATTCTATATTAGTCATACAAACTCAGTTTTCTTAGAGAATCTCCAATGTTGTTGTGCATTGATGTTGAGATGCCAAAATAATGAGGACGTATTTCAAATATGGGTCAAGAATACATGGAAAAGTCGTAAGATCTATTCAAATACAACTACAATGCAAGTGTAAAACAATAAAACGAAACAAGACAGAAAAATTAAATGAAAAGGAAAAAAAGCAAGTGGGTGCACGAACATACATGGAGGCCCACAAATTCATTTTTGGCTTTGTAGAAAGTGGAACCCAAGACCTCAATATGGACCTCGTCCTGGACTTTATTCCAGGTTTTGAAGTGGCAAATCAGCTACAATGCACCCACTTTATTTTGTATTAGAGAGTAGACTCTACAATCAGCCTCGAAGTCACCTAAAGAAGTCAGTCTCACAATCCCGCACAGGGTTGACCTGCAACTCTTGCATGTCTCCTTTTTTGGGGATAGATGGACTGATTCCTTCTAGAGCCAAACAGACCCCTTCTCGTGCTAAATCTCTTTGCGAGCCTGACTCCATCCTTCTAAACAAGACTCGTTGACGATCTTTTACTCGAAACCATCGACAACCTCCATTAACAGCATGTTCTTCAACAGTCTTTCCACCGATCATTGATTGACTTCTGTCTTTCACGTATGACAACTAATTGCAGTCGGCCACCCACTGAATCGACCAAATTAATCGTGTTAACCCCCAGTGAGTCGAGTGGAACCCAAATTTGCCCCTTTCAATGGACCCCAACCCGTCTGTGTCCCACTCGAATCAACCACCACGAGCGCATGCTCCATCAAAGTAAACATTGAAATACAATACCTCGCAACTCTAACTGACGCAAGTCCTCCTTCAATTCTGTTGAAGGCCATAAACATTAATCGCATAAAGAGAAGACGGTAAAAGACCAAGCTTCGAAAAGGCAAAAGTGTCGCACAAAAAACCTTTGCGAGAAGTCTTGCGAGACACCTTCGCACAGTGAGACTCCATGTACAAAATTATGATTGGTGGTTAAATTCAATGAAAATATTTTGTCCATAAAAAGGATTAAATAGGTATTTAATAATAATATACCAACCGGCCAAGAAGAAATGATGTTGTTGCTAGCATTTAGTGTTGGGGAAACACGATCCCCCAACCTCTTCTGTGATCACAAGCTCAAAGAACTCTTGTACATTCACCCACACACTCGTAATGCAAAGGCTCCATCTTACAATAACACTTTGTATTATACAATTGAAATGTACGAGAGATATTTTACAAGTAAACAGGTAGCTCACATCACTCTTTGTATGTTGGACTACTTCACTCTCACGCACATCTTTCAAGAAGGCACTCACTCACTCAAGAGCTCTCCTCAAGGCTCTCTCTCTTTCATCACTTGAGGAGGCTCTCACAAAGCTCTCTCTAGGCTCACACTCTCTAGGCCCTAACATGGGAATGAGGAGTGTCACACCTATTTATACTAATCTCCTTAAGATTCTCTAAAACACTCTATGCACCACTACACTTCTATAGTCGTCCAAAAAATATCAACAAGCTTCTCTAATCTTCTGGAAGGATCTAGAGAACTCCACACTGCTTGAGATTGTTCTAGAGGCTTCCACACACTTCCGCACGATTCTAGATAATTCCACAATTCTCTAGAAAACTCCACAATATTATAGAATATTATACACTCTTCCACACGCTTCTAGATAATTCCACGCCTCTCTAAAAAGCTCCAGAATATTCTAGAACAGTCAATACTTCTCTACACACATCTAGAGAATTCTAGGCATCTCCGCAGTATTCTAGAATTCTCATTAGCTTCTCAACAAATCTCCCCCTGCCGACTTAATTGAGAAGTAACAGTCAACCACCAATAAGAGCCTCACATTTAGACTCACCAACTTCCACCTTGCATGTGAGTTGCTCCCCCTCAAACAAAGCATGTATCACACCATATGAGCAGCCACCATGGAATGATCATGATCTCCTCCGCAACAAGAATTGATCCACTAAACTATCTTGTACCGTCGTTACCTACTAACGGGATACGCCGCCCAAACTGAGAACTACCCACACAATGCATTTCATCTCACTCTATCCCATACATGTATGACCCAAGCTCTAAAGTGAAGTCCATCATCCCATCAAATTAAAGTGCATGATCTCGTATGCCTCTGACAACACTATTACCATCACAGTGGAGACGAGGTCTGTCCCCACCACGAGCTCTACCTGTTTCTATACCATCAACAACCTCGGCTCTGATACCACTATTGGGGAAACACGATCCCCTGATCTCTTCCGGGATCACAAGCTCAAAGAACTCTTGTACATTCACCCACACACTAGCTCGTAATACAAAGGCTCCATCTTACAATAATACTTGGTATTATACAATTGAAATGTACGAGAGATATTTTACAAGTAAACAGGTAGCTCACATCACTCTTTGTATGTTGGACTACTTCACTCTCACGCACATCTTTCAAGAAGGCACTCACTCACTCAAGAACTCTCCTTTAGGCTCTCTCTCTCTCATTGCTTGAGGAGGCTCTCACAAGGCTCTCTCTAGGCTCACACTGTCACGCCCCAGACCGCAATCCAAGCGCGTGTACAACCGCCGTATAATCAAGTGACGTCACCCGCGAGTCAACCTCACTTAATTACACAAGGCGTTCGAGAATATAAACCATCCATACTCAGTAGTAAACATACATAACAACATCACACTTAAACCAATGAATAGCGGAAATATTCAACGGTAAGTCATAAGCCACAACCGGCCAACAACATGGTCATGCAAGCCCCAAAAGTAGTTTATAGCAAATAAAAATATCCATGAGCAATGTTTAGTCATTTGAAAGGAAATGAGGAAGCACGAACCATGTCTTCCTTGACTTGATGTCACCCGTAGAAAGGTGCAGGTAGCAAGCCCTAGCTTCAACCTGAAAATGGTGGGGCCCCCCGAAGGGGTCAGTACAAGTACCGAGCGAGTAGCAGGCTAAATATAGAATAACTAGCGTTTCAAGTATAAGACCCAAACATAGGATGTTACATATACGTATAGTCTTTCCCCCAAGTTTGAAATACATATTAGTATACATACACTTGGAAATACCCGACCCGTAGGTCATTGTTTATTTGGGAAAATAATAGTAGCCAATATCCTTGACTTAAATCCCAACCCACCCATATACCTATGAGTGTATAGAACTCCTCCTTGTTCAAATAAATCATCATAAGGACACCGCCCGGTCCTAGATCATTAAATGTAATCTATGAGTTTTGAGGATACACGCCCGATCCTTGGGTACTCCACCCTATAATTGAGTTTTGAGGATAACCGCCCGATCCTTGGGTACTCCACCCTTTATAACCGAGTTTTGAGGATAACCGCCCGATCCTTGGGTACTCCACCCTATATAACCGAGTTTTGAGGATACCGCCCGATCCTTGGGTACTCCACCCTATATAACCGAGTTTTGAGGATAACCGCCCGATCCTTGGGTACTCCACCCGACCTATGACTTACCACATATCACACTAGATAGGGTCTATATCATATTTAGTCATTCATGACTAATTCAATACATAAGGCTTATGTATCACAATCCATGCAAAGCCATGCAATTATATAAATGTATAATTAACTAATATCAACCGATATTAACTAATCCATTATCCATCGGTCAACGTTGTCGTTGACCGCCAATTCAAGCCTTGTACCTATCAACTTAATCATCATATAATTAAGTTAATAATACTCATTTGTGCTTCTTTTACACTTCAAGCTAATATGCATTTTATACAATTCCTCATATCATATTTCATGCATAAACAATTAATTCTTTTCATACAACTTAATAATGTTGGCTAATCACATGTTTAAATATCTTTTAAACATCATTATGAACACATATAACATTTATTTAGGTAATCTCATAATTAACCCAAAAGTTATAAGATATTAAGCCGTCCACTCACCTTGAACTAGCGTATGAAGTTCTACCCCTCTTGGTTGAACTCCGGTGAAACTCCGGCGACTTTTGGTCAACTCCGGCGACAACTCCGGCGACTTTTTCAACTTTGTGAAATCACTTGAAATACCTTTCACAAGTTCCTAACAAGGTTTTATAATCATAAAACCCATATTAATACAAATAACCTCAAAAAGGTTATTTTCCGGTGAACCGGTTATCTTGGCTCCTAAGTCCGTTCTTGGACATAGAACCACCTTTCAACCCATGAATCCATACTTATAACATATGGAACCATACTAAAGGTCCTTCACATGATATATACCTCATATGGTAGAAGAAAAATAAAGGAGAAGTTATAATAAGGTCATTACCTTAATTTTCACACTTTTTCCTAGCTTTTTCCTTCTTTAATCTTTCTTCTTGGAACCCTATGGCTTGAGCTCGAATTATGGCTATGGAAGATGAGTTTGCAGAGGTCTCCTTGTTCTCTTGGTGTGCCTTGGCCGAAAATATGGGGTGGGTGAGTGAGGAGATAGCCTCTTTGGCTTTTTCTCTCAAAATAATGTGGGAATGGGTCCCCCCCATTGTACTTTTGATGCCAAATGCATCTCCTCCTCACTTCCTCTTGTCAACCCAGCTCTCAATTGATGTGTTTAGCACATAAAAACGTGGGGTGGCCCCCACTCATGTGGGAGGTCATCCCTTTGTGTCCCGATGTGTACAATCGGTCCCGAAAGTTGTATTTTTTTTCGGACTGTTTTAAATATATTTTATTTTATCGGGTCAAATAAAATATATTATGTGCTCTTACTCATTATGACATGTATAATGAATATACGTTCCCCAACTTTAATTTATAAGTCTCCGAAATCCAGTTCGGGCTGTTATCGGTTAAATTACCAGTACCGGTAATTTGGGCTTCTTTTGACCAATCGGTCAACTCCGGGCCTTTCCATGGCCCAAATGAAATATCCACCACTATATATTTATTATCTAGGCCAAGATGAATAAAATATATGGTCTCGGGGAAGTCGGGCGGCCCCCGCTCCCGGTGTGGGTCCCACGTGCAAATTTACTATTCACGCGAAAGAAAATAATAAAAATTTACAACCTTGTAAATTCACTAATCCTTTAATAAGGTCCAATACATTATTTACATAAGAGTAAATATATTTGGGAACGGTGTTACAAGTTCACCCCCCCTTATTTGGGATTTCGTCCCCGAAATCCGTGTGTCTAATCGAAAAGAAATGGGTATTGCTCCCTCATTGAGACCTCGGTCTCCCATGTTTCTTCTTCGACTCGATCACTCCTCCAAAGGACCTTTACCATAGGAATATCCTTATTCCTAAGCTTCTTCACTTGTTGCCCAACGATCTTCACTGGTTCCACCGCATATTGCAAGTCCTCACGGATCTCTACCGGTGGTTTCTCAAGAATATGAGATGGGTCTCGTATGTACTTCTTGAGCATTGATACATGAAACACGTCATGTATCTTCTCAAGTTCTGGCGTCAACTTGAGACGGTAAGCCATGGCCCCGATTCTTTCAAGGATTTCAAACGGGCCTATGTATCGGGGGTTAAGCTTCCCCCTCGATACGAATCGGATGATGCCCTTCCAAGGAGAAATCCTTAGGAAGACCTCGTCACTGACTTCAAACTCCAACGGTCTCCGCCGTTTATCAGCATAACTCTTCTGTCGGTCCTGAGCAGCCTTCAGTCTGTCCCGAATGATCCTCACCTTGGCCTTGGTGATCTCAACCAGCTCTATCCCTTCGAGTTTGGCCTCGCCAACCTCGTCCCAACACAACGGTGTTCTGCACTTCCTCCCATACAATGCCTCATATGGAGGCATGCCGATACTTGCCTGATAACTGTTGTTATAGGCAAACTCCACTAGGGCCAAATGCTTGTCCCAACTTCCCTGGAACTCCAAAGCACATGCCCTAAGCATGTCTTCCAGAATCTGTATCACCCGCTCGGACTGTCCATCGGTCTGTGGGTGAAAAGCTGTGCTAAACTTCAGTTTAGTTCCCAAAGATGCCTGAAACTTTGGCCAAAATCGGGATGTGAATCGTGGATCCCTATCCGAGACAATGGATATTGGGACTCCATGTAATCTCACAATCTCCTCCGTATATAGCTTGGCCAGTCTTTCAAGAGGATAAGTAATGTTGATAGGCAAAAAGTGTGCACTCTTGGTGAGCCTATCAACCACTACCCAAACTGCATCATAGTTGTTCACTGTTCGTGGTAGCCCCACCACGAAGTCCATGGTCACGTGCTCCCACTTCCACTCTGGGATGGTGAGTGGTTGCAAAAGCCCTGCCGGGTGCTGATGTTCTGCCTTAACTTGCTGGCAAGTAAGGCATCGACTCACATACTCTGCGATGTCTCTCTTCATACCTGACCACCAGTAACTTTCCTTCAAATCTCGGTACATCTTAGTACCTCCTGGATGCATAGCGTAAGCTGAAGAATGAGCCTCCTCAAGTATAGACTTTTGGAGTTCCTCATTCTTTGGTATGCATACACGATCCTTAAACAATAATAGACCGTCATCACGTACTCGGAAGTTCTCAACGGGTCCTTCAAGGATCCTTTCACGGATCTTCTGACATTCCTCATCCATGGCTTGACTTCGACTAATCTCGCCCAATAGGGTGGGCCTAACCTCAAATTGAGCAATGAGAGTCCCGCACGTGGACACCTCCACGCGTGCCCTCAATGCCTGCAGACAAGTAAGTAACGTCCCTGACGTACTCTTCCTGCTCAGTGCGTCGGCCACTACGTTGGCCTTTCCGGGATGATAGTCGATGATCAAGTCATAGTCCTTGATCAACTCCATCCATCTCCTCTGCCTCATATTCAACTCTTTCTGAGTGAATACACACTTCAAGCTCTTATGATCAGTATAAATGTGACACGTCTCCCCGTAGAGATAATGCCTCCAAATCTTCAATGCAAACACTACCGCCCCCAACTCTAGGTCGTGAGTAGGGTAGTTCACCTCGTGTTTTCTCAATTGCCTAGAAGCATAGGCAATCACCTTACCGTTTTGCATTAGTACACATCCAAGCCCTTGGATGCTAGCATCGCTGTAAATGTCATACCCTATCCCCTGTATGGGTAGGGCAAGGACTGGTGCTTCGGTAAGTCGTTTCTTCAGTTCAAGGAACCCTTTCTCACACTTGTCGTCCCATATGAACTTGGCCCCTTTCTTTGTGAGCTTCGTTAATGGAGACGCCAATACGGAGAATTTTTCAACAAATTTACGATAGTATCCCGCTAAGCCAAGGAAACTACGTATCTCTTTCACATTCTTGGGCCTCTCCCAATCCATGATAGCTTTTATCTTGGCGTTATCCACAGCTACGCCCGAACCGGATATGACGTGACCTAGAAAACCAATCTCCTTGAGCCAAAATTCGCATTTAGAGAACTTGGCAAAGAGTTGCTTTTCCCTTAGCCGATCGAGTATAAGCCCCAAATGATGCTCGTGCTCCTCCTCACTCTTGGAGTATATCAAGATATCATCAATGAATACTATCACAAATTGATCTAAGTATTCACTAAACACCCGGTTCATCAAGTCCATGAATGCCGCCGGTGCGTTGGTTAAACCAAATGACATTACAAGGAACTCGTAATGACCATACCTAGTGCGGAATGCACTCTTAGGTATGTCGCTCTCCTTGATCTTCAACTGATGATACCCCGACCTCAAATCAATCTTCGAGAACACTATTGCCCCCCGAAGTTGGTCAAACAAGTCATCAATCCTCGGTAAGGGATACCTGTTCTTGATTGTGACCTTGTTCAATTGTCGGTAGTCAATACACATTCTTAGTGTACCATCCTTCTTCTTCACGAAGAGTACGGGTGCCCCCCACGGTGAATGACTGGGTCTGATGAATCCGTTGTCCAATAATTCTTGTAGTTGGACCTTCAACTCTTGAAGTTCGGCCGGTGCCATTCGATAAGGAGAAATCGAAATGGGTTTGGTTCTCGGCTCCACTTCAATTACAAATTCAATCTCTCTATCGGGTGGAAGCCCCGGTAGGTCTTTGGGAAAGACATCCGGGTACTTGCACACGACCCGTACATCTTTGATGTCGACTTCCTTCTTGGTATCGTCCACCACGTAGGCAAGGTACGCGTGGCATCCCTTCCTCATCATCTTCCGTGCCCTCATCACGGATATGAGACAGGCAATTGATTTCCCCCGATCTCCTTCGAAACATAGCGTGTTTCCTTGATTATCCTCGAGCTCCAACACCTTGGTGTAGCAATCTACTCGAGCATGGTGCTTCTCAAGCCAATCCATTCCTAGAATTGCATCGAACTCCAACATGCTTAGAGGTACGAAATCACAAGTCAAGGGTTGACCCGTCACCTCTACCTCACATGATGGATAGTAATGATTTCTCTCCACGTCGTCTCCTAACGGTGTGGAGACTAGCAACGTTTGCGTCATAGGTGTCAATGGCACGTCAAGGCCCTCGGCAAACGCCTCACTCACAAATGAGCGTTGTGCCCCGGTATCGATGAGGATCCTCGCACACCTACCATTGATCTTTAATGTTCCTACATTTATACACCATGTAAGATACATTTTCTAATGTTTTTACCCATCTTTAAGAGGTTATTAAGTTAATACTAAGGTTTGGAATCAAACGGGGGTCCAAACGTAGAACGGGACGAAAAAAATAAATTTTCGGGGGTTGGGGGTCCACGCACGGCGTGCCTGGGTGGCACGCACGGCCGTGCGTGCAACGAATTCTTCCTGCGCCCCACTGCCTCCCAGGCACGGTGCCAGGCACGGCGTGCCTGCGGCCGTGCCTGGCCAAATTTCTTCGAGGCGACACTGCCTTCCAGGCACGGTGCCACGCACGGCGTGCCTGCGGCCGTGCCTGGCCGATTTTCCTTTGGGGCGCCACTGCCTCCCAGGCACGGTGCCACGCACGGCGTGCCTGCGGGCGTGCCTGGCCGGCAGTGGCCGTGTTCTATCTGTTTTGGCCTAACTTGCCCGGTTTGACCCCGGGATGGCCCGCACTCAATCCCAACGACGTATATGATCAAAGTAAGCCTAGAAATGCCCAAAATAAGTGTATTACCTGCGACGGAGTCCGGGTTTGCCCGCGCATCCGCCTCGGTCATCGCGTAGACTCGTGCTTGGGTCCCACCTTGGTTGACAGATGCGGCATGGCTTGTGGATGCACCGCCTCTTCCCGTACCGCCGTTTGACGGTCCCGCACGGTTTCTTCCCGTCATGGTCCCTCCCCCGGCTCCCGAGGCACTCTCTTGCATCAATTGAGGGCAATTGGCCTTCATATGGCCCGCATTCCCGCACTTAAAACACCTCGGTGGTTCATTGCACTTCCCAAAGTGTTGTTTTGAGCAATTTGGACACCTAGGTGGCCCCGAGTTCTGTGGCCTAGGTCCGTGCCACCTCGCATCCCTGTTCTTCTTTGCCGGTGGAGCCGGTGCCTTGAATGAACCACCGCCACCACCACCACCCCCGTGGTTGTTCCTTCGAGAATGATCGGGTGGCCCCGAATTATTCCACTTCCTCTTCTTCGCCTCTTCGGCGTCCCTTGCCTTCCTCTCATTCCACTGGGCCTCTCCAAGCATGCCCTGCTCTACCACCTCACTAAAGGTCATGAGGCGGGAATACGTGGCACGATCTCGGATGTCCAAGAGTAGGGCATCCCAGAAGTGCTCAGTCATGCGGTCCTCATCGATCGCATACTCCGGTAAGAACCTAGCCAAGGTTCTAAACTCTTGCTCCAGTTGCTTAACTGTGCAACCCTCTTTCTGCTTGAGGTTGGTATACTCCCTCCTTTTTACATTAACCTCGAAATCGGAGTAGTATTGGGCATAAAATTCTTGCTCAAAATTTTCCCATGAGATGTCCCCACGGTATTTCCCTTCTACACCTTCCCACCATGTAGAAGCCATCCCCTCAAGTAGCCGTGAAGCGACAGTTAGCTTCACGTCCGGAGTAATCTGCATGTCTCTCGATGCATCCTTCACCTTCTTAATCCAATCGGCGGCAACGGTAATGTCGCCGGTTCCGTCGAAGGACCTACACCCCAAGGCCCTAGCCTCCTTGAGGTATTTGGAGATTCTTACCACAAAACCTCCTTCATGCCCACCTTGTGGCGCCGCTGGGGTGGCCACGGAAGCTCCCCGGCTTCCTTGACCCGAACCACCACGAGAGCCACGCCTCGCTTGGCGCCTAAGGTCTCTCCTCAGTTTCTCCTTTTGATACCACTCAAGTAATTCACCCATTTGGGCGAATCGGGCATCACTCTCATCGTCGTCATCGGTGTATGTGTCCCCCCCATCATACGGGGTCTCCTCATGCTCCGTTTCTGGAACGTAGGTTGAGTCATAGTCCTCGGTGTTGGTTTCATACACCGAGCTTACATGGCCATCACTCACAGTTTGAGCTTGATGACCTCCACGGCTTCCACGGCCCCCACGGCCTCCTTTTGAACCCCGAGATGCAGCCCGGCTTCCCCTTTGGGATGTTACCGGCGCCTGCCCCCTCGGATTGTTCCTGGTCCGCATTCGCCTGCCCTCCATTTCTGAAAGAAATATGGATGAGTCATTAGACTCCTATAAATGTGAATGTCAATTGACGGAAGAACGCTACAGACACGTATTGGCCCAAGTCACCACCATACCAATTGTTAAGGGTACCGTCTTAACAATTAGAGGCCTTGCAACTTAAGCTCCAATAGTCCCATAAACGTCAAAATACAATGCCCATGGTTTTCGGTAAAAACTCTTTTGTAAAATCTCATGTGAGAGGTTGATTATATAGTTTAGAACTGAGATGGCTCTGATACCACTTAATTGTCACGCCCCAGACCGCAATCCAAGCGCGTGTACAACCGCCGTATAATCAAGTGACGTCACCCGCGAGTCAACCTCACTTAATTACACAAGGCGTTCGAGAATATAAACCATCCATACTCAGTAGTAAACATACATAACAACATCACACTTAAACCAATGAATAGCGGAAATATTCAACGGTAAGTCATAAGCCACAACCGGCCAACAACATGGTCATGCAAGCCCCAAAAGTAGTTTATAGCAAATAAAAATATCCATGAGCAATGTTTAGTCATTTGAAAGGAAATGAGGAAGCACGAACCACGTCTTCCTTGACTTGATGTCACCCGTAGAAAGGTGCAGGTAGCAAGCCCTAGCTTCAACCTGAAAATGGTGGGGCCCCCCGAAGGGGTCAGTACAAGTACCGAGCGAGTAGCAGGCTAAATATAGAATAACTAGCGTTTCAAGTATAAGACCCAAACATAGGATGTTACATATACGTATAGTCTTTCCCCCAAGTTTGAAATACATATTAGTATACATACACTTGGAAATACCCGACCCGTAGGTCATTGTTTATTTGGGAAAATAATAGTAGCCAATATCCTTGACTTAAATCCCAACCCACCCATATACCTATGAGTGTATAGAACTCCTCCTTGTTCAAATAAATCATCATAAGGACACCGCCCGGTCCTAGATCATTAAATGTAATCTATGAGTTTTGAGGATACACGCCCGATCCTTGGGTACTCCACCCTATAATTGAGTTTTGAGGATAACCGCCCGATCCTTGGGTACTCCACCCTTTATAACCGAGTTTTGAGGATAACCGCCCGATCCTTGGGTACTCCACCCTATATAACCGAGTTTTGAGGATACCGCCCGATCCTTGGGTACTCCACCCTATATAACCGAGTTTTGAGGATAACCGCCCGATCCTTGGGTACTCCACCCGACCTATGACTTACCACATATCACACTAGATAGGGTCTATATCATATTTAGTCATTCATGACTAATTCAATACATAAGGCTTATGTATCACAATCCATGCAAAGCCATGCAATTATATAAATGTATAATTAACTAATATCAACCGATATTAACTAATCCATTATCCATCGGTCAACGTTGTCGTTGACCGCCAATTCAAGCCTTGTACCTATCAACTTAATCATCATTAATTAAGTTAATAATACTCATTTGTGCTTCTTTTACACTTCAAGCTAATATGCATTTTATACAATTCCTCATATCATATTTCATGCATAAACAATTAATTCTTTTCATACAACTTAATAATGTTGGCTAATCACATGTTTAAATATCTTTTAAACATCATTATGAACACATATAACATTTATTTAGGTAATCTCATAATTAACCCAAAAGTTATAAGATATTAAGCCGTCCACTCACCTTGAACTAGCGTATGAAGTTCTACCCTTCTTGGTTGAACTCCGGTGAAACTCCGGCGACTTTTGGTCAACTCCGGCGACAACTCCGGCGACTTTTTCAACTTTGTGAAATCACTTGAAATACCTTTCACAAGTTCCTAACAAGGTTTTATAATCATAAAACCCATATTAATACAAATAACCTCAAAAAGGTTATTTTCCGGTGAACCGGTTATCTTGGCTCCTAAGTCCGTTCTTGGACATAGAACCACCTTTCAACCCATGAATCCATACTTATAACATATGGAACCATACTAAAGGTCCTTCACATGATATATACCTCATATGGTAGAAGAAAAATAAAGGAGAAGTTATAATAAGGTCATTACCTTAATTTTCACACTTTTTCCTAGCTTTTTCCTTCTTTAATCTTTCTTCTTGGAACCCTATGGCTTGAGCTCGAATTATGGCTATGGAAGATGAGTTTGCAGAGGTCTCCTTGTTCTCTTGGTGTGCCTTGGCCGAAAATATGGGGTGGGTGAGTGAGGAGATAGCCTCTTTGGCTTTTTCTCTCAAAATAATGTGGGAATGGGTCCCCCCCCATTGTACTTTTGATGCCAAATGCATCTCCTCCTCACTTCCTCTTGTCAACCCAGCTCTCAATTGATGTGTTTAGCACATAAAAACGTGGGGTGGCCCCCACTCATGTGGGAGGTCATCCCTTTGTGTCCCGATGTGTACAATCGGTCCCGAAAGTTGTATTTTTTTTCGGACTGTTTTAAATATATTTTATTTTATCGGGTCAAATAAAATATATTATGTGCTCTTACTCATTATGACATGTATAATGAATATACGTTCCCCAACTTTAATTTATAAGTCTCCGAAATCCAGTTCGGGCTGTTATCGGTTAAATTACCAGTACCGGTAATTTGGGCTTCTTTTGACCAATCGGTCAACTCCGGGCCTTTCCATGGCCCAAATGAAATATCCACCACTATATATTTATTATCTAGGCCAAGATGAATAAAATATATGGTCTCGGGGAAGTCGGGCGGCCCCCGCTCCCGGTGTGGGTCCCACGTGCAAATTTACTATTCACGCGAAAGAAAATAATAAAAATTTACAACCTTGTAAATTCACTAATCCTTTAATAAGGTCCAATACATTATTTACATAAGAGTAAATATATTTGGGAACGGTGTTACACACACTCTCTAGGCCCTAACATAGGAATGAGGAGTGTCACACCTTTTTTTTTACTGCCATGTTTTGGCAGTACCAGACTTTAAACATGACAGTATTTTCCAAACTTGGCAGTAATTACTCCTATTTTGGGAATAAAAATCATGACAGCCCTATTTTGGAATTTTCAAACTCTTTTAGTCCTATTTCGGGAACTTTCCCTAAAATATACGATAGTACTTCGTATTTTAAAATTATTTTTTTCTTAAATTAGCAGAATCTACCAATGAACCCAATTCAGCCACAACTTCATAAATTTCAGCAGAATTAGCCGATTTTCATGTTACCAAATGGGCTCTAAGAGTATAAGTTCAAAGAGGAAGAAAACATACTTCTATTGTTTAAAAGTTTGATAATCATATGAAATAAAAAGCAATTTCTTGTGTTAAAGTTTTTAATTAAAATAAACTTATACGTAGCAAGACATTCATCAACTTAAGTATGCATATGGGGTGTAATACAACCCACACGTATTATTTTCAATGAACTGGATATTCGCTCTTGATAGCTTCGTTTATCGATTTGAAATGCGCACACAAAAAAACATATTCATCCTTGCCTCTAAATTTCAAAGAAATTTATAATAACCCAGGGAGAGATAGCAAGATCTAGTCTGGAAACACAGATGAAAAAGTTATCGTGCAAGAGAGACATGAAGCTTCCGGTCTTGTATCTTCATACAACGGTTTCTTTTTTGGATGAAAAACACATATAGCTTGAATACAGATTCCAAACAGAAGCTTCCACCGAAGTAGATCGAGTCGGTCAACTCTCCGAGCAGGCCTCCGACGAAGATCTGGTTTCCCAAGTAATTCATACCACCTTCACTGAAGATATGAGCCCCAGCCTTGAACCCCACTGCGTGCTCAAACTTCATCCCATTCTCGGCCAACAGCTCCAGGATGCAGCCCAGTGCGCCCAGCGTCGCCTACCTGCTGTAGATCACCTCTAGCTCTCAATTCCTCGCAAATATTTTTGGGTCTGTGGGAGACCTGCGGTATCCCATCCATAGTTGTTTGGGAACTTGTTTTTATGTGGGCAACCTTCCCACAGAACGGGCCTAAATACTTGACGCAGGAAGTGGATGACAAAGCTTGTTTATGACAAAGCTTGTTTGATACTCTTTAACCTACGGATAGACAACTATAGACTCCCTGTAGTGCACGGGGCTCAAGGACAGAGCATGGGGCAGAGAGTGAATTGCCCTTTTAACCGGTTAATATCTGGACACATACATGGTTTTAACCTACGGATATCTCTATATGGTTTGGCCCACCTTTACTTGTATTTGATGTGACTTTTTTGAGCGGGAAAATTGCCTGATATTCCACTTCTTTTTATATATAGATAGATCTCCTTAAGATTCTCTAGAACTCTCTATGCACCACTACAATTCTAGAGTTTTCCAAAAAATATCCACAAGCTTCTCTAATCTTCTGCTTAAGATCTAGAGAACTCCACACTGCTTAAGATTGTTCTAGAGGCTTCCACACACTTCCGCACGATTCTAGAGAATTCCACAATTCTCTAGAAAACTCCACAATGTTCTAGAATATTCTACACTCTTCCACACGCTTCTAGATAACTCCACGCCTCTCTAGAAAGCTCCAGAATATTTTAGAACATTCGATACTTCTCTACACACATCTAGAGAATTATAGACATCTCTGCAGTATTCTAGAATTCTCATTAGCTTCTCAATTAAGGAGAGAACCCAACATTTAGAAGGTTAGCTTTTGAAGAGTGATCGGCTAAGGGAGTGTTTGCAAATGCTTTTGCTTTAAAAAAACACTTTTGAAGTGATTTTGGAAAAAATGATTAATAGTAAAAGTTGATAGTGTTTGAGAAAAAATTGGTTTTGAAAAGTAAAAATTGGTAGTGTTCCGTAAAATATGTGTTTTTTTGTGTAATAGAAAAAATAAAAGGCAGCTTTCAGCCAAAAGCCGAGAAACGCTCTTTTAAGTAGAAATTGTCACTTGAAAACACTATTTTTAGCTTTTTAAGTCAAAAGTCGAGAAACGCTTTTATTTTAAGCGTTTGCAAACACACATTTTACCAAACACTACCAATTTTTACTTTTCAAATCACTTTTTTTCTCAAACATTATCAATCTTTGAGAATTTAGTTAGTCAAACCCATTGAAAATGGTCAAATAAGTTGAAGAATAGTTGATCAGCCATTTACCAATCATGATCAATATAAAATCATTTGAAATATCAACACCTAAATCACTAAATGTCTAATCCCTCTATTCCGCATTAATCTTCTTATTGCTATACTCTGTAAGGGTTTGTTTGCAATCACTTAAGAAAAGTGATTTTGGCCTTTTTTAAGAAAAAACACTTATTTTACCAAACACTACCAACTTTTACTTTCTCGGTTTTCGTGTAGAATCTACTTTTTACTTTTTCTATTACACAAAAAGCACTTATTTTACCAAACGCTACCAAATTTTACCACTAATCATTTTTTCCCAAAAAAGTGCTTTTATTTAAGCACAAGTGGTTGCAAACAAAGCCTAATTCATACAGAGCATCATTTTTCTCTCCTTGGTAAGTTGGTACTCCTTCCGTCCCAAAAACAACTTCACAGTCATTATTCATTGGTCAACTTGAATCACTCGTAATCTTTTACTTTTTATATCAAATTTATATCAAATTTAAATTTTATTGATTAGGCTTTGTAGCGGTTTTAATATAGTTTCTGAATATGTAAATTTAATTTACTAAAAATAATCTGACTATCCGAGTGTGAGCAGGAATCGAGTGCTTTATCGTCAGTCAGGAATCGAGTGTTTTATCGTCAGTCAAACATCATGAACAGGAAGTTAATTTTGGAAGGGAGGTAGTATAATTCTCCGCCGTAACTCCCATTTTTTTAAAATCACGTGTAAAAGCTCATTAGAATAGGGAGTTTTATTCTAAAAATGTGTCACTTTCTATGTACGCCACTGCACAATGCTGCCTATGCCTTCCAGCCCCAGGCCTCTCTCTGCTCACGAGATTCGTTGTTCAGTCAGTCAAGAGGGTGAAAAAAATTCTTTTGAGTAAGGGGAAACTGTCAAATAGGTTCTCGAACTTTCATAAAAAAATCAATTAAGTTCTTCTATAGGGAATTCTGTCCGGTCGTCGCGATTTGGGGCGGTTCCCGGTGCAATTTTTTGATGAAATATTTTGAGCATCTTATTCATCAAGTCTAGTTTACTCATACCAAATTTCAGCTAAAAATTTAATTGAGAGCGCATTCAAATTAATTCGAGAACGCAAAAATGAGCAGTTATCTTCAAGAATTAATTTGAATGTGTTCCCGATTGAATTTTTAGCTGAAATTTGGTATGAGTAAACTATACTTGGTGAATAAGTTGCTCAAAAAATTTCATCAAAAAATTCCACCGGGAACTGCCCCAAATCCCGACGGCCGGACAAAACCTCCTATAGAAGAACTTAATTGACCTTTTTATGAAAGTTCGAGAACCTATTTGACAGTTTTCCCTTTGAGTAATAATGAACAAATTTGTGTGGGGTGATTTTATGTTAGACAGCAATTCATTTACAATTCATTTTATGACAGTTTTAGCTTATACTCACTATGTTCCACAAAATTGTTCTCATTCCCATTTCGAGATGTCTCAAAAAATTCATCTTATTTTGAAAAGTTTTGTATGGCTAATATTTATTTACTTTTTTCTTACTTAATTACAACCATATATTTTCACTTTGTTTTCACTTTCTTAACAAACTTGTCAAATCAAACCGGGAAGTATTTTTTGGACGGAGAGAGTATTCAAATGGGTTGAAATTGATGAATTTGAATGTTTTACTAAAACATATTTAATCATACTTTTAATTTTTCTCGCAAAATATTACTGATGGAGTATATGGCCCGGGAATCCCCGGCCCACAGACTCCTACTTCTCCTACACGAGTTCATTGGGCCCAAGGAACAACTCAGGCCCGAAATGCGGCGGCCCGAGCCTCAACGTAGCCCAGAGACGCACTGGGATGCCTTCGGCCTCCTTGGCCGAAGGCTCCGAACCGCACAAGGTAGCCTTTTGTGGCATGAGAGGCTACTGGGAGAAAATGGCGAAAAACATGAGCCTTCGGCATCATCGAGCCCTCGGCATCATCGAGCCCTCGGCATCAGAGAAGCCCCCGGCTAAACCATGCCTCCGGTCACAAAGAGCCTTCGGCTACACAAGGAACCCTCGGCTACACAAGGAGCCCTCGGCTACGCAAGGAGCCTTCGGCTGAACTAGCTCAATCATCGAAGATTCCTTTTAGAGACAGCCAACCACCGCATTTAAAGCCACGTCACATCCGCCAACCGCATTCAATGCGGTGAACGTACCACTGCCGGTGCCACTAGGCTGATGTGACCCTTCGGCCGTTGGATTACTGACACGTGTCCTCTCATCGCATTTATTGCTGCTATAAATAGCAGCCCATTTCTCCTTGTAATAAACACAATCTACATCTCAGCTCCACATCTCGAGTTCATTTAATAAAATCGACTCTCTCTCCTCCTATTTGCTCTGACTTCTCTCTAGTTATTTCCGCAATAACCCTTCGGATAAGATACCCCCCGGGTAGGCTATCCATCATTTGGTGCTCTCGTTGAGAGGTCAGAACAATCAAGTGAGAAACCCTCCCCCTCTACCAAACACAAAATACTTACCAAAAATGGGAAGAACCACCCGTGCCCAGTCCAAAACCCTTGAGGAGAACCACATAGCCCCCGGCGAAACCAACGGGGCTGAGGCCTCCAACAGGCTTTTAGTACCCGAGGGTGGTATCATCCTTGAGTTGGAGCAGGCTACTGCTGACCTCCGTCAGCAACTACAGAAGAGCGCCCCTGATGCCCGCATTGGCCTTGATAATCGAAGGAGGGATCGGAGTGAGAACCAAGTTCCCCCTCCGGCCCCGGCCATCGATCTTCAGGCTGCCTTTGCGGCCTTTGTTCAAAACATGGCTCTCAATTCCGGAGCCCTCGCCTCTCAGACACCCCTCCAGCCCTACGCTGGAGGAAACGTTATTCAATTGCCGCCGCTCCCCCCTCTGTTCAACAATCCTCCCCCGGGGATTGGAAACGCCGAGGGGGTCATGGCACAGGATACCGCCTCCCAAGAGGCCCAATCCAGGGACAAGCGCCCCATGATGAAAGAGAAACCCCGAACCTCTGTACTTGAGAGGCTTGGGGGAGCTCCCGGACACCGAGGGGTCCAAGACCGCCTCGGGAAACAGGCATTCAGCAGGCCCCAGGAGAGTGGAGCCTCTGCTTCGGGCGCCGAGGGCGTGCCTCCCCCACGGAGCAAAGGCAAAGCCCTCCTCCAAGCCGGTGACGCCAGGCACCAGATCAATCAGGCGCAATCCTTCCAGGCCAACTCCCAAGGGGTTGCCCCGAAGGATCCCAAGGACGAAATCATTGAAGCCCTCCTCCGTCAACTCGAGGAGAATCGACAGGCATCCCCGACGGCTTCCACAGCGAGGCCAGATCCGGAGTACGCTGACCTCCGGGCACAGGTGGAGGAAATGAAACGTAAACTTGCCGAAGGCTCAGGCGAGCCCCTCATTCAGCTCCGCACTAGGACGCCTTTCACCCCAAGGGTGTTGGCGGCCAAAATCCCCCACAAATATCGGGGGCAGCCTATCAGGCCGTATGAGGGGAAGACGGATCCCCAAGAACACTATAGCCGTTATCAAAACAGCATGATGATGATGGGGGCGTCGGACGAATACTTATGCCGTTGGTTCCTTTCCACCTTGGAGGGACCAGCGTATGAGTGGTTCAACCGGTTACCCGAAGGCAGCATTGATTCTTGGCAAGAACTTGCCCACCGCTTCCTTACACAATTTGCAGGGAGGCACCGCTCAAAGAAACACTTCTCCCACCTCCTAAACGTGAGACAACAGAAGGAGGAAACCCTTCGGAGTTTCCTAGAACGCTGGAGGCAGGCCTCCCTCGAGGTTGAGGGCGCCGATGACAGGACCCTGATGGCCCTCTTCCACACCGTCCTCCGCAACGGAAACTTCTCCAGGAGTCTCATCACCGATCCCCCCCGCGACTATACCAAGGCCCTTCAGCGGGGGGACCGATACGCTGAAGCGGAGGAGATCGAGAAGGACCGCCGCAACACGGATCCTTCCCAGAAGAATGAGGGCAGGAATCGGCCCGGGGGGCCTCCCCCTCCGGCCAACCGAGAGCCCCATTACAATGATCGCCCCCGGGGCGGCCAAGCCAGAACCGGGGGCGGTTACAAAAACAATCCGAAGGCATGGGCGCAACCCGTCCTCCTGGAGCACCCACGCACTCCCTTGACACACCCCGTCAGCGTCATTCTTGACCATGCGGAAGAGCGGGGGCTCGTTGAGCGGGACTCCCGCACACCCCTCGAGATCTATGCCATCGGCCCTGATGAGCCTTATTGCCGCTTCCACCGCCACCATGGACACAAGACCGACGACTGCCATCAGCTGAAGAACGCCATCGAGAGGCTGATACAGGCGGGCCACTTGTCTCAATTTATCAGGGGCCCTCCTCCCCAGGGCCCCCTTCACCATCAAGGGCCGCCACCAAAGGCAAACAAGTGGGTAAACCCCAACACCATCCCCTTGGGGAACCCACAGGGGAAGAAGCGAGAAATTGGGAGCCTCGAAGATGAGGGGGAAGGCTCCCATCAACAGTACAAGCGCCACATTCACATGATCAACGGCGGGAACACTGGAGGCGATTCTACAAGCCAAAGGAAGAAATGGGCGCAGTCCCTTTACATTGGGGAAGTCAATCACATGCCCCCGACTAAGAGGCCGAGGGCGGATCCCATCTTCTTCACAGATGCGGACCTCCCCTCGGGTTCTCTGCCGCATAGGGATGCCCTCGTCATCCGCACTGAGATCAACGACGCCATCATCCACCGGACTTACGTCGACACGGGGAGTTCGGTCAACGTCATGTATCTCAGCACTTTTCAAGAATTGGGGCTCGACAGGGGGTCCCTTCGGCACATCAACACCCCCCTCTCCGGATTTACGGGGGACAGCATAGACGCCGAGGGCGTCATCACACTCATGGTCGAATTCGGCGACGGATCCCATAGAGCCAAGCTCAAAGTGGAGTTCGTCGTCGTCAACCTCGACTGCGCGCACAACATCATCCTCGGCCGGCCTGCCCTCGAGGACTTAGAAGCCATCATCTCCATGAGGCACCTCTGCCTCAAGTTCCCCACACCCACCGGTATCGGTTACTCGAGGGGGAATCAGAAGCTCTCCAGGGCCTGCTACCTTCAACTTACCAAGAAGGTTAGTAAAACAGAACTACGTGTGGACACCATCACCACCAGGGCCTTGGAGGAAGAAGAAGGCAGGCCGAGAGCTGAGCCTGCCGAGGAGACCGAAGACTTGATACTCGATCCGGCCAAGCCGGAGAGAGTCCTGAAGATTGGAGCCAAGCTCCCCGAAGACTTGAAGGCTGGCATCACCAAAGCCCTCCGCGCCTACTCCATCGTTTTTGCATGGGGGCCGGAGGATATGCCGGGAATTGACCGAAGGGTCATCACCCACCGCCTAGCGGTGGACCCTTCGGCCAAACCAGTACAACAGCGGAGAAGACCCCTCTCGGCCGAGAGAAGGGAGTTCGTGAAGAAGGAGGTAGCCATGCTCCTCTCCATCAAACATATCAAGGAGGTGAAATACCCCTCTTGGTTAGCAAATGTAGTCCTTGCACAGAAGCCTCCTACCTTCCGCATGTGCGTGGACTACACTGATCTGAATAAGGCGTGCCCTATGGACCCCTTCCCTCTGCCAAACATTGATCAACTGGTGGATGAGACCGCGGGATGCGAAATAATGTCCTTCCTCGACGCATTCCGCGGGTATCATCAAATCTATATGCATGAAGAAGACGCTGAAAAAACTGCCTTCATGACACCCGAAGGCATCTTCTGCTACCTCGTGATGGCCTTCGGCCTCAAGAATTCAGGCGCCACCTACACCCGAATGGTGGCCAGGGTCTTTCAAGCTGTCTTGGGGCGCACTATGGAGGCCTATGTTGACGATATGATTGTCAAGAGCAAGAAGGCCGGCACTCACGCCGAGGACCTCCAGGAAATCTTCGCCATCATGCAAAAATTCAACCTCCGATTGAATCCAAAGAAATGCACCTTCGGCGTACAAGGTGGAAAGTTCTTGGGCTACATGGTCAGCCGAAGGGGTATTGAGGCCAACCCCGAGAAAATTCAGGCCATCATCAACATGGAGCCTCCGCGCAACGTCAAAGAAGTTCAACGGTTGACGGGTCGCCTGGCGGCCCTCAACCGATTCCTCTCTAAGTCAGCCGAGAGGGCCCTCCCCTTCTTCCAAATCATGAGGAGGACAGCTGGCTTCCAATGGACATCTGAGTGTCAAGAGGCTTTCGACGAACTTAAGAAGTACCTCTCTTCTCCCCCGGTGCTCTCCAAGCCGAAGGTGGGGGAGACCCTATACTTATACCTCGGCATTAGCCCTGCGGCTATCAGCTCAGTACTAATACGAGAGGAAGACGGCATCCAACATGCCATCTTCTACGTCAGCAAAACCCTCCGGGAGGCCGAACTCAGATATTCTCCCGTTGAGAAGACGGTGCTAGCCATCGTTTGGACCGTCAAGAAGCTTGGCCACTACTTTCAGGCTCATCCGGTCCAAGTGCTCACTCATCAACCCCTCGGCGCCCTCATGAGGAGCCCCACTAGCTCCTCCCGGATGGTAAAATGGGCCATCTTCCTCAGCCAGTACAACATAGACATCCGCCCGAGGCCTGCCATTAAGGGCCAAGCCCTGGCGGACTTCGTAACGGAATGCACCGCAAGGTCAGCAACTAACGAGGAGCCCTCGGCACCCCTCGATGAGTGGTGGACCCTCTACACCGATGGCTCCTCGGCCACCAAAGCATGCGGAGGGGGAGTAGTCCTGATCACACCCGAGGGCTTCCGCGCCTATTATGCCATCCGCTTCTCCTTCAAGGTCTCCAACAACGAGGCCGAGTATGAAGCCCTCCTATGTGGCCTTCGGCTGGCAGCGAATCTGAAGGCCAAGATGATCCACGTCAAGTGTGACTCCAAGCTTGTTGTGGGTCAAATTTCCGGGGAATACGAAGCCAAGGAAGGAAGGATGAAACAATACAAAGAAGCGGCTAAGGAGTTGCTCAAGGTATTTGAGGCACATTCTCTCACCCAGATACCGAGGGCCCAAAACTCCGAGGCCGACATTCTATCCAAGCTTTCGGATGAATCCCCAGAGCACCTCTCCAAAATTGCAAGAATTGAGGAACTCAGCCTCTCAAGCATCCACGCGAGCCCCGTCATGGACATCCACCTGAGGCCGGAGGATTGGATCTCCGACATCATCGCCTTCATCACCACAGGGCAACTGCCCCAAGACGAAGCCCGCGCAAAATTGACAAAGCTGAGGGCTCCCAGCTACACCCTCGAAAACGGGAAGCTTTACAAGAGATCTTACAACGGCACCCTCCTTCGGTGCCTTCATCAGGATGAAGCCGAAATCGCTATGGAGGAAGTGCACAGTGGCACTTGCTCAGCTCACCAGGGACCCTTCTCCATGTCTCGAAGGCTCATTGTTCAGGGCTACTTCTGGCCCACGATGGCTAGAGATTGTGCCGATCTAGCCCGAAGGTGCACCGCTTGCCAACACTTTCAGAAGGCCCCCGGCAGACCAGCGGTTAACTATGCCCCCATCAGCACCGCTATACCCTTCTCCAGATGGGGGATTGACTTGGTAGGCCCTCTGCCGAGGGGTACCTCCAACAACAGGTATATCATTGTGGCCATTGACTACTTCACCAAGTGGGTAGAGGCCGAGCCCCTCGCCAGCATCACTGAGGCCCGGTGCCGCCACTTCGTTCTCAAAAATATTCTCACGAGGTTTGGCGTCCCCCAACAAATCATCTCTGACAACGGGACTCAATTCGAGGCAGCCCCCTTCTGTGCCCTCCTGGAGGCATGGGGCATCAAACACACCTTTTCATCCGTTGCCTACCCCCAAGGCAACGGGCAAGTAGAGAACGCCAACCGAACCCTACTTGAAGGATTGAAGAAGAAACTGGAAGCCGAAGGGGGAGGCTGGGTAGAAGAGCTACACAACATCTTATGGGCCTACCGGACCACCCCTCGGCGTGCAACAGGTGAGACCCCTTTCTCCCTATGCTATGGCTTTGAGGCAAAGGCTCCAACAGAAGTAACTCTTCCCACCCGAAGGGTTGAGCAATATGAGCCCGAGGCAAACGAAGCCAACATGGCCCTCGACCTTCATCTCATCTCAGAACGCAGAGAGCAAGCTTTCCTCAAAGCCGAAAACTATAGGAGACAAGTCAAAGGATACATCGACGCCAAGGTCCGCTCCCGGGAGTTCCATGTGGGAGACTACGTCCTCCGGCGAAGGGAGGCCAGTCTACCCACCGAAGGAGGAAAGATGGCACCCAAGTTTGAGGGCCCCTACATCATCTCAGCCATCATCAAACCGGGGACATACAAGTTAAAATGTCCTAATGGGACAGAGATTCCTAGACATTGGAATGTGCACCACCTAGTGAAATTTTATCAATGAGTGGCCAAGCCCTCATCCTCAACAAGTGTAAATGTTCAATGGCCCAAGGCCCCGTCTGTTCTTGAAGAATAATCAAAAGGCCAAGCCTTCATCACCTACATATTGTACAAGCGGCCCAAGGCCCCCTTCTCTCCTACACATGAGTGGTCAGGCCCTCATCTCTTCACCATAAAAGGCCCAAGGCCACTCCCTCTTATGAGAGAACAACAATTTAGGTACCAAGTACCAAGTGTATGGGTCACCCCCATCACTCTTTGAAAACACCAAGTGTTTTCAAAAACTTTTACATATCCAAAAAAAAAAAAAAAAAAAAAAAAAAAAAAAACCGGGGGTGCAACACCCCTCGGCTCCGGCCGGCACCAAGTGCCCCCGGCTATTTGTGTCCCACACACAAATAAAACCCTTCCCAGGAACGCTTTCCGCGCCATCCCCCAAGGGGAGGCAGGCAACGGACCATGTCCCGGGCCCAGGATTCGACTTCCACAAACGAAACGCTCCCCGCGCTATCCCCCAAGGGGAAGCAGGCAACAGACCATGTCTCGGGCTGAGGGGACGACTTTCAAAACCGAGGCGCTTTCCGTGCTATCTCCCAAGGGGAAGCAGGCAACAGACGATGTCTCGGGCCGAGGAAACGACCCTCAAACCCTTCGGGATATCGGAAGGTCATTCCCGAAGGGGGAGCCAACGGTTTGTTCCGTTGCCTCCCATATAGGCCAAGCCTTCCCTAGAAACCAAGTTTCTAGACGCCTCTCCTACACCATCTAAAAAGAAAAAGATGTGTAGGGGGGAAGGAACTCCCCGGATACTATTCTCCCCGGAGGCTCAACACTTCGGATATGCATTGCCGAAAGCTGCTACAAATGCACAAGAAAATCTCTCAACATAGAGTCATCTGGCTACATAGCCGAAAGCTTCACTACATAAAGCCTTGGAGTACAACGGTTTCCCCGGAAGCCCAAGAAGAAAGCTCACTAAGCAAAACTTCACCTAAATTTGGCTAAGGCCGAATTTAGGTTGGATCAAAGTCAACTATGTGACATGCCGAAGGCTCCACAAGGTTCTAAGGCAAGCTAAATCTATACCTACACAAACCGGAGGGTTCATACCGACGAAGGCGGAATACTACCGAACTCACTCAATGATGACAATTTGGTGCCCTTCGAAGCAGGCTCATCAACCGAAGGGTCACTCTATGGGAAACAAATCTCAGAATGTCACTAAGTCCATAATCTCGAACCCCTCGGCAACCATATGTACCGGGGGCTAAGAGCGGTTCCCATACCGGGAGGTTCACTACAACTACTATTGGAATATTGTGGAAATTTGACTAAGTCCACAATTGAAGACCCTTCGGGAGAAATCCTAAAGCTACACTACCAAACGACGGCTAAGAATTTCCGGGGGCATAGAATGCAATTACACCTGGTTCAATTCCCCCGGTGCTCCTTAGCTACGGCCGGGGGCTCACGACAAAGTTTTTGCTTAGGAAATTTTTCTAAGTCCACAATCACGAGCCTCCGGTGATTCTACAAAACGTCCGAAGGGTTCTAATTAAGTTTTACTTGGAAAACCTTCTAAGTACACGAGCAACCGAAGGGTCCTAGTCTGGTCTCACTTAGAAAATTTTCTAAGTCCACAAACTTTTGGCCTTCGGGAAACCAGGCAAGGGAAAGGAGAACATACATTCATTCATACACAAACACGAAGAGAAACGAAGACATTACAAAAGTAATCGGAACATTCATATCAAAACGCCCGGGGGCAAAGGTGCAAAAGATGTTCATTACAATGACAGAAGTCGGAAGCTACAGGCTATTACAAAATACATCGATAAATTCCTAAGTCTGAGTTTCTTGACCCACGTCATCCCTCGGCTTGGAAGCAGCATCATCCTCGACTTCTTCGCCACCGCCTTCGCCCATCAGCTCGGAATCCTCTAGATCCGGCCTTTCTTCTCCTTCGGGAAGGGGGACTCTTACATCTGGCTGCAGAAGGGGGAGGCCATATGCCGTTGGGTCGAACTTCTTGGGATCAATCTTTAGGTGCCTGGCGAGCCTCCGGTAGATAAGGTTTTGAGTGAAAAACTCGCCACCATCATAATAGTCTTTGCCCTTTCGGGCTAACCATTCGGCGCCAGGACCTTTCACCCAGGCATCCACCCCCTGCTCTATGACCGAGGCCACCCATCCTTTCCGGTCTTCGGCCCTCCATCCCTCAGCGGCAAAGGCGGCGATGGCGTTCTTCTCAGCCTCGGCGACAGCTTCCTTCTTGGCCGCCTCGGCCTCCTCGGCAGCGGTCTTAGCAGCAGCGGCGGCGGCCTCCTCGGCGATAGCCTTCCCTTTGGCTTCGGCATCCTTCAGCCTCTGCTCCACTGTCTCCCTCTCCAGCCGAAGGGCTGTATCCGCATCAGCAATCCTCTGCCGAAGGGCAACCCTCTCCTCGTCGGCTTTCTTTAGCGCCTCGTCCGCCTGGCACTTGGCAATCCTCAGCTGCTCGACCCTTCGGGCCTGCTCGGAAGCAGCCAGGGCAGCCTGCAAATGAACACACATAGACAAAAATATAACATCAGAATGAGCCATCGGGAGCTATCGTCAAAAAGAAAGAATTGAAGGAGATACAAAGGGAAGACAATTTACCATAGTGCTGTAGCTCGCGACTTTATAATCGAGGATGTCGTCCCCGAGGCGGGCCAGGACTGACCTATCCTTCGGCGCCATGACCCCCCTCATGAAGCCGACAGGATGAAGGGTGCCATGCATAACTGAGGTCCCCGACTTGACGGGGAACTGGATGATCTCCGCCGGGCGGATTCCCTCGTCTATGGGGGATGGAGGAGATCGAGGAGGGGTAGTCGCAGAAGGATTCAAGGAGGGCTGCTCCTCAACTATCACAATGGGGGCATCCTTCCTCCCGGAGGCCCCCTTCTTCTGCTTCTTGCTCTCCGGGATAGCGGCGCCTTTCCCGGCATTCTTTCTCTTGAGCTCCTCCCTTCGGGAGCCCTCGGCTTCAGCACCAGCAACCGCAGCATTCGAAGGCACCTCACCCTCCGGGACCTGAGCATCCCCTTCCTTTTGGAAGAACTCATCGACAGGTTTCTGAACACCCGTCTCCTTCTTCTTCTTCGGCTCCTTGGCCAGCTTCTTCTTCAGCGCGGCAAAATTGGAGACGTCCATGCTAACACCTGCAAAACAACGGTAAAGTCAGACCGAAGGGGTCAACTACAAAAGAAGGGAAACGAGGAAGTACAAAAATCCTAAGTACAATAAAGCAGGCCCTTCGGTAACTACCTCCAATGCCACCGAAGGCTCTCTCGAGGACAGGGTACTGTTCGTCCTTTTCACCCAGGAAGCGATAACGCCGAAAGCCTAAGGCTAGCAAGTCCTCCGGAAGGGTTGAACCCTTGACGGTCACATGCTTTGTGGCCCCCGGCAGCAAAGCAGCAATCTTCTTCCCCTCTCTCTGGAGTGCGGCGCTTCCCACCTTCGGGTGCCTCCTGAAGTGATTCCGCAACTCCCTCGGAAATGGATTTTCCGCCATCTTAATGTAGCAGAAGCGATCCTTCCATCCTTTGTGGGACGAAGGCACGTCATCAAAAAGCCTCCATGGAGCAAGCTGCTGCAAGTTTGCAAACCCCTCGGAGTTGGTGTGCCCCCCCCGGCACAAGTTGAAGCTTTGAAAAAATAAATCGAGGGTCGCGGTTACCCCCCGAGCCCGGCAAAGCTGAAGGAAGCCGGTTATGTAAGAATGGCTGTTGGGGGTTAGCTGGCAGGGGGCTAACCCCACGTACCTAAGGTACTCGAGAAGGAACGGGTGAAGCGGGAACCGGAGGCCCATGGCAACCGACAGCACATGGACCGCAAAACAACCCTCCGGAGCCCGCAACAGGAGATCATCGGGTCCCGGTTCGATTACAGTCGCCGAAGGGCCAACATGCAGCTGCGTGACATAGCATTCTGCCCTATCAGCCTTCGATCTCAGCGCGAGGGCGGCGGTATTCAGCCATGAATGCCCCTCGGGAATTCCAACAGGCTTCCCGCAGTCAACGGCGGTTTGCTTGCCTTTCGGTGGAGCCTTCGTCTTCTTCCTTTTCTTCCCCACGGCGACACTGAGGGGTTCCGGATCTAGGGGCCGGGAGGTGCTTGCTTCTCCGGCACCACGAAGTGGGAGGACAGCAACTGTGACTTCTTGCCTCTCCTTCTCTTCCTCTTCTTCGGCCACCTGAAGCGCGAGGGCCATCTCTTCATCCTCGGCTACCTGCTCGAACTCCTCTGCCTCCAGCTCAACCCGAAGGTTACTCTGCACCTCCTCAGCCACGGCAAGGTCATTATTGGTCGAGGACTGCTCGCTCGGTGACTCCGAATCAGAAAAACTCTCTACTGCAGCTGAGGGCTCCTTCGATAAGTCTTGTGAATCGCTGGCAGAAGACATCCTTCGGCGCTTGTCTTTCGAGAAAATCGGGAGAGAAGGAATATCTAATGCCCTAACAGGACCCCAACACTAAATCTAAGGCCGAAGTAGCAAAGTATGCTAAAGAAACGAAGAACTGAAGAAGAACTGACCTTAGAAATGGGGTTTTGATCGAAGCAAAGACTTTCTCTCTCTAGAAATTTTGGCAGAGCTTCGCTATCGCATAAAAACGCACAAGGGAACTGAGCTCCGCCTTGGGGTATTTATAGGCTCCCAGCCTTGAAATCTGGGCCTCGATTTAAAAAGGCCATCATTACAGGCCGCCGGCTCAGCCAATGGGTGGCGCCCGCCCACCTTCGACCAACGAGGACACGCCACGTCAACCCCTCTTCCAACGGCTATATTACAACGACTATATTTCGGCCAAACTGGGGTGCCTTCGACTGGTAGCCTCCGGCTATCACTCACCACACCCTTCTGCCAGCAAATTTCATCAAACGCCCTCGAGCTAGCGGCAACGTAAGCCCCCGACTTGCCAGTATTATCACCCCTCGGGTTCGCATAAGCAAATCATAACTCCTTCAGCCCGAACTTGCCTTCGGCCTAAAGAAGTGGTGGACTGGGGTATACCCCTCGGGAATCATACAGAACAAAAACTTCTTCATACGAACAATTTACAATTGACGCGTGCAGCCTCCGGACAAACATCGAAGTGGAACCTTCGGCAGAGGCAGGATATCACAAGTTTTTCCCCAAGTCAATTGCGGAAATGAAGCAACCCTCATCGCAACACCCGCAGGAAGCACGTCTATGCTTCCCTCAGAAAACCCTCGACATGTGAGGGACTGAGGGGAGCCCCCGGCAGACATGCGAAGGTCATGGATAATTCCCTCAGAAAACCCTCGACGTGTGAGGGACTGAGGGGAGCCTTCGGCAATCAGCAATAGGCAAAGTTCTCCAGCAAATGCACCCAGCGAAACGAGGAAGCCTCCAGAAGAAGCACCACATCTACTCCTTTTCCCTCAAGTACCTTTCGGCAAAAGGAGTGAGGGACTCCTGATGGAGTATATGGCCCGGGAATCCCCGGCCCACAGACTCCTACTTCTCCTACACGAGTTCATTGGGCCCAAGGAACAACTCAGGCCCGAAATGCGGCGGCCCGAGCCTCAACGTAGCCCAGAGACGCACTGGGATGCCTTCGGCCTCCTTGGCCGAAGGCTCCGAACCGCACAAGGTAGCCTTTTGTGGCATGAGAGGCTACTGGGAGAAAATGGCGAAAAACATGAGCCTTCGGCATCATCGAGCCCTCGGCATCATCGAGCCCTCGGCATCAGAGAAGCCCCCGGCTAAACCATGCCTCCGGTCACAAAGAGCCTTCGGCTACACAAGGAACCCTCGGCTACACAAGGAGCCCTCGGCTACGCAAGGAGCCTTCGGCTGAACTAGCTCAATCATCGAAGATTCCTTTTAGAGACAGCCAACCACCGCATTTAAAGCCACGTCACATCCGCCAACCGCATTCAATGCGGTGAACGTACCACTGCCGGTGCCACTAGGCTGATGTGACCCTTCGTCCGTTGGATTACTGACACGTGTCCTCTCATCGCATTTATTGCTGCTATAAATAGCAGCTCATTTCTCCTTGTAATAAACACAATCTACATCTCAGCTCCACATCTCGAGTTCATTTAATAAAATCGACTCTCTCTCCTCCTATTTGCTCTGACTTCTCTCTAGTTATTTCCGCAATAACCCTTCGGATAAGATACCCCCGGGTAGGCTATCCATCAATTACCTTCAGTAAAACGCATTAACTCAATGATAAAATTATTATTAAAGTTATTATTAGTGGCACCGTCAATTAATTATTGTAAAAATTAAATACGGAGTAAAAAATAAGCATCGAGCGTTATTACTATAATTGATTAATAGACACTTAAGAGGTTACATTTCGTCTTCAATCTTTATTTCGGTTATTAATATGTCATTATTTTCAAAATTTAATATATTGGTCTTATTTGCCCGGTCCCGTCAAGAATTTATCAATTTCAACGTATTGAGCCACTTTTATTTTTAATAAACCGTTTTGAATCCTAGTTGGCTTTTTCCCGTTTAAAACATGTTTTAAACACGCACCGTTTTTTGAACAAAAAAACGCGTTTAAAACAAAAAATAATGTCGATCCGTTTAAAAAAGAAAAAAACTCCTACTTCCCGTATAAAACGCATTTTTTCCATATTTTACAAAATACATAAACATGAACTGATCAATCGAATTAGTGCATTAATTGCATAGAAGATCAAAAATAGCTTAAAAGCAAAAGAGAAAACCTCCTCCTCGTGACCCCATATTCTTGTATTGTTACAATGAAATTAATAATCACTAAAATTATTTGCATGGTGGCTAAAGCTAGTTTCCTCAAAGACCAAAACTTGAAATAACATTGGATTTATGATGTTTTTCCAATCAATCATATCAAAATTAAGGTTTTCTAAACCTGACATATCTACTGTATAAACTTTTATACATAAACATTAATAAGAATAGCAATAGCAGTCGCACAATGTACTTTTCTCATATGTCGTCGTTCATCATTTTGATGAAAATCATGAGACTAAGTTAAAATCATTGTTTTTTTATGATCATCAAATAACACTCAAGTCAAACTCATGATTTTCATCAAAATGATGAACGACGACATGTGAGAAAAGTACATTGTGCGACAGCTATTGCTATTCTTATTAATGTTTATGTATAAAAGTTTATACAGTAGATATGTCAGGTTTAGAAAACCTTAATTTTGATATGATTGATTGGAAAAACATCATAAATCCAATGTTATTTCAAGTTTTGGTCTTTGAGGAAACTAGCTTTAGCCACCATGCAAATAATTTTAGTGATTATTAATTTCATTGTAACAATACAAGAATATGGGGTCACGAGGAGGAGGTTTTCTCTTTTGCTTTTAAGCTATTTTTGATCTTCTATGCAATTAATGCACTAATTCAATTGATCAGTTCATGTTTATGTATTTTGTAAAATACGGAAAAAATGCGTTTTATACGAGAAGTAGGAGTTTTTCCCCTTTTTAAACGGGCCGACATTATTTTTCATTTTAAACGCGTTTTTTTGAACAAAAAAAACGGTACGTGTTTTAAACGGAAAAAAACTAACTAGGCTCAAAATCAGAAAATAAAATGGAAAGCAGATATTCACAAAAATCAAATTAAAAATGATTTTAGGACGGTGTACAACTTAACAAATTTGGCTAACAAGAACAAGTAGTACACCTTAGGCACTCACTAGATGTTAAAAATAGGTATTGGATGGAACGAAAAACTGTGTCCGCCCTGTCTTACAAATTACATTTCAGTACCCAAAATATCAATTAAATAATTTCTGGCACAACCACTACTGCCTGCAGAGCCTTACAAATTAGTTGTAGACTTGTAGCAACCCCATTGGCCATCATCCTTACCCAATGCATTATTGATACTTTGTCCCTTTAATATGCCCTCTAAAATACTCTGCACTTCCAATAGATTTTGAAGGTCACAATTCAGAGCAGAAATCTGAAATTGATTTTACAGATTGACCAAAACTCACATGCTCATTCAGTCTGACTGAGAAAACCAGTGGCTTCAAAATGGGAAGAGAGTCTCCTTCATCTTGTGATTCTTATCCAGTAAATGCTCATGAAGGAACTTCCAACTATGATGAAACCATTATGGAGCACAGCTTACACTTCACTGATAGTTTGAAGGTCTGGGTGTTTCAGAAATCATATATTTTGTGTTCTTCTATCTGCAAATACAGATTTCTTGAGTTTCTGTGTGTAGGAGTTGAAGTGTTTGAGGATGCAATTATACTCAGCAGCAGAGCATTTTGAGTTGTCTTTTGGAGAAGTACAGAAGCAGCGTTTGTAAGTGAGATTAAATTGATGCTGATGAATAAAGTATATTTAAGGATGAAACCTGGAATCTTAATAGAGGAATTCAAGTTTATGTGAATGTGCTCTTTTTTTAATTAACTAATAAAGATATGATTGCTGTGATTAGAGTGGTGGAAAGCTTGAAGGATTATTTGAGCAAAGCAGTGATTAGCACAGTGGATCACTTAGGGTGTGTGGCATCTAAACTGGACACTTTTTTGGATGAAAAGGTGGATGAGTTTTCTTCTACAACACTTCGACTCTCCTGCATTGAACAGGTTAGTAGTGTAGAATAGATGGTTTTTCTATAGGGTCATTAAAAAGGAAATAACGAATCACCCTGTAAAATGATGTTGAAAATACTGATTTTAGAAAGAAAAAAAATGATTAGAAATATCTGATTAGAAGAGGTTGTACTATTTGGAGTGTTGTTTGGTTACCTGTTTTTCGTTTTTTTCAACCTTATTAACATCTTTTTTATAAAAAAAAAAACATTTTTGATTTCGTATACTCCGTATATTTTAAGTTTTAAGTTTTAACTAACTTTTCAAATTACTACGGCCTTCAGAATCCTTGTTTTTTTTTAAAATGCCTTCAAAATCTATTGGAAACTTTTAACTTACTTTTCAAATTATTTTTCCTATTTTTATCACTTTTTCTTTTTCGCATATGTTTTATCTAATTCTTACTCTTTCTCTTAGGCACTTTTTCTATCGCATCTTTTCTGTCTGTTTCGGAAGAAACCTCATTTTTCATGTATGTATGTTAAAAACTTCATGGTTATTCTCTTTCGATCTTTCTTTTGTATAATTTTCACTTTCTTATTCTATGTGAACCATCAAAATTAGAGAGTTTAATTTTAATATTTTATTGGGGCGAAGGGAGCATGTTTCAATTGATATGTGTTTCTGTGAGGAAAAATTGCACCGTCCAGATGATTAGTTCACGTTCTCTCAAATTCTTTATTAATTAAGACTTCCCCTTTCAAAAAAGAAGTTCTTTTATAGAAGGAATAGTATATTGCATTTGGATTTTGTAGTTTTACATGTGAAAAATGTGGGATGTGCCATATATATACTACGTATACAGCTGACCATATATTTTATCTTGCCGCCCATATATAACGATTACTAATTTTTACTGTTGATGGACCACAGAAATCAAGATCATACCAAGAATTCATTGACCGGAGTGGACTTATGCAAAACTCCTTGGCTGTCATAGCACCAAAGTATCAGAAACATTATTATATCAACCACGGTAATTCACTTTAAGCACCTTTTAATATATACGGAGTAATATATGCTCTTACTGAGGGGTGGAGACAGGGAGGGGCTGGAGGCAGTGGCGGAGCCACTATGATGCAAAAATGTTCAATTGAACACCTAATATTTTGAAAAACATACTATGTATAAATTTAATTTAATTATTTTTTGTCCTTTCAAATTTTAATTCTACAAAAAAATGAACACCTAAAACTTGAAACATAAATCCGCCATTGGCTGGAGGGGGCCTCGGCTTCTTCAAGAAAATCATTTGACTGCCTTCCCAGTTGAATTTTTAGTTGAAATTTGGTAGGCGTAAACTAGATTTAATGAATAAGATGAATAAGATGCTAAAAAAAATCATCAAAAAATTCCACCGGGAACCGCCCCAAATGGCGACGGCCGGACAGAACCTCCTATATACGGGTGATTTGCACTTTTTATGTAAGTTCAAGGGCTTATTTGATAGTTCTCCCTAAATACTTTTAACCTATAGAAAATATGTTTATATTTTAAACTTTGACCCAACTTTTTAAGGACCAGCCTCCTTAACCATAGATTTATGGCTCCGCCACTTAGTCTTACTTGATGAGGACTCCTTACTTTATACGAAGTATACATTTGTTTATTTGTGTTCTTTTTGCATTTTATTTTTTAATGCGTTTTATTTCTTAATTACTCCCTCCGCCATAATGTGAACTCCATTCTTTCTTTTTTCACCCTTCTCGCAATAAACTTTATTTTCTTTTATGATAATTAATGAACAACTCATGGTTCGTATGAAATGTTATTTATCTCTTCACTTCACAATTTTCAATTGCATAATTGTCTCTTTTTTAATATACGTGCAAAGTCAAAACTGAAGTTAATATTGGGTCAGGGTATTTTTATTGTTTAATAAGAGGCACATTGTGTGGGTCAGGAAAGTCAAATGAGAAAAACAGTTCAGAGAAAGCCTCAGTGTACTTAGAAGATGATATGCACCGAAGTCATTACAAGCGAGGTACATTTTTGTTTTGCTGTATTTTGAGTGTATATATTTATTGAGTACATTTTTTTAAATTGTTTACTTGCGTTGACTTTCAGCTTTTATAGGACCAAGTACAGCAAAGGGACGTCCTCCCATACATAGGTAAATCCATGCTTGCAAAGACTTTCTTATAGCCAATGCCTCATTATTGGACTGATCCTTTTAGTATTAAGTTTTTAAATCTAATTTTCGCTAAATATAATTAACTTAGAGTAAGTATTATCCATTTTTTGTGAAAGTATTTACTCACGTTTTATTCTTTTATGTTACCAACCAATAAACCTCTAATTATGAAGTTATAATTTTAAAACTTATTTTATTAATTTATACTCCGTATTTAAAAATCACCTAATTCGATTTAAAATAAATACGCATAGACATACTTTAAAAACGTGGAACCTGGCAAGAAAGTTGTGTCATAATCGTGATGTGTAAGGCTAAAAATGGAAAGTGACGACTCACTAGGGAACAAGGTTGGGTCCATAAGGCTGAAAGTGGATAAAGATACTTGTCACTTGAAGGGAAAGAGGATCCTTCCCTTCCCAGAGGCCCCCCTATATCCACCTTGAATTGAAGTGAAATGTATTGGTCTGATTTGATTTGATCTGGTCTGATCTAGTCTATTTAAGTTTAGTACGGTTTGGTTAGATAAATGTTTGGTCTCTATGTACACGTTTACTTCACAAGTTACTAAACAGTTCTTATTAAGATTCGCGTTAATACGGCGCATAAAATAAGTAGTGTTGTAAGCTCATGTTTACTTAAAAGGATTTAAAATCGTTTACTTAAATTGTCCAAAATAACCCTATCATATATAGGCACACAAACATTCATGAACACATGTATATAATATAATACGTGGGGTTCACCTCGTACACGTACCCAAACCCCTAACCCCTACCCCTTAACCCCTACCCATACCACGACCTTACCCTCAAACCCTACTCCCTACAACCCACATACCTGTAGGGGTGGGGTCGAGGTCAATGTGGGATCGAGGTAGAGGGTAAAAGGGTAGGGTCGGGGGTTAGGGGGAGGGACAGGGGTGGGGAGTGGATAGGTAGGGGTCCGGGGTTTAAAGGGGTAGGGCGAGGGTGATGGGGTAGGGTGGTAAGGGCTATGGGTAGGGTAGGGGTAAGGGTTGGGGTATGGTCAGGGGGTTAGGGTAGGGGAGGGGGCAGGGGTGGGGTCAGGGCCGGGTCGAGGTAATGGCAAGTGGTGGGGGTGGGGTAAGGGGTGTGATCGGGGTAGGGTAGGTTTTGGGGTGGGGTGAGGTGGGCCGGGGTAAGGTAGGGTTGGGTAAGGCAGGGATCGGGGTAGAGGGGTACCAATAGGGTAAGAGTAAATTCGGAAACTGAAAAAGATTAAAGTGTCGCTTAATTAATACATACTGAGGTGATATGCTTAGTAAGCGGGAGTTTAACCACCTCTTTCGGTTAGTAAGCGGTTTTTGAAGCAACTTGCATCTTTACTTTACATGTCTTATTAACCTAATTGTGAATTTAGCAACGAAGGAAACACGTCCTATGTATTTTACTACCTCCGTCCCGGTAGACTTTGTCAAGTGCAAAGTAGGTGAGAAATAAGAATAGTAAAAACTGTGTGGTTGAGATTTGTGCAAAAGAGAGATAAATGTACAGAACCACAAATTAGTTGTTCCACAAATTAGTTGTTTTAATAGGGAAGTGACAAAGTTTTTTGAGGGACAATAACAAAGGGATAGTTGGCAAAGCCCAATAGGATGGAGGGAGTATAATTTTTCAAATCTGGTCTGGTTTGACTTCTAAGTATGTTCTGTTTAAATTTGATCTGATCTGATTTGATTTGGTTTGTGATTGAAAAGAACCCAAAAGAAAATATGGTTATAATGTCTTTCGTATAAAGTAAGGTGGGACAATGTTACCCCTAAAAGAAGTGACGAAGATAAAAGGATAATGAATAAATCCGTAAAAAAGTAGTGCAGTACATTTTATTTCAAGTTCTATTCAATCGTAGTACTACGTATTAGATTTTCTGTTAAACTGTCATAGGGGTGTTTGGTTAGCGGCCTATCAATCATATTTTGGCTGATTTGACCAATATTTGACTTTTTGATCAGATAAACAGTTAATTGAAGTGTTTGGTAAGTTGGCTTTTTCACTTGGCTTGTTATCCAAAACAGCCAAAATCCAAAAGGCTGATAAATCCAGCGTTTAGCTACCGGCTGTTTGAACATTACGCCTATATATTCCTATTCTACCCAAGCCGTGTTCTCTTCTTCGTGCGTTGCATTCTCCTCTTCAACTTAAAATAAAAAAAGCAGAGCATTGAATGCTAGGTTATTACACACGAAGGTTGTCCCTTGAACCTAAGTCCAACTTGAGAATATAAAGACAAAAGCATAAATGATAATGCATATAAATCATTCGGAGTATAAATCACCGCAATAAAATTTGGAGTGGAAACTCTCCATAATTCCTGGTGCAACGCGCCATAACAGATTCAGCAAAAGATGTTAAAATAATTATTACTTGTTTTCATTATTTTATTATTTTTTAGATCATAATCTAATTTTTAAGTAGTTGTACTAATAATATTAACAAAAAAAAGTTAATTGATGTCCTTAAAAGTAATTTAACAAGTTATCTACCGATTGTAAATAGCCGTTTAACCAAACACTATTTTATAAACTGCTAACACTATTAGCTAATCAAAACAGTCAACAAAATCCTATATCACCAATCAGCCAACAAGATCAATCAACGCCCAACAGCCAACATGCAATTGCCAAACACCTCCATAGACTCATCGGCGGTTCTAGCTACTATCACGGAGCGAGTGAAATCTATATATTGTAACTATTGGTAATGTTGCTTTTTGGTACCTTAACTCTTAAATGAATCAAAAATGTGTTTTAACTATACATTAATGTTTCAAATTGAGATTTTATTCAAATTTCTGACAAAAAAATCACGTGGCAGCCAAAATTCTATGCTTAAAGTTTACTTCACCATATTTTTGTCCATATGATCACTATAGGGTGACGTTATACATGAAATTTTGATCATCATGAAAGATTTTTTGGTCGAAAATTTGATTAAAATCTCAATTCGAAACATTTATGTATAATTAAAGTATTGTTTATATTCATTTAAGAGTTAAGGTACCATTTATGCATTTTACACATCACGGAGCATGTTTCAATTCAAAGTTTTTTGTCCACTATTCACCGATCAACGCAAATTATTTTTCTTTTTTTCTTTTCTTTTATGAGAACAAGTATTCTAATCTTTTGTTTTATATATCCAATTTTTATTAAATTTGACATCACTTCACAACGGTGGCGTGTCTCCATAAAATTGGTTCGTCGGCTTTTTGATATTTGATATTTGAAATTGAAAGAAATCACCTTCTCCACTATATAACATCCTCTATTAGATGGTGAATTTTAATAATGCGTGTTTTCTTTTAAAATACTCTGTAATCAAAAGCGTGTTTTTTAAAATAATGCGTGTTTTTTTAGCTGATTTCTGTGCCAATTGCCAAATCTCATCTTTTAGATTTGTGGGTACTGTTTTGTGGACTGCGGTTGAAAATCCAAAAACAGAATTTGAAAGAATATGATTTGTATCATAGAAAGAGCAGGGGAGGGAAGGTTAAAAAAATTGGGTAAAGTTTATATAGGCTGTAACCCTATATAACATTTTTGTGGAAAAGAATGTCACAAATATTACTCCCCAACTTTCATTGAACAAAAATATGATCATTTTTTTTAAACCATAATGTGACCAAATCTTTTCGGTTTTCCCTCTACACTTGAAGACCTTCTACGCTGGAACAAATCATCACCGCGAGCAGAGAAGACCTCCCAGGCCGTCGCGAGGCCTATAATGGACTAAAAGGGACTATGTATACACCTTACTAGATGCTTAGAGTATATGTAATTTCTAATATTCTAATTTCAAGTTTAATACTTTTTTATAATTGTGAATAGTTGTAGACATGTTGTAGCAGCTAAGGGAATATAATTACGTTGCAGGAAAAGAAATCCCAAGCCATCATCAATAGAAGCCTCACCAAATCCAAATCCTCAGGCATTTTCTTTTATGAGGAATGCACCTACCAAGGAAGTTGGTAAGTTTCAACACATGCATAGACAGATTGAGATATTGTTACTTGTAGTGGCAGCATAATATAGTGACATTTCTAAACATCAACATGACAATCCCAAATCAGAGAAGCGGTCACATTCTCCACTTCGCTTTATGATTAAGCGATCGGGATCATATGCCAATAGATCGGATTCTCCCACTCCTTACAATCAACAACGGGTAATGCTTCATAATATTATCACCTATCTCTGATCAGAGTAGCTAAGAGATGCTCCATATAGAGAACTAATAGCTTTAACTTGTGAAATGACAGTGCCCATCAGCGCCTAGGAGAATGGTTCATGCAAATACAAATCAAGCGAGGCACGATCCACAAGATTTGGAACTCCAATCTAAAAAGGCTAAACATATGCTGAAAGCGTTGCTTAACATCCATAAGTCAAAAAAAGGAGTAGTATCCAGTTACCAGGATAAGAGGTGAAAAAAGGAATCAAGATTCTTCATTTCAGCATGGATTATTTTGTGTATATTTTAGCCAGCCCATGTGTTGTTCTTCAAGATAACCCTTCTCATTTGGAACACCACAAGATGCAGTGATATATATAGATATTAAAAGTTCTTATTGTGACAAGACCTTTTATCGTGAGAAATTATAATCTCTAATTTCCATTTTTCTAATCAATGGCTAACACTCATGGGGTATCATGTTTGTAACTATCCTAAACTCAAATAGGGTATTTTTTGGCACTTACTGTAAAATAATTCTGAAAATTGCCATATTGTGAATATTACAAATGCTATGGACTTTATAAATGGTTATGGCCCACATGGCCACTTATAAATGAAGCTTATTAGTTTGTACTGGTTGAGTTCAAAATCCGAGATCAAAACTTGGAAACCCATCGTCTTTACTTCCACCGGTGTTGAGCTCAACATTGTCTTCGGTATCATGAAGGACAGCCACTTCAAGGGCACTTGACTGAGATTTTGAAGGACAGAGTGGTTCTACTTCACACTCCTTTGTCTCTTGACAATGTTGCATCACCTCTAAAGCAAATTCAAAGGACTTTTCTTTTCTTTTTGTTTCCAATCTTACGTTCCCTTCCTCTTCTTTTCCATCTGGTATTCCTATTTCTACAGAACTTTCATGTGAGGAGGAAGGATGCTGTTTTAAAAATAATAGCAAAAGTAAGCAATTAGAAGAGGAAAAGGTATGATAAAAAGTGATTTTATGTTTCTAATGTTTACCATCTTGGAAAAATTAGGGAGTAGGTCATTTGTTGTTGCTCCAAGTATCTCTCCAGTTAGATTTTCTGCACATGTACACGATCAAACCATAGCACTTCCACTGACTAAAAAAAGTCTCTTAAGTGGGTTTGGTACTAGTAGTTTGGCACTTCCACGTACATATTCATTAATAAGGCAAAAGAGAACTTGAGCTTGCCTCTAAAGTAAACAGTAGATTCAACAGCTATAGGTTTGCAGCTTGTGGTATCTGTAATGATGGTTTCTTCATCTTCTTCTTTGCGAAGTCTCTTGTGATCTGATGGTTGCATTGTTTCGATCTCATCAGGAGAGGCACCTTCCCTTGAAACATGTCCCGAAATAATGGGTTTCTTTAGATTACACAAGATTTCACAAGCTGCAAAGAGGTGCAGACTTCAGTGAGTATACATACAGAGGGGTAACTTTATAGTCACCCCCCTCCCCCCCACACACAAAACTACTAGTACTAAATAAAATCAATAGGGTCTATTGTGATCTAGACTACACTTCAAAACTTTAACCAAGAATCTGATTCCTTGCTTCAATGGTCCTCATGTATCAAAGTACAAAGAAAAAATAGCTAAAGAACAGTGGGGTATCACAGCTTACCAGCACGTACATGCTTCTTGGAAACTTCAGCGCCGATGGTAGAATTTGCGAAACTGGAGTTTCTAGGGTTCAAATTCACTCCCTCTTTCAAAGATGTTCTATTTTGAGCTTTGCCTGAAATTGTTAAAAATGTAATACTGAGAGCTCAATACAAATTTCATTGGGGCACTGGGCATAATTTATGCCACAGTAAAATGGTAACCTGAAAATATTGGAGTACTAATTTTCCATAAAGTATATTGGATATCACCTTTGTCCCATTTTATGTGTCTTGTTTTGATTTGACACAATTATTATTAAAGTTGTGGTTGAGGTTTGAGTAGAATAAAGTGAAACTATATGAACCATATATTTCTTACCAAAATAGGAGATATGACATTTATTTTGGGACAGTCCAAAAAGAAAAATAAGACACATAATATAAGATGGAGGGAGTATTTATTTTAGGTAGCTTATGATGAGGGTACATCATCTCACATTCTGACCATATAGTTTTACCACTGCATAGGTATACTACTGATGACTACATCAAGCAGCAGTTATATACTCTTCAGATGAATGTGTATATTGAGCCTTGTGGAATTTGGATTCCACAAGCAATGAATGGAAGAATAAGCCAAAAAGAGAGGAAACTTAGTATGTTTCCAGATTCATTAATGCTTACTGTGCAAAGTTTCTGAATTGCTTTCAAGAGCAGAATTGTTTGCAGAGATGCCCCTGCTGAACTTGCTATTGTTTAAACTGAATCTTTTTGTGATTGAAACAGTATCTTTATGGGCATAAGCGCCATGTTGAGGTTCTATGTATTCAAACAGAACAAAAACATGTTCACGGTTAGATACTAATACTAACATAAGAGCTATAAGTAGCATAACTCTAAGGGCCTGTTTGGATGGAGTGTTGGGGCTTGGGAGGTGTTAGTATGGAAGTGTTAATAAGTGTTGACACATGTCCGGACAGGCAGGTAAGTGCAAGACATTAAGTGTTTTCAAGTAAATTGATAAAAATATCCCATACCTTTTAAATTTAGATATTTAATTAAAATAACTTATTTGCATGCTCCATTATAAAATACCACCGTATTATTGTAATGCTCCATTATAGAATACGTAGTAGTATCACTGTATTATAGTATTCAAAAGTACAGATTGAAAGTGGAGGCACAGTGAATCAACGTCATGGCAGAAAAATTAAAGAAATATACTACATATATATTACTCCTACACTATACGAAAACATATACTTTTCGCAATATATACCTATACGGAAACATAACGGAGAATTGAGGGAAGAATTGAAGGTGAGTTCAAACTAAACTAGACAAGAGAAACAGGAACGAAATAAAAACATGAAGTGCAGGAGAGGCCAACCGAGGAATATATATTTTAAATGAAAAGGTGTTGGGAAGGTTATGCTTAACACCCCCAAACCTTTACTAACACCCCAAATGTTTGTAATTAAGTGTTAAGGTCAATGCTCTTTAACACTTCTATTACTAACACTCCTCAACACTCAAACCAAATAGTCCCTAAGGTACTAAGGCCAACAACCCAATTACTACAAAGAGTGCCAACGAAGATGCTAATTCATATTGTATATATTTTGCAAAAAACATCATATATAGGAACTGAACGTTTTTCCATGCACAACAGAAAAAGACCTTCTAGAACTGTGTGAGTTTCGCCAACTTCAACTAAGTAATTTGGAAGATTTAATGTAGCTCCAGTTTCCACATGTTCAGATGACTTGAGGAACCTGCGACCTAGTATGTCTCCCCCTTCTGTGAGCAGGGTGACCTGCATTGCATATGGAGTTGATTCAGATATAACTTCAGATTTGCTAATAAATGAATGTATTTTACTCTTTACTAGACAGGCTCTTTGGATTTGGGGAAAGCAACAATTGATCACTTATGGCACACACTCTTCAAAGACGACTAGCACAATCAAATATAATGGCGAATGTGGATTCAAATATAACTGACCTGAGATTGAAAGGAACCACAAGACGAGAGTCTGAGAACTCCACTATTATACTTCTTTCTTTTCTGAGTTAACTGAGAAGTGTACATGACATACCATTCTGCATTTATAGAACTTAGTACATCGTGGAAAGAACAGGTGGGGTGTATTATTGTCTCTCTCCCATAATTGTATATAACACAGACTACAGAGTATATACAAAATAAAGTCAAAGTGTAGTGCATGGTCATGTGTGAGAGTGAGACCACAGGAAAGCTACAAATAGGCACCAAAGTAATTTAGGAATTTAATATTTTAGCAAAATTATACTCCATCAATCTCACTAAGCTTATCCAAGTCTGCCTATAATGTAGAGTCGTAGAATAAGAAAGTTACAATTGTGTGTTTGAGGGAGAAATAATTTTAACCACTAATTTGTTACATTAAAGGAAAATTGTCAAAGTTTTTGAGAACCCGAATAAGGAAAGTTGGCAAAGTTTAGTGGGATGGAGAATGTAATTTTTCTAATAGACTAATACAAGTAGCTTCTGCACTACAAAGAAAACAAAAATATGAATGATCAGGCACTTCATTAAATGGAAACTGTGTAGGTGATTATTCTACCAGAAGGAGAGGTACGCTGACAGTGTATTTGATCATGTGTCACTCCAATATTTCTTCCTTTAAAACTTGAGTCTAGAAGAGGCTTTTGATTTCCTTCACATTCTCCAATCTCTACTAAGAAACCATCAAAAGTTATTGATTCGCCACACTGAATAGTTTCACTCACTTTCAGAAACCTGCTACTCAAGAGTCCTTTGGCAACATCATAGAGCATGGCCTGGCAGAACACAAAAGTAGCAACTGATAATGAATGTGTGATTGTCTGAGCTACTACTACATATTAAGTTCATAATATTTCACCCCTAGTGTGGAACTAAAATCTGAGAATATTAAGTAAATGCAAGCTAATTGAGAAGCTAATACAGAAAATAGAGAATGCATTAGGCAGCCGGTCACAAACAAATGAGAAAATCAACCTGCTTGCATTGTGAACCACTCATCGAAACTTGTAAAAAACCATCATGGAATTTCTTAGCTTTTTGAGTTAATTGAGTGGTGTACAAGACCTGCCATTCTTTAAAAAAAGAGTGAAAAAAACTGCATGAGTTGCAATTACCAAAAGCAAATAGAAGATAGTCAAAAGAATAAAACCAGAAGAACTGAGATTTTTACATACATGTGAAGCAATTTTAGATTTTCTAGCCTACCTCCATCCCAGGATTTTGTAGTATCAAGACAACTTGGAGAAGAACTATACTTCTGCCCCTCAACTTTCTTGAACTCTGAAATTTGGGGACATCAGTCACTCCTCTTAACCATTAGATTATTAAATCACGCCCTAGGTTTATATGTGAACTTCTACTGTTTACCCTTTTGACTTTAATCCTGCTCTTAAAAGGAGAACTGAGTTGAGTGGAAAATGGAAAAGACGCAAACTCATACCTCCTCAGTTCCTCCGTTCTTTTTAATTGCAATGGTCCACTTTTCACGTTTGCCACGCACAAGTTTGAAATTAATAAATTCATATTTTGAAAATTTAAAATGAAAGGAATTTAAAAATATTTTTTAAAAAAATAATTTATAATACATTAATAAATAAAATGAAGTCACAATAGAATATGTGAATAGTGCAAAATCACCAATGTTGCAACTAAAAGAGCGGAGGTAGTATCACAATTCACAATTTACATGTGCTCGTATAGTCTTATCACTTATAAACCTGAGGAGAGAGTTGTGGCAGATATAATGTGATAGTAAAAAACCCCAAAATTCATAAAGCACTCTTCCCTATGGGAGAAATGATTGTAAATGAAAAAAATTTAAAAGCTAAACATGGATGATTGAACACCAGGGAGAGAAATATTGACAAACCTCTTATTAGTTTCTGTGATGGGCTTAGAGAACTTGTCAATGCTTTCTTCTCCCTGACATATGGCTTCCTGTCCTCTGGTGTAACACTAAGCAATGAGAAAGATGTTTAAAGGCCAAACAGCATAGAAGACAAGATAGTAACAAAGATGAGTACCAACAACTGAGCTATTCCTGAATTTAGGGTTGTGAAATGACCGGGGTTTCATATCAATATTCTTATCCCTTGCCTCAGAAGTTTCATTTCCTGTGGGCTTGTGTTCACCATGTAGATCACCAATATCAACAAGGAAAGAATCAAATGCTAGTGTTTCGCCTGATTTAACATTACTTTCAATCTTCATAAACTTACTACCCAAAACCTTCTCACAATCATCATAGAGAGTAACCTGTTTAAGGAAATAATAAATAAATAAAATAAGAAAACATCTTAAACACACATAGTGGCATAATAAATACCAATGCAGGCCTTTCTTTATTAATGAAATGATTCTTAGAGGACATAACAAAGTGATAAGAACAACTGCTCAACCATCCCTGTAATAACTTCAAATGAAATCTTATCAACAACAACCAATACATAATTGTGTTCTGTTTCATGTGAGTTATGAACAAACATTATGTGAAATGTTGTTTGGATTTGTATACACATCATTGCCTATATACACTATCATTACTAAATAAGTGCATACGGATGGCCAATAATACGCTCGGCTCAGGGGAATCAACCCTGCTCAAATTTAACTTCGAATTTGGGAAAGAGGAGAGGATAAAACTAGTTCGATGAAGGAGATAATGCAGTAATTACACGGAACATGCAGTTAAATTTCAGCACATGAAACAAAAGTAAATAAAACAAATGAGCCAAAGTCGGAATGCGCGAATGACTTGCCTTGTGGCTTGAAGAGTGAACCTCTAGAAAACCGTCTTGGTACACTTTGCGCTTCTGCTTGATGTGCTTCGTGTACGTCACGTCCCAGCGCTTCGCATCCCCCATTATCGACGCTGGAAGTAAAATAAACTCCGCGCTTTAGCAACTCCGGTTTCGAAATGCGACCTCAGAAATTAGTTAGAACATACTCAGTAAAATAAGTCAGAAAACGGAAAACAGTGGCGATATGCAGCTCCAAAGAGCGGGAAAATTAGAGTGCTGTTTCTAGGCGTGTAGGGGTTGATTTTGATTCTATTTTTTTTTCTATCTCTAAAATAGAAATAAAAACTTAAAAAGTGGGTTGATTCTTGAGGACTCGATTGCTCGAACAATAGATTTTTGAGGGCAGGGTGTGAACTCCTGTTGAAAAATGTCATTCAGGCAGCGCCGATCTTATCTTATGAAAGTGTTTATTTTTGGGAAAAATAATCAAGGCGGTCTTGAGAAACTTTTGGGCCCTAGACAAAAACTAAAGGAAAATGCTTAGTAGGTTGTACACAAATTGTACACAAAACCCACCTAGTTGTCTGTGTACACAGGCAATTCATTTAAAAAGTGGCAGGATTTGATGTCAAATGTCTATGTACACAGACAATGTACACATTTTGTGTACGTCTTGTGTACACCAAGAATGGTCCAAAACTAAATTAGATCTTCGTATTGGTGAAAATTGTTAGACATAAGATATCATTTTCGCTATTGACGGTCTCCCATTTTTTAAATTGAAAAAAAATAATTCTGAAAAAAGAAATTTGATAGATTTGACACATGATTTATTGGGAATGATCTTTAGTCTTTGTAATTATACGTACCAATCAATGAAGAATTGGCATGAAAGAGTTTGTCTGATTAGACCATTTGTAAGTGTCCAAATAGTTAAATTTGGACTCCGTGCATATGAAAACACTGTTTAGATTCCGTCAATACAGTTTTTCCCACATCCGTGCACTGTCAATAAAATACACTCTGCATATTTTTTACATATGAATTTAGTAAAACATTTTGACAATTAAATTATTATAAGTAATGTTTTTACTTTTAATTTTTCCCCTGAATAATTATGCAATAAAAAATACACATTTTGATATAAAAAAATATTTTTCATAGTTTTTTTTTAAACATTTTTCGGTTAAAAAATGAATTTGTTTAAGTGAAGTTCGATTATAAATTATTCAGTTATTTGTGAAGGCTCCATGAATTAAAAATTTGTGTTTCGTTTTTTTAGCTCAAGAAACTGCAACAGTTACAATTTCAAAAAATCATTTTATATATCACATATGGATGTCATATAAAAGATCATAAAAATTAATGAATCTTGATATATTTTTGGAAAAATTTAGATGACAAATAAAAAAGTTATGCAAGTTTAATAAAAATTGGGATATAATGATGCAAGGGTTATGTGGTGCCTTTCTTTTTCTTTTTTCTTTAATTTTTTCTTTTATCCACTCCTCTAAACTCGCCCTCTATATTTAACACCCTCCATCCCCTTTCCCACTTTTACTACCCATTTTAAACCACCACTACACACAATTAGGAGTCTCAAAATTCCACATTTAGCATTTTGGACTCCTAATACCTCACTACTCCAAAGGGTCTTACCGATTGGTCTTAGTGAATATTATCACTTTTTATTTAAATTTTGGTAGTTTCTATTTTTATTGCAATATTTGCATTTTCACATTTGTCAATTGACAAGTTTGATCATTAATATATTTCTTTTCCTTTTAGTAAATATAAATAAACATCAGATTTTGATAATTTAATAAGAGATATTTAAAAACATTTTGCAAAAAATAAGTTTACAATGCATTGATAAATAAAATTTAGTCAAAGTAGATATGTGAATGATGTAAAATTCAACCTATTGCACCTAAAAACAAATGGAAGTAATACATATTTAATTTTAACTATGGAGATTTTTGAGTATACATTATACTATGTACGTACTAGACATATTTTTTATGTGGTGCCCTACACAATGATGGTGCCCTAGGCATTTGCCTTATTTGCATTACACAATGGGTGTGATATAAACATCACAAACTTTCATATGTAATTAAAATATCCCAAATTTTATACAAAAAGTTATTTTAGCACCAGAATCATGTGTTTTTTATTTCAAAAATGTAAATTTGTGGTGTTAATTGATAAAATTAATATGAATACGTGCAGAGAAAATATGAAGGGAAGAATTCTTATTAAACATGATACTTCACTTACGTATTATTGAGTATGCGTATCCTTATATGATACATGGCTTGGGTTACGTTCATGCATGATAAAAAGAAAGACAAATGCATGTGGTGGAAGACAAATACACATGTGCATGGATATGAGGCATATAACATATGACACCCACGTACAAATGCTATAGGGAAGGTCACACTACATGTAATAATGCAAATAAAATAATATCTTCAATACTCCCCCTCAAGGTGGAGTGTGGTCGTGTGGAGGTTACGAACACCCAGCTTGCTCCGGAGGAATTGAAAACGATCTGTACCGAGTGCCTTGGAAAAAATATCTGCCACTTGTGCTTCAGTAGGAATTGAGCGTGGTTGGATTTCAAGACTAGCCACCCACTCTCTCACAAAGTAACAATCCATTTCTACATGTTTGGTGCGTTCGTGGAACACCGGATTAAGCGCTATTTGTCGTGCTACTTGATTATCACAGTAGAGGGGAGTAGGCCCGATATGGTTAACGGTGAGGTCTTGGAGTAACCAACGTAACCATAATATCTTACTGACTGTGACAGCCATAGCACGGTATTCTGCTTCAGTGGAAGAACGAGAAACAACAGACTGTTTCTTTGTACGCCAAGATATTGGTGAGCTACCAATGGTGATAAAATATTCAGTACTAGAACATCGGGTAAAGGGGCATCCTGCCCAATCTGAATCGCAATATCCATTTAGGGCAATATCATTATCGGATGATAAAAAAATTCCTTGCCCAGGTGTCTATTTTAAATATCGTAGAACACGGATAGCAGCATCGAGATGTGACTGTCGTGGGCTACTAAGAAATTGACTGAGCTGGCTGACCGAGTAAACAATATCAGGTCGGGTCACTGTGAGGTAAAGCAAGCGACCAATCAGGCGTCGGTAAGAGGAGGCATCCACAAGGGGGCTATTATCATTGGGGCGAAGTTTTAAATTTTGCTCCATAGGGAACAGACCGGGACGCCCCGCTAAGAACCCACTTTCTTTTAAAATGTCAAGGGTATATTTTCGTTGACTCAAAACGAAACCCTCGGGAGAACGAGCAACTTCAATGCCAAGAAAGTATTTTAATTTTCCCAAGTCTTTAATGCTAAAAGTGGTGTCCAAGTAACTCTTGACTGTGGTGATATGAGAGATATTATTTCCAGCCAGGATAACATCATCTACATAGATAAGTGCAAAGGTGTTTATGGGGCCCTGGCAAAAAAACAAATAGAGAATGATCTGCCTTTGATTGGCGAAAGCCGATCCGGGTGAGGGCTTGAGTGAATTTGTGATACCAATTACGAGAAGCCTAACGTAATCCGTACAAGGATTTATGTAACTTGCAAACACGAGTATCACCATTTTTCACGAATCCTTGTGGGATACGCATATACACATCCTCAGATAAATCGCCATGAAGGAAAGCAGTGTTAACGTCAAGTTGATGAACCACCCAGTTACATTTGACCGCAATAGTCAACAAGCAACGTACTGTGACAAGTTTGGCAACTAGTGCAAAAGTCTCATGAAAATCAACTCCTTCAACTTGAGTAAAACCCTTAGCTACCAATCTATCTTTGTAACGATCCACTTCACCATTGGGTTTGTATTTAGATCTATAAACCCATTTTGAATCAATTATTCTTTTCTTTGGTGGTGGATGGACCAAAGTCCATGTTCCATTTTTTTGTAAGGCTTGAATCTCCTTTTGCATGGCTTCCCGCCATAAAGGATCCCGAATTGCCTGTGAAAAATATTTGGGCTCATCACGTGAAGTGATGGCCGCTAGGAAAGCTTTATGTGATGATGAGAAATTTTTATAACTGATAAAATCAGAAATAGGATATACTCTCGAGTCAACTGAGTTGACGGTGGATTGAGAATGATCAAGTGAAGGTGGCAGATTGGTTTCATAATTTTCCAAATACTTCGGAAACTTGCGAATTCTAGCACTCCCTTTTTGTTCAATATTGGGTGTAATGCATGGAGTCACAACCGATTGATCTGAGGGTCCCACCGAAATTTGCTCATGTAAAGAACTATCAACATTGGGATAGATAGTCTGCAAAGGTGGTCCATGTACGCCATTAGGTGCATTCACATATTTCCACAATGTGAGCTGCTAGAAGTAGTCAAAGGAGCCGTTGTCTTTTCTATGGGGCCACCATTACGTTATGTTTGCTGCTGGTGCATGGAGTCCCTATCCACTTGAGCTGGCTGAGCAAACGGTAGGTTTTGAGTGTATTGTTGCTCGTTCGTAGAAGCTGGACGAGAACATGTACTGATAGACAAGGTGGGGCCGGCGTGCGCAGATGATGGGTCTCTCGTGAGCTGCTCTTTGCTCATGAAATTTGACTGAAAGCTTGTTCTAGGAGATAAGGTGGGCTCAACACTTTCTTGGACAGGTGAGGACAATCCATCCGTTTTATGGTTGTCTCTTGATGTGTGATTTTGTCCATTTGCAGTAGTATGGCTAGAATCACCCAAGCTACCATTATGTTGAACAAAAGGGGATTGCTCTCTGGGTGCTATAGGATGATTTACAATTGGATTTCCATAGTCCACTATGCGATGATAAACCTTATCTACAAGCACAGAAAAATCAAGCTCCTGTTCGGACATTATTTTAAAAGGGAACTTTTCTTCAAAAAAAGTTACATCCAGAGAGCTATAAACACTGTGTTTTTCTAAATCGGAAACTTGATAAGCCTTTTGACCATATGGGTATCCAATTAATATACAAGGGCTCCCCCTTTCACCAAATTTATCCTTTCTCTTATTATCGCGTGCATATGCCAAACATCCAAATACCCGCAAATGGTCATAACTGGTAATTTTCCAAACAACATTTCATAAGGACTTTTGTTAAAAATCACAGGTGATGGAAGCCTATTAGTGATGTAAACTGCTGTCAAAATGCATTCTCCCCAAAAATCAATAGGCAACCCAGACTGGACACGCAGTGCCCTTGCAATTTCCAAAATGTGTCTATGTTTGCGTTCTACTATCCCATTTTGTTGTGGTGTGTCCGTGCATGATGTCTCTAATAATATCCCGTTGTTGCTATAATAATCAAATAAAATGTTGGTTTGAAATTCTACACCATTATCCACCCGTATTCGTTTGACCTTTTGCTCAAATTGGGTATCCACCATATTGCAGAATTGAATTAAAAGTTGCGGAACTTCAGATTTATTTTTCATTAAATAAACCCACACACCTCTAGTAAAATCATCAACAATAGATAGAAAATATCGTGCTCCGGAGATTGAATCACATCGATAAGGTCCCCAAATGTCACAATGCATCAATTCAAAACAGCGAGTTGACTTAATTGCACATGTAGGAAATGGTAGTCTGGTCTGCTTAGCACGAACACAAGGATCACAAAAATTATTGTTCCGTCGGAAACCCTTGAGGGAACTAATATGATGTATTTTTCCATTTGATGCATGCCCCAAACGTTGATGCCACAAATTGGAGGTAGTAGAGACGGACAGTGCCACTCTTCCACTTCTAGAGGATTCCAAGTAGTAAAGACCATCACAAAATTTACCCACACCAATCAATTTTCGTGTGGATAAATCTTGTAAAATACAGAAGTATGCGAAAAATATTAGTGTGCAATTCAGGTCGCTTGTTAGGCGACTAACTGAAAGAAGATTACACTGGAATTTCGGAATGTATAGAACACGCTTAAGATGAAGCCCATTTAGTAAGTACGGAGTATAAACTACCAACAGCATGAACCGGAATTGATTCACCATTAGGAATTTTGACTGACGGCTCCGATGTGGGAGTGATGATATTAAAAAGATTAACTTCACTGCAAGTGATATGTTCACTGGCTCCTAAGTCAATTATCCAGGGGCGAGCATGTGGCAATGTATCTGCCATATTCACTTGTGAACCAAAGAAGGAGGGAACCATAGTCCCGTGGCTCATCTCAACGGTTAGATCATCAATCGCCATAACTGAGATAAAAAAAATTATAGGAGAGAAAACTGGACTTTTTCTTTCAGGATTTTGGCTCTGATACCATGATAAAATTAATATGAATACGTGCAGAGAAAATATGAAGGGAAGAATTCTTATTAAACATGATACTTCACTTACGTATTATTGAGTATGCGTATCCTTATATGATACATGGCTTGGGTTACGTTCATGCATGATAAAAAGAAAGACAAATGCATGTGGTGGAAGACAAATACACATGTGCATGGATATGAGGCATATAGCTTATGACACCCACTTACAAATGCTATAGGGAAGGTCACACTACATGTAATAATGCAAATAAAATATTATCTTCAATATTAATTGCATAATTTAAAATAACAAATTGAAAATGTTGCAATTATATAGAGTGGGAGGTGATACTATTTATTTTATAATTAAAGTTTAGAATGTTAATTGTATCTTCATGAACGCTAAAATATTTTAAATTATGAAATTAACACAAAAAATTAACATTTTTGAAAGAAATAATACACGACCATGATGCTAAAATAACTTTTTATATGAAGTTTGGGGTATTTAAATTACATATGCGAGTTTGAGGTACTTACCTCACACCTCTTCAAAGTTTGGGGTATTTTATTTATTTTTCCCTTTATTTTTCCTAAAAAACGTCAATTAGTTTGTTTAAAGCTTCAATTGTTTAGTATCCGTTGTGAACCTTAACTTTCTAAAAGTCATTCTCCGTGCAGAAAAATGTTGTCTTTTCTAAAGCAACGGAATTAAATCTATTCATTTGTAGAAGATTTTTGCTCAATGTAGAGAACATTGATATGTAGGAATGGGGTGGAGAAGTTATAATATAAAGGAAATAATTTTGAATGGAAAAAAGTAAATAACTATAAAGTGTTGAATCCCATGAAGATTTGTAAGATTATCCTTATATTACCTTATTATTATTATAAAGCTATGTAGTTATATGAAAATATTTTATTATATGTCCAAACTGAATTGTTAAATGTAGGTTTTTTTAACTTCTGGAATTTAGGATTCTATGGGAGATGATGCATAACTCACTGTTTGGGGTTCTCGGGAGCTCGGTGACAATGAAAGGGTAAGGTACGTACATTGTACAATTTTTACTATAACATATATAACATATTACAATGTATTTATGTATTATGTCTTGGAATTAAAATTGTTCACAGGATGTCGAAGAGGTAGACTCGAACATCGATATAAGCATCCAAAACTTGCACCACTCTACTAATGTATGACAAGTGTCCTTGCATGGATAAATGCCAATGTGAATTGCCCTAAAACAAAAGTCCTATCCTTCGCTCAATTCCCTTATAAGTTTGTGTGGAAGCAGACTGGATATGAATGACTTTATAGGCAAAGAGGCAAACAGATGGGAGATTGCATTTCGTTCCTCCATCAAGTGGTGAGCAATACTACTTATGTACATTGTTGAACCATGTCATGAAATCAAGATCATTTATTGAATTATGAACAATTGACAACATTGTGTATCCCACATTCAAAGGCGCATGTACTGCATTGGGATTATTAAGTGAGGATAAAGAATACATCAATGTTATCACATGGTCGAGTTTTTTGGGAACTGGGGAATATGTGAGGTTCCTTTTTTCTATATTAATGTTGTATAACCAAATGTGTACGCCACACATGGTTTGGGAAAAAATATGGAAATATCTAAGCGATGATATTCAACACAGGAAAATATTACTTCTACATTTTCATGATAAATATATGGGATAATTTGAGTTTGCATCCCATTTATATCGTCCAAATTGGACTTTGCACCCCATTTTTTTTAAAAAAAATTATTTTGCACCCCCAACCTCATATGAAAGACAAAAATGTCCATCCACTAACAATTTTGTTGACCTTCAGCATATTCCCGATCGAGGGCATTCATGTCTTTTCACATGAGTTTGGAGTGCAAAAACAAAATTTTTTAAAAACGGGGTGCAAACTCAAATTACCCCTATATATATCACAATTTTTTCTTGGTGTTATATAATTATTGTTACAACCACATACAATAGCTGCACTTGCTGGTAGTGATAATAAAATCATTTATCACATGATAAATTGAAGAGTTTTACTTTGGTCGAGATAGAGAAGTTGTTGCCAGAAATGGAAAAACTTTGACGGAGTTCCCATCTATGACACGTCCTGACAGGTCATTGTTGCGCGATTTTTTCATAAGATTCAATTTTTATTTGACAAAATTACACATTACATACCACAGTAAGATTTTTTTTTAAAATAATTTATTATTCAATTCTAGACATACCTTGTGCATCACATGAATACTTCGTATAGTAGATTTATAAATAAAGTACTTCCTTCGTCCCATTTTACCTGTCTTACTTTATTTTTTGGATTATTCCAAAATAAATGTCGTCTTTCCCTTTTTAGAAAGAAATACGTGTTTCATAACATTTCACTTTATTATATTTAAATTTCAACCACAACTTTTATCTTTTAAACCACTTTATTAAAAATTGTGTTAAAAGACGTAAAGCCCGTTTGGTAGCACGAAAATCGGCTAATTATGCTGAAATTTATGAGGTTCTGACTGAAGTGGCTGCATTGGCTGATTTTGCTGATTTATGAAAAAAATATTTTTAAAATATATTTTATCAATAAAATAAAGAAAAAATTATATGTAAAATAGCTAAAATGATCATCTACAATAACTTCACCTAATACAGCCAGAAAAGTAACCCCAACCTTTTTTTTTGCTTATTACACAATTCAGCGCGCGAAAGAAAAAATTACGTGAGGAAAAAGTTGGATGATAAAACAACTTTGCCCATATGACCTTGTAAAAAGACTCAAAACTAGGAGTGGGCAATTCGGTTTACGGTTCGGTTTTCTTCGGTTTCGGTTCGGTTTCGGTTTATTTGGGTTGGGAGAATTTGTACCAAACTAAAACCATTTGTGTTTCGGTTCAGTTTCGGTTCGGTTTGAAGTTCGGTTTACCAAAGTAAAAAATATTATGTTTAATTTAGTTTGATATGATACGTTTGCTTATGTTTATTATTTTATTTGATCAAGTTCTATATTTCGAATTCTAAATGAAAGTAGTAGTCCATCTCATCTTTTTTTAATTTATTGATTATGTAAATAAAATGTAAAAGAAAATAAAAGATAGAAAAATAAATAATAAGATATTATAAATTGAAACTTCTAACATCTTTTTTATCACTACAAAAAATTCACTTTTCACAAAAAATAAGATAGTTGAATAGCATTTATAATATCACGTAAAATATTCATAAAACCTAAAAGAGTCGGTGGTACAAATGTTGTAATATTCACAATTTTATTCAAATGAATCATGTAAAAATATAAATGCAATTTGCTAGTGTTATCGCCAAACATAATAAATACAAATATGTCGTATTAGCTAACTTTGTCACAATGAATGTATGAAATATGTAAGAGTTAAAATGATATGAGTATATGCTTAAATATATGTATTTTCATGTCTAAATTATTTATTTATATCTTAAAAATGAAGAGTCATGAAGGTAAATACAAAGTGTGTGTTGTTCGGTTCGATTTACGGTTTTCCGTTTTAAACCAAACCAAACCAAAGTACCAAAACATTCGATTTGAGCAAATGTTTACCAAACAGTTTACTTAAGTAAACCTAAACCAAACCAAATCACACCTCCAATTTTAATAATATATGAAAGTTTTTTGAGTTTCATTAGTTCGGTTCGGTTTTGTTCGGTTTTTATCGGTTTCGGTTCGGTTTGGTTTAATACGGTTTGAAAGAACTAGTATCAAACACAAACCAAATTGCATACGGTCTGATTTAGCTCGGTTTGGTACGGTTCGATTCGGTTAAACCAAACCATTATGTACCTCTCAAAACTCAAAAGCATGACCACGTCAGACAAGGAAAGGAAGCCCTTGGACAACATCACAACATCAAAGGTCTTGCAGACTATTCCTTGGCTTGTAAACAAATTCGCCCTCTTCATCTGAGAAAGGAAGCTCGCAGACGGCAGAAATGGCGATGCAGACCGGGGTTTCAGCCTCCAAAGTGATCGTTTTGGTCGGAGCAGGTGATCCCTCCATCTATCTCGTCAGAGCAAATAAACAGTTCAAGCAATTACCTGAATTCCTAAAGTACCATAAATGAAAAGTATTGCTGCCATCATAGGGTTCATGTCTTTCTTCCTTCTATGATCTTATAATGTATTAATCAGTGTAATTGACTAATTTTCGTAAGGTACACTCACGGGCTAGGTGTTTGCACTTTTTTTTTGCTTAAGACTAGGTTAGGCGTGTGATAATTCATCTAAAGATCTAAACTTGGGGAAATATTAATGTCTACTCCTCGATAGTATAGTATGCCGGGTACTTAGCAGTCAGTTAAAATTCGACGTGTAATCATTATTTAGATACCCTATTGAAGTATTGAACTTAAGCTGAATACTGAACTAATACATACATCTGTATATGACTATATAATGATCCAATTATGATCACCTTATAACTGTTAGCATTCTGCGTAGTATATATTTTGTACGTTTACTAATCTGATAGTTTCCTAGCAGATCATAGTTCTCTTACCTTTAGCCTTTGTGCAGGGAATTTTTTTTCCTACTTACCTTCTTCATCCCTCACAGGATATTTTTCTGTAGTATTTACCAGCTCACGCATTCAGTCATTCTATAGGTCTGACTGGCTCAATAGTATTAAGGAGTGGACGGTTGTCTGATTTAATTTCTCAGCTTCAGGAGTTGATGAAGGGAGTAAATGATGCTGAGACGTCACCTGGGAGGTATGATGCTGCTCTTCTAGCTGCTCAGGTATTATTATGAATTTGTGATTCTCTTTCATCATCTATTTTTGATATAGATTCAGCTGACAATGTCCTGTTCAAGTTATGGATTATGTCACTGTACAAAAGATGGATCAGTATAAATGGATTATAAAAAGTGGGCAATCAATTTTTTAGATGTGGCAGGATGTTTTTACTTTATTATCATTAGATGCATTTTGTGTGTAGAGCTTACATTCATGTTATTTGAGCTCTCTCAAAATCTGAGTGGTCTATTTTTACTTTGTTGAAGTATATCATCATGATGTCGTTGTCACTTGTCACAGCCTTAAAGAAGCCTATTTTTAGTCATCATGCATATTCACATAGTTACATACTTACATAGTTACATTTAATAAGTACACAAGCTGCACTTGGAAAAGGTTATATGTACAACTTCCGATTGTACTCATGATATAATTGTTATCATGGTATCAAATCCAGGATCCGACCCTGGACCTAATGATAAAATCTTTGAAGCGAAACAGTTACTGTAACTGATTCTACTTCTCTCATTGCGTATTTAAGGAGTCTTTTAAATTTATTTTCAGAAGCAGCTTTGTGTGTTTTGCTCTAGTTTTGAGTAAGGGACTAAGGGAAGGATGCCTAAAGCTTTTGTTTTCTGTGTAATGATTCACACAGTCAATACACCAAGATTAGTTTTTTACCCCTCCCCGTTTTTTTAAGTTCATTTCTTATTTCAAACACGACTACTGTTTATTATTAAGCACATTTTTTGCAATCACTAAAATAAATCGGTTCTCAGAAGCACAAGCAAACACAAAGATTTAAACTTATGATGGCTTAATGAAAAGTATAATAACTATATATGTAAAGTATGTTAACTGTATACAATTTCACTGTGTTTACCTCCCTAGTCCCTACTCTACTTGGTTTCAGATTCGGCAGTTGGCACAAGACATTAAAGATTTAAGTATCACAAGACCAGTCACCATCTTCAACGGCGATTCTTCCAATAGTAAGTTACTGTGTGACTCACCCCCCATTTTTGGCAATTTTTGCATTTTAGGCTTCAAGCCATTTTATTTATGCATCTCTAGATATTAAGTAAAACCTATATTTACCATAGCAGATGTGTGCCTCATAAAAAGAAACTGATGTCTGAGTTATTCACAATACTCTCGTATCTATTTCACCCTAATTTTTGCGATGCTTAGATATCATTCTTCATTTTAATCATTGGCATCATAATTGAGAAGGTTCCGGAAATCATTTTAGGTCATTTTAGATATCATCTATTTCACTCTTATGATGGCTGGCTTCTCAATTTGAGACAGTAACATGAAATAGAAGTATTCACTATTGTGATCAAAGAGTTAACTGTATTAAAAGAAAAAAACAAACATCATAGGTTTTGTGCAGGAAGTTATGCATCTTACCTTCTTCCTGCTGCTGCACTTGGAGCAATGGGGTATTGCTACATGAAGTGGAAGGCAAGATTTTAGTAGTCACTTTAAATCAGTGGACCCTTGTAAATGTAGATGTTCTTTTTGTTATTATTTCGTATTGCTATTGTTGTGGAAGATAACATTAGCCTGTTCTTTTTCTTTTGACAGGGTTGGTCATTCTCAGATGTTATGTTCGTTACTAAGAGTAATATGGCCAATGCTGTTGCTTCTGTCTCAAAGCAATTAGAGAATGTATCTGATGCATTGGCTGTAGGTGTTGACCCTATAATTTGTAACAATAGTTATGATTTGATTTAATTCTTATATATAGTTTTGCTCATGCAGTCAACAAAGAAGCATTTAGCAAAGAGGCTGGAAACCTTGGATTGGAAGCTGGATGAGCAGAAAGAGACATCAGAGCTGATTGTAAAAGATGTAGGAAATTGTTGCTCATCATTGATATGTGTGTCTGTGTCTGCATTTCATTGATATGCACATCATACTTTTTTTCTAAATGCCAAATTGCCAAGGGAGTGACTTTATTCAAAATTTCAAATAGAAAATGAATTGTGCACATAAGGTTAATGTAACACAACAGTCTAGCACAGAAAAGATATCAGTGTTAATCCAGTGGTGGAACAGATCCTTCACACTAGAATGAGGAGCACATTAGTTAGTTTAGTACCAGCAAACAAGGCTCAAGCGAGCTGTCTCATTAAAATTTAGAAGGAAAATAATGTTTTAGTGAACAAGATTCACTTAACAGATATATAGCTTTAGCTACAGCAAGATAGTGATGGAAATCACTTGATTAACTACCAGGTTTACCAATTAACTTTGCTGCAGAAATACATTTTTCCCTCTGCAGACAGCCAGACATGACTGACACAATAAGATCCTCCATTATTCTAGTTATGCTGAATTTCATAGGGGAAAATCTTTGGTTGTATTTGGTGTTTCTATTCTCTCAAGAGGAGAGGCAAATCCATCTTTAGAGATGTCAATGACAGGCAGTGGTGCAAATTGCACGGACTATCAGCTAATTGATAGCTCTAGAGGTGGTTGTCTCTCTTCTTGCAGAAAAAGGAAAAACTAGTCCAACTTTGGAATTTGGATAGGAGACAAAAACTCATATCATATGTGGGTTTTGATATTTCACTATTATGTATCGTAGTGTAGTTTCGAAGATTTAATGACCTTCTCCATAGATTTTAAGCATGTAGCTGTTATTTCCTCCAACCTACTATCTTTGTCCCGTCTTTCCTTTTCATTTGTCCCATTCAATATCTGGTATGTGTGGTTTAAATTCATTCATGCTTTTCAAATTTAATATCAACCATAATTCTACTCTCTTAAATATGTGTGCTGCTTATGTCCCAAAGATAGTGGGATGGAGGTAGTATCAAGTTTTATAGGTTTTAGGATGAAATTTATTTAGGTAATTACAATGATGTGGAAGTGGCAGTAGTTGACCGCAACACAACTGCTAATTGTTTATGCTGCATATATGGTACATGCAGGTAAAGGAGGTGAAGGCTAATCTAAATCAAATTGGATATGACATAGAGTTTATTCATCAGATGGTATCTGGATTGGTAAGTTATTACGGAGTATATGTTATGGAATAGTAAAAAATTTTAGGTTTTTATTTTTCGTTCTTTGAGATAAAGGGTTGTGGTATAGCCATATAAGAGAAAATTTGAGGTGTGAGAAAAAAAATCATCCATAATTTTTTTTAATATAAGTTTTCTCATAGAATCTGTTTACATGTACAAAACTACAAATAATGAATGTTATCAAAACTGGGATAGGCGAGGGCATGGGTTTCCCCCTGGCTATGTCCATGATAATGGTGGTTGTTTGTAAAGTGTAAACTCTTTAAACTGATACCTGTAAATATTATTAATGTTCATCCAAAATGCAGGAAGGCAAAATTGAACTTCTTGAGAATAACCAGGTAAACCTCAAAACATGTCATAAGCATATTCCACTTCCATTTCCCCTGTTGTTATCATTGAACATATTCTAGTTACATACTTACATGAAAAACATCATCAGTATGGTTTTCTACTTACAGGATATCACGAATTCTGGTTTATGGTACTTGTGCCAAGTCGCTGGGGAGGTCGAACGTGGTCCACATCCTAAGCTTATCGAGGTATAAGAATTTTTCATCTTTTTAATCGTTACATTACTTACTATATTCATAATAGAAATAATGACATCAATAATGCATTAATACCTCCAGCTTTTTATAGGACAAAAATAGGATCACTTTTGAATCTGAACAGAAAAGAGACCTATTAGATATGGAAGGACTGAAATGACCTTTAATATAAAATAAATGAAATAAACTGGGTTCTCTTCCGCTGCAACATACCTCAGATCTGCAACGCCTTGCGCGGATGAAAACATTTTCGACAATCTCTCTTCTGCCTCCACCATCTGTCTGTTTACATTCTTCTTCTCTTCTTCTACTCATCTGCCTACCATCACCGCCTTCATCTTCTCGTCTCGACTCAAATCAGGCGAATGAACAACGGTGGCTTCTCAAATCTAGGAATGGAGAAATCAATGCTTCTAATTGAGATGTTGAAGGATATAGTAGTTTAGGCTGGAAAACATATGATGAGTCAAATGCACCTGTTATATGGCGGCTAGGCTGTCAACATTGGTGGCTAAGGATTCAGCATCGGCGGCTAGGGTCTTGAGGCGGACAGGCGGCTGTCGGCTATGGGTACAGGGTTGGTTTGAGCAGGGCCAAGGGATGGTGGCTGGACTGGAGTCTGGATTTGTGAGGTCGTGATGGGGCAGGGGGTTGGGTGAGGCATGGGACTGGGGTGATGCAAAGGAGGGGGTTGGGTGAGGTAGGGGGCTGGGGTGACTCAGGGGAGGGGGTTTAGTAAGGCAAGGGGCTGTGGAGGGCGGCGGCGGGTTGCCGGTGGTGGCCGGAGGCGGTGGTAGTGGTGGTCACTATCGGAGCAGTTAACTGTAACTGGCTGGGTCGGGTAACTGTATCCAGCGGGTCGAGTGGTCGAGTAACTGCAACTGGTGGGTCGGGTTATTGCGTCATTTTCAGTTATTGTGTTGCGTCATTTTAGCACTAGTGAGTGAGATTATAGAGTCAATTCCCTAAATAGGACTAAAAAGTGGCAAAATTGCACAAATAGGACTACATTTTTTAAATTCCCTTAATAGGACTATTTATGTGTGTTTGGACAAATATACCCTTGTAACTTGTAAAATGTTTTAATTAATAATAAAATCATAAAAAAATTTATAAAAATCGAAAAAAATACCCTAAAAATCGTAAAAAAATAAAAGAAAATTAATAAAAAATATTTTTAAAAAAAATAAAAAAAATATTTTTTTAAAAAAAATAAAAAAATTAAAAAAAAAATCATAAAATTAAAAAAAAAAACATTACCACCCCTGCCACCCCCAGCACCACCAACTCCCATCACCGGAGAAAAATATGCCAACATTTTAAATAATGCCATAATGATGGCATATTCAATGAAAATGTTGGCATATTGAAGAGTAATTATGCCATCTTTTTGGCATTTTCAGAAAAATGTGGCATTTTTTTATCAAAAGTGGAAGAAATTTCACCAATCGGAGGTGGTGGTGCTGGGAGGCGGCGGGAGGCGATGGGAAAGGTATCCATATTTTTTTTTCATTTTTTATGGGTTTTTACTATTTTTTATTATTTTTTTTAAAAAATTTAAAAAATAAAAAATTAATTTTTTTATTTTATAAATGTTTTATAAATTTTTTATAATTTTTTTACGTTTTTAAAATATTTTTTACGTTTTTTATGATTTTATTATGAATTAAAGCATTTCATTATGAATTAATACTCTTAGGGGTATTTAGGGTAGAAAATCAATGTTTAGTCCTATTTAGGGAATTTTAAAAGTAGTAGTCCTATTTGTGCTTTTTAGGAACTCATTAGTCCTATTTAGGACAATTTCCGGAGATTATATTAGTGCAAGGGTATAATAGTCTCTTAACATCTTTTTAGTCTTATTTTTGAAAACTGAAAAAGGTCACTTTTTGTCAAAAGGTCATTTTTATTAATACTTATTACATAACCCCATCATCATTCTTTAATATCGATATCTTCTTTCCTGAAAGTGTGGCTGAAGTTGGTTGTTGAACTTGCTGAATTGTAGAAAACATAACTAATTAACTAGGACATATTTTGCAAATAAAGAACATATATTTTGTAGAACCTAATACTTGGTATCTAAAAAAAATCTACAAATGTCAAGAAAGAAAAAGTGGAGGTCAAATTTGACTTTTTTCGTTGTCTTCTACTCAAGGGTCAAACCCCATACTCATATCATCCCCATTTCCACAACTAGCTCTCGTAATTAAGGTTTATTTTGGTTGTGGTATAGGAGGTTGGTGCTAAGCTAATACAGCATTCAAAATTGATTCCTGCAAATAATAATTCAATAAAGGTATGTTATCTGAATTGTGTGTATTAAATTGTTATTATGGACATGGTCTGACGAAACTGCGGGTTCTGTTTGTCCAGGGACTTCAGTTCATTGCTGAAGCGGACAAAACAACAAAAGAGCAAGACCTTTTGGTAGGTGATGATGATGCAAGTAAAGGAGACCCGCCCAAAGTTGTTTCTGCTAATAAAATCCATAGGTCGTATCGAGTTGGCTTGTCCATGACTTCAAGTATGTTGGGTGCCCATATGTGATAGGACCACACTACTATCTCAGCATTTTTTGCCCTGAAATGTGCATATATTTCATTGTTTCCTCCTCAAAGGTGAAGTCGTTTGATGGTGATTATATCTGTAGCAAACCAGTATCATTCATATTGTATTGTACTGTACCCTCGTGTAATCATGGAAATAATAACAAAGATTCAGCTACAGATACAGCGTGTTATTAAGGAATTCATTTTTTGATGCAAAGGAATTATTGTTCATCAGAATCAGACGACCATGTAAGTGTACATGTTTAGAGTAATTATTACTAGTATTATTTATAGTGAAATATTCGTTGCATTGCATATTTGGTGATTGAATAACAAAACACTTTTATCTTGTGTACTATAGCTTCTTTTTCCTACCCTTTCCCGGTTTGGGTTTGGAAGATGTGACATTTTGATGGCTGTCGAGGATGATGATGACGGAGGCTCTTGCTTCATTATCCTATTAGGGTGTCTAGGCACCAATTCTGTAACACCATCATCAGCTCCTTTCCTGCAAAGTAATTACATTAAATGCATGGCTATTTTAGCTTGTACTTGAAGTGTTTATCATTAATTCTTATTACTAGCACACTGTAGCACATACACAAGCTCTCCCCTCTCACAGTTTCACGTGTTAGTGTGAATATGTGATCATACAGTGGCAACGAACAGGATACGATACAACTCTGCAGGATGGTCGGAGGACCAATAACAGAAACAGACCACCGGATACATTCATACATCTAATAAAAAAAGAAATAGTGGGGCTGGTGTTTCATCTTGGTGCCATATGGCAGTGTATTTCAGTGGTTTCATACTTTCATGCCTCAAACATCACATTAGAATTCCAGATACACACGAATACATTAAAAAAATAAAGAGTGTGAGAAGCAGGGCTGAAAGCCTGAAACCATATAAACCAACTCCATGTTGTGGAAATATACTGCACCTACATTTGTATGTAGAAGCGGACATGATCCTGATCTCGGGATTAATTTTTCCGCTTCCGAGCCATAATTGAGACCGTTGGGTGGGTATATAGAGACCAGTCCCGGGACCGAGACCGGCCGGTTGCAACTAGATTTCAGTCATTTTTTTACATTACATCCATTGTAAGCAACTTAAAGGGTGGGGCCGTGGGAGTCCATTTAAAAGCTGATAAAAGTGGAAATTTGATGAAGAGAGGAATGGAGGAAAAAGTAAAATAAATAAATAAACAAACCAAGACCAAATCAGGACTGAGAGGTGACCAGAAGAGGAAATATAGGTCCAGAACCTCATAATTTTTTTTTAAATAACCAACCGGTCTAGAACTGAAACCGTGTCCATGAATAGATGTAAGCAAAGCCTGTTTTTTTCTCTCTAAACAATTCTGGTTTCATATCAGCATACAGAAGACTTCTAGTCGACATAATACAACTCATTCCTTATATTTAATCCTTGACAATTTAGCCAATGCCCAACATTCTCACATAGTTTTAGCATAATCAAAATCAGGCTTAAACTCACTTTTTAACCACATTTTTGAAAAGTATACCACTCAATTAAACCCTAAAACGAACTTCTAAAACCCTATATATATTCAATATATATATCTATTGAAAATGATTTCAATTATCTGCTTGCACAAAGATCTTCAAATTGGGAAGATAGTGTAGAAGAAGATAGTGCAAAAGAAGTAGAAGACGCAAGCTGAAAAAGGGGAAAGTTGAAGGGGGTGGGGTGGTAAGGGAAAAAGATGAAACTCAGAGAAAGTTAACAACGTACTAAAAAGTAAAAACTATCTTTGAGGGAACACGCTTTAACTTAAATCTGTATATAAATAAAAAGGGATTTGTCAAAAGTAAACTTAAAAGGAAAAATTAAAAACTAAAAAATGTACATCACTTTTTTACAAACTAGATACATTTTTTCTGTAATCAATGCAAAATAACATTTAATATATCATAAAAGTTCTGCTACTAGAATAGATGGATACACTAGTATAATAAATTACTAAGACACCGCTACCACTAGTAAAACACTAAACCCTGAATTCTGAGAGTAAGGATAGGGTAACAATCATATCAATCATCATTTACCCGGTGCCGCAAAGGCTCCCACCTACGGTGGGGTAGGGGGTCGAATGTACGCAGTCTTACCCCTATACTAAAGCACAGAGAGACTGTTTCCGGATGACCCATAATGAAAATCGCGTCCAAAATGCATGGACTGACTGCTGCTTAATAACCAAGAAGAATAGACAGTTTGGTGAGCCATTTTGCTTTATTCCATCATATTCTCAAGCCAAAAATTAATGAATCTTTTGCTTCGTAACATTATACATTTTTACATTTTTTGTGCACATAGCTTTTCATGCACTACAAATGGTTACTCTTGGTGCATGTACAAATGATGAAGCTGCTAAGAGTTGACGAGTATAAAGGGGTCTATTATAAAATAGAAGAGATGCATCATAAATCACTAGACTTTATCCTCTTGCCTCTACTGCAAGTACCTGCACATGGAGAAAACAAAACACAATATATTATATTAGACACACTACATGACTACATCATAAAAGATTATAGGTTCAATTTGGTATATTCATAGGACTTAAGTTCTTATGTTTCAAATCGACCCATACGCATTACAACTTTATTTCATTGGCTTCACCCGTGTCAGAATTATAACATGTTTCTCTAGAACATATACCAAGCTTTTGACTTCTCCCCAACAACACAAAATGACATACAAGACGGCACACAACAATGTACTACTATATGTTAAAAATATACTACATAGTATTATATTTTAGTATTGTAAAAACAAAAAATATTTGCCTAGCAGGTTTTAAGCTTCTTTTTCTTCTTCAGATATTATCTTATACCTATATATTAGAGGATCCCTCATAATGTTTGGGAGTTTGCAGGTGAGGCAAGGAGAAGGCTTAGAGGGGGAGAGTAAAGAGAAAGGGAGATGGGAAGGGATTTCTTCCTCTTGTTTGGGAGCTACAAATTTGAAAAGAGGGGGGGGGGGGGGTCAAAAAAAATGTAATTAAAATTATCTTTTTGTAGATTAATGAGGTCAGATTTATGCTAAAATATACTAGTATATTTTAGTTTTGTACAACAACAACAACATTATCCCAGTGCCTTTGGTGGGGTAAGGGAGGGTCAGGTGTACGCAACCTTATCCATGTACGGAGGCAGGGAGAGACTTTTTCCAGATGACCCATGACTACATCGCGTCAAAAATTGCATGGACTGACTATTGCTTCATAACAAAAAAGCGCAAACAGTATATTTTAGTTTTGTAAAAAAAAAAAAAATTGCCCAGCAGGAAGCATTTTTTCCTTCCCCGGTTATTATCTTATACCTATATATTAGAGGACCCCTCGGTAATTATCTCTATGCTATACCTATAAGCAGGTTTTATGCATTGCTTTGGATTCTACCTATACTGTCAACTTCCTCGGTCATTTAGTGTTCTGTCCCATAGTAACTTATGTTCCCTGTGTTACTGTGTATAAAATACATCCCTCAATGTCTGAAAGATTCAAATATTCTTTATTTGGAAATGGAAAGATATCATAAATTATTGATTCATTGCCTTGATTACAAAAAATTCAAGAATAGATTCTTTCATTCAACATCCTCCTTCCAATTGTAAAAACTAACAACAAAAGCATACGGCACTAAAAAATAAAAACAAAGACAAGAAAACTTGGTATTCACACCTAATGTTTACAACAATATTTTACTTTGCCGCCCTAGAATCCTAGATCACCCCAGTATAGGGCACAAAGTTAAATACTATTGAGGTAAGCATGAAGTGAAAATGCCAAATTCCGTTAAGACTTTACACCCCATGTTTTACCTTCATAAAACATGGGGTGCAAAGTCAAATACTAAGGTGAAAATGAATGTGAATAATTGAATATTATTTTTCCGACAAAGAAAGAAGTTCCTTGGAAAACGAATGTTTGCATATATAATATCAAACTACGGCAAAGTTGGAGCCCGTTTGGTAGCATGAAAATCGGCTGATTAGGCTGATTCTGCTGAAATTTATGAAGTTCTGGCTGAAGTGGCTGATTCTGCTGATTTAAAAAAAATTACTTTTAAAATATATTTTATTAATAATTAATAAAATAAAGAAAGAATTATATGTAAAAATAACTAAAATGGTCATCTACATCTACAGTAACTTCAGCCAATACAGCCATAAAAGTAACTTGAACCTTACTTTTTCTGCTTATTACAGATTTCAGCGCGCGAAAGCAAAAATTACATGTTTGGTGAAACAGTTGACTGAGTTGGCTGATAAGTCTAATAAGCCGAAAAACAGTGGTTCCAAACGGCCTCTTGGTGTAGCAAATAATTGTGTAAAAGGATTAAATACGTGGAGCATGCCAACGCGCTTAATGTAGAGCAAGTTGGCATGATAATTGGCCAGGATTCCGAGTGCTCTATTGTGAGCATGCTGGTGACTTGGCATGCTGCATTGCTCCATATATATTTCGGAGTGAAAAGGTCATACTTCATTTTCTATCATACTTTATGTTTTTCCTTTTATTTTCAAACTTATTTTTTACTACAATTTCTATACAACGGAAGGTTTTTTAAAAGCAAAAAACTCTCCCCCTGCCTCTCACTTTATATTTACTAATTTATTAATGTACTTATTTACTTTGGGTTTCAAATTGCGTTGGCTACTAAGTAAGTAGTAGGTGGGTTAAATATAAAACCTATTGGAAAAACTTTTAGGCTTTGCCTACAAATGCAATGACCTCAACAACTTTGACAAAATTGGATTTACACCAAAAGGCCTGGCTTATAGCAAGGAAGGGTCCGCTTTGAACTCGGGAAATACTTGGAAAACAAAGAATAGCTCAAGGCCTCAATCTAAATAAAACTATTTTAGGTGTTTGTTCAAAATCATTATTTTATTTATTTCTATTATATAATGGCTAAAATTTCAGTATACACTCCCTCTGTTCTTAATTAAATTTTCTACTAGGTATTTTGTGGGTTTTAAGAGGAAAATTGTGGGAATAATATAGAGTGTAGGATAAACGAAAAAGTAGGAAAGAGAATATAATAAGAAAAGGAAAGTAATGAAAAAGTATGAAAGAAAAAGTAGTTTGTAAAAAGTACAAAAGGTAAGGATATAAAGGTATTTTGATAGGAAAAATTTACTAAGAATGAAAAGATACACAAATAATAAAAAACTTCTCAAAAAGAAATATGAGACAATTAAATAAGGACGGGGAGAGTATGATTGCTCTGTACTAAATATAGGTAATGTAATCATATTATATTTTTCATAGCATTGTCAAAGGTAATGCCACATAATAATAAATTAACTTTTCTTACCATTCGTTTTCCTTTCTCTAGGATTTTCCAGGACCCAAAGATAGCCTCAATTGATGGAGTAAAAGAATCTACATCTATGATCACTTACCCCTGACTCTTTGCCCAACGAGATAGTTGATACAGCTGGACACACTCATTTGAAACATGGCATGCCAAAAGTAGATGGTTGCGAGGCTGAACCATCCATGCAAACCTCATGGCCAATGCAGAATATATACACATTGCTGCAACACCAATAAAATGGGAACATTAGTTTCTATATCAGGAGCTACACTCACTCTTCCTTTAAGGTGCGTGGGGTGCAATTTACCTGATGACATCTCTCCAGATATCATTTCAGGGGGCTTCTGTGTATCCAATAAAGCCTGAAAGGCCCCGTTAACACAAATCAAGCAAAGCAGAGTGAAATAATCAAACTTTTGGCTTGCTTAATATCTCTTTTGGAGAAACGCACCGCTGCAACAAATCCCCAGTTCGCCATAGGACCCCAGAAATGAGTAGTTTTAGGACCAATTGGACTGTTCAAGAATGCTCTAAATGAATTCATCAGATCAACTGCTCAATAGTGCACAGCTGTTAAAATTTATAGCTGGATACAAGGAAAAAGAAGCAATTCTCTATGAAAACGTTAGCACAACAAAGCAAGAAAAAATAAAACATAATATATATAGCTAAAAGTATGGCTATTAGAAAAATATACATCTACAGAAAAGTATTGTCATCAATGTTCGAAGCTCTAACCAATGCTTGGTTCAAAGGAGAGTACGAGATTTTCTGGATATGCACAATGCAGCACTAACGTCAATGCAGAATTGCAGATGTCATCAAATATTTGTTACACAGAATGAACACAGTTTTGGAAAGAGATTCCTTTACCATAGATCAGCTTTGACAAATGCTCATAATCCTATTCTTTATGAGCTTGTGAAGTATATAGAGATCCATGGTCATATCATTCCAGGAATAACTCGGAGAGGCATTGCTAAAATGCTTCATGTTTCTACTATCAAACAGTTGGCTAATGTATTCACCAAGAGTCCGTTTGGTATTTTCCTTGGTTTTAATTTCTGGGGAACGTAATTCCTTGGAGTTGTAAAAATACAACCAATTCTTCTTTTTCAAAGGATACCATCCGGTTATCAGGTAATCTAATCCTGTGCGGCAAATATTTTGACCATTTACGTGCTGAGGTTGCATTCAATGACATCTACCTAATCATCATATTTTTTTAGTCAACTAAAAAAAACACTCCCTCCGTCCCTTAAAACTTTGTAGATCTTTGAATTTTTCAGTCAAGTATGTTCAACTTTGACCAAGTATATACGATAGTATTTTTATGGGAAATTATTTATGATATAAAAATTATGTGAAAATGTTCTTTGTTAAAAGTACTTTAATAAAAGTATAAATGTAATGGCGCCTCTAATCATCATAATACTATACTAATCAAAATCATTGTTCTACTAAATGAGCACCCACACAAGAAACCTTAGGAATTTGAAAGTATTACCAAACAGCACAAAAACACAAAATATAGATATATATGTAATGGCGCCCCTAAACTTCTTCTCCTGTCTGCCAAATGCTGCAAATAGTCAACCCTCTGTTCAGCGTCTATGAAGATGTTAATTCTTTTTAAACTTACGCCAAACGAAGAACTTTAAAAACAAAAAAGGACGTCGTAACGACCCAGACAAGCAGATCATCGATTCTCACCCCAAATGCTGAAATTGAAACTTTGAACACTCAAAGACTCAAACAGGCGACATGGGCCGAAGGGAGTAACTGCATGAGGGAGTGAGCAAATCTATATTGTAGCTTATTTGGGACTTACTCAATCAGGATTAGCGTTTCGGCGAGGGGTGAATCCGGCGGCGTGCGGCGAGGTTGATTTGAGCAGGCGGAGGCAACAAGTCGAGGAACAGAGGAAGATAATCAAACTCTGGTGTGAAGTGGAGCAGCAAGATGCCAAGGTCCAAGCGGGATTGTTTCAGATAAGATGATTTCTGATTTAGAAAATGTTTACGGACAAAAATATCTCTTTTTTGCATAAGAGGTGTTGGGTACAAAAAGACTCTTTGTAACATACTCCGTAATTAATTTACTTGGGAATTCTAATTAGGTGAAAAGTTTATTCTACTCCGTATTTAACTTAGATTAATTAATGGTCAAAAATTGACTTTTTGTCACTTTTTTGATCCTCCGGCTATTATGACATTGAAACTTTTGGTACTAGACTTTGATTTTTTACATATCTAGTCGTCGATTATTGCGCTATAGACACATTTGATACTCGTCTTTGAAAATTTCCACATTTAGTCCTTCAACTTTCATAAAAGTGACACATTTGATCCGTCAACTACTATGATATTGTCATTTTTAGTCTTCCATTAATTGTGTCAAAATTATAATGAGATGACTAAAAGTGTAAATTTGATAGTACTCGGGGGACTATATGTGGGAAACCTTGAAGTCGGGGACTAAAAATGTGTATAGCACAATAGTTGAGGACTAAAAATGAAAAAATTAGAAGTCGAGTACCAAAAGTTTCACTGACATAATACTTGAGGGACCAAAAGTGGCAAAAATTCCAAAAAAAATTGGATTTTTTTTAAACATTTCGCACTATACTATGTAAAACATTTTATGTTGAGAGATAGTAAAATATTTTGCAAGCTTTTTATAAAACAATGCTTTTGCACGCAAATTAAAACTAAATTATACATTTTGTCAAACAATGTAATCCATTTTACATGCAAATTGATTACCTCCCTAAACTTTGTAGTTTGTATGCAATCATTTCACGTCTAGAGGTGCAAGCGAGCCAAGCCGAGCCCGAACATGTGTATGCTTGAGTTTGATTTTGATAAGAATTTACGATTTTGAGTTCGAGATCATGCTTGGACGAGTTAAATAATTCGGGTCGAACTCGAGCTCGGATCAAGTTTTGCTAATTTTTTTTTATAGATTTGAGCTCAAATAAGCTATGTTATAAAAACCGGACCGGAGAGTGACCCGGCCACATGACTGGGTCACGGGTCAACCCGGTCAACGCCGGAAAACCGGTCAATGATTATACATCTATATAATAATATAGTAAACATATAATTATATATAAAATTATAATAAAAATTAGTTATTATTCATAATAATCAACTAACAATACTACTTATTAAGCATTTAATACACTCTCATAATATTTCAATGCATATTTTGATCTTATAAAAATATAATGATATTTTTATTTTTATTGTACATCTATATTATAATTTGGCATGATGTTCATTCTTAAATAAATATATAAATATATTACGTAGTTTTTATTTTTAAGGTATTGAAATTGCAATTTTATTGGTATAAAAAATGCATTAAAAATAAAAAAGAAATTACTTATTTTTGGTAAAAACACCCAAAAACTGGGTTTTACCGGGTTTTTCGGGTTTCTTGGGTCCGGGTCTTGACCGGGTTTTCCCGGGTCAGCCGAGTTTTTCCGGTTTTTGACTATTTCCGGGTTTTGAAAAAACTGAACCGGTTTTTTGTCCGGGTCACCGGGTTCCGGGTCAACCCGGCCGGGTCGGGTCGGTTTTTTAAACAAGTTGCTTGAATTCAAAGTAAAAACAAAGCTTCTATTTTCCAAATTATTAATATTACATCTACACATACAAAAAAAATTAATAATATGAATGTATCCAATCGTTCTCATACTTAAGTTCCTTTCTCATTCACTGACATTTGAATTCATTATTCGACTATCAATAAATATCATAGATTATAATTATTACATACGTAGTATTATGTTTATAATCATAGTAATAATATATTTATAATTGTTACGATTATAAATAATATAAGTATTGAAAATGGAGAGTACTCTTTCGGTCAGGTATACCTGACCGGAGCCCCGTCCGGCCTCCTCCATTTGGGGGCCTTCCCGGTGGTATTTTTTGCTCAACTTTTTTTTTTGTAGGTTCCTCATCAAGTCTAGTTCATCCATACCAAATTTCAGACAAAAATTCAATCGGGAAGGTTGTCAAATGATTTTTGCAAGTTAACTGGTCCGGAAAATACATATTCCGGAAAATACATATTCCGGACCAGTTAACTTGCAAAAATCATTTGACGACCTTCCCGATTGAATTTTTGGCTGAAATTTGGTACGGATGAACTAGACTTGATGAGGAACCTACACAAAACATTTGAGCAAAAACTACCACCGGGAAGGCCCCCAAATGGAGGAGGCCGGACAGGGGGAGTGATCCGGCCTGGCCGCACCTGAATATTAGTCTGAAAATGGAATAGTCCTAAATTAGAATACGTATTCCAAATGATGGCGTGTTTAAAATAAACACTACATCATCAGAGCTTGAGACTGTATTGATAAAATACACTAAGAAACGTGTTTAAGAATGAGCCAATATTAACTGACTGGTTGAACTATCTATTATGTCATACATATTCATAACACACTTGCACACCCTGATGGCGTGATAGCAAGTGACATCCTAGAGGGCTAGATTGTGGCATTGCAGTCATTATGTCCCAAGCGGGTTCCCGAACTAACGGTTTTATTTATTGAGGTTGCGCAGTTCTGCATTGTCATGTTTGGTTCCCAGTTTACTCAGACCATGGTGTGATTATTTGCCAAGTTTTGAGTAACTGACAGAGTGAATTTAGGCTATTAGTTTTGTTTGCTCCATAACTGATATAATCAATTTGAGGACTAGGGAACTTTTTTTTTAAAACACTTTATGTATTATATAAATCTTGTATAAACCCCCATATATTTTGAAAAGTGAACCGTTAATTAAACTTATAAAAGTCAAAACAGCTTAATTTATATTTGTAAAGACTGAGTGAGTTTTTTTTACAGTTCATGTTTTTCTTAGTTATGGATTGAGCTTGAGGCACTGGCAGTTTTGGATCAAGCACAACTAGATTGAGCTTGAGGCACTGGCAATTTTTCTCAAGTATGAAAGTGATCATAAATCCAGCACAACTACTGTAAACTTGTGTCCTTAGTCCTTACCATGATTTACTAGATTTCACAGTCGAATGGAGAACGCATAAATCCCAGGCATTGATTCATTTTAATAACAATTCTTCTTAGTAAAGCTAGTCTTAACTATGGTTTCAAATGATTATCCTAGCTGCTAATATCATGTTCCAAGACAGTTCACTGTCAGTATGTCATTTATGATTTCAAAAAAAAAATTGAATGCACGCCCAATATTTGGCACAGTTAGAATTTGAGTTTCACATAATAATCTCTTTCATTATCACAGTAAAGAGTGATCAAAATATCTTTTTGGTCAGTGCTATACTTCAGTGATAAAAAAAGATGAGGCTTTGTATTTATGGCCATACGCAGAAAGAAGGTAGTAAATTTCTTTAGTAACTATACTACACAACACATCATATTTTTGCTATTTTTTATCCCATCATCAATGCCTGATTGCTTCAGTAGGTAATGACCATTAATTGACTAAACCACCTCCAAAGCCACTAATATGAAAGTAATGGGCTGGTTTTCTTAGAATTGAGTAATTCATAAAGAAGTGTTACAACATAGTCTCTAGCCTTCCAAGTCTCATTTTCACTATCACGGAAGACCTTGACAGCTACCCTGGTATCTATGTGCTCATGCCACCTATATGTAACAGTCAGGAATGAATGAACTTCTGTTCTTTATCCAACCAAGCATTGAGACCTTATGCCTGTCACTAGAAATAGACAAAGATAGAACATTCAAAGAAATTATGAAACTCCAGACTCTCCCAGTAGAGAAAATAAGAGGTGAGATGATGATATTAACATTTAACCCAAAAATTCTAATAGAAATTGTACTGAATAGGACTAAAACATGGTTAAAAAGCCAAAGTAGGACTTATCATGTTTTATTTCCTTTTTAGGACTCATCTGTTCCTCTTACACGTTTGTTATGTTTACGCAATGTCCATAGTACCCTTATCTTAGTCATCGCCTTTCTTCTATTCGTAACCCTCATCTTCCTCTTCGCTCAAGCATCTTCTTCTGCACTTCATCTCCTCATTTTTCTCCTTGGCTCCAATTTGTTTCAAGGTTTTGTTCTCCCCTGCTAATTTCCCTACATTCATATGCCTTAAATTTTTTTGAACAAACAATCCATCAATTTCAGAAATTAAATCCATGTATCCCTTCGCTAAGTCTTCCTCCAAATGTTTTTTCTTCTTCGCATTCTCCTTCTCCTCCTATTCCTCCTCCTCCTTTTTTCTCTATTTTAAAAAAAAATGCCCCGCATACCTACTAGTTCTTAGACAAAATGTAATTTTTGGATTTAAATTATATTTATTCAGCAAAATGACACTTTATAATCTCAGAATGTCAAAATTATTGGTTATTTGAAAAAACTGTCACATTTGTGGCAGTATATTTATCAGAATGACAATCTGAAAATGTCATATGTGCATAACAAAATGTCATTCATATGGCATTTTTATGGCTTATCTCAGAATGACACAATTACTTCTTATAAGAAATGACATGTTTTTTGACATGTTTACCAAATGATGTCAAAATTTCATCTTTAAATTGTCATTATTTTTCATCTAAAAATTCATATTTTTTTTACAACTGAGAATGTCATATTTTTATAAAAAATTTCCATCACATGACATTATTCTTGACATTCTCATTGGAGGTTCAGGTTCAAATAATTAGAATTAGTAAAGTGAAAATTCAAAAGAGAAGAAATCAGATGGAAGGTGGATGAAGAAAATAGAGGAACATGAGGAGAAGAAGAAGAATTGGAGAATAAGTAGAAGAAGAAAAAGAAGAAGGAGGAAGAAGAAGAAGGAGGAAGAAGAAGAAGAAGAAGAGGGTGAGGAGGAACTTACCTGGGCAATAGCCGCACAGCCACCGCACACATTCACTGCATCTATTGAGCACCCTTCAATTCCGTCATCTGCGCTCATAGCCGATTCGCACTCTTAGCAGATTTGCAAGTTGCCGACTTAAGAATTAGGAATGATGGGCAATTCCGGCAATTCATTCTATATTTGGTCCTACCGTATTTCAGGGAAAAGTAGTAATCCTATAGTTGCAATTTTCATATCTTTTAATCCTATAACACTTTCAACTTTTGAATACGTACTACGTAATTAATAAAAGCAACGTGTTGAATAAATTCATACATACTTTTAATCTTTGCGTTCCCTCAAGTAATCACAAACATCTAATCCTACCAAACAGAAGGAAAATCAGCTAACTCAATTCGTTAGTCAAAACCGCTTAATCCACCAACTAGTCAAAACAGTTAATTCAACTAAGTAGCCGCTAACAACTAATCACCAAACGGCACACTCTTTATGCTTTAGCCCCCCTTGAAAAATTGTTCTAGTTTGGCCTGTGGCCCTCCACACGCTGCATCCTTTCGAGGATCTGTGAGGTCTAGGTGCTACTGGAGGCTGGTGGGCAGAAATCCATGCTTTTAAAGACTTCAAAAACGGAGCAACCATATAAAGTCTGAGGCCGCTAGAAGTACGAGACGTGACATCACCAAATCCTGACTGGAGCTCATCAAGCTGGTGCCACGCAATTTCACTAATCTCCTTTTTCGTGAGCGGTGCAAAGACTGTATCATCTTTCACTCCAGCGATTATGTAGAGCCGAACCCTTTGCTCATCAAAAACCATCTCAACGTACTCTTCTTTTTTAAGAAGTTTAGACACTTCAAACCCGGTTTCCTCGAAAACCTCTCTAACAGCACATGCATCATCTTCTTCATCCTGGTTCTTTTTCCCACGAGGGAAACTCCAGTTTGATGATCCTTTCCAGCCCTTCACTAGCAAGCACCGCTCATAAGTTTCGTCCAGGATTATGGCCCCTGCAACAGGAACTCGAACCTTATATGAGATGAAGTCTTGGAAGATGTCATCTACATGGGCAGCATATGGTTTGAAAGCGTCACAACTGTGGAATAATAGAGAAGTGAATTCCTTGAGAGTGAAAGATTTCAGTGATGGATCTTTTTCAACCAAATTGTCTTCGTAAAACCAATGAGCATACTCAACCAGAAACATAATCCTTTCAAAAGACTGTAGATCTTCGTTTGGAACATTCAGAATAAATCGACTGCAAATGTCGTCAAGTAATGCTTGCGGTGGCAGAAGATGACCATTCTTTGAAGGATTGATAAACCTAGACATAGTTCTTGAGTAACTTAGGCTTTCTTCGCAGTTGCGAGATGGCAGAGGTTTTGAAAATAGAACGATGAAGCTGTCGTAATGACTGAGGGCTTTTATAGGTAAACTTGTTTCCAAAAAAAAAATAACCGGTTTACTTACTAACACCGCCTGAAATTACTTTCTTAATCCGTATTATTATTTCCAAAAACGGATCTCGTTTGCCCACCCTTTACTAAATTTGTCCTCTTTCCAAATTGAACTCACTCACTTAGTCACTTGTACTACGTAGTACTTAGCACACCAGACTCCCTTGCATTGCTTTTTAATTTTATTTTTTTGACAAAGTATTGCTTTTAAATTAAAACAGGTCTTCACATTTCCTTAAATTTTGTTAACTGTTTTTTTAAAATGACTATCTTTATTTTAAAGTACACAAAAAATCCTAAATCTTAATAGAATTATATACAAATTGTAAAACATTATAATGCTCTTATGATTTTTTTACAATTTTTATTGTACGGATGATAAATCAGAAGATTATCTAAAAAGTAATAATCTTGACTTTGAGACTATCTAAATATTTATTCATCTTGATTCATATTATTCACTTCATCTATCATTTTTTCCCACTAAGTTTCTCGCATACAATGTTAGTGATATTTGAGTTGTCTTATACACTTTTCCATTCATCTTTTTTTTAATATCATAAAATAGCGACCGTTATATTAAAATCAAGAACACCTACAAGATAACCTTCAGACAGAATTTACAGATCCAATTGTGAAACATAGGAGTAGACTTAGAGTCAGCCACCTCATACAAAGCAACGGGCAAATTTAGGAGTAGACTCGCTAAACCTGAAACAGGCAAATTTAGGCCTAAAACGATTGGAACCAAAACCCTGTGTATCAAAAGAACTCCAAAAATCCATACATTCAAACCAAATCTACTTGGACTAAAACAGAAACAAGTGCTACTAAAGAGAAAATAATACTAAAATAAAATATTTCCACAAAATTCTTCCCGGTATGGAGGTGGTTCCGGAGGAGGACGAGCTCTTACAAATATCAGGGGCGGAGCCAGAAAAATGACTCAGCGGGGTCGAAATCAAATTTACATAGAATCAAAACGGTAGATTATTTTTAGACAATACCCGAATTGAATGTAGCTTAGATAAATGATAGTTTAAATGAAACTAATAGAGTATATGTAGTTAATATACTTCGTATATGTCACATATATTATAAACTTGTTTTATACGGGTTGAGTTGAGTACCTCAAATGAGATCCATTGTCTTACCCTAGTACTCTATGGTTCTCTTCGATCTTACTCGGTTTAGTATAAAGATTTCATACTAGAAAAGAATCATTTATTGAGTAGGCACTCGTACTAGTAAGATATGTTGTCTTTGCTCTGTCCCTAAGTCATGTCACGTAAGTAACGAGTGAATTACATGCTATTTTGTGAATATAATTAATATTACGCATCACAATTCTACTAATTTCAAACTTAAATAGTGCCGATTTTGCAGAAGTCATAACTTTTTACTCGTAATGACTTACGAGAGTCATAATATATCAAATCGAAGATATTTCAGAGTTCTACGCTCTTAAATTTTCAGCGGGGTCGGCTGACCACCCTGACCCCCTAGTACCTCCGCCCCTTCTTACAATATGGGTGAATACCAACTCCACCACCGTCAGAATGACAGACTAGGCCTTCACGATCCCGCCTCGATACAACCTCACGGCTCACAGCCGCATCTCGTTCATCCGTCAATGCTATTTCTATGACGTAGTTGCATGCAATTCCAAGCGTTAGAACACTTACCATCAATATAATCTGCCGCTCGAACCCCATATCGGCAGGGGCGGCGGAAAAAATCAACCCCTCCAAAGAGGGGAGACGGCAGGTAGAGTTTTTCTCTCTAGAAAAGGGAGATAGTAATGTAAAACTTTCCATTCATCTTTTTATTGAATATTCACTTTATTCTATTATCATATAAATATTATTGACAGTATTCAAGATGTTTTTACTTATAGTACTTTCAATCTTATACCAAACTATAAGTATAGAGACTAGACCAGATCAGATTTTGATGGCTGTATAACATATAAAATGGTCATCTAACAAATCATATTAGTTTATACCAAACTAAATTAAACCGAACTCAAACATACCAAACCAAATCAATTCACATCTGATCAGACTAGACTAGAAAAAGTGAAATATACAGTTATTAGTTCATACTGACTCATCATCTATTAGAAACTTATCACTATGAAATACACGATAATGACTTTTGTCTAGTTATTCATACACAATGACTAGTTATATGTTGTCCAGAAAACATAATTAGTCATATTTTTGTCTGGTGAAACTTTGTCACTAATATAAATGTCATTTTTTCACATTTTTATCCATAGTAATGTTTAAGAAAAAACCTATTAAATAAACATCTAATGAAAAGTATAGTAGCAACATCCAAGCTAACACTGTGTTTGGATGAAGTGTTAGGGGGTGTTAGTAATATAATGGAAGTGTTGAGAAGTGTTGATATTAACACTTGTTTGGGAGAGAAATTAAGAAGTGTTAACGGGTGTTAGTAAGTGTTAAGAGGTGTTAGTAATTACCCCTCAACACCTCATTTGTCCACTTTTTTAACACCCCAATTTGGAGTGTATTGAAGTGTTTGACAATTACTACCCTTTATTACCGATAAAAAATAGCCCGCTACTTCTATTTGCCGCACAGCCCTCTCATCTGGTCGTGCGCTCGTCTGCCTCCATCTCTTCTGAGGCAATCTCTTGTGCGGCAACCTCTCACTCCTTGTCAGCCTTCATCTTATCTGTTCATCATTTGTTATTCCAGGTTAGTTCTCTCAGAACCAGATTTTACATATTCCTTATATGTTTTATTTATATATGTGATAGATTGATGTGTGTATATATGAGATATACATAGTAAAAGAGAAATCTTGACTGACAGATCTCCTTATGTGCCATCTCGCTCATATTCAAGCTGGTCTATTGTTATTCAATAGATATACGTTTATATGTTTGCAAGTCTATTTTGGAAGTGTATGTTTAAATTGATCGGCCTCTTCATATTGCAATTTTAGGTTTGTATGTTTATATTTTCGAAGTGTATGTTTAAAACATACGTTTATATGTTTGCAGGTCTTTTAATTTTTGAGATTGTAGGTTTGTATAATCGAATTGCAATTTTTAAATTGAGCCTTTTCAAATTCAAAAAATAAAAATAAAAATTAAAAATATGGCCGGTGTGTATGTATATGCCATATATACGGCCGGTTGATGTGTAGTCTTCAACTCATTAATCCCAATCTTTGAATCATATCCCTGCACATCTTTTGCTACCTCAAAGCTACAATCCATCATGATTCTTTGTCCATTAATTATTGATAGCAAGTTCACCAAGTATCCATCATGATTCTTTGTCCATTAATTATTGATAGCAAGTTCACCAAGTTGTAGTGACCTTTTAACCAATGATATTATTTTATATCAAGAAATGCAACTGAGTATTTTCTCTCTAAAAACAACAGCCCGTTTCTTAAATTTTGGTGTGTTGGTTACTTCACTTTATATTTGTTGGGCTGAAATGAACTTCAGAAATATTAAATTTTGTTTTTAGAGTGGCTAGTAGCTATAGTTAGGCTTCTACAATAGCTTTATAATTCATCTACGTGATAGTCTTTCATTTGTTTTATGTTTTATTAAGGATGACCGGTAGAAGAATTGGAGTGAAAGATTTATATAAAGTGACTCGAATGCATCATTTAGCTATAGCTAAAGTTATATGCATTGTTATGTATTGGGTCGGATTGCGTTGAAGAAAAAACGTGAACCGCGTTCTCACATTGGAGGGAGAAAGAGTAAGGAATTTGCTTTTCGACAGGGTGGTAACTCATTATTTAGGTCGCAGTATCATAAGATTGAGCACAGAAGCATTCGTAGGTCTTTGTGATACTTTAGTTAGATATGGCGGCCTTCGACCTTCAATATATGTTAGCGTTTGAAGAACAGGTTGCAAAAACCCTTTATGTGCTAGCACATAATGTGAAAAATCGTGCGATAACTTTTTTCTTCTATCGTTCTGGAGAATTGAATAGCCGTCACTTTCACAATGTCTTGAGAGCTGTACTGGAAGTGGAAAATAGATTTCTTATACAACCAAACGGATCTGAAGTTCCTCCAGAAATTCGTGACAACTCTCGATATTATCCATTTTTCAAGGTGAGAATTACTAATATCTTTAGATTTTAATAGTAGCACATATAAAATTAAAATACTCAATTAAATGTAAAATGTCAGGATTGTGTTGGGGCTATTGATGGAACACACATTGCAGTAAAAGTTTCACCTACTAAGGCGCCGAAATATCGTGGTAGAAAGATAAACCCACCCTAAATGTTTTGGCTGCTTGTTCATTTGATTTGAAATTCACATACGTATTAGCTGGATGGGAAGACACCACATCTGACTCTAGAATTATCAAAGATGCGTTATCAAGAGAATATCCTCTAAAAGCCCCAGAAGGTATTTGTAATGCATTAATTTTAAGTTTATTCTTAATAAATCTTAACATAAGAATTTATATGATTAGTTCTATTATTTTAGGAAAATATTATCTCGTTGATGCCGGATTCATGCTGAAAAGTTGCCTTATAACACCGTATCGTGGGCAACGTTATCACTTGAAGGAGTACTTTCGTCACAACGCGCCACGAAATCACGTGAACTATTTAATCATTGACATTCAACATTGAGGAATGCAATTGAACGAGCATTTGGTGTGCTAAAAAAAGTTTTTCCTATCATTGCAAATGAAAAAACCCATTTTGGGGTCGAAACTCAAAAGGCGATTATTTTGGCATGCTTTATTTTGCACAACTACAAGATGGATGTAGATCCAGATCCCGATTTGCTTGCAGAAGTTGATAGGGAACTAGCAAATGAAAATCCTCCACAACAACACCATTGTAGTATCGAGGATGAAGACTCTGCTATTAGAGAAATGATTAGGGATTTTATAGCTGCATCTATGTGGGCTGATTATAATATGTGAAAATAGCAGCTGATTATCAATTTGCGTGATGTGTTTATGCAAAATATGTTTGCTTGTTTAATGTTCACTTACTGATAAGTAATGCATTATGATCGATGTTGTGTTTGTGTGTTTGTTTCTCAAGAATGGCTCCAAGGAGGAAAAACGTGGATGGTGCAAGTAAGGCTACTAGTTCATTGGATTGGTCTAAGCCTATGGATGATGCTCTTATTGATGTTTATCTGAATCAAGATACTCTAGGAAATAGAGTAGGTGGAACTTTCACTACGCATGCATATGACAATATCGTTAAGGAATTGATCGAAGGAACTGTTTCCTGATAAACCAATTGATAAGGATAAGATTCAAAATCGGATGAAAAATATGAAACGAATTTGGTATCCATGCTATGACTTGTTTAAAAATGGTGCTAGTGGCTTTGGTTGGGATCCCGCTAGAGAAATGTTCACTGCTGAACCTGAAGTTTGGCAACGGTTAATTGAGGTATATTTACAAATAATATGTTTTTTTTTTACTTTTTGGTATGAATGTGTTGGTATGTGATAATGTATACATTTTACACAGGTCAAGCCAGAAGCCGCCGAGTGGAAAAATAAGCAAATGCGTAACTTTAACAAGTTATGTCAACTATTTGGGAAAGATAGAGCTGATGGCCAGCATGCGGAAACTGCATCAGAAATGAGGAAGAGGAGATCCACTGCTAATGGGGAGAGTGACATTTATACTTCATTGGATAATATTGAAGGCATTGAGTCAATCTTTGGAGAAAATGAAAATTTGGAAAATATCGATGCATCCCAACAAACAAGTCAGAGAAGTACACCTCAAGGAATCTTAAATCAAAATCTTGAGGATGTCGTACGATCTCACTCAATCTCTCATGGGGAAGCATCTTCAAAGAAAAAGGGATAAAAGAAGGTTAAAGTTGATGAAGAAGTTGTGCTTCTGAAAGAAGGACTTGATAATGTTGCTCAGACTATCTAATCTTCAACATCTGAAATTGTTAAAGCTACCACGCTTCCAATTCCAGAAAATTATTGGTTGAGTTAAATTTTGTTGTTGAAGCTCGTAACACAAGCTACTTGTTTCTTGTTCAGAAGCCTGATATGTTGAGAGCTCTACTTGGATGTCCACCTGAAAATCGGAGAAGTCTTCTTCATGACATGATGTCATGAGCTAGTGCATTAATCTTATCTGATTATAACTTTTTAATTTTATGTTGCCCTTTTGCTGTATTGGAAGGATTGTATTCCTAATTTTGATGAACCGAAACTTATTTTGCTTATCTCTATTTAAAAATGATGATACACTAGCCGGAAGGATTGTATTCCTAATTTTGATCAATTAAAACTTATTTTGTTTCACTTCATTTTTTTCAAGTGTTGTACGTGTTGTTGTACAATATACTTCGTATACAATTAGGTGACCGAAAACAACTTTTGTAATTTATTTTTTTTAAATCAACTTTTGTAATTTATTGACTACGGTATATTTTTGTTGCAGATTTTGTAGAATAACCATCATATGTTAAGTTGCCATATGTTAAGTTAATAACCATGTAGGACTTGCTTAAACATGAAAATTGGAAAAAAGCTAAGTACTCCGTATTAGTTATCCGTTTTGTGGAGTTTTAATTAGTATGGAGTATTACATATAATAGTATTTTTACTTTTTTAAATATTATTTATACTTATACTTTTTGTCCTTATATGAATTATTATGAAGTGTATAACATGCATGTTTCACCGATGAACATATTATGTATATGGCGGGAACAATTATTTCCCCGTACGATTTCTTTTTAATTTATATTAAGATTTAAAAAGCATAAGGTTATTTTTGTAAATTTATGTGAAAACACTTCCTTTACTAACACTCCATTTTTTTGCTCTTCCAAATAGAGTTAATTTATACTTAACACTTACATTTACCTTCCCTTCTGGGCCACTGCCAAAACTTACTAACACTTCCATTGCTAACACCCCCTAACACTCCATCCAAACACAACGTTAGTCCCAAATTTTTTGGGGGTCAGCTAATACGAATTAATAAATGAAAGAAAAAAAATTAAGATAAGAAAGATAAAAAGGCAGATATGATAAAAAAGATTAAAAAATAAAGTAGAGGCAATATATGCATATACATGACAATAAAAATGAATAGTTTTTAAAAAAAATTACAAAAACAATATATGTATCATGTGAAATATCAAGAAAATTACTCAATTCAATATATTTTGTTAAAATCGGAGAACAAATGAAAATAGTATAACATTTTATATAAAATATATCTCTAGCCTTCTAAGTCTCATTTTCACTACCACAAGGGAAATAGACATCCATATGTAACATAATGAATGACACTTTGATATGTTCTTTATCCAACAAAGCATTGAGACCTTATTAATGATACTAAAAATAGACATAGATATGACATTCAAAGCAAATATGAAACTCCAAAAAGTAGAGAAAATAAAAGGTGAGATGATATTAACATTTATCCAGAAAATTATGACTATAACATTTTCAACTTCTTTTTAAGCATTAAAACATTCTTTTCGTGACTGTAGTAATAGATACTCAATATAAAAATCTAATAATCCGTAGTTAATAAATTTATACATACTTTAGGTGAATCTTTGCATTTCCACAACTAATGACAAACATCTAATTTTACAAAACACTTAAAAAGAATCAACTAACTCAATTCATGGGTCAAAACCGCTAAGTCTACTAGCTAGTACAAATAGTTAATTCAACTAACTAACCGCTAACAACTAATCACCAAACGGGGCACTCTTATGCTTTAGTCCCCCTTGAAAATTATTCTAGTTCGGCCTGTGGCCCTCCACACGCTGTATCCTTTCAAGGATCTATGAGGTCTAGGCGTTACTTGAGGCTGTCGGGTAGAAATCCATTATATTCTTTTAAAGACTTTTAAAACGGAGCAACCATATAAGGTCTCAGGCCATTGGAAGTACGAGATGTGGCATCTCCAACTCCTGGGCTCCTGGCTGGAGGTCATCAAGCCGCTGCCTGGCAATTTCACTAATCTCCTTTTTTGTGAGCGGTGCAAAGGTTGTATCATCTTTCACTCTGGCGATTATGTAGAGCCGCACTCTTTGCTCATCAAAAACCATCTCAATGTATTCTTCTTTTTAAGAAGTTTTGACACTACAAACCCGATTTCCTCCAAAATCTATCTAAGAGCACATGCATCATCTTCTTCATCCTGGTTCTTTTTCCCAAGAGGGAAACTCCAGCTTGATCCTTTCCAACCCTTCACTAGCAAGCACCGCTCATAAGTTTTGTCCAGGATTATGGCCTCTGCAACAGGAACTCGAACCTTATATGAGATGAAGTCCTGGAAGATGTCATCTATATGGGCAACATATGGTTTGAAAACGTCACAACATTTAAATAAAGAGTTTTTTTACAAGAATATTACTAAAATAAAACATATTTACATAAATATGACTATTCATAACTATAACATAGTGTTGTAGTAACTTAAGCTCAAAACTTGAACATGAATTACTATGATTTCATTAGTACTCTAGTAACTAGTCATATTTTTGTAAACCATCTTTATTTTGGTCATATTTGTGTGATTATTTCTTAAATAAAAGAGAAGTGAATTTTGTAAGAGTGAAAGATTTCAGTGATGGATCGTTCTCAACAGAATTGTCTTCATAAAACCAATGGGCATACTCCACTAGAAACAAAATCCTTTCAAAAGACCATAGATCTTCTTTTGGAACACTAGTATTCTCACTCGTGCGATGCATGGCCAAAATAAAGAACCTTGTATTAATTAAAGCAAAAATATTGAAATCCAAATGATACATCAACACCCTTACAATGACTACTCTAGGGACAACAAACAAAATCATGTTACTCAACATAAGATAACATGAAAAAATTAAATATTTTGCAGCACTTCCTTGTAAACAATGTTTGTTGTCTCATTCGAGCTTTGATGATTATCATCTAAAATTAAAATTTTTAATCCTTTCGGGTTCGTAACTCGCGAAACTGCCACATATAGTTAAATTTGGCTAAAATCAGTTTCTTCAATAATAAATTGACATGTGAAAGAGTAAATGTTAATGAAATTAGTTCAAAATGTATGACATAACAATACTCCCATGTGTCGGTTATGTCTAACCGACATGTATCACTAACTTCATTATGAACAAAGGAAGAGGTCTCTCCGGCCAGAATAAAGAAGACCCCGGGCTGCTAATTGGACAACCAAGACCCCGGGCTGCTACCCAGACGAGGAAAATATCACCCTTACACGCCTCGGATCACAATTATCAACATAAAGTTGTGCAACCAAGCAGCTAATCCAACAACCGGGCCGATTTTAGAGCAGCTCAACTATTCCCTTTTAGCCGAGTCTACTCCTCGACTAAGGGGGTAGGGGACTCGTGTTGGGATAATGGGCCAGGTCCAGTACTATCGGCCCGTTCGACTCAAGCCTAGGCTTGACCAGGCCCAGAACACAGCCCAGCTAGCGGAAATTGGTCAGAGCTTGTTTACTTATTTATTGCTGCAAAATCTGATGACGGGATCGTTCTGGGATATTCCACAACATCAAAGGCTTTCAGATTTCTCAATAAAAGAAGTCTCATTGTAGAAGAATCTATTCATGTTGTCTTTGACAAAGACACTCAGAAAAGCAGCAGCCAGCTGGAAACTTGCAGCAGTCTACCGATTTCACAAAGCTCCAACTGCCTCCCTAGCAACCCAGAAAGGAATATAATATCTGGTCCAACTCAATCTCTTATTCCAGATGAGGAGGAAAAAGAAAAGGAAGAAGAGGAGGAAGAAGAAGAAGGAAGTCAACCACATCAAACTGATCTCAGGTGGTTGAACCAACACCCCCAGTCTCAAGTCATTGGAGATATCAACCAAGGATTCAGAACTATAGCTTTCATACAACAAGAATCAATGTTCTCTTGTTTTATCTCACAAGTTGAACAAAAAAGGATAGAATAAGCTCTAAAAGCCTCAGACTGGATAATCACAATGCAGGAGGAACTTATACAATTTGAAAGAAACAATGTGTGGCATTTGGTACCTAGACATGATCAACAAAATGTGATAAGCACCAAATGAGTATTCAGAAACAAGATGAATGAAGAAGGAAACATCATCAGAAACAAAGCCAGACTCGTAGCAAAGAGGAAGGTATTGATTTTGATGAAACCTTTGCTCCAGTAGCCAGATTGAAAGCTATAAGAATATTCTTAGCCTATGCTTCCCACAAACATTTCCCTGTATATCAAATGGATGTCAAAAGTGTCTTTCTAAATGGACTGCTAGAAGAAGAAGTCTATGTGGAGCAGACACCTGGATTTGAGTTTAAAAATGTAAAGGATGAGATCTACATATTAAGAAAAGCTCTCTATGGACTCAAGCAAGCTCCAAGAGCATGGTATGAAACTATATCTGTCTTTCTTTTACAAAATAAATTCTCAAAAGGAAAGATAGATAAGACCTTATTCAAACTTCAAGATGGCCAGACATTTTGCTTGTACAAATATATGTTGATGACATCATCTTTGGATGTTCGAACAAAGCATTATGCAAAAAGTTCTCTGCTCTTATGCAATCAACGTTTGAAATGAGCATGATGGGGGAACTAAACTACTTCTTGGGTCTTCAAGTGAAGCAAACTCCATAAGGCACACTGATCAATCAAACAAAGTACACCAAAGATCTGATCCTAAAGTTTGGGGTTGAAGGAAAAACATCAGTAAAGGTACCAACCAACACATCTCAAACAATGGATGCAGATGAGGATGGCAAGGATGTTGATCCTACACTCTACAGAGGTATAATTGGATCTTTGCTATACTTAACTGCTAGTAGGCCAGACATTTCCTACTCAGTTGGGGTATGTGCAAGATTTCAATCTAAGCCAAAGGAAAGTCATCTTCACACAGCAAAAAGGATACTCAAATATCTCAAGGGAAATCCAACATCCGGTCTATGGTATCCCAGTGATGGTGGTTTTGAATTACTTGGATATTCATGTTGGGATTCGGGTAGAAAAACGCAGCGGAATAAACGAAAAATTTACTACCCAAAAATTAACAATCGGATCTGAGGTTCATATTATAAACGAAATTACAAGACATAAGAGGGACTTACATAGAAATCTTAATCAAGGATGTCAGACAGTCCGAGAAAACGACCCCGAGCTCTACCGGTATCCACACGCACGTGACTGGATCGGCCGCAAGGAACGTGCTAGCGTTCTCTTCTTCCTTCCTCTCTACTCTAGGTTTAAGAAGTGAATTTTAACTCTTAAAATTCGTGGGTCTATATAGCCCTATTTATATGAGGAGGAAAGAAGAGGTTTTATAGCTAATAAAACTCTCCAAGAGGCCCTAGCCCAATACCATTCGAAATCCTATTTCGAATTGGGCTAATCAGGCTATTTTAATGTTATTATCCAAATCACTTAGGTGTGTGACCCTGTAGGTTTATATATTATTGGGAGTGGGCTAGAAATTAATTCGAACCTCACAAATCATAAGCGGCCTCTAGCAAGGCATTATGACTATCCAAAAATATATAAATGTCAATTAAATCTGACATAGCCTTTTAATGATTAGTTTGTGCTAATAATTCTCTTTTGTCAAACGATATCTTAATTGAGACAAGGTTAGGTCGTGTCATCCTTGTTATTCTCAATTAATATTTCTTGATTACCAAGTAAGATTAATCTTGATCAAATGACACCTCATTTGAGCATGACCATGCTTATTAATCTTACTTGTCAAGGGGCCCAATATATATCTTTCTCTCGCTATACAAGAGTGACAAAAACTATCTTGATAATTCACATACTACTACATGGTTCATAATATGTACAATCACCACCTTTATAATTATCTATTTAAAGATAACATTTAATGATGTTAATACATATTAATTCCCATGCAAGTAACCATGATTATCTCAAGTATAAGAATATAACACCTCATCATTATTGAGGACAACACTGATGACATATAACCTAACAGTGTTCTCAAGTTGGGTCTGTCCAATGAACTTGTTCTCTAACAAGCATCTATGTTTTAACTTGATATCTCTATAGCCATGACTAGTGGAATATAGCCATCAGTTAATCCACATACTGGTCTATAAATTATTAATGTCCCAAATTAATAATATTAGATCAGGGACAATTAGAATATTATGCTTATTTTAAAGTGTAGCATTCCACAATTAAGTCACATAAATTGTATTTGCTGGCTAAATTGGTAAAAACGTATTTGCTGGCTAAATTTACTTAATCCGTGGGAATTTATTTTCAAAACAAAGAAACTCTCAAATCAGATACATAATCCAAGGAAGAAAAGTTAAAGGAAATAATGAATGCTATATAGGCATATACCAAGTGACCATCGACTGTGGTATTAAAAAAAGTCAAACTTGTTCCATTTGATGCCAGAATTTGCTAGCGGTTGTTACTGATTGCAGCAATATATTCAATTACTTAGAATTAAAGTGTGTTAGTTAATTAATGGGTTTAATGCACCAAACTCTCTCGTGATATAGAAATTCGACGCATTAGCCCCTATGATTTGAAAAATGCGTCAAACCCCCTTGTGTTTTAATTAATCATATACAGAACCACTTTTATAAATAAATTTAACGATTTGAAAATCACTTTACCTAATATTCTGATTGAATATACAAGTAAATATGTCAAATCTCTAAATCATACAAAAATGTTAATCATTTTTCTTTTATTTGACAATTTAGTTTCTTCATAGAAGGGATTTTGCGCATATTTAATTGAAACACAAGGGGGTTTGACGCATTTTTTAAACCACAGGGGGTTAATGCGCCGAATTTCCATATCACGGGGGGTTTGGTGCATTAAACCCGTTAATTAACTGGTTGATGTTTTTTAAGGAAATTAAAAAAGTGAAGTCAGGAGAGTAATTGAAATTAAATGATAGAGTAAGTGGCTAAATTAATCATTAATTATTTTGTTTGGTAGTAGGACTGTAGGAGTGATTGAAAATGAAATGATCAATGGGATTAGTGATTTAGTGAGGAGTTATGAGTCTGCCTTTCCAGGAAGCTAGGAAAGGTTGAGCAATGAATATCACGAAGGAACATTGAGAAATAGAATGAGTGATGACGCTCTTCATGATAGGCTTCTTGTTAATATAGAAAAATATGTGTTCTTGAAAATTGAAAATGATGTCATTATCAAGTGATTTCAGTCTATGAACACCCTTGAGAACAATTGTGATTTGTAATGTGTTTTCTGTATTCGACCCTCTTGAAAACCCTCGTTTATGTAAAAAAATGTGTACCATTTATTTTTCGTAATTTACTTTTTACTGTAATTGAAGTTATTTTATACTCCGGTATATTATGTGTTTGGCCCCCACTGGATTGGCAAATTATATCGTGGGATCAGCACACCATACACATGGTGTACCGGTCCCAATACGACAACGTTTCTTTAATTAAAAACAGCTTCCTTTGACCAGCTTTTACTCTCCGTCACTCCATTTTTTTCTCCAGCATCCCTCGTTTTCACGCACAACTTCCTTCCCCAAGTTTTTTTTATTCTTTCGACCTTTCCCTTCCCTGCTTTCCCTTTACTTTTTTATTGCCATGCTTTCTGGCATATTTTAATCATCAAGTAGCCATGCTTCCACGACTCTTTCTTCTTCTTTTACTTGTTTTCTTTTTCAATTATATCCAATTCCATTATTAAAATATTAAATATTACAATTACTTTTTTCTATAATATTTGTATGTGAAATAATTTCTTATCTTTATACGTTTTTAGTGTTTTTCAATGCATTGAGTTTTGTTTATTTCTATTTTATACATTTTCAAGTGTGCGATTTACATTTAATAGAACAAGTGATTACATTTTCAAGTGTGTGATTCACATTCATACATGATTACTGAAGTTATATTTGATACTACATGAAGTTACATCTTATTATACGTGAGTTACATCTACGTATGCGTGAGTTACATCTAACTATACGCGAGTTAATTACATTTAGTTATTTGTTATTTTTTACTTATCATTATCTTTAAGTAATTAGGTTACAACTAAATAAACTTCCTTCTTTACTAATTTATTACAAAAATTTATTAACCCACATAAATTTACTATTTCTTACTTTGTGTACTTTTTTTACATTTATTATACACTTTTTTGCAAACTATTTTTTCTATTCATACACTTTTTTCTATAATATATTTCTTATCTCTTTTATACTCCGTATGTTTTATGTGTTTTATTTATAGATATTAAGTTTGTTTATTTCTATTTAAATTTGAAAAAACATGAGAATAATACATTTTTTGTATGTGTGAGTTATATTTATAGACAATTTCTATAATTGCATTTGATATTATATGGAGTTACATCTTCTTATGCACGAATTACATCTTCTTTTGCGTGAGTTACATCTTTCTATAAGCAAGTTACATTTGGGCTTGTCTCAACAAGTTACATTTTGCTTAAACTAAAATTAGACTTTCAATCAAAGCGAGTTGCATTTTGCATAATATGAATTACATCACAACATAAAGCTACTATTGAAACAAAAGAATCATTGTTTTGCCAAAAAAAAAATGTTTTTTTAGCAAAAAATATTTTTTTTGCAAAAACATTTTTATGGAATTAATATTAAAAACGAAATATATTCACTATTTATGCTAACCCCTGCTATTGAAACAAAAAACATCACATTTTTGCAAAAACAAAATGATTCTTTTGTCCAAAAAATGTTTTTTTTTTGCAAAAAAAGATAAAAAAAACATTTTTATGTCCTTAATATTAAAAAAGACATATACACTATTTAAGTAAAGTAATTGAGCAATTAGACTCCTTATTTTCATTAAAATCGATGTTTTATTTTATTATAATCCGCATTAAGCAAGTTACATTTCGACTGACTTGCAGTTACATTTTTTATTAGCGTGAGTTACATTATGTTATACGCGAGTTACACCTAATCTGCTACTGGGACAATAAAAAACAAAAGAAAAAGTTACTGTTCACGCGCGTGAACAGTAACACGCTTTTTTTGTGTGGGAGCAGCATGCTCACCATGGGCTGCTCCCACGGTATACCAACTGCACTGGATTAGAATGCTAGACCTTCCCCTGGCTTTGACGTTGGTGGTAAGTTGTGCAAACCCAGATCAACTCATACTGTCTTTTGAACCAAGCTTTAGAGGATTGAAGTGCTTTTCAGTAGATGCATATTATTTGTAATAGCCAGCTTTTTGTTACATATATACATATTCTCCACTATTTTTCCTTGCTTTGCTGTGCTAACACTTTCATACATAATTGTTTTTCTTTATCATTTCAGGCTTCAAATTCTAACAACTTTGTACTATTGAGCAGTTGATCCTTATGGCTTCATTTAGAGCATTCTTGGACAGTCCAGTTGGCCCTAAAACTACTCATTTCTGGGGTCCTATCGCGAACTGGGGATTTGTTGCCGCGGTTCGTTTCTCCATAAGTGATATTAATCAAATCAAAAGTTTGGTTATTTCACTCTGCTTTGCTTGATTTATGTTAACGGGCATTTCATTTCAGGGATTATTGGACACACAGAAGCCCCCTGAAATGTGTTGGGGAAAACACGACCCCCGACCTCTTCCAGGATCACCAGCTCAAAGGACTCTTGTACATTTACCCACCCACTCGTAACACAAAGATTCAATCTACAATATCACTTTGTATTATACTATTGAAATGTACAAGAGATATTTTACAAGTAAACGGGTAGCTCGCATCACTCTTTGCATATGGGACTACTTCACTCTCACTCTCCTATCTCAAGGAGGCTCTCCCTCACTCAAGAGCTTTCCTTGAGGCTCCTCTCTTACATCCCTCAAGGAGGCTCTCTCTCTAGGCCCTCACTCACATGGCTTTTTCTCTAGAGGCTCTCTCCCTTTAGAAATGAGGAATCTCACCCCTATTTATACAACTCATTTCAAAGCTTCTCTAGAACTTTCTATACATCACTACATTTCTAGATTCTTCCAAGAACTATCCACAAGCTTCTCTAATCTTCTAGAAGGATCTAGAGAACTCCACATCGCTTGAGAATGTTCTAGAGGCTTCCACAAACTTCCGCACGATTCTAGAGAATTCCACATTTATCTAGAAAACTCCACAATGCTCTAGAATATTCTACACTCTTCCACACGCTTCTAGATAATTCCGCGTCTCTCTAGAAAGCTCCGGAATATTCTAGAACATTCAATATTTCTCTACACACATCTAGAGAATTCTAGACATCTCCGCACTATTCTAGAATTCTCATTAACTTCTCAATTAAGGAGGGATCCCAACAAAATGATATCTCGAAACATGACATCAGGTAAATCAAACATTCAAACCCCACCTGCCTTAGAGTAAGAGTGAGCGTATCTCCTGATTTAGAGCCTAATGTTCCCCATTTTATCGTTGTTGCAGCAATGTGTATATATTCTGCATTGTTCATGAGGTTTGCATGGATGGTTCAGCCTCGCAACTATCTACTTTTGGCATGCCACGCCTCTCTTCTCTACTTTCCTCCTCAATTTTTAAGTGTTTTACAGAGTTTCAAATGGGCCCTTACCCTTACCATAAGCTGAGCCTTTTGATGAAAATCTAATTTAGTCAAAGATGTTGTGGTCATTGCAATTGTAGCAAAAGCCTAGAGGTTTTCCCAATTGAGTTGTATAGGTAAGTATGTAACCCTATGTTTCATGGAAATGCGAAAATAATGAAGAAACGGGAAACGTCAAAGTTTGCTAAAAAAAAGGCTTGTTTAAAGAGTTTCCAAAGAGTTCCGTAGAGTTTCCGAAACGGAAACGTACACTTTCGCGAGAGTTTCCGTGCTACATAGATGTAACCCACTTAGTACTCTATAGCCAACATGAATTAATAAATAAATAAAAAGTGAGAGGGAAGGAGGGGATGGTAGGGGGATATATTTTTGCAGTAAAAAGATTTCGTTTTTTAGAGAATGAAAAAAAAATTACAATTCATTTTTGTCTGTTTTTTCCCGGAATGTAAATAAAAATAGTAAGGAATGAAAGGAAATAAAGACCTTTTACACGGTTATTTGCTACACCAGCTTAGCCATAGGTTTGATATTTCATATGCCAACATTCTTTTCCAGGGACTCCTTTCTTTTTCATAGAAGTATTCATACTCGGATACTCCATTTTTACAGCAATATTTGACTTGCACATCCTGTTTAATTTTACTTGAATTTACATCTTGGAGCACCCTAAAAGGGTTGTAATGTGAGATATTAATGTAAAATATGTGGTGTAAAATGTAATGGATATTTGCATTTTACCGTATGTTTACTTCAATAATATTCAACTTTAAACCCTACTATGAGGCGGTCTAGGTGAAAAGTAAAATATTGGGGTGAATATACCAAATTTTGCTCATTTCTTCGTTTTTAATTGTCTAATGGTGTCTGTTTTTGTTGTTAGTTTTCTCTATTCGAAGGAGAATGTTGAATGAAAGAATATGTTCTTGAACATTTTTTCGATCCAGGCAATGAATCAATGATTTATGATATACATTCTAAATAAAAAAAAAAACTTTTTAGTATTTCAGATTACATTTGCTGGATGTACTCGCAAAGCAGGGAACGCAAGTGCGAACCATTTTATTTGTATTGATTTATTGCAGTTTTCTGGTTTGGATTAGTTCCCTTGTCATTTGGTCGTTTGCTTGCAAGTCACTCCCTCTTATCTATCATCTGTTTTTGTGTTTGCTTTGGACTCTATGTACCCTGTCATATAGTCTATTCCCTTTTTAAAGTCATCATCTGTTTTTGTGTTTGCTTTGCATCCCCTTATTATAGAAAAGGGAGACAGTAAATTCAAGAGTCTTGGGAGTTCTGTCTCTCGATAAAAGTAAACCCAAGATCTTCAAACATTTATAAACAGTGTCTGATGCTCTGAAGATTGATTGTCCTCTTGTATGTCCTTTCTTCTTTTTGTTTTGTTGTTGGGGAGAAACATGTTTGAGTTTTGATTCGGGTGGTGCCAATGAAATTAATTTGTTATGCATATGGGTCGATTTAAGAGCCCAACCAAATTACTAATTAGTTGAACCTATAGGCATATATGATGTAGTGTGTTTATATGCATTGTGTTTTCTTTCTTGATGTGTAGGTACCTGCAGCAGAAGCAGGAGGACAAAGCCCAGTGATTTATGCTGCATTTCTTCTATTTTATATTGGACCGCTTTATTATCAAGTTTTTGCGGCCTTCTCCTTTCTACTACATGTGTCCACAGTTATTGAGTTTTTTACAAGAATATTACGAAATTAAAACATATTTACATAAATATGACTATTCATTACTACAATGCAGGCCTGGACTCGGGCCGGGCGGCCCGCCCCGGAACCGGCCCGGCTACTGTTTGAACCGGCCCAGCCCGGTAACCGGTCGGGGGGGCGGTTCGGGTCGACCCGGCCCGGTAGACATGCGGTTCGGGCTCGGGCCCTACAAATGTTGAACTGGCCTGGCCCGGTTCGGGCCTAACGGGTATTATTTTTAATTTGTTTTTTGTTTTTCAATTGTGTAGGCTCTATAGCCGTTGGGAGGCCACCCAAACGGATCTATAGCCGTTGGAGGGGGTAGGAGGGGGGTCCAGGGGTTTTGGGGTGGGGTGGGGGGTGGTTGGGGGGGGATGTAGATAAAAAAAACCTATTTATACTCCTATTTTCTATACATTTTTTTACACCTCTTCTCCAACTCTTCCTACTCTCTCATTCTCTATTCTCTCATACTCTTAAATCTTAATCATCTCCATCTTCATCTTCTCCAAATCTCTCTACATATATATTATATATATTATTTATATAATTATTATTATATCTACTTATATATTAATTAGGAAAAATTGAAAATAATAATCCCAACTATTGCCGGTCCGCTTAAAATAATCCCAACTATTGATTATTTTTGTATAATCCCAACTATATAGGCTATCCGCCAATAATGGTCCATGACCATATTTTACCTCTATAAAAAGTGAATTTTAAATAGAAATTAAGCGTAAAAATTAAAAGTTGAGATTATTTATAAGGATTACTTGTTATGTCGCATCTCATCCACTTTAGAAACTACAAGAAATTATTCATAGAGACCATTATTGGCGGAAGGTCCCTAAAGTTGGGATTATTCTGTAATAATCAATAGTTGAGATTATTATGAGCGGACCGCCAATAGTTGGGATTATTACTATCAATTTTTCCTATTAAATTATCTACTTATATATACATATATTACATTACTAATATTTATTATCTACTTAATATATATTTATTATCTTCTTAATATTTACTTTGATATCTACTTATCATCTATACTTATTGTTATTTACTTATATATTAAATTATTAATTATCTACTTTACATACATATATTATATTACTTATATTCCTTATCTACTTAATCTCTACCTATTATCTACTTATATATATTAAAGTATTATATATATAAGTATATTACTCATCTTATAGTAATATACTTATATATTATATACTATAAACATTATATTATATATTAGTTATACAATAATCTACTTATATACCTATATTATATTACTAATATTTATTATCTACTTAATATATACTTATTATCTACTTATACGTACATCTCCATCTTCATCTTCTCCAAACCTCTCTACATGTATATATTATTTATATAAATATTATATCTACTTATATATTAATTATCTAGTTATATACCTATATTATATTACTAATATTTATTATCTACTTATACATCTCCATATTTTTAATATTTACTTTATTATCTATATTTATTGTTATTTACTTATATATATATTAAAGTATTATAATAAGTGTATTACTCACCTTATAGTAATATATTTATATATTATATACAATAAACATTATATTATATATTAGTTATACAATTATATTAGTTACACTTGAATTCATTAAAGTAGTTAATTGTTACATTTTTCATTAAAGTATAAAAGTAGTTTGTTACATTTTTCATTAAAGTATAAAAGTAGTTTATTGTTACATTTTTCATTAAAGTATAAAACTAGTTAATTGTTACATTTTTCATTAAAGCATAAAACTAGTTAATTGTTACTTTTTTCATTAAAGCAGAATACTAGTTAATTGTTACATTTTTCATTAAAGTATAAAACTAGTTAATTGTTACTTTTTTCATTAAAGCATAAAACTAGTTAATTGTTACATTTTTCATTAAAGTATAAAAGTAGTTAATTGTTACATTTTTCATTAAAGTATAAAAGTAGTTAATTGATACATTTTTCATTCAATTATAAAACTAGTTAATTGTTACATTTTTCATTTCCCTATTATTTAATTTGTTAATTGTTGCATTTTTCATAAAAGTAAAAAAACTAGTTATTTGTTAATTGTTGCATTAAAGTTTAAAACTACTTAATTTTTATTAGTAAGTGGATTCTTGGAAATTTGCTATAATTTTATTAGTCGCATTTTATTATTACTATTGTACTCATATTAAAACATTTGATATCATATAATACTTGTTGCATTTAAAGATAGACCGTGGCAGACATTCCGTAGATATTGGTAATCTCCAACGCAATCGAAAGAAGGAGATTGTGACAAGTCATCCTAGTTTACGCAAGGACAAAGGTAAAGGGCGGGCCGGGTCTTCTTCTCAAAGTCTAGAAGATTTTGATGACGGATACCAAAGGCGAGATGAGGATGCGATTGTCTGACGAGCAACTACAACAACTATTGGCACAAAATGATGGTCACTTTTTGCAACAACAAAACATCCTGGAGTCCATTGATGAAGAGGAGCTCGAGGATGACGATGCGGAGGAGGACGAGGGGGCGACGGGACTCACGGCACCCCGGATGATGAACAAGAGTTGGAGGACGAGGGCGGTCCATCCCAAGTTGGTAAGAAATCTAAATCTCCTATTATAGAAAATAATTTCACAAAGAGGAAAGACCCAAAAACCGATAAATGGTACGCAAATTGCGATCATTGCAAGAAGAAGTATAGCTTGGGAACTTCCGGCGGATACGGGAGCCTCAAAAGGCATCTTAAGTCCGCGCACTCTGTGGAGTATGCGAAAATAGACAAAGGCAAGAGGAAGCAAACTCAAATATCGAGGTTTGCAAATGACCAACCTTTTGGCAATTCTCATACACTGATGCACAAAATTTGACTGGTATGGCTAACTTACTTATTGAAGAAAATTTGCCTTATTTGTTTTCTGAAAGTCTTGCTTTTAAAGATTATGCACAAACTTGTTTAAATCCTCAATTTAGAAGTTATAGTCGCAAAACGGTTAAGAAAGAAATTACAAGGCTTTATCGTGCGGAAAAGGATAGGTTACAATTTTTTTTTTGCAAACTTTGATGGCCGTGTAACTATTTGTTCTGACATTTGGGAGGATACTTATCATAATTTACATTATTTGGGCCTGACTGCACATTTTATTGATAGTGATTGGAATTTGCATAAATGTGTTCTTGCTTTTCGTGAATTTAATGATCGTCACACCGCTGAACATATTTATATTTTGATTGAATGTATTTTAACTGAGTATAATTTGATTGATAAGGTGTTTGCTATAGGTTTCGATAATGCTACTAATAATAATGCTGCTATACCTAGATTGCGTGAATTGTGTGGTTCTAATACTTTGATGGGTAGATTTTTTCATCAACGATGTGCATGCCATATTATAAATTTATGTGTGCAAGACGGTCTAAAAGCGTTAGGAGATGCTATGGAGGTAGTCAAGGGGGGATTAGACGTATTTGGGGCAATGGTCAACTTAAATTAAAATGGCAAAATTATTTGATTGAAAGAGGTGTGAAATATGTTGCTTTTCCTAAAGATTTGTCTATTCGGTGGAATAGTACTTATAAATTAATTAAAGTTCTTCTTAGATATAAAGAACATTTTCCTGCTTTTTTAAGACAATATGATAACTATATTTTAAACTCCGCTCACATCGACACTTGCGAAAAATTTTGTAATGTTTTGATATATTTTAATAATGCAACTGATAGTTTTAGTCATGTTTATAAACCTACCTCAAATGAATTTATTCGTGAAGTTGTTAATCTCGCCGGTGCTTTTAATGAATTTGAGAATGCCGCTTACGTAAGTTATTTTTATGGTTTTATGAAGGATTTTTTTTTTAAAATATTATGCACATATTCCGCATATTTATTGTATTGCATTTATTCTTGATCCTCGTTATAGACTTGGTAATTTGGAAGAATGTTTGAAGTTCTATTATAATGCTTTTTTTTGGTCCATTTCCAATGTATGACGATAACGCCATAGATTCGCAAGTTGAATACAACGAGGTTAGTAATTTATTTTATGCCTTATTTAATGAGTTTCGTGCACAATATGGCAACGCGCCCCCTCCCTCGACACACACATCTTCATCTAAAGGAAAATCACTTTTTAAATCTGCTTTTGGCAATCTTATGAAAAAACCTAAAACAACTCACACTACTGAACAAAGCGCACTTAATGAGATTTCTTTGTATATAAATTATGAGGTATAATTTGACGAAAATGAGGAGTTTGACGTTCTAAAGTGGTGGAAGTCAAAAGAAAGAATGTTCTCGATTTTGGCACGGATGGCTAAGCAAGTGCTATCAATGCCGGTTTCAACAGTTGCCGAGGAACAAGAATTTAGTTCGGCCGGCAACGTTCTAACGGCATCTAGAACGAGTTTGAACGCTGAGTCTCTTAAGACGCTTATATGCTACCACGATTAGTTGAAGGCCATACGTAGATGTCAAGAAATTAGCATCACCCCCTCCCAAGACTTTATGGATGAATCAACAACCGAAGGTGGCTCCGATGCTGGAGATTCCGATTGATTAGTATTTTACAATTTATTATAAAATGTATTTCATGTTTTAATTTTTCCTTCAATTCTCTATTGTAATTAGTAAAGTTGTAGTTCATATTTGAAATAAATATACATTCTTTTTTTTATATGTAGCACTTCTCAAATTAATTAATTAATTGGTTACAAACTTACAACTTACAACTTAGAATTTATTGTATTAGTATTTTTTGAAAAATGTATTTCATATTTAAGTTGTATTAATAAGTAAAAAAAATATAACCTAGGCCCGACCCGACCCGACCCGACGGGTGGCCCAGCCCGGAACCGGGCGGGTGACCTAGCCCGAACCGGCACCGGGCGAAGGACGGGCCGGTTCCGGGCCCCCCATTCTAGGACCGGAGGCCCGACCGGGCCTAGGCCCGGCCCGGGCCCGAACCGGCCCGAGTCCAGGCCTACTACAATGTGGTGTTGGGGTAACTTAAACTCAAAACTTGAACATGAATAACTATTATTTCATTATTACTCTAGTCACTAGTCATATTTTTATAAATCATCTTTATTTTGATCATATTTATGTAATTATTTCTTTGTACTTCCTTACATTCATTTTCAACACTGCAACTTGAAGATCATAAAATGAGCCAAAGCTATATATCATGCTTACGTTTGGAGTATTGATTTCGATATTGTTGTGATCTCTTTTTAAGCTCTAAGCCTCTAACTATACACACATTTTTTTATTGCAGAAAGTGATGTATTGTATTTTGTTAGTTGTTACCACTTATCAGCCATGCATTATGATGCGATTTAAGAAAGCTGTAATTTCACTCATTTACCCAGACCTAAACCCCCATCCCATGAACCCCCATCACAGGTTGGTAGGCATGGACTGGTACCGGGCCGGGCTCCGGGCAGGTCCAAATCGGGACAAAATTTGTTGGGGTAAGGCCCGGTACCGGGTTAGGCCAGTTCTTTTTTTTTTCTTTTTTTTTATTTTTTATAGCTTTTCTTATTTGTTCCCCCCTCCCACCCCTTACCCTCCAAACCCCACCAAAACACCCAGCCCAGGCGCCCAGGCGGTCAACCCGGGTCTTGTCCATCCCTACAGGTTGGCAGTTTGTTGTTAAGTCCCTCACTATACTACCTAATAGTCATAGTGCCTAGTGCCTATGCAGATGCTATTTATCTGGATGTGGGTGTTTGGCAATCGGCAATTGGCTGTTACCTGTTGGCTGATTCTTTTAGTTGATTGATAACAACGGATTCTATTGGCTGTTTTGGTCAACTGATAATGTTAACAGTTTATCAAATGTTGTTTAGTTAAATGACTGTTTACAATTAGCTAATGACTTGTTAAATGACATTTAAGGACATCAATAAATTTTTAATTAAAATAAGTAATAATTATTTCAATAAATGAACTATATGTTAAGATCCGGGGTTCCATCCTAAAAGGTCAACCTGTTAGGAGGAGTGGCCTGAAGCTTAATATAGCACTCTAATGCTTCTCAATTTTCCGGTGTGGGACATTTATCACCCCTCCTCACGACCAGACACTTCGTCTGGATCGTGTCGTCATTCATTTTTTTATCGGTTCGTCATTTTTCATAAGGGGCCCCACACCATGGATCAATTTGGCTCTAATACCATGTTAAGATCCGGGGTTCCATCCTAAAAGGTCAACCTGTTAGGAGGAGTAGCCCGAAGCTTAATATAGCACTCTAATGCTTCTCAATTTTCCGGTGTGGGACATTTAACACTATATCGTTAAATAATTTAGATGAAGCTCTATTTAAAAAAAATAGATGAAGCTCTTCAACGTCTGGTTCTTTCTTTGCAAAATAAAAAACTGAGATTGGTTGCTAGTTGAATCGTTGCCTCACATCTCAAGTAATCTTTATTGAAAGATGGGAAAACAATGGCAATTCACAAACAACTTTTGCATATATTTGGACGCTGATTGACGACGATTCCATTTGTTTAAACATGGGTTATTGAACAAATTGGCGTCACCCATTTTTTAACTAGGTCCGACTCACATACATTAGCAAATTGACTTTTGCCCTTTGACGGAAGAAGATACCGGACGGTGGAAGTTTTTTTTGTCTTCGGGAGGAGGTTTTCTCTGTGTGGGGAAGACACTCAAAAGCCAATACTAAACGCTATGTTTGATGGCTTTTCTGATTTTGGCTATTTGGAACAAAAAGCCAATTGAAAAAACTATTTAACCAAACATATTTATTGACGGATTGATCTTGTCAAAAGGCTAACTTTGGTCAAACCAGCCAAAAAATGGCCGATAGGCTCTCAACCAAACAAGACACTACTAGCACACCTTCGGTAAATTGGTCCGAAACAATATCAGCCTTATACGGTTTAGCAATGTACAATGTACTTCACTCAGAGCTCAATCGGTTAAGAAGGGACCGCACATGTGGGTGGCATGCTAGCTTTGGCTTGATAAAATGTGTGATCTTTTAAATGTCATTTGCTCTTATTACATAAACATATATCTAGTCGTAAAAAATGATAGGAGTAATATTTTAATTTGCAATGTTTCATTCTAGTGTACTTTTCTCAAACCCTTATAATGAATATATAGAGTTTTAAGTCAAAGTGTGCTGCCTTAAATTAAAGATGATTTGTGAATACGTCGTTAACATTGGTTGTGTTACAGTGTAATTGGGGATGTGATTGCTCCCCATCTATCAAGTATTGCATAACAGAAAGGAAATTAGTGTGCGATGAGAATTTAAGCTGAAATTAGGCCATGAGGGGTTAGTAGGTCCGTTAGTTGTCGCACGCCACTACAAAATTTGTTTGCCAAAGAAGGCATTAATTAGTCATATAGAAAGTGGCAAATCATTATTGTGCTCCATTTGAAAGTGTTATCATCATTTTATTGCTCATTTGCTCAAAGTTATTTTATGACGAGCATTGAAATTGCCATCATATTTACTCCGACTTATACCATAAGAATGTTTTATGATGAATGTTGTTTTTTAACAAGAGATTGATAGAGGTATTGGAATTGATGTATATTAATCCGTATATATCTAAATCATACATTGTTTAAAGAGAGAATGAGCAAAAAAGAGAGGATTGTTAATTAGGATTGAATCTATGAATGGCGTTCCCTCTATATCAAAATAGAAAGATGACAATTAAATTTTATACAACCTGAAAGGGAAAAAATGTTTGAATGTTATAATAAATTCAAAAAAAAAAATTCAAACAATTGTAGGAAAAAAATCAATAAAGTATTTATAAAATAAAAAAAAATATTTTTTTAAAATAATAAAACTCCATAAAAAATTAAGAAAATATGGATGTCTTTCTCATTGCCTGTACGGCCTCCCTGCATCACCACCACCTCCGACCGGTGTAAAAAATGTCATTTTTTCTAAAAACTGGCATTTTTTTCTTCTGAAATGCCAAAAAGTGACATATTACTATTTGAGAATGCCAATATTTTCATTGTTTCTGCCATAAATATGACATTCCTAATGCAAGTAGCACCCCCCCCGGTGACCGGAGGTGGTGATACTTACGTACTGCCTCCCTGCACCACCACCTCTGGCCGGTGTAAAAAATGTCATTTATCCTAAAAGCTGTCATTTTTTCTGAAAATGCCAAAAAATGTCATATTACTCTTTGAGAATGCCAAATTTTCTTTGTATCTGTCATAAATATGACATTCGTAATGAATGTGGCATTTTTTCCCCTTGTGACCGGAGGTGGTGGTGCTGGGGCGGCAGAGGCAACAGTGATTTTTTTTGCGTTTTTTATTCTTTTAAAAACAATTATTTTTTTAAATTTTTTTAAAATTATTATTATTTATATATTTTTATTACTTTTTTAGTATTTTTTTACGAATTTTTATTATTTTTATTATTTTATTATGAATTAAAACATTTCAATAGCTATAAGGGTATATTTGTCCAAAACACACATAATTACTCCTATGAAACATAGTTTATTTTTTTGTCGTATTTGTGCAAAGTGACTGACTTTTAGTCCTATTTTGATACGTAGTACTTACTATTTCATCTAAAGAAATTTTTCGTTAAATTAAGGACTTAGAGTTTGTTTAGTAATATTGAAATCGGCTAGTACTGTTGGTATTTATGAAATTTTGGCTGAAGTGGCAAGATTGACTGATTCTGCTAATATATATATATATATATATATATATATATATATATATATATATATATATATATATAATATTTAAAATATATTTTATAAATAAAATAAAGAAAAAATTATATGAAGAAATATATAACTAAAATGATCATTTACAATAACTTCAGTCAATACAGAGAGAAAAATGATGTCAACCTTATCTTTTCTTATTATGACATAATTCAACGTGCGAAATCAAAATGTACATGTTTCGTGAAAAAGTTTGCTAATAAGCTTGATAAACAGAAAAACATGATCACCAAATGGGCTCTTAAAATATTCAACAAATTGGAATCCTGCATAAACATGCGAAGTAAAGTATATCCTTATTTAATGCTTGTATTTCCTTTTGATCTATATAAACTTAAAATGATATGGTATGACACTGATCAAGTAACACGTTTAAGGCGAAGATTATATGTTCGAATTCCGTCACAGTTCAATTATTCAAGGGTGGTGGTTTTAGGACAGAACATATAATAAGTTAATAACACTCCTACATTTTTAGTAAGCTCAACAAAAAAATGAGTTATGACACTTATTCACCAATGACCGAGCTTGCAAATGATAAAACCACGGATATTAAAAATACGTAATGTGGTAATGATGATGGTGATGATGTGGCGTTGGTCTACAAAATGAGAAATAGAATAGAAACAAGATGTAAGTGCTATTAACGAATATGCAAATGTAGCTGATGGTTTTGTTTGTTCGTGTTGCAATATAATCTGATCTATCAATTTTATACGAAATACCGAGTATTAAATTAGATCTTTTACTTCCAACATTTAATTTTGACCTCCTTTTAGCTTTTTATTTCAAACTAGTATAGTACCCGTGCGATGCACGGGATATTATTTCAATATATCTATTATAAGCTTCAAGATCTTATTAGATGATGACAAACTAAAGTTTATATTTAGAGAATATAATAGAATGATAGTTGTGTTATTTATAATATTGAAACACTTCCAGACACACACATTTGTCTTTTGATTATTATACTCATCATTCTATTCACATGTTGAATTCATAAAACGTGTAAGCTAAGAGACCCAAAAAAAAGGGACATGAATAAGCATAGGTTTTTGCAACAATTGTTTCTATGAGAAATGGTCTTACTCACTACTTGAAAATTTTGGCATTTTCTATATTAACCCTTTTTCATCTCCATTTATCCTTGCTAGACTTATCGCTTCCGAACATGTTACTTTTCAATCCCCTATTTCGTTCCATTTTATATGCATCATTAATTTCCGGTAATCATTTAAAAGTGAAATTTTCACTTGTGAATATTATTGAATTTATTAGTAACCTGATCAAAAGTGGGATCAATATTACTATATATCTTATTATCGAATTATCTTATCATTACTTTATTTACATAATGTGTTTGCATTGATAAAATGATGATATAAGTTCTCCAAAAACAAAATAAATTTTAGTCATAATAATTAATTTATGTCACATTTTAATTACACTTAGATGACCATATCAGTATACTAATAGTACCTTTAATCATGTTATATAAATAAATTTTAAGTATTCGAAAGTATTCATAAGTATTCGAAAAAATCTTTATCTTTTAAATCTTCCATTTTACGAAGTACTCCGTATTATTTAATCTATCTATTGGTCTCTACTTTTTAGTATATGGTGATCTTCCTCGTCCTCTAGGCCAATGTCAAACATCAATGGACATTGGAAAAATAGACAATGTGGCAGATAATCACTATAGTATTTGTTATTATTATTAAGAACAAAAAAACCAGCAGATGTACATATTAGGCCTTTTTAGTGTAGTCTTCGTTCTCAAATTAATTAATTATTTTCCAGAATAACAAACAACATGGTGCATTTATTTTCCAGAATATGCTCCAAAACAGTCAAACAGATCGATCTGATGTGCGGCTACATGCATATACTGATTGATGCAAAAGATAACAGCCAATATACCTATATATTAGTAAGATGCGTATATGTTAAATACAAAAGATTACAAATATTTCGTGCATTTGAATCACACGGGAAAAATACGGGGCGTAGCCAGGACACTGAGCTAGACTGGGCCGGTACAAAGAATATTATTGGGAAAAAATTTACACGAAATTTTTTACACTAAAAATATTGACATTTTTCAATTTTGGGGTGGGCCAGGGCCTAGCCTGGGCACCCCCTAGCTCCGCCCCTGATCGTAGACAACATTTTATATTTTACGATTTGATTCTACAATTACTTGTTGTTCGGCATTTTCACATATTTGTGTGCATGGTCTCGTAATAATGTTGTAGAAAGTATTTTTTGTGAAAGAAAAGTTTAGTACTGACGTACCGTAGTAGATTATAGATATTTCTTAAAGAAAGAGTTTACTCATATGAGAGATCTATCTCCGTGTCTTACCTTTTCATCCTTGATTAAGTGAGTGTCCCAACAAATATTAACTTCGCAGGATTACCAAACAGATTAAATAGTATCGGCAGTGTGACTTGGATAGAATTTCAACAGACTTATATATGTGGCTTTTCATAATTTCAGATGCTATTAAACAGGGTTAAATTATGTACGATAGTATGTAGCAGCCTTTGGGATTCGAAAAGTCAGTGTATAAGTAAGTACCTTTAAATGTAAATGCCTTGGAAAAATATAAGGACGGTTATGCATTTAATTATACATCACACTTTCCAAATGTTTGTGTTTTTTTGCTGCCAGTTCTTTCACGATTCCAGCAAATACAGATAGTAGTTACGTTCAAACAGATTTTGTTTTCAGATTCCCGCCCATTTCTCTCTTCCACTATTCCGTTTTAATATATATATAGATTTCTACATATCATAGTGTTAATATTCTTTATTTGTAGTACGTAGAAGAACACTAATGATCATTTTTTTTATTCACATAGGGTATCAAATTTCTGAGAGACAACCTTGTACTCCCTCCGTCCCAATTTGATGATCCCGTATTTCCTTTCTGGGTCGTCCCAAATTGATAGTCCCATTTCTTTTTTTGAAAAGAAATATGTGGTCCACATCATTTCACCTTTTTCTACTCAAATCTCAACAACAACTTTTACATTTTCAACTACTTCCTTAATCTTTGAGCCCAAAAGAAATGAGATCATCAAATTGGGACGGAGGAAGTATAATGGTATGTATGGATCTACTACCTTATTATGATTTTTATAATAATGTAATATTTAGGGATTATTTTGTAATATTCCATAACTCTGTTTTATTATAAATATATCATCAAGGCACCCAATAGGGCAAGCCATTGTTTCCCAAAACTATTGTTTCGCATATGGTATCAGAGGCCTAGGTTTTCTCCATCCTCTCTCTCCATGGCCGGTACCCCTGTTTCCGCCATCATGACTGGCGTTGTCGATCCAAGGCAGGCGCCCATCTCACCGGAGCAGCCGCAACAAATCGGACCTCAGGCGCCCACACAGCCGGTGCTGCCTTCATCCGCAATAATCAGTCCCCTAGGCAGACCCGCAGCGACCTTCGAGACGGGCTCCAGCAGCGTCGTTCCCACCACGGCACAAGGTGACCGCTGTATCTCGGTCACCCCTCACACCGACTCTTCGTCAAAGGCTATCGCAATTTCCATCCCTAGAGTCCTACAGTTTGTTCAATATGCCGGAACCTTTTTCTTGGACTCCTACCGTAAGCCTACCACCGCCTCCAGTGCTGACGTCGCTAGCTTCTACTCCGGTCATTGGTGCACCTTCTATGCCGTTTGCAGGACCCACTTTCTCAGGCCAGGCCGGTGTACACCCTTTGCTGCCCGGACAGTCTTCAACAGCCCCAGGTTCAGCGTCTACTTCAGGTTTACTCTCCACTTTGTCCTCACAATTGGTGTTTTCAACACCAAACGTGACCAATATTGTTACTACCCGTTTATCTGTTGTGGAGGACTATTTACCATGGAGAACACAATTTGAATCTTTCCTTGTATTCCACTCTCTACTTGGGATCGTGGATGGTTCAATTGTTGTTCCCTCTCCTGCCGATCCAGATTATCATCATTGGCTTAAAATTGATCAAACAGTGAGTTCTTGGATTTTTGCTACACTTGCAAGAGATATTTTAATGGAGGTATATGATTTAAAGTTTTCACATTTAATATGGGTGCGCCTTGAACATCGGTTTATGTCTGCCTGCTTTGCCCGATCCGTTGAACTTAAGCGTTCTTTATCCCATATTAAAAAGAAAGAATCACAGACTATGGATCAGTATCTGCTTGAAATTAAATTGATTGCTGATGCTTTAGTCATGATAAATTCTCCTGTCATTAATCGTGATCTCATGGAGTATGCCATTGTGGGATTGGGACGTAATTATGAATCTCTTATAAACACTATTTCCTATTTTTCTGGGAATGCAACTCTTGAGTCCCTGCGGCCGATCCTTCAATCCCAGGAAAAGAGGAATGCCATCGACCAGCCCCGTGATGCATCTACCGTTCACCAAGCGTTAGAGTAAATGATTTTAAAGAATCTCAAATTATTTCGAAGCAATTTGTGATTTTCCAAAAAATGAATATAATTGAAAGATGGCAGTTGAAATATCGGTTCTCATATTAGCCTCACATAATATATCATTATTTAAAATATACTCCGTCTATCCTCGTATTGTAATTTTGAGCAGAACTCCAAATCTTAATATGTACCTTCTGTCTAACAAATAACAAATTTTGGCAAATAAAAAAAAGATGACACCTCAATCACAAACATGTACCTAGCTAATAGTTATATAAAGTGATGAAAATTGATATTTGGTTATAAACGATTAAAAGAGAGTGAAATTTTAGTCCATATTTTTACTTTGTCCACTTTTACCATGTTATGTATCTTAGACGGCTAGCTAGACCCATAATTGTTTGTAGAATAATGCATTATTCATATCACTTCTGTCGTTGCAACTTGCAAATGATTTTGAATTGTTTACGTTTTATCTTGGATCAACAGTCAGGGATTGAGTTGATTGATTATGGAGCATTACAGAGAACTACAAAAGATAAATGTGAGAAAACAAATATCCTGTACATCCTACATGATCATTCCTCTTAAATAAATATGTCGCCCTTATGATAGCACTGATTTTAACTTAGTCAAATGATTTTGCGGAAATTCACTAAGTTCTAGTTAAAGTGATCAGATTGACTCATTCTGCTTATTTTGAAATATATTCTGTTTACATATTGTGTTTAAAATAAATAAAAAAATTATGATGGGAGTGTTTGAAATATATTGTGTTTATGATATATAAATAAAAAATTATGTGACGATATAGCTTAAATGATCTTCTACAATAACTTCGATCAATAGAACAAAAAAAGTAACTTCAACTTCCAACCTCACCCCTTCTTATTAGTACAAATTCAGCGCGCGAAATAAAAAATTACATATTGGTAAAAAAAGTTGACTAATAAGCCTAATAAACTGAGGTGCCGTTTGGAAACACCTTTTTTCGGCTTATCAGTCTTATCAACCAACTTTTTCACCAAACACGTAACTTTTGTTTTTGCGCGCTGAATTGTGTAATAAGAGAAAAAGTAAGGTCGGAGTTCTTTTCTGGCTGTATTGGCTTAAGTTACTGTAGATTATCATTTTAACTATTTTACATATAATTTTTTCTTTATTATATTAATAAAATATATTTTAATTTTTTTTAAATCAGCAGAATCAGCCAATGCAGCAACTTCAGTCACAACTTCATAAATTTCAGCAGAATCAGCCAAATCAACCTATTTTCATGCTACAAAACAGGCTCTAAAAAATAGAATCACTAAACGGGCTCTTAATTCTCAAAGTTTTTCTTTTTTTTTTTCAAAAACACAAATATGAGGGATGAGAAAGCAATCTCATCTATTTTTTTTTTTTTGCTATTTAAAACAAGTACCTTTTAGTCTTTTAAATCATGAACCCTTAACTCCTTGAGCATAAATTGGAAAATGCTGCCGAAAAGTTGACTAGCCCGGCAAATCATGCCAACATTTTTCAAAACAAAAATAAAAAGAAATTTAAAATTAAAAGCACATAAATACTATATTTAAGTTTGATTTAAGATAAAATTCATAACTAAAGAAAGCGGTGGCGGTCCTAGCCTAGTCTAGGGTTCTTCGGCGGGCGACGCTATAGGTTTCTTGGCACTTTGGAGTCCCGGAGTTTGCTAGTTTTCGTCTGGAGGGCAGAGCAGGGCGCTCGAGTCTTTGGGCTTGGGGGATTCGTCGCAAGTCCGTCGCAATTCTTGGTGGAGATTACCATTCGTACTTTGGAATTCCGCAATTGGAGGCTTGGGGATTGGCAGAGGAGGCCCGGCTGGATCGAGAAAGGTAGACGGCGGGGGAAGACATCTGCGTAGTGATTTCGACCGGCAGACATAGAGTGAGGTCAATGGTTTTCAATGTTTTCAAAGGCGACCATGGATCTGCGGCGGCTAGGGTTGCGAGACCCGAGACTCCGATGATTGGTTTGGCTATTTTAGCTCTGGTGGTGACTGAGATGGGAGCTGCACCAGATGTGTTTGATCCGGGTGGAACGCTGGCGGTATGTGTTCCGGTTAAAGGGGAGTGAATTTGGGCTCCAATCGGCTGTTGGTTGATCTGCGCGGGAGTTCTGGCCGCCTCAAGTGGTGAAGGAAGAAGATGGTATGTGGATGATTCATCCCCCTCCTGAACCGCCGCCACATAGGAATTGGAAGACGGCGACGCAGCTAATATTTATTTAAGTTCGCAATGTTATGTTTGGTCATCTTTATTTTGTTTGTACTAGGTCAAATAATAAGTGTGGTAGTTTCTTGGTTTGATTTACCGTAGTTTTTAGATTTCTGTTGAGAGGCAATCAGGCTGATTCAGCCGCTAATATCTTCAAAGTTCTCACATTTTCAGCGATTAGTCTCGCTCTTTTTGGGGTGGACTACTCTATGTTTGATAAAAAAGTAAGTGGGCCAGTGGGCTTCTGGTTTATTGTTTGCAATTTCTGCTGGTTGTACTGTGAGTTTTGATTTACTCCCTCCGTCCCATTTTACTTGCCCTACTTTCCTTTTTGAGCTGACCCAAAATAAGTGTCTTCTTTTCTCATTTGAAAAGAAAAATGTGGTTTACACCATTTCACTTTTTTATACTCAAACCTCAAACACAACTTTAACTTTTTCAACCACTTTATTAATAATCGTGTCAATTCAAAGTGAGACACATAAAATGGGAGGATGGTAATAATATACTTCGTATATGCTAGTTTTCCTTAAAAAAATCATAGCTAATTTTACAAGTACAACCACCTGAAAATGAAAACAAAATTTTGAATAATATAATGAAATAAGGAAAGATAAGACATAAGAAGACGACTAAAACAAGACAGCATGTTTTTATTTAGGATTTGCTAATTTAACTTCTCCTATTTATATGAGTTTTTTTACTGATGATATGAGTTGATTATTTATTAGTTTAAAATGCCAAACATAATTCGCGTTTATGTTTTTTGTTAACCATTCAGGGAGATTTATTTGAACTCAAATTTTCTAATTTGACTTAAACTTGTCTATTAGATGCTTTAGTATGCAGTTATGCACAATATGCGGGTGTCATGAGATAGATAGACACAACAGATTAAATTTATTAAATTTCTCTCTCCTTCTTTCCATGCTCTTATGCATTTTTGGTAGTTTTTCTCAACAATATCAACCACAATGTTTATATCTAGACATTGTGTTTGACATTGTGAAGAAAAACTTACACAAATCATATAAGACCGTTCAAATAAGGAGAGATATATTCTATTTGTATTTTATTAATTGACTATTTCTCATGCCACATATGTACCGCTCACGTTTTTGTATTGGAGATGCGCGCTCTTAGCCTAGTTGATGTTTGGTCTTGTGGATTTTACAACTGTAGAAGTTTGATCTGGTGTATTAAATTATGCTCCAGTCTGGTCTGGTTTAATCTGATCTGGTCAAATTTGCAACCGAAAGAAATCCAATTTAATTCAAAATATATAGCCGGTTTTCCCAATTGATGTTATAACAGACCGGCTCAAATAGCTAATTGACCACTATTAAGTTCTTAGGGCTATTTACTTTTGACTTAATATACTTAATGAGAATAACGGTTGAATCATATGTCCATTGAGTCATGTTTGCTTAGGACATAAGTGAAAGCATGACTTAATCGTTCTTATATAAGTAATAATGTTAATTAAAAAGATAAACTTTTCATTGACATTATAACTCAAGAATAATATTATAACGATTATTTTATTCAATCCAGACCGGTTATTAAATAAACAGTCTCATAAACAGATACTCTGTACCACTTATTCAAACAGTCGTTTAATCTAGACATATATTTTAATCCATACAGGATTTAATGGAAAAAAGTCAACGGCCCTTACGGCCTGTTTGGATTGAGTGTTGAGGAGTGTTAGTAATGGAAGTGTTAGTAAGTATTGATGGTAACACTTGTTTGGGAGAAAAATCCAGAGGTGTTAAGAAGTGTTAGTAATGGTTAGGAAGTGTTAATAATAACCTTCCCAACACCTCAATTGTCCAATTTATTAACACCCCGATTTGGAGTGTTTTGAGGTGTTGGACAATTATTACCCTTCTCATTTACCCGAAAAACATAAAATGCTTCGACATTTCACTTCGAATGTCTTTCCCACGGGTCTGATGGTTTGTTTTTTCATCTCTTCTCTATACTCGTTTCTTTTGCCTCAACGTAAAATTATTAACACTTCATTCATTTGACTCTCCCAAACAAGGTAAAATTATGTCTAACACTTACATTTCCCTTCCCTTCCGAGCCCTTACTAATACTTACTAACACTTCCATTACTAACACTTCCAAATACTCCATCCAAACAGGCCGTTAAGGTTAATTTGGTCTCAATGGTCTATGCCCTAGCTGAATTAGCACATCATAAACCAATGCCGAAGTATACAATTATAAAAACTTATTTTAATGCACCAAATTTTCGGTATAACGATCGAAAGTTGTATGCAGACTTTGGATGTTTTCTTTTGGACTGTTTTCAGTCCCAGACCAGACCAGACCAGACTTAAACAGACCAGACCAGACCAGACCAGACTTAAACAGATCAGACCAGACCAGACCAGACTTAAACAGACCAGACCAGACCAGACCAGACTTCCGTAGTTATAAAATACACAGAGACCAGACGTTTACCAGACCAGACCAGACCAGTTCAGACCAGACCAGACCAGACCAGACTTAAACAGACCAGACCAGACCAGACCAGACCAGACTTAAACAGACCAGACCAGACCAGACCAGCAAATTTCAGTCCAAAAGAAAACATCCTTTGAGTCAGTTTGTGTGGTCTAAGGGAGTTTTTTTATGGGAAAGTTCCCGAAATAGGACTAAAACAACTTGAAAATTCCAAAATAGGACTGTCATGTTTTTTATTCCCAAAATAGGAATAATTACTGCCAAGTTTGAAAAATACTGTCATGTTTGAAGTCTGGAACTGCCAAAACATGGCAGTAATTAGTCATATTTTGGAAATAAAAACATGACAGTCCTATTTTGGAATTTTCAAACCTTTTTTGTCCTATTTTGGGTAAATTCTCTTTTTTTATTAGAAAAATGCTACTTGTATACAGTATACACTGATATAAAGGGAAGGGTCTGTGACACACTGACACCGATGCATAGACAATTCATTTTTTGAGGGTCGCAGACAATTCCCTTAATTAAAATTAAAATCAATTTTTTGTACATAAACAATTGCACTTGAGCGTGTAAATCTGCTTGTAACCCAGTGTTTACATGTAGGACGATTGTTTTTTTTAATACTACGTATTTAAATTTGGGAGATAATGCTTCAAATTTCCACATACCCTAAATTTAGATAATATATGAAGAAGGGTTAAACGTATAAACGCTTAACTATTGAATTGAAGCACTTTGTGTACTTTAATAATTTAAATGTATGATTAATTGATTCTATCATTTTAATATAAGCCTTTTCTCCTTTAAAAAAAACTATTGAATGAAACTATTTGATATTTGAAATACATTCAAATGTTTCATGATGGTACCATTTATAATTTCAGTCAAAATAATCTTAACTTTTTTATCATCAAATCCAATAAATCAAAATAACGTTCGTCACATAGCTGTTAAAACAATCAAATAAAAAGAAGTAAAAAACGATAAAAAGCCTTATGTCTGCCGTCCACCCTCGAACCAGACTTTGAATATATCACCTCTGTAGAAGCAATAATATTCGTTGATCCTGTAATGGGCTTAACTGAGCCAATGACTAGCAAACCAGACTTCTCATCACCTGACTTCAAATCTAGAATCTCTCTGCTGGGAAATAAGAACACGTCTAAAACAACATGCAATTCGAAAGAAAAATACAAACAGAACAAAACAGAATTAAAACAGAGTTCACCCATCTTCTTCCAAACCCTAGACTTGCTTGCACTCCAAGGCGGCGGCTCAGGAGGGGGACGCGTCTGCCGCTCATCCGCCTCAATAGTCATGCTTTTGTATCAAATGATGATATCCTCCTTTGACATCCCTTGCTGCTAGCCTGCTAAATCGAAAACATACTCCACCACAGCTTATGCACCTTCTCTTTGTCAACACTCGATCTTCGACCAGAAACAATAGCAGAAGTCGAGCTATGGCCGCCAAAGCGCTGCATCCCTGGTCTCGATCCTGCTTTCACGATCGAAATCTACCAACGACCGATCTTTATTGATGACAAAAGCAAAAGAAACGAACCTAACTCGTAGGGAGATGACCGCTAGAGAGAAGATGCTTTCCAACAATTGGCCGGAAAAATCTAGCGGAAAAATCCAGCCCCGATCCTCGGCACAGACCGATAGCGGACAAATCCAAGCGATAGAGAGAGGTAGATCGTGCTCCAGAGCGACTAGCTGAAAGCGTAGTATTCCGTACTGATTAGCATAGCCCGGGCTAGTACTAGCTAGTTTACTTAAATATGTTCTTTGCGTTGTCAAAATAATCTTACTTGATAACCCTGATTTTATGAAAATTGGAAAAACTGTGCAATTAATTATCAGTCAAGTGTGAAGTGTGATTCTTGATATATTGCAATGCCTTTTTAAGAGCTGAACTTCTAGATTTATTAATTGAAACATGAATTGGAGTAAACTCAAACTACTATGACAAATAATTTCAATTGAAGTAATGAAGTATCATGAATTGAACATTATATAATTCGGATATTCATTTGTTCATTTAGTAATTGTTATTCCAAAGTGTGGATCATTAGTTGAGGTGCCAATGTGCCATTTGCATTGTTATCCCTACTAATAGGGACAAAGTTAGGGGACTGGTTGAGCTTGACCAACTTCAAATTGAAAAATGTTTGTCTTTTATATGTAAAAGTATGTGAAAAAATTTATTTGAAAATCATTTATACTGATAACCGATTCTACATTCACTCATTAAAACTTTCTCATCTTTCCCTAATACCCTTCCGCATTGTCTAAAAAATATTGTCACTATGCAATTTCATCAATTATTTTGTGATGGTAGTTATTTCTCTCTTCTTTGTTCCAACCTCAATTTAGGTCCATCAAACATGACAAAGTGGAGTGGTTCAAGGACCATATCACGCACTAAAGATCTTCCCTATGTGGAGGATTTGGATCCAACGCCAAAGGTGCCTTGCGTCATCCAACGGCAGGGACAAAGGGGGGGGGGGGGGGAGGCTGTGGGGGCTGCCTTGGTTGAATCGTGTGGCTATTAAAGCCATGCATTGTACCTTGCTGCGGGCCATAGCAAGGCAGAGAATCCCGATTCATATGTGGAGACCTTAGGATAAAGTTATCAACCAGGTGAATTTGAGAACATTTACTCAAATAATGATTCTCTAACCCCTCAAGACTAGCATGAGTGATTAATTAATCAAGGCATCGTCCCACCTCAAGCGGCACTTCTCTCGAGTGTTTGGGGTGAGTTCTTAAGAACCCCGGATTAGTTTAGGGAGTAAGAATCACCCAGTGTTAACATAGTAACTAGTAAGTACAAACAAGGTGAGAGAGCAACTGGTGAGGGCGTTGAAAGCCACAGTGGATTTGGGTTTCTCCAATCTTGACCCTTTCAGTCAGTCATCTAGATTCTAGGTAGTGGCAAATCTCAAATTTGCCACATTGTATAAAGTGGTTCCATTCCATTCTTTTCCATAATGCATTATTGATCATAGCCATTGATGAGGTTGGAATTGCAGTCAAATCAGGTCTGTCGTTGCAACTTGCAAATGAGTTTCAATCCATTATTGTTCCAGATTTTACCTGACCAAACTGCTCGACTTGATTGATTTGTGGAGTATTAATGGGAGAAGAAGAAATTAATGGGAGATCGAAAGCAACAGGCAAGTTCCTTACCCTGCCCAGAATTTGTCTTTTCATGTTTTTTTTTAAAGTTACATTTACCTACTTCCAATCATAATTAGGGGGTGGGGGTTGAAAACAAACACACATAAACTTTAGGGCAAACATTGCAAAATCTAAACCCATTCTTCACTTCTTATTCCATTTCAAGGCTCAAGTTGGGCTGCTTTGGTCTCTCCCCCCTTTCCGGTCAGCCCGATATCTCCGGCCTGTTTCGCTGCGAGTATCTTCTGGGTTGATTTGTAGAACATCGCGTATAGTATCAGTTGGGCCAGCCCAAGTATACCGCCCATTCCGTTTGGTGCCTGAAAGCCCAAATTGCACTCGAGGTTCATTTTTTTCGTTTTGAATTATATCTTTAAATAAAATCGATTGTTCTTTTTAAAAAAATAAAGGGACTGAATTGAAATTACCAGAATATAGGGGTCAATCCGAATGAAGGAATAAGTAGTCCAGCAAATGGCATTGGCAAAGGAAAACAAAGAGAGGAAAAATGGCATGTACTCCACGCTCTTTGTGGTGATCACCAGTTTCTGGAAAAAAACACACAATCAAAACGTACACATTTATTCATCCCCACTGCACCTACTACCTACCTCCCAATCCTGCTTAATTAATACATATAGCTCGTGTTTATCCAACAAAAAAATAAAAACAAATTCAAGTACAAGTCATGTCTCTGTGTGTATATCCATATATATATAATACAGTACGGAGTATTGTGTAATATATGTATGTATAATACTCGGGTCAAATGTATAAATGGTACCTTAACTCTTAAATGAATCAAAACGATACCTTAACTATACATAAATGTTTCAAATTGAGATTTTATTCAAATTTTTAACAAAAAAGTCCTTCATGATGATCAAAATTTCATGCGTAGAGTCACTCTATAGTGATCATATGGGCAAAAATAAGGTGAAGTAGACTTTGCGCATAGAATTCTGACCGCCACGTGTAATTTTTTGGTCGAAAAATTGAATAAAATCTCAATTCGAAACATTTGTGTATAGTTATGGTACCATTTTGATTCATTTAAGAGTTAAGGTACCAAAATGCAACATTACCAATAGTTGAGGTACCATTTATGCATTTACCCCTATAATACTCCGTACATCAAGTCCTTTAGATTCGATAACTTTTTTAAAATGTAGAATAATAAAGTAACATATACTATAACTCTATAAGTTTAAACTTATATTTAAAAGGTAAAGTGCTAAAGTAAAAAGGTAAAGTGACAAAGTTAATGAGATATATATAACCGATAAAAGAAATCTAACAAAATTATAACAAGCATAATAACTATGTATGATACTAGTATACGATAGTACTTTAAAAAAGATAATTCATATCACATCATAATATCATATTATGTATAAATATAATTCGGTAGAGTTCATCATATCATATGTATTAGACTAAACTCATTCATGGAGAGTTCATTTTAATTTTAATAGTCTCTTCTCATGCTAACTATTGAGGTGATCTAAAGACATTTGCACTTTAGTAACAACTATTTAATTAATGCTACTTAGCTTATTCAAAACTTCAATACCACTTTTCCATTGACGTCTTAATCAAACTTGACTAAATTTCAGGGAAAGCAGAAATTAAATAGGTTATGTTAACATGAACAGATCACGTGCATCTTATTTTCCAGTACTTTTTAATTTGAACACACATTTTACGTATACACACGGAGCTCTTCCTTATATAACACGCGTCCAAAAAACGTACGAATCTTTATATGCAGTTACACCGATATTAATATAATAATAATAACAATAATAATAATATATTAATATTAATATTAATATTATATATACACTCCGTATTAAATAATAATAATAATAATAGCAATCTAATATTTAATGCTTTTCAGTTTTGTCATGAAACTGAACAAAGAAATTTTGGTCCTTATCAACAGTTCAACACATATGAGAAAACAGGCTTTAAACCAAAACCAAAGATGTAAAACAATGAAAATATGAAAAAGTAAATACACCCTTACACTCAATTTTTAGTACTTACAAAAAACTTATAATCAAGGTAGTAGTGGTTATTTAATTAAAATAGTAGGAATTGTTGAAGATTTAGGAAAACAATTGTATAAAAGAATGGATCTGAAGTCTTAACTCTAGAGTTAACAAGTGAGTTAGTAGTCACTTTTGCCTGATTCAAGGTTTTGTTTGTATGGTGGAATATAATTAACTCATATGCTTTTGATCTAACACAATCCTAAACAAATTGAAGTTCCATCCAAAAGTTGGTACCAAGAATCAAAATCCGTAATAACGTAAAACCTAATCATAAATAGCTTGTTTTGGTTTTTATGGATAATGACCTTGTTTTTTCAATTATAACTTCAATCCAATACGTTTCCTAATTACAGTTATTCTGCAGAAAAGCGTGATAAACAAAACCAATCTATTAATAGCAAAAGTGGAGTACTATTTTTTGAACGTTTTCATTGTCGGCGGGCCATTTAGTATCAGTCTATTATGGACACACACAAAAAATAGTAACAGTAAAAAAATATCATAAGTATTTTCACGGTGGTAAAATATGTAGGGTAATAAATTATGTGGTCTAATATAAAATCTAATTATAGAATAGAAGTATTTGTCTTACTCATTTTTCACTTTTCTAGTCGATTATGTTAGCCTTTAAATGATTATGAAAATGATATAGAGTATGAAGATGTACTTTGTAAAAAATGATTAATTAACTAAACACGGGTGGAGCTAATATAACAAGTGTAATTATACATGCTAATTGTTTATTAGTTCATATTTTACCAATTTTAAGAGATAGAAAGATAAAATAAGGTAATAGGGCAAACGTACGTACCATGACAGCTAATGGAGAGGCGTACATCATGATATTTCCAGCCATGCAAATGCTACCAACAATGGCTGACCGGAGCTTCCAGTTATGGGCGAGAGTGAGGACGAGGGCGGCAAGGACGCCGACAAACACGATCTCGGCGACGATGATGAGGAATAGGCGGAGGCGTTTCTTCGAGTCGGAGAAGATGAGGAAGAGGAGGAGGTAGACGGTCTCGATGGCGAGACCGATACCGTTGGTGGTCACCACCAGCTGGCTGTGCGGGTGCACCATCGGAAGCCCGTAGAGCACCCACAGAGCGCAGTTTATGAACGTCGCCAGGTACGGCACGGCCGAGAACTGCTCCACCGATTTCTTCTTGCATATCGTCACAAATGTTGGCCTGAATTGCACATTTTTTTTCTACATTGTTATTATTCAATTTATTTACTTTCTTTTTTTATTTTCTGTTAATTTGTTAATTTATTGTTTGTTAACTTAACTTCTTTCCCGATTATCAGCCAATTTTGATTTCAGGAGGTGAATGGTGTGATAATCACAACAAATAAAATTGGAGTTGGCTTTTTTTTTTTTGTCTAAATTTAGGATAAAGATGATTTCAGTCTTCCATATACGGAGTAATTTTTTTTCCTTATTTTATTTGCAAATGTATTTAATTCTAAATTTTCATATTTGAGCAGGTTATATATGCACATTCAATTGTTTGAAATATAATTTTAAATATTTAAAATATTAAATCTATTCAATCAACTCCAAGGTTACCCATACTTTTATTTATGGACTTTTTTTCAAAATGATGAAAAAATAAGGGAAAATTCCCGAAACAGAAGTAGAAACGTTTTGAAATTCCAAAATAGAACTAACTTGTTTTTACTTCCTAAAATATGTATAATCGGTGTCAAGTTTGAAAAATATATCATATTCATTCTGTCAAAATATGACAATAAGTTAAACTTGATGAAATTATTCTTAGGTTGGAATGATAATTAGCTACATCAATAAGGTAAATGATTTCAAAATGTTGTACGGAGTATATTTCAAGATTTCTCGGTATTATTCAAAAATAAATCATTTCAATCTTTGGATAAATAAAATCACAAAACAGAGAAAATTTAAAAAAAAAAAACTTAAACATTAAATAAAACGATGAGAAACATGTCATGTTCGATCTTCTATGAAATGCATGGTAACGTTAAAAAGTTAGTACCATTTGCGTGAGACGGTCTCACAACTAACCCGTGACCACATTTCACCTCAGACGTTATTATTTGACCAAAAGTCTTCTCTTTCAAAATGTTCTTTTTTAAAAATCATAATTTAATCTATGAATTTTAGTCATTTTCCACCGAAACTAAAAGTGACATATCAAATTTAACTCAATTTTTTTTCACGTATCGTTTCCCATTTTGACACTAACAGTCATGTCAGTCGCCAGTCGGTGGCTTTATTTAATTAGTTACAGGATAATTTAAACACATTTATATAAATTAAAATATTATATATATATATATATATATAAATTAAAAAGAGAATATAATATTGGTGTAGATTGAGATACTTGGCCGGCCGGCGGGGTAAGCTGGCCAGCTTTTAGGTAGAGAGAAAGTGAAGCTCACATGGGTGATAAGAACAAGATGAACGAAATCACGTTACCTGAAAATGAATAGAACCAATAATTCATAATTCATATAATTTGTTTCTTCTGTATAGTATATAGTAAAAAAAAATTATATACACCCGAAATAATTTAATTAACCGATGTGAAAATGAAATAACTTACCGATGATACCGACAACAGTACGGAGAGCGTCCCTAGACAACATGATTGATGATCGGCTAATTTCGGGGTTTTAAATAATATTTTTCACAAAAAAGAACAATAAAATAACTATTTGATAATTAATAAAATATATAGATATGAAGTAATGAGATTGAGAGAAAGGGAGAGTAGAAGAGGATGAGAAGTGAGATTGAGAGCTCTCTGTGGGATGGTATATATAGAGAGACAATGGAGTGGAGGTGGGGCCACCTGTGATAGTATGTGTTAGAAAAAAGATATATTTTCTTAAGAAAATATTAAATTATTATTATTTCTCCACAATTTCATACTCCACTAAAATAATAAATTAAAAAAATATTGTGTGTATTGCTTCAATGGAGGCGTAATCTATCCATTGAATGCTTTCGTAAGATGTGTTGTGGATCGATATCCAAAACTTTCTTTTTAGCAAAATCGATATCCAAAACTTTTAAAATGAACTTTTCATTTAATTGTCCAGATTGTGTAGGTTTTGCATTATTAGTTGAGCTTAGCTTTGATCTACGTGGAAATGACCTTGTATTTATTACTCTTCTTAATTACATATCTGGATTACGCTACTCATTTAAAAAGGTCAAATATATCAACTATGGATTAAGCAATTCTTACTTCAATTACTTGACTGATCATTATTACTGCCTACAAGTTCATTTAATATGCAATTATAATCGGGACCGGTTCTGGTTCCCTGTGTTTGAGGCCAACTCTACAAAATATGGACCATAGTGTGTGTGATATTCAAATATAATAAATCTATGTTGCACAGAAGATGTATTTTAAAAAAAATTTGTTTAAAATATTCAAGTATAAAACTTCATTCAATTTTACTTGACACAAACAAATGATAAATTGTAATTGTCACTAAAGTCATAGTTTTTTTATAGTCATGACTTATATTAAAATATCATGATTTCAATCACTAGTCCATAGATAAAGTTTAGAGTAAATGACCTTTAAAAACAGTAATATGACTCGTTAATGCCAACAAGGATATATACATATAAACCAAAAGTAATAAATCTGAATTCCCGTCATTCACCTGGGGCCATATTTGAAACGGACTCCTAAAAACTAATTACTCCCTCGATCCTAAATTTAGTACAAATGTCACGGGATTAAGATTGTGTTGTGTGGTGTAGAATTGTGCAGAGAGAGAAATATGTAAGAATTGCTATAAATTACAAATTTTTTGTCAAAAAAATAAAGTGGAAGTTTATTTTGGAACGCCCAAAAAAGAAAGTTGGAAGTATTTTTAAGAAAAGGGAGTAATATGGAAAAACCAAAATAAATCGGTAATAACTTAGGACACAAAAACTTAAGTTTAGAAAAGGGAAAATGGGTCAAAAACCGAGACGGGCTTGGCCTTTGGGCCGCTCCCTCCCGTTTTTTGGCTCGTCCAATATAAGTGTCCATTGTCCAATCTTCTTGACCTTTCTAGTTTCTATACATCCTCTTCCCATATACGCCTCCTCATTTGTTCACCTACCAACTTAGCACCCACAGTTGCCTTCATTGTTTATCATTTATATTAACAATTCATAAATCATATTATATCTCATAATCAGTACATCATTGTGAAAACAAAAAAGTAATTATTAGATCACTTACTATCTTATACTTCTACTTTAAAAAATTAAAAAATGACTAATTACATACCTCAAAAGAATTTGCTTACCTTATTCCTAAATTGGTAATTTCAGCCCCATGCTTCTAAGACTCCAACTCAAAAGTAGATATTATAAGGATTAACATTGTTGCATTTTCTTGAGGGTTTAGGACTATAACCCAAGCCTTTAATCTACTCCCTCTGTTCTTTTTTAAATACAACATTGGACTTTTTCCACTATTCACATGTTCTACTTTAACTCTATTTTATTTATTAATGTATTATAAATTAAAATTAAAAAATATTGTTAAATTCCTCTCATTTTAAAGTTTCAATTTTTTTTAAGTTTTTTACTAATAAAGTATGAAAGATATTAATGATCAAACTTGTGCGTTGACAAACGTGAAAAGTGGACTGTTGCATTTAAAAAAGAACATAGGAAGTATATCATGACCAATGCAAGCAAGAATTTCAAGTAGAACTATATCATCAGTGTGCTCTTCACAGATCTTGCTATGTGTATTGTTCTTCTTTCTTTTTCATTTACTCATAGTTGGGCATATAAGAAGATAACTCTTGCTTCTCATAAATAATCAAGTTTGGGATAAATTAAGAAAGTCTAATATATGTAACTTGTCCAAATTTCTTCTGTTACGTACTTTAGATGACTAGCCATTGTTCACGGATTAATGAGCTTGTTTATACACTTAAGGATATCATCAAATAATCTCCATTTAATTAATTCATTCTCAATTCAGCCTAAGGAAAACATACATATTAACCTAGCTAATAAAATATCATATAGAGAATTCCCGGAATGAGAGCATTGCTCTCTAAACCTTCGGTCCTCCTAGGATTTGGCCGCCGCTTGGTTCGTTTTCCGACTTTGACTTTTGGCTGAGGGTCGAGAGCAGTAGGTTGACGACAGACTGACGAGTGCAATTGGCTGCGATCGAGGTGGAAGGTAGGCGTTAAGGACAAGTTGACATCGTGATGTCAAATTAGGTGGAAGGTTGAATTCCTATCTTATTATATCCAAATAATAAGAGTAAATCTGAGCTTTGACGAAACAAATGGCTATTGGTGATAGCATGGAGTTTTTGGTGGTCGACATCGTGCTGTCGGACTGGAAAATCAAATTTCAGGGGTTCACTGGTGGCCTATGTGTGAAAGAAGACGAAGGGATGTTGATCCGCCCACCTCCAGAACCGCCGCCTTAGAGGAATTCTGCGACTAGGGTTTGGACGAGTATTTCTATTTCTGCTGAGTCGATTGTGTTTTGTTTTTATTTTATTTCGATTGTGTTTTGTTGCTTATTTACTTTATGCTGTAAGACTTTTGCACTTGGATTGGAGGATGAGAGGCTTGCGGTAATCGTCGTGGTTTTGAATATGCCCAATTTTGGATTAGCGAGTTATATTGGTTTGTCAAAGGTGATTAACTCAGAGTCTCGTCCACGGGCGGATGGTTACTGTGATCCTTTTGTTATTTCAACCCCTTTCTGAGTGCTTTTTATGAATGAATGCCTGTTCGATGATAAAAAAAACCTAGCTAATAAAAAGTAAGACTAAAAAAGTGATCAAGTTAGTAATATTTATATGATCTCACCGCTGAGGTTAAACTAAGTGTGCTGGTACGTACAACAATGAAAGTGTTACGGCATTTGTCCCACACCGGAAAGCTATAAAACAATAAAACACTATATAAGACTTTGAACTATTCATCCTAACAAGTTGACCTTTTAGGATGGAACCTCATATATCTTAACATGATATCATAATATTGCGTATCATGTATGTTTGATTCATTTATACACCTGAATATTATCTTTTCCTATTCGGACTAAGGGCGTGTTAAAGTATTAGTCCCGCACCGGAAAGCGCAACTATAAAACAATAAAATACTAAGTAAAAATTTGAATTATTAGGTTGACCTTTTAGTATGGAATCCCTGATTCTAAGAGAAAGTGAACCCTTAGCCTCTCTAGCAGCACACCTTCCCGATCTAAACCGATCTAAAAAGGAATTGAAAAAAGATTGGGGTACACACTTTTTGTACACAAAAAAGTGTACACTTGTCTGTCCCCCACAGACAAGTTGTCTGTCGCGAGATGAGTTGTCTGTCCCTAGCTCCACCCAAAGGAATTTCAATTAAATAGAGCTTCCCACTTCATTGTCTAACTGAAACCTCACAATATGTATACTATTGTAAACGAAAAACACTAATAGCAAATAGATCGAGTAATATTCCTCCAAAAATAAAATTAAAGCATATACAAAGTGTATATCCAAGTCTTGTTTGGTGTTTCAATTGCTTTATCTAAGAGATCTACAAAAACAAAAAACAAAAGAGAGGGAGATGTGCATCTTTTTTTTACACCAGGGGGCTTCGGGGGAGGGGAAATTGGGGGTCTGGGGTAAACTGGGATCAATCTCACTCATTGAGAACTAAACCTGAGACCTCCCATATGAGAGAGTGAGTCGGCGACCAGTTGGGTTGGACCGCTTCCTCATCCAAGAGATCTACATCCTCCCAACTGGACGGTTCTGGAGGCCCTCATTCCCCTCAAGAATCGGGTGTCATCTTTTTTTACTAATTCTAAACTTGTATGATCATTAAGTAGAGTATAATACGGGCATGCTAGTCGTTAAGATAAAGTATGATAATTGCATTGAGAAAATAATTGAAGTTGTGCAAAACATTACCTCATTATATATAAACTTATAGAGGTTCAAAATGCATGCAATGCTCAATTCTCTTTGCTTTTTTACTCAAACTTATTTTTATTTTTATCTACTTAAAGTGCCATATACTAAAAAAGAAAATGATTTAGAAGCACTCATCGTATTTAATAAAATCAACAACTTACTGCTTAAGCGCATCTATATATTTCCATTTTAAATATATATATAGAGAGTCCTTTTCTTGTCCAGCCGGCCTGACGGGAACCGCCGTCCGGCCGAGGGCATTTCGGGCACTTCCCGATGGAATTTTTTGATGAAATCTTTTGAGCGTGTTCTTCATAAAGTCTAGTTTATCCATACCCCATTTCAGATCAAAATTCGATCGGGAAGGCATTCAAATAATTTTTTGAAGTTGACTGCGTCAAAGTATACAAATAAAAACCCAGTCAACTTCAAAAAATTATTTGAATGCCTTCCCGGTCGAATTTTGAGCTGAAATTTGGTATGGATAAACTAGACTTGATGAAGAATATGCCCAAAAAAATTCATCAAAAATTTCCACCGGAAAGTGCCCGAAATGCCCTCGGCCGGACGGCGGTTCCCGTCAGGACGGCTAGACATGAAAAGTCCTATATATATATATGAAATGTTGCACTAATATTTGACGGCGTTGCACCGAAATAGCTTCATGTTGCACTAGACACGTGTAATACGGATTTTTCAGAAGTATTTACAGAAATGCTACCGTGCTAGATTATATATTTCAGTGCATCATGAAGTGTCGTATACTGCAACTTAGTTGAATCCAATGGCTGAGATTTATTCTCATTTCTCACTCAAAGGGTTCTTGTTGAATATATTGTTTTGTTGATGACTAACCATGCAGGTGGAACGGTAGACAGGACTACCCTCGGGTCCAGTTGAACATTATTATTGTATTATTCGACTAACCATACAGGTGGATCTCATACAGAAATATTCCTAGGTCATGTGCCTACGAGATATACTTGGTACACTGTTGGATTAATGTGTGTGTACGTAATTTAGTCTGCATGCATAAAATGACCTTTAGAAATTAATCTTTATGAAGAGTAATATGATATACACGCACTTTTCCTTTAAGATACTTACTTCCTTTCCATGCTTAATTAGACCCCACTCATTAATATATTTTAATAACATAAGGAAAGTATTTTTGGTATCCTTATGGAACGTAACTTCTGAATGGATGGGAATTGTTTTAAATGGCTGGTACATCCTTACCTTTTTAGGAGCTGAGCGTAGCTTTCCTTCAATAGATGATCCCCTCCTTAACCAATCTTACGTGATTTAAATGATTTGTACACTTGATGCGTGATTGATTATGATATCTTGGATTGTTTAAATTGGCTGCCTTATATATATTAAGCATGAATATGGGAAATATCATGGAAGGAAAGATATTCAAAATATCAAGACAAAATCAAAGAATTCAAGGAAGGAAAGAAGAGCTAACGGACGACTTGTTCAAGACTATATATACATGACAAAAGATCAAGAGATGTGCAGAGCTTGACCGAGAAAACTACTAAAGAAAATCACTCAGGAGAAAAGATCAAGTCCATAAGCACCTGAAACTGCCTACACGGAGTTCTAGATAGAGTTTCTTTTCATTATCATATTGTATTTGGGATATTGAGGTGTAGCTAAGTGCAGCTGCCTCGGGTTGGGTTCTGTGTGTGTAAGAGCTTTGTGATAAAGCTGAGAGGCTCTCTACTCGCAAGGTAGAGATGCAAAACTCTTCCTAGAGAGGATAGAGTTGGGGAGGCTCAAGGGTAGATTAGGAGGATCTCTCTTGTAACTCTTTCAAGGCTTGTTTTAGTGAAGTTGTTTAAAATTCCTCCGAGGGAGGTCGAGGTTTTTTAATCCCTTTGAGCCAAGGGATTTTTCCTCGTTAAATTCTTGTGCACTTTACTATTTTGCAATTCCCTTTATCCCACACTAGAACTCGGCGAAAAAACTGCCACGGTTCCACAGAAACACAATTCACCCCCCCCCCCCTCTTGTGTAGCTAACCGTTTTCATCAATTGGTATCAGAGCCGGTCTTCACCACATAGAGGCTAATACCTTGGGAAGAGATCCGGCAAAATGAACTCGGTTGACCGATTGGAAGAAGGGTACTCGACTCAACGACCACCATTGTTCAATGGCAAATACTATCAATTTTGGAAGAGTCGGATGGAGAACTTTATCAAGGCCGATAACTATCAGGTTTGGAATGTAATAGAAAGTGGTGATAATGCCATCACAAAGAGAAACGCCGAAGGTAATATTGTTCCTAAACCTAAAACTGAATATACTTCTGAAGATTATGAGAAACTCGAGCATAATGCCCAAGCCCTTAAATATTTAATTTGTGGTCTTGGTCCTGCCGAACACAATCGGGTTCTAGGATGCAAGACTGCAAAACAAATGTGGGATTTGCTCGAGGTCACTCATGAGGGAACTTCACGTGTAAAAAAATCTAAGATTGACATATTCATGCGTAATTACGAATTATTCGTAATGAAGCCAAAAGAGTCAATTAAGGATATGATTACACGTTTTACTAATATCATCAATGAGCTTTCAGCCCTTGGAAGAGAGATTACAGTAGAAGATCAAGTAAGAAAGATCTTGAGAAGCCTGCCCCCGGTATGGAAGCCTAAGACCACGGCCATTGAAGAAGCGAAAGATCTATCCACCATGACGCTTGAAGACTTAACCGGATCACTCTTAACATATGAACTGGGTCTTCAAGAAGAACAAGATGCCGAGAATGCTAGACGAGAAAGAGGAATAGCTCTAAAGGCTCGAGAGGAAGAAGAAGAATCTGAAAGTGAATCGGATGACGAGATGAGCATGTTTGCAAAACAATTTGGGAGGATGTACCGGAAATTCAAGAACAACCGTACCAAACAAGGTAAAAGGAATACTCAATCCTTTAATAACCAAGGTTGTTTTGTTTGTGGTTCCTTTGAGCACAGGGCTAAGGACTGCCCGCAAAAGAAAAATGAGAAAACCTACGACAAGAACAAGTCCAGTTCCAACCGGAGGTTCAGTGAAGACAAAAGCTTCAACAGAGATCTCAAGAAGGCAATGATGGCCGCATGGGGAGACTCTTCCGATGATGAAGAAGAAGAAAATGACAAGAACTCCAATCATGCGGGTCTATGTCTTATGGCACTCTCCGACGAGGAATCCGACCAAGAAAGCTTTGAGGTAAACTTTGAAAACTTCCTATCCAAGTTTGACTCTCTATCCAAAACCAAAACTCGGAAAATTTTCAAAAGATTGACTATTGAGCTTAATGAGAGTCTTTCCGAAAATGATCATCTTAAATCACGTATCACTGAGCTTGAGTCTAAACTCGAGGAAGCCACGAGAGCCAAAATAAGGCTTGAAACAAAAGTGGGAGAGTTAGTAGATGAAAGGCTTAAGTACAGTGAAGTGGTTCTAGAACAAGATCAAATTATTTGTTCTCTTAAGCTCGATAGTATGAACAAACAAGTTGATCATGATGAAAAGCTTCTCTCAAAAATACCGGGTGTTGGTTGTTTAATTGATCATCTTCATCGTCTAGTTGCCGAGTGCACTGATTTTAAAAATAGACCGGAATATCAATCCTATAGTGCAACGAACAAAACCAGGTCTAGACATCATTCTGGAACTGGTCCTTCTCAGCACAATAAGAAAGTAAACGAGACTGCAGGTCTCGGATATGTCCCAAAGGATATCCGATCTAATCAAGAATCAAACTTTCAGAACCAACCCTTTAAGGATAAAAGAACTCAAGGACAACCCAGTTCTAGACTATATCAACAGCCACCTAGAACTGGACCAAACTGGTTCGATAGACTGGTTCAGAGGCACAAAAACGGTTATGGACAAACGCCTAACCGGACTTTTTACAAAAGAACTAGAGGCTTTCACGGTAAATGGAAACCCAAATACGTTGATACTTATGATAACCGAGTTTGCATGCATTGTGGCAAAATCGGTCATCTTCGGTATCAATGTTACTCTCGGCAAGAGACCCTAGATAGATGTTATGATTATGTTAGATCTTCCTCAAATAAATACAAAATGGAACCCAAGCAGGTCTGGGTTCCACGCACTAAACCTTAATCCTGGAACAGCGCCGAGTGAGGGGGAACAATCACTGGTTCCTTGACAGTGGTTGTTCTAAGCACATGACGGGAGACAAATCTTTGTTCCTCTCACTTCGGCCATTTAACGGTGGAAAGGTGACATTTGGAGACAACGGCAAAGGAGAGATCATAGCCGTGGGAAAAGTTGGAAAGTCACCTAGCCATGCTATCGATAATGTATTTTTAGTCAAGGGTTTGAAATTTAATTTACTAAGTATTTCTCAATTTTGCGATCGAGGTAATAGTGTTGTTTTTGATCATAACGTTTGTCGCATTGTTAATAACGAATCACAACAAGTTATACTTGAAGGCAAGAGGCTCGAAAATACATATAAAGTAGATCTTGATTCTTTGCCTAATATTAGTATGACTTGTTTGAGCGTTATTGATAACGATCCTTTGCTATGGCATAAAAGACTTGGACACGCTAGTTTTTCATTAATAAATAAACTTAAAAATAATGATTTAGTTATTGGACTACCCAATATGAAATTTTCACTTGACCATGTTTGCTCGGCTTGTGCCACCGGAAAACAATCTCGATCATCCTTTAAAACAAAGAATTTGGTGAGCACAAGCAAGCCCATAGAACTGATTCACATGGATTTGTGTGGTCCAATGTCAGTCCGTAGCCGAGGAAATAAAGAATATGTTCTAGTTATTGTTGATGACTTTTCAAGATTTACATGGACTATCTTTCTTGCTAGCAAGAAAGATACTTTTAATGAGTTTGCTATTTTTGTAAGGAAAGTTGAGCATCAAACAGGTCTACAACTAATCAAAATCCGATCGGATCATGGAACTGAGTTTGACAATTCTCTCTTCGATGCCTTCTGCAAAGAACGAGGGATAGACCACAACTTCTCTGCACCTAGAACTCCACAACAGAACGGAGTGGTAGAACGGAAGAATAGAACTCTGGAAGACATGACTAGAACTATGCTTATTTCCAGCGGTCTAGCTAGGAGTTTCTGGGCCGAGGCTCTAAACACAGCATGTTACATCATTAATCGAGCCATGATCCGCCCACTCCTAGGGAAAACACCCTACGAACTACTCAAAGGAAGGAAGCCCAACATTAGTCATCTAAGAACTTTTGGATGCAAATGTTTCGTCCACAACAATGGAAAAGATAACATTGGCAAATTTGATGCTAGAAGTGACGAGGCAGTCTTCCTCGGATATTCTCCTCATAGCAAGGCTTACAAGGTTCTAAACAAACGCACACAATGTGTGGAAGAAAGCATTCATGTAATCTTTGATGAAGCACTTGCCTCAAAGACAATCCAAGTCGATGATGGTGAGCTAGGGATTACTCGCAAGAAGTCACAATCTCAAGGAGATGAAGGAACTGCCTATCAAACTGATGAAGTACCTCCAACAAATGAAAATGAACAATCTGGAACTGAAGAAGAACCTGAACAGAACACTGACACTGGACCTATAGAACCAATAGAACCAGTTTCAGATACTCTTTACAACTTGGTGGACAAACCCAACGCTCCTAGGGGTTGGAAGCTTCATAGATCGCATCCGCTGGATAACCTCCTCACCGATCTAAATCAGGGAGTAACAACTAGATCTAAACTTAAGAACTTTTGTGCTTTTTCTGCTTATTTATCACTTATAGAACCGGAGAACCATGAAGTGGCTCTCTCCGACACTGACTGGGTTCTAGCTATGCAGGAGGAACTAAATCAGTTTGAAAGAAACCAGGTGTGGCATCTAGAACCGAGGCCCAAGAACAAAACCGTCATAGGTCTCAAATGGGTATTTAAGAACAAACTTGACGAACATGGTCAAATCACAAGGAACAAGGCAAGACTTGTTGTCAAGGGCTATAACCAACAAGAAGGAATAGATTTCAACGAAACATTTGCACCGGTGGCAAGACTAGAAGCAATCCGAATGCTCATAGCATTTGCGGCTCATATGGGTTTCACCCTCCACCAAATGGATGTCAAGACGGCCTTCTTGAATGGATATCTAAAGGAAGAGGTATACGTAGAACAACCACCGGGCTTTGAAAATCAAGATCTTCCTAATCATGTCTTCAAATTAGATAAAGCACTTTATGGCCTCAAACAAGCACCTCGTGCTTGGTATGAACGCTTATCTAAATTTCTTTTGGAAAATGGTTTTGAAAGAGGAAAAATAGATAAAACTCTTTTTCTAAAAATAAAAGATCAAGCCCTATTGGTTGTTCAAGTCTACGTAGATGATATTATTTTTGGTGCTACTAATGATTCTCTTTGTGATGAATTCTCTAATCTTATGAGTTCCGAATTTGAGATGAGTATGATGGGGGAACTCAATTTCTTCCTTGGCCTACAAATCAAGCAATCAAGCAAGGGAACTCAAATATCTCAACAAAAGTATCTCAAGGAACTCCTAAAGAAGTACGGGATGAGTGAAGGCAAAACCATGACTACACCTATGGGAACAAATGATAGGCTAGATGCGGATGAACAAGGAAAGAGTATAGACCAAAAGATGTATCGAGGAATGATTGGGTCCCTATTGTATCTCACTGCCAGTAGACCTGATATTGTTTTCAGCGTAGGTCTATGTGCTCGGTTCCAGGCTAATCCCAAAGAATCTCACCTCAAGGCTGTGAAAAGGATCCTCAAATATCTCAAAGGAACGGCTGATTTATGCTTATGGTATCCACGTAATGAGAATTTTGAACTAATTGCCTATTCAGATTCTGATTTTGCAGGTGATTTATTACATAGAAAAAGCACGTCTGGAACTGCTCACTTCCTAGGTCCTTGTCTAGTTTCTTGGAGTTCTAAGAAACAAAATTCAATAGCACTCTCAACAGCGGAGGCCGAGTACGTAGCTGCTGCATCATGTTGTTCCCAATCATTATGGATAATGCAGCAATTAAGCGACTATGGAACTAAATTAAATTGCACACCCATTATGTGTGACAATACAAGTGCAATTAGCATCTCAAAGGATCCGGTCATGCATTCTCGGACCAAACATATCCATATTCGACATCACTTCCTAAGAGATTGCGTGGAAAAAGGGCTAATCAGAATGGAACATTGCAATACTGACAAGCAAATTGCAGATATTTTTACAAAGCCCCTGGGAAGAGAAAGGTTTGAAATTATTCGACTCGAACTTGGTTTAATTAACTCCTAAAACCGGCTTATTCTTTTTATGCATACATATCTTTTTGTGAGAATATTTTTAATTATTGTGCGAATATTCTTAAAAATTATGGCCTTATATAGATCATATTCAAATTTTGAAATTTGTTAGGACCGAATGATTTAAATAAGGAAGGTTAATAATCATGATTGTCCCTTTCCAAGAAAATCTGCCTCCAGATCTTTCGCTTCTCCCAAAACCATTTGGCCGCCCACTTTCCAGTCTCTCCTCCTTCCTATTTTAAATTACTTAAGGCTTTCCTTCCATATCTAACCAACATGGTTAAAATTAAGAAGTGTGCTACTCCACTTCGTCGCTCAAACCGAACAACTCGAAAGCCTCCATCCTCCACCACTCCGGCTCAGATTGACCTCGAACCCTCATCATCCTCCACTGCCATGGCCACAGAAAGCCAAGAAGTCAACATGCCACACGGTTCCCCCTCCCCTGCTTCATCTCAGGGGGAACACGAGTCGGACGCAAAATCATCTCCACCACCTACTCCCTCCACACTGCTCAAAGCTAAACGAAAACCTCTAACTAGAGACGGGAAGGTTCTCCCACGAAAGGTCCCGCGCACCAAAGCAATCGCCATGGGAATCATCCCCCCCGATAGGCCAGTCAAGGTGTACCCCAGATTGGGAAAGGTGGCGGAGGCAGAAGCGGCAAAATTCAAGGCGGACTTCCTCACAAGGAAGCACATCAAGGTATTAACCATACCCTTTGAAGCTTTCTCCAAACTATCCACTGATTTCATCGACCTAATTTCTTTCCAAAAATGGAACAACCTGTTCGAATCTAAAACTTGTCTTCCTGTGTATCCTGAACCCACGGCTGACCTTTTAGCAAATTTGATTATCCAAGACAATGTCATGGTCTCTAGAATCAATGGTGTAAAGCTGTTGTTTGATACATCTGATTTGAGTACATTATGGAATGTTCCTTGTTCTGGGATACACCCATATGACAAAACTGAATGGCCTTTGACTGATATCACTCATGATGACGCTCTTAGTTATTTCGGTTCCACTGATGGGTCCCCTCTACATGTTGCTAGTTTGTCTCCCATCCCCAAACTTCTATTCTACTTCGTTCATCACAATCTTGTTCCAAGACTTGAGGGACGTAGTTCTCCATCCCAAGTGGAACTAGCTTACATGTATCTGCTAGCAAATAAGATCCCCATAAATCTTCCGGGTCTCATACTCTCCCATCTTAGTTTTGTTATTAGTCACTCCTCGAGGAAAGTTGGGATTCCCTTTGGTCCTTTGTTCACTCACATGTTTCAAGCAAAGGACATCAACCTCTCTGCAGCTGACCCTGTGTGCGTAAACAAACCTCTGGACTTGAAAGCCCTTCAGACTCTTGGTATAAAAGTCCAAAATTCCAAGTTGATCAAGATTGTTCCCAAAGAATCATCTGCCACAACCTCTGAAACTAAACCATCCAAGTCTAAGCCTACTCCTGTTCCATCCCCGGAACTAATGCAAGTTGTCCCCCAAATCAAGGATCACATAGATACAGTAGCCAAATCTCTCAAAGACCTGTTCACTACCCTCTCAGAATCTGTCTCGTCTCTCACTGGCAAACTGGAGTGTCTGGCGGAGGAATTCAAGGGGTTCAAGGAGCAGGTACTGACGAAGCTAGAGGAACCTGACTTAGTCCGTCGTACAATCATTCCCTCCTCAGATGATGAGGAGGAATAGACACCTCATTCTAAACACTTTTCACTAAACTATGCTGTAAGCGGGGAACACACTGATTGGTCTTTGACTGCTATTATTACTTCACTTATGGCACTGTTTTGGTTGATTCCTGTTTCCTTTTGGTTGATGCCAAAAGGGGGAAACAATCAGGTGCCCTAACTGTTTTGCTGTTTTGCTAGACATTATAAACTTTGCAGGGAATCAAGGCACCTATGGTTTGTCATCAACAAAAAGGGGGAATTTGTTGAATATATTGTTTTGTTGATGACTAACCATGCAGGTGGAACGGTAGACAGGACTACCCTCGGGTCCAGTTGAACATTATTATTGTATTATTCGACTAACCATACAGGTGGATCTCATACAGAAATATTCCTAGGTCATGTGCCTACGAGATATACTTGGTACACTGTTGGATTAATGTGTGTGTACGTAATTTAGTCTGCATGCATAAAATGACCTTTAGAAATTAATCTTTATGAAGAGTAATATGATATACACGCACTTTTCCTTTAAGATACTTACTTCCTTTCCATGCTTAATTAGACCCCACTCATTAATATATTTTAATAACATAAGGAAAGTATTTTTGGTATCCTTATGGAACGTAACTTCTGAATGGATGGGAATTGTTTTAAATGGCTGGTACATCCTTACCTTTTTAGGAGCTGAGCGTAGCTTTCCTTCAATAGATGATCCCCTCCTTAACCAATCTTACGTGATTTAAATGATTTGTACACTTGATGCGTGATTGATTATGATATCTTGGATTGTTTAAATTGGCTGCCTTATATATATTAAGCATGAATATGGGAAATATCATGGAAGGAAAGATATTCAAAATATCAAGACAAAATCAAAGAATTCAAGGAAGGAAAGAAGAGCTAACGGACGACTTGTTCAAGACTATATATACATGACAAAAGATCAAGAGATGTGCAGAGCTTGACCGAGAAAACTACTAAAGAAAATCACTCAGGAGAAAAGATCAAGTCCATAAGCACCTGAAACTGCCTACACGGAGTTCTAGATAGAGTTTCTTTTCATTATCATATTGTATTTGGGATATTGAGGTGTAGCTAAGTGCAGCTGCCTCGGGTTGGGTTCTGTGTGTGTAAGAGCTTTGTGATAAAGCTGAGAGGCTCTCTACTCGCAAGGTAGAGATGCAAAACTCTTCCTAGAGAGGATAGAGTTGGGGAGGCTCAAGGGTAGATTAGGAGGATCTCTCTTGTAACTCTTTCAAGGCTTGTTTTAGTGAAGTTGTTTAAAATTCCTCCGAGGGAGGTCGAGGTTTTTTAATCCCTTTGAGCCAAGGGATTTTTCCTCGTTAAATTCTTGTGCACTTTACTATTTTGCAATTCCCTTTATCCCACACTAGAACTCGGCGAAAAAACTGCCACGGTTCCACAGAAACACAATTCACCCCCCCCCCCCTCTTGTGTAGCTAACCGTTTTCATCAGTTCTTCTCACCTGAACCTTACCCTATATATATATATATATATATATATATATAGAGGAATGTTCATGTCAGGCCGGCCTGACGGGCTGCCCCGTCCGGCCGAGCCCGTTTGGGAACCTTCCCGGTGGAATTTTTTGATGAAATTTTTTGAGCATGTTCCTCATCAAGTCTAGTTTATCCATACCAAATTTCAGCTCAAAATTCGATCGGGAAGGTCGTCAAATGATTTTTGCAAGTTAACTGGTCTGGAATATGTATTTTCCGGACCAGTTAACTTGCAAAAATCATTTGACGACCTTCCCGATCGAATTTTGAGCTGAAATTTGGTATGGATAAACTAGACTTCATGAAGAACATGCTCAAAAAATTTCATCAAAAAATTACACCGGGAAGTGCCCGAAATGCCCTCGGCCGGACGGAGCATCCCGTCAGGCCGGCTGGACAAGAACGGCACTCTATATATATATATATATACATACATATATATATATACATATATATATATATACATATATATATAACTGCCATTCAAATGCAAACTCATCTTAATATGCTAACCTACAAACCTAATCCTAGCCATTCATTTATACTAAACTGCCGTGTGCCTCGTGTAGATTAGATTAGATAGTTAAGGGTCTTATTAGTCTTCTACATTTAGTTTATATTAGGGGGAAAATCTCATGTTACCTTTTCATAACCAATTGACGTAATCGGTTCTCTCCCCTGCTCATACCATGTTCATCCATCTCCATACGCAATTGCTCCAGGGTATCAAATCTCATCTTCATCTCCATCTCCATCTCCATCTCAATCTCTATCTCCATCTCCATCTCCATCTCAAATTTAATAGAATCTGATGAGTGTTATTCTATTCAAAAGCCATGGTTTTAAGCATCGCCGTGGAATCTGATGTGCATGTCGGATTTTTATTTTAATTTTTTTATATTTTTGTTTTCATAGCAATTCATCAACGCAAAGTTCTTGTAATTTTAGCATTTAAAAGCTTTTCTGCGAAATTGCTTCATATAAATTCGCACAATTTCATATTTATGCGAAATTCCTATAGTTTTAGTATGTGAAATATAGTACTGAGTAGTATTTTTGTCATTTAGAGCATTTTTTAATATATTATGCATCTTCTCTTCAAAACTTCATGATTTTCATATGCATGTCACATGATTTCAGAATGCAGCTATCATGACGATAAGATGCAATATATGGTCTCCTAAGATGCAGTTGTCATCTTACTGAAATGCAATATATATGAACGTAAAAAAAGCACAAGTGATAATGACAAAATGCAACATATGAATTTCGAAATTATAATGCACACGTCATAATGACAAAATACAATGTATCAACTTTCAAGCAACGTAATAAATTAATTAGCTCAATATGACAACCATTATATAAATAATGCTCATATCATGTGACTGAAAGTGCAACATATGCACAACTAATATGCATACGTTATAATTATGAAGTGATTAATTTCGTAAAAAAAAATTATTTCACAAATATTATCATATGCGTACATTTCAATAATAAAATGCACATCTCGTAACCTTTATATGCAGTTTGCACGTATGTTAAGCACTCACATGCATGTGAGTTGAGTATACGATGTAAATGTCATAACGATAAGATGCAACATATGAACTTCTAAAGTGCACGTGTCATTTTACTAGAATGTAATATACGAACATCTGAAATGCAACTTCAACATATTTTATCAATACGAACTTCTAAAGTAACTTATGCAGACATTATGAATATATGATGCACATCCCATAATTTTAATATGTAGTGCTATATAATGCATATTCTATAAACTTAATATGTCTTGCTCACATATAATAAATTTCTCCTTAGGTTGAATAAATTAATTTCTTCATATCACATTACATTAATATGCACATCATATAGCCTTAATATGCATATCATATTGCCTTATTATGCACTTCAAGTACATACGTTGTGCTTCAATTAAATTATGTTGAACTATTGACTTATGCAATCAATAAATCTTCATCCTACCATCTTTAAGTTTCAAAAATTGATAATTTAATATGAAATGTTTGATTCTATAAATTAACTTCTGCAATTTGGATCTCTCCAACTTACCTTTTTTATTATTAAAAAAATGGAAGGTTAATTATGAAGCACTATCTTTCTTCTTTATTTAGATGACAAAACTAGGAGGGTAATACTTGACGGTTAATTAAATGACAAGTGTGAGTAAAATCAATGATTTTATATCTCAAACCTTCCTAAATAAAAGAACATTGTTGCTACAGTACATCACGATTTAGTGGGGCGAATTTGTTTTTGTTTTATTGAATTACCTCTATGACCTTTTATTTGACCAAATCATTTTAAACGGTGTTATCCGTTTTTATCCCATACGGCTAAGTGCAGCGCTTCAATAATACATCCCACATGCATCAACCGTCCGCATGATGTAATCCAGTGGATGTTGTTGGTTTGTAGGTTAGCACCGGAAGCTTGGTTTGCACCGGAACCGCCCCCTATATACATATATATATATATATATATTGGGCAAATACTTTCATAGCCAGTTCCAAACAAATGCGTATACAATTAATCCTAGCTAGCTAGCTAGCTAATAGTTAGTACTCTAGTACAGAGCTATATTGCGCATGCACGTTACACTTGAAATCTGCCCCCATTAAGGTTTTGGAAGTTGGGAGGTAATATCTGGACGTCACGCTACCGGCAAGATGACATCTATGGATTGGGTCAGAACTCAGAACATTAACACTTGTCTTAAATACCTCCCTCATAATGCATATTTATCTACTTAAAATTGTGCTACATGAAATTTGTACACTTTTTGTGCACATTAGAGGATGTTGACATAACATGTACAGATGTTACGTAAATTTCGTGTACAAGTAACTATTTTTCATTTACTTAAGCTGGACTCGAATTATTTGTCTCCTCTCGCATGTCGATCAAATGTCCAACAGAAAAAGTAGATTGTTTCAAATTTCCGAACTTTGAGTAAAAATTTCTAGGGATCACAGCCACGAAGTCACAATTATCAATCGATCATGTAGTTAATTAAAAACCGAAACTAAATAACGAGCTCTCATTGGGTGAGGATGGGAGCTCCCACCCCCCCTCTTCTCTCAATCTCTCTATATATCTTCTTCCATGCATATATATTTTGGTAGTGTAGTTGTAGTGTATATTTTATTATTTTATTAAAGTGTACTGTGTTACTTTTTGAGTAGATTTTTATCTCAAAATGTAAATGACAATTATTTTGAATCAAATCGTAAAGGAAACAGGGATAGTAATTATGATAGGGAGAGAATATTTACTTAGTGATCAATTAAAGTTGAATCATATGCTACAAGCCCAATTACAAAATAGAGACTTCTATATATAATTACAATATATCATACTCCCTTCCTTTCACAATCAAAGTCACACTTTCCTTTTTTGGATGTTTCAAAAATAAAGTCACACTTTCCTTATATCCTTATTTGGCAAAGAAATCTATATCAAAACAGTACCAAACAGTGCGAAACAGTGCAAACCAGTGTCAAACAGTGTCAAAATAGTGTATTTACAGTAAAATTTACCCCTCAGTAAATTTATTTCGTTAATAAGTGTGAAGTCAAATTGTGAAAGTAGGTGAAAGTATGGATAGTGAAAGGAGATATAAACTATTAAGTATATGATGGGAAGATAATGAAATATCGTGTTGGAATGAAAGATAAATCCGAAAAAGTAGTTGCAATAATGTAATATTTTCAAAATTATTGAGGATATGATTAGGAGATTTACAAAAGAGAAGATTATTTAGTTACGGATGGAAAAGAAAAGTGGGAAGACATGAATGTTATGGAAGTATAAAAGTAGAATATTTGAACTCACTTCTATAACTTAAAATGGCCATTCATATACGGAGTATTATGAACTTGGTACTTCTTTTTGACTAGCTACCCTAGCTATACATTAATTATTGAATTGTGGCTCCACCACCAAATGAATGTATGGTTTGGCTGGAGAGAATAGAAATAGACCCGCCAAACTGCGTGCTCTGCACCCATGCACCTACTTAGAATTCGACCTTTTGTTTTAATGAGACTTAGAGCCCGTTTGGAGACCCCTTTTTTCGACTTATCAGGCTTATCAGCCAGCTTTTTCACCAAACACGTAATTTTTACTTTCGCGTGCTGAATTGGGTAATAAGCAGAAAAAGAAAGGTTGAAGTTACTTTTCTGGCTGTATTGGCTGAAGTTACTGTAGATGACCATTTTAGCTATTTTTACATGTAATTTTTTCTTTATTTTATTAATAAAATATATTTTTAAAATATTTTTTTCTAGAATCAGCAGAATCAGCCAAAACAGCCACTTCAGCCAGAACTTCATAAATTTCAGCAGAAACGGCCAAAACAGCCGATTTTTGTGTTACCAAACGGGCTCTTAATTTCATTGCAAATTTAAAAGAATTAGTCAAATAATTCTTTCTCAAAAGTTATTTGCTTATTGAGGTTGGATCGACCGGTGTGTTCCACATCCTTTTTTAAAGATTAACATTAATTATATTACTTTAATTTACTCCATATAATTTTCTTTTAAATAACCAAACTTATGTAGATTAAATAATTAAAATAAAACATACATCATAGCTAAGCAGATTTATAGTCGTGGTGGGAAAACTCTAAAAAATACTAGCAACGAGAATATCTATACTTGTAATCGTTTCATTGTTAATTGCAATATATATTCGTATATTCTATTCCGTATTTTGATAATACTTTTTCATTAATATATAAATCCAAAGTGTGTATGTAGTAGTGTCGAAATGCTATTAAATCACTAGTCTTTCCTTACATATACTCCGTATTATTTATATTTTACATTAATGGACAATAAAACAATGAAAGAATTCGTGTGTATATTGAAAAACACGGAGGTCAACTATTACTACCAAAAATAGAAAAGAATCGACAAAGTATTATTTTTTCGTTCCATTTTAACTGTTTTACTTTCTTGGTTGGATGATCCCAACATAAGGGTCAAGTATCCTTTTCTGAAAATAAATATGTTATCTACAACATTTCCTTTTATTATATTTAAATCCTTACCACTATTTTTATTTTTACAATAATTTTATTAATAATTGTACTCCCTTCGTCCCAATTTGTTTTGCAAAGTCAACATTTTTTGGTCAACCAATAATAAAACTCAATGCTCCGTATGGCTAATTAATTCAATTTTTAATAATTAAAATTTACATATTCATAAATTACATTAAAATCTCTTCAAAGTTGTAAACTCAAAATCATAATATAATTAAAAATTGACATCCTAATTAAGTGAACACAACGAAACTGTTTGACCAAGAAAAGTCAAATTTGCAAATCAATTTGGGACGGAGATAGTATTAAACTAAAAGAAGACGGGTGATGCTATTTGTACATTGTACACATTTCTTGTACACACTCACTTAGTTGCTTGTGTACACAGGCAGCTCATTCAGAAACTGTTGTGTACTTGGAGAGTGTGTGAGGCTTATGCATACACATGGCTTTTTACCGGCACATAAAGTAAAATGAGACAAGTAGTTAATTAGTAGTATATCTGATCTAGATTGGCAATTCATGATCCCTTATCCGTAATGGTAAAAGTTCCTTCAATGAGAACAGTAACATTATTGATGCCTCTGAATTCATCAGTTCCCTCCCTCATCTGCCGGGTGCCGACACTGGGATGAATTATTTTTACTCGGATAAAATGATAGAGCCAATCAGCTTCATCCATTTTCTTTATGGCAGATGTGTATGGGTATCACTATGGATAATGGTGACCTAGCTTGTTCCAAAGTGTTACGTTTTACACTTTTACTTCAACACGAAAGAAATTGGAAAATATGAGCAAATTGGTGTAATGTATTTTGTATTTTGGTGACAACTCCGGTACCCATTTAAAAAATGGGGTACCGTACCTATCATGCATTTGATTGGTCCAAATCATTAAATCCCTTTTAATTTAGATTTAAATAATTCAACTGCATGATTCTAATTGGTCCATGTGGACAAATGTACGGTACCTTATGGGTACCGTAGAATCTACCATGTATTTTATTTATGGATCATTCTTGGCGTACTCACTTTTAAACATTGTCTGTTACACAGGCAATTGGGAGACAAATGTTGCCTTTTTCTTAACAACTAATGGGGTACAAAAGTGTGTACAAAAATGTGTACAAATAGATTTTTTGTTTATATATTTATAATAATACTCTGTATTTTTGTACTTTCAACCCAATTGGATATTACATGCCTAAGCTAGAACGCATCTGACAACTAACAACTTCCGTTTTAAATTTCTCCCTCCGATTCTTAATTAACTGGACACTTTGACTTCACACATGTTAAGAAATGTTATTGTAGAGTACATTGTTGTGACACTGTTGCGACGCTGTTTGACACTGTTTTAATGTAGATTTGTTTGTCAAAAAGGGAGTGTAAACTTGGTTTGGACATCCATAAAAACAAAATGTAAACATAAATAAGAACCGGGGGAGTAATTGTTAGTCAATATTGAACACTCGAAATTAAGTGTTAAATCCACAATTGCATAAATAGGTAGCACTTGGAGCGGTAAAAGATGTACTCAATGCATTATAATTTTCTGTCCGGCCTAAAGAGATCGAAATATCGAATGTTCATTTCTTTTTCTAAAAGTACTCTTTTAGTAAGATTAACAGAGGTTTTCCTTAAATATATACATGATTGAAATAGATCGTGGGTAAAAAACGATCAGCTCTTTTGTTAACATTAAAATTGACTGAATCAACTAATATTGATGAAATGTTGGCTAAAACGCCTGAATTGACTGAATTTGCTAAGTTATAGGAAAATAATATTCAAAACATATTTTATAAATATAATAGACTAAAGAAAAATATATGAAAACATAACTAAAATTTTCCTCTCACTAACTTTACCAAATTCAACCAGAAAATAGCTCCAATCCTTTTTTATTATTATACCATTCAACTTAGGGATGGACTGGGCCGGGCCGAACCGGCCCGGAACCGGACCGGCCCGCTACTGTGCGGGCCCGGACCGGACCGGGCCCGGTTGGCCGGTTCCGGGCTTTTAGCCCGTGTTGGCGGGTCGGGCGGGCCGGTTCCGGGCCCTTGTTTTGTTGAACCGGCCCGGGCGGTTCGGGCCGGGCCCGGTTCTTTTTTTTTTTTTTTTTTTTGGTTTTTTCAATTTTTTTTCTTTTCCTAGGGTAGGGCTGGGTGTTTTAGGGAGGTTTGGGGTGTGGGGGTGAGGGGGGGGGGGGGTAGGGAGATAACAAGAAAGTCAAAAAAAAAAAAAAAACATTGAACCGGGCCCGGCCCGGCCCGGCCCGGTTAGGCCCGGACCCGGTATCAACCCGGGCCGGTTCCGGGCCCATGTAACCCGAAAAAAAGCCCGCCCGGGCCCGGCCCGGAACCGGAACCGGACCGGCCCGGGTCCATCCCTAATTCAACTAGTAAAATAAAAATGAGGGGTTTGGCAAAAAATATTGATCGGGAGAATTCGAGTTACCAAACGAAGGTATTTTTCAAGCTAAGCTGTTAAGATATGGGTGGACGGATGAAGTTCATGGCCGCCATGCACCACCACTCTACTCCACTCCACATCTTACTTCATACTATTATGAGAATTCAGATGGTAATTATTTTTTTGCAGAACGCAATTAATTCTGCACAGTCAACACATAGATCAATTTTATTAAATACCAAAGGATAAGATAAAAACATTTTAAAACGTTTGACGACATACTGAGCTATTTATGATTATGATATGGAAGAGAATTGAAGTTGAGAAAGCCTCGACTGATTATACATAGTGAGTCAGATGAATGAAAATTACGTACACGTTGACAATGACTGTTTTAATGATGAGGCAAATTAATTAGCTCCCAACCAAACGATCGTATATGCAGCGACAGTTAGGGCTGACCTGCATGGTTTTCCAAATGGCACACCTTTTGACCTACTTCATACTTTGTGTCATTTAATAAGGGTCTTTCAAATGATACCAATTCCCATTTTTAAATGTGTATTTTATCTACTCTTGTAGAAATCATTTGTCAACTTTAATTTGTGATTCCAAATTCTTTAGTAACAATACCTACGTTATACAAAGTGGTATGGATATACCTAGCTCAAAAAAACTAGCGGTTGTCTCCCATCTTTGTAAGAATTGAAATATTCCGCCGCCCCGGCCCTATCAATATGGGACTGGAGCGGCAAATGATACTAATTTTAAGTTTTCTAAAACTTGGGATTGCAACTACGTTGGAGGAGATAACGTTCGCAGATAAACAGCAGGTTGTGCTGAAAGTTTGTATCGGTGTTGGATCATGCAGCCTTGGTCGGCCGTTCGGACGGTGGTGGAGTTAATATTCACCTATATTCAGGGACAGTGCCAAGATACTGGACCGGACTGAGCCGGTACAATGAATATTTTTCGAAAAAAATTTATACAGAATTTTTAAACTAAAATTAAAATATAGACATTTTTTAAAATTTGGGATGGGCCAGGGCCTAGGCTGGCCACCCCTAGCTACGCCCCCCGGGCCCTGCCTATACTGCAAGAGCTCGTCCTCATCCGGAACCACCTCCGTACCATAAAGAGTTTTGTGGAAAGATTTACGGAGTATTTCATTATTATTTTTTCTTTAGTAGTACTTGTTTTTGTTTTAGTCCGAGTAGGTTTGGTTTGAATGTTTGCATTTTTGGAGTTGTTTTGATAGACATGATTTCAATTCTGATTGTTTTAGGCTTAAATTTGCCCGTTTCAAGTTTAACGAGTCGGGTTGTTTTATATGAGGTGTCTCACTCTATATATGCCCACTCAGCTCATAAGGTTCACGATTGGATATGGGATGTCAAAAAAACCCGACCCGCAATGACCCGCCCTGGCCCGAGACATTTGGGCCGGGTCTGCCCCGCCCCGACCCATTGCCATGCCTAGTAAAAGCTGTCTGAAGGTTGTCTTGTATGTGTTCTCTATTTAATATAAAAATCGCTCTTTTATGATTAAAAAAACTTCAATTTAATTTGTATCTAGACCAAAAGAAAAAACTTTATTTTGTATCTATTTGATGTCACACTTTTTTTAAAACGGATCTTTACTTCTTTGTACGGAGTAAAGAAAGAAAGAAAATGAAATATAGGAAGATTTGCAGTTTAACATTTAGAGCTAGTATCTACAATACAAAAAAGTGACCACATCTCATATATGTGATAAGAGATAGAAAGACAAAGAAATGGCATATCAGTTATTTCGGTGGTTTTCTTTGTTTTGGTCAATATTTCTTTGCAAGCATAACGTCTAGGTTTGGATGTTGTGGTTCACATTGTTGATAAAAAATAAGAAATTATTCTAAATAAGAGTAAAACGTAACATTTTAATTCCAGAATAGGACCATTATATAGGCTAGCAAATCAATGGGATGAGACACTGGCAACACAAATCAAATCTAGTGACTACAAATGAATCTCTAGAATTCTCCTAAAAAATATCTTCATTCATTCTATACTCTTCTACTATGTAATTCTAAATCTATTACCTAGAATATGGTTTTAGGACATGGATCATCTGCTCTGGGCTACTTATTTGGGTTTTCCTATTTTTTAAATGCCAATGTGCTAGCTAATCATCAAGTTCAATTTTTCAACACAAATTTAGAAATATTTGTTGAGAATAGTTTATATTTTGTTATGTATAGTATGGTTTTTTGTTAAAAAGGATAAACATAATTTAGTGATACTCTCTTAGTATATAATTCTACCTTATTGATCAAACCAGCTTTTATATGTTAACTACTTATTCATCATGTCTCGCAAAAACTAGACAAGTTTGACTTGCACTTGAACTAAACAAAGTAAAAATTATGTGATTAGAATTTATACAAAGAAATATAATAACTTAATCACATGTTCATTACTTTAAATTAAAGAGAAAAAGCATTTTAGACGATTAAAAAGGAAAATTTGATAAAAATTTATGTCGTAATGAGTATTTAGTTTGTTGGGAGGAGGATAATGAAATGTCCTCATTAAATGGGACTCCAGCCCTGTGTGTGAGACTGAGGTTTAATTAACCAAATTTCATCATGATCGACATTGCTAATGTTGTAAGGTGTTAGTCATGGTCTCATGGAACTAGGATTGCATATATCCTCCTACTATTTTAGTCCAAATTTAGCCGGCCTATGACCAATGAACCATTTTTAGTTAAACATTGGTTCCGACTCTCGAATCACTTTAGGTCTAACAGATTCAATGATTCTAATTCTAGTGGGGCCCCATTTTTCTCAATTTGAATAATAATTATTGTGTCTCATGAAGTTTAATCCCACGACATCCACTTGATTGATGTTTACCCGAAATAATATCAAATAAATGTGTGTATTCTCGTATATTAAAAACTTTGTCTTCTTTCTTTTTTGTTTCAAAAATTTTACAATTTTTCGTTTTAATCAATTAATTTTTAATTCCTGATATTTCTCTATTTTGCACGAACCTCAATCAGACAATTTTTATTTTATTCTTTGTCATATCTCTCAAACTTGTGGTTCATATCATTTGTTCTCACTTTCTCTTTTTTGCACATGCAACGTTAGCTCACACATTTCTTAATTTCTTAATCTGCGTGCAAATTTAAAACCGGATTTACTTTGGGCATAGTAGTACAAATTAAAATATTAGTACTCATTTGTGTAATTTTAAGAATATTGATATCAAAGCTAAGGTTCCTAAACTTTGATTTATAGACCAACCCCTTCACATATCTGAACTCTATATATGCAAAAAGTTGGTCAAATCTTCACATGATGATTTGGTTTAGTGATTAAGCAAACATCCAAAATTTTCTGGATGCATGAGTTAAATATTATACTCCGTATCTATATTTATAGCTAAAATTAATAGTGCTCATCAAATAGCAAAAAAAATGTTCCAAAACGTACAACATAATTATAACACAATGAACTTTGATACATTTTCAAAGAATTAAGGGACATGACTAAAATGCACAATTTGTAAAACACTTTCAATAGTCATTTCGCAATTGGAGACGCAACCTGAGGAAAGTTCACTGCTCTTGTTGCCTTATACTCCGTATGATTGTATTTCCTACTTCTATGCGTCACTTCTCGTTTTAATTTTGTAGTTAACTTTTTTAGTGCAAGATGTGGGCTGCATACTCTAAAGTAGTACAAACCTACACATGAATACTCCGGTATAATACAGATCTCAATTGGATGTATAACTTATATAGTTCAGTTTTTAAACTAATTATAATACACAACCAGAGTTTATTTCGTTAATTCGAGCCAGATAATAAGAAATCTTGGGAGAACTAAAGCATTTAATTTCTAATTTTGATATGTTTTTGTTATATTCATAGCCCGTTTGGTGACTCTGTTTTTCGTCTTATCAGTCAACTTTTAACCAAACATGTAAATTTTGATTTTGCGTGCTGAATTGTGTAATAATAAGAAAAAATAAGGTTGGAGTTAATTTTCTGGTTTTATTGGCTGAAGTTACTTTTTCATATAATTGTTTCTTTATTTTATTAATAAAATTTATTTTCAATATAATTTTTTCATAAATCAGCAGAAATAACCGATTCAACCAATTTCAGTGTTACCAAATGAGCTCTCAATGTGCTGATTTAATATGTGAGTTTGCAGTATGTTGCATATTTTTCAAATCATATTACTGAGTTTGCAGTACTTTTTATTAATTTACAATCATCAGACTAGTTCAGAGTCTTAAGACTCGATTATGTTAATATTTCACCCAATAAAATTCTGGAAAAGATACTCAAGTCGAAATCAATAACAAAGAAACCAAACTCAAATCATCCAAAGTTGATGGAAGCCTACGTATTGTCTCGTCTACAATTATTGTCGTCGGAAGTCTTCTTCTTGAAGAATAGGTGACCAGAAGTGGAGAGTTCTCAAAAAGAGCCCTACTTAAATCGTTGTCATACTTGTCAAGCACATCACGATTACAAATATCAATTTTAGACTCTTCAGGCTTCAGCCTTCATCAAGTTAGAATTTTTGACAAAATATGACCTAACTCGGACGCCTAAAAATATTAAAGGGAAACCATTGTACAAAACAACAAATTTTCTACAGATATTTTTGCCAGAACTAGCCAATAATAAATAAATGATATTGGAATGATAACATTTTATAGCATGAAAAACATTACAAAGACGGCATCAAATTCATTTGTTCACTCAAAGGCGCTAGGCAACTAAATAATTTTTCTTTAAAAAAAATTAATTAAAATACATGGGGACTTCAAGTCTTTTCTTGGACCAAAAACAAATGCGGAATAAGAATAGATAATAAAAACTAAAATGAAAGCCAATCCAAACCAGACAAGGAATAGGGAAGGCTCACCGGATTAAGGATACACTATACACGATCTTCAATTCTATGCTACAGAATAGGCTTTCCTTGAAGCTAGTGGAAAACAGATGAAACTTAGAGTTAGTGTTTTAACTTCTAAAGCCAAACGCGGACCATTTCCTTGATGACGATTCTTTCTTTGTCCTCTTGGAATTAGGGTCGATGAGGTTTTCCAGTGATTTGGCCTTCTTGTTTCTACACTTGCCCGCCTCTTTCAGCAGCTCAGCCAGCCTTTTCTTCTCATCATCAAAGTCAGGATTTGCCGTTCCAAGCTTCTCCTCTCTCAATTTAAGAACGTACTCCAAAATCTCTATTGCGTCTTCAACTCTGTGCATTCATACAATTGAGCAATCAATGAAGCATTTGATGGATGTCATAAAAGTTATGTGTGAAATTTATGAATTGAATGGTTTCTTGTTTTTATTTATTTATTTGAAAGTATAATGGATGGATTAAAGAGAATTCATTAACCCATTAATATTCTCTAAAAGGTAAAAAACAATCTGTTCATGATCTTACAAGTCTATATAAAGAATTACTCTCTCCGTCCACTTATCATTGTCTCATCTTTCATATTTCATTCATTTCACTAAGTTTATCATATTCCATATTTAGTAATATTTGTGTACGTTTTAATTCATTCTTATTTTGTTCACACCAACCACTTAACTCCCTTTTTTATATCAATCTTCCACTAGGGAAGAAAAATAGTACATTTGAGGCATTGTCTCGGTATGGAAGATTCTTCTTCTAAAAAGGCAATTAAAAAAGGGCAAGTGACTTAGCTAGTCAATTACTTCCCAGTAGTTGAATAACTTCCGGGGCACAGAGTATGTTTGTCATGACTCATTACATTTCATCTAGATTGTAGAAGAAATGCTTTGATTTCATCTATAAACTACAGCAGGATATTTTTTTGTTTAAGGAGAACCTTGGCGCACTAGAGTTAAGGTCTTGTGTGACCGAGATGTTATGGGTTCAAGTCTTAGGAGTTGCCTATTGTAGAAAAAATAGATGGGGAAAGCTTGCCCCTTGAACACCCTTCTCCGGACCCTCGTCTTACGGGGATGCCTTGGTGCACCGGACTGCACTTTTAGTAGATGAACATTTAAGTAGATTAAATGAAAAGATACTTGGGGTATCTTTTCATATTATCTAACACCATTCCATCTTTTCTCATATCCAATATTCTCTCCAACTTTTACTCAATTCCCATAATTTTATTTCTTTTATGTATATATTAAAACTTTTTTATGTCAATTCACATTTTTCACAAATCATTTCATCTAATCCTGGAACTTGCATATCATTTTAATATCGCAAGTCATCATCATATACTCTAATTTCATCTTTCACCTATCATATTATGTTTCATCAATCACCTAGATTTTCACCTAGAATTGTGAAACAGTCTATAATACATTCAATCCATCCATTCACAATTTTGGCCAACATAGAAATAAATCATATTAAATGTAGAAAATTAAACCAGTCTCAGGAATTTTAAAGATTTCTTTTAGTGCAGTGTTGTGGTCCAATGGATCAATAGCAATAATGGATGGATCACTAACCATCCATATGATACAAATGCATGGATTAGGACCGATCCATTATTAATATTCTTTTAAAGAATAAAAAGGATGGAATTTCAGTATCAAAAAAATAATAATAAAGGATGGAATTTAATTTACTTTGGACAGATAAATCTCATCAACCTTATGTTATGAGCAAGAAATACAATTTTACCTTCCCATTGCATCGTAAGTTGCCGCAAGGTTACTGTACACACCAAGTGTATCTTGATGGCAAGGGCCACACTCATGTTCCAAGATTTCTCTTGCTTCTTCAAACAGTTCAGCAGCCTCATCAATTTTGAACAACTGCACAGATGACAAGCCCATTTGGTTTAACACCACCCCAAAGAAGGCTGATTTCCTCTCCCCGCTGGCTCTAAGTTTTGCCACTGCACTCTCGAAAGAGCTTCGTGCTTCATCATATCTTCCCACCATATAGAACATCACACCCATCCTTGCCTCTAATCCAGCAATTGTACTTTGCTGCCCCGGTTTATCCTCCAACAACTTCAGAGACTTGGACAACAGCTTCAGTGCTTCTTCGGGTTCATTAAACAGTTCATATATGGAAGAAATTTCTGCCATTCCACTTGCAATATCTTCTGCACTAGTACCAGGAACGGGTTTTGCATATATCCTAAGGGCATTCTCACAATATGATCGAGACTCCCTCAGCTTGCCAGTCTTGTAGTATAAATCAGCAAGCCTCACAAAAACAGAGGCAACCGAAGGATGGTTATCACCCTTTGATGATTTGAAGACAGTAAGTGCCTTCTGGTAGGAGAAAACCGCCTCATCGAAGCGAGACAGAGACAAGTAGATGTTACCAATGCTAACATCAATAGCAGCAACCTCATTCTCTTGTCCATTGGCAATCATTGCCATGCTGGCGAGCACAAGGTGTTCAAGTGCAGATTCATAATCACCCTTTGCCTCACATATGAGAGCCATTAACCGCCGATCAGCAGCTTCTTCGAGAGACGCTGGAGGGCTGTGGACTCGATGTATTTCAAGTGTTCTTTTACACAAACTCTCAGCCTCGTTGAATTGCATTGCCTGAACATGTGCCTCGGCAAGGTACCTGCGATATTAAACCATTTGCCACAAGGGCAGCCAATAAATATGCAACTTAGGATGCTGCATTAAGGAACTTAATTTCTTATATGAAACACAAACGATTATCCCTTATACCTAGATTCACAAGATTTCAACTTTTATGGTTTAACCGCCTCACAAGAAAATAACTTGCCTAGCTACTTTTTCTCCATTACCTAGCATTTCCCTGAATCTAAAATTCCAAACACACCCTAGATCTCTTGATCTAACATCACTTTTTGAAAACAGCATGTTTCCATCAATTTTTCATTTCCAGATTCTTTTAAAAAAATATCATTTCTCCATTTTCCAAATTTTCTTTCCCTATTTCTTCAATTTTGTGCATCATATAGATGCACCTAGAGTAGATCTAATACTCCTACATTCCCAACATATGACCTCATTGTAATTGAAAAATAATTTATTAATGGAATGCTTTCATATGCAGTCAAACAAAATCAATGAAAAAAATATGAATAAGTTCGTTTTGATAAAAATATATTGGTGTAAGTAATACTGCAAAGAAAACATAGCAAAATTTTGCATAAATTGTGAGAATTAGAGCCTGTTTAATCCTTAGAATAGCTTAAGTGGCTAAGTATGCTTAAGTTGTAGCAGAAATAGCTGATGCTCAATCTTCTAAATTATCTATAAAAAAAGTATTGGAAAATGTATTTTTTACCGGGTAGGCAAACCACCCATCAATGGGGTAAATATTGTAAAATGTATATCTAAATAAACTAAAGACCATAATTTGTAAAAATAAAAAGGTCAATTCCATCCATTTCGGCCATTTCAGACAACAAATCAACTCATGATCTACTCTTTTCATTATCAGCCGAGTATGCGAGTACATTAAAATAAGTTGGTGTTGGGTGACACAGATGGGTTGATAAGGTTGATAAGCCAAAAATGAAGCCTGCCAAACAGCTCTAATAGTTTTGAGCAAAATGGGAATAGGGATTGGTTTGGCTTTTTGCATAATAATTATTCTGTATAACTATGTAAACTGTGTGGTTGAAGATACGTTCTTATTTATCTAGAGCACATTTGGTAAGGCTTATTCGACTTCTAGCCTTATATAGCCGATATGGCTGAATCTGCTGACTTTTCAAACTGAAAATTGTTTGCTAAAATTCATTTAACTCAAATAAGTACATTCAAAGCTCTTCTTATTCTTCTTAACTAGAAGAACAAAACACTTTTGGCTACCAAACAGGATCCTTCAATAAATACACTTTTGGCTACCAAATGAGCTCCTATTTATATGTGGCAAAATGATAAACAAACAGTGATATAATCCCATTTGCTTTGCGTTTACTTGTGTAAATATTCTACAAGTAAACATGAATTAGATGTAAATTAAGAATATATACTATTGTAGTAAAATTGAAAAGTTCACAAGTCATCAAATGTCATTTTGTTCTTAATATCTGTATAAAATTAACTTGGACCAATAATTTGTAGCAGATACACGGATAGAGCATTAATAGTTCAAGCTCTCTACGTCTCTTAAAAGGAGGTCCTAGTTTGACTTTCACATAGTTTAATGATAATTTTTTGACTTCCTATAATGCCCATTAACCCCATTTTATTGACAAAACAATTAATGAGCATGTAACATCCTCACTAATGAGCGCGTAGAGACGGTAGAGTGATATGGTTGACATATTAAGCATATGTGTTAAATAAGTACATTAAATTATTATAAAGGAATTACCATACATTAAAATATTTAATATTACGTATATAGAACCAATCATTTACTTCCACATGAACTAACATGCTCATTAAAATTATTGATTTTACTGAGGATATATATGATTATATAGTACAACGTTTGACCGTACAGTTATTATTGATTGAGGTTAGTTGAGTAGATTCAGATTGATAAGATTTTTTTACCACAAAAGGGAAGGACAACATTATCAGGGACATTCCGAAAAAGGAATAAATGAAAATTAAATAGGGATGAAAGGAGCAATATAGAATATAAAAAATCGCTGAATAAGATTATTATTAATTTATTATCACTCATCATGATCCGTAAGGCTTCATCACGACTAAACAATTTCCCAAATATTTGGGGCGGGTGGCATTTTTTTAAGCTCCAATTGATTGTCTAAAATGAGTTAATATCATAAATCCATACAAAAAAAGAAGGTAACGTTTAACACTAGAGGCTCTTCTTGTCTTAATCTTCTTAAAAAGATAAGATATAATGAGAGAAACTTTATAAACAATCATCACCATAGGTTATTTCCACATGCATGAAAAATATAAATAGCTATATAGGCACTGTGCACGAAACGGAAATGAGTTAAGATAGTCGCTACTGTTGAAGTGTTGGTCACACAGTGCCACAACATCTAAATATAAAAAAAGTCAACATATTAATCGTGGACTACTCTTATCACGTTAACTTTTTAACATAGAACCTCGTGAGTTGGAGTAAGAGGTTAGTTTGTTCCATTGATTCTGCCTTGATGTTATTCAACTTGACATTTTAGAATGGAATCCTAAGTTTTAATAGTTACTTCGTACATGCCTACATAAGTACACAAAATATCATAAAGGACCATGAGCTTAGATAGTTGTTACTATCATGTCTCATTACAAGATTTATATTGTGAAACCATGATACAAACATGATCATAATTAGTTTTAAAGAAATTTCCCTAAATAGGAGTAAAAACGTTTGTGAATTCCAAAATAAGATTATTATGTTTTTAATTTTTACTCCGGTATTCCCTAAACATGAGTAATTAAGCCATGTTTTGGCATTACCAGGCTTTAAATACGGCAGTATTTGCCATACTTGGCGGTAATTACTCATATTTAGGGACTAAAAACATAGTACTCCTATTTCGGGAATTTTCCCTTAGTTTTACTTTGATATTTTCACTTTCAATTAAATTTATTAAAAGTCTTTTACGCAAAAGGATAAAACACATATACCTAAATACCCTTTTAGACAAACCTAAAAAATCAAAGCATATTACTAGTAGTATGTTTCAATCATTAGCTTTCAATAATGTTATTGGATTTTCAAATTTAAGCTTCAACCATTTTGGTAAACTTGGTGAGATTACAAATGAAATAAAGTTGTGCAGTAGCATTTAATTTTATAAATTCGTTGATTCATATGAGAGTAAACAATTAACATTAACATACTTATTGTGACACTCAATTACAATATTAAAGCCAACTATATTTTCCAGCCATCTAAGATTTTGTAAGGAATTGTTGCTGATCTAATGCTATCCCTTCTCATCTGTCTTACCATAGCCACTATTATCTAGAGAACCATTATATAATTACAACTGATATAATACAGTTCAAAAGAAACCATATAGTTTGGCTCAATTTTTTATCTAATGTTTTTTCTAAAATAGGTAGCGGAAGGACAATGAAATAGATTTGGTTTACCTGCAAGTCTCTGCAACTCTCGGGTCAGTATCTCCTAAAGCATCCATCTGCACTTTTAGGCCCTCTTTGTAACACTCAATCGATCGATCCAGCTGACCAAGCATGGAATGAGTGTCTCCCAGCTGCATATGCCCTGAGAATGCTGCAAGCGCGTGATCCGCACCCCTGGATGTATCCGGCACCGTAATGGCTCTCTCAAGCACCGGAAGAGCTTCCTCGAACCTGCCTAGGCTACAGTAAATAGCAGCCAAAACATGCAGACTCATCGCCAGGTCGAGACTTGGCTCGCCGTTGACAGCGCACCTCTCAAATGACTTCGAAGCCCGGAGAGCATAATCCAGGGCCTTATTCGGGCCCTCTCCGGATGCTATCGTATCCCTCGCAAGCTTCAACAGGAACGGCCCGAGATCCGGGTTGTCAAGCGAAGATTCATCAATGACAACCTTCTCAGGCGGCGATTTTTTCTTCCCGGAGCTCCGATCCGGAGACGGCTTGGCTCGAGAAGACGAAGGTGAAGGAGAGGGGGGTCTCCGTTGAGCTGGCGAGCTGAATTTCGCGTTAGCTTGCTCGGATCTAACTGAATTAGTTCCGATCTGGCTCTCACTCCCCTCAGGAACTATGATTCTCAACGGAGTAGCTCCCGGCGGCGTTTTCATTGACACTACCCCCGGCATTTCTTCAGTTCACAACCAAAAAAGGAACTGAAAGAAGAAATCTACTCTCTTTTTCCACAATAAAATCAATCGAAATTATCAAACTCCTATTGTACAATTATTATAATGTAGAATGTGCTTCACAAAACGCGTTTGAATTCGCAATTTATTGAAAAAAAGAGAATGAATTATAGATTACAACAAGCCACCATTTTCTAACCAGTGGAACAGCAGCTTACAGCTACGGAGGGAGAGTGGAAGATGGAGATCGGGTTCGGTTGGAGACGAGACTGGGGACCACTGTTCAGTAGACCGTCGACACCTGATGTTTTCATTAAGATCCGACTGGATCTAAACCGACCGGAAATTGATGGGCCAGATTCGTGACTGGTTTATCGCTATAGCCTAAACCAATAAGGTGGCGGCATGTAATACGGGCTGCCGATAAAGTATGTTCGGGCAAATGAGCTGGGCCCATGATACGATTTGATTTGTTCGAAGTTTCCGTTAGACACAGTGCAGAAGCCGTGTGGAACGCAATATGTCCGAACTCCGAAATTTTAAATTTAAAACTAAAACATTCACCCATTTTTCTGAAAGAAAACCAAACCATATCCAATTAAATCAAAAAGTCATTTGCCAACTAGCTACAAATGCATTTAGGAAGTGGATGAAAAATAATTCTACTATCCGCATATGAAAGGTTAGCACTTGCTGACTGACTGAATAATTCGCTTCATCTTGAAGCAGAAGTCTAATATCCTCAACAATAAGGTTAAGATAGAAAGCTCCGCTATCTCCTGAAACTCTCGTAGTAACTAGAAGAGCGTTCGTTTCAATAATCACCGAGACCATTCATGTTCCTTCGCTCGCAAAATTGCTTTCCGAACAGTCATGGCCTTCATTGTAAAAGATGACAACCTTGTCTTACATGTCTCATTGCCCGCACATAGGAAGTTCCCCCCTTCGTCTCGAGCTACCCAGCCCCAGGATCTTTTACCTCGCCTCTCTTGATTGTACCTGTTGCCCTGCTGTCTCTTGAGCTTTCCTCCACCCGCACAAGGTTACTACACTTGCCAGAAGAACTTGGTTCGAGTTGAACTGGGTGTTCTTCCACACAACCTCTGAACCTCATTGCGTGACTTCCAAATGCTCCAAAGGGTTGAAATAAAGACACATGGATCTTCCTCTACTAATTTCTCAAAAGCTGATTTCACCCATCCCTTTAATGAACCATACTGCTGCTGAAAATAGTTACCCAAGTTTCTCCATAGATTTGCCACACATATGCATTCTTTAAAAAGATGCAGCGAGCTCTCATCTCCTGCATTGCAAAGCCGACATTCTCTTGGGATATCCACGTGTCGTCTGCGAAGATTCTCCGCTGTAGGAAGAACTTTAGTCATAACCTTCCAAAAAAAATGTTTCATTTTAGGTTGTACAAAAAAACTCCACATGTGAGTCCATCCCGACCATTCCTCCTCCTGGTATTCTCCTTTAAGTTTCATGTAGGCACTCTTGACAGTGTGTTAGTCCCTATTTCTAACAACCAAACAATCATAAGAATGAAAGAAGCAGATAGATTAAACAGAAATCTTGTACATCGTGTAATGGCCGCTGCTCTCCCTCTAGAGAGAGAGCTGCTGAAAACTATTCTCTCTATTCTGCCTCTATACTCTAATGCCTTAGCTTGGTTTTCCTCATAAGTTAGCTTCCTTTTATAGGAGTGGATGGCTAACTTATGGCTTACAAGAGAGGCTAATGGGTTGATATGGCTCTTGTGGCCCATTTACACATTTAACTAACAAATACACAAATACAAAGGCATCTAACTAGATTCGAAACCAGAAAAAGTCCTAACAATCTCCCCCTTGGTGTTCAATCTTGTTTGATCAGCATTGCATCACAGATGTATTTGTCTTTGTGTTCAGTTGCTCCTCAATGCAGCTCAGCTTCCTTTGTCTTTGCACTCGGCTTCTTGAAAAGGATTTTTGAAGAAATCCTTGCAATCTCCCCTTTGATGTCTTCATGGCAATTTGTTCTTTGATGTCGGGGAGTTGAAGAATCTTCAGGATGTAGCTTGTGATCCTTACCCTTCAGAAGTTGCTCTTGATCAGCATTAATGAATTCCGATGGCGCCTCTGGAACGAGTGTTCAGGTGATATACAGGCGCACACAGGATTCATCTTCAGAACTTGAATACTTGACCTTTGTCTCCTCAAAATTTACGTGGCACAATGGAAAATTATTGATTTTTTTTGTTGAGGAGATCTCGTTAGTGGCACAGCGAAATAAGATAGTTGACTTGTGAGCGTAGCTGACCATTTGATTTGAAGCTGGCTTGGCACTTGAGTTGAGAAACAAGAGTGTCATCGTTGTTGTTGTTGTTGTTGTTGTTTTTTGTGCTGGAGGAGAGAAGTATCCAAAAATGATTTGTTGATAGTGACAGCATGTGGACTACTCTCCCCCTCATGACGATCCGATGAATCGGGGCGTCATGCCTTTATTCTTTTATTCTGGGAAACAAAATTGGAAACAGACAGAAAAGTTAAATGATAAAACCGGATACACTAAAGTGTTCCGTTAACACAACATCAATGTAAACACTGATGTGTGGCCTGTATAAAATGATAGAAGCATTAAAGCTCTAACAGGACTTCCAACCAATCATTATGAAGAATCTGAAGTAGATGTCACTCTGGTTGTTGAGGCATGATCATGAAGATCAGCAATGAAAGTGGTAGCCCCCCGAGGTCGTGAAGACACTCGTTATCATCACTATAGAGATAAACTCTAAAGCGATGGCCTGAACATGTTGGTGATTTCTATGTTGCAACAGAAGGACTTCCTTCCAATCATCGGTCTATCTATAGTAGATGAGCCTTATGGAAGTTCTCGCATGGTCACTTAGACCTTCAACTGACTCAAAAGTGTGTCTGTGTCCTAGAAAAATTCAAAACATTTGGGAGTGAGATAACTAGACACAGTGTGATCAATGATAGTCCAGTGGCATGGGGCTGAGGCCACTGTAGTCAGTATCACTTGCCTCGGAAGGAGACAATAATGAGATATGAGGTTCCCCGTGAAATATGATTAAACACCTGTCTGTTGGGAGACAAGTGAATGGTCTTGGGTAGGGTTGTGCATGCGCCGTTTGGACAAAATGCAGCGACTTCTACCCGGGATCTGAATAATTTCAGTCCTGAACCTATGGGGATTGTCCAGAGTATTTGAGTGACTGGGAGTAAATGTTAAATTGATAGTAGGTAGTTGAGGTAGCAGACTTATCATTAATTATTGTTCTCTTGCTCGATTGAGCCTACTGCTTCCTAACGCTCATAGAGTTCACTCACTCGCTTACTCTTAGCTTTGTCCCTTGGGTAGGCTTAGTTGGGTTTACTAAGCCATCATGACTTCTCTCTCATTTCTCTCTCATTCCATTGTTTATTTTCTCTCTGTGCTCCCCCTCAACTGAAGCACTCGGTAAGTCGGTATGCTTTGTTATCATTTGGCACTGGGGAGGATCAAATTGAAAACTCCCCCTCAAGTGTCATCCTTTGAGAGAATCCTTGCTTTGTCGTTGTATGGCGCCGGGAGGAGAAACCTGAAACTCCCCCTCAGATTGTGTAAGGGTTGATTGCTCACAGCTTGTTATACATGCCATGTGTATGGAGCAATCTGAACAGGTACCACACATGACAGTTTTCCTGAGCTCATCATCTAGACTTTCGATACATTTATGGTCACACATTGTATTGTTGATGAGTTAGGGGAGGCATCAGTAGTTGATTGTTGATTGTTATGAAATGACCGTTGACGCGAGGTTGATTGAATTATCTACGAGTTTCAAATCTTACAGTGTAGATTAGACCAACTCTAAGTTACACGGAAACGCGAAACGGGAAACGTGAAACGGGAAACGGGAAACGCGAGAAATGTAATTTCTAAAAAATATAGGATACGAAACGTGGGGGAAACGCGTAAATATTATAAAATATAAGGATATACTTATAAATACTTTTTAATATATGTACACAAATTTTTCCATATGCACGTGTTTTTTTCTTCATATAATTTGTTTAGCAACCAAATAATAAAATCACTCTACATGTTCGAATTTAGATATTATTTCATATTAGTACATAATTAAACATAAAATGTACGGAGTAATACATTTCTAGCAATACATTGCGTTACGAAATGTAACAAATGTTGCTGCTGAGAAATACCGCAAAAAAATCACTATTAAAAAAATTATTTCCCCCCCACAGAATCTTTATAAAAGAAAAAAAAAATTGGAATCCGAGGTTTCCGAAACGTAGTGAAACGGGTTTCCAAATTTTTCTTAATTACGGAAACGGCCCCGAAACGAGAATTTGAAGTTTCCGAGTTTCCGAAACACTTCCGAGTTTCCGAAACGTGGAAACGTGAGCCGTGGAGAGTTTCTGTGCTTCATCACCAACTTTGACATTTGGTTTGGCTTTGGTTTGATTTTGGAAGAATTGACCAGATTTGCCTCAGTTTTGACCTTGACTTTGACTTTGGTGATTTTTCAGAAAACAGATGATATCTCCCTCAACAATGGCGAGTGAGGGAGCGTGGGAAATGGTTCTGGGGTTGCCCCAGAATTCATGTAGATATTTTCATTAGCTTTCTGAAAAGGTATTACACGCGTAAATCGGATCACTGAGTCAAAAGTTATGGCCAAAACAGTGCAGGACGTCGAAAAGTTTGAATTTTGAACTTTGAAAAACTTTTCGAAGTTGAGGTTCTCGATGTTGGACCTCGAAATCCTTTTCTCGATGTTGAACCTCGAAAACCTTTTCTCGATATTGAATGTCGAAAACCTTTTCTCGATATTGAATGTCGAAAACCTTTTCTCGATATTGAATGTCGAAAACTTCTTCTCGATTATTGAATGTTGAAAGCGTCTTCTCGATGATTGAATATCGAAAACGTCTTCTCGATGTTGAATATCGAAAAATTCTTTTTCGATATTGAATATCGAGAAACGTGTTTTTGAGGTTCAAACTGCGAGAAACGTGTTTTCGAACTTCAATCCGCGAGAAACATGTTTTCGAGATCCAATCCGCGAGAAACCTGATTTCAAGATCCCATTCGCGAGAAATTAAACCTGTTTTTGAGATCCAATCCGCGAGAAACATGTTTTCGAGCTTCAATCCGCGAGAACCTGTTTTCGACCTTCTACCTGTGAGAAACGTGTTTTCGAGGGTTAACTTCGAGAAAATCAAGACTTCGAAATCGTTAGAATTTCTAACTAGTTTAGAACATCGAATACTTTGAAATTTCTAAAACCTCAGAATATCGAAAACTTTAGCTTTGAAAACTTTCATAACTTCGAAAACTTCTTTGAACTTCGAAAAGCTGAGAATATCGAAAATCCTTTTAAACTTCGAGAAGCTGAGAATATAAAAAATTCTTTTAAACTATCGAGAAGCTAGGAATATTGAAAACTTTTTTTAAACTTCGAAAAGTTCTGAATAGGGAAAAATATCAAGCTAGTTTAGAAAAATTCTGAGATTCGAGAAAACCCAAAGTTCGAAAGATTCTAAACATGGAGAAACTCCAGAACTTCGAAATCTTCATAACATCGAAAACTTCCAACTTTGAAAATCTGCAAATGTGAAATAAAAAATTTCTTTAGAAATGATATTGCAGGTTGTTGTCAAATGGATTTCGATCCTAATCTTCCAGAAATCGCTGAAAAAACATTGAAACAGATTAGGCAAACCAAAATATCGAAAACTCTGTTTTTCGAATAGGTGGTCTTTCTCGAAAGTAGCAGATCCGAAAAATCACAGATGGATTCAGTCTATTTCACGCCTCGACTCTGATACCACATGTTAGTCCCTATTTCTAACAACCAAACAATCATAAGAATGAAAGAAGCAGATAGATTAAACAGAAATCTTGTACATTGTGTAATGGCCGCTGCTCTCCCTCTAGAGAGAGAGCAGCTGAAAACTATTCTCTCTATTCTGCCTCTATACTCTAATGCCTTAGCTTGGTTTTCCTCATAAGTTAGCTTCCGTTTATAGGAGAGGATGGCTAACTTATGGCTTACAAGAGAGGCTAATGGGTTGATATGACTCTTGTGGCCATTTACACATTTAACTAACAACTACACAAATATAAAGGCATCTAACTAGATTTGACACCAGAAAAAGTCCTAACACAGTGTAGCACCCTCTTGACTCATGAAGCCAATAAAAACCATCACTGCTACTCATGAAGCCAATAAAACCAGGTAAGCCTGTTAATCTTTACCATATGTATTATGCTTGCGTTTATTCACCTGTATTTACAGGCTCCCGAAATAGTTGGTTGAATATGGTTTCTTAAACAATAGTGTTCCCTGATTTCAAGTAATATACACCCTAAGTAAATTGAATTCCATAAGCTTAAATTTGTTGCCCATGTATGATAATAGTTTCTATAGTAGAATATATGGAATCTAATTGGTTTGCTACCAACTTGTTCTTTTACATTGCAATAAAGAGAAAGTTCTTCGATAGTTGAAAGTTCTACTTCACAACAAGACATCAATAATAATTGACCATTTGGTTCAGTTTATAAGACACTAAAAGCATTCACCCTATAGCCTCCAATACTAAGGTTGTGTTTGTGTTTGCTTGTACTTTTCAAAAGTTATTTATTTAATATAATATTGGAAAAGTGTTTTATAGTAAAAGTTGATAGTGTTTAGAAATAGAAGTGATATTAATTTCAAAAATAAAATTAAAGTGTTTGGTAAAAAGTGATTTGTAATATAAAATTTTGTAATTGTACAGAAATGCCCTCAAAGAATGTCTCGATTAGCACCCAATTTTTAAAGAAACCTGCAGAAGGTCCATGGCCAAGCCTTTCCTCCAACGAGCGAATGGAAAATGCACAACAATACTATCTTCCTTGCGATTTCTCAAATTCGGGCCATCCAAACATGCGATGTGTGCATGTATGTATGTGTGTAGGAGGGAAGCTCAAATTTTGGAAATGAAATCTTTACAAATTTATAAGCATGAATGAGGGCATTGTTATTTTGGGTATAAAAAATTTGTTGGTGTAATACTATAGCTAGATGAATTTGTGCCGTGTGATTAAAACATTGCACTCTGTTCCGTTAGTTTATATCTTGAGACCAACTGCTGGCATGCTTCTGTTAGTGCACCTTACCCTTCTGTTAGTACACCTTACCCTGCCATTCTTATGTGCATCTTTTTTGGGGAGCCAAGCCCTTCAAGACTTCAACAACCTATCCGGCTCAGATGGAACAACTGCTCCAGAATATCGCACCTTCGCACTACGCTTTGCTCCATTCATCTTGAAGCTATTATTTGTGCCTTCTTTTGATGATAATTACCACAAGTGGATAATAAAACAAAGATTTGGCACACTCTTAATATCCACCACTCTCCTATATAAACTCTTGTTACAATATTCCTTAAATGTTACTACTTATTATAGATTTTCATAAACCCTACTCACAATCTATCTTTTCAGTTTTACTATGTAGTGCTATTAAAAACTTATGATTGTGTGTATTGATACATCAACATTCTTTAGAATTGCTCATATTTCAAAGTTAAATAGAGTGTTTGCATTCATGAATAGCTACATTATTGGACTGAAATACATCCTTCTCAGCTTACGCATAAGCAACAATTCATTTTGCACGACAGTGCATTATAATAGTTGTGTTTCCTAATATAATGCAAATTGTTGCAATAAGGTCATATTTAGTTGACTATTATTAAAAATCGCCATTTTTTTGCTTGTGGGTACTACTATATAAGGTGAAAAAATATAGTTAGGGCTTTATGTTATAGAAAATATGTTGGGCATTATCTCTATTGCGCAACGCGTGTCGGAAAAACTAGTTGTTGAGTCAATAAAATCTGAAATTTCATAAACTTAAATGAATAAAAATAGCAAAGGACTAGATTTCCTGCTTTCTCTGATGCTTCATCTAAGAAATGGAGAAGAAATCGATGGAGAAGGCCAAAGAAGACAAGGGTAGTTTTCGATACAAATAGAAAATTAAAGCTAGGGATATAACTATCCTTAAACTTCAATGTTATTTACAAAATAACCAAGAATCGCTTAAAACCACCCCTGATGCTGCATACAACTTATAGCTTAAAAGAGCTGGAATTTAAGTAAAATCTTGGGTTTATAAACACCTTTTATAGCTTTTGCAACCAAAAAAGCTGGAAAGTACTTTTAAAAAGCAAATGCAAACATAGCCTAAGTCCATAAAATTGAACTTTAAATTGAAGCAATGCACTTAAAAGTCATGTAAGATTGGGTATCCAGTATCAAAGTCACCTTATGATCTTAATCCTTAGGCCATATTACGATATCTTTTTTTTAAACATGTTTTTCTTTAGTGAGAGTTCTACTATCATAAGAACAAACGAATGTCACATTAATTGCTTCCAGGTGACATTAATATCATTGCCAGCTACTTATATTTAAAATAATTGATACTGGAACAATTATTTTAAGCATTTCATACTGAAATCACGACTTTTGCGAAGTTCAGCGCCGTTCCAGTTACGTTCTCTTCACATTTCTTACACTCACGCATTCATGCTACGTTACTTCTGCCAGAAAGGTAAATAAATGTTTGTGTATCATGATTAAATAATCATGTTCTTATTTATACATGAAACTTTCAAAGTTCTGAACATGGATAAAAGCTGAACATGGATAAAAGAGGTATTCTTGTGTGGTTGGGAATAATGAGCAATCAGTCAAGAACCAGAGCAATCAGTCAAGAACCAGTGATGTAAGTTTTCTCGCCAAAAAAATATGTAGCAGTAAATGGCAAAAGTACGAGTATCATCTCCACAGGGACGGAAAAAGAGAATCAGGAATTAACTAAATCCATCGATTAAAATAAATAAAATAAAATGCAATTGTGCGAGATTTGATTGTTAGAAAATTAAACTAATGCGAAAAAATGATTAAAATAAATGGGTTCTTTCTAATTAATGACGGAAGGGAACAAAGATTGATTCCGGGGAAATCAGGTTTCTGGCTTATCAGGCTCAATCACATGAAGATTATTTAATTGAGCAACGTTGGTCCATACTAAGTTCTTACTGCTCTCGTGGCGTAGAGTACAATAATTTAGGGGACCAGACTGATCTCTCATGTGAAGAGATCCTAAATTATTGCCAAAACGAGCCAGCATACAGCCCCTTAATCATTACTAATCTTTTAGCGAACGATTAAGTGTGTATGAAAGTGTACTACAGTAGATTAGATGTTTCTTAATTTATTATATGTGCAATTATAATCCTAGTGGTCATTCTAGGTGACAAGAGTTATCAATTAAATCATTCAAACACAAATTAAATAAAATTCATGCAATTAATCCCTTAGGATAATAACCCTAGATCATGATTAACTCATTCATCAATCCCAAATCTCTAATTAAAATTAGGATTAATTACCCTATGTATTACTAAAACTCAATCACTTTCTTAGTATATGACCTAATGAGTTTTTTTCTCAAAATATATTTAAAATTCGTAATAATTAATTAATATACTAATAAATAATTAAATAAATTATTTTTTATGACTAATATGTCCTTGGACTATTATTATAAAAGCCTAATATCCTATTGCTTTTCACCCTAAACCATGTAGTGATATCCCCTGCGTACAAAAATCATCCACGCCGCCGCCATACATATAGTGTCGTCGCCACCATACATACAGTGCCGCCTCTGCCATACATACAGTGCCTCCGCCCTACGTAAAGTGCCGCCACCGCCCGACATATAGCCACGCCACCGCTCGCCGTACATCCATTCCATTGCCGGAGAGGTTGCCATTCGTTCACGCATATTGGACGGTCTGGGAGCAAAATCTCCACACTAAAATCTGCCACGACGTCATTAATGGCTGTCGCTGGCCCAACAACATCCGTTCATAGTCCAGCCGCGTCGCCTCCATAGACGTCCAGACTGAGAGCACGCAAATTGCCGATCTAGAGCCATTAATGGATTCGCCGGATCTGGATCTATGGAATGAAGGCTCACTGGTGGATAATGGTTCGTAATGATTGTTTGAGGAACCTATGGTGGCTTGTGGTTTAAGATTATAGTTTGAGAATACGGTTGCTTAAATTTAGGGTTTTTTAGCATTAAATATGGGCATTGAACACCATCAGTGAACATTTCAATAAGTGCTGAGTATGGACAATGAAAATGTTTGGTAATAGGAATATTGTACATGGCAGTGAATGAATGCATTGAAAAATTTTGTTGTGCATTGATTATGACCAGTATTGCAGTAACACAGATCGAGCACTGAATTCATCATGAAATGCAATATACTCCGTACTTAATTAGACGTAAAATAATAAAATTATTAAATCTAAAAAATAAAAATAACAAAAATAAATTCCTCAAGTGAATGAGAAGAGAATTAATTTTGGCGAAAGTGCACTGATTATAACCGGATGTGCAGTGAAGACGTGCATTAATTTTGTGCATTAACGGCAATATAAAGTGCAGTAATTTTAATTGGACGAAATTAGTGCAAAATGCATATATTTTAAATAAGGGTATTTTTGTCATTGAACATTTCAATATAAACGAATTTTCTATTTGTTTTTGGATTTTTGGTCATAAAAAGATATAAAAACTAGTTAGGTCATAGATTGAGAAACCCATTAAGTTTTAGTTATATCCCGATAAATTTCCCTTAAAATTACTCACAATTAATAATTGAAAAATCAACAGAATTGGGAAAGAAAGAATTGGTTGTCATTAATTAAAAAGTTGGAACTTACAAAGAATCACAAAATCTTAATGAACAAGGCTTGAAAAGCTCTCAAAAAACGTAATACGGTTTATCTCTCTAAGCTCCGTTATTAAAAATTGGACAAAACAGGGCTGAATTTATAGCAAAACAGCAAAAGTGGACGAATTTCGACCCGCGGGGTCGTCCGCGGGGCGCGAGGACTCCCGCGCGTCAATTTTTTTTGTTCCGCCGGCACGGTCCAACCGTGCAGGTACTCCTGAGGCATGTTTCTGAACCGCGGGGCTTGCGCTTCAGACTTTTGACTTCTTTTTCTCTGAATCACCCGCGGATTGGAGCGTGCAGTTCAGACTTTTGACTTCTTTCTCTCTGAATCACCCGTGGGGCGCGCAGATGTCTCTTGAACCGTTTTTTTGCTCTTTTCTTCATTGTTCGCTCCCGATTAATCCTATCTTCAATCTTTAACCTTTTTAGCCTCAAATCACGCTCCTAAATGATCCCGTGGATCTCCGATGCTTCTTTCCATCGCTTGAATGTGCCTCAAATATTCTCAAATTAAACTCTACCGCCGATGTCAGGTCTGAATTTCCTACTTTTCTCAACAAAAACCAACCAAACCCGGTAAATTGTGACGTGAGCAAATTAAAAGCTTTGTGACTGAAATAAATTAGAAAAAGTGAAAAAACTCAATCCCAACACGCATCAAATGTGTGTTGAAATATGAACTTATCAACCAGTATATACAATGTTTGGCTGAAAACCTTTAATTTGTCCTCTCATAAACTTGCAGTGATTATCAAACCCTTAGAGTGACTAGAAAATCTTTCATTGAGTTGAGAAAAGAGTTAAAGGTCAAACACAAATATGTTTGTGGTGATGATCGTAGTAGGTTGCTATTATGGTTTCTACACTAATAAAAAGGGGTAGGCTGCAAAGCGTTTAGGGTGCATAAATAAAATCAGGCGCAAGAGAAGAGCGTAACTGCTTGATTTTCATTGATACATATGATACAATATATACAAGAGGATTATGGGGGTGTTTGGATTTGATTCTCAAAACTGATTCTGCTCCTTCAGGGAGCAGAAGCATAAGCTGGAGTGTTTGGGTGAAATTCCAGAAGCACTTCCAAAGCTCTAATTTACTCTCAGAATCAGTTTTTTAGAAGCTGGGGGGTACCAGCTTCTGAAAACTGATTCTGATTTTGCTTCTGCTTTTAAAAAAGAAGCAGAAACAGAATCAGTTCCAAACACCCCCTAGGTCATGTAGGATTCAAGCGATAAGAACAAAATTAATTGCTATGCCGGGGACGGAGCCAGGAACCGATGTCAGTGGTGTCAATTTAACAAAGCACTATTCTTTTTTAAGCAGAATACTACTCAGTATTATATAATAGTCTATACACATATAAAACAAAAAATAGCAAATATTGTCATTAATAAGTTAAAGTACTAATTCACAACTGTTCACAGCGCGTTTTCATATTTCAAAACGTTGTACAATTTTTTCTTGGGAAAAGTAGCAAATAAGCCCTCGAACTAACTTAAAAAGTGCAAATCACCTCTTATATAGGAGGCTATGTCCGGCCTTCGCCATTTGGGGCGGTTCCCAATGGAATTTTTTGATGAAATTTTTTGAGCATCTTCTTCTTCATTAAGGTAAGTCTACTTTACACATACCAAATTTCAGCTAAAAATTCAATCGTGAAGGCAGTCAAATGAATTTTTTAAGATAACTGTACATTTAAAGAGAACGGTATATTTCAGAAACTCATTATAATGTCATTTTGAATATCATGAACAGTCATCTTCAATTTTTTGGGAGCATTATTCAAAACAACATTATGAATGTCTTCATTATGATTTGGTAGAAAAGTTAAGAGTTCAGGAAAATTCCCTTGGTTACTTGACTCTTCTGATTCATCACGATCTCGAAAAGCTAGCCCCAAACCGACTTTCGGTTAAACCGGCCCAAAACATTGTCTATGTTATTTTGGGGGAGAGTATGGTTGCATGGTTGACATGGACCATTATGTAAATATTTCCTTCGTACCTTATCTTGATCATCCAGATGATAATTAGAAATTCCTTTTCGTTGTCCGGGATCTAACGGAAGCGCTTCTAAGGGGGTGTTTGGAACTTATTCTGATTCTTTTTTTTTTTAAGTGGAAGCAGAATCAGAATCAGTTTTCAGAAGTTGAATTGGTCTCCCCCAGCTTCTAAAAAACTGATTCTATGAGTAATTAAATTAGACACCAAAATCACTTCTGCACTTTCACTCAAACACCCCAACTTCTGCTTCTGCTCCTTGAAGGAGCAGAAGCAGTTTTAAGAATTAGATCCAAACATCCCCTAAATCAATTTCAACGCGAGCTCTCTTAGAATGTTGTAATTGTTGTTCACTAGATTTTCCACATCCTTTTGGAGTGATGTCAATTTATAATTTATGAAACATTACATACACCTATGCAAAGAATTTTTATTTTTCAGTGATGTCAATTTTAGAATTTTGAAAAATTTTATATACCTACTTATAGGGGAAAAAATTTCAGTGGTGTCAATTGACATCACACCTCCCTTGTTGGCTCCATCCTATCTCTAAATCAACTGTACAATATTGGACTCTAACTACACGGCTCAAAATAAGGAACAAAATAAAACATACATATGAAAAATAATGTACATAAAATATATACATAAACCGGCGTACGTATGCATGGTGTCCAACATGCATGGCGCCCAACAGCATATGCTTGAAATCTATGCCAAAACAAATAAACTAATATCCTTTAGCAAGCAATTATAACCAAGGCCTGAATTTTCTCCTAACATCATTTTCATTATCATCTCCTGCAATTTAGATTCACATGTGGTTTTGGCTGTTTTTTAATTTTTAAAATTAAAATGATACTGTTTTAGAACCAAGCCTAGCTACCGCATTTATATTTCACATTTTGCTTTAGTAGATGGCGTTCCGAATGTTCAAACAGGAAACAGTCGTATGTAAATATAGACTCGAAGTTTGTACATAAATTTTAAGGAAAAAGTACAGAAGAAGTACATGTGGTTTATTGGGCCGTTTTCACATAGGGGCACATGTTTCATTTTATAAAAAAGTGGGACATGTGCTTCAATTCCGTTATCATAGCAAGGGCATGGCGTATAAAGCCGTTAGAAAATTTAACTCCCGATTTTCAAAAGTCTCTGAAACTAGGGCTGGGCACGGGCCGGGTCGGGGCGGGTAATGCAAAATAAAATGGAACCGTCGGTTCCATTATACGGTCCGGTCCGGTCCGGTCCGGGTATTGCAATTTTCAAAATAGGAACCGGACCTTACCCGGCCCGTTTGAAACAGGTCGGTCCGGTCCGGCTTTTACGGTTTCTATTCCCATATCTTTTTTTTTATCGTATTCTCATATCTTAAAATTAGTAAAAACTCACAAAGTTCCAAAAATCAATAATTAATAATATAGTACATCAGCAAGTTTCAAAATAACAACATAGTGGTGCACATGTAACACAAGTGACAAGTCCAATGCTTCATAATTTCATGTATATAAGTTCCAAACAATTAAAGTTCCAAAAATCAACAACATAGCCAAAATACATATTTTCTAACATTTGAATTTAAAAATGTTGTCTAACATCACATATTAAGGTGACACATACATGGGGGTGGTAATCACAATTTATATATTTTAAGAACAAATTTTCTGTATTAGTCAAAGTTGACACATACATGGGGGTGGTAATCACAGTTTATATACTTTAAGAACAATATTATAAAACAAATATTACAAAATCATTTTTAACAAATAATTAAATTGCATAGAAAGGAATAATTCAATAACAATAAAAATAATAAGAAATTTATGTAAAATTTAATCAATAATTTGAAAGCAAAATGATGTTACTGCAAGTCAATTTAAAAGCTAAGCCTACTTCTAGCAAAGGAAAACAAAACTATTTCAAAATCGATTATCACAAAACTATTAATAAACTAATATACAATATATATAACGGGCCGGGCCAGGTACCCGGTATTTTTTAGGGTTTTTTACAAGAATATTACTAAAATAAAACTTATTTACATAAATATGACTATTCATTACTACAACGTAGTGTTGTGGTAACTTAAGTTCAAAACTTGAACACGAATTACTATGATTTCATTACTACTCTAGTAACTAATCATATTTTTGTAAGTCATCTTTATTTTGGTCATATTCATGTAATTATTTCTATTTTTTATTTTGGAACCGGCCCGGGTCCTTAAAAAAATTACCCGTACCTAAATGGGAGTAAAAACGTTTTGAAATTTCAAAGTAGGACTATCATGTTTTTTATTCCTTGAATAGGAGTAAATTTCTACCAAGTTTGACATTACTAGGCTTTAAACATGACATTTTTTCCAAACTTGGCAGATTACTCCTATTCAAGGAATAAAAAACATGATAGTCCTATTTTGGAATTTCAAAATGTTTTACTCCTATTTAGGACAATTTCTTTTAAAAAAAACTTGTAAGAATAGACATTCACAACTCTCAAAAGCAGGAGCACTCTTCCAGGTCTCAAATTATACAATTTCTATCACGGGTACACTATTCTTTGTAACATTGAAATAATGCCAATATGCTTTAAACGTAACCTTCAAATTCGTCGACTAGATTTCAAGTAACACTAATCCTTGCTATATGTTCCAAATACAAAATTTTATATAGATTTAAAACAAATAAACAACGAGAATCATAATTATCTACTATCTTTTTTCGTTTCATTTGATTTAAATTCGTTTTGGCTTGGTCATATTTATTTACTTATGTACTTTAATTTAGACGATGGTTAAAACTGCTTTGCTCTTTTTTTAGTTTATAAAAAACACCTTAATATTCCTAACTCAGTGACTTACATGTTACATCCTACGACATTTCAGGAAAAAAAAAGTTGAAGGTCTTGAAGCCATTAAGTTTATGACCGTAGAGATAATGTTCAAAAATTCTGAGCCTTCAACTTATTTTGTGTATTTGAGCTCCACTATAATATTCCTGACAACTTATTTTGTGTATTTGTTAAGTTGATGTGTGATTGACTAGATCTTGCAAACTTGGGTACTCATCATACAGAGACCGGCATAAGCCACAAAAGTATATTTGATCCAAGGATAAATTTAGGGCTTATCATTTTCAAACATTGCTTGTGTGTGACTAATTAGTGAGTTAAAGCATTATAGCTTAGTTGAAGATATGAAATGAAGTAAAATAAATATTTTTTTCAAAATAATACTCCCGCCGCCCTTTAAAACTTTGTCTACTTTCCTTTTGTAGATGTCCCATTAAATTTGTCATTTTCCGAGTTCCTATACTATACACCCGGATGTATATTTACAACCAGTTTTTTTTTTGTAATTTGATGAATCTTTAGATCTATTTCATACAGACTACTTTATTCTCCCAAAGTCTTCCTCTGTTGCCAAGCCCACACGTCTTTCTTTGCACCGTCTCTCTGGGCCTAGCTTCCACGAACTTGACATCTGAATTATTGCAGTCCACAAAAATGGTAGAGATGATATTCTTCTCATCCTCCTCGTTTAATTTGTGGCAAAATGGCCGGCAAGAGGAGGAAAGAAATTGAGGGTGGTGGAAACAAAGGTTTTCACGTGACCACTTAAAAGTGAAAAACGCTGCTCTCTTCACCAGGCTTTATCATGTTTTTTCTTTAAATCTATAATTCTTAGTTTAATCTACGGGTATGTAAGCTATGTTGGATCTTACAAATTCAAAATAAATTAATTGAATGACTACTTGAGCAGAATAATCTATCTTCTTCTCCTACTAGTATAATTATAGTTTTCTAAATTGGCTCATAAGCCTCATATTGAATGCTTACCAAATGTTCGATAAAATTAAAAAGTGAAGTTCATCTCTTTTTATATTATACACTTACATGAGTGTAATGTTTAAACAATGTGCAAATGTCTAATATTACAAATGAGCATAACAAATACTACGTACTTCATATGGGTATACATTAGTTATGAGTATATGCTTGAAATGATTTTTACAGTATACTGAAATGAGTATAATGTCTTCAAAAAATGTAAATTAACATAATATTTTAAAATGAGCACAAACCAATTAGCGATTGGGCATACTTACATGAGGGTAATGTTTAAACAATGTGCAAATGTCTGATATTATAAATGAGCATAACAAATACTACGTACTTCATATGGGTATACATTAGTTATGAGTATATGCTTGAAATGATTTTTACAGTATACTGAAATGAGTATAATGTCTTCAAAAAATGTAAATTAACATAATATTTTAAAATGAGCACAAACCAATTAGCGATTGGGCATACTATATTAATGAATTGTGCATTGATCTATATGACATAAGTGGAGTACAAAAACGATTAGTGCATGATGCAATTTTGGTGAAAATAGTGGTTTCTCTTATATGAGCAATAATGCAATTTAAATGAGCATTAGACCTATTCTGTTGAGTATTAGAGACTAACAATGAGCATCGCAATTTTAGCTTTATATCTTCTAATTCACTTTCATTTTCTTATTTTTTCGTTTATAAAAATTCATAAATTTTATTTATAATCAACTCCTAAGAATTTCAAAATGCGAATCTAAGGTAATATGATACTTTTGAAATAAGTATTGATATGACATTTTAAAATGAGCATAACAACATTACCAAATGAGCATAAGTAACTTACAAAATGAGCGTTGATATGAAAATAATAAGCTTTGTTAGTTGAGCTCAAGACATTTCCATTGAGAATCAAACGTCCTCCATTGAGTATTAGAAACATGCAATTGAGTATCATGATCTCTACTCTCGTGTCTATAATCAACTCTCATGTGAATCTAATGTAAATGATAGTATTGAAATATGCATGAATATGACATTTTAAAATGAGCACAAAACTAATATCAAATGAGTATACATAACTTACAAAATGAGTTTCGAAATTTATTCATGTATGCTCATTTCTTTTGATCGTTATGCTCATTCGAATATAACATAAACCTTTTTCTATAATATGTACATGTAGTAAATTCGTTGTTAACAATTTAATAAAATATTATTATATACTTCGTATGAAAATGAGAAATATATACTTCGGATACTCAATGAGCATAACACCAGTACAAAATGACTATACATTACTTACCAAATGAGCAATGATATGAAAATCATAAACTTTGTTACTTGAGCATCGAGACATTTTCATTGTACATCAAAACTCCTTTATTGAGTAGTATAAGCATGCAATTGAGTATCATGATCTCTACTCCCGTGTCTATAATCAACTCTCATGCGAATTTAAGATGCATAGATATAACATTTTAAAATAAGCATAGTATTGGTACAAAATGAGCATACATTACTTACCAAATAAGGAATGATATGAAAATCATAAGCTTTGTTCTTTGAATATCAAAACATCTTATTGAACATCAAACATTCTCTATTGAGTATCAGAAGCATGCAATTGAGTATTACGATCACTGCTCCCATGTATATAAATATGATATTTTTAAAATATGCATTAATATGACATTTTAAAATGAGCATAAAACCAGTGTCAAATGAACATATATAGTTTACAAAATGAGCATAAAAAATTCAAAACTCATTTGAATTCTCTAATGTGTTCAAATATTCATTTATGCACATATAATCACAAATATAGTAATTTTATGTCAAAAATAATATAGTCTTTCGTTCTTGAATTACAAATATAGTAATTTTATGTGAATCTAATGTAAATTTATACATTTGAAATATGAATTGATATGACATTTTTAAAATGAGCATAACATGAGTATCAATTGAGCATACGTAACTTACAAAATGAGCATTGATATGAAAATCATAAGTTTTTCAGCTAAGCATTAAATCATTTTCATTGAGCATCAAACCTCATGTATTGAGTATTAGAGACATCCAAATGAGTATCATGGTCTGTACTCTCGTATCTATAATCAACTCATATGTGAAACTAATGTAACATGATACTTTTGAAATATACATTAATATAACATTTTTTAAATGAGCATAACACTGATATCAAATGAGCATACAGAACTTATCAAATGAGCTTGATACGAAAATCGTAAGTTTTGTTAGTTGAGTATCAAAACATTTTCATTCAGGGGCGTAGCTAGGGGTGGGCCAGACCTGGCCCTGGCCCAGCCCAAATTTTGAAAATGTCTTTATTTTTAGTGTAAAAAATTCCGTGTAAATTTTTTTTTTTTCAAAAATGTTCTTTGTACCGGCCCAGTCTGGCCCAGTGTCCTGGCTCCGCCCCTGTTTTCATTGAGTATCAAATCTCCTAATTTGAGTACTAGAATCATGCAATTGAGTATTATTAATCAAATGGAAAGAGGTAGAATTGTTTTTAATCAAATTTTCATCTCAATTAATTCATTTTAAAATTCTAAAATTAAAGTTACGTTGCTAACACAATTAAAAGAATGAAAACTAAAAAAGAAGTGGAAGTCTAAAAAAGTTGACAATGGAGAAGTTATATTCATTGCAATTGCCGAGATCTGCAACTCCCTCCTGCCTGTCAGAGCATCCCTAGCAGAATCCACTTCAATTAAGGTGGCTACTCCATCTTCTTCAACGACGTAAATTTGTCAATTGTTTGATTCATCTGCGAGTGCCGTGTTAATTGCATGAAAGTTATCCGAATTGGGTTGTTGACAGTTGATTTCTCGTGAGGAAGCATCTGAACGGCTCGAAGATGTAGTGCCGGAATTGGGGTTGGGAAAAGCAGATGCAAAACGGAGGAGTAAATGACATCTCAATTAATCAAATTAAATGGCAGCGGGTAAATAAAATGCATTATTATACTCTTAGGACTCATTTGGTAGTTTACACTGTTGGAAAACAATAAAAGGGGCCTAATATGTAATTAATTAAAATGTGTTTACCATCAAATAAATAATACAGTGGCTATTCATGAAATAATAAAAGTGTAGATACCAGGATAATATATTTCTTTTGGTGACGGGTCAAATTAAATATATTACACTAAAGTGATACAACGGTTATGACCCCCGGTGCGTGTAAACTAAGAGATAACAGTAAAGATATTGTAACGGAAAATGGCCTAATAAATTATTCTAAATAATATCATTATTGTAATAATAATAAAGGAGTTATTAGAATACTAAGGGCCAACCGTTACAATATTCCACTAGTCCTATATATATATCCCATCAATAGGTAGGACTAGGACAATCAACATCTCATACGGTACATAGCACTGGAAGGTTAGGCCGATCAATCGTGTTGGATTCCGGGTCTTCTTAAAGTGTTAATGCAAATGAATTCTCAAGGTATTGTTCTAATCTTAGTTCATACATATTTGATTTCATGGATTTATATGGATTTAGCTATTATATATTTATATATATATCGCATATGGAGTTTAGTTGATATATGTATGAATATCCATCAATTGGTATCAGAGCCTACCATTATAGATCCATGGAATCGTTTAAATCCACGTATGAGTTCATCAATAATGTCTAGAATTCGTTTTAATTGTGATGTCTGAAATTTCATATTATTGAAATGATATGGTGTACGTTATTACCCAGTATTATTTTAGTGCCGATTTGTGAAATTTTCTAGGGGATTCATATATGTGTATATTGTATACATCTCAAAACTTTATCAATGGTTCAGTGCTTCAATTTTTTGATCGGATGAAACATTGACCAGCTAATATCCGAAATTTCTTCATTCTTTATTCTAGCTTGAATGTGAAATGAACAGTTTCATAAGCATACAATCATTGATTGAATAATTTAATGGTTTGTTAAGTTTTTAAGCTTATGGGTGCATCTTTAATGCTTCAGTTTTATGTTTTTAAGTGAATTCTCAAGTTGTGTATTGGATTGCATGTATACGTATGTAGAAGCAATTTGTTTTTGAATCAATTTGATGAATTTCATGAAATCTCAAGAATTTGTCCGCTGCAAATTTTTAATTCGGTGCTTCAATTTTGATGGCATGAATCTTTCCATAAGCTTTATTGTAAACTCCGTATGTAAGTATGGAGTCTCAAGGATGATGAAGTGGCAACCGTTTTTTGCCATTACTTTAATGCTCAAATGTAACTGATATGCCATTGTTACATCGAATTGTGTGTCTGGATAAAAGTTTTATTCCTTCTTAAATTTGCATTCATTGTAATTAATGAACTAATTCTGTGAATCATGTTGATTCAATAATACGTCGATCCGCAAGCCATTTTTTCGAAGGGTAATATTGCGGTAAGAATTTTGAACTGTGATGAAATTGTAAAATAAAAGGAGTTTAATATTTAAATGAGTATATAGAAACAATATGTCACCAAAGTGATCCTATTGTGTAAGTTGCTCATATAAAAATATTAAACATAGTACATACTTTGTATATAGTTCAAGTAAATATTAATCGGCCCAAAGGAAGATTAATATTTTATCAAGTTATATATATACATTTTGGTAATAATAAATATATAACAATTATAAGGTTGCACTTTAAAAGAAAAAGTCGACCCAAAGGTGGATTTTTCTTTTATATGTATTATTGTTATATTTTATTATTACAACAAGAGTACCACTAGCAATTAGTATTATTGTCCAAAGATGAAATACTAATGGTGCATTTGGTATCTTGTGATGGGTTAAAAATTATTTTACAATTTCACTAAAACATATGTTCATTGTCCTTGTTCTTTCTACAGTTAATTTTTCGAGCATATCTGCCAATCTCAACTCCATCCCTGTCCTAAATGGTACTAATTTTAAGGAATGGAAAGAAAATATTCTAATAACTTTGGGCTGCATGGATCTTGACTTAGCATTAAGGGTAGGGCAACCTGCTTCTCTTACGGATGGTAGTACCCAAGATGAAAGAAGGTACTATGAGAAGTGGGATCGCTCGAATCGCTTAAGTCTTATGATCATAAAGCGTGGAATTCCAGAATCTTTTAGGGGTGCTGTATCCGATGAGGTTACTAATGCCAAGGATTTCCTTTCTGAAATTGAGAAACGTTTTGTTAAAAGCGATAAGGCGGAAATAAGCATGTTGTTAAAAGACTTTACTTCCAAAAGGTATTCAGGAAAAGGAAATATAAGGGAGTATATTATGGAAATGTCTTATATTGTTTCTAGGCTCAAGACACTTAAGATTGAGATATCGGAAGATGTTCTCGTACACATAGTCTTGAACTCTCTTCCTATTGCATTTGATTCTTTTAAGGTCAGTTATAACTGCCAAAAAGAGAAGTGGTCTCTTAATGAGCTCATTTCATATTGCGTGCAAGAGGAAGAGAGGATGAAACAAAATAAGATAGAAAGTGCTCACTTGGCTAGTACCTCTAAGGATAAGGGTAAAAAGAGGAAGAGAACTCCCATTAAGAATGAAGCTGCTCAAGGTCCACTACAGAAGAAACATAAGGAAGGTGAAACAACCTGTTTCTTCTGTAAGAAGTCTGGACATATGAAGAAGGATTGTACCAAGTATCATGCTTGGAAAGTGAAGAAAGGTATGGTCCTTGCCTTGGTTTGTACTGAAAACAATTTGGCTTCAGTGCCTAGAAATACTTGGTGGTTAGACTCCGGTTCAACATCTAACATCAGTATTTCTATGCAGGGTTGTCTGAGCCACCGCAAGCCAAATGATGCTGAAAGATGCGTCTATGTGGGAGATGGCAAAGCGGTGCATGTGGAGGCTATTGGGCATTTTAGATTGTTATTATCTATTGGTTTCTATTTGGATTTAAAAGACACTTTTATTGTTCCGTCATTTAGGCGGAATTTGGTTTCTGTTTTTTATTTGGACAAATTAGGTTATCATTGTTCCTTTGTGTTAGTACCCAATTTTGATAGATTTTGATGATGCCACTATACTCTACACTAGCACATTGTATCTTAATTAAGTTCAGTCACTAGTCTTTAATTTAATCAAAAATGACAACATAAATGAACAATCTTTTGAGTCTAATGACATATTACCGGAAAAGAAAAAATGCAATAAGGTAATTTTTTCTTTTACCTTAAAGGGATATTTAGATCCTACCGGAATATATTATTTAACTCAAAGATTAACTATCACATATTTTTTGCACTCGGATATCATACACTGAATGTGTATGATTGGAAGACAGAACTTGACCAACATTAAATGCTAAATCACGTACATGGTCCTACAACATGGGACGTCCTTTTGGAGTGAAGCAGCAGCAGCATGGGACGCACACATAATGCAAGACAAAATGATCAGCTACAAATTAATGCTCCAGCACAACAGGACAAGAGTACTACTCGTACTAATCAGAATTTCAACGTCAAAGATTAATTCATCTCAACCAACGGATGAGATTAATCAACCATGAAGGCCTATAAATATAGGTAGAAGCATGAGTTCGAAGATAAGCTTGAGCATCCTAAGTAGAGAAAAACTTTCATCAAAGCATATACGAGATATCTAGCAAAAGGGAAAGTGCAAACTCAACTTTACTCTCTGCTTAGCCTCATGCTTCACTAAGCTCTTAGATTAGATCAATACTTTTACATTTTTAGAGCTTAGTTCTTAGTTGGAGGTTAGAACTTTCTTGTAACATTTCACAAGTGGTTGTAAACACTTAGGAGAACAGTTGTTCGGATCCTAAAGTGTAGTTAGATAGATAGAGTACCTTTTGATCCCCACTGGATCAATTGAGAAAAGTCTAAGGACTGAGTAACTTTGAGTGGTGTTATACTCATTGTGAAAAACCTTCAATCTAGGCCTAAGAGTTGTAAAGGCTAGATTGGCACTAAGTGTATTGGGCTGAATACTTTAGTGGAAATCCATTTGAAAGAGAATGGGACTGGACGTAGGAGGATTACACCACCTCTGAACCAGGATACATCGTGTGTTGATTTCACTTCATTCAACAAAACACACACCCAGCACTTCTCGTATAAAGATTGTAGTTTGCCAGCAGCATCTTAAGCAGTTGTCTTAATTGACCCAACTGCTTATCCTTCTGCTTAATTACTCACTCTCTTTGAGGCTATCTCCATACAGTTCACTTGGTAAAGCATTATCAAAAAGGTTGTTCTATCAGTTCTCGAAAATTCACTTTCAAAGTATAGCAGGTGCCTCAGCAGTCTCCTCAGTACCACCCAACTGCCGAGCTCCCTGCTCACATACGTATATTTCCTTTAAACATCTCAACATCACCAGATCCTCATAACATCATCACACGAAGTTTTGCTTAAAAGGATCTCTGAAAATCTGTTTATAACCTAAGCAGGTGACTCAGCAGTTCCCTTTGTATCACCCAACTGCCAAGACCACTGCTACAGTTAAACTTCATCTTAACCTTACTTAAGTACTTTTTCAGACATCTTTCTTGTGTTCTAAACAACGTTTCACCATCACTTTTCATCATAAAATCAATATTTCTCTAGCAGTTGCCTCAGCAGTTCCCTGCTACCTAGTCAACTGCTAAGCTAACTGCCAAGCCAACTGCTAGCTATCTAAGTCCAATCTTCCCAAAATTAGAAAGTGGTCACACACTCATTATAAAAAGGGTAAAGACTTCCGCTGCGCATCTATTAATCTCCCAAAAGATTATAGATCTACTCATCTAGAAGGGAAAAATTGTTAAAGACGAAAAAGTTATAAAAGTCTATTCACCCCCCCCCCCTCTAGACTTTTTCCTCTATCCGGGACCATCAAGTGGTATCAGAGCGGTGTGTTTCTAGAGTCAGTTTCTGATTAATTTGAACTAAAGATCCAAACCACTCTACCTCCCAAACACTTTCTAAAAATGGACAGTCAGTTAGCCAAGAATCTTCTGTTCAACTTGAACAAATTTGATGACTGGAAAATAAGGATGAGAGCACATCTCAGTGCTTTACATGATGAGATGCTTGAAGTCATTACTGATGGACCTATCAAAATAATGAAGGTCATCACATCCAGAACCACAGAAGGAACAGATGATGTGTACATTCCAAAACCCAAAATGGAATGGACAACTGAGGACAGGAAGAGAAACAATCTTGACAACATTGCCAAAGACATTCTCTTCAAATCTGTTGATGAATCTATATTTCCCAGAATCAGGAAATGCGAAACTGCCAAAGATGTCTGGGATGAGCTCACAAAGATTGGAGCAGGAGATGAACAGGAGAAGGACAATAAACTGACCATAGCCCTCAAGAAATTTGAGGATTTTAAAATGTTGTCAACTGAATCTATCCATGAAATGGAATCCAGATTCCTGAAGATTGTAGCAGAGGTCTCTGACCTTGGGAAAGAACTATCTCAAAAGGAGATTTCACTCAAGGTCTTGAGAGGCCTGCCATCAAAATGGGACATGAAGGTAACTGCTATGAGAGATAGCAGAGATCTCAGAACTCTGTCAACCGACAAACTCTTTAGTGATCTCAAGGCCTATGAATTTGAAATGAAGGAGATCAAAGAAGAGAAGGAAGATGAATATAAGACACTAGCTCTAGTGTCTGAGCCAAGCACTTCAAAATCTGCTGAAAAATCCCTCAATAATCTCCTCACTGACGAACAGTTTGCTATGTTTGTGAGGAAATTTAAAAGATTCATGAAGAAGGAGGGAACTGCTCCAAAGAAAGCATACAACCTGCCACCTAGAAGACAAGGGAGACCTCAATCCAGTGAGGAGACTGTTATGTGCTACAACTGTAGACAGCCAGGACATTACAAAAATGAATGCCCTCTGCCCTTAGCCCAGAAGTATCAAGGGCAGCAGGGGACTGGTCCCAAAGCTAGTTACAAGAGGGACTTCAAAAGCAATAGACAAGCTTTTGTAAGTGAAAAGAAAAAGGAGGAACCCCAGTCTGAAGATGAAAGCAGCTCAAGTGATGAAAGCTCTTCATCTGAAAGCTCAGAGGAAGCACTTCTATGCCTGGGATCCTGGCAGGTGGCTGAAAAAGGCGGCAGCTGGCTCACTAAAGAAAGCAGCAGATGGCTCAGTAAAGATGATGAATGCAGCTCCACTAAATGCCTAATGGCCAGAGACCACTACAATGATGTTGAGGTAACATCCTGCTCTTCCTATAGCTCTAGTGATTCTGGACCAACCAATATTACTCTGGAATCTTTATTACAAGATTTCCAAAAAGTCCAAAATCACCATGTTCTCTTAAGATCAGAAAATAATAGATTAAAACAAGACATTAAGGCTGTTCACACAAGATTGCTAGATGCCTTAACCAAAAACAATGTCTTAGAAGAAGAGAACAAAGAGCTGAGAGACAAAATGAATAACTTCAGCATGGATAGTAAAACCAGTGACTCTACTGCTGAAGTTGTTTTAAATAAGAAGAGAAGAGGCCTGGGATATGTATCCCCCACCAGACTCACTCAAAACTCACCCTCCACAAGCCACCAACAAAATACAAGAAAGCTAATCTACCAAAGATCCCATTCTCAGAATGTTCCCATAAGAAGGAACCTGCCTGCTCCCAAATCAAAATCCAATCTCCTGTATAGACAAAAACTTCCCAACCATCAAAACCCAAGAACCCGTTGGCAATCAACCAATAAGACCAACCACAGTCAAAACACTAAGCAGTCTCCTCCAAAAGTCAATAATCAATTTTCCACTTCAAGAAGAAAAAGGATTAACAATTACATAGCCATCCCCCATGATTATAATACTTCAAATGGCTATAGACAAATCTGCTTAGAACTAAATGGCTCTAGATGGGCATGGATGCCCAAACTTGTACAAAGGAAGTTGCCCACTAACTTGTGGGCTACTGCTCAACAATGATGAATACAGGAAGGTGCTGGAGCAGTTGACTCACAAACATGGTACATAGATTCAGGCTGCTCCAGGCACATGACAGGCAGCAGGCGGCTCCTGTCAAACTATATGGCAAGCGAAGGACCCAAAGTTACTTTTGGGAATGTGAAAAAACAAGGAGAAACCAAAGGAGTTGGAGACCTATCCATCAATGGACTTACAATCCAAAACATATCTTATGTTAAAGGATTAAAGTTCAATCTCTTAAGCACAAGCCAGCTCTGTGACAATGGTTATAATGTTACATTCTCCAAAGACATCTGCTTGATTAGAGATGTCAAAAATGACAAAACTGTGCTCACTGGTAGAAGGAAGAAGGACATGTACATTGTTGATTGGAGCTCAGCTAAGGAAGGGATCTGCTTGGTAACAAAGGCAGATTCAAATTTGAGTTGGGAATGGCACAACAAATTAAGCCATCTCAACTTCAAAACAATCAACAAATTGTCCAGAAAAGGATTGGTGAAAGGACTTCCTGAAATCAACTTCAAAAAGGACCACCTCTGTGATGCTTGTCAAAAAGGAAAACAAACCAAGGTATCATTCAAATCAAAAGAAGTAGAATCATCAACCAGGCCCTTAAGCCTACTACACCTTGACTTGTTTGGACCAGTTGAACCAACGAGCTTAAGTGGTAGAAGGTACACTCTAGTTGTGGTTGATGATTACTCGAGATACACCTGGACCATATTCCTAAAGAAGAAGAATGAGACAGAAAAGAAGCTCCCTGAATTGATGAGACTAATTCAAAATGAGAAAAGCCTCTCAATTCAAAAGATCCGGTCAGATAGAGGTACTGAATTCCTTAACTCTATAGTAATTCAGTACTGTGAAGAAAATGGAATCCATCACCAAACTTCAGCAGCAAGAACACCTCAACAAAATGGTGTTGCTGAGAGAAGGAATAGGACACTCAAGGAAGCCGGAAGGACAATCTTAGAAGCAGCTGGTTTACCCAAAAGATTTTGGGCAGAAGCCATCAACACTGCTTGCTACACCCAGAATAGAAGTCTCATTCATAAGACTTACAAAAAGACTCCATATGAACTATGGAAAGAAAGAAAGCCTAATGTTAGTCATTTCCATGTGTTTGGATCCAAATGCTTCATTCTAAACAATAGAAAAGACTATCTCAAGCCATTTGATCCCAAATCTGATGAAGGGATCTTCCTGGGCTACTCAGCAACAAGCAAGGCATTCCGGATTCTCAACAAAAGAACTCTGGTGGTAGAAGAATCAATCCACGTGGTTTTTGAAAATCACCCCACTGCTCAATCAAAAGAAGAAGGTGAGTCATCTAAAAGGGACACTGGAAAGGCTCCAAGCTTCCTTCCAGGAAATGATAAAGAAAAAATAGCTGGATCTAATGTCAGTCCACGGCCAGCAGTTGACTCAACTGTCAGCTCACTGCCAGCAGATGACTCACCCACAAACATCCTTCCAGACCTTCATGAAATTCCTAATCACCCTACTCTACCAGAAGATAGTGACGAAGAAGAAGAAAAGGATGACCAACAAATCCAAACCAACATCAATCAGACATCTGACATTAGATGGCTGAATCAACATCCACCACAACAGATTATTGGAAACATCCATGAAGGGATTCGTACCAGATCATCAATCCAAAGAGAAGCACTGTTCTCATGCTTCATCTCACAATCTGAACCCAAGAAAATTGAAGAAGCCCTACTTGACTCTGACTGGATACAAGCCATGCAAGAAGAACTCAACCAATTTGAAAGAAACAATGTGTGGGAGCTTGTGACCAGACCCTATCATCAACATGTGATAGGAACCAAATGGGTGTTCAGAAACAAGATGGATGAGGAAGGCACAATTGTCAAGAACAAGGCAAGACTGGTAGCCAAAGGCTACTGCCAGGAAGAAGGTATAGATTTTGATGAAACCTTTGCTCCTGTTGCTAGATTAGAAGCAATAAGAATATTCTTGGCTTATGCTGCTCACAAGCAATTCACAGTCTATCAAATGGATGTAAAAAGTGCCTTCCTAAACGGTCTACTAGAAGAGGAGGTCTATGTGGAGCAACCTCCTGGTTTTGAAATCAATAGAGAGAAGGATCTAGTCTACAAACTGCATAAAGCTCTTTATGGACTCAAACAAGCTCCAAGAGCATGGTATGACACTCTCTCTGATTACTTAGTGAATAATGGATTCACTAAGGGCAAAGTAGACAAGACTTTATTCAAAATTGAAGAAGGTCCCCACATATTGCTTGTTCAAATCTATGTTGATGACATAATTTTTGGAAGTTCAAATCAAGCATTGTGTGAGAAATTTTCAACTCTCATGCAAAGCAAGTTTGAAATGAGCATGATGGGAGAGTTGAATTATTTTCTGGGACTACAAGTGAAGCAGACTCCTCAAGGTATCTTCATCAACCAAGCCAAATATACAAGAGATCTCATGAAAAAGTTCAAGGTCGAAAACAAGTCAACTGTGAAAATACCCATGAATACATCCCAAGGTCTAAGTCAGGATGATGATGGCAAAGATGTTGATCCTACACTCTACAGAGGATTGATTGGTTCCTTGTTATATCTCACAACTAGTAGGCCAGATATATCCTACTCAGTTGGGGTATGTGCAAGGTTTCAATCAAAGCCAAAGGAAAGTCATCTTCTTGCAGCAAAGAAGATACTGAGATACCTCAAAGGCAATCCTAACTCTGGATTATGGTATTCAACAAATGGAGGCTTTGATCTATATGGCTACTCAGACTCAGACTTTGCTGGATGCAAAATTGATAGGAAGAGCACTTCTGGAACTTGTCAATTGCTTGGAGGAAGGCTTGTTTCATGGTTCAGCAAGAAACAAAGCTCCATTGCCACAAGCACTGCCGAAGCTGAATATATAGCTGCAGGCAGCTGCTGTGCTCAAGTACTTTGGATGAAACAACAATTAAAGGATTATGGAGAAGAAACAAAGGAGATTAGCATACTGTGTGACAACACAAGTGCTATAGCTATCACTCATAATCCTGTGTTTCACTCAAGAACCAAGCATATTGAGATCAGGCACCACTTTATCAGAGAGCATGTTGAGAAGAAAACCATCAAGCTTGAGTACATCCCCACCGAAAAGCAGCTGGCTGACATCTTCACCAAACCATTGAATGAAGCTAGATTCAACCAACTAAGGCAAGAGCTTGGTATGTTAGATGATCTAGATCAAGTAAGGGAATAACCCTGCATCTATTCAGGGGGAACCTAATTCCAGAATCAAGGGGGAATTCCTAGCCATCTGCTGAGGGGGAACTATCAGAGGTAGCCATCTCGACTACCCACAATCCAAAAGGAATGAAGCATCAAGGTCCAAGAAAGTCTATCTCAGACTTTCAAAAGAAAGAAGCAGTCAAAATTCAGGAGTGGGCTCAGCAGGTGTCTGTTCAAAAGAGCAGTAGGATCAGCAGGCAGCTGCCCAACTAGACCACTGCTACACGAGTAATAAGGGGACTTGAATTAATACTCTCATAAAGGAGAATACAAGCTTGGAACGAGAAAGGAACAATGGAGGTACAGACACTGGTTCACAAAATTCGAACAGATGTCTGCAAGCGGGTGTCTGCCTCAGAAGCAGTCCACTGTTTGAGATCAGCAGTTGGCTCAAATTACTGCAAATGTACATGGAATCTCAGCATGTGGCACAAGTATTCTTGATCCTCACATATCAAGGATTCTAAAAGGGTAACTTTTGCTCTCATAAACCCTCAAAATTTACCAAGCTAGAGCACTCTGTTACCAGTGTGAACACAATTAATCCAGCCGTAGTCTCCAACGGCTATATCCTAACGGCTAGTTTCCGATAAAGAATAAATACCTCCTCCGTACATTTCCTTTACACTTTTACCTTGCAATCTCTCTCAAACCCCTCTCTAAAACCTCGAACGCTCTCAAAGCCCTCAAACAAACAAACTCTTGTACTCACTATCTCATCCGCACTCCATATTACACCCATATTCCTTCCACTTCTCCAACAAACAAGAATGGCATCCCTTAAACTCATGGCTAAGAAAATCTATACCGGATCCATTCTTGATACATCAATAATACTGAAGAAAGCTAACAACAGTGATCTTATGAAAGATCTTCTGAGAAAGCTTGATCGCACAGGTCTTTTAAAGATGGCTACCTACCCATATCCATGCTTCTATCCCGAAGTAGCTGCAGAGTTCTACCTCAACTCTACCAAGGACACTCTCAAATCCTGGATAAGGGGCAGACCTGTGGAGATTGAAGAAGGAGATATCAGAACACTGCTCTCCCTCCCTGGAGATGAAGCCCCACCAGTTGAAGACTTTGAACTCAACGAACAGGAATTCAAAGAGTTGGCGTTAATACCAAGTGCACGCAACACACAAACTCTCAATCTCAAAACCAACAAGATGGTGTATGAGTATGGCCTTCTGCTAAGCATACTATACAAATGCATAGACGCCAAAAACACTGCTCTTGATGAAATAAATCACAAGAGAGCAACTCCATTAGCAGCAATCATCTCAGGGTCACCTTTCAACTGGACAAGGTATGTCTTCAACAACCTGCTAGCATATGTGAAGAAATACCACGAAAGACCAAACAACACCATGCCCTGGCTAGGGTATGGTTTTCTTATTGGTGAAATCTTAAGAAGAAAGGGAGCTCGAAGCAACATCAAAGAAGCAACTACCTGGAGAAAGTTTCTGTCTCTCAAATCCAATCAAGGAGCCCCAGAACTACCTAAGGCAGAAGACACCTTCCTCTCAAACGAGCCCATCCAAACCGAATTCAAGAAGATCAAAACCAAGTCACTAAAGAGGCCTCGTTCTGACAATGAAGAAGTCCAATCACACAAGTCTAAAAGGAAAACTCCTACAACAAGGAATCTGCAGGATGAACTAGAAGCAGAAGCCTCCCCTCTTGAACTCAATCATGTCCACTTACAAACCACAACTCACCCCCTATCCACTGTTCCTGAAGAAAGTGGAGGTTCCAAACCGAGCGAAGAACAGCAGGCTACTTCCTCTTCAGGTATTGCTATCTCTGCAACTCCACTTTCTATAAATCGTCAAGAGGTGACAACTCAGGAAGAAGAACAGGCGGCTCCACCCTCACCAGCAATCACTCCCCTAGAAAGATTGGAAGCTGAATGGGCTCGAGTCAAAAAATGGAGGAAATGGAAGATGTCTCGAATCCTAACCCAAGCCAAAACTCTTTCCAAATTCATCACGGAAGAATACTTTGCCCTAAACTGGCTAGGTACTGAAGACATTACTACAGCAACAAATCTTCACCAGATGAATCTGGTCTATCTCTCAAAGAAGAAGCAGCTGACTGATAATCTCCAAAAGGAGCACTCTACGGACAATAATGATGATGATCTTGATGATGATGACGATCATTCTGGTCCAAATGGCCCTTCACCGAATAGAGGTAAGCAAATCATTTCCTCTTCCTCCTCCAGTGATAAAACACTTCAAATGGTTCTAGAGAAATCTAGATTTGAGACTAGAGGAGGTGGAGAAACCTCCAAAGTAATGGAGGAAGAAGCTCAAAAGTCAACTGAGCAACATACTGCCACCATTCCACTCCAGCCCACTGCAGATCAAGAACAGGAGTTTAGTGCACACTCTCAAGCGTCTACTCAAAACTTAGAGCAGCACTCTCCCACACTCATTCTTGAACCTGAGGACAATGAAGAGGACACTGCTACCCTGGCCGATGTCTTCATCAAAGAAAGAAGGGCTACCACACAGTTCATCAGCCACGCAGAGGTCAGACTGCACAAGAGACTCATCAAAATGAAGAAGCAACTAGAAGAAAGGCTAGATATCAGATTTGGAGAAGTCCACAGCCACATCAGAAGAGATTCAATGATCCAACAAGTGTTCAATGCTGAGCAGAGAGCTCTACTCCAAACCAAAAACTCTCAGCAATCTGCCTTGACCAATGAAATAAAGCAGGAGATTGCAGCACTAAAAGCCAAGAATGAGGACCTCGAAAGACAAATGCTAGCACTTCAAAAGCAGCAACAAGCTCAGCCTACTGCAGCAGGTACCTCTGAGCAGCTGCCTTCTCTCTCAACCTTACCTCCTCATCTTCAGCAGACTCTCCAAATGGTGACGGAGCATGAAGAATACCTCCTGAAACTAAGGAATGAGGAGTTCCCTGCCATGTTCAAGCTCTCTCAGAAATTCCTTATGGACCAGCAGGCTCATGCTAGAGCCTATGAACAGCTCACTAAAGACATTGCTCACAACTTTCAAGTTCTTCAAAAGGCTACTCAGGACACCTTTTGGAAGCAAGGATCTGACTTTCAGAAGCTAGGTCAGAGCCTAGTAGCTACTCAGGACAAACTTCAAAGATTAGAGAATGAGGTCAAAGATGAAGTCAAAACAGATCTTTTGGACGTCAATAATCATATCAAGGCCCTGTCCATTGAAGTCTATGGTCTGAACACATACAGAAGACCACATGAAGATCCTGACTCTGATCCGGAGATAGAAGCTCTATTCAACGAAAGCCAGACCCCTGCTGATGATGCCAAAAAGGGGGAAAAGACAACTCAAACAGGTCCCTCCTCCTCAAGATCAGCAGCAGCAAGGAAAGCAGCTGAAACACGAAGGAAGAACAAGCTCCTTCAAGAAGAAGCAGATATCAGAAAAAGGAAAGCAGAAGAAGCAAAAGCAAAAGAGGAAGCCAAGAAGAAGTTGGAGGAAACCAACAAGAGTAGACTTCAAGGAAAGTCCGAAAGTGACTAAAAACTATTGTAATTTATACTTTAGACCAATGTACAATTATCTTAAATCAATGAAAACATTTCTTTCTTGTGTTGTATAGTTTTGGCATCATCAAAAAGGGGGAAATTGTTAGTACCCAATTTTGATAGATTTTGATGATGCCACTATACTCTACACTAGCACATTGTATCTTAATTAAGTTCAGTCACTAGTCTTTAATTTAATCAAAAATGACAACATAAATGAACAATCTTTTGAGTCTAATGACATATTACCGGAAAAGAAAAAATGCAATAAGGTAATTTTTTCTTTTACCTTAAAGGGATATTTAGATCCTACCGGAATATATTATTTAACTCAAAGATTAACTATCACATATTTTTTGCACTCGGATATCATACACTGAATGTGTATGATTGGAAGACAGAACTTGACCAACATTAAATGCTAAATCACGTACATGGTCCTACAACATGGGACGTCCTTTTGGAGTGAAGCAGCAGCAGCATGGGACGCACACATAATGCAAGACAAAATGATCAGCTACAAATTAATGCTCCAGCACAACAGGACAAGAGTACTACTCGTACTAATCAGAATTTCAACGTCAAAGATTAATTCATCTCAACCAACGGATGAGATTAATCAACCATGAAGGCCTATAAATATAGGTAGAAGCATGAGTTCGAAGATAAGCTTGAGCATCCTAAGTAGAGAAAAACTTTCATCAAAGCATATACGAGATATCTAGCAAAAGGGAAAGTGCAAACTCAACTTTACTCTCTGCTTAGCCTCATGCTTCACTAAGCTCTTAGATTAGATCAATACTTTTACATTTTTAGAGCTTAGTTCTTAGTTGGAGGTTAGAACTTTCTTGTAACATTTCACAAGTGGTTGTAAACACTTAGGAGAACAGTTGTTCGGATCCTAAAGTGTAGTTAGATAGATAGAGTACCTTTTGATCCCCACTGGATCAATTGAGAAAAGTCTAAGGACTGAGTAACTTTGAGTGGTGTTATACTCATTGTGAAAAACCTTCAATCTAGGCCTAAGAGTTGTAAAGGCTAGATTGGCACTAAGTGTATTGGGCTGAATACTTTAGTGGAAATCCATTTGAAAGAGAATGGGACTGGACGTAGGAGGATTACACCACCTCTGAACCAGGATACATCGTGTGTTGATTTCACTTCATTCAACAAAACACACACCCAGCACTTCTCGTATAAAGATTGTAGTTTGCCAGCAGCATCTTAAGCAGTTGTCTTAATTGACCCAACTGCTTATCCTTCTGCTTAATTACTCACTCTCTTTGAGGCTATCTCCATACAGTTCACTTGGTAAAGCATTATCAAAAAGGTTGTTCTATCAGTTCTCGAAAATTCACTTTCAAAGTATAGCAGGTGCCTCAGCAGTCTCCTCAGTACCACCCAACTGCCGAGCTCCCTGCTCACATACGTATATTTCCTTTAAACATCTCAACATCACCAGATCCTCATAACATCATCACACGAAGTTTTGCTTAAAAGGATCTCTGAAAATCTGTTTATAACCTAAGCAGGTGACTCAGCAGTTCCCTTTGTATCACCCAACTGCCAAGACCACTGCTACAGTTAAACTTCATCTTAACCTTACTTAAGTACTTTTTCAGACATCTTTCTTGTGTTCTAAACAACGTTTCACCATCACTTTTCATCATAAAATCAATATTTCTCTAGCAGTTGCCTCAGCAGTTCCCTGCTACCTAGTCAACTGCTAAGCTAACTGCCAAGCCAACTGCTAGCTATCTAAGTCCAATCTTCCCAAAATTAGAAAGTGGTCACACACTCATTATAAAAAGGGTAAAGACTTCCGCTGCGCATCTATTAATCTCCCAAAAGATTATAGATCTACTCATCTAGAAGGGAAAAATTGTTAAAGACGAAAAAGTTATAAAAGTCTATTCACCCCCCCCCCCCCCTCTAGACTTTTTCCTCTATCCGGGACCATCACTTTGGAAACATCCGGTTTAATTTGTCTTTAAATTCAAATATTGTGGGGACTGGTTCTTTTATGTCATATGACAATCTTTACATGCTTGAAACAATAACTTCATATAATAGTGCTTTAAATGTTGAAACCCGAGGCACTAAGCGAAAGGTTGATAATGCACAATCTAGTTTTTTATGACACAAACGATTAGGTCACATCTCTAAAAATAGAGTTGAACGTCTTGTGTCTGATGGAACACTTAATTTCATTGATTTTTCTGACTTCAATACTTGTATTGAGTGCATTAAAGGGAAACAAACCAAAAATAAGAAAAAAGGTGCATATAGAGCTACAGATGTCTTAGAATTAATACACACAGATATTTGTGGGCCATTTCCTACTCCTTCATGGAATGGTCAACAATATTTTGTGTCATTCATAGACGATTACTCTAGATATGCATACTTATTTCTTATACATGAAAAATCTCAAGTCTTGGACGTGTTTAAATTTTACAAAGCGGAAGTTGAGAATCAACTCAACAAACGCATAAAGAAAGTCAAATCCGACCGTGGTGGTGAATACTATGGGAGGTATGACGGCTCAGGTGAACAACGTCCAGGGCCTTTTGCCAAATTCCTAGAGGAATGTGGGATTGTCCCTCAATACACTATGCCGGGTTCACCTAGCATGAATGGTGTAGCTGAGAGGCGTAATAGAACCCTTAAAGAAATGGTAAGAAGTATGATTTCTCATTCTATCTTACCGGAATCCCTCTGGGGTGAGGCATTAAAGACCGCAACTTACATTCTTAATCGAGTGCCAACTAAAGCAACTATTAAAACACCTTATGAGCTTTGGACGGGTAAAAAGCCTAGTTTAAAGCATTTTCATATTTGGGGTTGTCTAGCTGAGGCAAAGCCGTATAGGCCACATGAAAAGAAACTGGAACCCAAAACAGTTAGTAGTTACTTTATTGGTTACTCGGAGCGATCTAGGGGATATAAATTTTATAATCCCGAGGATAAAAATATTTTTGAGACGGGAACTGCCATATTTTTCGAGGATGTTGAGTTTGGGGGGAAGAATAAAGTTAGGGATATTGTCTTTGAGGAAGAATTGATTTCAATACCTGAACCAATTCATACGGATGTTTCTTTTGAAACTAATGAGGAAACTCAACAAGGCATTATTTCATCATCTCTTTTCCAAACTGAACAAATTGTTCAAAATGAACAAACTCAACTTCCTCTGGAACAAGTGCAACAAGAAAACGTGCCATTGCGGCGATCCACTAGAGAGAGGAGATACGCAATTCCGGATGATTATGTTGTATATCTCCAAGAACATGCGTCAAGCATGGATACAGAGAACGATGTCCTTGTGTTTATTCAAGAACATGAGGAAGAAAGTGGTGTTATGGAAGGTGATCCGATCAACTTCTGTCAAGCCATGAAAAGTTCGAATTCTCAAAAGTGGATTGTGGCAATGAATGAGGAGTATAAATCTATGCAAGACAATAAAGTTTGGGAACTCGTCCCATTACCTGAAGGTTGTAAACCCATCGGTTGTAAATGGATATTTAAAACCAAAAGGGATTCAAGGGGTAATGTGGAGAGATATAAAGCGCGTCGTGTAGCCAAAGGTTATACTCAAAAGGAAGGAATTGATTATAAAGAGACCTTTTCTCCGGTTTCATCAAAGGACTCTTTCAGAATCATTATGGCTTTAGACCTTTAGTTGCACATTTTAATTTAGAGCTTCATCAGATGGATGTTAAGACAGCGTTTCTCAATGGTGACATTGATGAAACTATTTATATGGTGCAATCAGAAAATTTTGTAATCGGAGATCCAAAACAAATGGTTTGCAAATTAACAAAATCCATCTATGGGCTAAAACAGGCTTCTCGTCAATGGTATCAAAAATTTCATCAGGTCATTTTATCCTTCGGTTTTAAGATAAATGATGTAGATGATTGTGTATATCATAAGTTCAGTGGGTGTAAAATCTTTTTCCTGGTCTTATATGTTGATGACATTCTTCTTGCCACTAATGACATAGGCATGTTGCATGAAACCAAGAGATTTCTATCAAAACATTTTGAAATGAAAGATCTTGGTGAAGCCTCCTTTGTATTAGGAATTGAAATCCTTCGTGAGAGATCACAAGGAATCTTAAGGTTATCACAAAGGAACTATGTCAATAAGGTCCTTAAAAGATTTGGCATGGAAGATTGTAGACCGTGTGATACCCCTATCTCTAAAGGAGACAAGTTTAGTCTCGATCAGTGCCCTAAAACAGATCTGGAAATTCAAGAAATGAAAAAGATTCCCTACGCATCTGTTGTAGGAAGTCTTATGTATGCCCAAGTTTGTACGTGTCCGGATATTGCGTATATTGTTGGGATGCTAGGCAGATATCTCAGTAATCCAGGAATGGCTCATTGGGTGGCGGCCAAAAGAGTTATGAGATACTTAAAGAGGGCAAGGGACTATATGCTTACATATAGAAAATCAGATCATTTGGTGGTCGTTGGATACTCCGACTCTGATTTTGCCGGCTGCAAAGACACTAGTAGATCTACTTCAGGCTATGTTTATCTACTAGCGTGTGGTGCTGTATCTTGGAAAAGTGTTAAGCAAGATATGATAGCTACCTCAACTATGGAGGCAGAGTTGTTGGCCTGTTTTGAAGCTTCAAACCATGGAATATGGATGCACAATTTTATTGATGGGCTGAAAATATTAAATGATGTTTCAAAGCCTATCAAGATATTTTGTGACAACAATTCTACGGTGCTTTACTCTAACAACAACAAGAGCTCGAGCAAGACAAAACACATTGAAGTGAAATATCGAGCTATTAAAGAAAGGGTTCAGAATAAAAGAGTCACTATTGAACATATAAGTACAAACTCCATGCTAGCGGATCCTTTAACCAAGGGTCTCCCACCAAAAGTTTTTCATGAGCATACTGCTCACTTGGGAGTCATTGATTTTAAGGAACCTCAAGTTTAGTGGGAGTTTATAAGTTATGCTTGATGTTCTATTGCTTTATGAATTTATTTTCTGATCAGAATAAAGTTTGACATTTAGTGTATTCTGAACAATTAAGTTATTAAAGTTTAAAGTTTTTTAAAGAAGGGTCAGTTGAAAATTTACATGTACATGCCACATTTCATGTAATTTTCATGCTACACATTTCATGATTGATCTATGTCATTATGTAATATTGATACTAGTGATCATTGATGGTATAGTTATGTTTAACATAACAAAATGCTGCAATGGTTCTATATTAGTATTACTCATGGACCAGATTGTTTAAGGATGTTATTTTATATGATGGTATTTTTGAGCTCATAAAGATAACACATTTTGTTAAGAATTACATATAAGGCCTAGTGGGAGATTGTTGGAAAACAATAAAAGGGGCCTAATATGTAATTAATTAAAATGTGTTTACCATCAAATAAATAATACAGTGGCTATTCATGAAATAATAAAAGTGTAGATATCAGGATAATATATTTCTTTTGGTGACGGGTCAAATTAAATATATTACACTAAAGTGATACAACGGTTATGACCCCCGGTGCGTGTAAACTAAGAGATAACAGTAAAGATATTGTAACGGAAAATGGCCTAATAAATTATTCTAAATAATATCATTATTGTAATAATAATAAAGGAGTTATTAGAATACTAAGGGCCAACCGTTACAATATTCCACTAGTCCTATATATATATCCCATCAATAGGTAGGACTAGGACAATCAACATCTCATACGGTACATAACACTGGAAGGTTAGGCCGATCAATCGTGTTGGATTCCGGGTCTTCTTAAAGTGTTAATGCAAATGAATTCTCAAGGTATTGTTCTAATCTTAGTTCATACATATTTGATTTCATGGATTTATATGGATTTAGCTATTATATATTTATATATATATCGCATATGGAGTTTAGTTGATATATGTATGAATATCCATCATACACATTAAACATTTGCACGCGACATTATTGCATATAAATTTTAAGGAAATAATCACTTTACATGTAAAATAGATTACACTTTGTTCCTATATATGTAATTTATTTTTAAATTGCACGCAAAGCCACAAGTCATTATATTGCAGTGCTTTATAAAAAGCATGCAAAGTAATTTACCACCCATATAAAATACTCTATATGGTACAAAACCGCAAAGTGTCCTAGAGCTTAAAGATTTATGTCCTTACATTTCACATGCAAACTAATTAATTTTCATCTCACCAAACGTCCTCTTAATGTTTTCAAGTTATAACCTTCACTGGTGTAAATATTAAATACGAACATAATATGCAACTAGAGTTAAATATCATAAGAATTCTACTTCCTCCATCCCACTAACAATGAGACAAGAGGGACTGACATACAAATCAATTAAAAGTGATATATATGGTTGATATTGAATTAATTAAGTAAGAATAACGTAAGAATGATTTAGAGTCAGCCAAACTTTACCAAATTTGATTTGGGACAGTCTTAGCGGGTCGAACTGAAAAGATAAAATGGAACAATCTTTGTGGGATGGAGAGAGTATATATCACTTAATGTACATATATGTGTGTGTGTTGGTGTGTACCACTTTTAATAGATATAAAAAGAAATACTACGTATACATGAATTGAAGCATATATTTCTACATATAGTATTTTAATTTCGACCGCGCCGCCCCAACCGGTATGGACCAAAATATTTTTGGTTTTGAACCGGACCAGAATTGGAATAGGTAAAACCCTTGAATTGAAGACCATACCATATATATCACAATTAATCGAATTGGCTCGGGACCGGCCTGGACCGACCAATCTGGTTCAGTCCGATTTTCCAGCGCATACCGCATTATGCTCCACCCTACTGGAGTATCTGGGATGTCGTAAATGAGATGTGAAAAGTGATGAGTTTTTATAAAATAGATTTAGGGTTAAAGGGATGTACGTAAAATTAAACCAGGGGCGTAGCCAGGATCGATGGTTGGGTGAAGCGGTACAAAGATTTTTTTCAAATATCTTTTTTACACATAAACTTTTAAACTAAAATAAAAAGAATTTCCAAATTCGGTGTAGGCCGGGGCCTAGTTGGCCCCCCTCTGCCTCCGCCCCGGGATAACATAAAAGCATTATTAAGTAATCCATTTAAAACAAGTTCGATCTATTTTATGCCAAAAAATAATCCATTTAAAACAAGTTCTACTTTTGTATTTTGAAAACTCTATAATATTATTTTATCATTATTCCTTTTAATTTAATGATAAACCGTGCTAGAGGTTTTGAAATATGTGAAATTTCCGTTTTAATTTAATGATGATAAACAGTCCTAGTGGTTTTCGAAATATGCCAAATTAGTTACGTACTATGCATGTTCTGAACGGAGTTGTAGGCTACTAATGAAATACACATTATTGCCACGTGGGGCATCCTGATTAGCTTGAACACCACACCTCTCTTTTCTATAAATACACATGCTTCTCTCAATAGGTACGTAGCGCGCGAAATCAACAAACCTTATTAGCTTCATCAATACAATTCAAAGTGCCAATAAACCTACGTGCTCTCTCTCTTCTTCAGGTGATCTTACAATATCTTTATACGTACCTAAATGAAAACCTATTTAGCACGAAAACTTTTGGGAAAATATTTGTTTCCGTTTTGGAAATTCTACGAAAACTCTTTAAAAATTAACTAAATAGCTGTTTTTTGAGTTTAAGATGATGTTTTCCGCTTCCCATGTTATCACGATTTTCACGTTTCGGTAGAACGTATCAGTTCGTTTATTTGATTAATTTGAAGCTTATTTTAATTATATACTTCGTATGTGTTTGTTTATTTAATTTCAACTTAGTTTATAGTTCTGTTTTTATAGATAAAATAATAATGGATATACTACTATACGTATATGATTCTCATGTGCATAAATGTAATGTAGGTATAACTAATCATGGCCGGAGGTGGCTATTGGAGGCGAAGCGGTTCACTCGTCCTAGCACTCGTCTTCATCGGTAAATTAAGAAACCCGTAAATTAATTAATATAGCGCCTAGCTTTTTTTTATTTATAGTATATGTACATAAGTGCGCATCAAATAAAAATCACTCTTCGCGTGAAAATTGTAAATCGTTTACCTTCCCCAATATGATGTACGGAGTATTTTTGTCGACGCAGAAAAACAATTTTTCTTGTAGTGAATCTATTTCACTTTTTCACGTTGATAGAAAACTTCGATTTATTTATCAAAATGCAATTGCTTTTTTTATTTGGCATAGTTCGATCAATGTTAAAAAAATCGCAACAGACCAATGTTAAAGTGCATCACATTGAGACAACGGGTTGCAGTTTTTACGTTAAGATCGAGTGCTTTAATTTATCTTTGATCCAAAACCTATATATGTCATATGTGTATATCTATATCTATAAATATAAACAATATAATATACTCCGAGTATACACACACACACATTACGTAATATACTCCGTAACACACAAATGTGTGCAGTATGTTTCTAGCTCTAGCACATAATACAAAGTATTTAATTTTATTTGTTTGTCAAAATCTGCAATAATTGTTTTCATGGCATATTATATTAATTGTGTCACAGATTTAATGTTCGGAAGTTCTTAATTAATTCAACAATGTTAATTGTTTTCATAGACTTGACTTATTCTATGTCTGTAACTAGTTTAGATGCCGAGCAATTCAATAATTGGAGTATATACACAATTATATTGTTCAAAGGAACACTTACTTATTATTTACAAATATTTCGTATTAATTATAGCTAAAGTCCAAGGTAATTAAGTTGTGCATATACGGATCGGAGTAGTTATGTGTATTGCTTAATTCACATTATTCACGTACATTACGGTCTTCATATAAAAAAAGTTCAAAACTAAAGCCAAGTGGTATCATATATACGCACGGAGTACACCAATATTGCTTTCGTTATCAATAGTGTTTTAGAACATGTATGGCTTTATGCAATACGGAGTAGTATATACGAAGTACACAATACTCCCTCGATAGTATAAACGAAGTACATGATACTCCATCCATCCTATTATAATTGTCCAATTTTGCCTTTCTGTCTATACCACTAAATTTGTCTCATATTATATTTGTTAATGTTTGTATGGTTCTAATTCACATATACTTTTCTTAAAAACCGCACTACTCTCTTTTGTCACAATCACAGGAGGATGGAGGTAGTATGTATTAGATAAATAATACGTGGTACTACGTATGATTATTATTATTATTAATATTATTGCCATTATTATTCTTATTATTATTATTATTATTATTATTATTATTTCTTCCATGCACGTAGCTTACATTATCTCATATATATGCATGCCCAGTTGCGCGCCCACCATAAATTGTTGTGTAGTTAATTACAATGGGAATAACACTCAAATAGGACTAAAACAATGCGTAGGAACGTAGATAGGAGTTCCGAGTTTTTAACTCCTAAATAGGATTAGTTTTGAATCGGAAGGACAAGAATACCCCTGCTCTTCAAATACCATGCGGACCGCTAGCAGCAAAGAAGACCGCATCACGTGGGACATAGATGGGCTCTGAGATGCGATGTGATAACTATCTGTGTCCTCGCCGGACCGATTCTCGCCACCGACTCACCGGCCCGCTTATCACCGCCTCAACAATATTCACCGCCGCCGTCCACCGCGCCAGAGAAGTTGCGGGAATCTGTTATTTCCGATCTCTACCCTATCGGCAAACTCAGCCGTCGTTCTGTTTCGTACCAGCCATATTTTAGGGGTCTAACACCAACCATGGCGAGGAGCAGCTCTTTGGCCGAACAACGGAGGAGGCACGCAGAAGCCGAATAAGAAGGGTCGGGGCAATTGCGCGGCGGCGGCCAGCCGGAGCTTGGGGCAAAATAGACGATCGACGGTGGGGACGAGGTACAGGGCGGAGCCTATGAAGATGTTCTAGATCTCTCCTCTTTTCTTTTTCTTTGTTTCCGTCGCGACTGTTCGATCTCTGCGTTTCTTTTGTCCTGTTTTTTTTTTTTGTTTTCTTTGGTTGTCATTGTGTTTTGTCAAAGTGGTCAACTTTTTTGTGTTCTTTCCTCGTGAATGCTTTTGGTTGTGTTTCTTATTCTTTCTTTTTTATTTGAAACTTCTTTTTCCAAAACGTAATTTTGTTTTGTTTATTTTTCAATAATGTTTTTTCTATAGAAACATGTAATTTTTTTAAAGCAATGGCATTGTTTTTAAGAATGACATCATTGTCATAATGTATTATAGCATTGACATTGTCACGACAATCGTTGCATCGGTATTTACATTATCATTATTATAATATCATTTTTATAGAATTGACATTCTCGTCGTCATTATTTGACATTGTGAAATTATTCCGACGTTGAGACTTTTTTTTATAATATTTACATTGTCACATTGTCATTATTACAATGTCATTTTATAGCATTGACAGTGATAGTGACATTGTCATTGTTTAACATTGTGACATTTTCCCAACTTGGTGACATTTTTATAACATTGACTTTGTCGCAATAACATTGACACTGACATTAACATTTTCATTATTACAATGTCAATTTTGTAGTGTTAACATTGACATTGTAATTACTTGACGTCTTGACATTGAGACATTTTTCTAATATTATGACATTATTTCGGACATTAAAAATCAAACATTGTACTCCATAATTTTTTATTTTTTATTGCTCCAAGTCTTTAACATTGTTTTTTAAATTGTATTTTAATAGGATTAAGAATGACATTGTCATTACTTGATATTGCTATATTTTACTGACATTGTCAATAACTAGATACCAATGCTAATATGAATAACATAACAATATAACCAGCAGTCACATACTCCGTATAATAATTGCAATGACATAATAATGTCAATATTCGTAACAATGTTAATAGCAAATTTTTGTAGAAAAACATCTTTGCAAAAAATGATGTCATTGTATGATAATGTAATATACGATGTCAATACATGACAAATGTAATGATGTAACTTCTTGAAAGTTAATGTCGTCATTGTGTGCATAATAAATAAAATAAAAGGTAAAAAAAATAAGAAGAAAACGTGACAATGCTAACACAATTTATGAACAATGTCGTTACTAAATAAAATAGCAGTCATATCAATATCCCAAATCACTGCTATTTTAAGGGTATAGGGCTAAAATGAATTAAATAAAATAATGATAAAAATAAAGATACTACGTAATTAACATAATTAATAAAGAAAGCAAAAAACAGTGGTTGCAACTTGAAAAGGGATTTAAATTACATTAAATTGAAGAAACAGAACAGCAAAACGAAGGAAAAAACACGACGGACACCAAATTGCAGTTTAGTAGTTGCAATTGAAGAACAATTGAATTGATTAGAAAACGGAAGTCTCACACAAAAACCGCAAAATAGAAAAGAACAGTGACGGAAGAAAATATGGAGGGGCGAGAAGAAAGAGATCGAGGCGGAAGAAAGAGGAGGAGAGACAGTGTTGCTGCTACGCCACGTGCGACCGGGGCAGAGTATGCCGTCGCCACCTTGTTTCTGTAGAACTGCCGCCGCCGTGTCGGTATGCCATTGCCGTGAAATCAGGATTTTCCGCCGCACCCTGTAGACTCTGCAGTGGTTGCACCGTGCTTCAATTTAGAAGAGAACGTACCAGGCCTTTGTTAGGAGAAGGGTAAATAAGGGTAAATAGGTCACTACATCTGAAAACAGTCCTATATGCGGATAAAAAAGTAGCTGGTCCTGTTTAGGTATATGGACAAAGTTACGGTCTTATTCCCAACCATTTGTCAATTACAATTACATAATGGTTACCCAGCTTATTAGTTATACTTAGTATTATATACTACGTTGCATTACTTGTATATGATGCACCATAGCTTCGGTTTCAAACTCTATTGCTGGAATACATGTGCTTGTGATGTCAATTTGAAGGCAAAAATAACTTTGGAGGGGATGTCTATAAATATTGCCATTGAAAAATGAGCTGATTGTTTATGGTTAATATGACCCCCAAGAGTCATATATACAAAACGCACCCTATATAATATTCTTGACAGTTAAAATTTGAAATTAAATATGCATGCCTTCATACTTAGATAACAGTCATAACACCTACTGTTAAATAGTTTGATGAGTTATTATTGAAATACTGACTGGGCCATTTTATTCAATAGGATGTCTGTTTGCAATTTCTATTGCAAAGGAGAAGGAAACTAAATTAGGGACTGTTATTGGAATTGATCTTGGGACAACTTATTCTTGTGTTGGTGTTTACAAGAATGGGCATGTTGAAATCATAGCAAATGATCAAGGAAATCGTATTACACCGTCTTGGGTTGCATTCACTGACAAAGAAAGACTGATCGGTGAGGCTGCAAAGAACCAGGCAGTAGTAAACGCCGAGAGAACCATATTTGATGTTAAGAGACTCATTGGAAGAAGGTAATGCACAGTTCTCTAAGCACTTCTGCTTGGTTTATATCATATCGAATTGCACTAATAGTTTCCTTGTTGACAGGTTTGAGGATCAGGAGGTTCAGAAGGATATGAAGCTAGTTCCATACAAGATTGTAAACAAGGATGGGAAACCTTATGTACAAGTCAAAATCAAGGATGGGGAAGTTAGAGTCTTCAGTCCCGAGGAAATTAGCGCAATGGTTCTAACAAAGATGAAGGAGACAGCTGAAGCATTCCTTGGAAAGGAGATTAAAGATGCGGTAGTTACAGTTCCTGGTATGTGGCTATTAATCGAAACGTAGTTTGATCTGTTGTATCACACATGCCCGCCACATTTTGACGTGCTAATTGATATCGTGCATACCTCAACCTAATTGGTTTCTTGCAGCATACTTCAACAATGCTCAAAGGGAGGCTACCAAGGATGCAGGTACTATTGCCGGACTTAATGTTGCAAGAATTATCAACGAACCAACTGCTGCAGCTATTGCTTATGGACTGGACAAGCAAGACGAGGAGAAGAACATCCTTGTTTTTGACCTTGGTGGTGGGACATTTGATGTCAGTATCTTGACCATTGATAACGGTGTGTTTGAGGTTCTATCCACTAATGGTGACACCCATCTGGGAGGTGAGGTTATTTCTCATTGTCTTGTATAATGGTGACACCCTTCTGGAACCAATAGTTGAGGCTCTATCCACTAATTTTGAAATAGCAGCATTCTAGACATAAAGTGTGTGTGGTTGGTTTTGTGCTGAAGAAACTCATTTATATATCCATTTGCAGGTGAGGATTTTGATCAGAGGGTCATGGAATACTTCATCAAGCTGATAAAGAAGAAGCATGGAAAAGACATAAGCAGGGATTACAGAGCTTTGGGAAAGCTCAGAAGGGAGTGTGAACGTGCCAAGAGGGCATTGAGCAGTCAACACCAGGTCCGAGTTGAGATTGAATCTCTCTTCGATGGAACTGATTTCTCCGAGCCATTAACCCGTGCTCGCTTTGAGGAGCTGAACAACGACCTCTTTAAGAAGACAATGGGACCTGTGAAGAAGGCTATGGAAGATGCCAGATTGGAGAAGAACCAAATTCACGAAATTGTACTTGTTGGTGGAAGCACCCGAATCCCAAAGGTTCAACAGCTTCTCAAGGAATACTTTAACGGCAAGGAGCCTAACAAGGGTGTGAACCCAGACGAAGCAGTTGCATATGGTGCTGCTGTACAAGGTGGAATTCTAAGCGGAGAAGGCGGTGATGAAACAAAAAAAGTTCTTGTGATTAATGTCACCCCGCTTACCCTTGGTATTGAAACTGTGGGCGGAGTGATGACCAAACTGATTCCTAGAAACACTGCGATTCCAACCAAGAAGTCCCAAGTTTTCACTACTTACCAGGACCAACAGACCACTGTCTCCATTCAGGTATTTATTTAGTTGTCAAAAAGTAATAAACACAACTAGCAGACATGTTTTTTTTATCTTGCCATAGATCTTGATACCAAATGTGTTTTCTGTAATATATATTTGACAGGTTTTTGAAGGTGAGAGGAGTCTTACAAAGGACAACAGACTTCTTGGAAAGTTTGACCTTAGTGGAATTCCACCAGCTCCAAGGTTTGGCAACTGCTCATCTCTCCCCCAAATTTTATTTATAGAGATATTATCTCAAATTTTATTTTAATGAGGAGTGTGATAAGACCTGCACTCAATTAACCAAATAAAAGATACCTAATTCCTAAAACCAGAAGTAAATCAGAACACTTCATCCACAAATTATCATTCTTGACCCACTGAATCATTGAACAGGGGAACCCCACAAATTGAAGTCACATTTGAGGTAGACGCAAATGGGATAATGAATGTGAAAGCTGAAGACAAGGGGACTGGGAAATTAGAGAAGATAACCATCACCAATGAGAAGGGGCGGCTGAGTCAGGAAGAGATCGATCGCATGGTTCGTGAAGCGGAAGAGTTTGCCGAAGAAGATAAGAAAATGAAGGAGAAGATTGATGCCCGCAATAGTCTGGAAACGTACGTGTACAACATGAAGAACCAAATCAGTGACAAGGATAAGCTTGCGGATAAGCTTGAGTCTGATGAGAAGGAGAAGATCGATACTGCAGTGAAAGAGGCCCTTGAGTGGTTAGATGACAACCAGAGCGCTGAAAAGGAGGACTATGATGAAAAGCTTAAAGAGGTTGAGGCTGTTTGCAATCCTATCATTTCCGCCGTCTACGGAAGATCAGGCGGCGGCCCAAGCGGTGGAGCTTCTGAAGATGATGATGACTCTCATGATGAGCTGTAGACAAGCAGGGCAATTGCTTGGTGATATCAGTTTAATTTAGTGCAGTTTTTCTTTAAATAGTTCGGTGTTTATGGTCGGTGTTTATGTTCGGTTTTGGTTTTCAATTAATTTATTTTTTTAAATAGTCTGAATGAAGATACTTTAAACAGTTTGAAGTTTTGACTTGCGATTTTATACTCCTGTGTCTTAGAAATTGCATTTTTTATCATCATTAAAAAGTGTCTTATTTTAGACAAAAATTTAAAAATTTAAAAGTGTCTTAGAAATTACATTTAAAAATTTTAAAAATATAAATACTCTAATTTTATACTCTAAATTGCAGAATATCAACAATTAACGGTTAAATATTCCCATGTGTAACGGTTGATAATTGATATTATCAACAATTAAAAACAACATATGCTTTTCAAATAACCCAAACTATGTAATCGGATCATGAAGCATTATATTGGGAAGAGATGGTTATTATGAGACCTCCACTTAACATGGCAACTTTTCTTAAACTTAGAACTCTACTTGCCAAAAGATCTTCCACACCAACAAATTGGATGGTATGTTCTAACATCTTTTTTTACTGTTACAGTTTATGCACTAACTTACATCAAAACTCTCATGTAATTTTTTCAAATAATGATTGTGATGTGGGTCGCTTTGTGAATGATAAAATGCGCATGTCGTGATGATTTTTATCGAGTATTTATAAGCACATTTCTGATCATAGACCAAAATTTTTAATGAAACAATCACACATGCACACCTATGTATGTATTTTTGTTTGTAAAAATATCTACCCCTAATATGGCTATTTTATGAACATAGGTTCAACCGGCTCATGGATGTGCATTGTGATGATTTAGTTACCCATTCTCTCAATGATTTGAAAGGGAATTTTGAACAAAAAGTAATGCAATATTGGATTGAGATTAAGCAGAGGATAGCTACTAGCAGCATCTTAATTTTATTTATTATGTTACTGGTACTATTTACTTAGGTTATTTAAGGGCTTACATACTTTACTTAAGACTTCAGACTTTAGAGTCTATTTTTAATTGGTTTAGTTTAAGACTTAAAGTGTGAACTTTGAATTTAGTTACATTAATTTACTTCATGGCATTGTGAACATTTTGAAATTATATTTTCAGTCTTAATGATGGTTCATATTGTGTTTATGAGTTCATTTCTATTACGTAGTATTAACTTTGAGTTTTGCACTTTTAAAACTGTTAGAAACAATAATTGCATCACGCTTGTTGGGATCTGCCGCGCCAGGGAGTGTCAGATGCGATAACTATCACGTAGAGGCGCCTCGCACTGAGGCGAGTAATTTGAAACCAAGTTTGAAAGTAACAAATAAAGTGCCAAAATGTATACTGAATATTCCGAAAGGAAAAGTATTTGGTAATATTGGTTTCACTTTCAACCAATGAAAAATTACTTTTTCTGCTGAAAAACAGAACAAAGAGTAAGCCTGAGCATTTTGTCAGAGGCTTTAGGCCTCCATTGGCACTACTCTATATATCAAAGACATTGATTGCAACAAGGGCTAGCCATCCTGGGGCATTACTACCCAACCTATCCAGAACCCAACCTCACTTTGGGCACCAGCAAGCATCCAGAACAATAGTCTGTCTTCAAATTCTTCACCAAAACCAGTGGGTGGATGTCCCCCTCCCCAGGAGCTCTTGTTATTAACATTGGAGATCTTCTCCAGCTTATAACGAGTGATAGGTTCAAGAGCTCGGAGCACAGAGTGTTGGCTATCCCGCGTGGACCAAGGTTATCGGTGACGTGTTTCTTTGGTACATACTTGTTTCCATTTCAATGGCTTTACGGACCCATTAAGGAACTGTTATTGGTTAGGGACTTTGTCAATTATTTTCATTCCAAGGGTCTTGATGGAACTTCTGCCCTGTTGCATTTCAGGCTTTGATTTGGGTATTGAGGAGTTGCTATTATAAAACTGAATTAAATAAAGCCAACATATGGGGGACAAAAAACCTAATAAGTTAGGCTTTGTGTATGGTAAACACCATTTATTTGTGTTGAAAACAAAGACAGAACAAAGGGTAAGCCTATCAATGCAACCAAATAATGGAACGTCTAATACAATACCATTTTCTGATATTGCAGAAGCAACTGCCTCACCCAGATCACCAACATTGCCAATGCTGATTGACTGATTGTACGTGCAGCCATATCGAAGTGTGGAATCCTTGGGCATTCAAACTGTAGTCCGCTTTGTATATGAACAAACCGATAAAGTTAGAATATAGAAGTACATGAAAATGGATTCCATAAGAAAAGAGTGTAGAGATAGTACATATGAAGCCAATACTTTTTAACAACACCAGATCCTGGAGCAAGGCTGGTCTTAATCCATGGCTTTACCTAACATACAGAATAAAAAAGAAGCATACAATAAGAACAAGGAGAAGCCATAATGCTGAAGTGGTTAAAATCATGTAAATAAAAAACATACAAGAAGGCCCAGCTCAGTGACCTTTTTAGCAACAAGCCCAGCTCCAATCATACATTCATACCATTAGAATTTGAGGTATTTCTGCAGCTTGTAATAGCAGCAATCACAGCACTACCATGCTTGACCTCTGCAAGCTATCCATTAGAGGAAAACTTGGCCACCTTTGCTTAGGCGGGGGCGTCCAGCAAAATCGCTGTCCTGTTTTACATTCGGGAAGCCTGTGTTTTTTTTAATTTGTAATTTGTAACTTCCTAAGGACTAAATAGCAAATACGGAGCATTGGACTAATCTGATTCGGCATGTGACGTGGCTTAATGTTATAATATGATTGGCTGAGAAACATGGGTTCCGTAGAAAGTACCAGTCCTGTGACGTGGCACCGTAATGTGATTTCATTGGCTTGCAAAACGTGGCCTAACCTTAGTTCCGCTTGTATTTATACCGTTTCTTTTCGGTGTACCAATTCATCGGATCCGCCATCTCTCTCAATCGCTCATATCTCAGCCAGACGGTCGAACGCCATATTACTCTCTCCATTTCCATCTCTTCTTCCCGTTGGACGCATTCTAGTATCCTGAGGTTAGTCGATTATCACTGTCTTCTTATAGAGTAATGCATAGATCATTTACTGACATTATTGTATGTTTGAACGGGTCTGTATATTTCCGTCCAATGTCGTGGAAATACTAGGCTTTGTGTTAAAGGGCGTACTTCAATTAGTTGAATTCGAGCTGATTTTGTCTATATTTATCTGAATATAATTTTGTTTTTTAGAGAATGGATCTATGTGGGTTTCATATATCGATGATATGCATAAATGTAGGTAGAGATTAGAAGAGGAAAGTAAACCATGGCCGTAGGGGGCTATTGGAGGAAAAGCGGCTCAGTCCTCGCCCTAGCAATCGTCTTCATCGGTAAAAGCAGCTCACTCATCTTTTCTTTCATTTATAGCGTACAATTATATGATAAGGAAACAAGTTGAATAGATCTGGTTCTCTCTACTTATATTTGTATATTCTGCGTGTAAATTTGGCATACTTTTTCATGGCAAACTATGATACTTGTGTCACTATTTTTATATTTGAATGTTCTAAATTCATCAAAGATTTTTTTGGGGCAAACAATGTGTGGACTCAGACTTATTCTATATTTCTAATGCATAATAGCTTATCTTTAAAACTCAATTTTATGTTGCTGGGGTCTGTTTGTGCTTGTTATGTCTATTTGGAAAACGGAACTTTGCATGAGATTGCTACATATTGTTAATCTGATACCCAATAGTTCGACGTGGTATTTACTGTTAAACTTGAAACATTCATAGCATGCTTTGAGCAGGCGTTTATGGCTGCTCAAGGTATGTTATATCTGCCATTGATAGACTTTCTGGCTTGCTGCTATCCTTGTCTTGTAATTACGCAAATCAAGAAGCTACAATGCATGTCTTCAATCTTCATACTAAGAAAATATAATAATCATCTTCATTTTTCTGGTATCCTCTACACATATAAACTCTTCTATTCACTAAACCTAACTGGAAGATGGTGGCTATTTACCACCTATCAGACCTATCAATGCACCAACCTGCAACAACTCATTTACGTATAAGTATATGGAATACTATAAATGCTAGTGCACAAACTCGATTGCCCAAAGGTGGTTTCTGTTTTTTAAGGTATTGCACATGCATGTTACTTTTTCTAAAGCCAAGAGTTAGCTGAATGTAATCACGCTAAAATTGATGGATTGATGGCACTGCAATTCACAATGATGTAACCATATCAAAACCCATCTGCATTTTGTGTAAAACTTATGGTACAAAATATATCTGGTCCATCTGGAAAATGTCACTTTAATCATTACCTTAAGGACATTTAGAGATGTAGCTCACTCCATAAATTATTATTCTCTTCACTTGTGCTTAGATTTTCTTGTGGGTGGTGTCTTTGATCCTCAAACTGTTCTTCGTTAATGCTCCTATAAATTGCATTCTTATGAAGAGCTTATGCCATTTTAACATTTTTTATGAATGGAACTTAAATAGTTTGACGAGTTTGTACTGAATTACTGACTGGACCATTTTATTCAATAGGATGTCTATCTGCAATTTCTATTGCAAAGGAGGAGGCAACTAAATTAGGAACTGTTATTGGAATTGATCTTGGGACAACATATTCTTGTGTTGGTGTTTACAAGAATGGGCATGTTGAAATCATAGCAAATGATCAAGGAAATCGTATCACCCCATCTTGGGTTGCCTTCACAGACACAGAAAGACTGATTGGTGAGGCTGCAAAGAACCTTGCAGCTGTCAACGCTGAGAGAACAATCTTTGATGTGAAGAGACTTATTGGAAGAAAGTAATGCACATTTCTCTTAACATGTTGAGTTGGCATATTATAATTATAGTATGAAGTTGAACTCATTGTGCGCTTGTTCACAGGTTTGAGGATAAGGAGGTACAAAGGGATATGAAGCTGGTTCCATACAAGATTGTGAACAAGGATGGTAAACCTTACATACAAGTAAAAATCAAGGATGGGGAAGTTAAAGTCTTCAGTCCTGAGGAAATCAGTGCAATGATTCTGACAAAGATGAAGGAGACAGCTGAAGCATTCCTTGGAAAGAAGATTAAGGACGCTGTTGTTACTGTTCCTGGTATGTGGCAACTCTTGGAAATGTAGTTTAGTGGGCTGTTTTACAAATGCCTGCTACATTTTGGCCTACTAATGGAGATCATGCTCACATCATCTTTATTGATTTGTTGCAGCATACTTCAATGATGCTCAGAGGCAGGCAACTAAGGATGCAGGTATTATTGCCGGACTTAATGTTGCAAGAATTATCAATGAACCAACTGCTGCTGCCATTGCCTATGGACTAGACAAGAAAGGTGGTGAGAAGAACATCCTTGTTTTTGACCTTGGTGGTGGGACATTTGATGTCAGTATCTTGACCATTGATAACGGTGTGTTTGAGGTTCTATCCACTAATGGTGACACCCATCTAGGAGGTGAGCTTATATCTTCTTAAATGATTTATTTGATGTTCGTTTCTATAGTTGCCTTTTGGAACTATTGGTTGATGCTCGATCCACTATTTAAGATAGCAGCACTGCAGCAGCCTAGACATGTGGGCGTTCGTTGAAAAAAACTCCGTATATATTCCTTTTCAGGTGAGGATTTTGATCAGAGGGTCATGGAATACTTCATCAAACTGATAAAAAAGAAGCACAGCAAAGACATTAGCAAGGATTACAGGGCTCTGGGAAAGCTCCGAAGAGAATGTGAGCGTGCCAAGAGGGCATTGAGCAGCCAACACCAGGTCCGAGTTGAGATTGAATCCCTCTTCGATGGAACTGATTTCTCTGAGCCATTGACCCGTGCTCGCTTTGAGGAACTGAACAATGACCTCTTCAGGAAGACTATGGGTCCAGTGAAGAAGGCTATGGATGACGCCGGATTGGAGAAGAACCAAATTGATGAGATCGTTCTTGTGGGTGGAAGTACCCGAATTCCAAAGGTTCAACAGCTCCTCAAGGATTTCTTTGAAGGCAAGGAGCCCAACAAAGGTGTGAACCCAGATGAAGCCGTTGCATATGGTGCTGCTGTACAAGGTGGAATTCTAAGTGGAGAAGGCGGTGATGAAACTAAAGATATTCTTCTGTTGGATGTCGCCCCACTTACCCTTGGTATTGAAACTGTCGGAGGAGTGATGACCAAATTAATTCCTAGGAACACTGTGATTCCCACAAAAAAGTCCCAAGTCTTCACTACTTACCAGGACCAGCAGACCACCGTCTCCATTAAGGTACATATTTATAAATAATAAATAAACATTATCAATGACCAATTATGTAATCCTGACATTTCTCTTGAAACCATATGCGCTTTTCTAATGTATATATATGACAGGTTTATGAAGGTGAAAGGAGTCTTACCAAGGACAACAGGCTTCTGGGGACATTTGATCTTTCTGGAATTCCACCAGCTCCAAGGTTTGGATGCTGATCATCTCTCCCTTCATGTATTTAATACTACATAGAACTATCATTCCAAATTTTGTTTAAGTGAATTCGGAATTTGAATGTAAGCTCAACTTGACCGGTTTGCTGATACAACAGAGGAACCCCACAAATTGAAGTGACATTTGAAGTTGACGCAAATGGGATATTGAATGTTAAAGCTGAAGATAAGGCTACTGGTAAATCAGAGAAGATAACCATCACCAATGAGAAGGGGCGGCTGAGTCAAGAGGAGATCGATCGCATGGTTCGTGAAGCGGAAGAGTTTGCCGAGGAAGATAAGAAAATGAAGGAGAAGATTGATGCCCGCAATAGTCTTGAAACGTACGTGTACAACATGAAGAACCAAATCAGTGACAAGGACAAGCTTGCAGATAAGCTTGAGTCTGATGAGAAGGAGAAGATCGATACTGCAGTGAAGGAGGCCCTTGAGTGGTTAGATGAGAACCCGAGTGCAGAAAAGGAGGAATATGATGAGAAGCTTAAAGAGGTTGAGGCTGTTTGCAATCCAATTGTATCCGCTGTTTACCAAAGAACAGGCGGCGCCCCAAGTGGCGGAGCATCTGAAGATGATGAAGACTCTCATGATGAGCTGTAGACGAACACTAGGTGATATGAGTTTAGTGTAATTTTTGTTTGTCAGAAATTTAAGGGAAGTTATTTGATTTGTTATGGTTTCCCTTTTGCCACTGTCCTTTTGGTTGGTGTTTTTATTCTGTTTTATGTTTTTGAAGTGGATGTAGATTAATTTCTTGTTTCAACCGGAACATCAAAGCTTAGTAAGAATACTACTTTGAAGTTATTACATCATTACACGTCTTGCCTTTGCTTTCGGTTTTATTTAGGATTTTCTTTATTCTTGGATGTCAAAGATAGCAGGTGGTGTATTTTAAGTTAAGTAAGAAGTTTAATTTAAACATTATGGAGTGATTTTTCACTACCCTTGCTCCAAAATTGTCCCAAAGAAGGTCAATAAAGAATATATCCTCAACAATTTGAGCAATCATAAATCTAATTTGTGACAGAAGAAGCAAGTCTCACCCGATTCATCATTACCGTGATGAACCGGATAACTTCTCATTTTTTTATTGCAAATTGCAATGAATCTGGCTTAGTAAACATGCTTGCGTAATTGTTCTCTAAAGTTTACCAGTGTTATATTTTGGAAGAATGGGGCTTAGATGGATAACACAACGTTCAGATAGGGGTTAAAATAACAAAAGAATCACATGTAATCATCCGTCTTTGAATCAGACTCAGAGTTAATCACCTTTGATAAAGCAATATAACTCGCTGATCCTAAATTGGGCATAACTGAGCCAAAGGCGGTTACCGCAAAACTCTCATCACCTAATCCTAATGCAAAAGTCTTACAGAATCAAATAAAATAAAAACAAAAAACAACAATCTCAACGTGAAAATTAAAATGCAAAACAACAATAAAATAAAAGCCAAAATTTGTCTTCTTCAGCAGGAGCACCACTCGCATAACCGGCGGGTCTAGAAGCCAGGACCCGCCGTCTCCCCGTTTTTTGCTTTATCCAGACACATACTCTCACCTACTAGGTCCTCTTGTGGCTGCTCTTCCCAAATCCTTATAATGAACATTATGCACTTGCACCCAAAACTCAGTTTCACACAAATTTACTCTATGGGGAATATCATCTGGTCTAACCTCCTTAAGAAGTAATAAATTTCTATCAAATAAGCAAAGACCATATTCAAGAACTCGATTCATATCCACAATCTGATAAAAAGTGAACAAATACCTTTTATTGTTTATCTCTTTGATTGACACCCCTTTACCTGGACGCCAAATTGAAGCCAAAAGATCCTTGAAAGCCTGAAACTTGATTTTCCGATCCATGAGAACGACTCCCACCACTTGAAATTCAGCCCCCTTCTCGGTTGTATCAATTTCTCCGGCGCCGTCGTCATCAAAATTCAACTCGTTGTCTTCCTCCCCAATAGGCATCTTCTTATATTGATTCACAAACTCGTCCATATATTTTCACCAAACAATCACACTACCCCAGCACCCTTTGGCCGATGACGAGACTCTAACCTGGTGGATTACCTCAACTTCGACTGCTGCAAAAGCCTTCGTCTACAGAAACCTTCTCTCATGCCTTGGTCTTCGTCCACGATTTCGACGCCGTTCTTCGTCCTCGACGAAAACAGAAAAAGGATAGCTACTCTAGCGGTCAAGCGACAACCCTAGAGAGAAGTTCCTCTTTTTCCCATAAATATTATTGATATATGTTTTCCAAAGTTTACAAGTGTTTGAAAGTATATTTTGCTTTGTTTAATATTTCTTATCATCTTTTTTCATTAAACGAATCTCAACAATATAATCTTTACTTTTTTTTTTATTTCATTGTGAATTAACTATGGCCAAACTTTTTGTAAGAGTATAATTTAGATTTTAGAGCATCACCATGGACAAATCTTCTCTACAACTGTTATTATAATAATAACTAGACGAAGTATCCGTGTGATGCACGAGATATATCTAGAACTGATAGTAACTTATATAAAATTACATTTTACGAAGGTGCATAATTTGTAATTTTGTGGAAAAAAAAAGATAATAGGATTTATATGTTTTAACTTTTATTATATGTGTTGTAGTAGCTGTAAGAAAATGAAAATATGGATCGTCAGATAAATTGCAATTTGAGTAAATGATAAGATATTAAAATAAGCTTTGTATGACAATTAAATAACTTGATAGTACAATTGTTAGTGGATGTCATAAAACTTTATAAATAGAACATTCATTAGAGAATGTTCAAAAACGTTTCATAGATATTGAAAAATTACTTTATAGACCACATTAATGGGAGGTCAAGAAGTATAGTATTATCTCGATCTAAATATGTAGGTACTGATCATGGACATTATATCTAGAACGGGTCATAATTAAATGTGTAGTGAATTAAGATGACTTGTTTTGTTGTGAGTAAACCTAAGTGCCACTGGTGTAAAATATACATTCTATAACTAGGTTCAAGCTATTGACCAAAAAAAATCAAAATTACTACATTTTTAGGGATAGTGAAACGTTGTATTTTGTAAAATATCGAAAATTATTTCATATGTTTGACATAAAAGAGGTTCAGAATTTGAGTAAAAAATGTTATATTCCCAAAAAAGCATTATATTTCTTTGCACAAATTGTACTCTAATTTAACCGAAAATATAACTCCCATTTGGATATTTAACATTATTTTACTCCTATTGTAAAAGAATCAGTAAATGCCCAGTGACTGAACTTCTAAGTAGGGCTGGGTCCGAAAAATCGAAAACCAAAAACCGAATCAAATTAAACCGAATCGCAGCCAAATAAAACCAAACCGCTAAGAAACCGAAACCGAATGTAAAAAACCGAACCGAACCGAAGTTGTTTGGTTCGGTTTTGGTTTTTACCCTTCAAAACCGAACCGAACCAAACAAACCGAACTATTTAAAATATGAAATTTATATGTTAATTGTTAAATATTAATTCTAATTAATCTTAAATCATCAATAGTCTTTGGTTTTCTTGTGTTAGATAAATAATGTTTGTATTATGTTAAATTTAATTTAGTTTATAAATTCATTTACACATTCATTGTCTGTAATAATGTAGCTATATTGAAGAGAAAAGGGTCAAATAAGGCCTTCTACTATTATGAAATAGTCACATAAAACCACGTACTCAATAAAGTGTCATATAAGTACCTCTACTTGTAAAAAGCTATCAAATAGGTCCTAATGACCTATTTAACACCTCTTAATCCCGGTTTTAGTGTACTTGTGACCATCTTTTTAGAATAGATTATACGGCATACTTCGAATATTTAACTAAGATTGGTTAAAATACAAGTCCAGAAAATCGACATGTAAGCTAAAACCGGGATTAGGAGGTTGTAAATAGATCGTTAGGACTTATTTGATTGTTTTTTACAAGTAGAGGTACTTAAATGACACTTTATTGAGTACATGGCCTTATGTGACTATTTCATAATAGTAGAAGTCCTTATTTGACCCTTTTCTCCTATATTGAATGATGATAATATGTGTTTACTAGTTATTAGTAGTAATTAACTTTTATTTTTAGATAACTTAAAGATTTTGTATTGATAAAACAATAAATATTCATCTCAACTATATCACATATAACGTATATATTCATGAACTTTTTTCGAACTACTCACAAACAAATTAAATCAATAATATATACAGTTTTATCTATCTCGCATACTCATATAATTCAACACATATTTTGATATTAATTTTTGACAAGTTAAACGACTGAATTTTTAGTGAAAAATATGCTTTGTATCACTTTTGTTTATATACTCAAATGGTTATACTATATTTATAACAGTTTTATTCCTTAAATGAAGAAGTCACTGTCAAACTTAGTGAAGATGTGTCGTCTCAACTCCCGTGTCATGGTGGGGATGTAGTAAGTAGAGACGAATGCATTGTAAATACCTTCCCACATTGTATAGATTGCTGGTGGTTGTTCAAGATAGCACCCTCTTATAGCTTCTTTCAAGGTGTAGGGGTAACTTCTGAGCTTGAGGTGCCTCCGATAAGACCGGCATATCTTGAGATAGCTTGAATGAATATGTAGAACTCTATGATGGAGTTGGGAGAGTTCTCCCGTGATTGACCGTGAAAGTAATTTATAACATTGAAGTAGTTATTCTTCAATTCAAAGTCCCTACCATCTTGGTTAGGACAATACAAGACGAGGTGGAGTCAACAACAGGTCTCTTCCTCTCATTGAGTGTTGACATCACCTTTACTTCTTTTCTTTCCTTTCAGATGTATACGCAAGTTTGTTCCTTTCAAGATCAAGAAGTTCAAGATGAGTAGGACATTGACTTCTCAAATGCATTCATACAAATAAAAGGGTAGCCTACACACATGAAATAAAATATTGCAAGAACATTCAAAAGGAAAAAAGGGAATGAATACACACTATAATAACAAGTCGTATTCCTTGACACAGGTGCCAAAAGCTTGAACCGGCTAAATTTCTAAGTATATGAGTGGGGATTGTAGTAATGAATATCGATAAATACTAGGTTGATCCACATGCATGTAAACATTTGATTTAATGGTGTTTGGGATTTAGATGCAATGTATAGAAATGAATGAATTTGCAGGAATTTCTTTTGTTATTGGGTTAAATAAGAATATACATTTCGAAGCCATGTGAATTCTCCTAAACGTTTAGTAGAATTTAATACTAGTTTTTTGTGTCAATGATTATAAATACAACATCCCTAACATACTCCTGAATTAGGTTAAGGCCACGGTAACATGATTTTCATTACGTGTAAGACTCATTACGACTTACATATATCTATCGAAAATCATGTTAAATATCAATACATCAAACGTGTATTATACAAGACTGAATATATTTCTATTGTCGATACTTGCATGCTTATCCTTTAATGTTAATAGTTTAAACCTCAACGTTACTTTAAACTTCTACGTTGTACATCATAGTAAAGAATAAATTATTGACTATGATTTATTAATTCAGACCGAACTCCATCAAATGCCCAGTGGGCATAGATGTGTATTCCTTATTACGTATCATATAATTATTGGGGTTATTATCATATATTGACTATGATTTGTACGACCATCTCATATCACATATATTATGGGATACTGCCATAATTATTGTTATTACATTCCTTTCCTATTTTCTTTCGTTGTTATTATTTTAGCATATAAGGGATATATGGATCGGTGGTGTAAGCTAAGGTAATATGGAATGGAGATTAATTCTTCCTTTTCTTCTTCGCACATTTTAGAATCTTTGCTTCTCATTTCTTTTATTCTTAGCCTTAATTTAGAAATTAGCATCTAGTGTGCTGCTCGTACTAATCATAACTCAACAATTAAATGCAATGGAATACAAACATATAAATGAAGTAATACCTAAACACTAATGATTACGGTGTATAATCTTCTCTCCACAAGAACCTCAAGAAAAGAGTATGAACAAATATATAAAAGCTAGGAATTAAATTAAGAGTTGAATGATCAATTAGCGATGGAATGAATGAATTAAATCAGCAAAAAAGTAACATCTTTTACTTTATTTGTAATCATAAATCAATATGAGCGAAATATCTGAATCATACTTCTCAAAATCTTCACTGTTCATCAAGAATATATCAACATGTCACCTGGTTTTGCAGTACCAAAACCAGGTGAGACGTCGATTATCATTGTTTTCAGCCAAATTCTAGCGAGCCCAGCACATGTTATGAGGCAAGTCCGGCGTTAGTTCCTCCAAGGAATATCAACACATTTCCCTCTTTTTCAAAGTACATATCTTTGGCGCCAGTTTCCCCCAAATCGGGATTTTTCGATGCTTTGTGTGCCCAGAAGTGCAGGTTTTGACTCCTTTTGGCTTTGTCCTCCTTCACTTTTGGTCGTCATTTATGTTCTTTTGCTCAATTTAAAGTATTAACTTAATTCGTTTGCTCTTTACATTTCTGTTCAAATCAATATAATTACCTAGGTAAAACATAAGTAATTATCAATGACTCCATAGACTACTTTAAAACTAATGGGCTTAGCTTAGCATTCAAGACACATGCTAGTGCGATGTCCAACTGAGCGGACAGAACGACCTCTCGATCTACTTACAGCCCAAATTGAGAAGCGGTGAAACGTCGTCTAGGCGCCCTCAATATTGTAGGGGGATATAATAGTGTCAAGGAAAAACCACGTATTTCGGGCGGTTCTAGGGATCCTCATAGATGTAGTGTCATTTTTTCCCTTACAAGTGAGCTCATGGGATAAGAACTCTATAAATGCAGCATATACGAGAGAGGGTGACCCTATTATTAATTTCCCACTTAAAGTAGGCATGACTTTTAATACTCAAAAAGGCTTAAAAGATAATAATATATGCTACTCAATATCGTATATGTATAATTGACTTATTATTGAAGAACTCTTTTGCATTTGGTAAAATAAAAAAGTCATTTTCACAAACGTAGAGTTTAGTTAGGGTTGAAACATTCTCTCCCTCTGATAGCTGTTTGCCTGTGTAGGTCCGATCCGTCGCATAAGCGTGCAACCAGCTTTTCCCTTGCCATGAGGATGGAGATGATTGTTTCTTAGCTTTGGATGCTCAATCAATATCTAAGGTACAATGGTGATCAGGCAAAACTCTCCATATGTACATTGTCATATGTTTTGGCCTTCGACCTTTTGATTTTGGAGGAAGAAGATGAAGTATTGATGATACGGCCTCCTTCTAACCCACGGCCATGAAGTGAACAAGTGGTTAATGTTTGCTTTAGTATTATTTCAAGTTTTATTTTTATTTTGATAGTAGACTATTTACCTTTTTCGTATTGTTTGTGTTAGTGTCGGTCTTGAGTTATCTAATTTATCTATGAACGAAAGTATTGAAATCTCTATAGGCGATATTTGTTTCAAAATTCTGGTATGCATGTTCTGCGAAATGTTTCACTCAATTTTGATTGAAGTTGTCTATGCCTGATCAGGGACTGAAGGGACTTTTTGGCTATTATGAGTCTAGTGAAATGGTAAAAAGTAGATTGACCTTAAATGTCGAAAAGAATTCTATATTAACCGTTTGGTGGTCGGCGATTCACATTGCTTCTTTGGAGGTGATTGTCTCACAGTCTGATCATAGGACGTTTTTTTATTTTAGATGGAATTAGTTAGAAGATAAATGGTGGATTTTGAGTTATTGACTGGTTGTAAGTCATGATTGGTTTGATATTTTAATACAAGTTTCTTTTCTTTTTAAAAAAATTAAAAATTTCGGATATTGAAAAAAAAGTTCAATGTCTTCCATGTTAAAATTGGTGAAATAAAAGTTTCATAATTTTCATTTTCCAATTTCCAAAAACAAATGAAAAAGATAGAGTAAAGATGTTAAATACATTCATTCATTTTCCAAAAGTTGATGACAAACAGTCCAAAAGTTTTTAAAATTTGTCAAATACCATTATATATTGTGCATATCTTAAACGGAGTATTAGTTTAATAAATTCTAGAACTGCCACATGGCGCGTCCCAATTAGCTGGAACACCTCAACCTTCGTCACGGCCTCACATTCGACCACCGGTACCGATGAACTTCTCTTCTACATATAATGGACGCGAAGCGTGGGAATCCTTCAGGTAATCTTACAAACACTTCTAAGCGTGGTTTCTCAATTCGACATCCCCAAATCCCTATCTCCTTGTCTGTTCAACCCCAAAAACATATTCTTCGATTCCCAGAACTCCATTGCAAGAGCTCCAGTGATCCATAGGTCTGCCCATAAGGTATGAGTTTGTTTTCCATATGCATAGATCATTTACTGACATATGGTATGTTTCAATCGGTCTGTATACTTCGTATTTCCGCCCGATGTCGTGGAAATACTGGGATTTGGGTCAAAGGCGTACTTCAATTAGTTGAATTCGAGCTTATTCGTTTCTACATTTATTTGAACTTTATAGTTTTATTATCAGAAAATCGATCTATGTGGGTTTCATATATCGATGATATGAATAAATGTAGGTAGAGAGAAGAAGAGGAAAGTAAACCATGGCCGTAGGGGGCTATTGGAGGCAAAGCGGTTCACTCCTCGTCCTAGCAATCGTCTTCATCGGTAAAAGCAGCTCACTCATCTTTTCTTTCATTTATAGCGTACAATTATATAATAAGGAAACAAGCTGAATAGATCTGGCTCTCTCTCCTTATATTTGTATGTTCTGCGTGTAAATTTGGCATTCTTTTTCATGGCAATTTATGATACTTGTGTCACTATTTTTATATTTGAATGTTCTAAATTCATCAAAGATTTTTTTGGGGCAAACAATATGTGGACTCAGACTTATTCTATATTTCTAATGCATAATAGATTATCTTTAAAACTCAATTTTATGTTGTTGGGGTCTTTTTGTGCTTGTTATGTCTATTTGGAAAACGGAACTTTGCATGAGATTGCTACATATTGTTAATCTGATCCCCAATAGTTCGAAGTGGTATTTACTGTTAAACTTGAAACATTCATAGCATGCTTTGAGCAGGCGTTTATGGCTGCTCAAGGTATGTTATATCTGCCATGGATAGACTTTCTGGCTTGCTGCTATCCTTGTCTTGTAATTAAGCAAATCAAGAAGCTACAATGCATGTCTTCAATCTTCATACTAAGAAAATATAATAATCATCTTCATTTTTCTTGTATCCTCTACACATATAAACTCTTCTATTCACTAAACCTAACTGGAAGATGGTGGCTATTTACCACCAATCAGACCTATCAATGCACCAACATGCAACAACTCATTTACGTATAAGTATATGGAATACTATAAATGCTAGTGCACAAACTCGATTGCCCAAAGGTGGTTTCTGTTTTTTAAGGTATTGCACATGCATGTTACTTTTTTTAAAGCCAAGATGGATTGATGGCACTGCAATTCACAATGATGTAACCATATCAAAACCCATCTGCATTTTGTGTAAAACTTATGGTACAAATATATCTGGCCCATCTGGAAATTGTCACTTTAATCATTACCTTATGGACATTTAGGGATGTAACTCACTCCATAAATTATTATTCTCTTCACTTCTGCAGTTCTGCTTAGATTTTCTTGTGGGTGGTGTCTTTGATCCTCAAACTTTTCTTCGTTAATGCTCCTATAAATTGCATTCTTATGAAGAGCTTATGCCATTTTAACATTTTTTACGAATGGAACTTAAATAGTTTGACGAGTTTGTATTGAATTACTGACTGGACCAATTTATTCAATAGGATGTCTATCTGCAATTTCTATTGCAAAGGAGGAGGCAACTAAATTAGGAACTGTTATTGGAATTGATCTTGGGACAACATATTCTTGTGTTGGTGTTTACAAGAATGGGCATGTTGAAATCATAGCAAATGATCAAGGAAATCGTATCACCCCATCTTGGGTTGCCTTCACAGACACAGAAAGACTGATTGGTGAGGCTGCAAAGAACCTTGCAGCTGTCAACGCTGAGAGAACAATCTTTGATGTGAAGAGACTTATTGGAAGAAAGTAATGCACATTTCTCTTAACATGTTGAGTTGGCATATTATAATTATAGTATGAAGTTGAACTCATTGTGCGCTTGTTCACAGGTTTGAGGATAAGGAGGTACAAAGGGATATGAAGCTGGTTCCATACAAGATTGTGAACAAGGATGGTAAACCTTACATACAAGTAAAAATCAAGGATGGGGAAGTTAAAGTCTTCAGTCCTGAGGAAATCAGTGCAATGATTCTGACAAAGATGAAGGAGACAGCTGAAGCATTCCTTGGAAAGAAGATTAAGGACGCTGTTGTTACTGTTCCTGGTATGTGGCAACTCTTGGAAACGTAGTTTAGTGGGCTGTTTTACAAATGCCTGCTACATTTTGGCCTACTAATGGAGATCATGCTCACATCATCTTTATTGATTTGTTGCAGCATACTTCAATGATGCTCAGAGGCAGGCAACTAAGGATGCAGGTATTATTGCCGGACTTAATGTTGCAAGAATTATCAATGAACCAACTGCTGCTGCCATTGCCTATGGACTAGACAAGAAAGGTGGTGAGAAGAACATCCTTGTTTTTGACCTTGGTGGTGGGACATTTGATGTCAGTATCTTGACCATTGATAACGGTGTGTTTGAGGTTCTATCCACTAATGGTGACACCCATCTAGGAGGTGAGCTTATATCTTCTTAAATGATTTATTTGATGTGCGTTTCTATCGTTGCCTTTTGGAACTATTGGTTGATGCTCGATCCACTATTTAAGATAGCAGCAGCCTAGACATGTGGGCATTCGTTGAAAAAACTCCGTATATATTCCTTTTCAGGTGAGGATTTTGATCAGAGGGTCATGGAATACTTCATCAAACTGATAAAAAAGAAGCACAGCAAGGACATTAGCAAGGATTACAGGGCTCTGGGAAAGCTCCGAAGAGAATGTGAGCGTGCCAAGAGGGCATTGAGCAGCCAACACCAGGTCCGAGTTGAGATTGAATCTCTCTTCGATGGAACTGATTTCTCTGAGCCATTGACCCGTGCTCGCTTTGAGGAACTGAACAACGACCTCTTCAGGAAGACGATGGGTCCAGTGAAGAAGGCTATGGATGACGCCGGATTGGAGAAGAACCAAATTGATGAGATTGTTCTTGTGGGTGGAAGTACCCGAATTCCAAAGGTTCAACAACTCCTCAAGGATTTCTTTGAGGGCAAGGAGCCCAACAAAGGTGTGAACCCAGATGAAGCCGTTGCATATGGTGCTGCTGTACAAGGTGGAATTTTAAGCGGAGAAGGCGGTGATGAAACTAAAGATATTCTTCTGTTGGATGTCGCCCCACTTACCCTTGGTATTGAAACTGTCGGAGGAGTGATGACCAAATTAATTCCTAGGAACACTGTGATTCCAACAAAGAAGTCCCAAGTCTTCACTACTTACCAGGACCAGCAGACCACCGTCTCCATCAAGGTACTTAGTTATGAATGACAAATAAACATAATCAATGACCATTCATGTAATCCTGACATTTCTCTTGAAACCACATTCGTTTTTTGTAATGTATAAATATTACAGGTTTATGAAGGTGAAAGGAGTCTTACCAAGGACAACAGGCTTCTGGGGACGTTTGATCTTTCTGGAATTCCACCAGCTCCCAGGTTTGGATGCTGATCATCTCTCCCTTCATGTATTTAATAGTAGAAATATCATTCCAAATTTTGTTTGTGTGAACTTGGGAATTTGAATGTAAGCTCAACTTGACTGGTTGGTTGATTGAACAGAGGAACCCCTCAAATTGAAGTCACATTTGAAGTTGACGCAAATGGGATACTGAATGTTAAAGCTGAAGACAAGGCAACTGGTAAATCAGAGAAGATAACCATCACCAATGAGAAGGGTCGCCTGAGTCAAGAAGAGATTGAACGCATGGTTCGTGAAGCGGAAGAGTTCGCTGAGGAAGATAAGAAAATGAAGGAGAAGATTGATGCCCGCAACAGTCTCGAAACGTACGTGTACAACATGAAGAACCAAATCAGTGATAAGGACAAGCTTGCAGATAAGCTTGAGTCTGATGAAAAGGAGAAGATCGATACTGCAGTGAAGGAGGCCCTTGAGTGGTTAGATGACAACCAGACCGCTGAAAAGGAGGACTATGATGAAAAGCTTAAAGAGGTTGAGGCTGTTTGCAATCCAATTGTATCCGCTGTATATCAAAGAACAGGCGGCGGCCCAAGTGGTGGAGCATCTGAAGAAGATGATGATGACTCTCATGATGAGCTGTAGACGAACATGGCAATTACTAGGTGATATGAGTTTAGTGTAATTTACTAATTTTTGTTTGTCAGAAATTTAAGGGAAGTTATTTCCTTTGTTATGGTTTCCCTTCTGCCACTGTCCTTTTGTTGGTGTTTTTTTGCTGTTTTTTGTTCGTTTTCGCCACTTTTCTGAAGTGGATATTGAGTAATTTCTTGTTTCGACCATAGAACATCAAAACTTGGTAAAAATACTATTTTGAAGTTATTAAATGTCTTGCCATGGATATGTGATTTTATTTAGGATTTTCTCTATTCTTGCATCTCAAAGATAGTATGTGGTTTATATATTTTAAGTTATCTTTAGTAAGAAGTTTAATTAAGATAATACGTAGTATTTCGTTTTCCTTGCTCCAAAATAGTCCCAAAGTAGTTGAATACGTAAAGAATATATCTTCAATCAAGTTGACAAACGAATGACTTCAAAAAAATTTCTCCGTACTTCCGTAGTATGGTATATCGATCATGAACCATCATCAAACTCTGCTCATCATTACCCTGAGGCCTGATCAGCCAGCATCACTTTTCATTTCTTGTTGCAATGAATTTGGCATAGTAAACTTGCTTGCGTAATTGTGCATTCCAATGTTTAGTGTTTACCAATTGTTTGAATGTACATTTTGCTTAGTTTAATAGGTAGTACTCCGTATTTCTTAACAAAATTATTTGTCATTTCCCCCTCAAATTTGGATCATATAATTTGTACTTTCTTTTATTTACGAGTATAATTGAGAGCGTCTCTCTGAACAAATCTTCTCATCTATTTTTATCCACCTCCTCTATACCTGTTATTAAAATCACTTTTTCCGAATACACAACAAAGCTTATAAGATTGCTTCTTGTTTTGAGGATCTGTTGACCTTAGAGGCTCACACCAAAGTTATAACACTAATACGAGGGCTGAGAGCCGAGGGTTTTCGGTGACTCTAGTTGTGCCATCTAGGGGTTCCATGACTGCGGATGCAGATAGGGTTTCTAGTGACTATTGTTATAGCTAGGGTTATACCGGTCAGGGGACTGATTAATTTGGTTAAAGTTGGGGCAACGCCATTAACCCGATTTTTAAAGTAACTACCGACAGTGATCACTAGAGGTGGATAAATCGGTTTGGTTTGTCCGAACTGAGCCGTACCAAATCGAAATAAATTGAACTAAAATCGAACCGTATGCAATATGTTTTAAGTTTGATGGTGTTTCTTTCAAAGCGAAGTAAATCAAACCGAACCGAAACCATGAAAACCCGAATAAAATCAAACCAAACTAAAATATTCAATAAATTCTTAATACATTTTTTAAAAAATAACAAATTCAAACCGAACAAAATCGAATAAACTAGAACCTAACCAAACCAAATAGAACCAAAAACTAATAAAAACCGAATCAAAACTGATATGTCACCAAAGTGGTCACTATAGTCACTATTGGCGGTGGTCACTATCACCGGCAGTGGCAAGTGAGAGTGGCGGGGTGGACCGTGGTTGGGGGTTGCAATCCAACATTAATTACATTTTTTTTCTAAAAATTCATATTAAGATAATAAATATAATTTTAATTCTTTCAAAACTATTTTTATTGAAGGACATAAATGACATACTCGGTCAGTTTTCGGGAAAACCAAAACTATTCATATATTTGTCTTTTGTATTTTCTTTTAGTAATCCTATATAATCTTATTTTCCATTTAAAAAACACTTGGTTTGATAAACATTGATTTTGTATGACCATTCACATTCCACCGCAATTTGTGATGATATTACTCTAGAGAAAATTGCTCCATGTAAGACTTAATCATAGCATTTTTATAAAAATAGTACTTACATACGTTTTTTCTTTGCGTAAGAGCCATGTGGTTCTATTTTTGAAAACTTGATTTCAAACTTCCAGTTTTACCCTTCTTTTACGTGACCTGCTCTGCTATTGAGCTATTATCAAAATTTATTGTCTGTTTAATGACTACTTAGTGTCTATGTATTGCCTGCTATTGAACTATTATTAGAACTTATTGTCTGTTTACTGACCACTTAATGTCTATGTATTGTCTAGTGTTTGCAAGTTTGATTTTGGATCTGGTTTCTTCAAACGTTTTGCAGAATACTTGTGGCGTTGTAAACGTTTCTTCAAACGTTTAAAATGTTTGATTAAAAAATTTCCAAATCCAATTATTGAAATTCATGTTTGGATCTATCTTTTCATATTTTAAACACAGGCCACAGCCTTGCATTTTGGATCTATGTTTCTGGATCTTAAAATCAGATCCAATCCTTGCATTTTTGGATCTATGATTTTAGATCTTAGATGGAAAACAAAAAAAAAAAAATTGAAAGAAGAAAAAAGAGGACGAACGAGGATGATGTAGGATGAGGAGGAAAAGATCGGGAGAGGAAGAGGAAGAAGAAGAAGAAGCAGACGAGGAGGATGAAGAAGAGCCTTCACCTGTCAATTACCTTAGCCGCGTTGCTGCATCGCAAAAACCTAGCCACCATCGCCATCGTCGAGCTCTAGCCACCGCCGTCACCGAACCCCATCGGCGTCGATCGATCCAAAGCGAGAAGGGGAAAGGAGAGAAGTATCGATAGGCAAGGGACATTTGATGCGGAGATCCCTTTGATGCGCATGGGCAGTTTGATGCGCAGGGGGGATTTAAAACAAAGGGGGGCAATTTGGTCAAAGCAGGTGTAGTTAGGTCTTATGCTAATCTATAGTCTTAATTTTGGAAAATTAGTATGATTAGGTCTTATTTGTTGAAATCCCCCATTACTCTACGATTTGATGTAAGTTAAAGATTAACGAAAAATAAAAATTAAGAGGCCGTTTGGGGACACTATTTTTCGGCTTATCAGGCTTATCAGCCAACTTTTTCACCAAACACGTAACTTTTGCTTTCGCGCGCTGAATTGTGTAATAAGCAGCAAAAATAAGGTTAAAATTACTTTTCTGGCTGTATTGGGTGAAGTCACTGTAGATGACCATTTTAGTTATCTTTATATATAATTTTTTCTTCATTTTATTAATAAAATATATTTTAAAAATATTTTTTTCTTAAATCAGCAGAATCAGCCAATGCAGCCACTTCAGCCAGAACTTCATAAATTTCAGCAGAATCAGCCAAATCAGCCGATTTTCGTGCTACCAAACGGGCTCTAAATTTTCTAAACATTAGATTCCAATTTGGCCCGTCAAATCATTTCTCCCCATTCAACAGTGTCTGATTAATCTAATTGGTCGGAAATTAGAATACACATAAATAATTTATTTTTTTTTGACTCTCTAAATTATCGTTACAGCAGCCCAAGTTGCACCCAATGTAAAGATCTATAGAGTGAATATATATCTCTCTGTTTTTTTTTTCACTACATTCATTGAGTCCACTAAATGGTCTAAAGGTGAGGTGTATTCCAAATCTCACCATGAGGATTTAGGGGGTGTATTCAATATGGATTGTTGTGGACTTTTTTTAATCCACGAACTTTTAAAAAAGTCAATGAACTTTCAAATTCATAGACTTTTTTATGAATGAATTCTATTGACTTTTAAATCCATGGATAAGTTTATTGACTTTCAAAAAGTCAATAGACTTTTAAATGCGGACCGCCACTGCTGGTCGTCAAAATTTTCACCTAGATTGTCGCTACCGATATGCCTGTGACCTGTCCGCCTGAGTTCCCCGCTGTCGTCATCGGACTGATGCGTCACCAACAAAATGGCTTTGGTTGTGAAAGGGAACTAGGGACAATTAATTATATTAAGTAATTAATTAATTAGGGGTGAATATGTAATATTTATTCCTATTTAAGAAAAATCAAACATTTAATCATACTTTAAGAATAATGCTATGTTTTAGTCCTACCGTGAGTTATTTCCTCTATATAATACGGAGTACGATAAGAAATATATAAGTAAGTAAGTAAATAAGTAAATAAATAAATAAATAAATAAATAAATAAATAAATAAATAAATAAATAAATAAATAAATAAATAAATAAATAAATAAATAAATAAATAAATAAATAAATAAATAAATAAATAAATAAATAAATAAATAAATAAATAAATAAATAAATAAATAAATAAATAAATAAATAAATAAATAAATAAATAAATAAATAAATAAATAAATAAATAAATAAATAAATAAATAAATAAATAAATAAATAAATAAATAAATAAATAAATAAATAAATAAATAAATAAATAAATAAATAAATAAATAAATAAATAAATAAATAAATAAATAAATAAATAAATAAATAAATAAATAAATAAATAAATAAATAAATAAATAAATAAATAAATAAATAAATAAATAAATAAATAAATAAATAAATAAATAAATAAATAAATAAATAAATAAATAAATAAATAAATAAATGAAAAATGTAATTCATATAGAAACACAAAGTTCTACAAAAATAAATGAAGCATAAGAATTCAAATTTATTTTATATTAAAAAAACTCCAAGTTTCAAGAATGCTCGAGAATTTTGGCCATTTTATTAATGATTAAGAACATTAATCGTTACACAAGCGTTACACTCATTGCTACATGTGGTACAAGCATAAACGCAATCGAGTTTTTCTACTTAGTGATTGTTTTCTTTTAACTTCTATCTTGTAAAAACTTGCATATGTATTTATGGTTATATATTCATTAATTTGAAATTATATTTTTATGTATAAAGCTATTTAACGATGAAAGAAAGTGATAGTTAAAATATTTATTCTGTTAATGGTTAACTGACGACGTATCAGAATTGCATTGATGTAATACTATTGATTCTTATATCGGTTCTTCTATAAACTTCAAGAATCAAATCAATATGGGATTAATGAATCGAGGGGGGTGGGGCCAGCAAGCTAAAGAAAAAGAAGAATGGAAGGAGAGGGGTGGGGCGAGCTGGGCTGTAGAAGAAAAAGCAAGATCGAAGGGAAGGTGTGGATTAGCTAAAGAACAGTAGAGTTGGGGGAGGGGGGGAGTAGGTCTAACTTGCCCGGGACCCGGCCCGGCCCGGTGGATCGGTACCGGTACCGGGCCTAGGCCCGACCCGGGGGGTTAATTGGGACGGTTCCGGAACTACATATTTGAGGACCAGCCCGGCCGGTTCGGGCCCAGTCCGGGCCTTATTTGTTTTTTTTTTTGTTTTTTTTGGTTTGGGCCTATGGTAGGTAGGCTAGGCTGGGTGTTTTTGGAGGGGTTTGGGGGGTGAGGGTTGGAATATGTAGGAAACACAAAAAAATGAACCAGCCCGGAACTGGCCCGGCCCGGTACTAGTAGACTCCCGGGCCGGTCCCGGGCCTTATCCAAAAAATTCCAAACCCAGCCGGGCCCGACTCAGAACCGAAATCGGGTCGGGCCCGGTCCATCCCTAGGAGGGAGGGGAGGAATGGGGTGGGACGGGATGAAGAACCGATATAAGAAAAGTTCACGGAAATCTTTGGTGAGGAGAAGAGACAACTGCAAAGATTTTTTACACTAAAAATGAGTTAAAAGTCCACGAGAATCCATGATTTTAGAAGTCAATAAGAATGAACGAAAATTTAAATACGCCTAGACTTTTATAGACTTTTAAAAGTCCGCATTGAATACACCTAGACTTTTGTGGACTTTTAAAAGTCCACATTGAATACACCTAAACTTTTAAAATCCATTGACTTTTAAAATTTTGCCACTAATTCCTAATATAATACACCCCTTAGTGTTCCTAGAATGCTTATCAATTTGGTATTCATTTTTAACGCTTGATTAATTTTTTTGAAAGCGAAACAGATCTTTAAATTTCCAATATTGATGTTGATAGATCTCTGGAAATTAAATGAAGTATCAATTAGCTTTCTTTTGAATAAAATATTGGGAAAGAACAAGAATAAAATCATGTGGCAGAATATTGTATCACACAAAGACTTGGTCCAGCTTTGGGTTTGGCCCAATCCAGCTGCCCACCAATATCTAGACACGATATCCGGGCCTCCTATAATCAACCCGAGCGATCTTTGAGATCCGGGAGACCACATCTACATTCGATGTCTTAACTTGTTTTCATATCCTCTTTGAGCCCGTTTGGTAGCACGAAAATCGGCTGTTTTGGTTGATTCTGCTGAAATTTATGAAGTTCTGGCTGAAGTGGCTGCATTAACTGATTCTGCTGATTTAAGAAAATATATTTTATTAATAAAATAAAGAAAAAATTATATGTAAAAATAGCTAAAATAATCATCTACAGTAACTTCAGCCAATACAGCCAGAAAAGTAACTCCAACCTTACTTTTTCTGCTTATTACACAATTCAGCGCGCGAAAGCAAAAGTTACGTGTTTGGTGAAAAAGCTGGCTGATAAGGCTGATAAGCCAAAAAACTAGGTTGCCAAACGGGCTCTTTATCTTCTTTCTGCAATGCTGATGCTTTTATATACGATAGTATGTGACTTCACGATAATCTTAATTATTCAATGATTATATAGTGAATTAAGGTGCATACATTAATCATTTTAAAATAAGGTGCAAAGTTAAATTTCATCTAAAAATGAGGTGCAAATTCAAATTCTTACTTTCTTTTTTCGTATATAACTTTTAATCATCTCTATCTCTACAATCTTATAAAGGGGAATGAAGGTAGGGATAACTTAGGTATAAAAATTGTGTTGGTTGTCATTTATGCAATATGTAATTGTACCATTTAATTAAGAGGTTGTACTTTCTAATTTATATTCTTTGGTATTCCATAACTTCCGTTAGTTCACCGTTAAGTCAAACATTTTTCAGTTTCTCTACTTTGCACTTCTCTGCGTTGGCATCCATTCTAAGATTTCTATCAATTCGGTTTTATTGATCTGATTTCTTCTTCTTCTCTTTTCTCTTGTCGTCAATTGTGGGTGCGCTATCAATTGGGGATAAGTCTTTTCTTCTTGTGGATATCCTAACGGCTAGATTCGCTGGGTCTTTCCGATTCATCCCATCTTCATGCCTTCGATTCAAATGTTGTTTGATCTAATTGAGCTTTCGTCTTTCCTTTTCGTTCTTGTCTCCCTCACTGCTTTCATTATCACACCTGAGATTTTCATTTAGTTAATTGACCTCGTTTTAATTGATACCCTGTTTATACTGTTTGCAGCTTGATTTTCTCAAATCAGAAACAAAAGGTTCCATATTCTCTTGTTTTGTGCACAGTTCACCTAGCCAGATTTTTTGCTGGGTTTATGGATTGTTCGGGTCTCAAATTTAGGTAGGTTTCACCGATTAAGATTTTGGCAGATATATAGAGGAGTAATCTGCAGTAGCTAGACATAACGGGTTTGAAAGTAGGTGATGTTATTTTAATTTCCCTCTGTTTATTGGGTATTTTAGGAATTAAATCTTTTTAATTATTTTAGGAAAAGGTAATCAGGATGGACATATGCATCTTAAAAAGAAGAAATGTTATTGATAAAATTAAAAATTCAAATAGGCTCAAACAGATAGGTTAATATCATCTCTCCTCTAATAATCATCACTGTAATGCAAAGTTTGAGATACCCATTCATTTGATGTCTATATTGAAAAAAATTGTATATGGGGCTACATGTGTCAGTCCCGCAAGACTAGATCGATGTTTTAATTAAAGTTAATGCATATTTATAAATCAAGTTTCGTTGATAGAGTTTTAGTATATGTCAACATTTGTTGTTTTGCCTGAGTTTTGCACGGTAATCTTTAACCTCTCTACAAACATTGTCCCACCTTGAAGTACAAGATTACTCCGTATAACATGTTGTATGCTAAAACCCTTTCGTGTAAAGAGTTTTTTCTTCCTATTCAACTTACATGTGAATTTTAAAATTACTCTTGTAGTCTTGTGAGTAAAAGCTAAGCTCAATTTTTTACTATGCATGTTTTTTATAATCTCATACTCAAGTGACTTGCGTACTTTGACAACATAACTATTTATTGAACATATTCAGTAAATGTGAGTGTTGATCTATGTTAATAAGATGCTCACATATAGTAAGGTTCAAAAAAATATTTGTAAAAAAATGCATTATATGCCAATTAAGCTAGGTTCACTTGTTAAATGTGTGTATTTATTCAACTAAAATCATTCAAAAAATATTCTAATCGAATTTTAAGAAACAATATTAATATTGGGCATTAATCCGTCGTGCAACGCACGTCACAAAAACTAGTTAGTGAACATAAATATAAAATGAGTTTTACGCAAGTTTCACGGTAGCTGATAACCGCTTTCGCGGCGTTGTAGTAAAACGGAGTCTAACCTTTCGGTTTTTCCCCGAGTATCGTGTCTCTCGAGGAATGGCGGGGGAGCTTCTTGATTTCAAGTCCAGTCACAGGTTATCGCAAATTATTGGAAGCTTTCCAAATTAAAACTTTTGATTGATTTTCTAAACTACTTTTTGGAAAAGAAAGTAAATTAAATTGTGCAAATACTAATGATGGCTCAAAAATAGACTAAAGGAAAAAATATAATATTTAAACTTAAATGGATTGATGCAAATAAGGGCAATGAATTGAGTAATTAGAAATGGATATATTCTTGGACCTAATAATTAGGGAAATTAAAACTAAAAGTGGACTAATAATTTCTTTCCTCATAGACAAGAATAGAAACTATTTTCATTAATTTATCCTATTTCTAGGTGTCATTAATGTGTTCAAAATGGTTGGCTTGAATTAAATTCTAACCTCATAGACAAGGTAGAAATAATTCTCCAATATTTTAATTAATAAAAATAGCCAAATTCATTAACTAGTTAAACTCATTATTTAAGCAATTGAATTTATCTCTCATAGACAAGATGTAAATCCCTTTCATTAAATTATCCTATTTCTAGGCCTTATTAATGTGCTCGAATATGGTTGGCTTAAATTATTTTCTAATCTCATAGACAAGTTAGAGATAATTTTCCAAGAATTTAATTAATGAATATGGCTAACAATTATTAATTACTATTTCATCATTTCAAACAACTAGTCCCCATTATTAATTTTAGTCCCTAATTTTTTGGTCAACAAGTCAATCCATATTCCTTTAGTCAATTCATGCCCAAAACAAATTTAGCTAATAAACATCATTTTTTCATTTAACAATACAATGAATAAATTCAACATTAACAAGGAATTAAGCATGTATAATAGCAAAAATTAAACAAAAATAATATTCTTCCAAAATAAACTTGTAGAACTAAAATATCACCTTCTGGAATTTTTCCCGAATTTTATAACCTAAAATCCACTTTTAACAACTAATTGATAATTTTCCCAATATTAACTAGAAAATACAAAAAAAGCAACTACAAATATTCTAAATTCGTTCTAAATTTTATATTGAATACTAGGAGTGATATTACTGTGAATTTAACTGGAATTAGGACAGAAACTAATTTTTTTCCTTTTTTGAGTATTTAATTTAATTTATGCAATAATAACAACTAAATGCCGGAATTAATTAAAATTTACTTCTACTTCGTAAAAATTAACTTTGTTTTGATAAATAACTACCTTGAGGCTAGTAAACAACTATATAATTAATTGGAATGGATTTAATGTCAACAACTATTTTATTCAAATTTAAGACGAAAATGCGAAATAGTTGAATAATTTTCTGGAAATTTTAGAAGCACAGATAGAAAAAACTAAGTACAGATTCAGATTCTACTCATTGAAAGGATGAAAATACATATAAAGAACTCACAATTTGGAGCTAAAATGAGAAAGATATGAAAGATTGAAGTTGAAGGTGCAACAATGGTGGAAATCCGAGCTTTGAGGAGGAAGAAGACCCCCTTTTTGATCTGATTTGGGCTTGAAAATGGTGTATTTGAGTTGAGGAAAAAGCCTGGATTTTATAGCCGAAAAATTCCCGTAGGCGCCCGGGCAGGCGGCCGCCTTCCGGCAGCCTCTGGCCGCCTGCCGTCCTGTCGCCGGCAGACCGTCGGTGGCGGTCCCGTCAGCCGTAGGCGGCCACAGAGGGCGGCCGCCTTCTGTCTGAAATGGCCGCCTGCCGTCTTTTCGCTGGCAGATCGGATCCCGGCGGATCCCGGTGGATCCCGGCCGCCGCAGGCGGTCCAGCAGGCGGCCGCCTGCCGTCCTGTCTGGCCGCCTGCCGTCCCGTCTGGCCGACCGGTGGTTGGTTTCGTCCCCTTGTGCCGCAGGCGGCCACCGTAGGCGGCCGCCTTCTGCCCAGTGTCGGCAGCCTTCGGTCTTTTCCTGGTCCCGAGTCAAAGCGAGGTTGACTTCTGATTTTTCCCGTAGGCGGCCGCGAAGGCCTCCATTTTGGGCGCCTATTTGGGCGCCTTCGGCCATTTTTGTCTGGCAGATGCGGCTTTTCTTGCTCTTCATTTTTGTCTTCTGAATCACCTTGATAAAATGCTTGCTTCTTCCGGTATAAATGCATTTGTCACTCAAATTGACTCATTTTGTGCTCAATTGACCCGAAATCCCGCTAAACATATTATGGATGTGATTTTTACCTGATTTCATGAAACTTGAACCAAAATATATAAAATGTGTCTTTTCTTTCTATTTTCATTCAAAAATCGCTTAAATTTGATAAGAAAAATAAGTACAAAAATGGACTTATCAGTAGCATATATCGCCGGTAACTCGATAAGGTTGACATAAAAAATAGAAACTGAAAAACATAACCAAAGTTTTTATATGTTAACTGTATCCATTTCTTTCAAACTTAGGGTATGATTAACCGATTGTTTTTTTATCGTCAAATTAAACCAACAAATATATTAAATCAACAAGACAATCGTCACATGGCTGATAATACAATCAAAGAAAAAGCAGAAAACAAAACGATAAAAAGTTTCTATCTGCCATCTGCCCTTGAACCAGACTTAGAATCTATCACCTCTAAAGAAGCAATAAGATTTGTTGATCCTGTAATGGGCTTAACTGAGCCAATGACTGACAAACCGGACTTCTCATCACCTAACTTAAATTCTAGAATCTTATTGCTAGGAAATAAGAACACATCCAAAACAACTTGCAATTCGAAAGAAAAACACAAACAAAATAAAACAGAATTAAAACAGAGTTCACTCATCTTCTTCCAAACCCTAGACTCTCTTGCACTCCGTGGCGGCGGCTCGGGAGGGGGACGTGCCCACCTCTCATCCGCCTCAATAGCCATGCTTTTGTATTGATTGATGATATCCTCCATTGATATCCCTTGTTGCTGAATCGAAATCAAGCTCTGTCACAGCTTATCCGCCTTTTCTTTGTCTATACTTGACCTTCGACAAGAAACAACAGCAGAAGTCGAGCCCTGACCATCAAAGTGATGCATCCCTGATCCCGAGCCTACTTGCACGACCGATATCGACCGACGGCCGCTCTTCGTCAATGATGAAAGCGGAAAAATGAAACTCTAACTATCGTAGGGAGATGACCACTTTTTCTCGAAACCTTACAACAACTCTGGCATCAATTTAAAATTTGTTGATTGAAAATAGCCGAATGCCGCAATCCACTTGCCGCTGCCTCCGATTTGAGACGTGCGGCAGTAATTTTCCTCAAGGAGCTGAGGCGCAGAACCTTAGACAAAATAGCGAAGCCGAGAACTTGATTCTTGATTAACCGATTGTTAGAAATGTCAAATGTGTTGTTCACGGTACAATCACAATTTAGAAAAACTTTATAGTCTATTAACCGAAAACCGAAACATCATGGAATAATATTCCCTCCGTCCCACTAAATTCTTCCAACTTTCCTTTTTGGGTCGTCCCAAAAAATTCTTCCAACTTCCACTTTTGGAAAAATTCTGTGGTTCATATTCATTCACCTTTTTCTTACACAACAACAACCATACATTTCCACTTTATTCTCACTTTCTTAATTTGCGAGTCAAGTTTGACTTGGAAGAATTTATTGGGACGGAGGGAGTATGTTTTTTTAGTAGAAAAACGCTATGAGCTTCAATCAAAATATTAATTGTGTATAGATTGCTAAAGTGTTAATTGGTAAAATGTTAAGTTTAGAGTATGTAGAAGATTGCTATATGAATATGAATATATATAACAATCGCGCCTCTTTTAATCAGTCTGAACATGGTGGTAATTGACATTTGACAAGGACTTTCAAAATGTGTAAGCTAGATTTAGTTAAAATTAATCAACTCATATCGAAAGAGGAGAGAAGTAGCACATGACGTAAACTGAGGATGGGGACTATCAATCAAAGTAAACGACTAAACGTTGATGCTGCGGTGAACCCGACCGGAGATACTAGAGCGTGGGGATGGGTTGCTAGGAACGATCAAGGGGAGTTCATAACTGTGAGAGGAGTGTTAGAGTGGGATGGTCTCCGGCGGAAACAGAAGCGTCATGCTTGAGGGATGCTATTGAAGAAGCAATTAATGCAGGCTGGCAGGATGTGAAATTTGTTAAATGTCTCACACCGGAAAAGTTTGGATAAACCAAATGCTATATTAACACATGAGTTACTCCTCCTAACAGGTTGACCTTTTAGGAAGGAACCACGTGTCTTAACATGGTATCAGAGCCAAATCGATTCATGGTGTGGGGTCCCTTATGAAAAATGATGACATGATTATAAAACGGCCGGATGAAAAAAAAACGGACCGATGAAAAAAATGAATGATGACACGATCCAGGCGAAGTGTCTGGTCGTGAGGAGGAGTGTTAAATGTCTCACACCGGAAAAGTTTGGATAAACCAAATGCTATATTAACACATGGGCTACTCCTCCTAACAGGTTGACCTTTTAGAATGGAACCCCGTGTCTTAACAAAATTTGAGACGGATGCACTCACAGTGGTCCAAGGGATTCGGCAAGGGGATGCACTCACAATTTCTTGGAGGATATTAAGGAAGTTATTAGTACAAAAAGTAATTACAATGTCTCTTTTTGTAAACGATCCGTGAATCATGTAGCTCACGCTTTGGCTAGAACACATGTCTTAGTCTCAGATTATAGGAGAGAGTATAATAGTGTTCATGATTTTCTTGTAAACCAGTTGACAAATGATTTGATTAATTAATACAAGTGGCTAGCTGATGATAAAAAAATTACTGCCTTTCTAAAGTAGTAATTTTAATGTATAAGTATGATTTCCTATATATATTGTTAAATTTTATATAAAAATGAATAAAAAAGCATACTATTAAATTGATTGCAACATTTTAAAACAGTATTTTGCGTCTTTAATAAAATATAACACTTTTTTTTAATTATAACGCAATAAATAATAAACTTCCCAAAGAAATTATTTTAGATTGTTTTATTTTAAAGTCAGTATTATTTGGATGAACTTAAAATTATTTTTTAATTATTTTATGCAGAATTATTAAAGAGAAGTAGAGAACACTCTAGTTGCTAGATACTGAGTAGTATAGGAATTACCGTAAAACAATTACAACTAGCTGGAATAGCTCAGTTGGCTAGAGCGTGTGGCTGTTAACCACAAGGTCGGAGGTTCAAGCCCTCCTTCTAGCGTTTTTTTATTTAATAAAAAAACAAAAAAAAACTCGCATGCTCTTAGGCTCTTAGCACACAGCCAGTCAGGCAGTCAGCCACATAACATTTGAGTTGGGATCAGCTTTTAGGATTTATATGGAATTATTGAACTAGTATGATAGTATCTCACTCTTGGATCGCCTCAATTTGATATGGGTTAATGAAAATAGTAATAGATATTTTGAGTTAATTATTGATCCAGAGTTGAATATAGTGTATTTTTACTATGATCTAATTATAAAAAGTACTCCCTCCGTCCTATTTTACCTGTTCTACTTTACTTTTTGGGTTGTCCCAAAATAAGTGTCTCATTTCCTTTTGAAAAAAAATATGTGATCTACACCATTTCACTTTTACTTTTTCAATCACTTCATTAATAATTGTGCCAATCAAATTAAGACACATAAAATGGGACGGAGGTAGTAATAAAATTGTATTTGTTAAATGACTACATATTAAATTATTTATCATTATAAATTATATATTTATTCTTTAGTCTATATAAAGGTTTTCTATTGCTATAGCATTGTGATTGCAGTCAATGTTGCCGCGGCTATTTCGGCCATTGTGATGCTTATTGCAGCCGATATAGTGTAATTTAATTTTACGTTCGAACGAAATATTAAAATAATTAGTGATGATGTCTTGATACGATCTGATATGGCCCGTTGCGACCATGCTGCAATTTCGTTGGGTTATTACATGGTAGTTCATTTTCCCCTTGTGAATTGAAATCTCACATCCATTACAGTCCGATGCGGTTGCGTCACAGAATGGAACCGCAATATTGCAACTGCAACACATGTTGTGATCCACAATTGAAAACCATGGCCCATATTAGTTTTCACCGAGTTTTTTTTACTCTCTTCATCCTTTTTTGTAAGGCACACGTACTATACTTTTTGTGTGCACCCTAAAAAATATGAAAATTTTCTTAAATTATCATAGACTTTTTATTTCTCCCGTTGTTCTTTATCTATCATTTCATCCTTCACTTCATTTTGGATGCATACTACATTTTCTTACTTTTTGCAAGTTGAAAAAAATGTAAAACATCCACTTCATCCTTGTTTTTAAAGTTGCATCAAATCAAAATGTATCTTACATTTGGAGTGGAGTATATGTTATGGGAAAGTTGACATTCAATTCATAGTATAAGCTCTCACTTGAAAATACTAATTTTAGCTTTTTTTAAGCCAAAAGTTAAGAAGCGTTTTTTTGTTATGTTTTCATCAATTAAAAGTAGCTCGTATGAAATAAGTTGATTTAAATTGTCATGACGGACATTATCCTTGTGACTGATCAACCTTGCACATAAAGACTAACTGCTTTTTATTTGAGGTCTTTTCGGTGCAACCATATTGCACCATAGAAGATGTGTGAGAAATCACAATTTTTTAGGTATAAAAAATTTTGTGTTTATATTGTTGTTTATATATTCCCTCTACCCAATTAAAATGTTCTTACTTTTCTTATTTGAGTGTCCATTTAAAAGTTCTTATTCCATTTTATGAAATAATTACTCTCTTTAATTACGTCTTTACTCATGTTTCTCTTTCATGCTCATTACATGTCAAGTCTAACAATTTCTCTTCCTCCAACTTATATCTCTTTAATTACTTTCACTTTATATATTTACTTTTTCTAAATTTTTCTCTTTCCAGCCTTTTTTTATATCTAAATTACTTTATTTAACCATTTGTCTAAAAAATTGTGTCATTTATCTACGAAAACTTTTCAATGGGACAAAGGGAGTACTAATTGTGGCAATACTTGTTAATTATTTATAGAGTTATTGTCTTAAATAAGACTAAATTATTGTCTAAATTCTTAAATGGGAGTATATATTTTATTCCCCAAATAGGACTATTGTTACAATTTTACCCCTCAAGTTGCTTTAATCATGCGGCCCTAGGCTTCCTGTTCTTCCCCAGCCACAATAAACTACCCGCACAAGCCTTTCTTCCCCAACAACAATGAATCTTCCTCTGCAACAATCAACTGTCCGCACCAGGCTTCTCCATTCTCCATCTTCAACATTGAGACGGACGCTGATGGAGATTTGCGGTGAGAGCAACAGACAACTTCACAACGGTGACGAGCGGTGAAGTACTGATGTTGAGCGCCGGCGTCCATCAACGATTTCAGATCTGGTGTTCAAGATCTGACTGTCGCCGGTCGTCCATCGCCGCCACTCGCCGGCCGCCACTTCATATTTGGTCGTCACTGTTGCAGATATGTCCATCGCCGCCACACGCCGCTGTTGACCGCCGCCCCAACAGATCTTCCTGCCGCTTCAGCAGATCTGGTCGCCGCCCCTGCAGATCCGGCCACAGCCACTACAAAACCGGCCTCCACCGGTGCAGATCCGTCTATTGTCTAAGCTAATGCCAATTTTTTTTTATCAAAATGCAAAACATAAATCGAGAATGTCATTTTAATGGCATTTTCAAAGCAAAACATGACTTTTTTGAAGAGTAATATTGCCAACTTGATGGCATTTTCGAAACAAAATTTGACCTTTTAAAAAAACGAGATCGTTCTTCAATGTCTCTTCCTTCGTTAATTCCTCTATTATTTCCTGTTTATCTCTTTCTCCGTCATTTGAGACCCTGAATATTGAGATGCTCATCTCCAACGGCCCATATGCATTTGTTTTTGAAATGTCATAAAAGTGACATTTTAATCTTCAAAAATGTATTTTTTTCCTTTGAAAATGTCATTAAGATGACATTTTTTATTCATATTGGCATTCAGATATTAAATTTGGCAGTAGCAGTGGGGGTGGCTAGATCTGTAGCGGTGGTGGCGGAATCCGTAAAAGCAACGCCCGGCGGCGGCCGGCGATGGCCAGATTTAGCCAGATCTACTACGGCAAGGTCAGATCTGCGAAACGACATCCAGCGACTAGCAGTGGTCTGGTCGGAAACAGGCGGCGACTGTTGGGCGGTGGCTGTTGGGCGGCGGCTGTTGAGTGGCGGGCGGCGGGCGTTGGCCGGCGGCTAGAGGTCAGGCGTTCTTGCGTCTGCAGTAGGGTTTTTGAGGCTTCAGGGGTGTTTTTGTCTAACTCTAACTAATAACTCCTATTTAGAGAATTTTTAAATTTTAGTCCTGTTTTTGCAATTAAAGATTTATTTACTCCCATTTAGGTAAATCTCCCTTATTTATAGGGTTTTTATATGACAAAGGATGGAAGGAGGTAGTGATGGAGTTTATGTTCGTGTATTTAGCTAAAGAGTCCTATTAGGTGTATGCAACCTAGTACCTCCGTCCCACTAAGATTGGGACGAGAGAAGGTGGCACGATTATTAAGAAAAGTAGGTTTGTGTGGTTGATATTAAATTGATAAAGTAAGAATAAAGTTAGAATGATTTAGAACCATACAATCTTTACCAAATATGGTATGGGACAATCTTAGTGGGACTTCCTGAAAAGGTAAAATGGGACAATCTTAACGGGACGGATGGAGTATTATTTAAAGAACCTGTATTTGATGAAGTGGTAAAAATTCTTATCCCATAAGCAACTTTATCTAGTAAAATTTGTATGGTTTATCACATTAAGAAGGTGTTCTCTTCGCCTGATCTGAATGTTTCTGATCTGAATTTTTTAAGTTCTGATCTGATCTGATCTGAATTTTTCTGATCTGATCTGATCTGATCTGAATCTTTCTGATCTGATCTGATCTGATCTGAATCTTTCTGATCTGATCTGATCTGGTCTGAATCTTTCTGATCTGATCTGAATGTTTCTGATCTGGTCTGGTCTGATCTGAATGTTTCTGATCTGATCTGAATCCTTCTGATCTGATCTGAATCTTTCTGATCTGATCTGATTCGAATATTTCTATGATTATAATTATAATTATAATTATAATTATTATAATTGCAATTAAAAATATAATTTAAATAAAATTATAATTATAATTGTAATTATAATTACAATATTTATCTCTATAATTGTAACTATAGTTATCAATATTATTATAATTACTCCGTAAAATAATTACAATAATAATAATAATAATAATAATAATAATAATTATAATAAAAATAATTATTATAATCATAAATTATAATTATAATATAATTATAAGTATAATTATAATTATTATAATTATAATTAATAATAATTATAATTATATTAACATTAATTATAATATTATAATATAATAATAGTAATATAAATACAATTAATATTATTATAACGATATTATTATATTAATATTATTATTACAATAATATAATAATAATAATATGATTATTAATATAATTAGTATTATATAATTATAATATTATATTATAATTATAATCATAATCATAATTATAATTATGATTGTAATTATAATTATAATTATTATAATTATAATTAATTACAATTATAAATATAATTAATTATAGATATAATTATAATAATTACAATTGATTATATTTATAATTATAAGAATTATAATTGTAATTATAATTATAATTATAATTACATATAATTATAATATAATATTATAATAATATTAATCATATTATTATTATTTTGTAATAATAATAGTCTTCTTAAAAATTGCATTTATATTACTATTATTATAGTAAAATATTATAACTATTATTAATATCTTTTTTTATCATATTATTATTAATATTATTAATAATAATTATATAATAATAATCATAATAGTAATAACAATATTAATAATAATAATTAATATTTAATATAATTATAAAAGTGATAAATCATGTTTGGACTTTTCTGATCTGATCTGATCTGAATGTTTCTGATCTGATCTGAATGTTTCTGATCTGGTCTGATCTGATCTGAATCTTTCTGATCTGATCTGAATCTTTCTGATCTGATCTGAATCTTTCTGATCTGATCTGATCTGGTCTGAATTTTTCTGATCTGATCTGATCTGATCTGAATTTTTCTGATCTGATCTGATCTGATCTGAATAAAATAAGAATAAGCAATAAGTAATAAGAATAAGACGAACAGAACAGCACCTAAGAGTCCTATTAGGAATACGTAGAAGGACTACCGTTTAATTGATTTATGAGCTGGCCCGCTTTTCTCTCTTGCGGTTTTTAGGCTGCGGTTTTTTTTGTTTTAATTAAATGTTTTAATGAAATTATGTTAACCAATAAGAGCAAGACATGTCAACAATTTATAAATTAGCTTTACTATTAAAACTATAGATATTTTGCTTTCAAGTTTTATCGACGGAAAATTGATTATTTAGTCAATTATAACATGTCCAGCCGGCCTAAAGGGAACCGTCGTCCGGCCGAGGCCATTTGGTCCATTTTTTGCTAGATTTTTTTGATAAAATATTTTGAGCATGTTCTTCATCAAGTCTGATTTCTCCATACCAAATTTCAGCTTAAAATTCAATCGAGACGACAGTCAAACATGTAATTGAAACAGACTGCGTTGTTTATATATATAAAGCACAATTATCTTCAAAAAATTATTTGACCGCCTTACCGATTGTATTTTTAGCTGAAATTTGATATCGGTAAACTAGACTTGATGAAAAACATGCTCAACAGAATTCCCGAAATGGCCTCGGCCGGACGGCAGTTCCCGCCAGACCGGCTGGACAGGAACACCACTCTTCTCAAGTATATCTTATCTTTTAACTAATTATCTAAACGTGTTTTCAGTCTATATTTTCTCATTAGAGTAATTTTTTTAACTCTCAGTTGCACCCAAATGAAATTAACTTTTTCAATTATCTTTACTTAAACAAAAAAAGAAAATGTTTAATGCATATTTCCATTCATTAAATTTCATCTATGACTTGGTGTTTTTCAAAACTAATTACACATTTTTGTAATTATTTATCTAAAAATGAGTGTAGTCCATTTTTTCAAACTTTTATCCCTTCTAGGTTTCAAAATTTTGCAAATTAGTCATTCAATCTCTTTTTTTAAGAAAATAGTTCAGAATATATAGTTTTGTGACATTCCGATTTTAATGAAGGCGATGACGGTGAAAACAAGTTGCATATCTTGATTGGTGGTGGTCGATTTATTTTTCATTACATTGAGTCATTGAGACTTGAGAGTATTATGATCTTATCAAGTAAAATGAGTGTTATTGAAAGAAGAAAGGTTGCATGCTTTAGACTTTTAATTAGTATACATTTTTTACCTAGAAAGTTAGATGAATAAAATCTATAAAAAGATTCTCACAACAAGTGATAGGTAGCTATAACTAATCGAAACATAACCATGTCAACTATGTAATGAAAAATAAGAAATAAAACATTGCATATTTATAATAAAAAATGATCTCAATTTTCATAACCAAATAGTACTATATTATTAAAGCTACATCAATGAATAAAAGAATTACTCTAGATGTTTAATTTTCAGTATATATATCGTTGATCTAATTCCAATATTAAATTATGTTAGTAGTTCTAGTTGTTGTGGATTTCCAACTTTGTTCCGTATTAGTTCAATTCAGGTATAATGTTATTGTTTTAATGTAACAATACATCAATTATATTTTTAAGAGACACAAAAATAAATTAGGATGTGATATTATCAAATAATTCTACAACGTGTGCACAATGCCTTTTGAGAAAGAAGATACCTGGATTTCATCCTAAGGAAACATCAAAGATTTGTGTTGTAATACATGCCTGCGTGTTCCAGATTTGGGGGTCACTAATATTTGTTTGATTTTTTAGATATCCGATATGAAGGATGCATATATCTATGGTAAAAGTATGACATTATGTTATGTATTTTTTATGCATGTAAAGCCGCTTTCTCAGTTATACACTTATACTACTCCGTATGATTCATATGATAATGGACGTGAAAAATAAATTGTGTCTATGATTGAAAACTATCAATCAAAGACCTAAAATATCATAAATTTTAATTTATTTAATTTTTTATTAATTTCATTGCTAATTTTGAAGATTTTTCTTCACAAAAGTTTAATAGCTTAATAAAATTGAATAATACGGAGTACTTAAGTTTTTTAAAATAAATAAATACTAAAATTCATGGGTATTTAGGTGTTAGATTGATGATTTTAGGATTTTATTGAATTCTAAAATTATGTTCGAAATCCAGTTACAAGAATTAAGTGCTGAATTTTTAGCCTTTCAAAATAAAAGGGCAAATTTGTTAAAGTTCAGTACTTCAGTAGTTGAGTTATGTACTTATGTGTCTTTGTTTTTCAATTTTGTGTCCGGAATAGTTCTTAGAGCATCTTCAATGGTACAATGTGTACGGTGCACACGTGGCATGAGAGATGACCACATAAATATTAGTAAATAAATTATTTCTCTCCTTATTTGAATGATTTTATACAGTTTTGGTAAGTTATTCTCCACAATGTCAAGGAGACTGTCTAATGTTGACATTGTTGTTGACATTGTAGGGAAAAACTTACTAAAATTATATAAAATCATTCAAATAAGGAGAGAAATAATTTATTTGCTAATAATTATGTGGCTATCACTCATGACACATGTGCACCGTGGACATTATAGCATTGAAGATGCTCTTAGAGCATCTCCAATGGTAAAATGTGCACGGTGCACACGTGGCGTGGGAAATAGCCACATAAATATTAGTAAATAAATTCTTTCTCTCCTTATTTGAATGATTTTATACAGTTTTGGTAAGTTTTCTCCACACTGTCAAGGAGACCGTCTAGATGTTGACATTGTTGTTGACATTGCAGGGAAAAACTTACCAAAATTGTATAAAATCATTCAAATAAGGAGAGAAATAATTTATTTGCTAATATTTATGTGGCTATCACTCATGCCACATATGCAACATGGACATTATAGCATTGAAGATGCTCTTAATGAACAACCTTTGACTCGGAGCACTTCTCAATCCAAAATTCATCAGCCAATGAACAATAGGCGATCTTCTTTTAAAAGTGTAAAAACTTAAGAAGAGATTGGGCACAAATATATACAATCCCTCCTCTCGATGTTCTTCCTTTCCAGTGTCGCCGACGATCGATTTGTCATTACTCAAACCAGTTTATTTGCATTCCACGTCACTGAGGAAAGCTTCTTCCATTCTATTGGAGATCTAAGGGGTGTTCGGAATTTTAAAACTGATTCTGCTCCTTCAGAAAGTAAAAACAAGAAGTTGGAGTGTTTGAGTGAAAGTTTTTCCCCAATAATTATGAATACGATGTCGCTAATATATTCCAACTCCGGTTAAGGTTGCGGGAACGTGGTTTTCACTATGTGTAAGTCCCGTTATGGCTTACATTCATCTACCAAAAGCTTCGTTGAATATACAGACATCACACTCGTATCATATAAAACCGGATATATTTCTATTCTCGGTACTATATATTATCGTATGTTTATCCTTTAATGTGCATAGTTTAGGCCTCAACGTTAATTGCAAGCATAAACTAAATTCAACATACTTCTATGTTGTACACCATAGTCATAAACAATCAAAGTATAAATGATAAATCACAATTTATTGGTTTAGAACTTTTATCAAACATCTAGTGGGCATAGAGGCTCATCTCTAGCCTTAGCTAAAAAATTAGCCTCTAATGCTCATATTAGTCACAATACAACAATTAAATGTAATGGAATATAAAATTACAAAGGAAATAATACCTAAACACCAATGATTTCAGAGGATAATCTTCCCTCGTCAAGAACTAGAAGAAAATATCAAGAACAAAAATATAAAAAGTATGAATTAAGCTATGGAATGAGAGATGGTCTTGTTTGATCAATTGAGAGCTTTATATAGGCTAAAGAATGACATCTTTTATAAACTTCCCTCCTCAAGAACTAGAATAAAATATCAAGAACAAAAATATAAAAAATATGAATTAATCTATGGAATGAGTGATGGTCTTGTTTGATGAATTGAGGGCTTTATTCGAACCCAACAATCAGGAATGGAATCAATATTTGATCAGATCATAAGGAAAGTGAACTTTTTCCATCAAGAATAGGTTGCACGTCGTTGTGTTTTTAGCAGAAATCGACCCAACCGGTGACGATTCTGTGTGTGTTTCGCAGGTAAACGGGAAAACCGACGCCGGTTGGTCACGTGACCGACGCCGGTCATGCATGATTTTTCGCCGTTTGCACAACATGACCGGCCCCGGTGCATTACAGGCCCTTTTTCTCAAAAAATTACATTTGACTGGCGCCAGTTGTGGCCTGACCGGCGCCGGTTGCTGCGATTCACCATGTACATTTTTTATTCCTTTTTTCGGCGGCTGCGATTGATCCAGAAGTGTCGATTTTCGACCCCTTTTGTTTTTTAACCCCATATTTTTCGCTTCTAGCCACCATTCACAATTTTGCTCACTTTGGGATATTTATCCGTTTTTCTCTTTGTGTTTTTGTACAGATAAATATAATTACCTATGTAAAGTATAAGTAAGTATCGTGCTTATCACCGGTACGACGGTATACGAACTGCACCGCAACGTCTTCGATCCAAACTCTATATATCTATCCAGATAGTTGATGTCATTTACTTTCTTTATCAGCGATATCATCGCCTTAACAAATAATGTGGTATAAACTTGTATATTCACCAATTCAAGATCAGTAAATAGCCATGTGTAAGGAATAAATGTAATTAGATTTTGATGATGCTAGGATAATTAGATTAGAATTTGAGAGTACCCCTACTTAGATTTTATGTATTAGAATTTTCAGTTGTAAGTACTAGTATAATCGACTATCAGAGTTGCTATGTGGATCTGATCAGAGCTGCTATATGAGAACTGCTCTCAGAGTCGCTCTCGGAAATCATGAGAGTTGCTCATCAGAGAACCATCAGTGTTGCTCTTCAGAGACTCGTTAGAAGTCTACATCAGAAAGACATCAGAGTTCGATGAAAAAGCTTCATCAGAATCCAACTCCAGAGAAGTATCAGAGTTCCTCATATAGGTTCATCAGAACCCAAGATCAGAATATCATCAGAGAAGCTCATCAGACTCCGACTCACACTTGGAAGATTTCGAAGCTGTCTTCAACGGCTGGGAAATTCATCAACGGCTAGATGATACTCCGTCCAAGGAAAGTATTTAATGCTCATTAAATGAGCCTGATACGGTTTGGATTGATTGCAAATGATTGACCGAGAAATCTGGAAGATATATTATAAAAATAGAAAGCTTCCAAACCAGTGGTCAAGTCAACAGTACGAGCATTTAATGCAGTTGTCTCCTCCTCCAACGGGCAGACAACCCCAGTATATAAGCTACTCACCGAAGAACAGGAACATAATTTTGCTACAACTTTTGCACATTATACATCAAGCTCTCTTGAGATTCAAACTCTACAATCTCCAACAAGACAAGCTTACGTTGGGAAGATTCAAATATCCATATCCTCAAATCCCAACACACAGCAAAGTTCATCCTATTCTTCAACCTTCAAGAACTTCAACTACATATCTCTTGTAACGAAGCAAGTTGGAGAAAACTCTGTTTTCAGAACAACTTCTGCAAAGAAGGGCGTCCAAGTAACTGCAGTAGTGAAGTGGTGATACTTCCGGGAAGCTGAGTGAAAGGACCAGTCATCAGGAAGCAGGATTGCATCCCGGGTGACAACTAGACTTGAAGGAGGCGTGGAGAACTTCTTAAGTGCTAGGGACTACGCTTTGTAACCGTTTACCTCAAAGCTAGTGGAACAGTGGACTAGAGGAACGTGTTGTTCCTTGAACCACTATAAAAACTCCGGTGTCATTTACTTTACTGCATTTACTTTCTGCACTTAGGATTTTAACTGTTTAACTCTAAGACTTGGAATCTGTGTTCAGCAGATCTTGTTTTCAGAGTTATCAGAAAGGCACTTGCCTTAGTATTTGTTCGAGGCTACCCGGAACTTTTATCCGCTGCAAGACCAGTTCTGATTATCAGAACTCGACCCTCTCTGATAAGTCAACTCTGACTTAGAGAAAAGTTGAAAAACTTGAATCAGTCTATTCACCCCCCCCCCCCCTCTAGACTGATTACCAACTCAAACGGGACCAACAAGTGGTATCAGAGCCTCCTTGTTCTTGTAATCTTTTAGGTTACTCCTTGAACAAAGATCCACTTGTTCTTAGCCTCTCTTAATACTTATTATGGATAACTCTCTTGCAAAGCACCTCATGTTTTCAGATCAGAAGTATGATGACTGGAAGATCAGAATGAAAGCACACCTCTGTGCTCTTCATGATGAAATGTGGGAAGTCCTTGAAGAAGGACCTTTCACCAAATTTATGAAGGTGAATACTGAGCATACTACTGACAAGACTCAGCCTGAGATGATTGAGAAAGCCAGATCAGAATGGACAAAGGAAGAGAGGAGACAATACAATCTTGACAATATTGCCAAAGATATCCTCTACAAAGCCATTGACAACAGATACTTCAACAGAATCAAGAAGTGTCGAACTGCCAAAGAAATATGGGACAAACTTGATCTCATAGGAGCAGGTGATGAACAGGAGAGAGACAACAAACTGACAATAGCTATGAAGAAGTTTGATGACTTCAAACTTCTACCTGAGGAATGCATAGCTGAGATGCATGCCAGACTGCTGATCCTTACCAGTGAGATATCTGAGCTTGGAAAGGAGCTCACAGTTAAAGAAGTCAACCTGAAGATTCTCAGAGGACTGCCCCCAGTCTGGAAGATGAAGGTCATTGCTGTCCAAGAAAGCAAGGACATCAAAACCTATCCCACAGAGAAACTGATATCTGATCTCAAAGCTTATGAGTTTGAGATGCATGATGAGAAAGAAGAAGTGCCAGACGAGAGAACCACAACTGCTCTCACTGCCAGCACTTCTAAGGCAACAAACTTTGATCCTTCAACTCTTCTATCTGATGAATATATGGCTGCCTTCGCCAGAAAATTCAGAAAGTTTATGAAGAAAGATGGAAGGAGTCCATCTTCCATCAGAAGACCTCATCAGAAGACCAAATCTTCTGAAGGTAATGGAGAGTACCTCTGCTACAACTGCAGACAGCCTGGACACTTCAAGGCTAACTGCCCCTTCCCAAGAGTGTCCAAGAAGCAAGGACATGAAGAAGAAAAGAAACCTGAAGATCAACACAGAAGAAGAAGAGCATTCGTCTCAGAGCAAGCTGAGAGAGATCCACTCTCTGAATCAGAGTCCAGTTCAGATTCTGACTCTGATGAAGCTTTCTGCTGCTTGGATGCAGAAACTGAAGACCTCTGCCTCATGGCTCAATCAGATGATGAGGTATGCTCCACTTCTGATTCTATTTCTTCTTCGGTAGGCACAGCCTTAAATGATGATCCAATGTCATCATTTTGGGAAGAGTTTCAAACTATCCAAGCCACTTATTCTTTTGTTAAAGAAGAGAACAGTAGGCTAAAAGCTGATATCTCTAACCTAAGTAAGGAGACTGAGTGCAAACTTAATCTCTTGACTGAGGAAAGAGATAAACTAAAAGCTGAAAATGAATCTCTTCTAAAAAGAGTAAGAGACATTGAGGGACTTGAGAGCAGATATAATAGTCTTCTGAAGATGCAATCTTCCATGAAGAATATTTGTGTCTCTCATAACCCCACCTATGGTCTCGGATATGTTGAATCCAAGTCTGGTGAACCTTCTGTAAGGCCTAGCACTCAAGTTGCTAAAGCCAAAAAGGTCATAGCTTCACAGACTTGTAGCCCCATCTGCCATGCTAGTACTTCTGGTACTAAGGTTATTCATGAGAAAGTCCCACCAGAGAACCAAAAACTAAAGGCCAAACCAAAACAAACTCTAAAAACTAATGAATCTGGCAGAAGACCTAACCACAATAAAAGTTTTCAGAACAATAAAATTCAAAGGCCAAAACCTATCAGACATCCTCATGACAACCGTATCAGAGATCACTATCAGAGAGGCAAATATCAAGAGAAAATTAACTGTAGACAAAAGAGGTTGTCTGGTCAACCTCAGAAGCCTAAAGTTAAGCGCTCCTCTGATCTTGATAGTATATGGGACTTCTTTCCAACAAAGAAGGCTATGCAAAAGTATGCAAACAGAAAGCATGATCCTCACAAGCATCTGCCCAAAGTGAATCATACATCTGTTTACTACGACTACCAGGTGGACAATGGGTACCATCCACCAAGGTTTCAGTTGATGAGACCAAAATGGTACCAACTACCAAGACTCCATTACCCCCCAGGACCCAACATTGCTTGGGTACCTAAATCTTCCTTTTAATTTTGCAGGAACTGTGTGCTGGAGCTATCTCAGAGAAAGAATGGTTTATTGATAGTGGATGCTCCAGGCACATGACAGGTGACAAAAGTTGCCTATCAGAGTTCCAGAAATACAATGGACCCCGAGTCACTTTTGGAGGAAATGACAAGGATGGTCAAACAAAAGGAAGAGGAAAGCTAATCAAGAACCAGATAAGCATTGATGATGTCTCTTATGTCAAAGGTCTGAAGTTCAACCTGCTGAGTGCTAGCCAATTCTGTGACAAAGGCTACACAGTTGAATTCACAAAGACTCTATGCTATGTCAAGCATGAGACAACCAAGGAAGTGGTTCTTACAGCCAAAAGAAGAAAAAACATCTATGTTGTTGACTGGCAAACAGCAAAAGATGGAACCTGCTTGATAGCCAAAGACAATTCAAAGCTAAGCTGGGACTGGCACAAGAAGCTTAGTCACTTGAATTTCAAAACCATCAACAAACTGGCAAGAGAACACATTGTAGATGGTCTGCCTGACATTGTCTACAAGAAGGAGACCCTCTGCAGTGCCTGTCAGAAAGGCAAGCAAGTCAAGACCTCATTCAAGCCCATAGCTGGAGATCTTTCTACTTGTCCTCTAAATCTGATTCACATGGATTTATTTGGACCAGTTGAAACTCCCAGTGTTGGTGGAAAAAGATACACTCTTGTCATGGTTGATGATTATTCAAGATATACTTGGACAGTGTTTCTGACCAAGAAGAATGAAACTCTTCAGAAGTTGCCATCTCTGTTAAAGCAACTTCAGACTGAGAAGAATATGAAGGTCAGGACAATCAGATCTGACAGAGGAACTGAATTTGTCAGCAAGGTGATCAAGGACTTCTGTGATCAGAATGGCACATTCCATCAACTCTCTGCTGCCAGAACACCCCAACAAAATGGTGTTGCAGAAAGAAGGAACAGAACACTAAAGGAAGCTGCAAGAACTATGATTGCAGAATCAGGATTACCCATCAGATACCGGGCTGAAGCAATCAACACAGCATGCTACACTCAGAACAGAAGTATGATCCACAAGAATCATCAGAAGACCCCCTACGAGCTGTGGAAAGGAAGAAAGCCAAACATCAACTACTTCCATGTGTTTGGATGCAAGTGCTATATTCTAAACAATGGAAAGGAGAATCTGAAAGTATTCCAAGAAAAAGCTGATGAAGGTGTATTCCTAGGCTACTCAAGTTCAAGCAAGGCCTATAGAATACTTAACACGAGAACTATACAAGTTGAAGAATCCATTCATGTCAAGTTTGATGATAGCACCTCTGCAGAAGAACTATCAGAAACCCTGCAGAAGATCAATCTTGAAGACAAAAGCTCAGAACCATCAGAAGAGATCATTATCAATCCTGTATTCTCAACTCCTCCTGCTAATCCAATTCTGATAGACAAAGATGAAGATGAAGATGAAGATGAAGATGAAGAATCAGAAGATGAACCATCAGAGTTGCCTAGACAACAACTATCAGAACCGGATCTAACTTGGTTAAGAGATCATCCTCCTAATCAAGTGATTGGTCAAGTTACCAGTGGAGTAAGGACCAGATCATCATCTAGAAGAGAAGCCATGTTCACCTGCTGCATTTCTCAAATGGAACCAATGAATGTAGAAGAAGCTCTAGAAGATTCAGACTGGATCAATGCAATGCAAGAAGAGCTGACACAATTTGAAAGGAATCAAGTATGGAAACTTGTTCCTAGACCAAAGCATCAGAATGTCATTGGAACCAAGTGGGTATTCAAGAACAAAGCTGATGAAGAAGGCAACATTGTAAGGAATAAAGCAAGGCTGGTAGCAAAGGGATACTGTCAAGAAGAAGGCATAGATTTTGATGAGACCTTTGCACCTGTTGCCAGACTGGAAGCAATCAGGATATTCCTAGCCTATGCTGCCTACAATGACATCAAAGTCTACCAGATGGATGTCAAGAGTGCATTTCTGAATGGAGAATTGGAAGAGGAAGTCTATGTTGAACAACCTCCAGGTTTTGTCATTCCTACCCAATCTTCTTGTGTCTACAAGCTTAAAAAGGCCCTTTATGGTCTTAAGCAAGCTCCCATAGCTTGGTATGACACATTGTCCCTATTCTTAGTGAACCATGGGTTTACTAAAGGAAAGGTTGACAAAACTCTATTTCAAATTTCTGTTGCTAATCATATTCTATTAGTGCAAATTTATGTTGATGACATTATATTTGGAAGCACTAATCCAGAATTATGCAAGAAATTCTCTCAAGTTATGCAGAACAAGTTTGAAATGAGCATGATGGGAGAACTCAGTTATTTCCTTGGATTACAAGTCAAACAAGTTCCAGAAGGCATCTTTATCAACCAAGGAAAGTACACCAGAGATCTCATCAAGAAGTTTGGAATTGATGGAAAATCTTCAGTCAAAATTCCTATGAATGCATCTCAAGGAATTGGACCAGATGATGAAGGAAAGGATGTTGATGCTACAACTTATAGAGGAATCATTGGATCTCTCCTCTATCTGACTGCAAGCAGACCAGACATAGCATTTGCTGTGGGAATCTGTGCCAGATACCAATCAAATCCCAAGGAGAGCCATCTAATTGCTGCTAAGAAAATCATCAGATATATCAAAGGAAATCCAAATGCAGGCCTATGGTATCCCAAGGGAGGTAACTTTGAACTAATTGGTTATTCTGATTCAGATTTTGCAGGTTGTAGATTGGACAGGAAGAGCACTTCTGGTCATTGTCAATTGCTAGGTGGGAGACTTGTCTCCTGGTTTAGCAAGAAGCAGAATTCAATCTCAACTAGCACTGCTGAAGCTGAGTATATTGTTGCTGGAAGTTGCTGTGCTCAATTACTCTGGATGAAGCAACAACTCAAGGATTATGGAGTTCAAGCTAAGGAGATCAAGCTGCTGTGTGACAATACAAGTGCTATTGCCATCACTCAGAACCCAGTGTTGCACTCCAGGACAAAGCACATTGAAATCAGACATCACTTCATCAGAGATCATGTGGAGAAGAAGCACATTTCAATTGAGCATGTTCCAACTGATGATCAGCTTGCAGATATTCTAACCAAACCTCTCTCAGAGGCAAGGTTTAACAAGCTAAGGGAAGAACTGGGAATGATGGATGATATTCCCCGAGATACATGAATCAGAGTTGCAGAAGCATCAGATGTGGATCCATCAGAATTCCCCACCTCTGATACGCTTATCCATCAGAGGACCATGTATCAGAATACCCCTTCTCTGATATATGGACTGTTATTCATCAGAGTGGCTGTGGACTTGGCAAAATTTTCTAAATTTCGGGCGAGACTGTTCAATAAACCGGAAGTTACTATTTTACCCCCGGTAGTTATTACCATTTTTGGAAAACGGCTTTCCGCCCACAATCCATTTAATGCGACCTCGAAACCCCAAATTATACCAAACGTCCACTAACCCAAATTCATATATACCCATTCTGAAAACCTAAATCGCTACTGCAATTTTACTCTTCGTCCTCAAGCCTTATCTCTCTAAACTTTAAACTTTCAGACCTCTCAAACTCTTCACTAAACTGAAAATGAAGTTCATCAACATCAACGATCTTTCCAAAGAGGAAGTCAAGGCTCTTGTGAACAATATTGTTACAGGCATGCGAGTTGACATGTCCGCATTGACCCTGTTGGCCGAAAATCAGAAGCGGATGAAGAAAATCATCCAAGGGATGCATGATTCCCAGCTGAGCAAGATTGTTGCTCATCCTTATGAACAATATAGCACGAAGGACGTTGCTGAGTTCTACTTAAATGCCACCATTACCAATGAAGCCATCCACTCACAGGTTCAGGGCAAGGACCTGAAGATAGATGTTGATGCTCTCAATGAGTTCTTCGACATCAAGCTCGATCCTCAAGAAGAGGATACTACAAGCCTCATCGAGCTTGACGATGTGAACATCTCTGTTCAAACCTTTGCTGAAACCTACTGCCGGGAGGATGCAACCGGAGTAGATAAGCTCTACATGAAGAAAAACCAGCTGAAGAAGGACTATGAACGTCTGATGAGCATAATGCACAGATGCCTATGGTGCAAAACTAGGTCAACTGACCAGATGAACAATGCCAACTCCAAGGCCATATATGCTGTTCACAGGGGAATGAACATCAATTGGGGAAAGGTACTATTCCAGTCCATATCTGAGTCTGTGGCTAAGAAAGATAAGAAAACTGGCCAATTCTCAACCAAGATGGGCCATGGACTTCTCATTTCCAGACTGATTTCCAATGTCAACATAGCGCTCCGAGAAGCTACTGACGTCAACCACACGAAGACCATCTTCCTCACAGCTTCTCCCAAGTTCAATGTGGCCATTGCTGCAGAATTAAAGAAAGCGAAGAAACAAGAGCAACTGAGGGAGAAACCAGCTACTAAAGTTGAGGTTGATGATGAACAACCCAAGGGCAAGAAGAAGAAGCTTCAGAAGAAGCCTAACAGCACTCCAGAGAAACCTGCATCAGAGGAGGAAGCATCAGAGAAGGATGCATCAGCTGAGGCTCCTGTCAAGAAATTGAGACAGAAGAGGAGAAGAAAAGCTGTCATTCAAAGTGACTCTGATAGCTCAAAATCTTCTATCAGAGTACAGAAGAAGAAAAAGACCAACTCTTCCCCCAAGGAATCAGAACCCCAGGGGGAACCAGCACCAGAGTTGGCTGCTGCACAAGAACCAGCGCCAGAGAAGGCTGATGCTCAGGGGGAACCTGCATCAGAAGCCCAACCCTCCTCGGAACAAGACTTGCATTTCTCTATCTCTCCAGTACTTCCAACTCCAGAGGATGAAGTTCAAGATGACATCCTTGCTGCTCTGAACAAACAGTTCACCAGAGTACTAGCATGGAGGAAGTGGAGATTGGGACCACTCCCTAACATTTTGCAACAGTTTGGTTTCTATTCTGCTGAAGAAAAGGAAGTGTTCAACTGGACCGGAACTGATGATGTGTCCAAGTGCACTGATATTTCCTTTCTGGAGTCTGTCTTAGCTGAGAAGAAGAGGAATTTCAAAGGCAAAGGTCGCTTGACTGCTACTACTGCAATAGAACATGCTGCATCAACTGTTCCTCCTCTCACTGAACAAGAGGTACCTATCTTTGAAGCTTGGCTGGTGGAGAAGACAATGAAGGATTCTCTTGAACCTCAACAGCAAGCTGGAGGACCTTCTGATGCAGAGCTGATCTTTGCAAATCTGATCACTGATTGGAGGACATCTCAGCACCAGGAACTTGAGGTAATTCTTAATTCTCCTGCTCAACTTCCATCACCTCCCAAATCCCCTTCACCTAAACCAATCACACCAACCACAACTCCACCTCCATCCCCTCAACCTCTTCCAAATTCACCGATAGCCACACCCAAGAAAACTCCTTCACCAAAACCATCCTCACCTAAACAACCATCACCCTGCCACCAGATAACCCCCATCAGAAGCCTCTCACCATCACCCCCTCCCTCACCTCAACATCAGCAAACCCCCGCTCTACAAGCTTCACCTCGTCAGAACTCACCCCATCAGAGATCCAAACCTGCCTCACCTAATCCTCATCAGACATCCTCCAAACCGCCCTCTACCCAACACTCTGCTGCATCCACACCAAAAAGAGAGCCTGTTGTGAGGATTCTCTCCTCCTCTGAAGATAATGATGGCTTTCTCACAGCTTCAATGGCTGGTGATCTTCAATCTGCCAAGAGGAAGACTCCTACTCCTCCTCCATCTCCTGCCCAACCTCAACCTCAGGTCAATGAAATCCCTCAGCCAGAACCACCAAAGGCTGTCCTCATCCCCTTCCAGGAGTTTGTGGAATCAGCTGAAGACTTTGGAGATCAGATGGTGGCTGGACTGAACAAGTTGCTTGTACTGAATCAGAAGCATGATGCTCATCTCGATTTGGTTCAGTACAACATTGAGTCTGAACTTGCCAAGATTTCCACTACTCTCTCTACACTGGCAACTACCTTCCTGAGCTACATGAAAACATCCAATGAGAAGGTAGACAACATTGCTTCAGAGGTTGCCAGCATCCATACTGTCCTGTTCTCTCAATCATTGACACTCATTGCTCAAGACAAAGCTATTCAAGACCTGTCTGATGCTGTGGATGATCTTCAATGGTCCTCTGATAAGCATGCTGAGCAACTAACAGATGTGGAGGACATCTGCAAAACCTTGAAGGAATTTGACATCAAGCTGATAAACAGTGGAAAGGACAGAGATCACAAGCTGACTCTCCTCGAAGCTACTACCAAGGATATCCAATCGGTTGTGGGCAAGCAGAAGGAGCTCATAGAAGGGCTGGCCTCTGTAACCCAGACTCTTCCTGGAGCCCTTGAAGCAATCAAAGACTCTCATGCAACCGAATTCTCCAAAATCGGACTCCTACTTGGTGATCTTGTTGATGCCAAAAAGGGGGAAGATATCAGAAAACCTTCAGAAACTATCAGAGCTGCAGAAGGAACAAACACCAGAGCCCCTGATCCTACTATATATTTTGAGAGAACTAGGAAGAAACAAATTGCTGCTGGTATTCAGAGACCAACCCCCCCCCCCCCCCCCCCAAAATCAAAGAAAGGGAAGAAGACAGCCTCCACCTTCACTTTGGCTCAATGGCTTAAAAGTGATCTAGCCAAACCTGATGCTGCTCAATTTCAAGAAATGAAGAAGCACATGACTCCCCTCCAACAGGAAAACCTTATTCTGGATAGAGATGGGACGATCATCATAAATCATGGTGGCTCCATGCAAGAAGCAGCAGATTGGTGGCACATGAAAGTGATCCCTGGCAAGGACATCTCTGAAGCCATCAGAAACTACCTTGATTGCAAGCTTGAACCTGCTTGGTCAGAATATCAGAATCCCAGAAATCTTGCTGCAATCAGAGCCAGGGTAAATGCTGATCTAAAAGAAATAGAAGCAAAGGAAGCTCAACTAGAAGAGGAAGATATCTAAACTCTATCCTCTTGTTGCTTTAAATATCTTGTATTAATAAGATAACCGGCTTGCCTCTATTTTGCATGGCAATTTCAAATTCTTTCTACTTGCACTCTGATTATTTCTGCTCTGATACATTTACTTTATCTGATTGTTTGTATCTTACTCTTACTATTTTCCTATGCCAAGTGCCCACCAAGAGTTTAAATGAAAGTTTATTCTTAACTTATTTTCCTTCATGGTGAAAGGCACTTCTCTGGAAATAGTTTAAGGGTTTTGGCATCATCAAGAAGGGGGAAATTGTAAGGAATAAATGTAATTAGATTTTGATGATGCTAGGATAATTAGATTAGAATTTGAGAGTACCCCTACTTAGATTTTATGTATTAGAATTTTCAGTTGTAAGTACTAGTATAATCGACTATCAGAGTTGCTATGTGGATCTGATCAGAGCTGCTATATGAGAACTGCTCTCAGAGTCGCTCTCGGAAATCATGAGAGTTGCTCATCAGAGAACCATCAGTGTTGCTCTTCAGAGACTCGTCAGAAGTCTACATCAGAAAGACATCAGAGTTCGATGAAAAAGCTTCATTAGAATCCAACTCCAGAGAAGTATCAGAGTTCCTCATATAGGTTCATCAGAACCCAAGATCAGAATATCATCAGAGAAGCTCATCAGACTCCGACTCACACTTGGAAGATTTCGAAGCTGTCTTCAACGGCTGGGAAATTCATCAACGGCTAGATGATACTCCGTCCAAGGAAAGTATTTAATGCTCATTAAATGAGCCTGATACGGTTTGGATTGATTGCAAATGATTGACCGAGAAATCTGGAAGATATATTATAAAAATAGAAAGCTTCCAAACCAGTGGTCAAGTCAACAGTACGAGCATTTAATGCAGTTGTCTCCTCCTCCAACGGGCAGACAACCCCAGTATATAAGCTACTCACCGAAGAACAGGAACATAATTTTGCTACAACTTTTGCACATTATACATCAAGCTCTCTTGAGATTCAAACTCTACAATCTCCAACAAGACAAGCTTACGTTGGGAAGATTCAAATATCCATATCCTCAAATCCCAACACACAGCAAAGTTCATCCTATTCTTCAACCTTCAAGAACTTCAACTACATATCTCTTGTAACGAAGCAAGTTGGAGAAAACTCTGTTTTCAGAACAACTTCTGCAAAGAAGGGCGTCCAAGTAACTGCAGTAGTGAAGTGGTGATACTTCCGGGAAGCTGAGTGAAAGGACCAGTCATCAGGAAGCAGGATTGCATCCCGGGTGACAACTAGACTTGAAGGAGGCGTGGAGAACTTCTTAAGTGCTAGGGACTACGCTTTGTAACCGTTTACCTCAAAGCTAGTGGAACAGTGGACTAGAGGAACGTGTTGTTCCTTGAACCACTATAAAAACTCCGGTGTCATTTACTTTACTGCATTTACTTTCTGCACTTAGGATTTTAACTGTTTAACTCTAAGACTTGGAATCTGTGTTCAGCAGATCTTGTTTTCAGAGTTATCAGAAAGGCACTTGCCTTAGTATTTGTTCGAGGCTACCCGGAACTTTTATCCGCTGCAAGACCAGTTCTGATTATCAGAACTCGACCCTCTCTGATAAGTCAACTCTGACTTAGAGAAAAGTTGAAAAACTTGAATCAGTCTATTCACCCCCCCCCCCCTCTAGACTGATTACCAACTCAAACGGGACCAACACCATGCTTTCTCTTAATCTTTCTTTCAATTCAATATCAATCAAGTCTTTGATTCACATCTATATGCATGTATATTTTATTTTATTTCTTATCTAACTATAGTATTATCCTTGTTCAAATCTGGTTTTTAGGTTTATCCACTAAAGTTTTTATTATTCTATAGTAGCTAAAGTTTGGATTAGAAAGACTACTACTTTTTGTTTCAAGTTAAATCATTGCTTTTGAATTGTGTCTGGTCTGGAATTGAAAATATCCAAAAGAAAACATCTTAACATGTAAAAGAGTAAGGGTGTGAAAAGACCACCAAGGGTAGTAGATCTAAAAATGAAATACAAGGGACAGAGGTAGGGTATTTCCGTCTTTTCGTTGCCTATATCAGATTAGGGTAGCCCTTTTTCTTCACCTTCGTGTTATACGCAGTAGCAACCTGGATTGCCAAAAGAGAAGATAGACGGCTAACGAATTGACGGGCGGTACGGGCAGAACGAGAATGGCTGAATGAGTGGACAATTAGTCAAATGTGGACGACGAACAAGTGGGCGTCGACCTTCAAGGCTTCCAACACTTAGCAGGCCCGAGGCCTCTTAGGTACATTGCCTTTGCCTTGAAGCCTTGCCTCTTATTTCCTTTACCGAGGAAAAGGTCAGTTCAGTACATGAACTTGCATCGCATGGAGTAAAGAGTACATCATCTTGCCACTCAGTTGCAGTCATACATATAATGACAGGTTTAGTACAACAGTACAAATACGAATGCCCCGTTCAAAAATGCTAATGTGGCAATTAAGAGCCATGTGCTTCGTACATGGTGGAGGCCGACTCAGCATCCTCCCATCCTCCCTCTTTTATATGTAACCCTAAATTGAAGATTTCGTCCCCATCTAACCCTAAATTGAAGATGGCATCGTTTGGAGCATCCCTCATCTTTGGTTCGAGGATCTGTTCTTTGGGGTAGGCTATCGTTCGAGGATCTGTGATTCTATTTCGTGAGTTTCTTAATACTAGATTATCACCCGTGCGATGCACGGAATAAATTATAGTAAAAAGAAATATCAATATAAGACAATGTGTGAATGCGTGAAAAAAGGGTAAGAAATCATATATGTTTGGAGAGACTAAGGGAGTATTTGCGGTTGCTTCTACTTTTAAAAAGTGATTTTTTAAAGTGATTTTTGAGAAAATGCTTAGTAATAAAAGTTGGTAATGTTTGAAAAAAATGCTTCTGAAAAAGTAAAAGTTGGTAGTGTTTGGTAAAAAAAAAGTGATTTTTGTGTTACAGAAAAAGTGAAAAGCAGTTTAAAACACCTTTCAGCCTGTTTTCAGCTTTTAGTTTTTAGGTGCTTTATTTAAACGGAAGTTGTCATTTGAAAACACTATTTTCAGCTTTTTTAAGCCAAAAGATGAAAATCTCTTTTTTAAAATTTTTTGCAAACACTCCCTAAAGGTTGACACATATTTTTGGAGAATTGATTTCTTTTCTCTCTTTTTTCTTTACTGCGTATCTTTTATCTTTTTGTTTGTGTATGTCCTTATATGCTATTTTGATTTTTTCCTTTCTTATGTTTTTTTATTCTTTTATTTTATTTATCAATCGATCCAGCCCAACTGTATTATACACCCCAAATAGTTGAAGTCTGAACAACCTCATTTCTTTTTCAATCGGTCCAATCCTGCCTAGGGTTGTAAACGAATCGAATCGAGTCGAATAATGAGATTTTGTATTTGTATTTGTTTAATTTTTTCGAATATGAATTCGAATTCAAATATGAAACGGATATTAATTTCGATTTGTATTTGTATTTGTTTAACAATACGAATACTTAATGAATCATATACGAATATCGAATCGATTTGAGCATAGGTTAAATATTAGTCAAATATCAATTTAAAATGACTTTTCTTTTACTCCGTACTCCGTATTTTTTATGTTGGAATTTGTAAATGCATGCTATGACTTAATATGTGTTTTTGGAATTTAAATTTAATAGATCAATGCATTTTTAGATGGTGCACAATATACTAAAGTGAATTAATTTTATGATTAATAAATATAAATTTATTTCAAACGTTTTTGAAATAAATACTAACACACACATATTAGAAATCATACTTATAATGTGTGAAATAAGTTGATAATTGTATCTATCAAAGTCAAACAACTCTAATTTTATTCTTCAAATCGAATACATAATTATTGGTATTGTATTTGAAAGACGTTTGAACAAAAAAATGATTTGTATTCGTATTTATATTCTGATTTGTTACAAATGGGCTTGAGTCTCTATGCAAATATGTACTTAAAAGCTACACTTTGAGGGTATTGCTATCTTTCAAAAGTTATTACAGTGTTATTACTATTATTATTATTGTTGTTGTTGTTGTTGTTGTTATTGATATCAATATTACCATTATTATTAATCGAATATATTTGATTAATTTTTGAATCGAATACACTAATATTCTTATTTGTATTTGATAACAACTCGAATCAAATTTAATGTTCTTATTTGTATTTGTATTTGAATTTTCCGAATTCGAATCGTCTTATACGAATTCAATCGCGAATCGAGCACAAATTATTTGATTCATTTACAACTCTTTATTCCTGCCCATTTCAATTGGTTCAACTTAGCCTACCCACCAACTCAACCCCTTAAGTACTCTCTTTATCCATCCGCCGCATCAGTCTTCCGTACCATAGAGCATCAGTCCAATCCATTCCCTCTCAGACATCCCTTGTTTGCTATGTCTATTCTTAGTGAAAGTTCACCCAAAATATACTTGCATGCCTGTTTCTAAACCCTCGCTTTATATTGGTCCCTTAACCGACCATATTAATGGTTAAGAGTCGAATATATCGTTCCTCAAATTTTAAAACCCTACTCTATTTTCGCGACGCTCAATTTATGTACTCCGTATTTCTTTGTTCGGCTTTTTATCCGACAAATGCGAAGGTGATTGTTGCTTAATGGACAATTTTGGTACATGCCATTTCTTTCTTTCCTCGAGTTGTGTTATTTCATCATGCCCTGGTTTTTTTTCTGCTTTCACGGGTGGGTTGTCCGATTGGTTATAATTTGTACATTTATAATATACTTGCAACCATTTTTTTTTATTTTGATGTTTAAATTCCTATTTGGAAGTTTATAAATTTTGATTTCGAGTTGGACAATGTCATAATGTGTATCCTAATTTGGGTATACATCTTTCCCATCTTTTTTTACTGTGGCCTTTTCTCCATGCAGATCTTTTGTGTGCCTTAGTGACATATTTGGATTGGCCGTCTTTTGAAATTGAGTCATTGTTGTTAGGTAATTTGTATATGTATACTCCGTAATATATTTGCATGTGGTTCCGGTTTTGTGTAATCTTTGAAATGTTTAACCAATTGGCATGTAAATGTTTTCAATTTTTTATTATGCTACATATATCCATTCTATTAAGATCTGCCTTTTTTGCGGACAACTCCTTTACAATTTTGATTCATGTCCCATATTTTATGTATAATGACCCAAACAATTGGTATTTAAATCGGTAAAGTAAATATGCATGGCATAAATGACGTTATCAAGCAGTTTAATATAAATTAATCTTTTTTTGTATATGTTCACTCTACAACTCCACTGAAATGCTGCTTATCGTTGTTTCAATATAAGATTGTGACTTGAACTGATAAATACTCCCTAGGTTGTGTGGGTGCCAAATATTCCCTTTTTAGTAAATATATTTTTACTACATTAATTAATTGAAAAAAACAAAAAAAAAACATTACTTGGAAATAACAAAGTAGAACTTCTAACCATCAGATAGTATGGTTGCACTACTATATTACATATTTTGAAGAAATAATTACATATTTATAACTAAAATGAAGACTTTTTACAAAAATGTGATTAGTGACTAGAATGGCAATGAAATCATAGTAACTTATGTTCAATTTTTAAACTTAAGTTACTATAACACTACATTGTAGTAACTAATAGTCATATTTGTGTAAATGAGTTTTATTTTAGTAATATTTTTGTAAAAACCCTATTTTGAATGTGCATTTGTTGTATTGAGAAAACATCATTTGTGCCCCAAATATACGTAGTACTTAATTCTCCTAAAGGTCGTCTCTTTGGGAAGAGTTAGACTCGGTCACTACTGTAGTTGACATATTCCGTACATTATAAATAGGAAAAATTACTATTAGCCCTCTCAGGTTACGTCATAATTATTAATGCAACCTTGCATTTTCAAAAAGCAATTAGTTAATTACCCCTGAGTTTTGATCATTCTCACTATATCCCCCCTCACATTAATATTTGTTAAACTAAATTTAATATAACTCTTAAATTCAATGAAAGTTGCCTATAAAATTAATTTTTAAAGCATAATACTAAACTATGTACAATTTATAATCATAATTATAAGTCATTGTTCTTGATCGTTATTTTTCTACTTATTAGCTACTCGATCATGTAATAACTATTAATGAGAGTGGTTAAGAGGAAGACTCACGAGTAATATTCATGGATGCATCAAAGAAAGTTATTTAAAAATGTGTTATCAACACTCTAAGCACTTCTTCATCATGAATATAAAATACTTATTTGTAATTCATTCGGTTAAATTAATCTCAATGACATTTCTTTTGTGTGTAGCAAGGAGGAAATACCAAGAAAAAATGAATTTTATCATTCCATTCCATGACCTAAATGATAGTCTAGAATCAATAAGAGACCTAAAAGATAGAATGTGTTGATATAGGACCTGAATAATTGAAAGCTACCGATCTAAGACCTAAAATATCATAGATTTTGATTTATTTAAAATTTTTATTAAGTCTGTTACTAATTTGTGATGATTTCATCGTTACAAAAGTTTTTTTAAGTAAAAAGTTTATTAGTTTTATAATATTAAATGATATTTAATGTTTTTAAAATAAAAATAATAAAATTCATGATATTTTATATCTTATTCGTGAGTATTTTTCCTTAACTACTCTAAATAATATTTATTCCATGATGGATTAGCTAAGTAGAAAAATATCGATCAACAACAATGGTTTATAATTATGATAAGTATTTGTGTTTTACTTTAAAAATTAATTTTATAGAAAACATTTCATTGTGAGCCCTTTTGGTAGCACCAAAATCGGCTGTTTTGGCTGATTCTGCTGAAATTTATGAAATTCTGGCTGAAGTGGCTGTTTTGGCTGATTCTGCTGATTCAAGAAAAAAATATTTTAAAAATATATTTTATTAATAAATTATAGAAAAAATTACATGTAAAAATAGCTAAAATAGTCCTCTACAGTAACTTCAGTCAATACAGCCAGAAAAGTAACTCCAACCTTACTTTTTCTGCTTATTACACAATTCAGCACACAAAAGTAAAAGTTACGTGTTTGGTGAAAAAGCTGGCTGATAAGCCTGATAAGCCGAAAAAAGAGGTCTCCAAACGGGCTCTGTATTTAAGAGTTATATTAAATTTGATGTGACAAATATTAACTTGATGGGGCAAAGAATGAGAATGATCCAAACTCAGGGGGTAATTAATTGGTTTTTGAAAATGCAGGGTTACATTAATAATTATGACATAACCTTATAAATATCTAGTTCAATGGCCAACATGAGATACTTCATATATATAGAGTGTGTGTGTGTCTATATATATATTTTCCGGACCAGTTAACTTGCAAAAATCATTTGACGACCTTCCCGATTGAATTTTTGGCTGCAATTTGGTATGGATGAACTAGACTTGATGAGGAACATACACAAAAAATTTGAGCAAAAAATACCACCGGGAAGGCCCCCAAAAGGAGGAGGCCGGACGGCGGCTCCGGTCAGGTATACCTGACCGGAAGATTACTCTATATATATATATTATTTACACAAAATATAAGTTATATGAAATATAAACCTGTGTTTGAAAATTGAAATAATAGATAATTCGAATTTTAAATTAATATCATTTCTAATAAATACTTATTGAAATCATTAACCTCATTTATCGGAGTAGCATGGACGATACATTGTGAAAATTGGTACTCCGTATTATACAGTTTCGTATGGACGTTATTTGTGTGAAAACTCATACAAAATTGGAAAACCCTTTTGGGACTATAAATACTATCAATGCTTTTAAACGACAAAAAACTTTCATATTCATCTTTCAAGATTTTTTCCATTGCCAATCCTCCCTTAGAATTGTGTGGCACATCATATGCCTTTGCCACTCTTACGCACAATCCCCAAATTTAAAGTCCATGTCCCATTACGTTCTAGAGCATCAATCTCGGCCCTCATTGCTTCCCTCCACCGTGGATCACACACTGCCTCTCGATATGAGTGAGGCTTGTTTATGGTGAGATATTGCTGCAAGAAAAGCTCGGTGGCGAATAGAAAATTTGTTATAAACAACATAACAAGAAAGAAGATATGGACTACCTGAAGAAACTGCCGGAGTGGGGAGTACGCGGGGGTCAACCTGAGTAGCGTGAGTATGAACATAGTCCTGAAGCCGAACAAATGGAATCTTCTTCCTATGACCACGTCCAAGTGGTAATTCAGGAGGAGTGGGCTGATTATCTTCTACAGTAGTGCTCAAAATGGGTCTAGTTGATGTTTCTGACACTGCATGCCCAGTAGTGGAATCATGTGGTTGTTCCTCACTAATAGCTGAAATATTAGTGGAAAGAACTTGTGAAGTGTCTCACACAGGAGTAAGATAAGATGACTCCAGGCTGTGATCATTGGCACGAGCAAAGTATTGTTGCTGGGTAAATACAGAATTACCCACTGATGGTTGAGATTTTGCAAGATTTTCTGAGAAAGGGAAAATACTTTCAACAAAACGAACATCGCGAGAAATAAAATGGCGCTCAGTTTTTAAATCCATGACCTTCCAACCCTTTTTACTATATGAGTACCCCAAAAAGACACACTTAATGGAGCGTTCATAAAATTTATCACTGTGATGAACCGACACGTAACAAAAACATCCGAAAGTACGTATATGATCATAAGATGGTGGACGGTTATAAAGCATTTCAAAAGGAGTTTTGCCATTATTAACCGTGGAAGGAGTACGATTAATTAAATAACAGGCTGCCAGCACACACTCCCCCAGAATTTAATTGGCAAATTCGCTTGGAAACGTAAGGCACGTGCCACATCAAGTATGTGTCGATGTTTACGCTCCACACGACCATTTTGTTAGGGCGTGCCCACACATGACGTCTGGAAAAATAACACCATTTTTCTGGAAAAAATTGCGCAAAGGAGAGAGTTCTGTACCATTATCAGCTCGGACAATTTTAATAATTTCCCCAAATTGAGTACGCACCATAGAGAAAAAAAATTCTAATATCAATGGTACTTCACTTTTGGCCGTCAACAAATGAACCCACACGGCACGGGAATAATCATCCACAATTGTCAAAAAATAATATGAGCCACATGTGCTAGATTCACGATAAGGACCCCAAACATCACAATGTATAAGTTCAAAAATAGCAAAAGCACGGCTAAAACTAATAGGAAAACTTTCTCGAGTTTGTTTTGCTCTTATGCATACAGCGCAAGTTTCATTCGTAATTGTAGAAATAGGTCCTTTAGAGAAGACTGGAAGAAGACGAACCACTCGTGGTGACGGATGCCCCATCCGTTGGTGTCACAAATTATTATTATCTAATCCATCAACTCGTGAAGCTTGAATTCTTCTGGCCCCACTGAGGTAGTAGACCCCACCGCGACGTTCACCCGCTCCAATCAGCGTCTTCGAAGTTAGGTCCTGTATCACACAATACTTGTTAGTGAATATAACATGACATGAGTGGTCATCAATAAGTCGACCCACTGATATTAAATTGCATGTTAATTTTGGCACAAATAAAACATGCTTGAGGGTGATTTCTGGCCCAATTTGGGCAAGACCAACATGTGTAGCCAAAGTTGAGTCACCATTAGGAAAAATTACTGGTGAATATTCCAAATCTTGAATATTAGATAACAATGATTTTGTTCCGGTCATATGGTAGGATGCACCGGTGTCTAGCAACCAATCTTTTAAAATTGTACCTGATAGTTTTTCGATGGAGTCACCTGGTTTAGTTTTGTTGTTGTTCATAAAAGCCATAAGCGAGGCCCATTGCTCACTAGTAAAACCTGAAAATTTTCCGTGGTCAGAAGATGTTGACACTCCTAATTGTCATTCGTCATTGCCGGCAGGCATTGTCATTGCCGGAAGAAGAAGAATGTGTCTAGCCTTGAAGTGAAGGCTCTGATACCATAATACGTGTAAGAATGAAGTGTTTGAATGGAATTGATTTTCTCCTTGAATAGCAAAGCAGCATACATCCTTACTTATACATGGAATCAGGCCTATCTAAGGAAACTAATAAAAAATAATATTTCCTATTGTTCGGTCATAACGCACTAATCTAAAAGGAAAGAAAATATCTTTACAATAATTGCTAATAATATGTACATTACACATACATACGTATTTCATGCTTTTCCATGCATAATATCCAGGCATAACATCCACACACACCGTCCATGTCAACCATCAAAATAGCCATCGATATCCTTGAGCCACATGATAGCATTAATGGCTGGCAAATCTAACCCATATTTCACCCGACTCGATTTTTGCCCGAAACATTTGGGCGAGAAAACCACCTGGTTTTCCACCTCTTTTTATATAAGGATAGATTTGATATTGTTTTGGCTCACAAAGGACAAAGTTGATGTAAAAACTTGTTCTTGTACTGGTTTATTTGTTTAATCGAATTGGATAGGTATTTTGGGTGCAACCAACATGGCGTATGGAAAGTGTGGATGTGAAATTCTAGTGAAGTTGATGACGTCCTGCAAGTTCGTTTGTCAGTTATGAAATGTGGTAATAATGATGAATCCTTCTTCTGTAATCCTGTTAGATTTATGATGAATCAGTTATTGAAGTTCAATTAGATTAATGTATTAATGTATGACATGATGATGATCATAGTTGTTTTTAAGGGTGGACATATCGGTTTTCAGATTAGTTTTTATCAGTTTCGGTTCAGTTTGGAACGAGTTGAAAGAATTATTACCAAGAAATCATACTATTTTTCGGTTGGGTTCAGTTTTGTTTAGTTTGGTTTAGTTCGGCTTGGATTTGTTGTTTTGTAATAATATATGAAGTTTTTTTTTTAATTTCTTTAGTTCGGTTTGGTTTTGTTCGGTTTTTATCGATTTCGGTTCGGTTTAATACGATTAAGAAGAAATAGTACCAAACTCAAACCAAATTGCATACGGTCCGGTTTTGGTTCGGTTTGGTACGGTTCAGTTCGGTTAAACCAAACCGACATGCCTACTCCTAGTTGTTTTTATAATTGATCTTTTTGTTGTATTTGGATGATGCATTTGGTCTGCATGAGGGTAGACTGATACTCTTTTAAAAGGCTTGAGAAAGATTAAAGTATGTGACTGACTGCTGATTAGGATGTGGATTTAGTTTGAGAAAGAACCTTAAAGCAGTTAAAATTGTAGTCAAAATTACACTATCAGCTCAAACAACCATGGTGGCATAAGATTTAGCAGGCTTTGAAAACTGCAATAGCATTAGTAAAAAACTGCATTTGCTTTTGGAGATGAGTTGTGTTATCTTTTAAACTATCCAACATTAGGAATGTACTCATACATTCCTAAAATATATAAGAGATCTATTAATTTTTCTTACTGCTAGTTTTTAGGGTAGACTAATACTGTGCGACTTACATATTGTTGTCTTATTCGAATACAAATGATTTATTTGTACCATGAAACCTTAAGTCCTTGCTCAATTGAAAAGGTAAATCACTAACAGTAGTTGAGTCATAGAGCAAAACATTAACAATAGTCGAGTCATAGAGCAAAACATTTGCATAGCACACAAATTGAGCTGTAGGGATCCAAAAGCAAATCATTAACATCATTAACATAGATTGATGTATCATAGACAAAACATTTGCATATATATACATCTACCTTACAATGAAATTGCAGGCTTCCAATATACAAAATAGCCTAGTTTGTGCAGGTATCATGTACCACAAAAAAACCCTACATTCACCACTTTAAACCAAACATGAAGTAGGCAAAAACATTGAAACCAAACCCCAGATTTGTTGTTCCAAAATGCAGCAGGTAAAAAGGTTACATACGCCAAGCACCCTTCTGCTCCCACACACCACAATTGCTTAACCAAAACAAGGGAGAATGTTGTTCCAAAATGAAAGGTAATTTACAAACAAAAACCCTGCATTCAGTTCTTCTAAGTAACAAAAACTACATTACACTTCAATGCCTTCTTCCATGAAGTCGAACAAAGTATTGAATCTCTCTCTAGCGGTGTGGACACCCCAATAGAATTCAATTCTGTAGCATCTCGTTTTCTCTTTGTGCGCTTTCTGATTTCTTGTCTGCACTCTCTGCAAAAACATTTAACATAAAAAACACTTAAGGACTATAGGCCTATATTAAACCAAAAAGCACTGTCTGCTAAAACATAAAACCAAGAAGCACTCTCATGGTTTTTTTACCTCCAAATCAGGTGAAGTTATGGAGTTTTGGACCCTCCCCTGAAACACATTATCATTTGCTCTGTCATTCCCATCTTCATTTTCAGTGAAGTATGCCCGTAATGTACTATCTTCTACATTTGTTCTTTGGGAGGTCCATAAGCATTTTCGGTTGTGTAACACCGTCCCCAAATGTATTTACTTTTATGTGAATATTATATTTTAACCTTATGGAATGGTTAAAGAAATTATGATGTTACGAATTTTTATTAATTCTTTCGCACGAATAGTAAATTCGCACGTGAGGCCCGCCCGGAAGCGGGGGCCGCCCGATATTCCCGGGACCACATAAATTATTCATCTTAGTCTAGATAATAATTATATGGTGGTGGATAATTCATTTGAACCATGGAAAGGTCCAGAGTTGACCGATTGGTCAAGAGAGGCCCAAATACCGGTATTGACGATTTTACCGATAAATGTCCGAAATTGAATTTCGGGGACTTATAAATTAAAGTTGGGGAATGAATATTCATTATAAGGTTCATGTTGGTTAAAGAGCATGTAAAATATTTTATTTGACCCGATAAAATAAAATATAACAAAAACTGTCCGAAAAATACAACTTTCGGGACCGATTGTACACTTCGGGACAAAAGGGGTTGACCTCCCACATGAGTGGGGGCCAACCCACGATTTTGGCCACAAAATGGAGGCTGATTTGTCTCAAACAAGGTCTGAAAACCTTGAGATGATGGGGGAGACCATTTTGACATCCTAAGGACCCCATCCTCACTCATTTGGCAAGAAAGCCAAAAAGAAAATCTCACCCCTCTCTCCCTCACCCCCCATCTCGGCCAGCACCCAAGAAAGAAGCAAGAGTAATTTTCCATCCTCCATTCTCCATCTTTGAAGAGAGCTCAAGCTTAAGGAGTCCAAAAGGAGGTCTTTGAGAAGGAAAAAGTGAGGAGAAAGTGAGAAGGGTTAAGGTAAAGACCTTATATTAACTTTTCCTTTATTTTTCTTCTATCATATGAGATATATATCATATGAAGACCCTTGAGAATGGTTCTACATGATTAAGTGTAGAATGATGGGTTGGAAGGTGGTTCTATGTCCAAAAACGGACCTAGGGGCCAAACCGACAAGTTCACCGGAAAATAACCTTTTATAGGTTAATTGTATTGATTAAGGTTTTATTATGTTAAGACCTTGTTAGGAACTTGATATAAAGTATCTTTGAGCTTCGCCGGAGTTTCGCCGGAGTTGGTCAAAGTTGGCCGGAGTTGGTCAAAGTTCACCGGAATTAGTCAAAGTTCAACCGCGGAGCGTAGAACACGCTTAAGCTCACTTAAGGTGAGGATGACCGACTATATTGCTTATAATTATTGGGTTAATTTCATAAGATTACCTAAATGAATTATATGTGTTTGGCATGATGTATTTATAATAATAAAATGCCTAAATGAGATTTTTATTGTTTATAAGCAAAAATGCATAATATACAAATTTATGAATAAATTGTGTATGATTATGTGTTATGAATACAATGGTATAGTAGTTGTGTAAACTATAAACTAAATTGTGATAAATATACTTTTACCTCATGTAAGGAAGTCATGGAAGGATAAAAGTGATATTTTGATATTAGAGCCAAGTTATACTTGAATGTGGAATTCAATGGAGATATTCAAATTATTATGAACTTAAGTTACATTTGGAGTAGGCCTTAAGGGGTTACTCAAAATGGATGGAACCTAGACTAAGAAGTGGTTTAGGGATTAGTTGACGTGACTATGAGCCGAGCTCTAGCACGTGGTAGCATGACTATGAGCCGAGCTCTAGCAAACGTAGGGTGACTATGAGCCGAGCTCTAGCACAAATTAGTATGACTATGAGCCGAGCTCTAGCAAACGTAGGGTGACTATGAGCCGAGCTCTAGCACAATTTAGTATGACTATGAGCCGAGCTCTAGCAAATGTAGTGTGACTATGAGCCGAGCTCTAGCACAATTTAGCATGACTATGAGCCGAGCTCTAGCATGAAGGAACAGGAGTTAAGTACAAATGAATAACATCTTGGATTGAGGGTCTTGGAAATTGAAACTTTGATTATACTTAGTATAGTTGTCATTGTACTTGTCAAATGCTTCCAAGTACTGACCTCCCCTTCACGGGGGAGGCCACCTCACAGTTTCAGGTAGAACTTGAAGGTTGCTACCATCACCGTTGCTTCGGGCGGATTATCAAGGAGAGGAGACGTGGTTCGTGCTTCCTCCGTTTCTGTTTTAAACATTCAAATTAATGCTCATGGATACTATTTTCCGAATAATTATTTGGGGCTTGCACGCCCGTGTTTGCCACGTGTGGCTCGAATGCTTGTATTAATATTTCCGCTGCTTAATTAAATGATTTACATTATGATTGTTTATGGATGTACTAATGTGAATGGTATTCAAGACGCCTTGTATAGTATGGATGAGTTGGACTGCGGTTGACTATTCGTACTGTACGGCGGGTTGTTGACGTGTCCGGGAAGGTCCGGGGCGTGACAATTTAATTGGTATCAGAGCCTTAGTCCGTAAACTTCATAATGAAGCTTCAAAACCTCTTTTGAAAACGAATTTGAAAACCATGAGCATAAAAAGTTTTGTACTTATAGAACTTTTGGTACTTGAGTTGCAAAGTCTCTAATTGTTAAGATGGTACCCTTAACAATTGGTATGACGGTGATTTGAGCCAAAAGATGTCTTTAAGTACCTATCCGTCACTTGACATTTGATACGAGTCTAATGGCTCATTCTAAACTTCTTTCAGAAATGGAACGTACCGGTAGAATTACTCGACGGAACCCGACTGGCCAGGCACTGGGAGGATCCCAACGTGGCAGTCGGGGGGGATCAAGAGAGTCTAGGGGACAGGGCCGTGCAGGCCACTCGCTGACCGTGAGTGACGGTCACGTGGAAACAATAGATGAACACTATGAGTCCGAGGAGGATTCAACTTACCAACCGGGAACTGAGCCGGTTGAGACCCCATATGATGGGGAACACGACGATGCTAGTGATGAGAGTGATGATAATAACGCTCTTGAACGGATTGAGGATTTGCTCCGGCAATACCAACAAGATCGCCAAAGGCGCCGGTTAAGGCGTGCTTTGGAAGGGGCTTCGAGGAGAGGAAGCCGCGCGACTCCTAGGGAGAGCATTGAACTCCGAGGAGGTCGAGGTGCTGAGGTTCCTATCATAAGAATCTCAAAGTACCTAAAGGAGGCGAGAGACTTGGGATGTAAACCGTTTGATGGAACGGGAGACATCTCCGTGGCGGCCGAGTGGATCAAGAGATTCAATGAAGCGGCCCTTGACATGCAACTGCCACCCCACATGAAGATGAGAGTGGCAACAAGATTGCTAGAAGGCATGGCGTCCACGTGGTGGGACGGAGTCAAAGGGAAGTACGGCGAGGCCGTCACTTGGGAGAACTTTAGGCAAGAATTCTTTAGCCAATACTACTCCGACTTCGAGGTGAACTTGAAGAGGAGGGAGTACACGAATTTGACCCAAGGAGGGGAATGCACGGTGAAGGAACTTGAGCACAAGTTCAGGAAACTTGCTGAGTTCATACCGGAGTACATTTGTGACGAAAACCGGATGGTGAACCATTTCTGGGATGCCTTAGACCTTGACATACGCGAGAGGGCAACACAATTGCCTAATATGACGTTTAGTCAAGTGGTTGAACAAGGCTTGAAGGGAGAAAAAGAGTGGGAGGAAAGAAAGCGAAGGAACGCCGAAGAGGCGAAGAAGAGGAAATGGGAGAACCATGGCCCCCAAGGTTCTAACAAAAAGGGGAACCACGGGGGAGGGGGATCGTTCAGAGCGCCGGCACCGCCATCCAAGGGAAACTCGGCCTTCGGCGGGCACAACTCGGGCTCACAAGCCTCAACGGCGCCCAGGTGCAGAAATTGCAACCGGAGCCACGCCGGTAAGTGTCGCGATCCACCACGGTGTTACCAATGTGGGGACACGGGGCATATTAAGCCAAATTGCCCTCAACTTGGTAGGAACCGAGGAGCGGGATCAAGCGGCGCTACTACGGCAAGTAGGAGCCGAACCGGAGCACCTCATGCTAGTACGGGCCAAGGGGGAGCAAGCACGAGCAATGCGCCGTCCGTTAACCAAGGAAGGACCCAAGCAAGGGTCTACGCAATGACGGAGGCGGATGCCCGAGCTAACCCAGATTCGGTTGCAGGTATGACCGCTTAACTTCCCGTATTTTACCCATTCCTCATCCATAAATTGAAGTTATAAATCCTAGAATCCAGGCGGGAGCGGACGTAAGATTGAAATGGGAAAGGAGAGCAAAACCATGCTACTACCCGACCGGGTAGGGCAATAAACCCGACCGGGTAGGACAAGTTTTTGCCCTCGTAAACCTTCTGGATCGCATACCCGATCGGGTTTGGTAATGAACCCGACCGGGTAGGACAAGTTTTTGCACTCATAAGTCCACTGGAACACATACCCGACCGGGTATGGTGGTATACCCGACCGGGTTTGTCAAAAATTTCTTCCCGACGCCCACTGGAACACATACCCGACCGGGTATGGTGGTATACCCGACCGGGTTTGTCAAAAATTTCTTCCCGACACCCACTGGAACACATACCCGACCGGGTATGGTGTTATACCCGACCGGGTTTGTCAAAAAAAAAATTCTGCCCGAACCCACTGGAACCTATACCCGACCGGGTATAGTATGTTACCCGACCGGGTACACCTCGAAGTGTTCGTCAAATGAAAAAGTTGTCTTCATGAAAGTTGTAGATATTTTCATTGTCTAAATGATGGAATTTGAACCGAACGATTTGGTTAAGTATGTGAAGAGATATGATCAAAACGGTGAGACAGTGTCAATTTATATCTCAACTGCGAACGTCAACCATAATTGGGGGATTTTGCCCACTTTAAGGACATGATTTCGCATTATGTTCTTCGTAGGATTGGTCGGTATGTTAGAGAGGTATCTTACATGGCTTATAAATGTAGGAACACTAAAGATTAATGGGAGATGTGCGAGAATCCTCATCGATACCGGGGCGCAACGATCATTTGTGAGTGAGGCATTCGCCGGGGGATTCAACGTGCCCCTGGTACCGATGGCTCAAGCCCTATTGGTATCCACACCCCTAGGGGAAGACATCGAGAGAGATAGCCACTATCCATTGTGTGAGGTGGAAGTGGAGGGCCAAAACTTGTCGTGTGATTTCGTGCCGCTGAGTATGATTGAATTTGATGCAATCCTGGGGATGGATTGGCTTGAGAAGCATCATGCTAGGGTCGATTGCTACACGAAAGTACTTGAACTCGAAAGCGACGAAGGGGCAACCTTACGCTTCGAGGGGGATAGGGCCAAATCCAATAGTTGTATCATATCCGCCGTAAGGGCTAGGAGTATGATGAGAAAGGGATGTCACGCTTATCTAGCTTATGTAATAGACAAAACCAAGGAAGAGGCGAGCATTGATGATGTGAGGGTAGTATGTAAGTATCCGGATGTCTTTCCAAAAGACTTACCGGGACTTCCACCCGATAGGGAGATTGAGTTCGTGATCGAGGTCGAGCCCGGCACCAAACCAATCTCCATACCGCCGTACCGCATGGCACCCGCTGAACTTAACGAGTTGAAAACCCAATTGCAAGAGCTTTTGGATAACGGTTTCATTAGACCAAGCCACTCCCCGTGGGGAGCACCGGTTCTTTTTGTGAAAAAGAAGGATGGAACACTTCGAATGTGCATTGACTATCGTCAACTGAACAAGGTCACAATCAAGAATAGGTATCCTTTGCCTAGGATTGATGACTTGTTTGATCAACTACGAGGAGCAACCGTGTTTTCAAAGATTGACTTGAGGTCGGGGTACCATCAATTGAAGATTAAGGAGGATGACATACCGAAGAGTGCTTTCCGCACGAGGTATGGGCATTTTGAGTTCCTCGTTATGTCGTTTGGGTTAACAAACGCCCCGGCGGCATTCATGGACTTGATGAACCGAGTATTTCACAAATACTTGGACCGATTCGTGATTGTGTTCATTGATGACATCTTGATCTACTCAAAGAGTGAGGAAGAGCATGAGGAGCACTTGATACTCGTTCTTGAGACACTACGGGAGAAGCAACTCTATGCCAAATTTTCTAAATGTGAATTTTGGCTTAAGGAGATTGGTTTTCTCGGGCATGTGGTTTCGGGATCGGGAATTGCTGTTGACAACAAGAAAATAGAAGCCATCACCGAATGGGAGAGGCCAAAGAACGTCAAGGAAATTCGTAGTTTCCTTGGATTGGCAGGATACTATAGAAAGTTCGTGGAGAAGTTCTCTGTTTTGGCATCACCGTTGACGAAGCTCACTCGAAAAGGAGCTAAGTTTGTATGGGATGACAAATGTGAGAAAGGATTCACTGAACTGAAGAAGAAATTGACCGAGGCACCGGTACTTGCATTACCCAAACAGGGTATGGGGTACGATGTCTATAGCGACGCGAGCATCCAAGGGCTTGGATGTGTGTTAATGCAGGAGGGGAGGGTAATTGCCTATGCTTCACGACAGTTGAAGAAGCATGAGGTAAATTACCCCACCCATGATCTAGAGTTGGGAGCAGTGGTGTTCGCACTGAAGATTTGGAGACATTATCTCTACGGAGAGACCTGTCACATATACACTGACCATAAGAGCTTGAAGTACGTGTTTACTCAGAAAGAGTTAAACATGAGGCAGAGACGGTGGATGGAGTTCATAAAGGACTACCACCTAGTGATTGAGTACCATCCAGGCAAGGCAAATGTAGTGGCAGATGCTTTGAGCCGAAAGAGCTCAACTGGGGCATTGATAGCTAATTTGAGGGCATTAAGAGCCCAACTGGAGGTGTCCAGTAATGGTGCCTTATTGGCACGGTTTGAGGTGAGACCTACTTTGCTTGATGAGATCAAGAAGGGTCAGGAAACTGACGATGAAATTGTGAAGATCAGGGAACGCTTGCAAGCGGGACCGGTGGAGGACTTCAGAGAAAGAGACGACGGTCTTTTATTATTTCGCGACCGAGTGTGTGTGCCGGCAGATGATGGGCTCCGAAAGTCCATCTTAGAGGAAGCTCATTCATCGGCTTATGCCATGCACCCGGGGGGCACGAAGATGTATCGCGATTTGAAAGAAAGTTACTGGTGGTCCGGTATGAAGAGAGAGATAGCCGAGTACATCAGTCGGTGCCTTACTTGTCAGCAAGTCAAGGCAGAGCATCAGCATCCAGCTGGGTTATTACAGCCACTTTCCATTCCAGAATGGAAGTGGGAGCATGTGACTATGGATTTCGTGGTGGGGTTGCCACGGACCGTGAACAACTATGATGCGGTATGGGTTGTAGTTGATAGGCTCACCAAGAGTGCTCACTTTTTGCCTATTAACATCACTTACCCTCTTGAAAGATTGGCAAAACTATACACGGAGGAGATTGTGAGACTACATGGAGTCCCGATATCCATTGTCTCGGATAGGGATCCACGATTCACATCTCGATTTTGGCCCAAGTTTCAAGCATCTTTGGGTACTAAATTGAAGTTCAGCACGGCTTTTCATCCACAGACGGATGGACAATCCGAGCGAGTGATACAGATATTGGAGGACATGCTTAGGGCGTGTGCTCTGGAGTTCCAAGGAAGTTGGGACAAACATTTGGCTCTAGTCGAATTCGCCTATAACAACAGTTATCAGGCGAGTATCGGCATGCCTCCATACGAGGCATTGTATGGGAGGAAGTGCAGAACACCGTTATGTTGGGACGAGGTCGGCGAGGCCAAGCTCGAGGGGATTGAACTTGTTGAAATCACCAAGGCTAAGGTGAAAGTCATTCAGGATAGACTCAAGGCCGCCCAAGATCGGCAGAAGAGCTATGCCGACAAACGACGAAGGCCATTGGAATTCGAGGTCGGTGATAAGGTCTTCCTAAGGATTTCTCCTTGGAAGGGTATCATCCGATTTATATCGAGGGGAAAGCTTAACCCCCGATACATTGGTCCATTTGAAATCCTTGAAAGGATAGGGGCCGTAGCATACCGACTCAAGTTGACGCCGGAACTTGAGAAGATACACGATGTGTTCCATGTATCGATGCTCAAGAAATACGTGAGAGACCCGTCTCATATCCTTGAGAGGCCACCGGTAGAGATACGCGAAGACCTACAATATGCGGTGGAACCGGTGAAGATTGTGGGACAACAAGTGAAGAAATTGAGAAACAAGGAGATTCCTATGGTGAAAGTCCTTTGGAGGAGTGATCGGGTCGAGGAAGAAACATGGGAGACCGAGGCCTCGATGAGGGAGCAATACCCTTTTCTTTTCGACTAGACACGTGGATTTCGGGGACGAAATCCCAAATAAGGGGGGGTGAACTTGTAACACCGTCCCCAAATGTATTTACTTTTATGTGAATATTATATTTTAACCTTATGGAATGGTTAAAGAAATTATGATGTTACGAATTTTTATTAATTCTTTCGCACGAATAGTAAATTCGCACGTGAGGCCCGCCCGGAAGCGGGGGCCGCCCGATATTCCCGGGACCACATAAATTATTCATCTTAGTCTAGATAATAATTATATGGTGGTGGATAATTCATTTGAACCATGGAAAGGTCCAGAGTTGACCGATTGGTCAAGAGAGGCCCAAATACCGGTATTGACGATTTTACCGATAAATGTCCGAAATTGAATTTCGGGGACTTATAAATTAAAGTTGGGGAATGAATATTCATTATAAGGTTCATGTTGGTTAAAGAGCATGTAAAATATTTTATTTGACCCGATAAAATAAAATATAACAAAAACTGTCCGAAAAATACAACTTTCGGGACCGATTGTACACTTCGGGACAAAAGGGGTTGACCTCCCACATGAGTGGGGGCCAACCCACGATTTTGGCCACAAAATGGAGGCTGATTTGTCTCAAACAAGGTCTGAAAACCTTGAGATGATGGGGGAGACCATTTTGACATCCTAAGGACCCCATCCTCACTCATTTGGCAAGAAAGCCAAAAAGAAAATCTCACCCCTCTCTCCCTCACCCCCCATCTCGGCCAGCACCCAAGAAAGAAGCAAGAGTAATTTTCCATCCTCCATTCTCCATCTTTGAAGAGAGCTCAAGCTTAAGGAGTCCAAAAGGAGGTCTTTGAGAAGGAAAAAGTGAGGAGAAAGTGAGAAGGGTTAAGGTAAAGACCTTATATTAACTTTTCCTTTATTTTTCTTCTATCATATGAGATATATATCATATGAAGACCCTTGAGAATGGTTCTACATGATTAAGTGTAGAATGATGGGTTGGAAGGTGGTTCTATGTCCAAAAACGGACCTAGGGGCCAAACCGACAAGTTCACCGGAAAATAACCTTTTATAGGTTAATTGTATTGATTAAGGTTTTATTATGTTAAGACCTTGTTAGGAACTTGATATAAAGTATCTTTGAGCTTCGCCGGAGTTTCGTCGGAGTTGGTCAAAGTTGGCCGGAGTTGGTCAAAGTTCACCGGAATTAGTCAAAGTTCAACCGCGGAGCGTAGAACACGCTTAAGCTCACTTAAGGTGAGGATGACCGACTATATTGCTTATAATTATTGGGTTAATTTCATAAGATTACCTAAATGAATTATATGTGTTTGGCATGATGTATTTATAATAATAAAATGCCTAAATGAGATTTTTATTGTTTATAAGCAAAAATGCATAATATACAAATTTATGAATAAATTGTGTATGATTATGTGTTATGAATACAATGGTATAGTAGTTGTGTAAACTATAAACTAAATTGTGATAAATATACTTTTACCTCATGTAAGGAAGTCATGGAAGGATAAAAGTGATATTTTGATATTAGAGCCAAGTTATACTTGAATGTGGAATTCAATGGAGATATTCAAATTATTATGAACTTAAGTTACATTTGGAGTAGGCCTTAAGGGGTTACTCAAAATGGATGGAACCTAGACTAAGAAGTGGTTTAGGGATTAGTTGACGTGACTATGAGCCGAGCTCTAGCACGTGGTAGCATGACTATGAGCCGAGCTCTAGCAAACGTAGGGTGACTATGAGCCGAGCTCTAGCACAAATTAGTATGACTATGAGCCGAGCTCTAGCAAACGTAGGGTGACTATGAGCCGAGCTCTAGCACAATTTAGTATGACTATGAGCCGAGCTCTAGCAAATGTAGTGTGACTATGAGCCGAGCTCTAGCACAATTTAGCATGACTATGAGCCGAGCTCTAGCATGAAGGAACAAGAGTTAAGTACAAATGAATAACATCTTGGATTGAGGGTCTTGGAAATTGAAACTTTGATTATACTTAGTATAGTTGTCATTGTACTTGTCAAATGCTTCCAAGTACTGACCTCCCCTTCACGGGGGAGGCCACCTCACAGTTTCAGGTAGAACTTGAAGGTTGCTACCATCACCGTTGCTTCGGGCGGATTATCAAGGAGAGGAGACGTGGTTCGTGCTTCCTCCGTTTCTGTTTTAAACATTCAAATTAATGCTCATGGATACTATTTTCCGAATAATTATTTGGGGCTTGCACGCCCGTGTTTGCCACGTGTGGCTCGAATGCTTGTATTAATATTTCCGCTGCTTAATTAAATGATTTACATTATGATTGTTTATGGATGTACTAATGTGAATGGTATTCAAGACGCCTTGTATAGTATGGATGAGTTGGACTGCGGTTGACTATTCGTACTGTACGGCGGGTTGTTGACGTGTCCGGGAAGGTCCGGGGCGTGACAGGTTGCCTACCAACAACATAAATATGCACTTAGTCCTTTACAAGGTAGTTTTCAAACAGAAATCACATTAACATTAACACTTTCATTTATTTACATTTACCTGGAGTTATTTTTCACAGGGCACTTGTTCTAGGAGTGTCCAGTTTGGGAGCATGTACCACATGATTTGGGATTTTTAGGAGTATCAGTACCACCTTGTAGTTCAGTAGGGAGTGTTGTATCCCCTTGCAAGATTTGGTCTTTAGATGGACAATCTTTTTTGTTGTGGCCTTTTTTTGAAACAGAGCTGGCAGGTTATGCTTGTTCCTCTCTTGGGTAACTTCCCACTCTTAGGGATCTCACCGACTTCTTTGATTCTATTTTTCTTTGGCCTCCCATTTTTTTTTCAACTCAGCATGCAAGACTTCAATATTTGTTTTAGGCCAAAAAAGATTTCCAACAATATGTGTCATCATTTCAGCATATGTATGGCAGTACATGTGTTTTTACACCACTGGGATACATAATCCTCTATTCTATGCGCTTTATTCCTAATGGCACAAATGGCGTGTTTGCAAGGGATTCTAACACATACCATTGTTCACACAAACAACTCATGTTCTCTAAATCCACTATATAAGTGTTTGACCCACATGGCACTTCATATTAATCAGATCCATTAAACAGAACGCTCCAATTATTACTTGCCATAACAATTTTATTTATCCTCCTTAATCTAGGACCTAACTCTCCAACCCATTGGTCACCTAAATTCTTATTCTTTTTAAGCCTATGCATCACCGACTTCCTTATGTATTCCAATTGAGTATACCCAAACAAAGATCTAGCATGAACTATTACCCCATTAAAAGCGTCACATAAATTATTATCAACAGTTTCACATTTGATACTCCTATTAAAAAAAGCTTTCCACCAAAAATAGGATCTACCTTGAGAATATCTCCATGAGCAATTGGAGAAATAACGTTCATTACCTCTAGCTTCTGCTCAAATTCTCTTTAGGAGGCAGATTTGCAGCACTTTCAAACCTGCCTTTGTAACTCCAGACCAGGATGATTTCTTCTCTAAATGGCATATATGTGCCTAACACATCTTCTATGTTCAACCTCATGTAAAGTCTCATAAAATGTAGGCATTATTCCTGAAATCAAATGCAAATTATGAAATATGTTAGATATCGGGGATATTTGTTATATGAAAGACAAATTACAAAAAGTTAAAGTGACTAACACCTTTTGTTGATCTGAAACAAATGCACATCCATTGCCTCTTCCAATGTTTAAATCATCTCTCAAGTTCTTCAGAAACCACTTCCAAGTGGCTTTGGTCTCCGAAGCAACAACTGCCCATGCAATTGGGAATATTTGATTGTTTGCATCCCTTGCAACTACGGTGAGAATTTCACCCTTCACCTCAAACTTCAGAAATGCCCCATCTACTCCAATGAGTCTCCTACACCCCTACAGGAACCCCTTCTTGCAGGCATGGAAACACACATAAAACCTGTCAAAACTGGGCTAGGCTGCAACATAGTGAGGATGCAGGTTGTAACTCTTCATCGTATTCATTTTCTGAGTTCACTTCATCTTCAAATAAAAGTCCAACTTTTGCCTCAAGAAGGGGATTTTGAAATCCCAAATCAACAATAAAAGGCACATGCATAACACTCTCACCTTCCGACTCAGCATTTGGACTCCCCCTTTGATCATAACTATCTATTGGTGTTATATTCCAAAATAAATGTATATCACATTAACAACAACAGTAAAAGGACAAGTATGACAAATATATCAGGAGATAACCAATATGTTAAAGTAAATGCTTTTACCAAACATATACATGTACTTTTGACAATTTTTCAGAACACCTACTCATGCAACCACCAATTTTGAAAAAGACAATGTGCATTCAAGTCATATACTAATAATCTTCCACCTATGAATTGCTAATAACTTGTAGATAATACAGACTATACACATACATACAACATCAATGATGCATCTGTAATACAGTAGCATACCTTTGTTACGATTATGACTTCAAATGGTTTTGGGGTGAGCTAACGTGAATCGATCCATGACATCGATGCCAAAAAGAGAAGACAGAGAAGAAATTAAAAAAGAAACAAATATGATAAAGATAAATAAATATAAGATAACAATAACATAATATTTATTTTTAACTAGTATATGTATAAAAATTAGGCCCATCCTCATTTTTTTAAATTAATATACATCAGTCCGTAGTAGTAGTGGGCATATATGTTTTCGGTTTGATTTTTATTTGTTTCGGTTCAGTTTGGTTTCGAACGGGTTGGAAGAATTATTACCAAACAAAAACCATATTATTTTTCGGTTTGGTTTAGTTCGATTTGGTTCAGTTTGATTTTTGTTGTTTTTTAATAATACTTCCCCCGTTTCAATTTGTTTGACACACTTTCCTTTTTTGGATGTTTCGAAATGAATGCCCCACTTCCCTCCTTATTTGGTAAACAAATCTTTATCAAAACAGTGCCAAACAGTGTTCAAATAGTGTCAGACAGTGTTAGACAGTGTTCAAACAGTGTCAAAATAGTAAAATTTACCACTCAGTAAATTTTTTTCCTTAATTCTTTACAAGTCAAACTGTGTCAAACAAATCGAAATGGAGGGAGTATATGATCGTTTTTTTTAATTTCTTAAGTTTGATTCAATTTTGCTCGGTTTTCATCAATTTCTGTTCGGTTCAGTTTAATACAGTTTAGAAGAAATAGTATCAAACTCAAACCAAATTGCATACAACCCGGTTTCAATTCGATTTAGTTCAGTTTTGTACGCTTCGATTAAAACAAACTGATATGCACACCCCTAGCCCGTAGTTTGTTCGTCCGCACAAATCCAGTCCCTCTTCCAGCCTTCGTTCCAGCGGAGCCCAAATTAAAACGAGAAAATGGTTAAAATGGTACATGAACTTGTTTCAGGTGGAGTAAATAGCACTCCATCTTACACTCTTTTTTAGTATAAAGTAAAGTTTTATTAAAGAGCATAGTAAAAAAAGCACATCCGCTAATGAAGGTAGAAATCTGAAGAAATACTCAGTAACAAAAAGTTAATGAAAGAATCCGTTAATGAAAATAGAAAATTATTGAGAAACCAAATTAACCAAAAAAGAAGCCCTTTGCCGGCCGAGGATAGAAACAACCAGCAAGAAACCAAAGAGCCTAGTCATGAAAACCCTTTGTAGACCGCAATGACAAAACATAACTACCCGCCGACCTCATTTTTAGCTTGGAGTCGAGCGCTTCATCTAGGCACAGTTTGAGATGCTATCTTGTAGTTAGGATCACTTAAACGATCTAGCAACTTTGGATCTGGTAGGGGCCTTCTTATTGGCGTAATACAATCCTCTCCCGAAGACTGAGGATCACCCCTGATTAACTTATGTTGGCTTTGCGCAGGGAATGAGGCCTGAATGGGTGAAACTTCCATGACCTCTCCACCATAACTCTCGTCCTCCCCATCTGCTGATGATCTGCCCTAATCTTACCCGCCTGATAAATGACAATATCCTTTTTATTGTTCTCAGTGACAGGAGGAGAGAAACAACCAATATTAAGCAAATCTGCCTGGAAAAGTAAAGCTCGAAACTGCCCGAAACAGAATTCACGGGAACAACAGAACATAAATCGACACATTCCACCATACTCTTCGCTAACCCCTTATTAGCATTTTCCAAAATGTACAAATGACTAAATAAAGTAGAATGGAAATGTTAAGTTCCTTCACCCCTCTAACCATCAGGGATAATGAGAGTAGTTCTGCCTCGTGTGCCAATAGCTTGAAGTCGAGTGAATCTGTCAAAGCTATTTTCTTCAAAAGATAAGAGAAGCTTACAGTTTTTTCCGTACCTAGTGAAAGTCCAGGAGGTTTTATATTGAAATTGACACAAGGCATAACAACACCAATGAATCTCATCCATGTCCAATGAAATAGAGAAATTTTGTTTCTCCTTGTACTGACTAATACGTAGAAGAGAGGACACCACCCGAAATTCAAAAGTTTTGCTTTCAATTCTTATAGTACCATTTCCCTCTGTTGAATTAGTTTGCCGAGATACTTGTTCGTAGGTTCTCTCTGTTCTCCCTTTCACAGACCAGAAATTCCCTTGTTGCCATCGTCCTGCGCAATTGACTCCACCAAATCCCAATCTGCGACCCCTTTGTTCTCTGCTTTTCATCCGAAAACGTCGACCCTGTTCTCTGCCCTCTTCTCTGAAACGGGATTCCCAGCCTTGAAACTGTCGGACGTTTGAAGGCGTGTCTCCCTGATGATGCTGGATTGGGTGAAACGATGATTCTGAATCTGCCTCCAAGCCATAGCTTCTATCTCTTCTACGATCGCAATAGCCATAACATCCAAAACGCCTAGCGAATCGTCTATCCCTGCGTCGATTAGGCTGTTCCCAGACGAACGTCGGCGGTTCCCTCCAATGCCGAAGCGACGGCTGCCAGAGGTCCCAAGCCCTGCGCTTCATCGACCCGTCGCGCCCGGTGATATTTCTACCTTGTCTATCCTCCATCTTACACTTGGAACAACAAAGTACATGAACTTGCATTTTTAAAGTCGATTAAGTACATTTGCTCTGTTAGAACGTTAAAATAGCTGACCTGGCCAAACTATCAGTTTGTAATATACCGTTGCAGTCCAAGTCATCAAATAATTAATCTATAAACCCTAATTTCTTCCAGGCCACTTGTTTCCACCTTCGCTCTTCATCTTATATTTCTCATGTTTGATCTCCATTCTCTCTGCTCTTCATCTTATATTCTCTCGTCTTCTCTCCAAGGGCGGAGCCAGGGCACTGGGCCGGACTGGACTAGTACAAAGAATGTTTTTGGGAAAAAATTTACACATAAGTTTTACTTTAAAATTAAAGCTTTTTTTAAAAATTTTGGGTGGACCAGGACCTAGGGACACCTAGCTCCGCCCCTGCTGCTCTCCTTCTCTCTGGACTGCTCTCCTTGCTATCCTGCCAGTTTCTTCTTTTATTTGCTGTCGATCCATCTTTATTATAGCAATAGAAGAAGAAGAAAATAAAATAGAGCAAAGGAAGTCGGCGGGATAGGGGAGAGAGCAGACGAGAGAAATATAAGATGTAGAGCGGACAGAAGGGAGAGCAGACGGGGAAAATATAAGATGATAAGCGAAGGTGAAAATGAGTGGACGAGAGAAATATAGAGTTTATAAATTAATTATTTAATGACTTGGACTGCAACTGTATAATACAAACGGATAATCTGGCCAGGTCAACTATTTTAACGTTCTGACAGTAGATGTACTTGATCGACTATAAAAATACAAGTTCATGTACTTTAAAATTTCAAATGCAATGAAGTACTACTTACTTTGGGGGTGTTTGGTAAATGGCGTTTCAGCCGAAAATGGCGGTTTGACCACTATAGCGTTTTCAAAAAGTGAAAAAGCTGCTTAGTAAATAGCTTTCGACACTAGCGTTTTTGGACGGAAACGCTGAAATGAAAATGCTGCTAATAGGAGAGTTTGAGTTGATGTTTTGAAAAAATGACGTTTTCTACTGATTTTATGGCCAAATAGCTAAATTACGAAACATCTTCTCACAATCCGCCAACTTATTCCGCCAATCAAACTCTGACTAAATCCACTATTGAAAACCCGCTAACATAACACGCTATACGCCAACGGCTGAATGTCAAACACAGGTATGTACCATTTTGATCATTTTCTCAAATTAAAACATGGCCAAAATCTGAAAATCCCAAAACCTCAATCCCAGACCATGGTTCGCAACTTCGCATGGTTCTGTACTGTATCGGCAAAAGTGCCAAACCTCCATATCCCAAACCAGCGATTTACAACAGTAGCACGCAGCGTCGGCAGCGACGGAGCGACCCATCGAGTCTCCATCAATCGTGAGCAATCGCACCGTCGGACGGCGCTCAGCACTAGGACAGTCGGACGGCGGGTCACGGCGCACGGCGGTTTAGTTTCTTCCTTGCGGACCTGCCTAAGTCCTAACTCCTAACAGGTATGTTATATTTGTTTAGTATTATTGTGTTTTTAATTCAATTTTAAAACTAAATTACAGCCTTGTTTAGTACGAAGTATGACTTTTATTGTTAAAATTACTTACAAAGACTAATTACAGCCTTGTTTAGTTGTTTAGTATGAATTTGATTGTTACTTGTAAAGTTGTAATCATCATTTATACCAGTATGGATTTGCTTGTGAGTTGTTATTATTTATCTAATTACAGTATAGAATTCACTTTAAAAACTAAATTACAGCTTTGTTTAGTATGAATTTGATTGTTAAAAGACTAATTACAGCCTTGTTTAGTTTGAATTTGATTGTTACTTGTAAAGTTGTAATCATCACTTATAATAGTATGAATTTGCTTCTGATTTGTTATTATTAATCTAATTATTAAGTTAATTAGTATTAGTGTAGTAACTGGTAATACCTTTATTTTCAATAAAGGTAATGAAGAGATACTATAACCCTGTCGAAGTAGGAGCTAATGAAGATAGCTCATCCAGAATTAGTGCCCTCAACTACAATTCAAGAAAATTCCACAACAAATGACGAACAAAACAACATAAATAATAGACAATCAGTCACTGATGAAGAGTTTGATTCTTCCCAACTTTCATTTGACCCTGGATTAAGAGTACCGATCTCAAGGTATAATCCAAATGATATCAAACGAAGAAAGCACGTAGAAAATAGTTGTAAATTGTGGTGTTTTTGTATTTGACTTTAATGAGAACTCTTGTTCCTATAATATTTATTTTTGGCCTTTGATTTTTTTGTTACAATTTACATGTTTTTTTTGCAATACATTATTTAATTAATTTCCCCCCACATTATTTATTTTTGCCTTTGATTTTTACTTTATTAAAATGTACTGTAGCTGCTTTTTGGGGTGAATTTCTTTCCGAAAATGGAAGTGTGACACTTATTTTGATACAAGTCATACAACCTAAAAAGGAAAGCGTGACGCTTATTTTAAAAATTGTTGTGTGAAATGGATAATTTGTGAATGGGTTTTAACTACTTTGTATCAATACTTGTTATGTTATTAAACATTAGTTTGTGCTAGACTGCTAGTGTTTTTTTGTAGTGAGTCTGCTAGTGTTAAAAAATAATGTTTAATTAAAATTTAGAAATCTTATTAAATTTGTAAACATAATATAGTTTAATGTGTAATAAAATGGTTAAATCTGGATGGGAGAAAGAGATAATTTTTCGAATCATGAAAGTTTTCGACTCATGAAAAAAGTGTCCAACATTTTGCTAATGTTCCCAAATTGATTGATATGAAGATGAGATTAGCATAGGGAAAAAACAATTGATTTTGCTATTCAAGAAACACTTGTGAAAGAGAAGAAACATTGGAAAAATGTTCTTAAGAGAATAATTACTTTAGTTTAGAATCTTGCTAAAAAATCAATTGCTTTTTGAGGAAGTAATGAAGAATTACACGAAGACAACAATGAGAATTTTTTAGCTATTAAAGAATAGACCCTTAATAGATTGTTTCCCCTAGGCCCTCAATTGGACAGGACCGCTCTACTTTAGTATTTCCCTCATCTTCTTGGGACGACCATCTCCTTCAATGGCTGACCCCGTATTCGTCATGACCTCGCCTCCTTGACTGGTTGGCTTGCTGAAACTTTAATAATCTAATAATTTGTTAGATACATATGTCGCATTCAGTTTCTGATGTTTACTCCATTTAGATGTATTTTCAAGCTGATTCTTTGAATTTGCTTCCACTTTTCTTAAGCTTCAGTGCAATTATGAGAAATAGATTTCAAAAAAATCATTAGTCTGATTGTTTTCTGATTGCATCTAATTTAACTCGGTAATAATTGAGTTGTTAATTGATCTGGAAATCTGCTAACGATGTGAATAGATTTAGTGATAACTCGATTGAAGCATGGCTGTAGAGTGTGTCATACAATGAACAAGACACATTTTCTTTGCTGAGTTTTGTAATATCTATATGATTGTTAGTCTGTCAAGGTTGGAGCCGTAGGATGTAGAACCATGGTTGTGTTCATTCATGGACTTGTGCTCCATATTTCTTTTTTGGCGATTATATTAACTATTTTCAAAGAAAAGATGTAACAATTGCAGTCCTAACGAAACTGAAAGAATCTATGAATTGCTCTAAAGGATATTTAAATCAGACTGAAAAGATCAATTAATCAGCTAAAGAATCTCAATTAACCCTACTAGTTTTCTCCTTCACTCTTCTAGAATCAGGGTTAGCATGCATGGTGCATCATTACACATTTACATATTTCATGGTGAATGACTGTATGCACATATCCTTCTTTTCCATTGAATGCAAGTTAGCTTCTGTATGTTTTTAAATTTCTTTTTCGTGTTCTCAATTACTATGTCCCCTGTTTGGTTTATTTTAGTTTCAAAGTCTGAACCGGAACACATGCAGTTCCTTTTTCTCCAAACTTCATAAACTGAGACTGAATTGAGAATGTAAAAAAACCGAATTGAGTTGGTCATATACTATTTTAGCTTATTCATATTACATAACTGCATTTAACTATTTGAGCTACTTTTGATGTCATGCTCATTCTTGCACAAATTATATCGAGTTTTGGGGCTGCAAAGTGGTAGTTAGAGCCTATTGTGTGCCTTTTGAAGGGTAGCTGATCCTTCACTTTGAAGCATGATTGGAATTTTATCATATTGGGCTATTGGCTCATTATCTTCTATCTTAATTTGTCTATTTTGTTTCCATGATTGTATCTGCAAGTAGAACCAACTGCATTCCTTCGGGTTCCTTTTGGATCCTTGCTCTTTTTTCAATTTTGTCATTTAACTATTTCTATGAATTGAAATATGAATGGATCTGATGTCATGGATCGTTTCATATTAGCCAACCCCAAAATCTTTTGGGAACAAGGCTTGGATGGTTTTGTTGTTGTCATTTAACTATTTGTTCTTTCTCAAAGTTTGGATCTTTTTTTTTAATCTCAGGCTTGTATTTCTAAAGTTTTCCAAATGCCCTTGAATATTCTCCCCATAAGTATTTTTTGGTATTAACTATGTGAATAATTTTCCTGCAGATTCTTTTTGCTTGACTCACTTTTCCTTCATCAATTCAAGTACTAAGTTTCAAGTTTTACTACGTAATGGGGGTGTCATCGCCATTGACCAAGATAGGATCTTGCTAAACGTATGCAGCTTAGCAATGCCATAATTTGTACAATATGACTTATATTTTGTAGTTAACTTTTAGATAGATTGTTATTCTGTGAGAATGACAAGTAATGTAACATGTAGAATTTTTGTTTTTTAAAATAAACAAAACTGAAGCTCGCGAGCAAGTCCTTAAAACCCTATCTAGTTGAATACCACAGTCTAGTGCGTTCTTTTCATCCAGAAATGGCATCTATGGTATCAGAAACAGTTCCCAAGTTCACCGCTGATGCCCTCCGCACAGCAGCAAAGCAATCTGAAGCCTGCAGGATAGTTCCCCTTGGGCTTCGTCGAGCTATCAAAAAATACATTCGAGGTAAATACCAATCTCTCGGTAAATTTCTTTGCGCGTTATATCTGTGTTGAAATATCTTGTTGTTGCAGAACAAGAAGACCCGCATATGAAGAGAAAGGTGTTGAGGTTATCTGAGTCGTTCAGCCACATAAAGGAGGCGAATCTGCTGCTCCCCACTACAACTGCGAAAGAGATCATGCAAGATCCCCTCCATTCCATGGGATGCTCCAAGCGATGGAAAGTCCAAAGTGCGTATGGTGATATTGGCCTCAAGTATCAAGAAGATGAGACCTTAGCTTATGTGGCTTCTAGGATGCCTGCTGTTTACTCTGCTCTGTATAGAGTTCTCAGTGAGGTAAATGAGCTCTAACATGACATAGAAATATATTGAATATTCATGAAATAATTGCTTTTATAAGGAGAGCGAATAAGAGATACAAGCTGGAACTGGCTAACGTGGAGGCGTTTTTGTTTATTTGTCATGGGTTTTCAGGTCAGGAGAAGGGTACCTAATTTTTCTCCAGCTAAGGTGTTGGATTTTGGTGCAGGGACTGGTTCTGCTTTCTGGTGAGAAGAAAATTAGCATTGTGTTTACAGTTGACTGTTTAAGTGTTGAGTGTTGATATTATTTATATTTTTAGAAGTAATTGGCTTGGGAACTGAATGGTTACTATTGCAGGGCAACAAGAGAGGTGTGGCCAAAGTCGTTGCAGAAGGTAAATTTAGTTGAGCCATCACAGTCTATGCAACGTGCAGGGCAAGGGCTTACAAGAGGTAATGTCTGTGCAATGACCCCCCCCCCCCCCCCCAAATAAGACAGTTTACCTTAGGACCGATAGTGATAGTTATGCTCAAATTCAGTTAAAAGCTCACACAGATTCATTTGGTGTATTCTCTTGTCACCCTTCCAACAATAGAATGAATTAGTAATGTACTATCATGCCTTTGATGAAAATAAGCTATACAAATGCAGTACAATCGCGAACCAGTTTGGCAGTCCTGTAGTTGCATATAGGCTCTACCTAGTCAAGCGGTAGACTGAGACCTAAAATTTAAACGGGTCTTTTGGGGTCAATTCAAAACAATGTTAGCAGTCACAGGAAGCATAACACTTAATGAGGTACTAGGTTGGAAATTTAGATGTTTGTTGATTATTTTTTTGGCCTTAAATATCTTCATATAAGCAGTTGAGCACAAGTAGTGTGTTGAGTAGATGCATATGTTAGTTTTCCGGTTGGAAATGAAGTGATTTTTACTACGGACTTACGGAGTATCATGTGTGGAAACTATATCATCCGTCATGATCTAAATAGTAATCATATATGCCACGATGGTTTGTATGTGGTGTTTTTTATTATTACCCAACAACCGCTCAAGTTAGAAAGCTCTAGTGCATGCATGCATGTGGTGATTTTGGGTCCTCATTTGTTTGGCAGACACTTGAAAGAATGCCTTATTAATCGTTAGATTTATAGTGTCCTCATGCAAAATGTTAGTTTCAGAAATCAGGCCTTTTATTAGAGTTCATATTAGATTTTCTCGAGTCTCTTTAGGAGTTTTAAAAGTAGGGGTTTATTTTATGTATGAATAATAGAATTCATTTTTTAAATGTATAGGCTTGGACACACATATTTGTCATAAACTAGCAATTGGGTGGAAAATCAACTAAACAAGTATATTTGTTTACTAGTAAAAGAGTTGCTAAATGTGAACAGAGAACTTTTGCCGTTGCTTGGGAAATGTCTCACGCACATGACACTTAAGAGCTGTTTTCCTTAACTTAGACACACAATATGTTTGCATTGTGCTTGCATGCCTACATATTTGCTTAACCTATTCATAAAGGATCTGAGCTTAGTCACCTGTCCATACTGAATTTACTGATGATCACAAATACTGCAGGTCTAAAAAATTTGCCACTTATTCAAAGCTACAGCAGTCTTCAGGCATTAACTCAGAATATTAAGAAGTCTAATCGACAACACGATCTTGTAATCGCTGTAAGTAAAACCTGTAGTGCCTTATTTTGGTTTTACGGAGTATCCTGAATCCTAGGAGGGTGTTCTCTTTGCAAAATTAAATCGTCATTATCATTACCCCAGGGCCGCAAAGGCTCCCACCTACGGTAGGGTAAGGGGGGGGGTCAGATGTATGTGGTCTTACCCCTGTACTAAAGCACAGAGAGACTGTTTCTAGATGACACAAGTTCGTTGCAAAATTAAATACGTAGTAATTTTTACAATTTTCTGTGGACCTGCTTTGTCGAAATTGATCTCAATATTTTTTTACACTGGTGAAGTCATATGTGCTAGGTGAAATACCATCCTTGAAGGACAGAATCAGCATTGTCCGCCAGCTTTGGGGCCTTACTGCAGATATTCTGGTATATGATATTTAGTCTATATATAATCCTTTTATCGCTGTTAAAAATACATGTTACTTTACAATATTTAGTGTTATGCAAATTTAACTATTTGATACGGTGCAGGTCTTAGTTGAACCAGGAACACCACGGGGATCTAATATCATATCTCAAATGAGATCTCATATTTTATGGATGGAAAGAAGGGTAAGCTAATGCCATTTTTTGCATTCTTTTTTCTTTCATGATAAAAAGAAAACGTGGTGGGAGCTGGGTAGCTTTTAAGTTTGTACACTGCCCTGAACTATCTGTTATTTTAATTGCTGCCTGCTTAGAGATGCCGCAAATTAGAGAAGTTATCTGACAGACATAGTAAGGCCTTGACGACACTCAAATGCGGCGCATTTATTGTAGCACCTGTAAGTCAGAGTGTCATTATCAGTGCTCACTTAATTTTTACATGAATCTAGACATATCTGATTGTCCTGTTGGTGTTATATTTCAGTGCCCACATGATGGTGCTTGTCCTTTGAGTAAAACGGGAAAATACTGTCATTTTGTTCAAAGGTTGGAGAGGACTACATCACAGCGTACTGTCAAGGTGTTCCTTAAACCCATGTCTCACACTGTATTCTTTCTCTATGTCTTTGTGATATATTTTTATTATTCACTTTTGCTATAAAAAATTCAATTGGGTTTGCCTTGGTAGTAATTTTTGATATATGAAGTAATACGGTGTAATAATTTTGCTTATATGAATTCATGTCAAAAGTTGACTTGATACTAGTTATGAAAATGGTGGGACTTGTGATATGATATCGGAATGTTTCACATGTTTGCTTTCTCTTATGGTATTGTTTAGGCATTTTTATCTTTTCAGATTTGCAATTTATCTTTACTTCTCATCTCTGAAGAGAAGATTACCTTGTCTTTTTTTTGGTATATTCTTCTAAACCTCTCTGACTACTTTCTGTAGCGGTCCAATGGTGCATCTCTGCGTGGATTTGAAGATGAGAAATTTTCTTATATTGTTTTTAGACGTGGACAACGACCGAGGCAAGTACTTTTCCTAATGCATTATATGTAGTATATTATACGAGTAGTATTTGAAATGTAATCAAATTAGAGCCAACACACTTTGAGCATTAAAATTTCTGCCATTTCTACGTCTTGTAATCTACGAAAGATATGTAATTGGGTGATTTAGAAGAAATATTGTGCATATCTCGGCTTCAACCGGAGCACAATCATGTTTTAGTTTTGTATTCAGTAATATATAAGAAGCAATGTGAACATATGCTTTAAAAGTTGTTTGGGAGAAGGTTCAAAAAGGACATTAAGGTTATTTGTCAATCTCAAATTGAACACTTAGCTTTTAGGTGGACCAAATTAACACAAAACCCACTTATTTTGATAATATTTGGCCACCCACTCACGTTTCACTAACGGTGCCCGTTAACATTTTTTTATCATCTAACTTCCACTCATGCCTATCCTTCTCTCTATATATTCTAAAGTCTAAACCTATCATCTTCTATTCTTCTTATGATTTCTATTTTTCAACGCAGGTTACTACATATTGTACGTTTTGTGATACATCTCCACCACCCATGCTTCCCTTTGAATTCCTTCATCCCAAACACTTGAGATTGTGAGAATAGATTGTTAATACACTAAAGAAGTAAAAAATAAGAAGACGAAAAAGAGGAGAAAATTACACAAAATAACTCCGCCCAGTTACGTTTCTTGATTTTCTTAGTTGTGATTATTCTTATGGTTGCGATTTTACTCGTTCTTTACTTCGCTGGTAGTCTCAAAACCATCCACGGATGTAGTGAAATTCACCGGTATAGATTCCGGATAGTGACGGGAGGGGCATTGTGTCAGTGAAGCTATTCTTGGAGAAGTTCTTTGTCTCCAGCGGCTACGACGGCAGCGGTTCCATTAATCCGCCGGCCGTGGAGAAATTTCTTCGCTTCCGGTGGGCAGTAAAGTAATTGAGCAGATCTTCAAAATTCACCCCACCTAACATCGGTGAAAGGGCCGGTGTTTTCAAACTGTGGACAGATGTCAATGAGCTCGGTTCGGGATTCACCTCATACTCCAACAGTTGTGATGGTTGTAAGCAAGGATGTGATTTATATTCCGGAAATACGAAAGCCGGTGATAATGGAGATATGAGGATTCAATGGCCATGGAGCGCCATCTGGAATTGTATTTATCTGGTTTGTAGCCTTAAATCAAAGGGATAAGGGATGGGTTAACGTTTTTAGGATAGTCAGTCAAAAGAAAAGTTAGTGGGTGGCTAAATGTTACTAAAATAAGTCATTTATGTGTTTATTTGGTCCTATTAAAAGATTAGTGTTCAATTTGAATTTCCCAAATAACTTTAATGTCTTTTTTGAGCCTTCTCCCAAAGTTGTTCATAATAGGATGCTTAGTTTCTGAACGTTAGAGATTACAAAAATGCTACTTGTACACGTCGGCTTACACGCCAAAGGTATTTTTTCTGTGTACAAACAATTGATTTTCATTTTAGTAAAGAGAATTGTCTGACCCCGAAAAAATGAGTTGTTCACGGGCGTACATAGACAGTTTGGGGTCACACACAGTTCGCTTTACTAAAATGAAAAATACCATTGGCCTGTACACGGGCATGTAATCCAGCGTATATAAGTAGCATTTTTGTAGAGACTATTATATGTTTCTTGCTGAGATGAAATGTTACTCAAACAATTTAGCTGTTTAAATTTAGTTACCGTTCCAATAAATATCATATAATTTGCTTATTTCAAGTAGAGATGCTTGGCCACTTGATGGAATGAAGTTTGAAACATTGAAGGAGCAACATGCTAGAAGAAATCCAGAGGATCTAGAGATTGACTATGGTATGTGACTTGAGCATTGAGTATGGACTTGTATCATGCAAGTCATTAGCTTCTAAGTGGCATGGAAATGCGAAACACGAAACTTGAAAAACATGTTTTCTAAATAATATAAGATGCGGAACATGGGGAAATGCATAAATATTAAAATATATAAGGGTATATTTATAAACATTTTTCATACATGTACACTTGGTTTTTCATTTATAGATATGTACATAAATTTTCCACATAAACTGTTCAATAATCCAATAATAAATACATACATACGGAGTATGTTTAATTGAGAAACTATTACATATTAGTACATAATTATATATTAAATGCAAAAAAATTCTAAAAATGCATTGCATTTTGAAATGTCACAATGTTGCTAATAAGAAGAAATTCCATAAAAATTCACTATTTTTTTAAAAAGACGTTTTTTCAATCAATCCCATAAAATGAAAAAAAACTAAGTTTACGAAATGCTAATTATTTAGGAAAATGAGTTTCCCAATTCTTTTTAATTACGGAAACGATCAAAACAGGATTTTGAAATTTCCGAGTTTTTGGCACGCTTCCTAGTTTCTGAAACAGGGAAACGTGAGCCAGGGTAAGTTCCCGTGCTTCATAGATTATCATTCATTCTTGGAGAAGCAATATGGTCTCTTCATGTTTTTTCGTATTCGAAAACTATTCGAATAGTCTCTTCATGTTATTATTGTTGTTGTTGCAGAGGACCAATTCCCTTCTGAAAATGAGGATGACCTCAATGAACAAGAGAATCCTATTTCTTATAATTCTGATGATACAGAATCAGACACCATTACAGTTGATGATGGGGAGTGGGAGGAGGAAGAAGAAGCCACCGCGGATCTAGGTACTGGTTGGGGAAGAATAATTTATTCTCCGATCCGAAGAGGGAAGCTGGTTGAAATGGACGTTTGTAGGGCAACCAACGTTGAAGGCACACAAGGCTCTTTTGATCGGATTATTGTTACCAAAAGCAAGAATCCTACTCTGCATCGTCAAGCTAGAAGATCCCTTTGGGGAGACCTTTGGCCCTTTTGAAACTCTACTAAGTCAATAATATTACTCTGTAGCCGGTCAGGGAGTCCGTGCCGACAGTTTCATTTTGATCAGTCTAGTCAACGTTTTCCATATGGACGATAGATTGACAGTGAGTCTTAAAACTAGATACCATTTGAAGATGCCGTGGTTTTTAAATATGCGTGAATGCGTGGTTTTTAAAGACAGAGTCTTAAAACTAGATACCATTTAACACAAAATACTATCAAGAAATTTGTAAAAACAACTGATAAAAGAATACTATATACGAAGTGAAGCCTTTGGGAATAAAAATCAATTTCTTTTTTCTTTAGGAGTAAAAATCAATTTCTTTTTTGTAGATAGATTATAGTTCATAGTTCATATACTGGGTAGTTTAGAGTATTTAGGTGTTTTGTTGTTAAAAGAACTAATATTTTAGTAACCATTGGTATTTGGGTTGTGAAAAAAAAGGATAATTATTATTTGGATTACACAGTTGGTAGACTCACTAACTTATTACAAAGTACAATTTTGGATTCAGGACAACAACACAGAATGAGATATATTTTATTTGTCCTGGTTTTGTTTTGTTTTGAAATGGTTTGGGACCGGTAGGGGACAATTTCAGAAAAGAACCGTAACATTCCGAAATAAATCAATGGGACCGGGTCTTTTGCCCACCCCTACTACTACCTCCGTAACATTGGGATGTTCCCATTTGAAAAGTAGGTAGATTAAGAATAGTGAAAGGAGATACATATTATTAGGGGTATGATGGGAAGATAGTGAAATAATGTGATGGAATGAAGGATAAATCCAAAAAAAGTAGGTGTAATAGTGTATTATTTTTAAAATTATTGAGGGTATGATGGGAAGATTTAGAAATGGGAAGATATTAGTGTTACATCGTGGGAAGATATTTACGTTAATAATTTGATAAAAGTGTACTAACCATGCTTCGTGTACACACTAGTTGTATAGGACAATTTATACGTCAATTTTTCGTTTTGTGAAGAGAATCATTTTTTGTATCGACAAATTTTTTGTGTCACAGACAAAAGAAATTGTCGGTGCGAAAAATGATTCTCTTAACAAAATGAAAAATATTGTTTATGTATAGACAATTTGACCGGTGTGTAAATTGTTGTGCACAATTTGTTGTGTACAAACAACATTTTTTTTGAAAGGACAAACAACATTTCTTAAAATGTATATTATGTAGAAAAAATATTTGTATAAACCATATGAACCGTAAAATATAAGGAAGAGCTCGCATGAGAGTTGTAGGTAGGCTTGTCAAAATGCAAATATGATTTTTTGTGTCCTGATTAATAAAACTACTTGTTAAAAATGAAGAGAAATATCGTATTTGGATTTTTGTATTTCTATGAAGCAGAGAGTTGAAGAAGAAAATAAAACATAAAGAAGAATGAAATGCTCCATCTTGTTGGAAAAGATCCTGTCCAGCCGGAGGGATAGAATCCTTCGTCCGGTTACCGTCGTTTGGGGTGATTCTTGGTGGTATTTTTGATGAAATTTTTATGGAATGTTCCTCATCAAGTCTAGTTTATCCACAAAAACTTTCAGCTAAAAATTCGATCGGGAAGGCAGTCAAATAAATTTTTGAAAATAACTGCGTTTTATATGTTTAATTTGGCGCAGTTATCTTCAAAAAATTATTTGACTGCCTTCCCGATCGAATTTTTAGCTGATTTTTTGTGTGGATAAACTAGACTTGATGAGGAACATTTCCTAAAAATTTCATCAAAAAATTCCACTGGAAATCACCCCAAATGATGGTGGCCGGACGGAGGATCCTGTCCCCCCGGCTGGACAGGATCATTCCTCCTCCATCTGTATCTCATTAAATGTCTCACTTTCCTTTTTTGTCCATATCAAAATAAGTGTCTCATTTTCGTTTTAGGAAATAAATTCATCCCAAAAGCAGCTACAGTATACTGTAATAAAATAAACAGTACTGTTACAGTACCAAAACTCTTCCACTTTTTTAAAAAGTGTATAGTAAACTATATTTTTATACGGAGGGGTAGAAATTCTAGGTAGACTACTACCTAGTGAAAAAGAAAGAGAAGATACATATTTTAAAAATATGACTACGTCATTTTGGGTTGGGATCACCTTCTGAGAGACGTGTTGATTCAACAATACGTAGTATAATTTAAATAAAAAATTAAATGCCCAAAGCTTGAAATTGAAAATTTTATGCAGCGAAACATAAATGAAGTAGAAAGTGGATTAAAATGAGAATTTTCACCAATATAAAACCATAGCAGCCTCATATGTAATGCAACTACAGTTAAATGGACCAATTCATACTAGATTAGACAAACTTAGATTTTAACAAATGAATTCAAATCGACTTAGACTATACCTTTAGTCAAAAGAAAAAGCCAAACTCACCCTATCATTGGTCCTTCTTTGTATACACAAATTGTACGTGTACACATGTAATTAGGGGGTTTTGACATCAAATCTTGACCCTTTCAACTGAATTGCTTGTGTACACTGGCAACTAGGGGGTTTTGACATCAAATTCTGCCCCTTTCAAACGAATTACCTGGGTACATATATATAAAAAAATCACTTGAGACATAATGGTAAAAAAAAAGCCTTAGTGACAAATTGGTAGGGCAGAGCACGGGTCGGTTCAGGCGGGTCGGGTTCAAAAATTGTAAACCCATTCGGTTATCAGGTTTTTCGGGTTAAAGAAGTTCGGGTTGCGGTCGGGTTAATTCGGTTTTCGGTTCCATTCGGATTTTAATTTATTATTGTTGAAATTGTGATAGATAAAATGGCAATTGGTAAAAATAATACGTAGTATTCAAAGTTATACTAGTATAACATTCAAAGTAATAGTTGTATAAATACGGTAATCTACATATTTGAACATGTAAATAATAATATGTGGTGATTAACATATTTGATATTGTGATAAATAAAATGATAATTGGTCAAAATATCATTCAAAGTCATAACAATACAACATTCAAAGTTATAGTTGTACAAATACGGTAACGAGAATATTTGAACATGCATAATATGGTAATTGGCATACAATAATTGAGATATTCGAACATGCATAATAATTCAAAGTAGTATATATACTACGCTAGTTCGGGTTTTTCAGGCGGGTAGGGTAGCATTTTTAAAACCTACCGGATATCCGTTACCCTTAAAGATCAAGGTTTGCAATTTCGGATCGGGTAATCGGGTTCGGGTCATCCGACCCGCTAGGCGTACCTCAGGTATATCCGATCAGTTTTTCGGGTGGGATCGGGTTTTGCTCTCCCCTACAAATTGGTCAATTTTTTGTGAGTGATAAATTTTTTATCCCCGGCTTTAGAATTCTCGACCTTTCATATTCTAAGTATTGTGAAATTGACATTTTTAGTTCTTTTACTTTGATTTCGTCATCTGATGGTAGTCATGGTACCATGGACTACATCCATGGCCCAAATACTAATTTATGATTAAAAAGTCCTGAACGGGATCAAGCCCTCAACGGGATCAAGCCCTCAATGGGATTAGCCCATAAGCGGGATTAGCCCTTAACGGGATCAACCCTTAACGAGATCAACCCATAAACGGGATCAAGATTAATTAGCCAATGGGCCTGATTAGGAATGAGATTCACGAAAGGAACTCACAACCAGGCCAGGCTGGACGGCAGACCTCAAGCCTGAGCGGAGGTGAAGTGAGGTCGGACTTTCTTTAGGGCTTACGGGGCAGGCTATCGTTTGAGCATAGCTATCTGGCAGCAGGCAGGATTAAATGGAAGGAACATGGACTTAAAGGCGTTACATGAGTCTATTTCTATTATTAGCATTTAATGTATCATTTTCCTCCTAGAACACTGGTTCCTAAAGTCTATAAATACTTCTTGTATATTTCCCCTGGAGGGACTGAATTTTCGGATTAATAATAGTGCCTTACGCTGCCCAAATTTCATCTGCTCTCGTAGATATAGCTCTCGTAGTTGGATTAAACTCTATCATCATCAAAAGTGGAAGTCTAAAAATATCAACGACCATGTTTGATAATAGCATCTATCTGGTAGCTAATAGCCGGTTGAATCAGCATATTGATAATAACGGATTCTGTAAGCTTTTATAACTAACCGTTTTCATTAGCGTTTGAAATAAAATGTTAGTAACTTAATTGTTTGCGATTAGATGTTAAGACGCAAAATGACCATTAAAGATATGAATTTAAACGTATATATTTTATCTTAACTTTATTTATTTTATTTTTAATAAGTCTTTGAAAAAAAATTAAAAATTATATTTACATTTAATTTAAATAACCATGGAGTAATTTTTTTTAAAAAAACTAATAAATAGTCATATGGAGTAGAATTCTGGAGTAGATTTTTTAAATGGTCTAGACTTTAACAAAACTAATAAATAGTCATATTAAAAAATATTATTACTAAAAATATATGAATTTATATTTGTGTGTTCGCATTAATGTACATATCTTAAAAATGATATTGTTAGTAATTATTTAAAATAAACGTAAACATAATTTTTAAAACTTTTTCCAAAACTTGTTAAAAAATATAAGAAATAAAATAATTTAAATATATAAACTTTTAAATTCATTTTTAATGGTCATTTTAATTTTGAAAAACTAATTGCAAATTTTAAGTTACTAGCATTTTATTTGAAACCGCTAATGAAAACGGTTAGTTAAAAAAACTAACGAATCCGCTAATATCAATTTGTTGATTCAACCAGTTATGAGCTAGCAGATAAGTAATATTATCAAACACAGTTATTGATATTTTTAGACCTCCACTTTTGATGACAAAATCGAAATAAAAGGACTGCAAATGTCAACTTCACAATACTTGGAATATAAAATGTCGGGAATTCTAAAGGCGATGATCGAAAATTTATCACTCACAAAAAATTGACCAATTTATCACTAGTTTTTCTTTACCAATATGTCTCAAATGATATTTTTTACCAATTTGTTCGATCATCTTTTTTTTTTTCAATTTGATAATTTGGCCGGTTTTGAGTACATTTTATGCACAAACCTGCTCTCCCACGAAGCAAGAAGCATGACATTAGCTCTCTGAAGCTAACTTTTTGGCCTCAACTGAAAGCCAAGCTTTGTCCAATGGGAGCCTAAACCGACAGCTCGTGCGTGAAATCTGAAGTTGTAGGGACCCAAATCTTATTGACCATCCTCATATCACTGCCCAACCTATTGGCATTCTCTAATGTGAGAAGTATACACACTTCAACAAATTTGCAGATTTTTAAATATGTAGTAACAGATAGTATCCTTCCTTTTTTGTTGCAACATTTGAATTTTACAATATTTACATGTTCTATTTTGATTATATATTCCCTCCATTCCCAATTAAGTTTCTGGTTTGACTTCACACATATTAAGAAAATAAATTTGACTTTACTGTGGAGTGCACTGTTTAGCACTGTTCAAATACTGTTTGACACTGTTTGACAATGTTAGGCACTGTTTTGATGTAGATAATTTGCCAAATAAGGAAAGTATTGAAGTGTGAACTTAATTTAGGGACTGTCCAAAAAGGAAAGTGAGAACTAAATTGGGGGACAGAGGGAGTAATATTTATTAATTTATTTGAATTTTTTAAAATATTATTCAATTCGTCTAATTACAGTCTTTTTTAAATCTAATTTTTTAATTTCTTTACTACTAGAGAATAGGCTTAAATGCAGTTTTATTCCCTGCAAATAATTTTTTATCTTAGGCTTAAATGCAGTTTTATTCCCTGCAAATAATTTTTTATCTCAATAATATGTACTGTTTTATTTTTAGTCCATCTAACTCTAAAATCATTCTACTTAGAAAAAAAGTCAATGTTAGTTTCATAAATGGGGTTAGGTCATAGTTAGTACTAATTAAAAAGATTTGGACAATTCTAAGACCTCTTTAGTAGAGGACAAAAAAGACACCAGCGTGCGGAACATTTAATAAACTTTAGGATGAAATACCAAAAATGCCCCTACTACTAACAAATACCCTTACGTTGTAAACCACATCGTTTCCAACCTCCAAGTTCTCAAAATGTACCGGTGGACGTAGCTCAACTGGTAGCAAGGGAGTGTCACAAGGGTTAGGTCTCGGGTTCGAATACCGGCAACTGCGATGAGGGGTTACTATACTGAAAATGCATAGGGCCTCTGCAAGTACCGGGTACAGAGCCTCATTATCTATCTGTCAGATTGTGATTATAGTCCAATTTACATCCTCCCATCGTGTCGTCCGGTCGGTGTTGGGGGGCTCTCAGGGATGGGGTGTCATCCTTTTTTTTTTCAAGTTCTCAAAATGTTACAACCATTTTCCGAGATTATAAAAACTGTACTGCGTATGATTTTTATAAACACCGAGGTACGGTTACCCGGTGACATTTATAATTATTTTATTCATCCAATTACAATTACACCCAATTACCCTCCCGATCAGTTAGAATTACCCTTCAATTACAATTATCCGATCAATTATAAATTTTATAATTACCTGATCAATCAATTACAGTTATCCGACCCGATCAATTACAATTACTCGACTGGATCAATTACATTTACTCGACCGGATCAATTACAGTTACCCGGATCGTCCAGGTACAATTACCTGATTTGACCACTTACAATTACCTGACCCAACCAATTATAATTACCCGTTCGACCAGTTACAGTTATCCGTTTCACCCATTTACAAATATACGGTCCAACCATTTACAGGTACCCGACCCAATCCGACCAATGACTAATTCGACCGTGATCAATCCGACCAATGACTAATTCGACCGTGATCAATCCGATCAATGACTAATTCAACCGTGACCAATCCAATCGTGACCAATCCAACCGCGACTAATCCGACCATGACTAATTCGACCAGTGGCCAACCCAATTAGTGACCATGACCAATTCAATCATTGACCAACACGGCCACCACTGCCCCGACCAGCGAAGCCCCCGACTACCGCCCCTCGATCAATACCCAGCCCGGTGACAGCTGCCCCTTCCCCCGCACCTTCCCTCCAAAGCCCCCTCCCCTGCCCAGCCCCCTTCACTACACCAGGCCCCTCCTCTGCACCAGCCCCCTCCTCTGCCCCAGACCCCTCCCCTACATCGGCCCCCTCCGTTGTACCTACCGCTAGCCACTACAGCCGGCCACTGCCGACCACTGCCCCTACCAAACTGCCCTGTCAGTGAGCCCCTCCCCTCTCCGGTGGCCAGCCCGTCTCTAACCCCAACCCGAATCCAGCCTCCCCAACCCCTGCCACCGCCGCCCCTGCCCAGCCTTGCACAATCGCGGACCAACCCTCTCACCCCGCCCCCTGTAACAGCTACATCCTACCTCCGCACCCCGCCCCCAGATCCAGCACCAACTAGATGAACCCTAGCCGCCCACCGCACTCGACTCATAGGTCGAACCCTAGCCACACGCCGTACTTTCCCCGCACCATACTCCGAATCCTAGTCCCCACCCATCAGGCGATCTGAAACTAACTGGTTGATTCATCGTCGATCTAGTTGTGCTCACGCTTGAAGAAGGAGTAGGAGAAGAACTAGACTCGGTCTTCGTTATAGATCTGAAGCTCGTTGTCATAGATGGCCTCTAATCAAGAGTGAAGGAACGTCGTCGTTTCCGATAGTGGTGTGCGAGGATACAGTTGTGGACTTGCGGTGGTGAAAGGGCTGCGGTGGTGCAAGGGCTCGGACGATTGATGTTGAAGCTCTGTGGAGAGGTTGGCTATGGTTACGCGGACGGTTCAGGGGATAGGGAATGGGGGAGAGAAGCGGACAATTTCGAGTGACAGGGGCCTTTCAATCCATCTGTTAAAATTCAGTCTCTTTTTTGTCCAAATCAAATTTAGTCCTATATTTGTCCAATCAAAAGTGTGTAGTATTATTCATGTAATTATATCTTCATAAATCTACTGGGAACATTTAAATTTATCCTTTTATAATATTTTATACTAATATGAGAGTTAAAATAATTCAACCTCCGCCCCGGTGGACTTTGTCAAGTGCAAAGTAGGTGAGAAATAAGAATAGTAAAAACTGTGTGGTTGAGATTTGTGCAGAGGAGAGAGAAATGTGCAGAACCACAAATTAGTTGCTTTAATAGGAAAGTGGCAAAGTTTTTTGGGACAACAAAAAAGGGAAAGTTGACAAAGTCCAATGGGACGGAGGGAGTATAAAATAAATTATTCAAATTTTACAAATACTACGTAGTACTAGTATATATTAAAACCTTCTAAACGCTAAATTCAAACACTTTTTGAATAACATGACAGAGTTAGAGAAATCCTATAAGTCAAGGTTATTTTAAGGTCAAACGGAGGTTGTTATCACTGATGATGGACTAAAAAGCAAACCAACATAAGCTTCAGGGATGAAAAAAAATTATCCGGGATGTAAGTATGTAACACACAATGTAATATATTCTAACAACATACATGAGTATTTAAACCTAGCAAATAAAATATTTCGATGGTTATATGTGCGTTGAGAAATGTGCAAAATTGACTGCTATAATTAAAAAAGAACGAAAAAAGTATTAAGACCTAAGTACTACTGTACTAGTATACTGTTGGGATATATTATCCCGGTCTGTTACTGTTCAGGAGCCCAAGATATTATCCAGTACGGAGCCCGAGCAGCTAGGGGCATTTCGGCCCGTCCAGCCCACTTTGGCCATTAGGCCCGACATCGGCCCGTTTGGCCCATTAGGGTGGAGTACTTCCCTCACCCCTTTCCCTATTTATAGGAGGTCTTCCCTCCATATTATGGACCCCTTTTTTATCCCTTCTTTCTTCCTTCTCTCTAGAATAGCTTAGAACTCCATTAATGGAAGCTTCAATACTTGTACTATGTAATGGTGAGGAGAGTATTAATGAGAATGAGAGGACTTGGACATTAGCCTAAAAAATCCCGTAGTTTTCTCTCTTTCGGGTTTCCACGTAAAAACTGAGTGTTCATACATATATTTACTATATCGTGTTGGATTAAACTCAACACTGGCGCCGTCTGTGGGAATCTGTCCAAAAAGATTCATGTGTTCTACTGTTCTTGAGTTTCTACGAAAAATTCATACCAAAATGGACTGATTCTAGCAGGAAGAGGAGAGGAGAAGCTATGGATTCTGAGAAGCCCAGATCTGGATTTTTTCCAGATCTGTTTTGAGGTCGCCGGAGCCGCCGTCGTCCCCGCCGCCATGGACCTTCCGGTGGGTCCAGCTGTACCAGGCGGAGCTCGCTGCCGCGTCCTGGGTCTCGCCGCTCCGTTCCTAGAGGAACACCGCTAGCTGCGAGCAGAGCCATGCCCGTCGCAGGGGCACTGTTCACGGCTCGAACTTAGTCCCTCCGCCCGAAACAAGGCACTGTCGCTCGCCGCCGGCTTCCGGCAGGTCACAAGTGGTCACTTTCTGTCTGGCCAGCCGCTACTCGGGCACCAGCATCCCTGCCAACGCGACCTGAAGGTTCTGTTCGTTGAGAGCTCCATGATTTCCACCATTAATGGTGGTTTCGAGCTCAAAAGAGGTATACCCAGTTGTTCGTTCAAGTTTCCGCCGGAGACTAGCTTTTCCGGCCACCCTTGCTCCGCTGCAGCTTCCATCGCAACCGCTAGCAAGCGGTCACCAAACAGACAGCACACCGTTTTGGCCTTGGGATGGTGAGTCGATGCTTCAACAGTTCAACTTGCTGTCCAAAGGATGTGGAATACTGCATATCGTTCGGATGGCTTGGTCCTCATAAAGCCACGTGAGTAGAGGAGGGGTGGTCAAGGGATAAGTTTTGGAGAAGGTTGACTGAGTCAAAATTGCAAAGGGAATCAAACCAATTTCCCTCATGCTAGCTGGCCGAACATCTACCCCAAAGCTAAGTACCTACACCTTTAAATTGGTACACTTAATTGCTAATAGTTTAAACTATTAGTATTGCTAGTATTTTTATCACCATTATTTATTAGGGATTAAAACTCCCAAAATTAAATAGTGCGAGCTATGCTCTAAGTGATAATTAATTCCACCATCATTTTAACTAGGTGATTGGTGTTGTAGGCCCGTCGCCCACTCCTGATCGGCTGTAATTAGCGAACGGAGCATATCTCAATGACCTTTGATAGGATAATATCATTGTTACTACCCGTACATCACCATTATTTGTTAGGGATAAAAATGTCCCGAAATAAATAATGCTGAGCGAAGCTCTAGTGATAGTTAGTTTGGCCAACTTTTTATTAAATGTTTAATTGTTGGTGGGCCCGATTAGCCCACTCTCGATCGGTTTTGATTAGCGATCTGAGCGTCTCCAGAGGGTAGTGCCCCAATGACGCATTTTAATTTGGGGGTTACGCATTAGTCCGCACGACACCAAGTGCTCGAGCGACGATCGTACCCTAGTACCATCTGCGCCGCTAGGCAAAGTGACTGTGCCAAACGCGGCCTGTGGGGCCCGAAGGCACCAAAGCGCTCAGCCTCCTTTTTCCAAGGGCAGTGCGACTAACTTGGGTCTGAGTTTGAAAACTCACAGACCGATGAATATTTTTATGTGACGTTCGGTAGGATGCTAAATGGCCCTGCCGCAAGTTGTTATGTCCGGTAACCCCGCACGATGAGCCAGAGTGAGGGTCACAATGACCCATAGGCCAGTAATCGTGGGTGTTAGAGAGAAACCCACACAGATGGCTATGTATATATACTGTCGGGCCGTGCGGCCCGTTATCATGCTTATTGCGCAGCTGAAGCCACTCGACGCGCTCGAGCGGAATGATTAAAAGACGCTCGGCCCGAGTCTTGAAGACGTTCAGGGCCAGCTAAAGAGGAGACCACCACGGTTGAGAAACTGGGACGAGCATCTCTACCCCAGAGACCGATGGCCTAGGAAGAACACCTAGAGGCCGAGGGTCTAGAGGCGAATGCCATGACAGAGAACTGTGAGACGGTCACTCGTCATTCAGAGGCCGAGGGCCTAGAAGAGATCGTCACGGCCGAGGGCCATCTGACGCCATCATTACATCATGACCGGCCCCTCGGCACGGCATGATCATCATATTTGAAGACCGGCCTCGTCCCCGCACTGCGTGGATGAGGACTGTTGCTTGATTTCAGGTCGGCCTCTCATTGCTGACACCATTATATCACGACCGGCCTCCCGGCTCGGCGTGCTTCCCATATTAGAAGACCGGTTTCATCCCCGCTCCTCGCGGATGACGGCCGTTGCTTGTTTTCTCAGATCGGCCTCTCATTGCCGACACCGTTATATCACGACCGGCCTCCCGGCTCGGCGTGCTTTCCATATTTGAAGACCGGTTTCATCCCCGCTCCTCGCGGATGACGGCCGTTGCTTGTTTTCTCAGATCGGCCTCTCATTGTCGATGTTATTATATCACGACCGGCCTCCCGACACGACGTGTTTATCTTGTGAAGACCGGCCTTGTCCCCGCCCCTCGCGGACGAGGACCATTGCTTGATTCTTTCAGGTCGGCCTCTTACTGCTGACACTATCATATCATGTTCGGCCTCTCGGCACGACATATTTATCTTTTGAAGACCGGTTTCATCCCCGCGCTGCGTGGATGAGAGCCGTTGCTTGGATATATCGGCCTGATCGGACACTATCGTCATCTCCTTATCAGGACCGACTGCTCAGTGACATTATGATCATTATTGGCTCCCAATGCCGACCTTCTTGAGTTAGCGATCAGACTCACCCCTCCCCTCCAGGAGGGTGACCATCGCCTTCGCATGACGACCAACTTTTCCAACGCCTCGTCATTTTATTCGTTTTGGTATCCCAGCACCATTATGTGTGACCTCACGTGTGGTCATTCTTAGAACCGACGAACGTATTTTCCTCCCTCAAAAAAAAAAGATGGGGAGAAGGGGAGACGAGATCCTATGAGAGAGGGAGTCTTGACGAGGTATGCCAGATCTTCCTTCGCCGCGAATGACGAACGTCTCCTGACACGGAGGTCAGTAGGAACGTGGGGGGGGGGGGGGGGGGGGGGGGGTGCTAGACGAACCAATGGGAACCTCGGCAAGATAAACCAGTTCCTCCTATTTCCCGTGGATCGACGAACACCTTTTGCCAGAGCAGAAGGCTAGTAGGGCCACGAGCATGGGACGACGAAGCAGGGAACCCGTGATAGGGTAAACCAGTTCCCCCTTGCGATCGGTGGATGCCGAACGTCTTCTTCGAGGGAAGAAGATTAGTAGGATCACGACAGGGACGAACGAAGAAACGGGAACCCTGACAGGGTATACCGGTTCCTCCCCCTTGATGAACGGATGACGAACGTCTTCTGCGAAGCCAGAAGACTAGTAACTCACGACTGGGGACGAACAGAGATAGGGAATCCCGACGTGGATAAACCTGTTTCTTCTCATAGTTGGGATGACGAACGTCTCCTGCGAAACCAGGAGACCAGTGACTCACGAGACTTGGGAAGAACGAAGACCAGCTCCATGGATCAGACACGAAGAACCAGTTCTTTACCGGAGTCTGTTGCGTGCCGAGTGTACACCGCTTAGCGGTCCATACATAGGACCACAGATACGGTAGACGAACGAAGACCACCTCCATGGATCAGACACGAAGGACCAGTTCTCCACCGGAGTCTGTTGCGTGCCGAGTGAACACCACTTAGTGGTCCGTACATAGGACCACAGATACGGTGGACGAACGAAGACCAGCTCCATGGATCAGACACGAAGAACCAGTTCTTTACCGGAGTCTGTTGCGTGCCGAGTGTACACCGCTTAGCGGTCCATACATAGGACCACGGATACGGTAGACGAACGAAGACCAGCTCCATGGATCAGACACGAAGGACCAGTTCTCCACCGGAGTCTGTTGCGTACCGAGTGTACACCGCTTAGTGGTCCGTACATAGGACCACGGATACGGTAGACGAACGACGATTAGCTCCCCAGATCAGGTAGGAGGGACATCGCCCAGATTTATCTCAGGCTCACCATTCCTTCCCGGATGGAGTCCTGGCAGACGATCGGCTTCTCACAGCCAATCAGGAGAGAGACTTGACACATCACCAGCACGGCCGAGGGCCGTGAGACGATTACCACTCACCGACAGGCCGAGGGCCATGAGATGATCATCACTATTTTTGTGTATCACGATCGGCCCCTCAGCGCATCATGTCCAGATTCACGGTTCGGCTCGCCCATTCCCTTCCAGGATGGCGACGACCGTCTTATGCAGTACGATCGGCCCTTCAGCGCCATCATACCCAGCTCACGTTCAGCTCGCCCATCCCTTCTAGGGTGGCGACGAACGTCTTATGCATCACGATCGGCCCCTCAGCGCCATCGTGTCCAGATTCACGGTTCGGCTCGCCCATTCCCCCCAGGATGGCGACGACCGTCTTATGCAGTACGATCGGCCCCTCAGCGCCATCGTACCCAGCTCACGTTCAGGTTCAGCTCGTCCATCCCTTCCAGGGTGGCGACAAACGTCTTATGCATCACGATCGGCCCCTCAGCGCCATCGTGTCCAGACTCACGGTTCGACTCGCCCATTCCCTCCAGGATGGCGACGACCGTCTTATGCAGTACGATCGGCCCCTCAGCGCCATCGTACCCAGCTCACGTTCAGCTCGTCCATCCCTTCCAGGGTGGCGACGAACGTCTTATGCATCACGATCGGCCCCTCAGCGCCATCGTGTCCAGATTCACGGTTCGGCTCGCCCATTCCCCCCAGGATGGCGACGACCGTCTTATGCAGTACGATCGGCCCCTCAGCGCCATCGTACCCAACTCACGTTCAGCTCGTCCATCCCTTCCAGGGTGGCGACGAACGTCTTATGCATCAAGATCAGCCCCTCAGCGCCATCGTGTCCAGACTCACGGTTCGACTCGCCCATTCCCTCCAGGATGGCGACGACCGTCTTATGCAGTACGATCGGCCCCTCAGCGCCATCGTACCCAGCTCACGTTCAGCTCGTCCATCCCTTCCAGGGGTGGCGACGAACGTCTTATGCATCACGATCGGCCCCTCAGCGCCATCGTGTCCAGACTCACGGTTCGGCTCGCCCATTCCCTTCCAGGATGGCGACGACCGTCTTATGCAGTACGATCGGCCCCTCAGCGCCATCATACCCAGCTCACGTTCAGCTCGTCCCCCTTCCAGGGTGGCGACGAACGTCTTATGCATCACGATCGGCCCCTCAGTGCCATCGTGTCTAGACTCACGGTTCGGCTCGCCCATTCCCTCCAGGATGGCGATGACCGTCTTATGCAGTATGATCGGCCCCTCAGCGCCATCGTACCCAGCTCACGTTCAGCTCGTCCATCCCTTCTAGGGTGGCGAGGAACGTCTTATGCATCACGATCGGCCCCCCAGCGCCATTGGTCCAGACTCACGGTTCGGCTCGCCCATTCCCTTCTAGGATGGCGACGACCGTCTTATGCAGTACGATCGGCCCCTCAGCGCCATCGTACCCAGCTCGGCGTTCAGCTTGTCCATCCCTTCCAGGGTGGCGACGAACGTCTTATGCATCACGATCGGCCCCTCAGCGCCATCGTGTCCAGATTCACGGTTCGGCTCGCCCATTCCCTTCCAGGATGGCGACGAACGTCTTTATGCAGCACGATCGGCCTCTCAGCACCATCGTGTCTGGCTCATGTTCGGCTCGCCCGTCCCTTCCAGGATGGCGACAAACGTCTCTTATGCAGCATGATTGGCCCCTCAGTGCCATCGTGTCTAGTTCATCTCCGGGTCGCCCATCTCCTCCAGGATGGGGACAAATATCTTATGCAGCACAATCGGCCCCCGCCGTGCCATTGTGTCGAGTTCATCTCCGGATCGCCCATCCCTTCTAGGATGGCGACGACCATCTTATGCAGCACGTCTGCCTCTCGGCGCTGACATGCCCGGTTTATCGATGAGAGCCACCGCTTTCTATCACATCTCACATTCCTTCTCTCATACATTGCACCCATACATTACATGCATTCATGCATTCATGCATCATACCTCATACATTCATACATACACACGTGCATCATGTTTTGACAGTACCGCGACGTCGGTTTATAGATGCATGGACCTCTAAGCTTCTCCGATTGGAAAGCTCGAGTCAGAGTCCTTTACTCCCGCCTGATGCATTCAGGGGGAGTGTGCCCGTGGAGGAGCACCCTTTGCCCGACCCCGTCGGGAAGGGGGGTGCCTCACTGGCAGATTACGTTCAGGAGTGTAGACACCCACTCATATATTGTGATTATTCGAAGACACAGTTTCCAGCAAGACAAAGGAAGAGCGCAGGCGAGAGTATATTTTCTCGAGCAGATTCGCACGCTCACTACTCAAGAAACTGGGGGACTTGTGTTGGGATATATTATCCCGGTCTGTTACTGTTCAGGAGCCCAAGATATTATCCAGTACGGAGCCCGAGCAGCTAGGGGCATTTCGGCCCGTCCAGCCCACTTTGGCCATTAGGCCCGACATCGGCCCGTTTGGCCCATTAGGGTGGAGTACTTCCCTCACCCCTTTCCCTATTTATAGGAGGTCTTCCCTCCATATTATGGACCCCTTTTTATCCCTTCTTTCTTCCTTCTCTCTAGAATAGCTTAGAACTCCATTAATGGAAGCTTCAATACTTGTACTATGTAATGGTGAGGAGAGTATTAATGAGAATGAGAGGACTTGGACATTAGCCTAAAAAATCCCGTAGTTTTCTCTCTTTCGGGTTTCCACGTAAAAACTGAGTGTTCATACATATATTTACTATATCGTGTTGGATTAAACTCAACATATACTTTTTTCATCCAATCATCCAATGGAACCGTTTGTCACCACTTCAATAATTTCAATACATTTAGGGGTGTTTGGATTTGATTCTTAAAACTGCTTCTGCTCCGTCAGGGAGCAGATTCTGCTCCGTCAGGGAGCAGAAGCAGAAGTTGGAGTGTTTGGATGAAAGTGCAGAAGTGATTCTGGTACTCAAATTTACTCTTAGAATCAGTTTTTTTAGAAGCTGGGGGGTGACCAACTTCTGAAAACTGATTCTGATTCTGCTTCTGCTTTAAAAAAGAAGTAGAAGCAGAATCACTTCCAAACACCCCCTACTCAACATAGCCAGTTCATTTATCATTTAATTTTTCGATCGCAGCTTGTTGGCAACAATGTGAACTTACCACGTGATAATATAACTGTTGAAATTCTGAATGAATACGGAGCTTACCAAGTAGCAGCAGATGTCATCAACTCATCATATAGTACGAGACGGAGTATTAATCATTCGGGTTTGAGGTACACGCCCACATGTGATTGAAAAGACACCAACGATCACAAATTAAAGCCCAAATGCTGAAATGGCGGAACCAGCGGCTGGCTGCAATTTTAAAAAGTGAGCTAAGCTCATTTTAGTTATTTTTGCCCCACCTCTCAACTTTCAAGCTGACCAATTGACGGACAATAGGAAAACATTCAATAAAAGGGAAGTCATACTATCATTCATTTACGGAGTAACATATCAATTTTACATTATTCGCACACTTTATTCTCACTATATTTTACGGAGTATTTATTAAAGTATGATTTTTCTAAAGAGTTGTTGAACTTGTCTCATTATAAATTTTCATGAGCTGATTTTAAAATTTTTTATGAATAGAGAATTAAACCAAATGACGCTTAAAGTTGTGTGTTGGCAAGTGTGGAAATGAAATGTTGCAACTTAAAAAGAACGGAGGAAATATTTGTTAAGACTTCAGGTTCCATGGTCAACATGATAGTGTGAGAATAATGGAATGACTTACCAATATGGTAGTCCTAGGTGTCATATACTCCCTCCATCCCGTAACCAACTTCAAAGTTTGACTTCACACATATTAAGGAAATAAAAACTTATTGGGGGTAAATTTTACTGTTTTGACACTGTTTGAACACTGTTTGGCATTGTTTGTCACTGTTTTGATGTAGAGAATTTGCCAAATAAGGAAGTGGGAAGACGTGGGAAGTTAATTTCGGGACTGCCCAAAAAAGAAAGTGGGAAGTTGTTTACGGGATGGAGGGAGTATATAATAAAATATGTCCTGAATACATTAGGAAACCTAATAAATATGGAAACCAAATTAATGGTATTAATTACACTATTACACCCCCTCAAGATGTGCAAGGGAAACAATGCCAAAATTGTCCCTAAGAAAAATAAAACGATGTGGTGACAGACATTTAGTAAAAACAAATCTGCTAGCTGAAACTGAGTAGGAACATAGCGAACAACCAAATCTCCATGCGAAACTCTCTCTCGAACAAAGTGATAATCAATGCTGATGTGCTTGCTTCGAGCATGCTGAATGGGATTAGTGGACAAGTAGGAGGCAAATACATTATCACACAATAACTGTACGGTTCCCGAATGGAGATGCCTAATTCGAACAAAATGGAGCGAATATGAAGTGTGTCCTGAACCGTGTAGGCTATAGCTCGATATTTAGCCTCTGTAGAAGATCGGGAGACAGTGTGCTGCTTCTTGGACTTCCATGAGACTAAATTAGGACCCAAGAAAACAGCAAAACCAGAAGTAGACCGGTTACTATCAAGACAACCAGCCCAGTCAGCATCAGAATAAGCATGCAAAGTAGGAGAAGAAGTGCTGGACTCAAGAAGCAAGCCGTGATCAGAAGACCCCTGTAGATACTTGAAAAAACGCTTAACAGCCAATAAATGAGTAGTACGAGGCACATGCATAAACTGAGAGACCAGGTGAACAACAAATGTAATATCAGGTCGAATCATACTCAAATACTGCAGAGCACCTACCATACTTCTGTACTCAGTAGGATCTGCAAGAAGATCCACATCAGTGGGAGACAACTTAGTTCGAGTAGGTAGCGGAGTACGAACAAACTTAAGAGTGTGGAGATGAAACCTGGTTAATAGGTCAGACACATATTTTTGTTGAGACAGAAACAAACCTGAGTGCGTTCGAACAGCCTCGACACCTAGGAAAAAAATGTGAATCCCCCAAATCCTTCATGGCAAAACAACGGCCAAGACACAAAATAAAGGTGGAAATAAAGAAAGGGGAATTACCAGTGATAATAATGTCATCCACATACAGCAGAAGATAAAGAATATGAGACCCATGGCGCTAAATAAATAGAGAATTATCAGATTTACTACAGACAAAACCATGTGTTAATAAAAAACTATTGAACCGATAAAACCAAGCTCTGGAAGCTTGTTTAAGACCATAGATAGCCTTCCTGAACCTGCAAACATGACTAGGAAATTGAGGATGAACAAACCTAGGAGGCTGACGCACATAAACTTCTTCAGTTAGATTGCCATGAAGAAAAGCATTTTTGACATCTAACTGACAAATGGACCACTTATACGAGACAACAAGAGATAAAACAATACGAACAGTAGTGGGTTTAACAACAGGACTAAAAGTCTCATAAAAATCCACACCAGTTTGCTGAGTAAATCCCTGTGCAACCATACGTGCCTTATAGCGCTCAACAGACCCATCAACATTAAATTTTGTTTTATAAATCCATTTAGACCCAACCACATTTTTACTAGCATTAAATGACACTAAATCCCAGGTATGATTATCAATAAGAGCATTAAACTCTTTAGCCATAACAGCTCTCCATTTAGCATCTTTAATTGCCATTAAAAAACATGATGGATCACATGCCGAAATATTTGTTTTGAGAGAAAATATTTTTGGGTTTAAAAATTCCTGCCTTGGCACGAGTTTGCATAGGATCGGATGACACTTTTTAGGAGAAGGTGCAGGTGGTGAAGGGCATAACTCCTGCTTTGGCATGAATTTCCATAGGATCGGATGACAATTTTTAGGAGAAGGTGCAGGTGGTGAAGGGCTCGGGCTCGGGCTAGAAGAGTTGCGGCTGATGGTGCGGTCGGAGAGGGGCTGCTGCGGGGAGTCCATGGGTGCGGCAGAGGTGGTGTTTGGCTGCAGTGTGTGGTCTGGTGTGCTGCTGCTGTACGCAGCAGTGGCCCGGTGGTCTGGGGTGGCCGGAGAAGCTGGGGAGGAAGCGGGTAGTTGACGGGGTGGTGATTGACAGTGGGGGGGGGGGGTCTGACGCAGGTGACTGGGAAGGACGGAGGTGCTGTGCATCGTAGGTGATGGGAGACATGGCCGAAAGGGGTGATATTCATGCATACTCATCGTGCTGTCGATTAGCATCATGGAAGTGTCCTTTTGGTGTGCAGAAATTAAATCGGAATAAGGAAAATAATTTTCAAAATACCGCACATTCCGATTTATGTAAATCTTGTCAGTAATATGATTAAAGCAACAATAACCTTTGTATTCGGGGGCATATCCTAGAAAGACACATAAGGTGGATCTAGGAGACAATTTATTGGCAAAAGTAGCATTAAAATTTGGAAAACGGGCACAACCAAACACACGCATAAAAGAGAAGTCGGGAGACTGGTGGAATAAATTTTCAAACAGAGATATGCCATTTAAATTTGGAGTAGGAAGCCGATTAATAATAAATGTGACGGTAAACACAGCATCTACCCAAAAAATTAGCTGGCAATTTTGCATCAAAGAGCATAATGCGAGTTAATTCAAATAAATGTCTATGTTTGCGCTCAACTACTCTATTTTGTTCACGAGTATCGGGGCATGATTTGCGAAATAAAATACCATTTTTGGTAAAAATATCGCGCGTAGCATGATTGTCAAATTCACCCCCTCCATCACTTTGAAAAATTTTAATTCTAGCATCAAGTAAATTTTCCACCATAGATTTAAAATGTTGAAAATGTCTCACCACTTCACTTTTATTACGCATGGGATAAAGCCAAGTAGAACGAGAAAACAATCAATAAATAAAACATAATATTTAAATCCACTTGAAGAAAGAACCGGAGACTGCCAAACATAATATTTATGCCACACTTCTTGAAAAAGTAATCGTTGTGATTTTTCTAACCGACAAGAAATACAATCATGAGAAAAATTAGAAGTACTAAGAACACTACCAGAATTTTTTAATTTATCTAAAATACGACTTCCATAATGGCCTACGCGATGATGCCAAATTGGTCTGGGAGCAGCTTGAGAACTGTGAGCAACTGGGGACGGATGAGTGATAGAAAATGGGATAAACGCCACCATTACTGGAAGCTTGGAGGAGCACGTTCCCCGAAATTGTGTCCTTAACACAGACAAAATTTTTATAAAAAATCACAAAACAATTATTATCGGCACACAATCGTTGGATGGAGAGAAGATTATATTTAAGATTAGGCACATGAAAAACCGATTTTAAATGGAGAGGCCGAGGTTTAGTAGCTAAATGCAAATTACTAGTAGTCATAACAGGAAGATTAGATCCATTTACAACCGTAATTTTTAGTGGTCCAGAATAAATAGATTTATTATGCAAAATACCTTCATGTGGAGTCATGTGAGCAGAAGCACCTGAGTCAGGATACCACACAGCTGGAGTGGCTTCGCCAGTAGAGAGAGCTAAGACAGGAGGCTGAGCTTGAATAAAACGAGACGGACACACTACAGCTGAATGACCTGGGAGTGACAGATTTGACAAACGACAGGTGGAGGGACTGAACCAAAATTATTCTCAAAAGATGGAGATCCTGCAAAGGCATAGTTAGTACAAAAAGTAGAGAGAGCAGGAGTATAAAACTATGACTCAACTGAATTACAAAAAAATGTACCGGATCCCCAATTTTGTTGCTGATTGGCTCCTCTAGCATGTGCCGCTGGCTGATAAAACTGCTGCCCGGGACCGAAGTACGGCTGGGGCTGTCCGTACTGCTGCTGTGACTGGTACCGGCCATGCTCCCTGTCGCGGTTACCACGCACGCCTCTGCCAGGCTGTTGTTGCGGATTTTTGCCAGAGGAGGATGTCACACGACCTCGACTAGTCTGCTGGTGCTAATGGTCGTTAGTAGGTGCAGCGAAGGCCGGGGCGGTGACGGATGGTTTCAAGGACTGTTGTAGCGTAATCGTGCTTCTTGGTGAACCAATTTCGTGCCTAAGTTGTCAAAAGTAAGTCCTTCAGGAAACAAGGTGAGGGGTCCCACTAGTGACTCATAACCCGGTCTCAATATTAAAAGCGTATATTGAATAAGATCAGCATTGGAAACCGGGGAATTGATGGAGGTTAAATTATAAGCAATAGTCTGAATGCTGCGAACGTATTCCTCCAAGGACTGATTCTCCTTCTTCTTGGTGTGAGATAACATCTGTTTTAACTCCATGGAGCGTGCTAGACTGGCAGCCAGAAATCGAGACTCCAAAAGTTGCCAGATTGGAGAAGAATTTTTCAAAGTATGAACCTCCATCAGAATTTCTCGAGATAAGGTAGCAAACAACCAAACATGAACAGTTTGGTCCAATTTCAACCAATGATAATATTCAGGGTTAATGGATTGAGCCTGATATAGATCATAAGTATACAATGGCGGAGCTGGCGGAGACCCATCAAGAATGCCCAAAAGACCATATGCCACCAAAAAAGATTCGAATTGAGTACGCCAGGGTATATAATCTTCCACTTTAAGTAATTTTGAGGTCACAATTTGTGTAATTGAGGCCCCAAAAGTCATGCCTTGAGCCAAAGTTGCAAAAGAAACAGGCATGTTGATAGCGGAGGTGCTGCGGCCGATCGTCCCGGATGATTGTGGCATGAGAAGTCTCGGACTGTTGGACAAGGTGGGACCGGAAAAACGGGCCGCGGCTGCTGTGTTGGACTTGGCTCGGGAGTCAAGCTGAAAAAGCGGCGGCAGTAGGACGGACGGTGGAGTTGGAGTCCACGTGAAAATCGGCGGAACCCAAGGAGAGCTCAGCGGCGTTGGTGGCACACCGGTGGGGATGGCGCTGTCAAACGGCGGCTCGGTCAACAAGGGCTGCAGCTGTCCCGCGCTCAAAGCCGGCTGCTCATCCGTCGTCTTCGTAGGGGAGATGACGGTCTTAGCGGCAGAAGTCCCGGGTGGCGGCGGCGGACGTGAGAGGGGAAGACATCTTGTGGGAAAAAAATTAAAACTGGCTAAAACCTAGAGCTCTTGATACCATGCGAGAATAATGGAATGGCTTATCAATATGGTAGCCCTAGGTGTCATATATATAATAAAATATGTCCTGAATACATTAGGAAACCTAATAAATATGGAAACCTAATTAATGGTATTAATTACACTATTAGATAGAACGAACTGCCTAAGATCTTATTACCTTTGTCATATTGGACATAACCAACTTTTTGTTGAGCGTAAAATAAAAAAGTAAAAATTGTATGGTTAATGTTTATGTAGAGGGAGAGAAGCGAATATGGTTAATGATTATGTTAAATCAACCAAAGGAAATAAAAGTTAGGATAATATTTAGAATATTTGTTTATGAAAAAGAAAACTTTATTTTATTAGATGACACGTTTCTATTTCCCGAATATGCAGTCCTCGCATAAGCCAACTTCAACAGTCTTCAGGTCGGACAGTTTACCCTTCGAGCACAGCTCCTTCAACCCTTTTTCGCTCATGTGACCGAGCCGACAGTGCCATAAGTTCACATCGTTTGTTTCAGCAGCAGCAACATCAATGCAGTCCTTTGAGTTCGTTGTGATGTACAACGTACCCTCCTTTTTCCCTTTAGCAATTAACATTGTCCTTTTACTTATATTCCAATTTCTGCTGCCGAATGTGACTGCATAACCTTCTTCATCCAGCTGCCCAATTGAAAGTAGATTTCTCCTCAAACCAGGAATGTGTCGGACGCCATTCAGTTTCAGCATGCATCTGTTGGAAGTTTTCACCTGGACCGTTCCCTTTCTGACAATTTTAAGAGGCTCGTCATCAGCAAGATACACCTCTCCAAAATTGCCGGGAGTATACTGTTCCATCAGTTCAACATTACCACATGAATGGAACGAAGCTCCAATATCCAGAATCCATGACTTCGACGGACTGCTCACGCTCAAGATCAGGATATCATCGCTAGATGAATCAACAGTTGCATTGACATATGTCTTCTCCTTCTGATCTTTGATCTGCTCCTTACATTGGCTTTTGAAGTGCCCATACTCTTCGCAGTTCCAACACTTGATCGAGCTTCTGTCTTTCTTACCCTTACTGTTTCATTTGGATTTTGATCTTGATCTATCTCGATTTGATTTTGACTTCGACTTCGATCTGCCCCGATTCTCTGTACTCAATGCCGATCCTGAAGTCAAGCCTCATTCTTTCCTGCGAATTTCTTCGCTGACCACCAGATTTCTAACTTCATCGAATTTCAACTTCTCCTTCCCTGTTGAAGCACTGGCTGCGGTCACCGTTCCATTCCAGCTTTCTGGTAGAGAAGACAACAGAATTAGGGCTTGAATTTCGTCGTCGAATTTGATCTCATCAACCGCGCTCAACTGTGTGGTGATTAAATTGAACTCGTTCAGATGCTCCTCAACTTCCGTGCTTTCTGACATCTTTAGGTTAAAAAGATGCCTCATCAGATGAACCTTGTTCGCAGCAGATGGTTTTCGTACATATCCGATAATATCTGCAACATCTCCTTCGTTGTTTTTGCTTTGACGGTATGTAGGGCGATGTTTCTGGACAACGACAATCGAACCACGCTCATCGCTTTCCTGTTCAGCAACTTCCAATCGCTCTCCTTCATATCTTCCGGCTTGTCATCCAGAGGTTGGTACAGATCTTTACCGTTCAGGTAATCTTCGATCTGCAACTTCCAGAAACCGAAATTCGTTCCATCAACTGCATCAACGGGGTCTTCAAATTGTCTGCCATCGTATTGATTTCTCCCTTCAAACCTAGAGCTATGATACCAATGATTAGGATTTAATTAACGCAATACCAAGAACAATAAGAAAAGAACACACGAAATATGGTAACCCAGTTCACCACAAAGGACTACGTTTGGGGGCGCTACCAAACCAGGAATTGCTATTAATTTCGGATCAACCCCAAAATAACTAGGACGCGCGGCTAACAATACGGCCTAAAATTGTACGGAAACCACGGCTCTTCAGAAACGGACCCAAAAAATTTCCCAACTGAATGGACGAATAGGGCTTGATTATACAATCTCTAACATCTTACATGCACATCTTGTAATGTTAATTGTGTGCAATCTCAGTGCACAAATCTTGCTAGGCAACGCATATTCTAAGCTCTTACTTTTACCGTGATTGGAAACATAAGACCCATTTTCACTTTACATGAGAACTGAGACTACTTTGTAATAGAACTCCAAGTATATATATACACATATACTTATTATTGACATTTACATAGCTCAACAAATTCCCTAATAGTGTCCAAGGGGAGAAAAGTCCTGAATGCTACCACCATTTTGAGGAAACAAACAAACAAAAATGATAGGTATTTCTGATCGGTATTCATTCCCATTAAAAATATGTCGATGTCTCTTCTCAATTAACTTCTCTTTAATAATCATTATGATGACTTTTCGATTACGACGTTTACTTCTCTTTAAAATTCATTATCAAATAGATGTCTCTTCTCAATTATTAGTGCCATAAATTAACTTCTTTGTTCGTAGTTAGATTTGTTTTAGTACATAAAATAAACATATTTAGAAACTACTTTAAAGTTTTATAGAATCACAAAATAAAAAGTTAAATTTGATAAAAATTAACTATATAAATTAAAAAATCAAAAAAACTTTATGTTGACTGAAAAATAGTGGACAAGACCCGGGTAGTTAAAATTTAAAAACAGACAAACGTCCGGGGTTGGGTAGTTAAAAAAGCTATAAATGCGAAAAATTAAGAAAACAATTGAACAGTAAAGACAAGTTAATTAGATGCCAATTCTTTTTCAGTTTTTCCTGCTTTTCAATTTTATTTTATACAAAGGGTACTATTTTACACTATTGACTGTCGAAGCGCGCGGCTAGTTCTCGCAGGCGGGTTATTGACATTACAGTGCAACATTTTTCTATGACCAGTCGCAATTGCCATCCTCAATAAAACAATTCTCTGAAAGAAGTTGGAGATACTCCTCATACACCTTATCTAGCAAACCGTCGTCGCAGCCGGGTGTCGGGCATTGCGGCGGCGACACATCACCGAAGGCGTTCAGGATGTCGTCACAAAAATCGTCCGGGCGGGGTTCAAACAAATCCCAGGGGATAAACGCTCTGTTTTCGCCCTGCCCGGACGAACTGGACGAAACGCTTCCGGCTACGTCTTCGAGGCTGCCATTCCTCGAAAGCGACGACACGGACAACGGCCGGATCGGCTTCGGGGCGTACAAAACTTTGTCCTTAGACGGCTCCTTCATCTCCGTGTCCGTTTCCAATGATATCTTTTCCTTCTTATTCTTTGTCTTGTTTTTGTCTTCTTCGTCTGCCGCACGTTGTTTTTTCCGGGAAGAGTCTTTCCCGGCCGGCCGCTGTCTCGGCTCGATACCGGAGCTCTTCAGCTTCTTGAAGAGATGGGTGTTCCAGTAGTTCTTGATCTCGTTGTCGGTCCGGCCAGGCAACCTTCCGGCAATGAGGGACCACCTATTTCCGAGGAGAGAATGCAGCCGTACGATCAGATCCTCCTCGTCTCCGGTGAAGTTCCCCCGCTTGATTCCTGGCCTCAGGTAGTTCATCCATCTTAGCCTGCAACTCTTCCCACATCTGAGCAACCCTGTTTCAGAATGTCCCAAAAACTCAATATTTCAAATGTAGTGGATGAAGATTAAGGAGGTGATACACTTATTAAAAAAAAGTTTACTTTTGTTAATACAATATTAAATTGATAAAGTAAGAATAATTTAGACGCACACAAATTTAAACAAATTTATTACGAAACAATCTTAATGGAACGAACCAAAAAACTGAAATGAGATAACTTTAACGGGACGGGAGGAAGTACCAGCTTTTTTGGGCAAGGATCTCCATTGGCCTTCACCATGTTGTTGGATGTAAGTGTTAAGAAGTGAATCTTCTTTGGAAGACCAAGGGCCTTTCTTCAAGCCCTGTTTGGAGCAGCAGGGGGCTCTTCCCATTTCAATCCCTTTCCAATTGGGAAGGAAAAGAGAAAGGGGGAAAGTGTAGAGAAAAGTTGTGAACCGTTGGAGCTCTTTTCATAGGCAGCAGCAATGCTGGCTAAAAGCAGAGCTTTAAATAGCCCACTGTGATGATATCATTACACATAAGTACGGAATCACTCTTTCTCTTAGCTGTTTTCTCCTTTTAATTTGGACATAACGTCTCAGCCTCCCTTCCTCATGTGATACACGATGTTGGCAGTAAAACTGTCAAACGTAACTACGCGACAAACACAATATTAGCTCCCCTCATATGGGATATTGTCGCACGCGAGTAGTTCCTATTAAGTGGCCACCACTGGCTCGGTTGATTGAATAGTGGAAAGTCACAACATTAATCAAAGATAAAAACTTGCACTGATCATGTGGAGGTTATAATTTCTGTATGTTGTACTAGATCTTTGATGCGCACATGTATCATATCTACCACTATTGGGTTGAGTGAGTTACCGTGACTTACATCATTTCGGGTCAGGGCGTGGGTGGGGGCTTTGGTATGGGGATTCAACCTTTTAGAAAATTGTCGAGTTTGTATTAGATACTCTTTCCCTCCCATAAAACTTGAATACTGTTGATTTGCACGTAGAATAATAAAGTAGAAAATGTGTAATTGAAATTTGTACAAAGGAGAGAAAAATAACTTTAGCCACATATTTTCACTTTAAATAGACTTGACAAAGTTTTTTGAAAGATCAAAGAAGAAAATTTAGTCAAGTTTTATGGGACCGAGGTAGTATGAAATAAGAAAAATAAAAAATATAGTCCCCCGTCCCAAATTGAGTTACAAAATTGATTTTTCTGGAAAAAATAAATTCATTTTATTCACTTAATTAGGATATAAATTTTTAATTAAATTTAAATTTGAATTTTGCAACTTTTATAGAGATTTTAATGTACTTTTTGTAAATGTAAATTTCAATTATAAATTGAATTAATTTTTAATACGAATTACTCCCTCCGTAACATAAAAAAGCTTCTCATTTCAAAAGTAGGTAGATTAAAAATAGTGAAAGAGGATATGAATTATTGAGGGTATGATAAGAAGATAGTGGAATAATGTGATGGAATATCGGATAAATCCAAAAAAATACTCGTAATAGTGTATTATTTTCAGAATTATTGAGGGTATGATGGAAAAAATTAGAAACAGGAAGATCTTTTTGTTACAGACGGAAAAGGAAAATGAGAAGATTATTTTGTTACGGAGGGAATATTTAACCTAATTGATAAAAAATGTTGATTTGACCAAACAATTTAGGACGAAGTTTTTATTTTTTTTGACCAGATTCGGGATGGAGTAACAGTTGACGATACGTGAGAACTGGGAAAAAAGAGAGCAAAAGTATGGATGATTTACTATAGAAATAATGGAAGTTAACAAATTAAAGTCGAATGGGACAAGGACCAGGAATCTCACAGATTCATTCATCTCAATAATGAAATTAAGACGTCATGAATAAAGGGAAAATTTGGTGTACGCTCCATTTGAGTCACTCTACCCGGTCTAGCTAGTTTAACCATTCCTCTTATATTAACATGTTTTCTTTTGGACTATTTTCACTTTCACATCAAACTAGATTAGACCAGATCAGACCAGACTAAACAAGATTTTTGTAGTTATAAAATACACAGAGACTAGACGTTTACCAGACCAGGTCAGACCACCAAAATTCAATCCAAAAGAAAACATCCTTACTATGAATGATTGTACCAAATAAAGAAAAATATTACGGAGTACTCCGTATAAATCTACTGTAGAATTTTAAGTGTTAGGGGTTGGGATATTTGGTGATCATATTTTCGGCTTATCAGCTAGATTTTTCATCAAATTATTAATTTTTGACTTTACACTCCAAATTGTGTAATAATTATAATAAGTAAGGTTGAAGTTACTTTCTAATTGAATTGACTAAAGTTGGTGTATAATATCATTAGTCATTTCTTCGTATAATCTTTTCTTGATTTTCATAATAAAATTTATTTTAAATATAGTTTTTCTATAATTCAATAGATTCAACCAATTCAATTACTTTAACAAGTGTTTCATAACTTTCATTAGATTCATCCAATTCAATCAATTTCAATATTAGCAAAGAGACTCTTCACTTTTTCATGGGAAAACTATCCAATTGGCCCCCATAGTATTTAAAAAAATCAATTAAGCCCCCGAACCAAAAAAACATTTAATTAAGACCTTAAACTTTACAAACATGCTCAAATTTGTAATCTAGTAGATATGTTTTTAGTCATCCGGTCATTATGCTGAAGTGGCAGTCCTAATAGGTTATTTTAAAAAATGAGATACCGTACCTACCATGCATTTGATTGGTCCAAATCATTAAATCCCTTTTAATTTCGATTTAAATAATTCAACTGCATGATTCTAATTGGTCCATAGAATCTACCTTATTTTAATCATTTTTTTCTTTTCTCCTTTTTTTTCTTCTTCTTCTTCGACCTCCCTCAGTCCCTTATTCTTCTCCACCTACTTCTTCTGCAGTCCCCAATCCCCAATTCTTCTACACCTTCTTCTTCGAGACAAGCAATTAGGAGAATAGTACGACATCCATTCTCTCCTGCTTCTTTCTTCATCCAGACAAGGAATTACGGCCACCCTCCCTCCGCTTCTTACTTCTCCCGCGCGAGAAACTATGGCGCCGTGGATTTCAGATAGATCGATGCCGTCGATTTAAAGGCAACAAGAAGAAGTCGTCGGTGATATCCTACACTAATTCGTACTGTCTCGCCAATGACATGTGTTGAAGACGACGTCGTCTCCGCCGACGAGGAAGTTCAAGAGCTTTGCTGCCCAAGTCGCCGGCGAGGAAGATAAGTCACCGGCAATGGACAAAGTCAGCAGTTCACTCGATCCGCTAGCAAGAAAGAAGGGAAGGTTTGGGCGGAAGAAGAAAAAAGGGAAAGAATTGAACAATAGAAAGATGTTGGCAGAATAGAGTGAAAAAAGGGGAAAAAAAGAGATTGAAAAATTAAAAACAAGCCAGGTAGACAAGTGACCGGTTGACCGGCAATTAACCTCTAAAATTTTGATTTTGAATGTTTTTGTAAAGTTTGAGGTCTCAATTGATTGTGTTTTTAGTTTGGGGGTATAATTGATTTTTTTAAATAATACGGGGGCCAATTTGATAGTTTTCCCTTTTTCATCCATCGATCCATCCAATAAACTAATTCATCTAGTAGCAAAACTATTTTAGAAGATAGGGGAAGAAAGTAAAGTACAGTTAGAATGTTTTCTTTTGGATTGTTTTCAGTTACAGAACGACCATATCAAATCAGACCACACTTAAACAGATCACACCAAACCAGTCTTAAACAGACCAAACCAGACTAGACTAAACCAGACATGAACAATTATAAAATAGACAGAGACCAGACATTTATCTAACCAGACCAGACCAGTCCAGACCAATAAGTTTCCGTTCAAAAGAAAACATCCTTGGTCGGTCGAAGTTCCTAACAATGCTAAAAAGGCATTGGAGACATGGAGTACTTAATTTCTGTAAATACTGTATATTGCCTCCGTCTCACTAACATTGGGACAAGAGGAGTGACACAATTATTAAGAAATGTGAATCTATGTTATTCGTATTGAACTGATAAAGTAATAATGAGAGTCATACAAACTTTACCAAATTTGGTAATGAGACAATCTTAATGCGGTTTTTCGAAAAGGTAAATGAACAATCTTAGCGGGACGGATATAATATACGAAGTAATTATTTTGTGTCTCATTAAGTTTTGTTTCCTAATGCGAATTCTCGAATTTTAGATGGCGTGTTTAATATTTAATCATGTCTGAATCATTTGTTCGGGTTTAAACTTTAAAATTAAGAACATACGAAGTATTTGATTACATGAGGTTACAAAAACAATTGGGAGAAAAATACGAATATACGACTAAAAGAGAGAAATTCCCAAAATATGACTCAAATGAATTTTTTAAAAGTAACGCATCATTTGCTTAAAAGTAGGAGATGGAAAAAAACATTTTTAATCGTCAAAACAGATGACTTAAATTACTATCATAGGCTCATAGCATTCAGATAGAGGGTAAAATGACAACAGGCAACAGCCAACCCTCGATCCAGACTGTGAGTCAATCACTTCCAAAAAAGCAATATAACTCACTGATGCTATAAATGAGTATGAATGAGCCAACGACGGTTAAAGCAAATCTCCTATCACCCAATCCTAATGCAAGAGTCTTACAACAATCAAAGTAATCAACACAAAAATAAACAGTCTAACCATGAAAATAAAAAGAAAGCAAAAGTAAAATTAAAATATTGCTTCCAAACCTTAAACTCTCTTGCACTTCATGACGGCGGTTTAGGAGGGGGACGATCCAACGGTACTGAAGCATCTTCCGCTCCTTGCCTCGGTCGAGTCACGTACCTCAACCGAGATATCTTTGAGCCCAGCTTCATCCAGATCCAACAACTCGGCATCCTCTTCAATAATCGTCTTCTTGTACTGGTCAACCATCCGCTCCATACAGCCTCCGCTGCCTCCTAACCCACCAACGAAACACCCCAAGCTAGAAACGGACTCCGCTTTCTTCTTCGATGGAAAACCTTGCTCCCGAAATCGAATCTGCTCTGACCTCCTCGCAACCAATTCGTACGAAGCGGCTACCTTGCTGACTTCCACTATCCTCACCTCCAGCGGAAGCCCCTAAATACGAACAGAATTGCCGGAAATGGCACCGCTCCTCGACAAAGGTCGATAACGGACAAATAATGTTCTAGCGGTAAAACCCTAGAGAGAGAACATTTTTTAATTGGTCAAAGTTTTGAAAAAAATGGAAAAAAAAAACTTATTGCCTTGAATGTTTCATGTGAGTAGAATAAAAACAAAAAAGGAGCTTTTTTAAAAAGAAACGTTGATAGCAAAACTATAGGGGCCGGAGAACAAATCAATTAATGTTATAGACAAGACAAGTAGACAACAAGGCGAAATATAAGGGATTTCCGCACTGAATATAAATAAAATACTACCTATGTCCCTAAATGTTCTTCCAATTGTGGGTTACGAAGTTTGACCAACGATAAAGTTAAATGATTCCGGTGAAAACTCAGATTATTTTTAGTAAATAAAAATTTACATATTCAGAAACTACACTAAACCCGCTACAAAGCCAGCAAAAAAATTCAATTTTCATACAGTTTTGATATATAAAGTAAGAGTTTAAGAATGATTTAAGTTGACTCTCCAAAAGCGAAATGAAAGTTTTAGGGACGGAGGGAGTATGTTAAGTGTAGTGAATGTATATACGAGTAATATATTAAGGGTAGTAAATGTCTTTGAACTGAAATTTGAGTTTTATAGGGAAAAATATGATAAGGGCAATAATTGAAGTGTTTAGACATTAAATTGAATGCTTTTGAATGTCTTTGTGAAGTGAAATACATGTTTTTGGACAGTAATTGAATGTGTGAAAAGTGTGTACGTAAAAATTAAATATGGTTGGGCCGTAAATTAAATTTGTTTGGACAGTAAATTAAACTATTGTCTGCATGCTTATATTTAAGTTTATTTAGAATGTTTATTTTCTTATAAATTATGTACGGTTGAGAATTTGGTGGAGAAGAATTTACCATGCAAACTCTAAACTATTAATGTGGCGTTTTATGATGATAATGATATGTGATTAAAAATCCTAATTTTTAGGAAGAAGAAAGTTCATTTTACGTTTTATTGGGAATTGATTCCTTGCGAAGTATCTTGTGATCTAATGTCGTGGACACTCCCAAGAGAGGTCACATGTACGAATCTTATTCCAATTCAAGATAATCGACCTTAACATGGAACAAATATTATAATATGTTAGAAAGATTTACCAAAAAGGAATTGCTTCTTTATAAATAGGAGACTTGCTAATTGTTAATATGTTATTTATATGCACGTCGTACAAAACTAATCAATTTCTTAATTTCAGGAGAAAACTAATCAGACCAGGTTTTTTTTGCAATCTCATGTAAAAAAAATATGTTCTTTAAATTTAACCTTTTCTAAATGAAAATACTACGTAATAAGTTTTTTCTTCATAGAAATCAATGTCACAAGTTAAGTGTACTTCTTTCGTATTAATTTCTCACTAAATTACTTCCTATATTCATTTGCTTTTGTTTTTAAAATAATTAAAACTACTTACATGTTGACTTTTAAAACTGCTATTCCATCCAAGCATTAAAACTCCTAGAGTACAATTGTCCCTACGTGTTTGCTCGCAAAAAAAAAAATACGGAGTAGTATTTGTGACTCAAATACTCCGTATTTGTGCTGGGATGTTTTAGCATATTCCTTCTGGTACCAAACTTGACAAAAAAGTGTATATGGAAAAAATTGTGAAATGTGCACATGCATAAAGATAGCTACATAAGCCGCGGGCATTATTATTTCATTGTCACCAAACCAACTCATAACTTTATTATGTAGGATGTTTTTATTTGGATTATTTTAAGTCTTAGATAAGACCAGATCAGATCAGACCGGGTTTTAACAGATCAGATTAGATAAAACCTGATTTCCATAGTTATAAAATTCACGGAAACCAGACATTTACCAAACCAAACCAAACCAGTTCAGATCAGACCAAACCAGTTCAGGTAAGACCAAACCAGACTTGATCATATAAGACCAACAAATTTCGTAAAAACATCAAAACTTCTTTCCGTGAATTGTGTGAAACGCGATTTTGATAATTCGAAGATCCTAATTACTCCGTATTTTGTACTCGGTTAAAGCTAATTTGTTTGTTTTTGTCACGAGTATTTTATTACACTTTGTAAAGCACGGTTTTTGTGATGCCCAATCGATGACGTCGACAACCACAATATATTGTACATCACATGATTTATTGAAGTGTAATCTCATCTAAATTTCCAGCAGACATGCAAGGCATAATTCAACAACTTTGACGTGCTAATCCATTTCATATACTCGTACTATAAATCTCCAACCTAAAAGAGATTATGTGTGCAAATCCATACCGTGAGAGGTATTGGACCTATAGGCCTTGACCTCCCTTTCCTTTTGGACTGAGAATTGGGCATGTCTATTTTGGTTACCGCCCAACCCATTTGTTCCTTCCTTGCTTTGCCCATTTGGGCATGACCTACTTACATTGTTGGGGTTTTGCTGACCCTCCTATTTATTCTTCTTGGACGATTTTCGTCCTCTTTGAGCCGACTATGTTGTAACCCTAGTTTTAGAGACCTCTTCTATAGAGAGAGAGAGAGAGAGTCTGGCTTCTGTCTAGTCATTCTTCTTCTTCCGTTTAGGGGTGGACTCGGGCCGGGCCAACCGGCCCGGAACCGGACCGGCCCACTACTGTGCGGGCCCGGACCGGCCCGGTGGTATAGCGGTCCGGGCCCGGGCCTCCAGTTTAGTGAACCGGCCCGGTTCGGGCCGGAATTTATTTTTTTTTTTTGGGAAATTTTTTTAAGTTTTGGGTTGGATTAGGTATTTTGGGCCATTTGAGGTGGTTTGGGGTGGAGAGGGAGGGGTAGGGGGTTAAACAAGAGAAGAAGGAAAAAAAAATTAAAAATCCGGGTGGCCCAGCCCGGCTCGGAACCAGACCCGGAACCGCCCACCACCGGTTCGGGCTCGGGCCTCATTTTTCTGAACCGAGGCCCGTCCGGTCCCGGGCCCGAACCGAGTCTGAACCGGAACCGGTCCACCCCTACTTCCGTCCCTCTCTTCACTTCGATGGTGTGTGTGTATTCTTTGTAGGTTCTAGGGAGAGGTTTGAGAAGGTACCTGAGTTGAGTTTGGGTTGCGGTGCCTTTATGGTGGTTCCCTTGTCCCGGTAGGTCGTGTGGTGGTTGTGAGTTGTTCTAGAACCCTTGTGTTCGAGTGGTTGGAGACCTGAGCTGGAAGATCTATCAGTCTTATAGTGGTATCAGAGCATGATCCTCGTTGTCTCTCATCGGAAAACTCCAACAACAACCTAGCGGCTACTCACCTCTGACAACGTCGACTCCATCCTCATCCATGCATGGTAAGTCGGATTATCCCCTTGGATATCCGCTTAGGTAAATTGACTTGAGACACCCTAGTTGCACCGGGTGCATTCAGATTTTATTTTGGGAAAGTTCCCGAAATAGGACTAAAAAAGTTTGAAAATTCCAAAATAACACTGTCATGTTTTTATTCCCAAAATAGGACTAATTACTGCCAAATTTGGAAAATACTGACATGTTTGAAGTCTGGTACTGTCAAATCATGACAGTAATTAGTCCTATTTTGGGAATAAAAATATGGAAGTCCTATTTTGGAATTTTCAAACTTTTTTGGTCCTATTTTGGGTAATATCTCTTTTATTTTTTACTTCCCTTTCCCCGTGCGGCAGTCGGTTGATTTCATCCCGACCGCCATCACCGCAGGTATGTTGGCTGGATCTCTTTCTTGTCTGTGTTGATCTGTCTGTTTGCATGTTCTGATCTCCATCCTCGAAGTGATGCAGTTGTATTTACCTATAATTTATATTGTGATGTAACTACAATCTATCTATATTACTATATACTCCTTTCATCCCATAAAATTCTTCTTGATTTGACTTGGATCAGAGTTTCAGAAAGTAAGAAAAAAGTGGAAATGTATTATTATGGTTGAATAAGAAAAAAAAAAAAAAACGCATACTAGCCTGAGGGCGGATGCATCAAGTGGTTAATGGGGCACTTCCCCCCAATGAAATCCAATCTTTTAGTATAAATACATACATACATTTTAATTATTATTAAGAAAAAGTAAAGATGCCCCCAATAAAAAAAACACTTGAGGCCCCCATTAATTAGAGTCGGACGTACATACCACACTCTTGTTACTTTCAATTTATATTTTTTTAAATACTTATTTAAATGATATGATCTAATTGTGTAATTTAAAATTCACAATGAATTTTATTGCCAATATCGCATGTGACTTTATGATGAGGTAATTAGTCATTACTCCAATACCTCTAATTATTGTCATCTCTTGAAATTGTTCTATTTTTCTAAGTCACTTATTTGTGATTTCCTTATCTTGTTAAATAAAGTCTTTATTACAGAGGGGTGTTTGGAATTGATTCTGCTTCTGCTTCTTTTTTAAAAGCAGAAGCAGGATCATAATCAGTTATCCATAAGCTGATCTCCCCCACCTTCTAAAAAATTGCTTCTATGAACAATTTCGAGCACCTAGAAGTAGTTTTACACTTTCACTCAAACACTTCAATATCTACTTCTGCTCTCTAAAGGAGCACAAGTGATTTTCAGAAATAGATCCAAACACCCCTAAAATTTTTATTAGGGAAAATCACATATATGGTCCCTCAGTTATCCACGAAATTAAAACCTCATACCTGTATTTCTGAGATTGTAAATGTCACCCCTCAATTGTTCAAAATGCTGTAAATGTGGTCCTTTTGAGGGGTGAAATATACAATGTGGGCGAGAGTACATTTTCCCCTTTTTATTATTTAGCATATTCATTATTGAAATTATCATTGATTTTTCCATTTACAACCGTTGCAGTTGAAAAATATTTTTCCATGATAACTAATTTTGCGCAATAGGATTGGTAACTAATTTTTGAATGACTATTTATTTTTTATGTGAGAATTTTTTTTTTTTTTTTTTTAAATATGAGTAATTACTGTCAAATTTGAAAAATATTGTTACATGTGTTGGTTTATAGAAGTGGCATTATTTTCCATGCTTGAGAGTGATTACTTCTACTTAGACAAAAAAAAACATATATACTACTCGTATTATCATTTAGAATTTGAAAACATTTTTATTCATATTTTAGGAATTTTCTTTATTTTAAAAGTTAGGTTACATTAATAATCCAAATGTTTTTCACTTAAAGGTGCCCCCAATAGCTAAGGTTTCTGGATCCGCCCTTTCTAGCCTCACAAAACTTTCGAAGAAAGAAATGAGAAGTATATTTTGGGACATCCCAAAATAGTGAGTAGGATGAATTTTATGGGAAGAAGAGAGTATATTGTTCCATAAGGTGGAATCTCCCACCCCAGGAGCCCCCACACCCCGACCCGGCTAAATGATGAAGGAGTAAGTCAGGGGGACTCAGTCGGTCCAATGGCGGTAGGCCTTATACCTAAGGATGGGTTCAGTTTGGGTCCTGAACCGGTTTATGACAAGGCTATTGGATTGTGAGCTAGTGGATTGACACTCTCAGAAACATTCATCCCGCTATGCCAAAAATGGCCTTTTTCAACAGACACAAATAGTCGAAAAAATGTATTTTTGACAGTTTTGTTCCGTCGAAGTGGGAGTCGAAACAAGTGTCATAAAATTATTCGACCAACTTCACTTGTTGATATCAATTTTGGCCTGTTCTTCTTTTGATCAACATCTGTTTTATGCTTATCATACTTCTTACGAAGTGATGATTTCCAATTTTTCCAAGCAATGTTTGCTTTTCTTAACACCTTTTTCCTATATATTTCAGGCACTGAATACTCATATTGCAATAAGAATGAGACATCCTAGGTCACAAAGCTTTCAAAATAAGAAACATACTCCAACCAATTTACTTACACTTACATTGTTCAATATGATATTCTTGATAATAGGACTGACATCCTTCTAAGATTTAATTGCAGGTGGACAATGTGCCTTTGCAATTTTTCCAATGACAGTTGAAATTTTCTTTGATCCAAGACCTACACGCTGCTCATATTCATTGAATATATGTAACTTCTTTTTTTGTACCTAACAAAATAATACAACAGAGAACATTATTAGTTTATAAAAACTATTAAACAAAGTCACTGTGTAAATAAATTATTACCTGACTCGTCAGATGTGTTTATGTCGTCGCTCCCTATAGAATGTGCATCATTAGATTGATCATACATAAAATCATCCTCTATGGACTGGTTTTCATCATCCAACATATTTAAGCTATACAAGGTACAAGGATTTAGATTAAAATGAAACATGTTACTGATTTAATAAATTAACTTCACAAAACTAGTTACTAATTAAATGTGTGCTGCAGTTTCAATTATTAATAAAAAATTACTGATTAACAGTTTATAATGTGTAAAGGATAAACATTAGTTAATAGCTACTATTTCTATTATCTGTTATTAAGTGTAATTATCTTCATGTACATATGTAACTATATCTCATTCTTATCTAGTCATGTACCGTCTATTTATACTCCTGTAACATTCAGTTTTAGTTAATGCAAATACATCATTAATTTATCTCTCATATAATGTGCAAACAAGCATAACACATATAGTTTATGTAGCCATAAAACTAGACATATATACAAACTGAAAAATACATACTTCGTATATGTTTTTAATAGTATCCCTGATGCTTCCACTTGCTTTCACATATACTAAGCACATTTTCTTTATGCGTATATGTTTTTAATAGTATCCCTGATGCTTCCACTTGCTATATTAAGATTCGGGCTCCTCCTCCTAAGAAGTTGACCTTTTAGGATGGAACCCTAGGTCTTAACAATTAGAGATACATGCACTGTCATTTTGCAATGGTAAGAACTCAAGTAATAAAATTACTTATCACTCTATATGAGGTTTACCCATCACTGTACTCACCATTTTCCCTTAAGTAGCAATACATATGGTTCGTTTTTACTATCATAAAATAGGGTAGTTAAGAATATAAGCTACAGTTAGCAATGTTGTTATCAACACCCAACTTCCCCTTATTAACAGTAGGCCACTTGCAGCTTGCAGGAGTGCTGGACATAAAGTAATACTCAATTTCATATGTTTAATAGTCATGTGGTAATGTTTATGTGCTTTAGATATAAAAAGTCTAATATCTTAGGTAATCTTACATATATATAGGTCAATGTCTATTGGAAAACCTCCTATTAGTTTAATCCTATAATCACATTAAAATTCATATGAAGAAACCACAAATATAGAAGTATTCATCTTCACCAGTCTATTGGTGCTTTTATCAAACAGTTAGAGAGCTCCCATACCTATTTGTGCTACAGCTCGCCATTCTCCTTTCCCTCTGTTTTTGCTCGCCATTCTCCTTTCTCTCCCTTTCTACTTGAGTCTCTTTAGACTAAACTGACCTAGAGAACTTCATGAGTTTAGGTAGATTAAAACAAGAATTTTGAGGTACTTTGTTTTTATTTGGCAGGAAGATTTATTTTGCATATGAATGATTCCTCTTATGAGTTATGACCAAATGTTACCATACAATTGAGCATGCAGTTAGTTTTGCCGGCCAAATGTACACCTTTGAGATAGCTTTGTGCCGTGTGTCCATATGTAGATAGTTTATATTTGAACTTACCTTTGCCTGTTAACCGTAGATGTAAGAATGTGAGCTGCCAAGTGTTCTCTTTATTTTATTTAAAATATATTTTACTTTTTATCTAATTTATACACTTAGTTGCTAAGCCAACTTCTTAAATCTTATGATTGAATTCATCATAAGTATTTATTTAAATATAATAAAATATTTAAAAACAATAATGAAATACTACCGGAACCCAAATCCAGTTTTGCAAGTTTCTTTCCTATTAATCTTTCCTATAATAAAAAGTTAAATTCATATTTTTAAATTTATATCCACTACTATCGCAATATCATTTTAAATGAATTTTTGAAGTATGTTGTTGTAAGCTAACTTTATATCATTCCGGCTAGACCAGTTTTTGAGCAGTTACATTCTATAATCTAAATATGCACTCCTCACGTATATTAAACTTCTACTTTTGCTGAAATATTAACTTCTTTATTCGAAAATGGAAGCTCGGTTTTGAAAATGGTAGGTTATTATGGAGCGATTGATTCTATGAATCAAGAGATTAATTTCGCAAATGCTACCATTAATTATTTTATTAATAACAAAAAGGTAAATTATTTTGCAATTTACGGATGCCATCAATATAGAGATTTACCTTGTATAAATTACCTATATTTGGATGGCTAGGTGATTAGTGGAAAGTTGACGTAATTGGCTGTAACTGAAAAAGCGTTTTAATTAAGATTACCTTAATAGCCTTCCAACTGAATTTTATACGATAGTGGGTCTTAGAGCATCTCCAATGGTTTGGTTTGATGACTTGCTTGCAATTTTAAAGCTAATAGCTTGTTATTGGAGCATTGCTTTTCCTTTTGCTTGAGATAGCTAATTAGCTTAAATGAGCTACTAGCTTGAGGAAGTGAAATTATCAAATAAAGCATTACTAATAATAAATGAAGAGGAAAATGTTATAGCTAAACATTGGAGTACATTTCAATTTTGCTAGAAATGCTTATGTGACTAGTCAAGCTACGAGAGAAGTTAGCTAACTGTTGGAGATGCTCTTAGGAATTTAATTGATTGTAGCTCAACCCGTTTTCCTTATTATGTACTACGTATGTGATACGGATAGCCATCCATTTAATGCAAACACACAATGCATATTAGTTTGTAGTTTGCACCCGAAATGAAGTTTGTATGTGATCTCCCCCCCCCCACCATATGTGTGTATACACATAAGAGTTTCCTAATTATTCAAGAGTTTCTACTAAATATGTGAAACCTAGTCAAAATATTAATTATATTATTACACCCCTCAATCTGTGTAGGAGAGACTACGTGCATATGTTCTTGAAGAAAAAAACTCTGAGGAGATAAAATCTTGGTAAAAATATAAGCGAGTTATAGATGAGTAGAAATATGACGAACAACGAGATCTCTATGGGAAACCCGCTCACAGAAAAGTAATAATCAATATTAATGATATGTTTGCTGCGAGCATGCTGAATGAGATTTGCAGACACATAAAAAGCATAAACATAATCACAAAATAGTTAAACAAATGTGCAAAGGGAAATTAAATTCCCAGCTCAAAAGGATGAAACGAACATGTAAAGTATCATCAATTGTGTATACAATAGCTCTGTATTCAGATTTAGTAGAAGAGCAGGATATAGTTGACCGCATCTAGCTAGGATTTCCAGGACACCAAATTTGGACAAAAAAATAGCAAAGCCGGAAGTTGATCGACTATTATCAAGACTACCTGTCCAAGGATCCCTGGAGATATATGAAACTATGCTTTGCAGTCAAAATATGTGTAGTATGAGGAGCATGTAAAATGAAAGTTGGGAAATTGTGTGAATACAATATGTACATATCTATTCATGGTCAAATATTGTAAAATACCTACACACTCCGATACACTAAGGTCTGTAAAAAGCTCACCATCAGTGAGAAAAAGCTTGGTTCTGCTAGGGAGAGGTGTGTGTATTGACTTAAGAGTAAATAAGTGAAAATGAGTTAATAGATCAGACACATATTTTTGCATAGAAAGAAAATTCCCAGAGAATTACGCATAGCGTGAACACCAAGAAAAAATGAGATACCCCGGATTCTTTTGATGGAGATATTCCCATATACCATAGGAGTCACACAATACATCAACAAACCTCTGTAATCGACTAAGACAACATTAACTGGTCGAGGCCAAGCTCACCCCCTGAGCCGTTTCCGAGCATGAACCTGGTTCTTAGATTGACAAAAGAACCTTAAAATTGCGGCCGAGCTCACTCCTCGAACTGAGGTTAAGGTCAGACCTGGTCCATAGATCAAAGAAGAGCACAAAGACTCTAGTTTGAACACTCCATCAATAAAAATCTCTTTTAAAAATCTATTATCCCTATTATTAAAACATTTAATCAATCCGCAATATACGCTAAGTAAGAAGAAAGTTTTCAAGAATTAAATAGTACAACACCAAATTTTTTAAATAAGATCGAATCTAGATCTTAACTGATCTAAATGGGATTCCAATTGCTTCGGTTAGAATTTTGTATTGAAAGTAAAAAAAATTCAATTCATTATCTTGATAGTAATTTTATTCGTATTTCTGAACTGAAGAATGATATATCCTCAAGTATTGATCTTGATCTCCAAAAGGTAACCTGGCTGAAAGAACTCCATATTAAAGCTTTTATCCCATAATTGGTCTTGCACTAGGTTGGAATTTAAAAAGAAAAACTAGCTCTTCTTATTCTTCACGATATGCTAACTTTTTTTGGGGTTTCTTCCACATCATCAAGAAAGCCTATGACTCTATTATCATACCTGAAAAATTGAATGGAATATGGATCAAAAGATTTTTTATTGGGATCACAAGATCAATTCTTTTGATGAAGGAACTCGCAACCAAACAAACTTCTCTGGAGACTAAACATTATTCATGTGAGGACTTTTCAGGTAACACGGATCGGACTTCACTCCTTGGTTGTATGAGGATCACTCTCTTCAGGCTGATTTTCCAATTTCAAAATCACTGTTTCAATGTGATATTATACGCTCTATCTGCTTTGAGAAACCTCTGGTGCCGATTTCTGTCACAAGGACTTTTGTAGCACTGAGCATGTTAAGGACTACTATAACTAATAAGGTGGACACACTTTCTCAATTTCTTATCAAAGAATTCGAAAGAATCATTACATCCTACTTAGATAACAGAGATGTGGACAAGAGACCGGCTTGAGCATTTTAGAGGCCCTAGGCAAAAAAGAATTAATATTCACGAATCATACTAATTTAATTTTTACAACACAAAATTATAAAAAAGTGATAAAGTGAATATAAATACACTGTATGAGAAACATAGTTTTAAATCTAATATATACCAAATGCACCAAAATTACACTTTTTAATGCCCTATCTTATTGCCCTTTGAAGTGTAAAGTTAGTGACAGAATCACTAATCAAGCAAATATGCAATCAAGTAAATTGATAAAAGAAAATCTTAACGAAATAGATAAAAACAAAATACAAAACATAGATGCAAAATAACAATTATTAATAATGAAAATCTGGAAAAGTGCATAAAAATTAAATTGGGCAGTGGGCATTTGGGCAAGAGCGTACTAAATACTGAAGTACTAAGGCTTTGTTTGCAAGTGCTTGTGTTTAAATAAAAGCACTTTTTGAGAAAAAGTGTATAGTAGTAAAAGTTGGTAGTGTTTGGTAAAATAAGTACTTTTTGTGTAATAGAAAGAGTAAAAAGTAGATTCTACACGAAAACCGAGAAAGTAAAAGTTGGTAATGTTTGGTAAAATAAGTGTTTTTTCTTTAAAAAAACCGCAAGCAATTAATTTAAGTGTTTGCAAACAAGCCCTAAGGAGAGTGTATTGAATATGGACTGTGGTGAACTTTTTTAATCGATGGACTTTTAAAAAAAGTCAATGAAGTTTTAAATCCATAGACGTTTTTATGAATGAATTCTATGAACTTTTAAATCCATGGATAAGTTAATTTATTGACTTTCAAAAAGTCTATAGACTTTTAAAGAGTACTTTTAAAACAAAAATCACATCCGCCTCTGCCGCCTAGCAACACCACCTCCGGTCACCTGGGGGGAGTGCCACATGCATTAGGAATGCCATATTTATAGCAGATTCAATGAAAATTTTGACAATCTCAATGAGCAATATGCCATTTTTTGTCATTTTCATAAAAATGGCATTTTTATAGAAAAAATGGCATTTTTTCACCGGTCGGTGGTGGTGGTGCAGGGAGGCAGTACATGCGGTGGGAAAGGCATCCATAATTTTTTTTAATGGATTTTTACTATTTTTTATTGATATTTTAACTTTTCTAATTTATTTTTGATTTTTTATTTTATAAATATTTTATTAACTTTTTATTATTTTCTAGGATTTGTATTATTTTTTACGAATTTATTATGAATTAAAACATTTAATTATGACTTTTGACTACCTTTTACTCATATTTAAAGGAGGGGTAAGAATGGAATGCAAAAATAGGTATGTTTCCAATAGGACTAATATGGTCCTATTTTGGAATAAAAACATAAGATGTCCTATTTCTTATTTGGAAAAATTGACAAGAATAATCTCAAATTTCACTGATCTTCTTATAATAATCCCATCTTTACATAATCCCGAAATAATCTCACATTTGCACCTCATCTTCTTTTTTCTCTCTAAAATTTTTCTTTCTTTATTTTCATCCCTAAACATTTTTTATTACTTTTTATATCATTTTGTTCTTATTTCTTTTTCATTTTTGTTATTCTATTTCTCACTATATTAGGAGAGTTTTTTTTGTTAAATTTCTCTTCAAAATAGGTCTTTTTTGTCGTTTTCTTTTACTTTACGTATTTTTATTTCATTTCCCTCTTTATGTTTTTCTTCTTGATCATTCTCTTCTTATTAAAGATCTTATTTTAAAAGTGAAAATATAAAAGTGGAAAAGTGAAAATAAAACTAAAACATAACAAAAAGTAAAGTGAGAAAAAAGATCTTTAATAAGAAGAGAATGATTAAGAAAAAACATAAAAACGGGAGGAAGCGGTCCAGCCCAGCTGGTCGCCGACTCACTCTCCCTTATGGGAGGTCCCGGGTTCAATTCTCAATGGAGTGAAATTGATCCCATTTTACCCCAGACCCCCAAACCCCCCCTCCCCCTGACGCCCCCTTGGATAAAAAAAACATAAAAATGGAAATGAAATAAAATACGGAAACAAAAAGAAAACGACAAAAAAGTGCTATTTTGAAGAGAAACTTTACCATTAAAAAAATCTCCTAATAGATTAAGAAATAGAAGAATGGAAATGGAAAAGAAATAAGAACAAAAGGATAGAAAAAGAAATAAAAAGTGTAGGGATGAAAATAAAGAAAGAAAATTTTAGGGAGAAAAAGGAAAAAATGAAACATAGGACCGTTTTGAGCAGATTTGTGAAATGTGGGATTATTCATATACGGTTTTCAAAGAAACGGTAAAAACGTGGTATAGTAAGTCATCAACAGGTCAGGGTCCAATGAATGAATATGGGGTACAAAGGTGAGATTATTCTGAAATTACGTAAATGTGTGATTATTATGAGAAGACCAGTGAAAGATGAGATTATTCTTGTCAATTTTCCCTTTTAATTTTTGCCATAGTTTTACTCCTATTTGGGGTAATTTATGTTAAAACTATTATGGACTAAAATGTGAATACAATGTATGATGGGTAATAATCATTTAACAAATTCGAATTTATAATTGGTTGTGGGGAGAAGGAACAAATTGAACATTATAGTTACATGTGAATTTTATAGTTGACATTAATATTTCAAATGGACCAAATTAGATATTACGGATTTACGGTTACATATGAATGTCATATTGGATATTAAATTTCAAATGGGCCAAATAAGCACCAAAATGTTATCAGTTACAAGAAAATACAAAGAAATAAAGATAATTTTGGTATTGGATTGCACCATTCTAGTATATTAGTATACCCACACCACATTGGGTTTGAAGCCAACTAATTGGGCTTAAAGCCATGCCCAGTTTCAGACCAAGCATTCGTTTAACACGATATTCCGAATCCACCTTGTTTGGGCCAGGTCTTACACCTCAAATCGAGAAGTACCAAATGATTACAAACGAATAACATTATATGGGCAGTCCAGTAATGTACGCACTACGCAGTGGACTAGATGTTAAAGGTCCAAAGATTATTTAAATAAATGTTACGGAGTACATGGGTTATAGACATGCCATATACTATATGTCCAGTGTGCCTCTTTGCAAATTTCAAGAGATAATACATACGGGGTTGTATATTATCGAATTGAACTAAAAGTCTAATCCAATAAAAAACTGTTAGGTGATTCTAAATGCAGCCCCTACTTTGCTAAACACTGCCGCAAATATAATAAAATACCTATTATATCCCTATTATTGCATCAGCATCATCCCTCTTTGAAGTCTCTCTAATAACCCGTCACCATTTCGCAGGGCCGACCCTTGGGGGGGAGTGAGCAGTCCGACAGCACCGGGCCCGAAAAAATGAAGGGCCCAAAAAAAAATTAGTATTAGTATTATTAGTAGTCTAGTGCTCTGCATTTTTATTGGCCCAATTAATTAGCCCAGCAAAATTAAAAGTTTTACTATTATCATTTTTATTTGCGTAAGAAAGGAAGGCCCAAATTTTATTCTTGCACAGGGCCTCCGTTTTCCCAGGACCGGCCCTGCCATTTCGAGTGACCAGATCGGAGTGAAGTTGAAAATCATTCCAACCCTCTTAATTCTTCTTGCACTTCCAAGCTATTACAAACTATTACAAGGAAAGAAACATTATGTCCTGCTCACTTGTTTGGATATGTAGGAATCAAACAAAATATTTTAAGCATTGATATTATTCGGTGATGGTGGAGAAAATGAGCAATTAATAGCAGAGCAGCTGCAATATTGCAAATTTGCAATTACACGACTCCGATCTCCTTTCAGCCACCTCGCCGCCGCCCCAATATTCGGTGATGGTGACCACGTTCATTACATCCACCTTCTTCAACCCCCACCTCCTCCTGTCCTCCTATGGATCGATACTCGTTCAAGGAGTTATTTTCCGGTCACAGAAGATATACTCATACATACAGAGTAATAGACAATTTTCCGATCAACTGAAGGAAATCAATGGAAGTTAATGTTGGAAAACAATAAAAGGGGCCTAATATGTAATTAATTAAAATGTGTTTACCATCAAATAAATAATACAGTGGCTATTCATGAAATAATAAAAGTGTAGATACCAGAATAATATATTTCTTTTGGTGACGGGTCAAATTAAATATATTACACTAAAGTGATACAACGGTTATGACCCCCGGTGCGTGTAAACTAAAAGATAACAGTAAAGATATTGTAACGGAAAATGGCCTAATAAATTATTCTAAATAATATCATTATTGTAATAATAATAAAGGAGTTATTAGAATACTAAGGGCCAACCGTTACAATATTCCACTAGTCCTATATATATCCCATCAATAGGTAGGACTAGGACAATCAACATCTCATACGGTACATAGCACTGGAAGGTTAGGCCGATCAATCGTGTTGGATTCCGGGTCTTCTTAAAGTGTTAATGCAAATGAATTCTCAAGGTATTGTTCTAATCTTAGTTCATACATATTTGATTTCATGGATTTATATGGATTTAGCTATTATATATTTATATATATATCGCATATGGAGTTTTGTTGATATATGTATGCATATCCATCAATTGGTATCAAAGCCTACCATTATAGATCCATGGAATCGTTTAAATCCACGAATGAGTTCATCTGTAATGTCTAGAATTCGTTTTAATTGTGATGTCCGAAATTTCATATTATTGAAATGATATGGTGTACGCTATTACCCAGTATTATTTTAGTGCCGATTTGTGAAATTTTCTAGGGGATTCATATATGTGTATATTGTATACATCTCAAAACTTTATCAATGGTTCAGTGCTTCAATTTTTTGATCGGATGAAACATTGACCAGCTAATATCCGAAATTTCTTCATTCTTTATTCTAGCTTGAATGTGAAATGAACAGTTTCATAAGCATACAATCATTGATTGAATAATTTAATGGTTTGTTAAGTTTTTAAGCTTATGGGTGCATCTTTAATGCTTCAGTTTTATGTTTTTAAGTGAATTCTCAAGTTGTGTATTGGATTGCATGTATACGTATGTAGAAGCAATTTGTTTTTGAATCAATTTGATGAATTTCATGAAATCTCAAGAATTTGTCCGCTGCAAATTTTTAATTCGGTGCTTCAATTTTGATGGCATGAATCTTTCCATAAGCTTTATTGTAAACTCCGTATGTAAGTATGGAGTCTCAAGGATAATGAAGTGGCAAACGTTTTTGCCATTACTTTAATGCTCAAATGTAACTGATATGCCATTGTTACATCGAATTGCGTGTCTGGATAAAAGTTTTATTCCTTCTTAAATTTTGCATTCATTGTAATTAATGAACTAATTTTGTGAATCATGTTGATTCAATAATACGTCGATCCGCAAGCCATTTTTTCGAAGGGTAATATTGCGGTAAGAATTTTGAACTGTGATGAAATTGTAAAATAAAAGGAGTTTAATATTTAAATGAGTATATAGAAACAATATGTCACCAAAGTGTTCCTATTGTGTAAGTTGCTCATATAAAAATATTAAACATAGTACATACTTTGTATATAGTTCAAGTAAATATTAATCGGCCCAAAGGAAGATTAACATTTTATCAAGTTATATATATACATTTTGGTAATAATAAATATATAACAATTATAAGGTTGCACTTTAAAAGAAAAAGTCAACCCAAAGGTGGATTTTTCTTTTATATGTATTATTGTTATATTTTATTGTTACAACAAGAGTACCGCTAGCAATTAGTATTATTGTCCAAAGATGAAATACTAATGGTGCATTTGGTATCTTGTGATGGGTTAAAAATCATTTTACAATTTCACTAAAACATATGTTCATTGTCCTTGTTCTTTCTACAGTTAATTTTTCGAGCATATCTGCCAATCTCAACTCCATCCCTGTCCTAAATGGTACTAATTTTAAGGAATGGAAAGAAAATATTCTAATAACTTTGGGCTGCATGGATCTTGACTTAGCATTAAGGGTAGGGCAACCTGCTTCTCTTACGGATGGTAGTACCCAAGATGAAAGAAGGTACTATGAGAAGTGGGATCGCTCGAATCGCTTAAGTCTTATGATCATAAAGCGTGGAATTCCAGAATCTTTTAGGGGTGCTGTATCCGATGAGGTTACTAATGCCAAGGATTTCCTTTCTGAAATTGAGAAACGTTTTGTTAAAAGCGATAAGGCGGAAATAAGCATGTTATTAAAAGACTTTACTTCCAAAAGGTATTCAGGAAAAGGAAATATAAGGGAGTATATTATGGAAATGTCTTATATTGTTTCTAGGCTCAAGACACTTAAGATTGAGATATCGAAAGATGTTCTCGTACACATAGTCTTGAACTCTCTTCCTATTGCATTTGATTCTTTTAAGGTCAGTTATAACTGCCAAAAAGAGAAGTGGTCTCTTAATGAGCTCATTTCATATTGCGTGCAAGAGGAAGAGAGGATGAAACAAAATAAGATAGAAAGTGCTCACTTGGCTAGTACCTCTAAGGATAAGGGTAAAAAGAGGAAGAGAACTCCCATTAAGAAAGAAGGTGCTCAAGGTCCACTACAGAAGAAACATAAGGAAAGTGAAACAACCTGTTTCTTCTGTAAGAAGTTTGGACATATGAAGAAGGATTGTACCAAGTATCATGCTTGGAAAGTGAAGAAAGGTATGGTCCTTGCCTTGGTTTGTACTGAAAACAATTTGGCTTCAGTGCCTAGAAATACTTGGTGGTTAGACTCCGGTTCAACATCTAACATCAGTATTTCTATGCAGGGTTGTCTGAGCCACCGCAAGCCAAATGATGCTGAAAGATGCGTCTATGTGGGAGATGGCAAAGCGGTGCATGTGGAGGCTATTGGGCATTTTAGATTGTTATTATCTACTGGTTTCTATTTGGATTTAAAAGACACTTTTATTGTTCCGTCATTTAGGCGGAATTTGGTTTCTGTTTCTTATTTGGACAAATTAGGTTATCATTGTTCCTTTGGAAACTTCCGGTTTAATTTGTCTTTAAATTCAAATATTGTGGGGACTGGTTCTTTTATGTCATATGACAATCTTTACATGCTTGAAACAATAACTTCATATAATAATGCTTTGAATGTTGACACCCGAGGCACTAATCGAAAGGTTGATAATGCACAATCTGGTTTTTTATGGCACAGACGATTAGGTCACATCTCTAAAAATAGAGTTGAACGTCTTGTGTCCGATGGAACACTTAATTCCATTGATTTTTCTGATTTCAATACTTGTATTGAGTGCATTAAAGGGAAACAAACCAAAAATAAGAAAAAAGGTGCATATAGAGCTACGGATGTCTTAGAATTAATACACACGGATATTTGTGGGCCATTTCCTACTCCTTCATGGAATGGTCAACAATATTTTGTGTCATTCATAGACAATTACTCTAGATATGCATACTTATTTCTTATACATGAAAAAACCTCAAGTCTTGGACGTGTTTAAATCTTACAAAGCGGAAGTTGAGAATCAACTCAACAAACGCATAAAGTGTGACACTCTGAAAATTTAATTTATAGGGAAAAAAAAACAAAAAAAAAATCTAATTGGATACATTTTAACATATGAGAAAGATGATTTTTTTATAACACATTGTGATTTTATAATGCAAAATAATAATAATAATACAATGTTGACTTTATCATATTATTATATAACAATCCTAGGGAGTATAATATTGACCAAGTCCAAGGCCCATACATCTCAAACACATGCGTACTAGGCTGCTACGTCATACTATCTATATGCTCAAATCTTAAAAAAAAAACGACTGAGACACTTATTATGCCCGAAACCCTAGAGTCTAGAATCATCCATCACGCCTATATATATGGAACTACGATTTAAGGCCTGCGTACCAAGACACACTCGCCGCAGAAGAGAAACGAACAACCTTCGCCAGCCTGAGTCGCTACCAATCTACTGTCGTTGCTGATATCGTTCGCTGCCAGCGTCGCCAGAAGAAGAAGAATCGCCGGTGCAACACTGCCGGTGTGCCAATCTGTTTCTACGGCGGAGAAAAACAAACACTGTTGCATCACCGGCCGGACTGTTTCTTCGCCAAAGCAAGAGGAGCTTGTCAGGAGATTAACCCAGGGCTGAGGTGCCGGATTTCTTACACACCGGAGAAGAGACCTAACTGCCCGGACTGCCGGACTGCTGGTCTGACTTTGATCACAGTTCACACCAGAAGAGGATAAGCCACCGGAGTTGGCGACGGAACTGAGTTGACCGGACATCGTTTCTGCCGGAGACATCTGTTGTTGACGACGGGAGGAGAGCTTCAGTTCGAAGGGAACCGGCCGCCATCTTGGATCGGCGAGAAAGATGACGAGGGAACTGTGTGTACGTAGCTATATACTCCATAACACTTTGGTACGTGTAATTGTTGTAGGGCCACTTTAATATATTACTCTAATGGGCTGGCTAATGTGATTAAGTAGATTAATAGATATAAATGAATATTTATAAATAGACTACGGTTGATATACCTATAAAATTGAAGCGGATTATTAAAAGTTTTGGAACATAGATTATAATTGGGATAATTAAATCATAAGAGGCAGAATATATAAATAAATTATAGGGTAGAAGAATTAAACTATATTCGGATAAGTTATTGATATTTGAATTTCAATAGAAGGTGAATTGAGTGAGGAGCTAGAGGAATTGTTTAGAGTACTTGGAGTTTGAGGTAAGTTCTACATCAACCAAAATTATACTTTTCCTCGTAAATTTATATATGATTATTTATTTGAAATTATTTGAGTACTTTGTGAGATTTCTAGCATTTACATTTATACTTCATATTTGAGTATTTAGAATTATTTACGGATTGTTATTGAGGATTATATTTGAGATTTGAGTATTGAATATTGTGTGATATTTTTGAGTATTTGATGTTATGTATTAATCATTATTGGGATTGAGATTTGAGCTATTTATGGAGTATTCTATATTTTAATCATGTTGGGAATTTTCGAGTTTAAAGGATCGATTAACCCTTATTTTGGAAATTTATGTCTATGTATAATATGTGATGCATTGTTGAATGTTGAATAACTTTGGGGAAATTACGTGAGTAGTAATCCCTGAATTTTTGGAAAATAATAAAGATAAAATGAACCTTTCAATGTAAGGGCATCACGGGAGAAATCCGGGATGTCGGTGTCCTCCACGACCTTGACTGTGGAGAGTGATTAGGACTGCTATTACTTGTTGGGATTTGGTGTCCACGACCTTGACTGTGGAGATTGGTGGTTGTTTATTGTATTTAAAATTTGGGCAAATGACCCTATTATTCAGTAGTAGCAGTAACCTAGTCACTTATATAGGGTAATCCCTTTTTGGTGAAGTAGGGGGACATTGACGTCCGAACTACTTGGGTTTCTTACTACCCGTAGGGCTTGGAATCCCTTTCAGGGGGTGTGCACACTTAAGGTAAAAGTTCAGTTTCCTCAGGTTAGAAGTGGTACCGGCAAAAGTCCCGGGGTGGCCGTACATAACAACGGACCATCGGGCTCAATAAAATGTTGAGCACCGCCCTTCAAATGTATTAGGAGTACAAATTATATTTGGATTGATGTTTTGAGATTTTGAGGAGAATTATATTTGAATAGAATGGATTGAGTTGTTGGATTGAATTATCAAATTATTGTGGAATTTCAAGTACAAATACTTTTGGATTTATTTTGGTTTGATTATGCTAATATTGATTATGAGTGTTTGGAATTATTTTGAGAATGGTTTTGGTACTTTATGTACATTTGGTATGTTGTAATTATTGTGGTTTAGAAATAATTATTTATATTTGAAGTACTATTATTTTACTCGTGAATTGTGTTATGAAAAGATTTTACAAATTGTGTTAAAAAGATTTTTCCTGCCAAATGTTTTTTTTTAAAATATTAAATTTATATTTTTTTATGGGGTTAGGTGGAACTTACTTAGCATTGTTGCTAATTTTTGTTTTCTTTTATTTTTCTTTCTGTACATGATTTTGTACAGGTAATGCTTTGCTGATGATGTTGATTTCGAGAGAGCTTCCGCTAGAGAAAATGTAATTAGTAGATAACATTGTAGTTTAATTAAATTTTCAAGACACTTATTGAGTTTAATTGTTTGTGGTGATTAGCCTGTGCACTCGGTTAGGTTAGAGCCGAGTGTGGCGGTAACACCCAATTTCCCTTTTGGTTTTCCGCTGCATAACTATGATGTTTTCAAATATAGTTGATATTTCTTTTGAATAAAGTATTATTTTTGGGTGGGAAATTTGGGGGTGTTACATAAAGAAAGTCAAATCCGACCGTGGTGGTGAATACTATGGGAGGTATGACGGCTCAGGTGAACAACGTCCAGGGCCTTTTGCCAAATTTCTAAAGGAATGTGGGATTGTCCCTCAATACACTATGCCGGGTTCACCTAGCATGAATGGTGTAGCTGAGAGGCGTAATAGAACCCTTAAAGAAATGGTAAGAAGTATGATTTCTCATTCTATCTTACCGGAATCCCTCTGGGGTGAGGCATTAAAGACCGCAGCTTACATTCTTAATCGAGTGCCAACTAAAGCAATTACTAAAACACCTTATGAGCTTTGGACGGGTAAAAAGCCTAGTTTAAAGCATTTTCATATTTGGGGTTGTCCAGCTGAGGCAAAGCCGTATAGGCCACATGAAAAGAAACTGGAACCTAAAACAATTAGTAGTTACTTTATTGGTTACTCGGAACGATCTAGGGGATATAAATTTTATAATCCTGAGGATAAAAATATTTTTGAGACGGGAACTGCCATATTTTTCGAGGATGTTGAGTTTGGGGGGAAGAATAAAGTTAGGGATATTGTCTTTGAGGAAGAATTGATTTCAATACCTGAACCAATTCATACGGATGTTTCTTTTGAAACTAATGAGGAAACTCAACAAGGCATTATTTCATCATCTCCTTTCCAAACTGAACAAATTGTTCAAAATGAACAAACTCAACTTCCTCTGGAACAAGTGCAACAAGAAAACGTGCCATTGCGGCGATCCACTAGAGAGAGGAGATATGCAATTCCGGATGATTATGTTGTATATCTCCAAGAACATGCGTCAAGCATGGATACAGAGAACGATGTCCTTGTGTTTATTCAAGAACATGAGGAAGAAAGTGGTGTTATGGAAGGTGATCCGATCAACTTCCGTCAAGCCATGAAAAGTTCAAATTCTCAAAAGTGGATTGTGGCAATGAATGAGGAGTATAAATCTATGCAAGACAATAAAGTTTGGGAACTCGTCCCATTACCTGAAGGTTGTAAACCCATCGGTTGTAAATGGATATTTAAAACCAAAAGGGATTCAAGGGGTAATGTGGAGAGATATAAAGCGCGTCTTGTAGCCAAAGGTTATACTCAAAAGGAAGGAATTGATTATAAAGAGACCTTTTCTCCGGTTTCATCAAAGGACTCTTTTAGAATCATTATGGCTTTAGTTGCACATTTTAATTTAGAGCTTCATCAGATGGATGTTAAGACAGCATTTCTCAATGGCGACATTGATGAAACTATTTATATGGTGCAACCAGAAAATTTTGTGATCGGAGATCCAAAACAAATGGTTTGCAAATTAACAAAATCCATCTATGGGCTAAAACAGGCTTCCCGTCAATGGTATCACAAATTTCATCAGGTCATTTTATCCTTCGGTTTTAAGATGAATGATGTAGATGATTGTGTATATCATAAGTTCAGTGGGAGTAAAATCTTTTTCCTGGTCTTATATGTTGATGACATTCTTCTTGTCACTAATGACATAGGCATGTTGCATGAAACCAAGAGATTTCTATCAAAACATTTTGAAATGAAAGATCTTGGTGAAGCCTCCTTTGTATTAGGAATTGAAATCCTTCGTGAGAGATCACAAGGAATCTTAAGGTTATCACAAAGGAACTATGTCAATAAGGTCCTTAAAAGATTTGGCATGGAAGATTGTAGACCGTGTGATACCCCTATCTCTAAAGGAGACAAGTTTAGTCTCGATCAGTGCCCTAAAACAAATCTGGAAATTCAAGAAATGAAAAAGATTCCCTACGCATCTGTTGTAGGAAGTCTTATGTATGCCCAAGTTTGTACGCGTCCGGATATTGCGTATATTGTTGGGATGCTAGGCAGATATCTCAGTAATCCAGGAATGGCTCATTGGGTGGCGGCCAAAAGAGTTATGAGATACTTAAAGAGGACAAGGGACTATATGCTTACATATAGAAAATCAGATCATTTGGAGGTCGTTGGATACTCCGACTCTGATTTTGCCGGCTGCAAAGACACTAGTAGATCTACTTCAGGCTATGTTTATCTACTAGCGTGTGGTGCTGTATCTTGGAAAAGTGTTAAGCAAGATATGATAGCTACCTCAACTATGGAGGCAGAGTTGTTGGCCTGTTTTGAAGCTTCAAACCATGGAATATGGATGCGCAATTTTATTGATGGGCTGAAAATATTAAATGATGTTTCAAAGCCTATCAAGATATTTTGTGACAACAATTCTACGGTGCTTTACTCTAACAACAACAAGAGCTCGAGCAAGACAAAACACATTGAAGTGAAATATCGAGCTATTAAAGAAAGGGTTCAGAATAAAAGAGTCGTTATTGAACATATAAGTACAAACTCCATGCTAGCGGATCCTTTAACCAAGGGTCTCCCACCAAAAGTTTTTCATGAGCATACTGCTCACTTGGGAGTCATTGATTTTAAGGAACCTCAAGTTTAGTGGGAGTTTATAAGTTATGCTTGATGTTCTATTGCTTTATGAATTTATTTTCTGATCAGAATAAAGTTTGACATTTAGTGTATTCTGAACAATTAAGTTATTAAAGTTTAAAGTTTTTTAAAGAAGGGTCAGTTGAAAATTTACATGTACATGCCACATTTCATGTAATTTTCATGCTACACATTTCATGATTGATCTATGTCATTATGTAATATTGATACTAGTGATCATTGATGGTATAGTTATGTTTAACATAACAAAATGCTGCAATGGTTCTATATTAGTATTACTGATGGACTAGATTGTTTAAGGATGTTATTTTATATGATGGTATTTTTGAGCTCATAAAGATAACACATTTTGTTAAGAATTACATATAAGGCCCAGTGGGAGATTGTTGGAAAACAATAAAAGGGGCCTAATATGTAATTAATTAAAATGTGTTTACCATCAAATAAATAATACAGTGGCTATTCATGAAATAATAAAAGTGTAGATACCAGGATAATATATTTCTTTTGGTGACGGGTCAAATTAAATATATTACACTAAAGTGATACAACGGTTATGACCCCCGGTGCGTGTAAACTAAGAGATAACAGTAAAGATATTGTAACGGAAAATGGCCTAATAAATTATTCTAAATAATATCATTATTGTAATAATAATAAAGGAGTTATTAGAATACTAAGGGCCAACCGTTACAATATTCCACTAGTCCTATATATATCCCATCAATAGGTAGGACTAGGACAATCAACATCTCATACGGTACATAGCACTGGAAGGTTAGGCCGATCAATCGTGTTGGATTCCGGGTCTTCTTAAAGTGTTAATGCAAATGAATTCTCAAGGTATTGTTCTAATCTTAGTTCATACATATTTGATTTCATGGATTTATATGGATTTAGCTATTATATATTTATATATATCACATATGGAATTTTGTTGATATATGTATGAATATCCATCAGTTAAATCATTTCTTGTGATTTCCTTTAACAACCATTCTTCTCATCTGTGTTTCTTTTCCACTTGTTTTTGGAAGTTAAATCATTTCTTGTGATTTCCTTTACCAACCATTCTTCTCATCTGTGTTTCTTTTCATCGAGTGTAGTTATTAATAACGACCGTTCATTACTAACCCTTACTATTAGCCAAGTATAGAACACCGTCATATACCGAGGACTTGATAGTAGCATTTAATCTCTTAACTCCTTGATGAAATCATTTGAGATTGATAACCTCAGCATAACGGTTTCGGTTTAACCAACACAATTAATCCATCTTAAGATTATTAACCACGGCCGTGCATTAATAATCTGAAGTTAGTACTTGTGAAACCATCAATGATTAACATCGGTTCATTGATCGTTTCTAGTAGTAATTAATGTCAAGATGTTAACTAATTGTCATTTAGCAACACTCCCCAACATTAATATAGAGATAGAATAAGGGAAGAATTAATATTCAAAGGAAGAAGTAAGAAAATAACACACAACTTTAACATTCAACAAGCTTCAAGAGCAAAACCAAGAAATGAAAGTTTAGCTCCTCATTTGGAGACTAAACAATATAATGCTAAAAAAACATAAATAAAATACTATTCTAAGTTGAGCTTAAGTATATGGAAGAAGGGATATCAAATTGGGAAGAACAAGAGTGCTATTTATAGGTGTTTTGAAGGTGTTGCCCCGGATACCCGAACAGGTGTCTGAGATACCCAACCGGGTATTTGTCAAATCATATCTTTTTCACACGTTTTTTGTTCTTCAGCACGTCTTTTTGCTCGAAGTCACTTCATACCCAATCGGGTATTGGGAATACCCGACCAGGTATCAGTTATATTTTTCCAGCAGTTTCGTTTTTCACTTCATACCCGACCGGGTAAAGACCATACCCATCTAGGTAAGTCACCAAATCACATTTCTTGCATGATTTCTTGCTCCCTTGCTCCTTCCTTTGATCTTGTAAGATATCTTCCATGCTCCTTTGTTGTAGACTAATATATTCAAACTCAAGATCTTCTAAAACTAATTAAATTGCAATAAACTAGAAAAATAAAAGGTTGCACCGTAAATGTGCAAATACCGCAACATCACACCGTAAAAACTAATTAAAAGTAAAAACTTAGGCACTCCAAAACCAATGCAATCACTCTCTATTAGTTTTATACTTTCATTACACTATTCAAGGTTCCTATTGGTTTACTTCTTAGAGCTTCTCCTGCGGTTAGCAAATTGCCCTCATAGCTTGACTAGTCACATAAATATTATTGCTAGCAAAATTGAAATGTACTCCCATTGTTAGCTATCACTGTTACAGAAATGAGTTTTCACGTCGGTTATTTTGACCCTATGACGTCAGTTTTAGAAGAGACGAGGAAAGTTCGGACGTTATAAGTGCGTAGCTATTACGTCGGTTACAAAACTGACGTTGTATATATTTTTTATTTTTTATTAAATTACTTACGTCGTCAGTTGTAGAAAACAACCGACGTTATAACGTATTTTACGTAATACACATCGCTTTTTTCATAGAACCGACGTGGTAACATTCCATATTCATGTATAATATAACGTCAGTTTAGCGTCGAAAACGACGTCTATACCAATATATATGCTTACATTATAGGCCTATAACGTCAGTTGTTTATTAAACCGACGTGTAAAGTGTGTTATTTTTAAAAACCCACACTGAAATTAGGTACCATTCCTGTTTAAAATGAATAAATAAAATCTACCTTTAATACACAATTTCTTTCCCATACAAGATCATAAACCCCAAATCAATTCTCACAAATTCTGATTACTTAAGAAATCACCATAAATTGTCTCATTCAACATCTAGTCTTGCAATTCAAAACAATCATGTTAGAGTTCTATCGACTCCCAAAAAACTAGTTGTGACATACGATGTATATATAAATATATTGTACGAGAACAACATAAACTACATAACTAAATTGGAGCCACTTTCTTCCCATCTGTAGAGCTTTCTAAATCAAACTATATTTGCATAGAGCTTTGCTCCACAACCCTCGAACAAAATCAAGATCACCTCATGTATACTTATCATAACGGCTGAACATCTACAAAAAAAATCAAGTAGTATGTTAGTTAGTTATATATATACTTTTATGTAAGCAGCAATATAGATTTAATTTATTATTTTAATATACAATTACATACAATTTGCAATAATGTAATAAATTACCTTGTTCAAGTTGTGTGTCTTTTGACCAAAAATGATGTCATACATAAATCTCATGACGTAATAACCGCATTCTACACCTTCCATTTGTGCGGGACACTACAATATAAATGAAGAATACAAACAACATCACAAACGAGTCACAAGAAGTACTGCACATTACATACTAAATTATAATGAAATATGTCCACATTCAAACCTGCTGGATCCATCCTATTTAATTGACTACACCTTCAAAGACAGTCTTTTGGGACACAAAGCCATGATAAAGTAAGTATGTGAATTCAGGAGTTTATTTAAATTACTTATTTGATGTGTCAAAAAATAGTGAAAACTTTCTAACGTAAGTATCTGAGCAATAGATGGTGATGTGTGAACATAATCCTGGAACTAGAATTGATTAACCGTACTATATATAAGATTATTAATGTGATGAGAATATCAATTACTTACTGGGCATGTAATCCATTTTGTGGCTTTGTATCGATTTGCCCACATTTTACCTTTAAGAGCAGCTTCTTTGAACGGCCTATATATTATATATTTAAGCAATATGATTAATGAATGGAAGGGCTGCAAACTATACTATTCAAAGCTGATTTTTTATTAAATAAAATATAAGATCTTCTTAAGAGCTGCAAACTATAATATTGTATTCCCAGAGAAATAATTCAAAAATGTAAACAAATAACAAATCATGTAGCCTACACTTCCACGATATGCTTAATGTCCTTAGACGGTTTGCCGCTAATTTAGTCGAACCAAAGCACCTCGAGGGAGTTCGGATAAATAACAAACAATGTCCAATGATTACTGTCAACAGATAATAGTTATTCATAAAAATTAAATGTAAGTTCTTAAACAATCACATAATTCAAAGAATAAAATGTAAGGGGAACTGTGTATAGAAAAATTTACCCTTCGTGATACGGTGCTAGGTAACAATTCCTAGTTCCCTTTAGAATAATCTTGACACGATAGTCGATCCTTTCATCGTCATGTGTCTTCTCTTGAATTGCGTTGGGACATAAGAACCCATATTTCTTACTTCCTCTCACGTCAAAATGATGATAAAAACATCTATAATACAAAATAAAATTACTGACACAATATAACAAAGAAAAACCAATATTTTCGGATAATAAACATTAAAAATTTGATAATTAATTAATTCATTAATTAATTAATTATTAACATACTGTAGAAATAATGTACATCATTAATTACACTCAAAAGTTAAAGTCTTTTGGTTATCAGGAACTCGGGATTTTCGCGTTAAAGTCTTGTTATTTACGAAGAATAGAGGAGTTAAAGTCATCTATTACGTGTAATTTAAATTATGATTTGTATCTTCGGAGATCAGAATATTCTTGGTTCTAAATTAAAGTCTTCAAAAGTGACATTTTTAGGCTTTTCTATTAAATTATATTGAATAGAACCTTTAATGCAATAAAAAAAATGACTTACACACAAAACAGCATCACAGAGCACAAATATACGGTCTCCATCCTTAAGTAGCGTAGAATCTCTTCACGGTCAATTTGGAATACATATTCCATTCCAACGATGTCAATATCCATATTGATGTCAATGCACTCCTTGGCAACCAACCCAGCTGCTAGTGTTTTTGCCAGTTGAAACTCCCTGGGCATGCTGGTAACATCAACAGATGAAGGACAATTGGGATCTAAAGACGGCTGGTTTGTCATTTGGCCCTTTACATTGTGCCATATTTGTACCTGTGTATGCACCTTATTTAGAAGTATTGGAATAGTGAGTCTACATCGTTTAAATGTAAGTGTCAGAAAGTATGGAAATATTACACACCTCACTTTCAACACCCAACTCAACTAGTAGCTTTGGCAAATGGATAAATTGACCGAGTGCATCATTCACCGTTTGCACCTCATCATTTGGGTAGGGTACTACTGCATTTGGAATAATTACCTTTGTCAACAACAACTCGAACATTGTCATTTGATAATGGTTGGTTATGTGGCATCCCTCTAAACTTATAAACTCTCCCATATGCCACACCATTTTGATAGGATCTTCGACGTAGCATAGACAATTCTCTCATGTCTAAAGTTGAAGTAAAAATTAATTACAAGCAGAGTTATATTTTAAAGAGTGTATAATGAATCATTAAAGTGCCACATGTAGGTTATCAAATGGATCTGAGCTGTTGGGTGTGTTTCGAAAAACAAAGAAAAATTTATTAATTAGAATTAATTTAAATGAAAAAGAGAAAACAGAAAATAAGGAGCAGAATTTAGCCAAAGCTCGTGCTGCACACGATGTCCTTAAAACGTATTCGTTGCCTCCTGGGGTGCTAGGAGCGTTGCAATGATCGTTTCCTAGGATACGATGACTAACGAGCAATCGTTTCAGCACTCAAACGACTGCTTCGGCGAACGAGAACGGGTGTGAACACGAAGGAATTTTCCAGAATGCTAGAGGTGTTTTTGAGAGCTCAAAAGTACGTTAGTTCGTTTGTGAATGTGTGTTGTTGCAAAGCATCTGCTAGCCAATTTATAGGAAGGATTTGTTGTGTGTTAATGGAGAATTAATGGATCGGAACGTTGGACATCAATGACCAGAGTGTTGGGCATTAATTCGTCCATGAACTGTCCATTTAACTCTGCAGAACGATGGGCATTTATTGCTTGGAACGTTTCGGAAGCCATTCAGACGAGTCTGGCCGAAGCCTTCTGATTTCTGATCAGAGGCGTCTGGTCAGAAGCATCTGACGCGAAGCCTTCTGCTTCGAGCAGTCTGAAACGGGAAAAAAGAAGCGTCACGAGAAGAACTTGATGTCAATGTACACAAGCAATGTACAAATTTTGTGTACATCTTGTGTACACCAAGAGTGGTCCATCTTTGAAAGATAGATTTTCGGACGACATTCGTGTCCGCAGGTCGCCCGCACACGCAAGTCGCGGTTTTTCTTCTCCATTTTCGGGATTTGATATGCACCCACCCACCCACCCACCCCCCGCGCAAAGAGAGCCTTTCCACCTGAGAGTCGTAACTCCTTAGAATATGCTTCTGTTTATAAGGGGTTGCAAATCCCCTGGGTTTTCCGGTGTGGGGAAAAACCGTTAACAAAATATTCACCCGTTAACAAGGACTATCCAAAACCACTTTGATCCGACTCAAATCGGAAGTGGACCCCACTCAAAATATTGCCCCAAATTGCCCATTTAGAAGCTGTTCTGTTCGTCATAATCTTATTACTTATTGCTTATTCTTATTTTATTCAGATCAGATCAGACCAGATCAGAAAAATTCAGATCAGATCAGATCAGAAAGATTCAGTTCAGATCAGATCAGGAAGATTCAGATCAGATCAGGAACATTCAGATCAGATCAGAAACTGTAACACCGTCCCCAAATATATTTACGTTCATGTAAATAATGTATTGAACCTTATTAAAGGATTAATGAATTTACGAAGTTGTAAATTTTTATTATTTCTTTCGCGTGAATAGTAAATTGCACGTGGGACCCACACCGGGAGCGAGGGGCCACCCGATATTCCCGAGATCACATAAATCATTCTTATGGGTCGAAATAATATTTATATAGTGGTGGATATTTTATTTGGGTCGTGAAAAGGCCCAGAGTTGACCGATTGGGCAAAAGAGGCCCAAATACCGGTACCGACAATTTAACAGATAACAGCCCGAAAATGAATTTCGGAGACTTCTAAATTAATGTTTTGGAATACATATTATTTCAAAAGGCCATTACGATTGAGAACACGTAATATATTTTATTGGACCCGATAAAATAAAATATATTTAAAACAGTCCGAAAAATACAACTTTCGGGACCGATTGTACACATCGGGACACAAAGGGATGACCTCCCACATGAGTGGGGGCCACCCCACGTTTTTATGTGCTAAACACATCAATTGAGAGCTGGGTTGACAAGAGGAAATGAGGAGGAGATGCATTTGGCATCAAAAGTACAATGGGGAGGACCCATTCCCACATTATTTTGAGAGAAAAGCCAAAGAGGCTATCTCCTCACTCACCCACCCCATAATTTCGGCCAAGGCACACCAAGAGAACAAGGAGACCTCTGCAAACTCATCTTCCATAGCCAAAATTCGAGCTCAAGCCATAGGATTCCAAGAAGGAAGATTAAAGAGGGAAAAAGTTGGGAAAAGTGTGAATAATTAAGGTAATGACCTTATTATAACTTCTCCTTTATTTTTCTTCTACCATATGAGGTATATATCATGTGAAGGACCCCTAGTATGGTTCCACATGTTATAAGTATGGATTTATGGGTAGGAAGATGGTTCTATGTCCAAGAATGGACTTAGAGACCAAAACTACCGGTTCACCGGAAAATAACCTTTTAGAGGTTATTTGTATTAATATGAGTTTTATGATTATAAAACCTTGTTAGGCACTTGTAAAGGGTATTTCAAGTGGTTTCACAAAGTTGGAAAAGTCGCCGGAGTTGTCGCCGGAGTTGACCAAAAGTCGCCGGAGTTTCACCGGAGTTCAACCAAGAAGGGTAGAACTTCATAACGCTAGTTCAAGGTGAGTGGACGGCTTAATATCTTATAACTTTTGGGTTAATTATGAGATTACCTAAATAAATGTTATATGAGTTCATAATGATGTTTAAAAGATATTTAAACATGTGATTAGCCAATAGGGTTAAGTTTGTATGAAAGAAATTAATTGTTGATGCATGGAATATGATATGAAGAATTATATGAAATGCATATTTGCTTGAAGTGTATTAGAAGCACAAATGAATATTATTAACTTAATTATATGATGATTAAGTTGATACACACAAGGCATGAAATGGCGGTCAACGAAAACGTGGACCGAAGAACAAAGGATTTAATTAATACCGGTTGGTATTAATTAAATATAAATCTATATAAATGCATGGTTTTGCATGGATTGTGATACATAAGAATTTATGTATTGGATTAGTTATGAGTAACTAAGTATGATATAGACTCTATCTAGGTTGATAGGAGGTTGATAATAGGAAAACTTGGTGGAGGACCCTAGTACTTAAAAAGTACTTAACACTCAAACTTGGTGGAGGACCCTAGTACTTAAAAAGTACTTAACACTCAAACTTGGTGGAGGACCCTAGTACTTAAAAAGTACTTAACACTCAAAACTTGGTGGAGGACCCTAGTACTTAAAAAGTACTTAACACTCAAACTTGGTGGAGGACCCTAGTACTTAAAAAGTACTTAACACTCAAAACTTGGTGGAGGACCCTAGTACTTAAAAAGTACTTAACACTCAAAACTTGGTGGAGGACCCTAGTACTTAAAAAGTACTTAACACTCAAAACTTGGTGGAGGACCCTAGTACTTAAAAAGTACTTAACACTCAAACTTGGTGGAGGACCCTAGTACTTAAAAAGTACTTAACACTCAAAACTTGGTGGAGGACCCTAGTACTTAAAAAGTACTTAACACTCAAACTTGGTGGAGGACCCTAGTACTTAAAAGTACTTAACACTCAAAACTTGGTGGAGGACCCTAGGACTTATGAGGCCTTAACACTCACAAACCGGTGGAGTATCCAAGGATTATGATCCTAAAACTCATAGATTATGATATACAAATAGGGACAAGGAGGAGTCCTATACACTCATAGGTATATGGGTGGGTTGGGGTTTTTAGTCAAGAATATTGACTATTACTATTTTTCCCAAATAAAATGGTGATCTACGGATCGGATATTTTCCAAGTATATATGTATATACTAATAAGTATTTCATAACTTGGGGGAAAGACTATTTATTTAAGTATCACCCTATGTTTGGGTCTTATACTTGAAACGCTAGTTATTCTATATTTAGCCTGCTACTCGCTCGGTACTTGTACTGACCCCTTCGGGGGCCCCCACCATTTTCAGGTTGAAGCTAGGGCTTGCTACTTGCACCTTCTCACGGGTGATATCATATCGGGAAGACGTGGTTCGTGCTTCCTTATTTTCTTTCAAACTACCAAACACGTGCTCATGAATGTTTGTTTTACTATAAACTATTTTTGGGGCTTGCATGCCCATGTTGTTGGCCGGTTGTGGCTCATGACTTACCGTTGAATATTTCCGCTATTCATTGGTTTAAATGTGATGTTGTTATGTATGTTTACTACTGAGTATGGATGGATTGTTTTCTCGAACGCCTTGTGTAACTAAGTGAGGTTGACTCGTGGGTGACATCACTTAGTTATACGGCGGTTGTACACGCGCTTGGATTGCGGTCTGGGGCGTGACAATTAAGTGGTATCAGAGCCATCTCAGTTCTAAACTATATAATCAACCTCTCACATAAGATTTTACAAAAGAGTTTTTACCAAAAACCATGAGCATTGTATTTTGACGTTTATAGGACTATTGGTGCTTAAGTTGCAAGGCCTCTAATTGTTAAGACGGTACCCTTAACAATTGGTATGGTGGTGACTTGGGTCAATACGTGTCTATAACGTTTTTCCGTCAATTGACATTCATAGGAGTCTAAAGACTCGTCCAAATTCCGTTTCAGAAATAGACGGTAAGCGAATGGCAACAAGGAATGACCCTAAGGGACAAGCGTCGGTAGCTTACCTTGAGGCTAGCCGGGCTGTGTCACGAGCCATTACGGGGAGAGGAATAGGCCATGGGGTCCGTGAGGGCCGCCAAGCGGCAAGCGCTAATCAAGTGGGCTCGATGTGTAACATGAACACCAGGAGGAACGAACGTAGGCGTCAGGCAAGGCGAGATCGGGCCACCTCCCAACGTGATATGACTGTCAGCCAAACCCATCCTTGGGCAAACGACCAAGGAGGAGAAAGCACTCTTACGGCACTGGCATCACCGGTGAAAAAGAAAAGGACCTCAAGGTGGCATACGTCCTTTCCTTACTCTTTCAGACCATCCAAATGTTCAAATTGCTCTAAGAAACATTTCGGAAAGTGCAACGAGCCCCCGATGTGCTACGAATGTGGGAGCACAACCCACATGAAATTAAGTTGCCCATGGAGGAGGCAACGAGAGACATCGCAAGCCAAGGAAGGGCTCACCGTGGAAGGAAACCATACGGAACCAACGGCGAGCAACGCTACGTCCGTCAATCAAGGTGGGGCCCAAGCACGAGACTACGCGATGACCGAGGCGGATGCGCGGGCAAACCTAGACTCCGTCGCAGGTAATACACTTATTCTGGGCATTTCTAGGCTTACTTTGATCATATACGTCGTTGGGATTGAGTGCGGGCCACCCCGGGGTCAAACCGGGCGAGTTAGGCCAAACCAGATGGAACACAGCCACTGCCGGCCAGGCACGGCCGCAGGCACGCCGTGCCTGGCACCGTGCCTGGAAGGCAGTGGCGCCCCGGAAAATTTTTGGCCAGGCACGGCTGCAGGCACGCCGTGCCTGGCACCGTGCCTGGAAGGCAGTGGCGCCCCGGAAAATTTTTGGCCAGGCACGGCTGCAGGCACGCCGTGCCTGGCACCGTGCCTGGAAGGCAGTGGCGCCCCGAAAATTTTTGGCCAGGCACGGCCGCAGGCACGCCGTGCCTGGCACCGTGCCTGGGAGGCAGTGGGGTGCAGGAAGAATTCGTTGCACGCACGGCCGTGCGTGCCACCCAGGCACGCCGTGCGTGGACCCCCGGCACCCGAAACTTGATTTTTTCGCCCCGTTCTTCTACGTTTGGACCCCCGTTTGATTCCAAACATTAGTATGAACCTAATAACCTCCTAAAGGTGTGTAAAAACACTAGAAAGTGTATCTTACATGGTGTATAAATGTAGGAACATTAAAGATCAATGGTAGGTGTGCGAGGATACTCATCGATACCGGGGCACAACGCTCATTTGTGAGTGAGGCGTTTGCTGAAGGGCTCGACGTGCCATTGACGCCTATGACACAAACATTGCTAGTCTCCACACCATTAGGAGACGACGTGGAGAGGGATCATTACTATCCCTCGTGTGAGGTAGAAGTGACGGGTCAACCTTTGACTTGTGATTTCGTACCTCTGAGCATGTTGGAGTTCGATGCAATCCTAGGAATGGATTGGCTCGAGAAACACCATGCCCGAGTGGATTGCTACACCAAGGTGTTGGAGCTTGAGGATGATCATGGGAATATGCTACGTTTTGAAGGAGATCGGGGGAAATCTAATGCTTGTATCATATCCGTGATGAGAGCACGAAAGATGATGAGGAAGGGATGCCACGCATACCTTGCTTACGTGGTAGATGATACGAAGAAAGAAGTCGACATCAAGGATGTTCGAGTCGTGTGCAAGTACCCGGACGTCTTTCCCAAGGACCTACCGGGGCTTCCACCCGATAGAGAGATTGAATTTGTAATCGAAGTGGAGCCGGGAACCAAACCCATTTCGATTCCTCCTTATCGAATGGCACCGGCCGAACTTCAAGAGTTGAAGGTCCAACTACAAGAGCTATTGGACAACGGGTTCATCAGACCCAGTCATTCACCGTGGGGAGCACCCGTACTATTCGTAAAGAAGAAAGATGGTACACTTAGAATGTGTATCGACTACCGACAGTTGAACAAGGTCACCATCAAGAACAGGTATCCCTTACCGAGGATTGATGACTTGTTCGATCAACTTCGAGGGGCAATAGTGTTCTCGAAGATTGACTTGAGGTCGGGGTATCATCAGTTGAAGATCAAGGAGAGTGACATACCTAAGAGTGCATTTCGCACTAGATATGGTCATTACGAATTCCTGGTGATGTCGTTTGGTTTAACCAACGCACCGGCGGCATTCATGGACTTGATGAACCGTGTGTTTAGTGAATACTTAGATCAATTTGTGATAGTATTCATTGACGACATCTTGATATACTCCAAGAGCGAGGAAGAGCACGAACACCATTTGAGGCTTGTACTTGATCGGCTAAGGGAAAAGCAACTCTTCGCCAAGTTCTCCAAATGCGAATTTTGGCTCAAGAAGATTGGTTTCCTCGGTCATGTCATATCCGGTTCAGGTGTTGCTGTGGATAACGCCAAGATAAAAGCGATCATGGATTGGGAGAGGCCCAGGAATGCGAAGGAGATACGTAGTTTCCTTGGCTTAGCGGGATACTATCGTAAATTTGTTGAAAAATTCTCTGTATTGGCGTCTCCATTAACGAAGCTCACAAAGAAGGGGGCCAAGTTCATATGGGACGACAAGTGTGAGAAGGGGTTCCTTGAATTGAAGAAACGACTTACCGAAGCACCAGTCCTTGCCCTACCCATATTTGGGATAGGGTATGACATCTACAGTGATGCTAGCATCCAAGGGCTTGAGGGTGTACTAATGCAAAACGGTAAGGTGATTGTCTATGCTTCTAGGCAATTGAGGAAACACGAGGTGAACTACCCTACTCACGATCTAGAGTTCGGGGCGGTAGTGTTTCCATTGAAGATTTGGAGGCATTATCTCTACGGGGAGACGTGTCACATTTATACTGATCATAAGAGTTTAAAGTATGTATTCACTCAGAAAGAGTTGAATATGAGGCAGGGGAGATGGATGGAGTTGATCAAGGACTATGACTTGATCATCGACTATCATCCCGGAAAGGCCAATGTAGTGGCCGACGCACTGAGCAGGAAGAGTACGTCAGGGACGTTACTCACTTGTCTACGAGTATTGAGGGCACACGTGGAGGTGTCCACGACCGGGGCGCTCATTGCTAGGTTCGAGGTGAGGCCTACATTGCTGGGTGAGATCAGTAGATGTCAGGCCATTGATGAGGAATGTCAGAAGATCCGCGAACGGATCCTTGAGGGGCCCGTTGAGAATTTTCGGGTACGTGATGACGGTCTTTTATTATTTAAGGATCGTGTGTGCATACCAAAGAATGAGGAGCTCCAGAAGTCTATACTTGAGGAGGCTCATTCTTCAGCATATGCTATGCATCCAGGAGGTACTAAGATGTACCGAGACATGAAGGAAAGTTACTGGTGGTCAGGTATGAAGAGAGATATCGCAGAGTATGTGAGTCGATGCCTTACTTGGCAGCAAGTTAAGGCAGAGCATCAGCACCCAGCAGGGCTCTTGCAGCCACTCACCATCCCAGAGTGGAAGTGGGAACATGTGACCATGGACTTCGTGGTGGGGCTGCCACGAACAGTGAACAACTACGATGCAGTATGGGTATTGGTTGATGGACTCACCAAGAGTGCACACTTTCTGCCTATCAACATTACTTATCCTCTTGAAAGATTGGCCAAGCTATACACGGAGGAGATTGTGAGATTACATGGAGTCTCAATATCCATTGTGTCGGATGGGGATCCACGATTCACATCCCGATTTTGGCCAAAGTTTCAAGCATCGTTGGGTACTAAACTGAAGTTTAGCACAGCCTTTCACCCACAGACGGAGGGACAGTCCGAACGGGTGATACAGATTTTGGAAGACATGCTTAGGGCATGTGCGCTGGAGTTCCAAGGAAGTTGGGACAAGCATTTGGCCCTAGTGGAGTTTGCTTATAACAACAGTTATCAAGCAAGTATCGGCATGCCTCCATATGAGGCATTGTATGGGAGGAAATGCAGAACACCTTTGTGTTGGGACGAGGTTGGCGAGGCCAAACTCGAAGGGATAGAGCTGGTTGAGATCACCAAGGCCAAGGTGAGGATCATTCGGGATAGACTGAAGGCTGCTCGGGACCGACAGAAGAGTTATGCTGATAAACGACGGAGACGGTTGGAGTTCGAAGTCGGTGATGAGGTCTTCCTAAGGATTTCTCCTTGGAAGGGCATCATTCAATTTGTATCGAGGGGAAAGCTTAACCCCCGATACATAGGTCCGTTTGAGATCCGTGAAAGGATCGGGGCCGTGGCTTATCGTCTCAAGTTAACGCCTGAACTTGAGAAGATACACGACGTGTTTCATGTATCAATGCTCAAGAAGTACATACGAGACCCATCTCATATTCTTGATAAACCGCCGGTAGAGATCCGTGAGGACTTACAATATGCGGTTGAACCAGTGAAGATTGTTGGTCAACAAGTAAAGAAATTGAGGAATAAGGAGATTCCTATGGTAAAGGTCCTTTGGAGAAGTGATCGAGTCAAGGAAGAAACGTGGGAGACCGAAGTCTCAATGAGGGAACAATACCCATTTCTTTTCAATTAGATACTTGGATTTCGGGGACGAAATCCCAAATAAGGGGGGGTGAACTTGTAACACCGTCCCCAAATATATTTACGTTCATGTAAATAATGTATTGAACCTTATTAAAGGATTAATGAATTTACGAAGTTGTAAATTTTTATTATTTCTTTCGCGTGAATAGTAAATTGCACGTGGGACCCACACCGGGAGCGAGGGGCCACCCGATATTCCCGAGATCACATAAATCATTCTTATGGGTCGAAATAATATTTATATAGTGGTGGATATTTTATTTGGGTCGTGAAAAGGCCCAGAGTTGACCGATTGGGCAAAAGAGGCCCAAATACCGGTACCGACAATTTAACAGATAACAGCCCGAAAATGAATTTCGGAGACTTCTAAATTAATGTTTTGGAATACATATTATTTCAAAAGGCCATTACGATTGAGAACACGTAATATATTTTATTGGACCCGATAAAATAAAATATATTTAAAACAGTCCGAAAAATACAACTTTCGGGACCGATTGTACACATCGGGACACAAAGGGATGACCTCCCACATGAGTGGGGGCCACCCCACGTTTTTATGTGCTAAACACATCAATTGAGAGCTGGGTTGACAAGAGGAAATGAGGAGGAGATGCATTTGGCATCAAAAGTACAATGGGGAGGACCCATTCCCACATTATTTTGAGAGAAAAGCCAAAGAGGCTATCTCCTCACTCACCCACCCCATAATTTCGGCCAAGGCACACCAAGAGAACAAGGAGACCTCTGCAAACTCATCTTCCATAGCCAAAATTCGAGCTCAAGCCATAGGATTCCAAGAAGGAAGATTAAAGAGGGAAAAAGTTGGGAAAAGTGTGAATAATTAAGGTAATGACCTTATTATAACTTCTCCTTTATTTTTCTTCTACCATATGAGGTATATATCATGTGAAGGACCCCTAGTATGGTTCCACATGTTATAAGTATGGATTTATGGGTAGGAAGATGGTTCTATGTCCAAGAATGGACTTAGAGACCAAAACTACCGGTTCACCGGAAAATAACCTTTTAGAGGTTATTTGTATTAATATGAGTTTTATGATTATAAAACCTTGTTAGGCACTTGTAAAGGGTATTTCAAGTGGTTTCACAAAGTTGGAAAAGTCGCCGGAGTTGTCGCCGGAGTTGACCAAAAGTCGCCGGAGTTTCACCGGAGTTCAACCAAGAAGGGTAGAACTTCATAACGCTAGTTCAAGGTGAGTGGACGGCTTAATATCTTATAACTTTTGGGTTAATTATGAGATTACCTAAATAAATGTTATATGAGTTCATAATGATGTTTAAAAGATATTTAAACATGTGATTAGCCAATAGGGTTAAGTTTGTATGAAAGAAATTAATTGTTGATGCATGGAATATGATATGAAGAATTATATGAAATGCATATTTGCTTGAAGTGTATTAGAAGCACAAATGAATATTATTAACTTAATTATATGATGATTAAGTTGATACACACAAGGCATGAAATGGCGGTCAACGAAAACGTGGACCGAAGAACAAAGGATTTAATTAATACCGGTTGGTATTAATTAAATATAAATCTATATAAATGCATGGTTTTGCATGGATTGTGATACATAAGAATTTATGTATTGGATTAGTTATGAGTAACTAAGTATGATATAGACTCTATCTAGGTTGATAGGAGGTTGATAATAGGAAAACTTGGTGGAGGACCCTAGTACTTAAAAAGTACTTAACACTCAAACTTGGTGGAGGACCCTAGTACTTAAAAAGTACTTAACACTCAAACTTGGTGGAGGACCCTAGTACTTAAAAAGTACTTAACACTCAAAACTTGGTGGAGGACCCTAGTACTTAAAAAGTACTTAACACTCAAACTTGGTGGAGGACCCTAGTACTTAAAAAGTACTTAACACTCAAAACTTGGTGGAGGACCCTAGTACTTAAAAAGTACTTAACACTCAAAACTTGGTGGAGGACCCTAGTACTTAAAAAGTACTTAACACTCAAAACTTGGTGGAGGACCCTAGTACTTAAAAAGTACTTAACACTCAAACTTGGTGGAGGACCCTAGTACTTAAAAAGTACTTAACACTCAAAACTTGGTGGAGGACCCTAGTACTTAAAAAGTACTTAACACTCAAACTTGGTGGAGGACCCTAGTACTTAAAAGTACTTAACACTCAAAACTTGGTGGAGGACCCTAGGACTTATGAGGCCTTAACACTCACAAACCGGTGGAGTATCCAAGGATTATGATCCTAAAACTCATAGATTATGATATACAAATAGGGACAAGGAGGAGTCCTATACACTCATAGGTATATGGGTGGGTTGGGGTTTTTAGTCAAGAATATTGACTATTACTATTTTTCCCAAATAAAATGGTGATCTACGGATCGGATATTTTCCAAGTATATATGTATATACTAATAAGTATTTCATAACTTGGGGGAAAGACTATTTATTTAAGTATCACCCTATGTTTGGGTCTTATACTTGAAACGCTAGTTATTCTATATTTAGCCTGCTACTCGCTCGGTACTTGTACTGACCCCTTCGGGGGCCCCCACCATTTTCAGGTTGAAGCTAGGGCTTGCTACTTGCACCTTCTCACGGGTGATATCATATCGGGAAGACGTGGTTCGTGCTTCCTTATTTTCTTTCAAACTACCAAACACGTGCTCATGAATGTTTGTTTTACTATAAACTATTTTTGGGGCTTGCATGCCCATGTTGTTGGCCGGTTGTGGCTCATGACTTACCGTTGAATATTTCCGCTATTCATTGGTTTAAATGTGATGTTGTTATGTATGTTTACTACTGAGTATGGATGGATTGTTTTCTCGAACGCCTTGTGTAACTAAGTGAGGTTGACTCGTGGGTGACATCACTTAGTTATACGGCGGTTGTACACGCGCTTGGATTGCGGTCTGGGGCGTGACAGAAACATTCAGATCAGATCAGGAACATTCAGATCAGATCAGGAACATTCAGATCAGATCAGGAACATTCAGATCAGATCAGAAAAGTTCAAACATGATTTATCCCTTTTATTATAATAATAATAATTATTATAAAAATATTAATAATAATAATAATAATAATAATAATAATAATAATAATAATAATAATAATAATAATAATAATAATAATAATAATAATAATAATAATTAGTATTATTATTATTCCTGTTGTTATTGTAATTATTATAATTACTATTATTATTGATATTATTATTATTAGTATTATTATTATTCTTATTATTATTATTACTATTACTACTACTACTATTATTTTTATCATTATTATTATTATTATGATATTTATTATTATCATGATTATTATTATTCTTACTACTATTATGGTTGTTGTTGTTATTGTTATTAGTTTTGTTTTCGTTAATATCATATTATACGGAGTAATTACAAATAAAATTATAGATAATAAGTATTATAATTATAATTATAATGATAGAAATAAATATAACTATAAATATAATTATGATTATAAATATAGCTATATTTATAACTAGTGTAATACGTATAATAATAATTGTAATTTTTATAATTATGATTATAATTATAATTATATTTAAATTATATATGTATAATTATAGTAATTATAATTATAATTATAATTATAATTATAATTTTAGAAATATTCAATTCAGATCAGATCAGAAAGATTCAGATCAGAAGGATTCAGATCAGATCTAAAACATTCAGATCAGATCAGGAACATTCAGATCAGATCAGGAACATTCAGAACAGATCAGAAAGAATCAGATCAGATCAGAAAGATTCAGATCAGATCAGAAAAATTCAGATCAGATCAGATCAGAACTTAAAAAAGTTCAGATCAGAAACATTCAGATCAGGTGAAGAGAACAGCTTCTTAATGCAATTTTTAACACATTTTCCAACATGAGCAACTCGTTATTTCACTTTTCGGAGATGGACCTGCATTTACGCGTTCATTCTGATTTGAATCAACAAATTGAGGAGTAGCATTGTTACACATCATATTCTACATCATTGCTTCCATTTTTTTGCATCCTATTCATATTATCCATTTTGCAAATGATCCATTTGCTTTAGTATCAACTCTTGCATGTTATCCATAAATATGTATTTCCCATCACATCGGGACCGGGGGCCAAAATATTCTCCTATCGTTGCTTCTCCTCCAACACCCCTAACACGACCTGGATGTTCTGCTTTCCCTAATGACCCACTCAGTATGTCATTTCTTCCCATTTCAGTAAATTCTCCACTCATGACTTGCTCTCATATTGAACCTATGACCATTGCCAAAATAACTAGTAAGCTAAAAATATACATAGTCATATTAATAATCGTTGTAATAATAAAGTCCACAATAATAATTGTAAATTAATATAATACTTACAATTTTCTCGGCAACTTCTTTGCTCTCTTCAGTAATAAACTCTGCATTTTCATCCACTCGGCCTTCTCTCCACAATATATGTCTCGGAATAAATGTCACAAGCATAGACACAAAAGATGGGTCTGAGGCAGTAGCTTGTTCTTGTTCTTTGTTTTTTTCTTTATCAGTTTTTGCTGTAATTTATAGTATCTGCCCCGGGACAACCGATGCTTGTAAACATTTTTCGCTTGAAGTTCTTTACACTTTTCGCTCAATTGCTGCAAAAAGACACATATATACAATAATAATAGTACCACTACAATTTATAACAACTAATATATACGCTGAATTACAGACAATTTAAAACATTAATGTGTCATGAGCACTACACTTTCCACATATCTTATACTAGCAAAAGTGCATTTTATACTAGCTATTTTGTGATACAATAACAGTAATACAACACAACCTTCAGTTATCTTGAAAAGTGTGCTGAAATGCATGAATACCTGAAACTTTGGATAGTATGTCTGCTATTTTAAAGGAGAAACCATGCCTTTTACCTCCACTATTTCTAACTGTTCCGGCAACAAAAGGCTCAATTAGAGCTGCTCAACACAATTTAAGTGCATAAGTCCAAACCGTGGACAGTAAATAAACACCATAGTAGGTATGTATGTTATAAATTATAGGAGAAAGCAGGTTATAGAACTTTTGCTCACATTCTCTTTGCTCTCAAACAGATGCATTCAAACAATGTATTTGTTTTTAATAGGCTGCTACTATTCAAACAATTTGCAATTTTCATAGGATAGATGCAAGAGACAAAACTGATAGTTCTGAGCTCAAGGCAGAATGACAATTTCTGCCTATATAAAAACTGATAGAAATATTGTTTTTTTGTGTCCAACTTATAGTTTCCAAATAGATTGAATAAACAAAACATTTTATCATCCAACGCCCCTATGTAGACACACGAAAAAATGGTAAAATCTATTGCCATAACTATTGTTGGATACCACTAATTTAAAATAACAAAAAGAAAATTTAACATGAGGTAAAAACTGAATTAGAATCTGTCCTCCCATAAGCCTTCCTGGTGATCATTTCGTGCAGGAAATACTTCATCTGTCTCGCTTTCTACGTTGATTGCTAATAAGTTCAAAGAAAATGGAGGAATCTCTTCCACATATAAACTTCCTTCTTCATTCCCATTTGGAATAACCTGTCGCTTCCCATGTAAAACAACAGACCACTTATATCTCACGGATCGGTCACATAGAACACTTGTTTTGCCTAAGATGTCATTATAAAACGCTCATCTTTGTGACCTTCTCTGCTGAGATCAACAAGTGTGAACCCAAGATGATCAACTTTCACACTTTGCTTACTATCGACCCATCTACATCGGAAGACACGCACTCTAAAGTTTGTGTAGTCAATGTTCCATATTTCTTCAATCACGCCAAAATATGACATTTATGCAAATATGGTATTTTTGTCTTTAGAACTACTAAAATGCATTGCACTGGTGACCAAACTTACTCCATTGTTCTGCATTGTGCTTATATCATCCTGCTCCTTTGTGTAAAATGAAAATCCATTATAATCAAACCCCCCACGAGCAAGGAAACATATATCCCCAGTGATATTATCATCATTAAGGATTTTATTTTTAAATCAACTGATAAAAGAACGATTGTGTTCACTTACAATCCACATCTTACTTTTCCTTGAATTTTGCGCCCTTACTCTATTCATGTGCTCTTCCAGATATGGTTCAACTTCGCTCATATTATGTAAAACATACAAGTGTGCTTCCTCGATATCAGCACGAGTCATAGTCAACGCCTTATCCCCTCGTGTCCTCACCCATTCAATTCTCTCTTCAAGACGAGACTTAGGAAGGCCAATAGATCCCACTCCATTCAAGTATTCAGGTCAAAACTCTACAACTTCTTCTGCAATATAGCTTTGCACAATAGACGCTTCTGGCCTGAAACAATTTCTCACATACCCTTTCAAATCTTTCATGTAACGCTCAAGTGGGTACATCCATCTCAAGTATGGTGGTCCACATAATTTGATCTCTTTCACCAAATGCACAACTAAGTGCACCATGATAAAAAAAAGAAGAAGACGGGAAGTATATCTCCAATTGACACAAAGTAACACTAATGCCCTTCTCTAACTCATCAAGTGTGTGAGGGTCAATAACTTTTGCACATATAGCATTAAAGAAGAAGCAAAACCTTGTAAGAGTGTGTCTGAATTTTTAGGTAATATGTCACTAATAGCAACTCACAATAGTTGTTGCATTAAGGCATGACAATCATGAGACTTCAACCTGACCAACTTCAACTCTTTCATGTTGACCAACCTCCTAATATTTGAAGCATACCATTGGGTACCTTGACCCCACGTAAACACTCACAAAAACTAACTTTTTCTTTTTCTTTTTGACAAAGTGTGAGCCGCCGGAGGCAAATAATTCTTCTTCTCAGTTGGTTTTGGCAAGAAGAATGGAGGAAGAAAACCATTCTATATGCAGAGTAAAATCGTTTATTGTGTACAAAACCATGGTACACAGAGTAAAATATTCTTTCTTATACCCATCAAACACCGACACACCTTCATCCCATAACTTCTTCAAGTCATCAATCAATGGTGCCAAGAATATGTCTATATTGTTACCTGGTTGTTGAGCCGGAATCATAAATGTGTCTTTGTTGGTACCATTTTGGTAAAAAGGGTTGGCGGGTTTACGACTTCATCAAGACCGAGGAATATTTTGTCTCACTTGATGTCAAATTTATTGAGGACATTTTTCCTTTTGATACACCCCCATTCCTTGTCTAGGAGGAGTCTACACCTTTACCAGCTTTTATACTTGTGAGTATCCGTGTGTTGCACCAGCTTCACAGGTTTCTAATTCCCCACCTACTACCGAATCTCTTGCTCTTGCACCTTTTGACTCTGAGGTGCCCTCTGACTCTGGCCCTTCATCGCCTGACATGTGTTGTGGGAGACAGATTAAACTTCTATATGTCCGATTACGAGATTTTAAGACGCATACCATCATGCATGATCGCCCATTACCCGTTCCATCCTCTTCGGGGCTGTTTGGAACTTGATGGAGTATATGGACTCCGACCCCCCGGTTTGTCGACTATTGGGCCTGGACAGTGGCCCACACACGTTTAGCGAATTCATTTTATTGTACATTATTATTCAAATGTTCTAGATTAGCTTTTTATACTATCAGTCCATTTATGTAACCGGGTCTGTCGGGCCCATATTAGAGGCTCAGACCCGGATTTTCCCTATATATACTCCTTATAGGAGGCTTGTAAACCAGAACTCAAGAACTCATAGTTCATACACAATACACATTTTTCTTCTTCTTCTCCATTTCTCCTTTTGATTCTTGTCCAATCTCTCCTGTTTATACAATATGGGTATCAATTATCCAACAGAACTGATTCTGCTTCTGCTTCTTTTTTTAAGCAGAAGCAGAATCAGAATTAGTTTTCAGAAGCTGGTCCCCCCAGCTTCTAAAAAACTGATTCTAGGAGTAAATTAGAGCACCGGAATCACTTCAGCACTTTCACCCAAACACTCCGACTTCTGCTTCTGCTCCCTGAAGGAGCAGAATCAGTTTTAAGAATCAGATCCAAACACCCCCTTCATCGTCCGACTCAGGTACACCATTTCTCATAGCTCATTATATTAACTGTGATAAATTTTCTGACTGCTATCATGTGTTCTTGATGGCACTCTCAGTTAGTAAAGAACCAGTCTCTTTTCAAGAAGTTGTTCGCGATGCGGGTTGGCGTGATGCTATGAGCACTGAAATTCGTGCCTTAATTCCGCCCGAAAAAAGCCGTTGGGCTGCCGTTGGGTATATGAAATCAAATACCACTCTGACGGCATTATTGAATGCCTTAATTCTCGTTTGGTTATCTTTGGCAACCGCCAAATTGAGGGGCTTGATTACAATGAAGATTTTGCTCCAGTGCCCAAAATGTCAATGTTTGTGCTTTCTTGGCTGTTGCGGCATCCAAAATTGGGAACTCCATCAAATGGATGTCCATAATGCATTATTACACATTGATTTGGATGAAGTGTTTTACATGCATGTTTCATCGAGATATGTTGCTTCGAATCCCTTTCTTTATGGCTTGAAGCATGCACCCCGTTGTTGGTTTGCCAAGCTAGTTGGTTCTCTTAAAGGTTATGGATTTCTTTAGTCATATGTTGATTATTCTCTATTCACACACACACTAGGGGATCTACTCAGCTTAATGTCTTTGTTTATGTTGATGATCTGGTTATCTCTCGCAATGATCATGAGGCTATCATTCAGATAAACAGACCAGGTTTCGGTTTGGCCCCCTACTCTTTGTATTCCTCTTTCTAATAAACTGGTAGGGTGTTTCCTTGCCCCTACCCCAAAAACCTGTTTTTGATAAACGGTAAATGTCTAGTCTGAGCTGAGCTGGTCTGAGCTAATCTGGTAAATGTTTGATCTCTGTGTATTTTATAACTATCGAAGTATGGTCTAGTCTGGTCTGTTTAAGTTTGATCTGATTTGTTTAAGTTTGATATGGTCTAGTATGAGACTGAAATAAGTTCAAGTAAACACGTCATTGAAATAATTAGAAACAAATGAAACAGAATATTTATTGGAGAAGGCAACAAATAAAAAGGAAGCGGGGGTAAAAATGAAGAAGAAAAGAGTAAAAATAGAAATCATTGGAATGATAGGATGAAGAAAAAAATGAAAGATAACAAATAAGTCGCCACAGAAGATCGGCATTGAGAAAGAAAAAAATTAAAGGAGAAATAGGAATTGAAAAAACAAGCTGCTGATGTGCTTCAAAAAAGAAATAAGGAAAGAGAAAAGAAGAAAATGCTAGAGTAGGTTGCTTTCCGGTCATTTGATCTATTTGATTGTTTTTCATCAGTAAATGTATCTATGTGATTGATTTTGGCAAAATGGAAATTAAGAATCCAACCTTTTAGCGGTCTTCTTATAATAGTCTCACCTTATCGTTATTCATGAATAATCCAATCTTTGCACCCTATCTTCATTCGCTGGTCCCTGACCGGTTGATGACATGCTATTCCAGATGTTTTCATTTTTTTTGCAAATCATTCAACTATAAATCCCACTTTTCACAAATCTTCTTCAAATGGTCCCACGTATCATTTTTCTTTTTTCTTTTCCTAAAACTTTTCCTTTTTTATTTTTATCGACTTGAGTCTTTTATTCCGCTTTTTTGTCTTCTTTTTCTTATTTTTACTACTTTTCAATTTATTTTATTTTTTTCAATGTTTATGTATTCCATTTTTCCTTCTTTTTCTTCTTCCCGTTTATTAGTTTATTTTCATTTTTATATATTCTTTTCTGATTAGTTTCCTTATAAAAGATTTTTTTCTCACCGTACTAACTTTTTACTTTATTTTCTTTTTACTTACACTTATTTATTTCCTTTTTCCTTTTCTTACCTTTATTCTACCACTAATATATTTTTGAGAAAATAGCTCCAAAACAAGACTAAACTAATCCCGAAATGCACAAATAGAACTATGTTATTTATCTTCCCAAAATAGGACTAAAGTACCATCTATCTTCTTATTCTACATTATTTATACCCTTACCATAACTTAATAGGATAATCATATTTTACATTATAATAAAAAAGAAAAATAACAAAAGGTATTTCTATTTATAAAAATATAGTAACAAAATAAAAAGAAAGTTAATTAAAAAAAATTTTAATATGTTTTATCTGGTTCTATTTATTTTTAATGTTTTTTTAAATTATTTTTTATCACTATTTGTTATTTTTTATTTATAAAAAAATTGTTTTAATTAACTTTCTTTTAATTTTGTTACTATATTTTTATAAAATGAAATACCTTTTATTATTTTTATTTTTATTATAATGTAAAATATGATTATCCTATTAGGTTATGGTAAGGTTAGAAATGTAGAATAAGAAGATAGATGGTACTTTAGTCCTATTTTGAGAAGATAAATAACATAGTCCTATTTGTGCATTATTTGGAATTATTTTCTCAAATATATATTAGTGGTAGAATAAAGTTAAGAAAATGAAAAAGGAAATAAATAATTGTAACTAAGTAAAAAGTTAGTACTGTGAGAAAAAGATCTTTTATAAGAAAACTAATCTGAAAAAATATATAAAAAATGAAAATGAAATAATAAGCAGGAAGAAGAAAAAGAAGGAAAAATGGAATACATAAACATTGGAAAAAGAAATTGAAAAGTGATAAAAATAAGAATAAGAAGACCAAAAGGGGGAATAAAAGAGTCAAGATGATAAAAATAATAAAGGAAAAGTTTTAGGAAGAAAAAATAAAAATGATATGTGTGACTGCTTGGTGAAGATTTGTGAAAGGTGGAATTTATGGTTGAATGGTTTGCAAAGAAAATGATAAAACTTGAAATAACATGTCATCAACCGGTCAGGGACCAGCGAATGAAGATGAGGTGCAAATGTTGTATTATTCATGAATAACGATAAGGTGAGACAATTGTAAGAAGACCGCTAAAAGGTTGGATTATTAATTTCCATTTTCCCATTGATTTTTTAGTATATGGGCTTAGATGATTTTTTTTTCAAAAATAGTCAATAGTATAAGAATTTATTTGACCTTTTTTCCAATTATATAAGGACCGTTCGATCCTCCTACTTGGTGTTTTTAAACCATCCCGAAATGTCCTCATGTGGTATTGGGCCAGCCCAAATGGTCGGTTGGCCCTATGTCGAAACAACGACCTATGAATTGAAAGCTAAGCCTGAATACTTCATGGACAATTTGGTTCATATATGCCGCTCCAATGTATAGTTTCAAATTGCCAAATTTTCTATTAAAAGTAATGCTAAAAACTCATGAGTAAAAGGTCACAAATATGAGTAATAATGTGTTAAAACCAATATGTGGAGTAAATGATTCACAAATAGTAATAATTATGCATTATTTTCAAAATAGGATTAGTAAAAATCAAAAGCCACAAACATTGCCGTAGATTTTTTTTCCTAGGATAAAAGTTATATTTTGTGAAAATACAATTGCGGAGAAATTTGAGGAAATGTGTTACCTTTCATCCTATTTAGAATTTTTTTCTCAATTTAGTTTTGATCCCAATAATCAATTTATATGCTAACTTGTGATGTAAATCTGTTTATTTCTTGTTATTTTTTTTTTTATCATAAAAGAGCGGTCGTTATATTAAAATCGTGAACACATACAAGATAACATTCAAATAGAAATTACAGATTCAATCGTGAACCATAGGATTAGACTTAGAGTCAGCCACCTTATACAAAGCAACATGACTCGTGAAACCTGAAACGGGCAAATTTAGGCCTAAAACAATCGGAGCCAAACCCCCTGTCTATCAAAAGAACTCCAAAAATCCAAACATTCGTACCAAATCTACTTAGACTAAAATAGAAATAAGTGCTACTAAAGAGAAAATAATACTGAAATAAAATCTTTCCACAAAGCTCTTCCTGGTATGGAGGTGGTTCCAGAGGAGGACGAGCTCTTACAATATGGGTGAATACCAATTCCACTAGTCCACCACCGTCGGAATGGTCGACTAAGGCTTCACGATCCAGCCTCCCAGCCGCATCTCGTTCATCCGCCAACGATATCTCCTCCAACGTAGTTGCAATCCCAAGCGCTAGAACACATAAAAGTAGTATCATCTGCCGCTCCAATCCCATATTGATAGGGGCGACGGAAAATCTCAACCCCTACAAAGAGGGGAGACGGCTGCTAAGGTTCCTCTCTCTATTTCTTGTTATTCTTAAAACTAGTTCTATAATGATCAATTTTCATGATAAAATGACTTGGATATTGCAAAGTAGGTGAAGTAATTAAGGTAATAAGTCACATCAATAAAATGTGAATTATATTTTATTGAAAAGTAGGTGAAGTAATTTGCAAAGTAGGTGAAGTAATTAAGGTAATTATCTTTTACTCCTATGGATACATTTTTGCAAAGTAGGTGAAGTAATTAAGGTAATAAGTCACATTTTAAAAAAAAAAACTGAGAATATGTATTTTCCTTTTTTTTTTCTTAGTAATAAAAAAAACTAATATTCCTTGGCATATGACTTGTTTTTCTCATTATTATTTTCTCATTCAAAACATGCAAAGAATTGATTATTTCGAATGAACGATGAATGTGTACACAGCGATAGTTTCTGTCCATGTTCATGTACCAAAAACATCAACATAATGTTTATTAGCTAAAAGTTGAACAAGTATAAGCCGTGAGAACTACAGAATATTTTTAGTGGTTTAGAGATATTGAATTGTGTACTTGGTTTCTTAGTTGAAAAATCATTTCATGTTGTCACAAAAACTTTATGGTACTGAAGATATACTTAAAATCTAAGTAATTACTTATAGTATGATTGAAATGGACCAAGTTCAAATTAAGATTAACTATGTTTTATTTCCCATTTAAGAACTCAGTTTCATTTCAATAAAACAATTAAAACAATAAAAAGGGGGTGTGAATATTCAAGAAAAAAGAGTGGTACTACTGAAAAGAATGTATTAGTCTATGGTATTATTTAAGAAATTTATATTTAGCACAAAATGGGATGACAGAAAAGTTGGCACATTTTAAGACTGCAAAATAGAAGCATAGGGGCTGCTATGCCTACTATCAAACTGGTTTGAAAATCATTCAGTGATAACTTTATTTTGGTTGAACATTGAGATAAGTTAGTACGGTTCTTACCCATATGTGGCATGTGAATGTGTTATCCTTCAATAAAATATGTTTTTTTTATATTCTATGAGACAATTTTAAAAAGTGTCAACTTTTATAGTCAGCGCTTGTTAACATTGGCAATGTTTTGAGTCCAAACTCAAAAAGTGAGGTTGCACATAACATTCCGAGAGCTAATTCTATATAAGAGTTAATATTAAACAGACATATATGTACTTGATCACTCAATATCTTGTTAAGAAAATTGGATCAAAGATATTTCTTTCAATGTATCCAACAAAAACATTTGGATCAAAGATATTGCAAATTTGCAATAACACAACTTTGATGCAAGTATTAATTACATAATGGGAATTTCTGCTTTATGGTTTTCCTATCTGAATACAAAACGAATTACTTTCTTCTATAATCTCCAATGTTCATGCCAATGCTATAAACCTAACCCCTCCCTATACAGCAACAATGTACACTGGTGAAAAAACACTTCTCAGAAACGAGTGGGTAAACCATAGTTAAGAAATGTTCTGATGCGTCCATCCAACCCAGCGGTAACAACCACATTCCCCCACAAGTTGGGAGACTCATATGCACTTTGCCAAGCATTCTTCAAAATTTTGTAATCGGGCTTGGGAATGGAAGGCGATATCATCACAGGACTGGACTCCTCGGAAAGGGTTTCTTCAGGCCATGCAGGGGAAACCTTGTTGGTCAAGGAGTCTAAGAAAAACCCTCGGCTCAAAGAGAAACAATCCGCAGAGCCCGGACCCTTGGTGAAACCTTCATCCGCCTCACCGTTTGACAGCGGTCGTCCTCCGGGCAAACTTGTTGAATTTGATTCAAAACCGCACCACGGAATAGCGATCGATGCCTCGTTTGAGTAGAAACTCTCGGATGACCATATGTTTTTTTTATTCCCAGACTCGTTTTCGAAGTTCCAAACGTGAACGTTTGAATCTTCGGATATTGAAACAACGTGCTTTCCGTCTGATGTGAAGGTTGCTGGAACTTGGCTTGCACCATTCCTGGAACCTTTGAACTTGCAAACAACGTTTGATCCGTGGAGAATCTTTACTTGGGAGTCTGCAGACGTGACCATAACTTTACTCCCATCTTTCGGGCAAAACTGAAACCCGGTGATCCTCTTTCTGCTCAACTTCTTCTTCCCTTGAAGGCTTACTTGAGAGGTTAATTGCAAACGGTTGTCCTCAATGTCATAGAAAAAGCAACTTCCATCCATTGACCCGACAACGCCACCCATGCCATCAGGGCGATAGCATACAGCGGTTACCATTTCTTTCACATCGATCCAATCGACCACTCGGGCACGCTGGATCTCCCAAAGGCGCACTTTTCCGTCAATTGATCCGCTAATGAAGTAATTTTCATCCATGGGATTGAATTCAACACAGGTAACTGCATAAATAGTAACAGATTTGGTTAGCCAAAGGCACAGACAATAAGGAAGTGTAACTCAAACATTTCTCAATAGAAACAATATATTTTAAGGTAACTGAACTTACCAAAATTGTTATGGGGATAAACTCCAAGGCATTGATCATGTCCAACTTGCCACAAGCGAGCGGTACTGTCAACAGAGGATGACAGCAAAAACCCGTTTCTCGACCAGGAGAGCGCCAAAACCTCATCAGAATGGCCTGTGAACTCATGAACTGGTTTCTCCAGAATCTGGAACACTTTGGGAGGGAGTATGACACAAGCTGATTCTGATGGTTTCTTCAATTTCTTCGCCTGGGCCATCTTCTCCTTGTCTTGGTCAAGTGAAGTCAATTTGCACAAATCACTCATGGAGAAGCACAAATCAGCATCTTGACGGTTCAGACTCTTAGGAGCTTCTGTGGCAGCCACTTTCCAGACACGCACTACTCCATCAGTTCCAGCACTTGCTAGGTACTCACCATCAGGACTGAACTTCATTGTGAGGATTGAGCCTTGGTGGGCATGAAACTCCTGGCCTGTGTGGAGTGAGGAAAGCTCTTTGGAGTTCTTCTTGTGTGTGTGAACCCGGACTTTCTCCATACCACTTCCGGACTTCAAATCAGAGCTTTTGAAATTCAAACGGGCGCTCTTAATCTTCCTGCTCTGATCTTCGATCAGTTTCTGAAACCAACTTGTCTTCAATTTCTTCTTGGTAGAAGCATTATCAGATTCCTTTGAATCCCTGCGCAACAACTTCTGAACCAATGATGAAGATCCAACTGCCTTTTGAAATGATTTCTCTTGCTCCTCTTCATCTTCTACCAAATCTTCATCATCATCCTCTTCAACATATTCAAAAGCCTCATCCCGGCCCGAAAAGGCGCAATCTTCATTTGCCAGGACAGTCTCGCTGTTATCCCTAACCCTATCACCGGTCTGGATTTCATCCTCGTTGTTCATCTTCCAGTCAGAGCCCAACCCCATCCAGTTCAGAAGCCTGCTTCGGCGGACATCAACGCTGTCTGGGTTATTAGTCCAGATTTCGTACCCCAATGCGTCGTCTCCATTTCTGGCATAGCAGGACTCAGAACAATCTGAGCCTGAAATTGAACTGATCTCATCACGGCTATCGAAGAAGCAATCTCTATCAGTAACACTTTCCATTGCTGCTTTAACGAAATGATCAAATTCCTGAAAACTGCGGGAATCAGAACGATCTGAAGAACACCGAACAGCAAAAATATAGTCAAAAAAGGAATCCGGAGATGAAATTGAATATAGAATTTGAGTTTATTGAAGAAGAAAAGTATGTTTGAGAATAAAGAGAGAGGTCAGGAAAGGGTATCTGGTTGTACAGGATGCACATTCGATGGACGGAACGAGCAGTATATAAAGATAAGGAAATTCGGGGATTTGATTTACGGTTTTGCCCCCTTGCTGTTGCGTTGCGTTGGTTCACCCAACGTTTGTGGCGATCCCACCACAAGTTAAAAGGGAAAAAAACGATTTCACTTTGTGTTTTTTCGACATCAAACTATTTTTATTAAACAATTATTTGCCATTTCGAAAACAAAAACAATGATTTGTCACAATGGCCAGAACAGGCCAGGTCGGCCCACACCCTAAATAGGCCAGGATTATTATTATGAGTATCATTATTGCGAGTCCTGATCCTGTCCAGACGTCCGGACAGGAACCGCCGTCCGGCCGGCGGCGTTTGGCCGCCTTCCCGGTGGAATTTTTTGATGAAATTTTTATGGCATGTTCTCCATCAAGTCTAGTTTATCCACAAAAAAATTCAGCCAAAAACTCAATCGGGAAGGTCGTCAAATGATTTTTGCAAGTTAACTGGTCCGGAAAATACATATTCCGGACCAGTTAACTTGCAAAAATCATTTGACGACCTTCCCGATTGAGTTTTTGGCTGAATTTTTTTGTGGATAAACTAGACTTGATGGAGAACATGCCATAAAAATTTCATCAAAAAATTCCACCGGGAAGGCGGCCAAACGCCGCCGGCCGGACGGCGGTTCCTGTCCGGACGTCCGGACAGGATCATTTGTGTCATTATTGCTATGTAGTACTCCTCCCTCCCAAAAAAACATTTGAGTGTGACTTGACACGATTATTTAAAAAGTAAAAATAAAAGTGAAAATATTAAGTTGTGGTTCAGTAAGAAAATATTTAAAAGAATATTAGCAACACAAAATTTTCCTCTGTCCCCCTTATACTGCCTCTTTTACCTTTTCAAAAAATCTCACTAAAATTGTCTCATATTGGTAAAATTTGTGTATCTCTAAATTATTCTTACTTTATCAATTAATAGCAGCCACACAAACTCATTTTTCTTAATAATCGTGTCATCCTCTTCATTTTTCTTACGGAGGTAGTAGTATTATTCCTTGCTAATTGCCAGGTAAAATGAGTGAATATGTCTTCACTCTATTTTCAGAAACCTTTTGAATAGCACGTATTTCAGATTGTTAGTCACATAATCAATTGTTTTAACAATGAGTCCTTTTTGTGTACACATTTTTGTACATTGCCTATGTATACAAGGAATTGGGAGATAAATGTTGTCATCTTCTTAATGAATTGCCTGTGTACACAGACAAAATAGGGGGTGTGTACAAAAGTGGGTACAAATAGATTTTTTTTGTTTAACAAATGCGTATCTTTTGATTTCGAACATTAAATTTTATAATAAATATATAAACTTCAAATTTATTGTATGAGTAAACTTCTGAAATTGTTGAAGGCTGGCATTTTAACTACATTTCATCTAATTTTCTATTTATTTTATTAATGAAACATATTTTAAATATTATTTTTCACAATTTTCTAGATGCCGTCGAATAGTTAATTTAATCGTTCCGAAAGGGTTTCACTGTTTTAAGCAAATTGAACTAATTCACACAATTTCGGTGTTACCAAACAAACATTATTATATAGATTAAGCATATTAGTGTCATTACGTTAAAGGGTCTTGAATCATTCAAGTTTATCCCATCTTGATCTTATTTGTATTGCATAATAACGTTCAAAGTGTTGCATATTATGCAATGAAATAAACAAATACATATTGAAATTCAAAGTGTTGCATTCGAAAAACGTTTGATTTTATTACCAAAATATCATTGTGCTTTTATTACCAAAATATCATTGTGCTTTTATAGCCTTTCGATCATCAACTCATCAAATGGCCAAAACGAGTTTGTAGTTTGTAAATTAGTAGATGTTTGTATTTGATCTTTTATCTTTACACACACATATAATTTAACTCAAATGAGAAAATGATCTTATGAGAGAAATGAAAAAGGAATCTGAACCATTAGATTGTAATATGTGATATTGAATGTGCATTAAGGGAAACTAAAATGTGCAGCATAAAGGTACGGTGGCATTTTTGTAAAGGAAAATTCTTAGTGTACACAAGTTGTACACAAATTGTACACAAAATCCACCTAGTTGCCTGTGTACACAGGCAATTCGTTTAAAAAGGAGCAGAACTTGATGTCAAATTGTCTGTGTACACAGACAATGTACACATTTTGTGTACATCTTGTGTACACCAAGAATGATCCTTTTTGTAAATGAAGGGATTTTTTTATGTATTATGTGATTTTGAATTGTGCATTAAGTGAAACTAAAAAGTGTATTAAGTGAAACTAAAATGTGGATAATAAAAGGTACGATGCATTGACATTTTTGTACCTTTTATACTACAAATTTCAACTTCACATAATGCACACTTTAGTTTCACCTTTTATTCTACACATTTTAATTTAACCTAATATTCATATCAGTTTCACCAAATCACACATAATGCAATTTAACGGTTCAGATTCATTCTCATTTCTCTCATAAATCCTTTTCTCATACACACAAAAACACACATGTTATTCGAAAAATATAACTAAAATGTTAGCTAGCTTTGGATAAAAAGGATACAATTTTTTGAGCTTCATTCCAAATAAGTGACTAAATAAGACCTAAAAGCGGAAACACGTCTAGTGATACCCCAAAAGGCCCTAGTAGTGACTTCTCGGCCAGTGACCCCCAACACCCCCAATGAATGCCGACACCTGGTGACCTACGACATCCCAATGACCAGTTGCACTGATCACCGACGCCCACAGTGACCCAACTACATACAACGCCCATGTAAGCTACCGCTCTGGCTAGAAAACCTATGTGAAAGGTTATTGGATTGTGTGCAATTTTTTTTTGTGCCAATGCATGTTTTGACCACTACTAAAAATAATATATTGATACGGGCTTGACATACTTTTATGAATGATTTGACTCGGACAATATGTTCAAAAATGTATTTGATAGGGACTATGTATTTGATTCAAATATGTATTTGATAGGGTCTAGGGATTCTGACACAAATTTGTGAGAGATCTCGGATCCATGTCAAACCTGAGATGAAATTCGTGTCAAAGACGTTTTGTCACGAACTATTTGACACGGACCATGCAAAAATATATGCTTGAATCCGAGTTAAATTCAATCTATTTAAGTCAGTTAAGTGCCAACATTGTTTTTTTTTAATAGTGGTCATACATTAATTGTCAAGGTTAGACACTAATTGTCTAAGATAAGACATTATTTGAAAGTAATATTAAGAACGAGCAGGTTACAAACAAAAAAAAGTTATTTCAATAATTAATTAATTTAGCTATACGTGTTTTTACAGTTCCTATACCGTGGGATCATCCCACGGTGAGCATCGTGCTCCACATCTGAAACTACGTAGTTTTGCACAATATTTTTAAAAAAAATTCGCGTGAACAGTAACGCGTGAACAGTAACTTTTTTTTCTTTTTGACCCAGTAGCATGAATAATGTAACTCGCGTGTAAAGATATGTAACTCACGTTATTGATTAATGTAACTCAAGTCCATTCGAAATGTAACTTGTCAAATACATATTATAAGAAATAAAACATTGATTTCAATGTAAATAATTAAAAAAAAAAGTCTAATTGCACAATTACTTTACGTAAATCGTGAATATGTTTTGTTTTTAATATCATGACCATCAAAAGAATTTAAAAAAAATCATCCTATTTTTTGCTTTAATACCAGAGGTTGATTTTTTGATATAACTCACGTTATTATAAATGTAACTCACGTTGATGGCAAATGTAACTTAGTTGTATACAGAATGTAACTTGTTGGGGCAAGTCCCTATGTAACTCGCGCTTCAAAAGATGTAACTCGCTTGTAAAAAAGATGTAACTCATACACATAAAAATGTAACTCACACACAAAAAGATATAATTTCATGTACTTCGTATTATCAAATGTAATTGTGAGAAGAACAATTGTATGAGAATCCAATAGTATGTATATGGGAAGAGAAACGTCTGAATAGAGTGTGAATCCCAAACAAAATGCATTTAAATAAGGAAGATGGAGGTATATATGAATGGATCTGAGATTTTAAGCTCTGTGTATCTTCTTTGTCTGCTAACATCCGTTTCTGTAATACATATGCACTGAGTATAAGAAATTCGATTCAGGGATGTCTAGCAAGGAAGCTTCGTACCACCAAAGGAAATTTTTGGCCGCAGGGATGAAGCATACGCTGGACGGTTGGAGAAGACGGTGATTTTTTGTCAGCTCTGTTTTAATTAATACGGAGTATAAAACGCCGTCGTTTTGGGATCGGCACACCCTGCTCATGGTGGGCCGATCCCACGGTATAATTTGCGGTGTTTTTACGGTCATTAATATAATGCTCCAAGTTAATTACTCCGTATGATAATGCGATAAGGAAAAGTGAATCAAACGAATCAATTCTAAAAGCTAATGAGCACCTTTTGAAATCAATTAGAATATTTTACGAAGCCTACCTTTTTTGCGTGATATAATAAAATATATACGGAGCATATTAATGGTGTCGTCTCATCATCATATATAACAAAAAACGAACTCATAAATTAATAAATAACGTACGTAGGTGAAGGGATTAGGGTCAAATTATTATTTAAAAACTAAAAAAATATGTAAAGGGATTAGGGTCAAATTATTAATTTAGTAAAAAATATGTAAAGGCAGAGTGTATCAAATAAGGTCTATTCGAAAGTGCATCGAATAAGGGTTATTGTGCATCAGATCGACACTTTGGACGGCTGAAATTAATTCTCATTTTGTAGATTCTACGGTACCCATAAGGTACCATACCTTTGTCCACATGAACCAATGAAAATGTAGCAGTTGAATTATTTAAATCTAAATTAAAAATAGTCAAGTGATGTGGTCCAATCAAATGAACAATAAGTACGGTACCCCATATTTTAGAAAGGTACCGGAGTTGTCACCTTCTCATTTTACACGTTAAAACTTTTTTTATTTGATCCAAATTATACACACACTAATTTATTTATTTATTTACATGTACACATGTATATTTATATTTACTAATATAATTTATCTTTATACATATTTATATTTTATTATGCTTAAATTTAAGTTTTTAATTCTTGACAACTAGCCCAACTAATATAGTATCTATTTTTGTACTTAAAGATAATACTTTGTGCTTGAATTTTAAATTTTAGATATAGCTTCTCATTATTATTTTTGTGTAAGTATTATTTTTGTACGTGGTGAAAGGCCTATAAACATTATAAATGTATTAACAATTTTTTAAATGTTGTAATATTATTTTCAATGTATTAAAAAAATTATACTCATTCCGTCCCAATATAAAAGACACATTTGATTTTCCACACTCATTTAAGAGAAACACTGTTTGACACTGTTTGAACACTGTTTGGCACTGTTTGGATACTGTTTGACACTGTTTGGCATTTGTTTTGTACTGTTTTGTTTGCCAAAAAAGGAAATGTGTCTTTTACATTGGGAAGGCCTAAAAAGGAATATATGCCTTTTACATTGGGACGGCCTAAAAAGGAATATGTGCCTTTTTTATTGGAACGGAGGGAGTATAATTTAGAAAAAATTAAAGTTTTCCGGGCCGGGTGGCCCGGTGGACTACCCGGCCCGCTCTTACGGGCGGGTATAGACATAGGGTTAGGCCCGTTTTTGCGGGCCGAGCCCGCCCATACCTGATGGGCAAAAAATTTATAAAAAACCCAGCTCGAACCCGTTTTTGTGCAGGTCTATAGTGCTTGGAGGGAGCGATTCAACTTTAGGATGGAAGAAAGTGCGGCCCTATCCAGATATCCTACTCCGTGTTTTTTTGTTCCAATTAATTTCACGGGCTCGAGACTCGCTAGCTGTTGTGCCACTCAAATTAATTTTTCACCATCCATTTCAACTTAAGATTTTCCACAAATTAAATAACGAGCAATACAATGGTAAATTTCTAATCAATACTATATCTTCAATAATTATTTAGAATGAGAGTATTTTTATCACATTCTTTATTTTGAGTTCTATTTATGCATAAGTGTTGTGTTTAAGTTGTATTCATGTAACTTTCTAACTTGTGTATTTGTGCAATATGAATTGTACCAGCTAGGACCAAACCATGTGCTTTAATAACCAGTCATTCAACACATCTTATCTTATTTTGTTATCAGAAGCGTTCTTATTATTTCTTCATCCAGCTCGATCTAGTGCTCTACTGTTTCCTCTCATTAATAGTACGGCTTAATTAAATACTTCGTAATTAAAACAGTAATTGTATGGAGTATGGAGTTTAATTAGACCTTTAGTTAATGCAGTTTATACATATATATATTTTGCTTGGTTTCATTAATTGAACAATTATACGTAGTAGTTATAATACTTATATGATGAAAATAATGCTCCGTATAATAATAGATATACCGCAGATTCCTGGTGGCTAGCTATTGTGTAAGCAAGGACAGACATTTATATATTATATGTACTACGAGTAGTATTTTTAATTTATATTATTCATAAACTGATGGAGACTAAGCCGTATTTATAGTACAAATCATATAATATCGAATCCATTATTTATAACTAGCATGATTTATATACCCCGTGACATATAACATATCAATTACATCCATAATACTACAGTGGTTAATGACCAACGACTAAATAACAAGTCCCTTAATTATTGGCCGACGGCCGTTTGTGAACATTTTTACGTTGCTCTACTGTATTTTAAGAAATATTGATGATAACAATAATTAGAATAATAATAGATTAATATCAATACTAATAATAATAATAATAATAATAAATAGTATAATTATAATATTTATAAAAAAATATATGGTATGATGACTATGATCATGTGATAATCCATGCACGGGCACGGCGAGATTGTATACGAAAGGTGGGCGTTGTTTCTGGAATGGGCCAAGGATGTGGGAGTTGTCGTTTGTGGGTGGCTGTGGGCCCATGTATCTATGGAGTTTTGTCCACGTAGGATAATTTCGAAGTCATCTCTGATGTCAAAAAATTAATTACAAAAAGTAGAATTGGGAGACCGGATTCACCTCTAATTTTTTTGTGCGTTTCACTTGGACCGGTTCGAAAACATATCAAATCAAAATATCAAGTCTAACTCATATTGAATGTTTTGTTTTAATTAAACACAATTATCAGAAAAGTGTTTGAAAAATTAATTTCGTGATTGCGATTTGAGTACAATAAATTGAAAATACACTCCATATAAATTCATAGGTTACACAATACGTACTACCTTCCTCCCAAAAAGATTTGTCCTATTAACATTTTTGTACAATGATGTCAAACTTGGATCGGTTTTAATTATTATATAGTACTCTCTCCGTCCTTTTTTATTTAGTAAAACACTATTTTTCAAGTCAAAGTTGTTCGACTTTGACCGATTATATATTTATACACGGTAATATTGATAATATAAAAATTATATGAAAATGTTCTTTGTTGAAAATACCATCATAAAAGTATAAGTTTATTAAATTTTACATAAATATATTAGTTAAAATAATGGATCAAAGTTTATAATCTTTGACTGGAAAAATCAAAGTTGGGTAAATAAAAAGGGACGCAGGTAGTATATAATTTAGAAATTTTATACTTTTATGAAAATATTTTGAATAAGAAAAATTTTGATATAATTTTCATATTCAAAATAATTTTGTATTAAAAACTATCATTGTTCAAAGTCGAAGAAAAATCAATTTTGCAAACCTTTTTGGGACAGAGCGATCGAGTATATTATTTAGCATATTAATTATTTATTACTCCGCATATAAATGGTTGGTCAACACAAGTTTACTTTATTTATTTGTTTTGAATATAAATTATTTATTACGGAGCATATGATCATTTGAATTTTGTGACTTTCAATGTGGTTTCCAAATATACAAATTTTAATTATTAAAATTGATCTAACTATCTGCAAATATGATTTAACTTTATCATCTAGTAGTAAATAGAGTAAATAAAATCTTGAATTCAAAATTACGTTCATCAGGTGACCATCCCGTAATATTTTGAAAACGAATCCTGGATACAAGTTTTTGAATTGATAAGATTATAACGAGATAAAAAAAAGCTTGCCAAGATAAGAACAATTCCAATATTTCACATATTATGATCAACTCTACAATTTTCAATTTCTGAGTAATACGTACCTCAATTACGGATTAGGGAAGTATAAGTTTCACAATGGTATTCTTTTTTTTAAAAGATCAATGACATTTTTATTTCAGAAATTGTCTTACATAGGAGTAAAAACGTTTTGAGATTCCAAAATAGGAGTGTCATGTTTTTTATTTCCTGAATAGGAGTAATCTACCAAGTTTGGAAAAAATGACATGTTTAAGGCCTTGTAATGTCAAACTTGGCAGAAATTTACTCTTATTCAGGGAATAAAAAACATGATACTTCTATTTTAGAATTTCAAAACGTTTTTACTCTCGTTTTTTGTAGTTGTTTGAATATAAAAGTGTTTTTTAAAAGCTAAAAGATTGAGTCACTAGTCGAAATTAGAAACACTTTTTAAGTGATGAAAAACACCAATTTTCTCCGTTGCAATCGTTATGAAATATACGGAGTATTGAAGAACAATATCTTTCATTAAGAATAATGACAAATTAAACAAATGGTCATTTTGGACTGGTTTTGTACATCAAGAAAGAGAGTACGGAGTATCTTACTAAGCACTGGGATTAGCTTCAAAAAAAGTATTAATTAAATGATTGTCAACCAGTCATTATCCATCCCTTGATTTAAGTAAAACAAAAGTAATATACAGTGTATTTTATGTTTGAACCATATGTACGGAACGTAGATACATATATACGCCGTATAACTACTGTTAGAGTAAATCCAAATTTAACGCTGACTTCGCCATTCCTGTAGTGTTGACTGGGGCCTAAAAGGACACTTACAGACTAGTAACAAAAAGAATATTTGGACATTCACTATCAACCATTTTTGCTAATCAAACTCAAAATATATGCGTATGTTTTTCATAAGTACTACTGTTTTGGAAGGAATATAATCTATGCAAGTTGTCATTATCTCTGCACTATGCTCTTGTATTGAATAGGAGTTTTATTAATTACACACTTCTTAGTTTGATTAAGTGCTACCTTAATTATGATGTGGACACGACTTGTGTTACTGTATAACATGCAATTTGATATTGACTAAAGGGTCAAATAAGCCCCTGAACTGACTTAAAGTGTTCAATTAACACCTTATATAGGATGTTCTGCTCGGCCGTCGCCGATTGGGGCGGTTCCCGGTGGAATTTTTTGATGAATTTTTTGGAACATCTTCTTCATTAAGTCTAGTTTACTCATACCAAATTTCAGCTAAAAATTCAACCGAGAAGGTAGTCAAATGATTTTTTGAAGATAACTGCGGAGTTAAACAACACAATACATTTCGGAAAATCATTTGTCATATGTCTACCTATTCTACTTATCAAAATATACTCAAATCATCTTATACATTGTTTCAACCAAATATATACATTGGTCAAATTAACCGTGGATTAATGGGCCAAATAATCACTATATTGATGGTAATCACTTATGCACTACTATACCCTAGATGATGATTGTCAATCTAAAGGTCAAATTGATGGAATGTTTAGTCAATAATCTTAATTATTGATTAAATATTTTACACTTGACCCGTGTAGCACAAACTACAACGTAATTTGATATACTTCATTGAGAGCAAAATGATTGGAGGTAATTACATTTCATTACCAAACCACATCCAAGTCAAGTTTGACTTGTCGCCGGATCTCAAAAGCAGAGTCTGTTTTAGTTTATTATTCTATAATTATGTCTTAAGCTAATTAATTAGTTAGCTTCGGAGTACTTAGTACGTAAAGTATCATATCAATTAAGGCATAGTAACATACGGAGTAACTGTTTTTGTTAACCACATTGGCACTTTTCAGGTACTAAAAATGGTACTCCAGATATCAATTATGCGCCCGATCCGAAAGAAACCTTATTAATTATTCCTTAATTATATTATAAAACACTTCGTAGTAACTACTCCATTTCTTATTCATAAATATATACTCCGTAGTAAGGTTTATTTTTCAACTTAATGTCTATTTATTATGTGTATCAACGTATTTATATATCTAGATATGGTGCTGAACCCCTGGGATCCTACCAATATGACGCATTCGCCGACGTACGTATTCAACATTGCAATTTATTTCTTAAGTAGGTAATTAGGAGTGACCAAAACACAGCATATAACGGTTTGTGAACCACTTTGCTGGTACTGAAGATGGTACAAATATTAAATATGCTCCCCAAAGAAACTATGTTTCCACTGCACCATATTAAATACTCACATTATTCTAAGATATAATATATGGAGTAATAAATATGAGTAATTAAGTTTTATTCAGTGGTGGGGATCCACTGTATGACGTGTGGGATGATGTATGAGATGATGCAATGGATGACGTATGGAATGAAGGTACAAATTCAAAGTCACAGTCCCATTCCCACATGCAGATAGATAGCAGCTGGTTCTTAGGCCATCGCATGGCTAGAAGACAAAAAAGGACTAAATTTCTAAGTTATTCTCTTCTCCCATTTAGGAAGTTTTTACTTGATTCCATTTGCTATTATATCTACTCAGACCAAATTAGATCAGATTTTGATAATTGGAAAATACATAGAGATCAGACATTCATCGGATCAGGCTAGAGCAGACCAGTTCATACCAAACCAGATCAAATCAGACCATATCAAACCAGATCAGATCAGACAAAAATAATCCAGTCAAGCAAAAACAACATAACACATGTTTTGACTTTTGACGTAGATTAAGCAAGTAAAAATTTTATCGTTAATAAATATATAGAGAGGAGAGATAAATGTTATGAACCACAAAATATTTGCTGTAAAAGGAAAATGAAATTTATAGCCCATTTGATAACACTTAAATTGGCGGAACCGTATGAATTTGCTGAAATTAATGATGTTCTCACTGAAACAATTGATTGTGCTAAATTATGAATTAATTATATTTAAAATATATATTATGAAAAAAATTAAAGAAAAATAACTAAAATGCATGACTCTTTGCGGTAACTTCAGCCAATTTAATTAAACTTCAACGTTAATTATTTTAATATTTAACACGCGAAATCAAATGTCACACGTATAATAAAAATGTTGACTGAGAGACTTCTTTTTTTGGAAAAAAAGGATTTTTGGTGAAGTTTAGAGAGGAGTAGAAAAGTAACAAAAATAGAAAAATTACAAGGCAACCTACCAAATAAGGAAAAAAAATATGGTGTGCGCCCAAAAGAGGAGTGATTCAGATTTTTTTTGGCATGATTAGAGAGAAGGGTATTATTGAGAGGGTAGACACCCATAGGCCATGACCATGATCCATGCTTCCTCCCCTTAAACTGTATGACAAGGGCCATTGTGGGGCCCTTGGGCCACGTGAAGGTGATCACCATGGCCACGTGAAGGGGCGTTGAAACCTGCATTTTTAGGCTGCTGCGTAGGATTTCCCAATGGCTCGACCATCTCCTCGGACCCGCCAGGCATTCTCGTATGTAGGAAACCCCGGCCCCGCCCCAATTGCCTTTTTCCCATTTTTTTATATTTTTTTTATATCATTTTATATTGTCATCATACCAATAACAACTTTAGTGGAAACATGTCCCTCCAATTAGATCGCATATCCCATATGATTCACAACCTCACAATTTCCTTGATTTGACTTTTATGATTGATTATTATTAAAAGTTCATCAAATAGAATCATAACATAGATATGTATCTGACTGACCTGGCTACAATGTCTATATACACATTTATCAGGGCAGGAGCTCAGGCTCTGGAAATCAAAATCAAAATTAAAAAGAAAACCCATTTTTTTATTCAAAACAATAATTTCTAGAAGGTATGTAAGTGAATTAAAACAAAAAGGCCCATCAGATTTGGATGTATATATATTAGTTTAGACCATAATGATTATTCATCTCATTCAGGCTAAAGGGCCTATATATGAGTCCAAAAGTAGTTTTGGGCTTAATGACTATTCTGTTACAATGTTTTCAGTGGGGCAGTCTTGGTCCAAGATGGAAATTAATACTTTGACTATTGGGCCAAAGTCTAGCTAGCTAGCCTACAACACATTAAGAGCAAACGTTTGGAGTTCTTTTGTAGCCAGGGACAGAAAACAAAAAGTGAGAACATTTTCAACTTGAGAAGTACATTTTAAAGGCACTTTCTGTTTGTCGAAATACAATGCCAAACATGCGCATACATAAGTCATGCATGGATGGACAATTATCCTGTTTTTATGTCTTTAACATGTCTATGTTTTAGCTCATTGGGAATTGTATGTGTATTCCAACTTTCCAGCTTCTGGCAATTTAAACCCTAGCTACTTAATCCAAATAATGATTTAGAGTGGTGTATTTATGTTATTATTTGTTATTATCATGTTGGAAGAGTCAAGCTAATATAATTGTGAATCTTTTACTTTGATCATTTTATTAACACTGGAAATGGTAAACACTAAGCACAGTATTGATAATAATGACACATTAATTCAGGTGATATTGTGGTCATATATGATCCCCTCCCCCAAAGAATAGCTTAATGTATGCATATATAGATACAGACGGAAATAGTTAATTACTTTATAAACGGATTACTCGGCCTCTCAGGTAACCATTTCCTTTAAAAAATAATTAATTACTTGATCAATAGATACATTTTATTCCTTATGTGTATGCGATTTCTAGATTACCTTCCCAATGTATATGCCACTCTTCACTGGGTTTCAATTAAGGTTGTTGGGGTTTTCAATTAATTGTATGAGATTTCATGTGCATGGTTTACGCGCTTAGGATGTTTTCTTTTGGACTGAAATTTGCTGGTCTGGTCTGGTCTGGTCTGTTTAAGTCTGGTCTGGTCTGGTCTGGTCTGTTTAAGTTTGGTCTGGTCTGGTCTGGTCTGAACTGGTCTGGTCTGGTCTGGTAAACGTCTGGTCTCTGTGTATTTTATAACTACGGAAGTCTGGTCTGGTCTGGTCTGGTCTGTTTAAGTCTGGTCTGGTCTGGTCTGGTCTGTTTAAGTCTGGTCTGGTCTGGTCTGGTCTGTTTAAGTCTGGTCTGGTCTGGTCTGGGACTGAAAACAGTCCAAAAGAAAACATCCTTAGTATGGTTTTACTTGGACTTATTTTAGTCTTAAGTCAAAATATTACTTGCACATAACATGAGTTTGATTATTTTAGTCATACATAAGTAGACTCAATTGTATCAAACTTAAATATTGCGTAATATATACTAGTGCAAAATATGCATTGTATAACACACATTTAATATGGGTTAATGATTAACTGTTATGATATGCTGATGCGGGGTCATATTCATAATTAATAAAAATGTGTTCTTGCCTGGGTGGGTTAAAATTATGAATAGAAAAATACTGGATTCAGATTAGTCATCACTAGATTTATTTAATTTTCCAAATTACGTATAGTTGATAATCAAACTCATGTTATGTGCAAGTACGAATCGCAGGTGTGTGTATGTATTAGGGCTGGGCATAGGCCGGGTCGGGGTGGATAATGCAAAATAAAATGGAACCGCCGGTTCCATTGTACGGTCCGGTCCGGTCCGGGTATTGCAATTTTCAAAATAGGAACCGGACCTTACCCGGCCCGTTTGAAACGGGTCGGTCCGGTCCGGGTTTTACGGTTTCTATTCCTATGTCTTAAAATTAGTAAAAACTCACAAAGTTCCAAAAATCAATAATTAATAATATAGTATATTAGCAAGTTTTAAAATAACAACATAGTGGTGCACATGTAGTGACAAGTCCAATACTCCATAATTTCATGTATATAAGTTTCAAACAATTAAAGTTCCAAAAATCAGCAACATAGCCAAAATACATATTTTCTAACATTTGAATTAAAAATGTTGTCTAACATCACATATTAAGGTGATACATACATGAGGGTGGTAATCACAATTTATATATTTTAAGAACAAATTTTCAGTATTAGCCAAAGTTGACACATACATGAGGGTGGTAATCAAAGTTTATATATTTTAAGACCAATATTATAGAAACAAATATTACAAAATCATTTTTAACAAATAATTAAATTCCATAGAAAGGAATAATTCAATAACAATAAAAATAATAAGAAATTTATGTAAAATTTAATCAATAATTTGAAAGCAAAATGATGTTACTGCAACTCAATTTAAAATCCTACTCTAGCAAAGGAAAACAAAACTATTTCAAAACCGATTATCACAAAACTATTAATAAATTAATATACAATATATACTTCGTATATAGCGGGCCGGGTACCCGGTATTTTTTTATTTTGGAACCGGCCCGAGTCCTTAAAAAAAATACCCGGACCTACCCAGACCGTGTTATGGCAACAAAAAATGGAACCGACCCGTTTTGGACCCGAACCACCATTACCCGGACCGGACCGTGGTTCCAAGACCCGTTTGCCCACCCCTAGTATGTATAGAGACTAGTGTTCTTTCATTTTATTTTTCATTCAATTTTATTTATCAATTTCTAATATATGAATAATTTATACGGAGAATTCTGCAAATAATTTTGACAACTATCGTTTTACAAGCAATAGCTAATTATAAAATTAAACGCTAATGTCCTTATGTGTCTTTTTACATTTAAACAACTATTTGTAAATAATTAATTTATCAAATGCTCACTATAAAATAATGGAGTATAATCAACCAACTAAAACATCACATAAAATTATTCAAAAAAAAAACATCACATGCAACAAACTAAAAGCTAACGGTCTATGGCCAAATAGGCCTTTACGTGTTTCTAACCAGCTCGCTCGTACATTAGGTACATCGACTTGCACTGAAATTTGGCCCTCCTCAGAACGCACCGCCCCTGCTCCACCTTCTTTCACCGCTGCTCTACAATAGGTTGCCGCTGCTTCAGCTTCTATTCCATGGATTTGTAGTTGGTACGACTTGCTCTATCTCCGTCGCCCAAGACTCAGATTTAGTACGATTTGTTGCATCTCCATCGCCCAAGACCACGATTTAGCGCCGATTAGCTACGCACAACCATCCGCCGCTGCTCCACCGTCTTTCACCGCTGCTCCACCCTCTTTCACCGCTTCTCCACCATATGTTGCTGGTAATTCAGCTTCTCTTCCAAGTTCCATGGACGCTCGTTGCTTGAATTTTAGTACGAGTTGTTCTGTCCCCTTCGCCCAAGGTAAAAAATGCTTCTCTTAACTGCTATTTTTTTTAAAAAAAAATCAAAATCTTGATCGATATATGTATATTGTTCTCTGGGATTTATTTAATTGCATTCAATTTGAGATGGCCATGGACGAAATTAGTTCTTAGTATTTTAGTATTCTAATGTCTATTAAGTGTCTGTAAAAATGCCTGAATGAAATTTTCAATTGTTATTTCTTTAGTTTCTAAAAGATAACTGCCTTGTCGGTTACATTGCCAAGAAAATGCCAATGACTTTGGTAGTGCTAATATCATCACCAAAGAAAAACTATAAATAGTGTTATGTATATTTTAAAAATGTGGCTTACATATGAATGTATGTAATAGAGTATGTTCAAAAGAAATACATTTCACTTCATCTCATAGAGCCTAAAAAACTAAATGCATAGCACTGTTTATTGGTAATGATGTTTTTCAGGTTTCTTCAATTGAACTCAATTTAAGATAAGCATCTATGACTTTAAAAAGTAAGAAGGGTGAAGTAAACCCGCACGCTGCTTAAAAAGTTGTTTACTAACCGAAAGAGGTGCTTAAACGACACTTTAAGCTTTTTCAGTTTCCGAATTTACCCTTACCCCTTGCTCTTACCCTATTGTTACCCCTCTATCTGCTACCCTCTACCCACCCCGCCCTACCCTACTACCCCGACCCCACCCTGCCCACCACCTCCATCCTTGTACCTTACCCTTTACCCCTTCCCTACCCCTGACCCCTACTCCCACCCCCTACCACATGCCCTACCTCAGCCCCACCACGATCCCAACCGCACATTACCGCCATCCTACCGCCACCCCCTACCACCTCGACCCCACCCTACCCCACCCCCACCCTCGTACCTTACCCCTTACCTTCCCTACCTTGACCCCTTTACCACCTTCCCCTACCTCGAGCCCACCCCGACCTCAACCTCATCCTACAAGTAGGGTAGTTGTTAGGGGTATGGGTGGGTTGTAGGGGAGTAGTTTAGAGGGTAAGGTCGTGGTAAGGGTAGGGGTAGGGGTCAAGGGTTTGGAATGGGGGTAGGGGTGGGGGTTACAGGTATAGGGTAGCGGTTAGGGGTATGGGTACATGTACGTGGTGACCCCACATATTACTTATGTTCATAAATGTTTGTGTGTCTATATATGTATAGGGTTATTTTGGACATTTTAATGTTAAACGGTGTTTTAAAACCTTTGAAGTAAACATGATCTTACAACATTGCTTATTTTATGCGCCGCTTATTAACACGGGTCTTAATAAGCACCGTTTAGTAACCCGTGAAGTAAACGTGTCCTTAGTTTTTAGTTTTCCAATGGCTTTAAGTGTTTGTAAAAAAGTCTCAACGAAATTTCAATAGCTATTTCTCTAGTTTCTAGTTGATAACTGCCATGTTGACTATTTTTCCAATGTCTATCGCTCATACTTACAAAATAAATTACAAGTCTGGTAGAAGTTTAGCACATTGTTTTGTATCTTCTCATGATTGTGAATACTTCTGAAGTAGTTGTAATTTGATATTGTGAAACGAGGTACAACACTGAATGATTAATATGTGCTTGAGATAACACATGTTTGTCTTTGCTACTTTTTTTGTGTCGTGACATACATGAAACTTGAAGTCACTGTGCTGGTTGAGAGGGAGTTTTGTTTGAATTAGAAGATTAAGAAAAATTCACAATGAAGAATGAAATGCGCTTGTTCCTGGAATTAGCTTAATGATAATGGTATAACACATTCATCTGTAACTACTTTATTTTTTCTTCTGCAATCAGCTCGTTCCTGGAAATGGCTTCTCAAATGCTTCAGAGCAAATAATGAGACCTTTATTGCTTGTTCGTTGAAGCTGAACTAGCTTCAGACCAGATAATGAGTCCTTTGAGGTCTTTTTCATCCCTGCCATTTTTCCCTACTCCATTTTCCTCTATGCTATTAAATAGTTTTTGTGGCTTAAAATATTCCCTGCTGTTGTGGGTTAAAATCTTAACTTCGTTTACTACCTGGCAGGATGGTTTTACTGAGAAAGTTGTAAACCCAATGAAGAGCCTCGATCTCTACGAGTCTCGGGGTTGTCCAATTATGCTCTCCAAGGTACATCTCGATCTTTTCTCTTCCTTCCCACAACTGCATCCAGTGGCGGAACCAGAAGGGGTGCTGAGAAACATGCTCCGATGAAGAATCAAAACTACTCAAAAACCCTATTTAATTAGGATGTTTTTACTTAGACTATTTTTCAGTCCAGACCTGACCTGATCAGATTAGACCAGACCAAACATCTACCAGACCAGACCAAATACCCTAGAAAATTTCAATCCAATTAAAAAATATCTATAGTACTTGAAACGGATATGATCTCTACTCAAAAAATTCAAAACCACAAATAGATTTACGTAAACCTTAATAGCAACCACCTTATGGATCAGAATTGAATTCAACAAGAGATAATTTTGACCTTTTAATTTTTTTGGGTAGAGGTTTTTGAAGATTCTTCACACGTTATTAGAAATTTTAACATAACTAACCTAACAAATTATGCAACAAATTCATATAATAATAAGCCTTGGTTTATTTTTAATCAATAAAATCACTATTAAATTAATAAGTTTATTTACTTAACAAATTCACACTAAAAGAAATAAAGAGAGAATTCAGAGGTCCAGTAACTGTCTAAAAAAATAAATGAACAAAGACCACACACTTCAACAACACATTACAATTCACACAAGAAAGGGAATAATGGTCGTGCGTGTAATTTCAAAATGGTTGTATATTTCCAAAATCTCTTTGGTGGGGAACCGCGCACCACATCAATTGCCCCAGAACAAAATTTGAACAAGGGCTAAAAAAATTCGAGCCGCTGGTTGGAAAGATCCACAATATGTATTGTTTTTTTGGGTATATTTATAGTAATTTGATCTCAAATCCAATGAAGAGTTATTTCCATTTGCATGAAGTGACACTTTATTTGGACCTATATGTAATTCACACACAACGCACACATACATTTACATATCAACTTAAATATAGATTATGTTCAGTAGCTCAACAGGTTTGGAAGTTGATGAAGTGGAGCTTTTCTTTTACAGCAGACTCCAATTTTGTGGACTGGATAACTGGATAGAATCTATTTTTTCCAGCCATGATGATGAGTTTTGCAGCACTTTCATCATGCTTTTATGGGGTTTGTGGAGAGCAAGATGTGATAGAACCTGGAAGCAAGTTTATACACCACCAGGAAGCATTATTGCAGGAGCTTTGGCATTTCTGGACGGGTGGCAGCGAGCTCAACAACGGACAGGGGTATTGCAGCAGCAACTTAAGTCCCCGACAAACTGGTTGCAACCTGCGGAAGGTCGAATTAAAGTGAATACCGATGCAGCTATTAAAAATGGGACGGGAAGCGTTGGATTAGGATGAATAGCAAGGAACCGGGAAGGTTTATTCTTTGCGGGGATGCTATAAACCGTGTGGGAGAATGTTTACCTTGTGAAGCGGAGGCATTGGCAATAAGGGAAGCTCTTAGCTGGATTAAAACGGCTGGTTGGTCAAATGTTGATGTTGAATCGGATGCACTCCAACTTACAAGGGCTATTCAAAGCAAGGGAAACAAGTCAGCTTTCGGTATTATTGTTGATGATATTAACGAGATATCAGCCAGTATTACTGGCATAGAGTTTTCTCATGTGAAACGATCAGCGAACCGGGCAGCCCATGATTTGGCTAAGGCGGCCGGTTCTATGTCTGGTCGTTGTGTTTGGATTGATGTTCCCCTGATTGTATTGTTTCCTCCTTGAACCATGATTTTATTAATATATATAAGTTAGCCTTTTTTCTTTCAAAAAAAATTATAGACATTTTTATTCATTTTTATAATTTTTTTTGTTAGTGCCTAAACAAAATAATAAACTTCGTTTATTAAATGAGTTAATTTCGATTTAATACGCTTGTGCTTTTATTTTAGAATGACAAGGTTTAAATAGAAATATAGCTAAACAAGTAGAGGAAGATAAATTAATAATATAATAATATATATCTTCCTCTACTTGTATAAATTAATAATATAATAATATATGTGTGTGTGTATAGGAGTATCTTTCTTTTCTTCTTTTAGAAGTGGTCTGTTTTCTTTGGTACATGGGGTTTTAGCATGCACTGAAATACTGAATGGGTATCATCTTTTGGAAATCAGACTATGCTTTCTTATACCAAGTATACCGTATACGTAGTACAAGTAGGCATGGACCGGTCCCGGGCCGGTCTTGGGTGGGCTTTTTGAGTTTGGCTTCGGGCCGGTTCCTGGGCTTCTTCAATTTTTTTTATTGCTTTTCTACTTCACTACAAAAAAACACGCGTGTAGTCACGGACTTAGTCACGGACAGCAGTTCAATTTTTCCGTGACTAACAGATGTAGTCACGGTCGCTGACCGTGACTAAGTTCGTGACTTAACGGGCGTGACTAAATTGAAGTCACGTCCAACAAACCGTGACTAAATTTAGTCACGGAATAGTCACGGTCGGCGGCCGTGACTATTATACTAGCCGGAACCCCACTCCGGCGTATTAGTCACGGTCAGAGGCCGTGGCTAAGTTTTTTTTTAAAATTAATATTAGTAGTCACGGCTTTGGACCGTGACTAATCTTTCTAATTTTCAAAATTTTTAAAAGACCGCCCGCGGCGGTAATTTAAATTTTTGAAATTAGTCACGGGTGTCGACCGTGACTAATTGGTTTTTTTGGAAAAAAAAATTATGTTTTTTATTTAAAAAAAATAATAATTTCGGATTAATTATAGTCACGGATAAGGCCGTGACAACTTTTTTTTTTTTAAAAAAAAAAATTCCAGTTTTCGTTTTTTTTTTTAAAATGTTTTTAAAAATTACTTTTTTAAACACATTTTTAAATTTAAAAATGTTTTTTGAAAAATGAGTTATTGAAAATATTATACTATTTTTTTTTTTAAAATAAATACATTTTAAGAGTAAAGACATACAACAAATTCAATAAATATTGTGACAAACTTTTAAATGTTTTGAAATACAACAAATAATAAATGTATGATGATTACATGTCCCGTGGGACTCCATTATGATAAAAATTGGGATTTTCTTCTTCTTCTTCTTCTTCTTCATCATCATCATCATCAACAAGAAACTCATCTGGGTTCACGGGGGGGTCTTCGGGGTCAGGTCGGGTTCCTCCTCGGGGTGCTCCTCGGGGTCCTCCTCGGGGTGCTCCTCGGGATCCATGACCTGGGGTGCCACTACCTCCTCCGGATGACCTCGCAAAGTCAAAGGACATAGATCCGAAATTCGGGGAGATCATCGGCATGCCACCGTATCCGGAGGTGGGGAAAAATCCCATACCGCCCATGTGCTGAACTTGAGGAGTTTGCTCAGGGTGGAATACGTACGGGGGAGGAAAAGGCTGTGGCGGAGGCTGGAATCCGGCACGCATGAACCGTTCCATCTCCTCCAACCGGGCTTTTGTGGCCTCATCTGCTTTCCGCTGCTCCTCCCATCGCCGTTCGTGCTCCTCCAGTTCACGCTGCAGTGTAGCAATACGAGGATCTTCTCCCCGCCTTGACCGAGAAGAGGAAGCACCGGTGCTTCGATCATACAAAATCCGTTGCCCCTCGGACCCCAAGCACGGAACCCGGCCCTTATAAACCCCGGCCGCCTCAATGGCCGCCTCATCATCCGCATCGGAATCGAGGTCGTCCTCCTGGGTCAAGCCTCGTGCCGCACGCTGCCTGTCAACGGATTCATTGTACTTCGTCTGCATTTTCAAAAATATTTTTTAAATGCTACATACTTAGATTTGAAATGTTACTAAATAACAAAATATGATGTTACATACTTCGAAGTCAGCGAGGCGGGGTGGCAAATCGGCTTCAGATTCCTCGCCGTGCTTCGTCCAGCAATGCTTGACGAGCCGGAGAACATCAACCCTCTTCTTCTCAGGACCAGCCTAAATGGTGTGAAAAAGACTTAAGTAAATTTTTTATAATGAAGGATTGTGATGTTGTAAGGTTTTTTGAATAGCACTTACAAGAGTTTCCTTATGGGCATTCTGAGATTTACGACCTCCGTGCCACTGCATCTCCAAGGCCTTCTCGGACATCCGGTTTTTCTTACCGGATTCACTTCTAGCCAAGAATTTCGGATCAGAAGACCAGTGGCGACAAAGGTTGGACCACACTTCATCCGAAACCCATCTAGGCTTTTTCCCACTTTTTCGCGCACGTTTAAAAGTGGCGCGAAGCCAGGTCGAAATCCTAGCATTGTAGGCTTTAAGAATATCGGCACCGTTTGCGTGAGTCCAACGATAGCGAGCCTTTATTAAAACAAATTGGATTAATTAATCACCAGGTATATATTAGGCCAATACAATCAGGGAGGGAACATTCATTTATTTTTACCTTGAACAGGTTCCACCATAGTTCGCGAACCTTGGGGTCAACATCCGACGGCGTGGCCCAAGTGCCAAGAAAGTGTCCTCCGATTATGCTTTTGATGCCTTTGAACACTTGTTCGTCACTTAAAAAAATTAATAGTATTTATTTATATAAGATTTGGTTAGATTATTTAACATTATATAAAATTATTGAAAATAAGGTTTCTTCATAACTACTTACAAAAGAACATCTGCAGGGGTCACCCAAACAGCTCCTTCGTTGTTGCGCTCCGCTTCGGACATGGGCGCATAGTTAGGGCGGGGAGCTGAGGTCGATTGTTCGTTGCTCATCTAAAATATATTAATTTAATTTGTTTTTTGTTAGAACTCTTATAATAGAAGATCAAATTTTTATGTAAGTATTGTCTATTGTCAATGTATATAACATATTAAACTGGGTATAAGTTTAATATTAGGTTCCAATAATTGCTAATAAACAAATCCTATAATTATTAATGAGTTGACACAGTCGACCGAAGAATCAACCGGTTGGAGCTCATCAATGAGTTGACCCAGTCGACTCATTGATAAACTCCATCCTGACGATTCTTCAGGCTACGCCTTGAACCATGGATGGGCTACATCACATGTAGCGACATAATGTCAGTACATGCGTTTGGGAGAGTCCATCGATGACTCAAGCCGTAGCCAGAAGAATCCACAGATTGGAGCTTATCTAAGAATTGACTAGGTCAACTAATTGACAAGCTCCAACTGATCGATTCTTCGATCGACTGGGTCAACTCATTGATAAATTATAGGATGAGTTTATTAGAAATTATTGAACCACTCATATTAAACTTATACACAGTTTATTATTTTTCACTATAAAAATTTGGGGTATATTTATTATTTTAAAGTTTGGGGTATATTTATTATTTTTCACTATAAAAATTTATACAAGTATTATTAATTGAAAATGTGTATAGCATATTAAACTATTTTTAGTTTAATATGAGGGGTCCATATTTTTTCATAATAAGTTCTTAAATAATTTGGTAATAAATTGCACTTGGAGGTAACATGTTAAACTTTTTACAAAGTTTACATGAGAGGAGATCATTTTTTTATGTTTTCGATATATCAATTTATATGAGAGGCCATCTTTTTTTTTTTATCAGTCATATCAGTTTGTATGAGAGGCCATTTTTTTATCTGTTTTATACACATTTACAGTTTCTAAGTAACATGTTAAACTTTTTGCAAAGTTTACATGAGAGGCCATCTTTTTTTTGGTGTTTAAGATACATGAATTTTATACAATTTTTATAAACAGTTTTTCAAAAACAGTTTATAAAAAAGAGTTTTAATACACTTTTTAAATAAAAAACAGTTTTTATACAAACTGTTTCCTAGAAACAGTATACTTTTTTTTCAAAAACAGTTTATAAAAAAAAGTTTTTATACACTTTTTAAATAAAAAACAGTTTTTATACAAACTGTTTTTCTAGAAAAACAGTATAGTTTAAGTTTATACAAAAAAAACGTTTTTTTATAATGTCTAAATAACAGTTTTATACTTTTTTAGTTAAATTACAAAAACAGATTATATAACACAGTTTTTATATAAACAGTTTTTATATAAACAGTTTTTATATAAACAGTTTTTAATTAAATTACAATAATAGTTTTTAAGTAAACTAAATTTTCATTCAAAACAGTTTTTAAAAACACTGCATTTTTTATAAAAACTGTTTTTACAAAATCTGTTTTTATATAAAACAGTTTTTAAGTGAACTAAATTTTCATTCAAAATTGTTTTTATAAAAACAGTTTTTACAAAACTGTTTTATTTATTAAACAGTTTTTATAAAAACTGTTTATTTACCATTTTGTATCCAATTTTTACTTTTTATATTTATAAAAACTGTTTATAAAAACTGTTTATAGAAACTGTTTATAAAAATTTGCAAAATTTTAAAAACTGTTTATAAAAACTGTTTATCGAAACTGTTTATAAAATAATTTGTATACTTTTTATAAAATTTGTTTATAAAAATTTGTTAAATTAGAATTAAACATGTTAAGTTTGTGAAAGCTTAACATGAAGGGGGCAAATTTTTTTTAAATATTTCGGGTTAACCATTGAGAGGCATGCATATCACACACTAATCATATATATTAAATATTATTACTCATGCATATGAACATATATTACACATATAATAATTTAAATCATTTAAACATAATTATCATGCATACAAAACATATAAATCATATCATGCATATGAAACATATAATATTAAACATATTATATTAATTCGAAAATATATTATATGAAACGCATTAGTTCGAAAATATGTTAATCATGCATATGAACATATATTAAACATAAAATAATCTACAATTGAACATATATTAATCATGGATACGAAACATATAAAATGAAATTAACATGCAAAACTACAACTCATGCATATAATAAATCATACATATAACTTTTGAAGATTACAAAATGATATGAAACTAAAAATCATGCATCTTAATCATGGATTTGAGTATACAATCATGCATTTTTGGAATTTTAATCAAATATTACAAATAAGATGAAAAGAACACATAACCTTGACTGAGAAAAGAAGGGGCGGCGACGGAAGGCGGCGGACGACGGCGGACTACTGGTTGTAGACGACGGGAACGGCGGATGCTAGGCGGCGACGGCGGCGACGGCAGATGCTAGGCGGCGACGGCGGCGGCGGCACTAAGCAAACTGGAAGAGAAGGAAGAGAGAAGGAAGAGGTGGTTTAGGGTTTGAGATATGGTGCGTAGGATTTTTTTAAAAAACGCTAAGGACATGTTTACTTCACCGGTTATTAAACGGTGCTTATTAAGACCTGTGTTAATAAGCGGCGCATAAAATAAACAATGTTGTAAGACCGTGTTTACTTCAAACGGTTTAAAACACCGCTTAACATTAAAATGTCCAAAATAACCCTATACATATATATACACACAAACATTCATGAACACAAGTATATAATATAATATGTGTACCCATACCCCTAACCCCTTACCCACCCTACCTTACCCCGACCCCACCCACCGCCTACCCCTACTCCCTACCCCTACCCTACCTACCTGACCCCACCCTACCTACCCGACCCCACCCTAACCTGTCCCCACCCTACCCTACCCCCGACCCCATAGGCCCCCATAGGCCCGTAGGGGTAGGGGTAAGGTGGGGTCGGGTAGGGGTAGGGTAGGTGGGGTAAGGGTAGGGGTGGGGTGGGGTGGGGTAGGGTAGGGGTGGGGTGGGGTCGGGGTAGGTGGGGTAAGGGGTCGGTTAGGTAGGGTAGGGGTAGGATAGGTGGGGTATGGTGGGGTCGAGGTAGGGTGGGGTCAGGGTAGGGTGGGGGTCGGTTAGGTAGGGTAGGGGTGGGGTAGGTAGGGTGGGGGTCGGGGTGGGGTAGGGTAGGTGGGGTAAGGTAAGGGTAGGGGTGGGGGTGGGTAGGGGTCGGGGTAGGTGGGGTAAGGGTAGGGTGGGGGTCGGTTAGGTAGGGTAGGGGTGGGGTAGGTAGGGTGGGGTCAGGGTGGGGTAGGGTAGGTGGGGTAAGGTGGGGTGGGGGTGGGGTCAGGGTAGGTGGGGTAAGGGTAGGGTGGGGGTCGGTTAGGTAGGGTAGGGGTGGGTAGGGTGGGGTCGAGGTAGGGTGGGGTAAGGGTAGGCCTACCTCGACCCCACCCTACCCTTACCCCACCTACCCTACCCCACCCCGACCCCCCACCCTACCTACCCCACCCCTACCCTACCTAACCGACCCCTACCCTTACCCCACCTACCCCGACCCCACCCCACCCCACCCCTACCCCACCTACCCTTCCCCACCCCTACCCTTACCCCACCTACCTTTCCCCACCCCGACCCCACCCCCCCCACCCCTACCCTACCTAACCGACCCCCACCTGGGGTCAGGGTAGGTGGGGTAAGGGTAGGGTGGGGTCGGGGTAGGTAGGGTCGAGGTCGAGGTGGGGCAGGGATAACAATAGGTTACGGGCAAGGGGTAAATTCGGAAACTGAAAAAGCTTAAAGTGCCGCTTAATTAATACATGGGGGGGTGGTATGCTTAATAAGCGGCACTTTAAGCACCTCTTTCGGTTAGTAAGCGACTTTTTAAGCAGTGTGTGTGTTTACTTCACCTGTCTTACTAACCTAACTGTGACTTTAGCAGTGAAGTAAACACCTCCTAAGTGTTTGTTTTATATAATTGTTTAGTCACGGTTGTAGTCACGGTCAGGACCGTGACTAAACCCTTCGTAATTGACGATGTCAGCGAGGCGGTCAGAGCCGCCTTTAATCGGAATAGTCACGGTCATTACCGTGATTATGACCGTGACTATTTTCAAATTTTGAAAATAGTCACGGTCATAGTCACGGTAATGACCGTGACTATTGTGGTCAGCGCCCCTCTGACCGTCAGGCCTGACTTCGGCATTTACGAAGGGTGTAGTCACGGTCCTGACCGTGACTACAACCGTGACTATTTAATTTATAATTTCATTTTCCTGTCACCCAAGCATTTTATGCTAAAAAATGACTAATAAAGAACCAATTGACTGAGATATGATGCGTACAAGAATGTGTCGTCTGAAACTATGTACACAACTTATTGAACCGAAAAATGAATAAGGTGTGGTTCTGTTCGTCTTTGTGTTAGTTATTACTTATTGTTTATTCTTATTTTATTCAGAAAAATTCAGACATGATTTATTATTATTAATAATAATAATTATTATTATTCTTATTATTATTATTATTATATCGTTATAATAATATTAATTGTGTATATATTAATTGTGTTTATATTACTATTATAATATTATAATACCATCGTAATTGTAGTGTGGACTGTGGAGTATTAAATAAACTGCTTTGAATTTATGTGGTATAGAACAGATTAAGGAGTAATTATTTTACAAACAATAATGATGAAAGAAATTATCAAATATGCTTGGAGAAATTATATCACAAAATTGAAATTACAACAGCACAATTACTCGCTGTCAGAATCGTTATTTTCTACATATATAGTGTCTTCTTCTGTATCTGAACCGTCTATCCATTCACCTTCTTCATGATATTGAGCATTTTGTTGTGCTACATACATTTCCTCAATTTCGCGCTCAGATGGAATGGTTAGGTCCGGAAGGTGCGTTTCTGGCATGACTTCAACACGTCCGCCATTTGGATCACTTAATTGGACGTTATAGTTGACCATCTCAACAATAGGCGGAGGTTGGAAAAATTGTTGCTGAAAAGCATCTAGATCAACGTCCTTGTGTTGAGTTTGTGATTTAATTTTGTTCGGACGGACAGGACATGCACACACCCAAGGATTCTGGGTCCGCCTTGTTGTAGGATATTCTGCATAATAAATCTGCGCTGCTTGTTGGGCGAGTATGAAAGGCTCATTTTTCGGGTACACACGAGAGTGGTTGACGTCAATCATATTATACTTCGGATTTTTTCGCACGCCACGTGTGGGATCAACCCATGTGCAGCGGAACAGAACGCATGTCATTTTTTTCGCACTAGAAGGCATCTCAAGTTCCATAATCTCCTGCAGGACACCAAAAAAATTGGTTTCCGAGTTATCATAACCGATGGTCGGGACACATAACCCGCTGTTCGTTGTTGGTCGGCCCCTCTCCGTAATCGGCTGTGTGATATGTGTAACCGTTTATCACATATTGCCGCCACACTTTGGCACTGGCACCTGGGCCCCACGCTAATGATACTAACAAAGGGTCGACAATCCCACGACTATTGATCTGTAAATATAAACATAATAATAACATTAGGTAAACATTAGGTAATATATATAATTAATGTGTGTGTATATATACCTGATACTTGTACCAATTTACAAAATCAGAGTCCACCAACGCATCAATTTCATTCTCAGGAAAGGCTGATAAAGAAGCTCGGAATTCACTGTGAAGTCAAAAATAAAAAAAAACTATAAATTAACTACAAATTTAATTTATAAGTATTACAATTATACCTACAAATTTAACTTACTGATAAAACGGTGAGATTTCTGGACAATTCATGAGGATATACGTATGCGCAATTTGCAATTCCCCACCCAGGATGTATCGTTGTGTCGCAGCACCTTTACCTCTGCCTGGGTAATTGAAGATGGAAACTACATTTTCATATAAATCCTCGCCAATGTCATCGTTCCGGGCAGGTCTCTTCCTTCTGGTGATGACCTCACGCTCGAAGTAAAAAAAGACGAGAACGTTGAGATTTCTTGTTGAAGATACGCTTGACAAATTGAAGCCTCAACGTGTGCCTTGTTGGTCACTTTCTTTTTCAGCTCTCCTAGAAATCTGCAATAATGCAATAATACACATGTTAACAGTTATTGTGAAATAAATATATTTTTTTAAATGAAATTGTGACTAACCTTTCAAATCTGTACATCCACCTATAGAAGACGGGCCCAGCAGTCAAAGCCTCATACGGAAGATGTATTATGAGATGTTCCATTGTATCGAAAAACGATGGTGGCATTATTTTTTCCAGATTACACATCAGAATGGGAACAGACTCTTGTAGTCTCCGGAGGGATGCCACATCCAAAACGCTGGAACATATCGATTGAAACAACAAACTGATTTCAGTAATGCAGGACCATACGTGTTCAGGGAGCATCTCTTTTAGTGCAATTGGTAGAAGTCTTTGCATTATTACATGAGCATCGTGAGTTTTCATGCTCGTCGTCGTGGTAAGTTTGTTCATGTCTACGCATCTAGACAAGTTGGAGCAGTAGCCATCTGGAAACTTCTGAGACGCAAGCCATTTTAATATTGCTGCCTTTTGTGGTTCTGTGACCTGGTAGACTGCTTTTGGAACTTCCTTGCCCTGATATTCTAGATCAACAGAAAGTTCGGGTCTATCACACCAAATAGTCATATCTTTCATAGCTGCAAGACCGTCTTTAGTTTTGCCTTTCAAATCCATCACCGTGTTAAATATATTGTCAAAGACGTTCTTCTCGGTGTGCATGACATCTAAATTGTGACGGATGAGAAGGTCTTTCCAATAAGGCAACTCCCAGAATATGCTCCTCTTTGTCCACTTATGGGTATCACAATACCCATATGGCTCTTGGTTTGGCTCTTCCATAGCCGTAGGAAAACGTCGAACCCGGTTATAAATTTCTTCACCGGTCAATCTCGGGGGTGGGCTCTCTCGTACCGCTCTGCCTCTAATGAAAGACTTCTTGTCCTTGTACTATTTTCTTCTATCAATAAAATTCTCTTTTCTAAAAAAAAAAAAAAAAAAAAAAAAGAAAGACTTCTTGTCCTTTCGATATCGGTGCCTTTCCGGGAGAAACTTGCGGTGACAATCAAAGTAACTTCCTTTTTTGCTGTAACTGAGCCAGTTGGCACCTGATTTCTCCATGCATATCGGACATCCCATCAGACCGTGTGTGCTCCATCCCGAAAGCATGCCATAGGCAGGGAAGTCGCTAATGGTCCAAATGATGGCAGCTTTCATGATAAACATTTTATCTGATGAAACATCATAAGTTGGTGTCCCAACGGCCCACAATTCTTTCATCTCCTCAATAAGGGGTTGAAGATAAATGTCTATCTTTCGCCCAGGATCCTTGGAACCCGGACAAATTAAAGACAAAAAGATTAAATGACTTTTCATGCACATGTCGGGAGGGAGATTGTAAGGTGTTAACATGACCGGCCAACATGAATAGTTCTTGCCAAGCCTGCCAAAAGGAGCAAATCCATCTGAGCACAATCCCAGCCGCACATTTCGTGGCTCCATAGCAAACTGAGGATGACAACGGTCAAAGTGTCTCCAGGCTTCACAGTCCGAAGGGTGAGCCATCATACCCTCGTTGGTTTCGTGCTCAACATGCCATGTCATGTGTTTCGCAGTAGCAGTCGAAGCGTACATCCTTTGCAGTCGAGGAGCTATTGGGAGGTAATACAGTTTAGACAGTGCAGACCTATGTCGTGGTTTCTTTTTACCTTGACGAACAGGTTTGTATCTGTCTCCACCACAGAACTTGCAGAACTCAACTGCCTCATCCTCCTTCCAGAACAACATACATCCTTCCGGGCACGCATCAATTTCAACACAAGGTAGCCCCAACTTAGACATTAACTGCTTCATGTGGTAATATGAATCGGGAAGGGTATGATCTCGCGGTAGCATCCCTCCTACTGACTGCAAGACTCTATTCATGCAAGTTTCAGGGAGACTGTATTCGGCTTTTATGTTCATGAACTCAGTAACAGCGGATAGCTGAGAGTATCCCTCACAATCAGCATACAGAGGTTGGTCGACAGCTTTTAGAACATCCTGAAATCTCTCAGCCAAACCTTCATCCACATAAGGTTGATAAAATGTCGGATTTTCATCCGCATCTGGTTGATACGAGGTTGAGGCTTCAGGGGGGTCGTTAGGTGGTTGTGGGGGGTTGAATTGAGACGGTACACCGTATGCGTCATATACCATTTGTTGGTCCCACCTCATTTCAGCACGGTCTCCCCACGCACTCATCTCTGGAGGGACGTAACGAGACGAACCTACCGTTTGTGGTATAACAGATGGATCCAAAGGTTCGCCGTGAGAAGTCCAATTATAATAATTGGGAACAAAACCGACCGCGTACAAATCATACCCAACTTCGTGTGGGTCTTTAAATTTGAGTTTTTACACTTTGAACATGGACATCTTATTTTATCACCACTCATATAAGCCGGATGTTCAAGTGCAAATTCAATAAATTCCCCGACTCCCTCGAGAAAATTTGATTGCATTCCGTACAATACCGCATCTTTATCATACATCCAACTTCTATTTTGTTTATACATTATGCCTGAATATTATAATAAAAAATTATATGAAATGCAATGCACACAATTTTAAGTAATTTATTTCACTAAATATAATCAACTAATTTTCACTTTTTTAAAATGAAATGCACAGAATTCACAACAATAATGCACAAAATATATGTCCCCTAATGCACAATAATGCAGATAATTTCACTAAATTAAACATACGTTTAATTAAATCTAACTAATTCATTTAGTTAAATTTAACTAAATTTAACTAGTTCATTCCGTCCCCTTTTAATGCATCACTACGTTTAAACCTACGTTTAGCTACCTAATTTAACTTAATTAACACATCAATAGCTACGTTCAAACCTACGTTTAGCAAACGAATTTTAATTAAATTATTTTTGTAAACCTACGTTTAGTTTAAACCTACACTAAATTATTACGTTAATGACATTTAATCTTATTAGTAATACACAATTAACAATTCACTAAATTAAATAATATGACCAAATTCAACCCAATAATTTGAACATGTATATAAAGTTATTTGAATTAATAAGCAATACACAATTCACAATAACAATTCACAATTCACTTAATTAACACATTACTAACGTACGTTATTTGAACTAATTTCACTAAACATAAACATCATTACGTTTTAAACTACGTACATTTAGCTAACTAATTTTAATTAAATTATTTTATAAACCTAAAAGTTTAACTAATTCTAATTTATGACATTACTACGCTTATAGTTAAAACATGTTGTTAATTAATTAACAACCTCACTAATTTAATAGTTTTAATAATTTAAATTGAACCAACTAATTCTAAATAAAAATTATAATTCAAATAACATACCTTATCTGCATAAACAGGAAAAATGATAGAAGATAGACTACATCCTTCGATCTTTCAAACGGATACTGTATATACTGGGAATGAATTGCTGTGGTTCTGTTCAATGAGCTGCTCATGCATATATAAAAACTTTAGTCACGGACTTAGTCACGGATTTGTCCGTCACTAAGCAAAACCGTGTCCAATACGCGTCCAACACGTGTTAATGACGTGTTAATGACGTGTTAATCAAATTAGTCACGGAACTAGTCACGGATATGGCCGTGACTAATATTATCCGTACATAATACCGTTGCGCATTAAGTTAAGGGAGTTGAAAAAATTAAAATTTAATTATAGTCACGGGTATAGTCACGGATTTGGCCGTGACTAAGTCGTCGGAGTGAAATAAACTTCGCCGGAAACGGAAACGGGCCAATCGGAGGACTTAAGTCACGGGCCCAGACCGTGACTAACATTAGTCACGGTCATAGTCACGGTCTGGACCGTGACTATTTTTTTTTTTAAATATCCGTGACTAGTCCGTGACTAGACCGTGACTAAACTAGTCACGGACCAAATCCGTGACTAAAATCCGTGACTATAACGATGTTTTTTTGTAGTGCTTAACCCCCGACCCCCCCCACCCCCCACCCCAACCCCCCCCAAAAAAAATCACCTAGCCCCATCCGGGAAAAATAAAAAAAAAAATTGAGAAAAAAAAGAATAGGCCTGAACCGGGCCGGTTCCTATTTTGGGTGACCCGAGCCCGCCCTGTGTAACCCCTGGGCCGGGCCTACCCGGGCCAGTCTCTGGTCGGGGCCACCGGGCCGGGCCGGTCGGCCCCGGAACCGGTCCACCACTAAGTTCAAGGTAAGAATTGGCTAGCCATGATCCTGCACGCTTAATTAGCACCATATCCTATCATTTTGGATCAACCGACTTCCTAAGCTTGACTAGGCTTCTAAATAAAAATAGATCAAACTTTCAGATCACTAGTCCAACTTGATCTGAGTCGATCTGCATTTTTTTGAAAGGGCATTTTATTTTACTAGAAATCCAAATGCTAACACCAAAATATACAAACAAATTAAGTGGTTTCTTAATCTTAACGTAATATGTTCTTCCAAACGCTGCCCAAGCAAACATGTACATTTGAAATAATATTTTAACTCTTTTTACGTGATACTAGAAAATACTTCATAATCGTGTCACATTTACCTCTACCAAAATGAAGTTCGCATTCACTATTGATTTAGTCAACTTAAATTACTCATAACGTTTTAATTACTCTATATATTGAGTATTTATAAAAAAAAGACCAGAATTGTGACATACATAGAACTTAAATATAATTTCAAAGTAAGTAAAACATATTTATAAATAATCTTATTGTTGACACTTGTCATGGATCACTTAACTTCATCACGAATCGAATATCATATATCGAAATGGAAATTTCTTTATGAGACGGAGTGAGTAAGAGTGTAAGACTACATAGTTAATAATGGAATATTTATTTAATTATAACTGGGACAAAAAAATCACTTTACTAATACACCACCTTATTAATACGCCACTTTACCATCTTTACAAATTACAACTATGGCTCATAGTACTTAAGTAAAATATAATTCAAATGTGTAAGTTGTTCCATCAATAAACCTTTGTCCCTTTCTCCAAATAATATTCATGTTTTATAGAATTCAATCATATATTTTTTTTTGGGACCCTAAATTAATGAGATCCATCAAAATATTTCTTTTATCACGTTTCCAATAATCACATTGTGTAAAGTCGCTCGGTTTAATTATTACACGTCACTATATACTAATATACCACTCAGGAATCAACCTTTGCGAGAAACTTTGAAAGAAAATCCCGTTACCCGTTCACTACAAAAGATGAATATTTATAGGGTCATTTTATTTGGAATACTTATCTTATTTTTATCTAACAAACTATTTCATGATGACATTCGTATTCCAAGGGAAGGAGGTATGTATAATAGCAAGGGGGCCATTGCCCCCCCAGGGATGGATTTAGGGGGGGGCGCGGGGGGGCGACCGCCCCCCTTGGACTTTCAAAATTTTCTACCATATATGTAATATTTTCATAAAACTTTCATAATTTAATTAGATTCGCCCCCCTTATCTTTTAATTTTCAAAATTAATATATAGTGTTACATAATGTAATACTTAATTGAAGATTTAAAAGAAGGAACATCTAAAATAATTACATAACTTAAACAAATAAACAATAGAATAACTCGTTGTTTAAGATTTAGGATACTTATTATATAAGAATTCCTAGTTTTGTAGTGTTTAAATATCTTTATTAGATAACAAGTACTTGATTTTGTAAAATATATATCAAACAATATTAAATATCATACACACTAATTACACAGTTTTTAGATCACGTGAAATGAATCCAAAATATAAATGTTTATTGACATTAAATTACATAATTCATTTACTTCTTGCTTTCTAAAAATAATTTATTGCATAGATAATAAACTTTAAATTATTATAGCATTAATACAAATATTAAAATATAATAAGCACCATATATGTGTGTGTGTATGTGGTGCATATTATTCTAAAAATAATAATATCATACATACTACTATTGTAATATTAAGAAAACTTCTCATGAGTCATGACTCACGAACACCCTCCTTGGTGGCCGGACAAAAATTACAATTCAATAATAACCGATTCATGAGGTTAAACAATGTAGAAGTTATTAAAAATGTATTGGTTGATATCTTTGTCATCGTCTAATTTAAACTTAGAATGTACTACTTAATAGATTTAAATGTCGTTGGGGATATGTATGTATTAATGTCATTTTTTGAATAAAATTAGCCGCATAGCCCTACAGTAGCGGAAAAAATTCGCCCCGCTACACTAGGGAAAAAATTTCGCCCCACTACACTAACGAAAAAATTTTCACCCCCTACACTACCGAAAAATTTCGCCCCCCTTGAATAGAAATCCTGGATCCGTCCCTGCCCCCCCCCCCCCCCCCCCCCCCAACTTTAATTTTTATGGTTAGTAGTATTATTATGTATTTGCTAGGAGCCCAGGACTATTACATTAGAATAGAAGTAAAGTATTACTTGACCACTTTAGATCATCTTGGTGACTATTAATTTCAATTCATCAGTCAACGTTTTCACTTAATACGTGACTTTTGATTTTGCATGTTAAATTGTGTAATAATTAATATAAGTAAGATGGAATATAATTGTTTTAACCATCTCATTTAATAATTTCTTTGATGTGTTATACCGTATTTAGATGCATGACAAAATTCTTTAATTTTACTTAGCTTGTAGTTACCCATAAATGTCATGACTGGGCTTGCAGACAATAAACTGAAATTTCAAGAAGAGATCGAGCAAGTTATTGTGTTATTCCTATACACGCAAAAGTATAATACCATTTTGTTTTACATTATTTATACACCTATTTTATGTATTTTTGTTTTTTATTAGTTGACGAAAATAAAACTATTTCGTTCTTTACAATCACACATATTTATTTTGGTAAGTTTTAATTTTTTGTTTAACCATTTAATTTCCATATTTGAAATATTGACCGTATTTGTTCATAGTATTTTTATACGTACTAGTTCCAATTTTCTATTTTCTTCTCTTTTCCATACTTTTTCTCTTTCTCTTTTATACATAGTATATATTTTCTAGTACTCATTGCCCTTCCCCCCATTACTTTTTAAAAATATTCATGAAAAATATATAATGTCATTTATTTCAGAAAGAAGGATGTATAAAAATTGAAAAACATTTCTAAACTATTAGAATGAATGCTCCCTTTCCCTTTTCTAAAGTTAGTTTGCTTTCATTTTAGAAAATGATAATATGATATGATAAAGAATGGGTTGGTTTTTCGCTGCTTAATTTGCTTGTAGTTCTATTTTTAGTACATGCATAATAAAATGAATTTTGTACATCACTGTTACAATTCTCTATTTAGTAAATTACAATAAGATATAAAATATCATCTCAATTATTGGGCTAGTTTATGACCGAGATAGTTTCGTTATTTTGGATGTTGTGTGATTTTCTTTAATAAAAAAAAAAGGGAAAGGGTGCATTTGTTGTTGATATATATATGATTTATTTAAGACCATACTAGTTTCTTTGTTGATTGTTTTTTTCAGATTTTTCTTTTGGTTTAGGAGTAATGTCTTTAATGTTTACTCTTGCGTGTTGTCTTATCAAATATTTATTCATTATTTATTTGGCCAACTCATATTTTGTGTTTTTATTAAAGAGAAGAGTTAAAGCTATCATAGAATATCACCTATTTGATACATCAGGTCATCAGCACAGAAGGTGAGAGCAGATGTATTTTACAAATGAATATTTACTCCACATGAATATGCTCTATTTAAAATTTTAAGTTACATTTTTCTCAAGAGGAAAGGAAGGGTTTCAACACTCAAAAATAGCAGTACCAACATAAATAATTTGTTCTTTTTTTCTTTCTTCTTTTTTCCATTGATAAGGATTTAAAAGAATAATTCAGAAAAGAGTTGCCTGCCAGTGCCAATCCCTATGCTTTAGCATTTGGTTTTAACGAATTGTGGGAAAATTGACGATATAATGAATCATTTGGTATGGAAAAAAAATTAAAGGAAAGGCTCATCTGGTTTAATTTGTGTTTGTAATTACTACTTCTCATTATAGTTTTGTAAGAAAAAATTTAACCCAGACTTATATATTAACAATTTGAGTCAAACACTAACTTAAAAAATTTAACCCAGACTTACTACCAACTCACAAAGGTGTATGTTCGGAAAAAAACAAGAAGGATCGCAAGTCCATATATGTTCTTGATTTACCAGTGCTATGAGGATAATGCTCACTTTGAGAAGATTTCCAGTGCTACAAGTTCACATGACGGTGCAGAGCACTTGAAGAAGTTCAAGTTACAAAGGTTGTGAAGGCAATACAAGCATATGCAAATGGAGAACAATGAGAAGATCCAAGAATTCTCTAATACAACCATTGACTTGACTAATGCCATGAAATCCCATGGAGAAAAGATCATTGACCAAACACTTGGTGAAAAGTTTTAAGAACCCTAATTCCTAATTTCGATTACATTATAGTTGCAATGAAGAATCAAAGAATCTTGAAACATTGAAATCGGAACATCTACAAGGATCACTGGAAGCTCATGAGCTGAGATTACTTGAAAGAAAATTTGATAAAACTAGGGATCACCATCGATCACGAGGTACATGATATTCGTGTAATTTCCGATTGTATGTTTGTATTTTTAACTAGTTTTTATTAGTTGTAGTTGTGGAAATTACACACTTTTGGTGTAATATTTTATTTTCATTTTTATTTATAATTTGTTTAGATTAGGATTATTCTTAGCTAAATAGGTCAAAGATCATCCAAGGGATCAAGATTGGACCTTAAAAGATCAAGGAAAGTGCAAGGAGACAAGAAAGATTTTGATTTGGAAAAAATACTCATGTACCCGGTCGGGTATTGCCTATACCCGATCGGGTATTCGCTTGATTCGATTGTCCAAATCAAATCCGGGAACAAATGATCGTGGGAGCAAATTTTCATGAAGATGTGTCACATACCCGATCGGGTAGGCCGGCATACCCGATCGGGTATGCCCAGAAAAGTGACTTTCTGGGCAATTTCCTAAGATACCCGATCGGGTATCCTATATACCCGATTGGGTATCAGACCCTGCAGCTCCCAAAAGCCTATAAATACACCCCCTTTCCTTCACAATAAAATAACCAATTCACATATACTCTTTAGCTCAGTTTAGATTAGTGTTTTCTTTATATTTTCTATCATGTTTAGTCTCCAAATGAGGAGCTAAACTCTTCCATCTTGGTTTTGCTACTTTGAAGCTTAATGAATTTGTAAGTTGTGAGTTATTCTCTTTAATCTTCTTCCTTGATTATTAATTCTTCCTTTAAATACTATTTCTATATCAATGTTGGGGAGTGTTACTAAGATGACAATTAGTTAACGTCTTGACATTAGTTATAGTAATAGTTATTTCTTCCTCTATGTTAATATTGGGGAATGTCACTAAGATGACAATTAGTTAACATCTTGATATTAACTATAGTAGGATTCATCTTATTTAATATTCTTCCTTGAGTATTAATTAATTTCTGTTCATATTTCATATTAATATTTTGAACATTACTTAAAGGATCAACTAGTTTTGTTTCATATATTAATTATTACTAGAATCGATCGACAAATACGCTTGTTAATCATTCGATCGTTTCACGGTAGTAACTTGGGTTATTAATGCATGCGTTTCATGGCTAATAAACCAAGGGGAATTAATTATGTTGATTAAACCAATAAACCGCTTGTGTTGAGGTTACCAATCTCAATCGTTTTCATCTTGATTTTATTGCTATTGTCGGGTTAATATACGGCGCGTGTTCTATATTAACTCAGTAGTAAGTTTTATTAATGAACGCGTCTCGTTATTAATAACTACCCTCGATGAACTGGATATACTCCTCGATTGAGTATTCAGAGGAAGACAGTTAAAGATATAACCGGGATCGACGAACATTTCATTAAGTGGATAAAAGCAAAACCAAGTCTCCATCTCTATTAATTAAAACCATTTAAGTCATTCATCTTAGTGTTTATTAAATTAAATCAAATCAAATCTAAAACCCCCCTTGTTACTAGTTATATAAATAGAGAAGTATTCCTTTCCCTGTGGATACGAACCTCACTTCGCTATACTACGTATCAGTGTTGTATTGTATTATTACTTTGAGTGCACACCACGACAGGGTGCACGTCAGTACAATACGAAAAAACAAGTTATTATGGAAGATGGGGTTTCATGAAAGAGGAAAGGGGAGGTTCAATCGAGGAAATTCAAGGAGGAATACCTTTACTCATGAACAAATTAAAACAAGTTTGATAAAGATTAGTCTAAAACTTCAAATAGGAGATGTGGTTTTAATCACCAAAGAGGGGGCAAAAGGCAGAATGATAGGAAGAAGATCAAGCTGATGTGTTAACTACAATAAAATAGGTCATTTTTGCAATGAGTGCAGGACACATAGTCAAGAAAATAAATTTGAAAAGGAGAAATATAAAGATGAGGATATCTTGCTCAAGGTGGGAAAGATACTAATGAAGATCCGGTCATCTTAATGATGACTACCAATCTTGGTGAGAACAGTTCTAGAACTTGGTACCTTGAGTACTTACATTCAAACCATATGACTGGACATAAAAACTGGTTGGTTAACTTTGATCAATCTAAAAGGAGTAATGTCAGATTTTCATATGATAGATTGATTGTAGATGACGGATCCGGTGTTCAATGTTATGGTCAGAAGAAAGAGTTGAACTGAAGTTTTAAGATAATGTGTTGTTTGTTCCTGGGATGAAAAGCAATCTTCTAAATCTTGGTCTGTTGTTAGAACGTGGTTTTACAATACATTCATAAAAAGAAGGGTATTTGGATATGATTGATTCTGTTAGAAAATAGAAGAGGTTGTAGGTCTATGAATATGATAAGTGATTTTAGTGAGGTGTAGTATAGAGGAGGTGTTTTAGAGTAGAACTCTTATCTCTAGAAAAGAAGTATTGTATTGATATTGCTTGGGTTTGCTTGGTGAGCAAATGAGTACAATGAGTCCTATTTATAGGAGCTAGAGGATCATTCTAGATCCTTATTAAATGCTAGGATTCTAGAGTATTCTACTTCTATTTAATCTAGACTTTCCTTAAGAATTCTCTAGTAGAGAATTCTCTAGAACCTTTTTAGCCATAACTCTCTAGAACATTTATAGCTTTAACTACATAGAATATTCTAGATAAATGCATCACTATTTAATACTCCTCCTAGATGCATTTGTCGGTGACTCCAAGCATTCTTCGCAGAAACTGGAATCTGTCTCTTGGCAGGGCCTTCGTGAAAATATCTGCCAATTGTTCTTCTGTTGGGCAATACCTCATCTCAATATGCCCCTTTGCTTGGACATCTCTCAAGAAGTGATACTTGATATCGATGTGCTTAGTGCGATTGTGCTGAACTGGATTTTTAGCCATCGCAATAGCTGATTTGTTGTCGCAAAATATCGCAGTCGCAGAACTTTGCAATTCTCCCATGTCTTCTAATATTCTTTTTAGCCATATAGCTTGGCACGCTGCTCCGGCTGCTGCAACATACTCGGCTTCGGCTGAAGACAGTGCAACATAATCTTGCTTCTTTGATCCCCATGAGAAAATTCCAGAACCCAGCTTAAATGCGTAACCGGAGGTGCTTTTCATGTCATCTTGAGATCCAGCCCAATCACTGTCGCTATATCCACTTAGTCGTGAGTCAGGACTTGTTTTGTACCAAATACCATAATTGATGGTTTCTTGTAGGTACCTAAGGAGTCTCTTTGCCGCTCCATAATGAGTCTCAGTTGGACTTTCCATGAACCTTGAGAGCAAGCTTGTAGCATACATTATGTCCGGCCTCGTAGCCGTTAAGTAGAGTAGACTCCCAATCAAACTCCGGTAATTGGTAGCATCCGTTGGCTTTGACCCATCTTCTTTCTTTAATTTCTCATTAGGAACCAACGGAGTAACGACGGCTTTGCAGTCTTGCATTTTGAACTTCTTTAGCATGTCCTTAATATATTTTTCTTGAGATAAGAAGATGCCTTCTTCTTCTTGACTTATCTCCATGCCAAGGAAGTAATGCATTAATCCCAAGTCACTCATCTCAAAGGTGTTCATCATGTCTCTCTTAAATTCTTCAATTAATTTTGAATTATTTCCCGTGACAATTAAGTCATCAACATATAGAGAGATGATGAGAATGTCAGTTTTACCTTGGGATTTGATGTATAGTGTAGCCTCGTTCTTGCTCCTCCTGAACCCTTGACGGGTGAAGTATCCATCAATCTTGCTATACCAGGCTCGTGGAGCTTGTTTGAGCCCGTAAAGTGCTTTCTTTAGACGAAGAACTTTTCCTTCTTCTTTGATGAATCCTTCTGGTTGCTCCGCATACACTTCTTCTCTTAGTTCTCCATTTAGAAAGGCTGATTTAACGTCTAGCTGATAAATTTTCCATTTCTTTTGAGCTGCAAGAGCTATGAGTGTTCTTATTGTGTCCATCCGGGCAACTGGTGCAAACGTCTCTGTGTAGTCAACTCCCGGTATTTGAGCATACCCCTTTGCAACCAGCCTTGCCTTATGCTTCTGAATTGAGCCATCGTGGTTCAGTTTCGTTTTGTACACCCATTTGACTCCAATAACCTCCTTGTTATGTGGAAGATCTATCATTTCCCAAGTATCATTCTTTTCTATCATTTTTATCTCCTCCTCCATTGCTTTAATCCAAACTTTTTCTTTGGAGGCTTCAGTGTAACTATGTGGCTCCAAGGAACAAAAGTTGCATGTTTCATAGACGTCAGTAGACTCATATAAGTCTGCTAGAGTTCTTACCCGAAGGGGTGGGGATTCTGGCGAGGAGTCATGTTCGTTTGATGTATTGGCTTCGGAAGAGAATCTTGGAGTAGATGTGGGACTTTGTTGATCGTGATCTTCTTCTTCTGGGATTTCCTCTATTTGGGTAGTAGTTGTCTTTCTTTCAACTCTTTCCGTCTCCCAATTCCAAGAGGCTTGCTCATCAAACTCCACATCTCGACTTGTCACTAGTTTCTTAGTCTCGAGATTATAGATTCGATATCCCTTGGATTTGGAGCTGTAACCGAGGAAGATGCCCTTCTCTGTCTTGTCTTCCAACTTGTGTCTTTTTACATAGGGAACATGAATGTAGCATATGCTTCCGAAGACCTTCAAATGTTTGGCTGAAGGTTTTTGTCCCGACCATGCCTCAATAGGTGTTTTGTTTAAAACCGCCTTAGTTGGACATCGATTGAGTAGGTAGACTGAAGTATACACTGCTTCTGCCCAGAACATTTTAGGCATTCCTTTCTCAGCTAGCATGGATCTTGCCATCTCCATGACTGTGCGGTTCTTCCTTTCGGATACCCCATTTTGTTGTGGAGTGTATGCTACTGTTAGTTGATGCTCCATGCCTTCATCTTCACAAAAACGATCAAATTCTTTTGAGTTATATTCGGTACCTCGATCGCTTCTCAACTTCTTGATTTGATGACCACTTTGTTTCTCCACGAAGTTCTTGAATCTCTTGAATATTCTAAAAACTTCGGATTTTTCTTGGAAGAAATACACCCATGTCATCCTTGAGTAATCATCTATGAAAAGTATGAAGTACCTGTTCTTGGAAACTGAAGATGTGCGCATTGGACCGCAGACATCGGTGTGGACAAGCTCTAGTATCTGTTTGGCTCTCCATGTCTTCTCTTTTGGAAATGGTTGCCTGTGCTGCTTCCCAACCATACATCCTTCACATACTCCTTCTTTTTCATTCAGTAGAGGCATGTCTCTCATCATATTCTTTTGATGTAGTAATCTCAAGGCATTGAGATTGAAATGCCCAAATCTTCGATGCCACAGACTCGTATCACTCAGTTGAGCTACCATTGCCTTTTGTGGATATTGCCATTGAATGGGAAAGTTTCTATTATTTCTCATTTTTACTTCGGCAATTTCTTGGTTATTTTTCTTGTCATAGATTCGGCAAGAATTTTTCTCAAAGTGCAGGGCATATCCTGTAACACCCCGGCCCCGCAGGCCCCGAGGTAGTTACTCCAGACCTCTAGTACTGTCCTCACAAACCGCCACTAGTCTTTTCCGCGCACTTTGTCCTCACTCGTGCGCGCCCTGAGAAACTTCCCAGGGGGTCACCCATCCCAAGACTACTCCCGTGCAAGCACGCTTAACTTTGGAGTTCTTGGGTGATGAGCTCCCTTAAAAGGAGATGCATCTTGTTGGTATGAGTAGTACTATTAATCCTTTTAAATTAATCTCGGGTATTACAATCACCCCCACTTAGGATCGCAACGTCCTCGTTGCGCCCTTAAACCAATTTCAATCACACCCCAGAATCTTTTCCCCTGCTAAGTGCCCGCCCGATATCCAACAGATCATCACACTGTCGCAGGGTTCCCTCGGGTTTGGAATCGAATGATTCCTTTCCAAGGAGAAACTTTCAAGAATACCTCGTCACCAACCTTAAACTCTAAGGTTCGTCGACGTTTATCTGCATAACTCTTTTGTCTATCCTGAGCCGCTTTGAGTCTCTCTCGAATCAACTTCACCTTTGACTTGGTGATCTCAACCAACTCAGTACCCTCGAGTTTGGCCATGCCAACCTCATCCCAGCATAACGGTGTACGGTACCTCCTCCCATATAATGCCTCGTATGGAGGCATGCCGATGCTTGCCTGATAACTGTTGTTATAGGCAAACTCCACCAGTGCTAAGTGGTTGTCCCAACTTCCTTGGAACTCCAATGCACAAGCCCTCAACATGTCTTCTAAGATCTGTATGACTCTTTCAGACTGCCCATCCGTCTGTGGGTGGAAAGCAGTACTGAACTTCAACTTCGTTCCCATAGACTCCTGAAATTTTGGCCAAAAACGTGATGTGAATCGTGGGTCTGTATCGGATACAATGGTCACTGGGACCCCATGCAGCCTCACGATCTCATCCGTATACAACTTGGCTAACCTCTCAAGTGGGTAGGTAGTGTTGATAGGCAAGAAGTGTGCACTCTTCGTGAGCCTATCCACAACAACCCAAACTGCATCATAGTTCCGAATTGTCCGTGGTAACCCTACCACGAAATCCATAGTCACATGTTCCCACTTCCATTCAGGAATGGAAAGTGGTCGTAACAAGCCTGCTGGATGCTGATGTTCTGCCTTAACTTGCTGACAAGTAAGGCATCGACTAATGTATTCAGCTATTTCCCTCTTCATACCAGACCACCAGTAACTTTCTTTCAAATCCCGGTACATCTTCGTGCCTCCCGGGTGCATAGCATACGCTGATGAATGAGCCTCCTCAAGGATGGACTTTCGGAGCTCATCATTCGATGGTACGCACACTCGGTCACGGAATAACAAGAGACCATCGTCTCTCTCACAGAAATCCTCCACCGGTCCCGCTAGCATGCGTTCTCGGACCTTCTTTAGCTCGTCATCAAAGTCCTGCCCCTTCTTGATCTCGTCAAGTAAGGTAGGCCTCACCTCAAACCTTGCCACCAAGGCGCCATCGGTAGACACTTCCAATCGAGCTCTCAATGCTCTCAAGTTGGCAAGCAATGCCCCAGACGAACTCTTCCGACTAAGGGCGTCGGCCACAACATTCGCCTTGCCCGGGTGATACTCAATCACAAGATGGTAGTCCTTTATCAACTCCATCCATCGTCGTTGCCTCATGTTTAGCTCCTTCTGGGTAAACACATACTTCAAACTCTTGTGGTCCGTGTATATATGACACGTCTCTCCGTAGAGATAGTGCCGCCATATCTTAAGTGCAAACACCACGGCCCCCAACTCTAAGTCATGAGTAGGATAGTTTACCTCATGCTTCTTCAACTGTCGTGAAGCATAGGCAATTACCCTCCCCATCTGCATCAACACACATCCAAATCCTTGGATGCTCGCGTCACTATAGACATCGTACCCCATACCCTGTTTGGGTAATGCAAGTACCGGTGCCTCGGTCAATCTCTTCTTTAGTTCAATGAACCCTTTCTCACATTTGTCATCCCATACAAACTTAGCTCCTTTACGAGTGAGCTTTGTCAATGGTGATGCCAAAACGGAGAACTTCTCCACGAACTTTCTGTAGTAGCCTGCCAACCCAAGGAAACTACGAATTTCCTTGACGTTCTTTGGCCTCTCCCATTCGGTAATGGCTTCTATCTTCTTGCTATCAACAGCAATTCCCGATCCCGAAACTACATGCCCGAGAAAGCCAATTTCCTTTAGCCAAAATTCACATTTAGAAAATTTGGCATAGAGTTGCTTCTCCCGTAGTGTCTCAAGTACAAGTATCAAGTGCTCCTCATGTTCTTCTTCGCTCTTTGAGTAAATCAAGATGTCATCTATGAACACAATCACAAATCGGTCCAAGTATTTATGAAATACTCGGTTCATCAAGTCCATGAATGCCGCTGGGGCGTTAGTTAGCCCAAACGACATAACCAAGAACTCAAAGTGTCCATACCTCGTGCGGAAAGCACTTTTCGGTATGTCACTTTCCTTGATCTTCAGTTGGTGATATCCTGACCTCAAGTCAATCTTTGAGAATACTGTTGCACCACGGAGTTGGTCAAACAAGTCATCAATCCTAGGCAGAGGATACCTATTCTTGATGGTAGCCTTATTCAACTGTCGGTAGTCAATGCACATTCGTAGGGTACCATCTTTCTTTTTCACAAAGAGGACAGGTGCTCCCCACGGTGAATGACTCGGTCTAATGAATCCGTTATCCAATAGCTCTTGCAATTGGGTTTTTAATTCATTAAGTTCAGCAGGTGCCATCCGATATGGCGGTATAGAGATTGGTTTGGTACCGGGCTCAACCTCGATCACAAATTCAATCTCCCTATCAGGTGGAAGCCCCGGTAGGTCTTTAGGGAAAACATCCGGGTACTTACAAACCACCCTCACATCATCGATGTTCGTTTCCTCTTTGGTTTTGTCAACCACGTATGGTAGATATGCGTGGCATCCCTTTCTCATCATACTTCTCGCTCTCACGGCGGATATGATACATCTGTTTGATCTCCCTCGATCACCCTCGAAGCGTAGGGTCTCCCCATCATTGCCTTCGAGTTCAAGAACCTTCGTGTAGCAATCTACCCTAGCATGGTTCCTTTCTAGCCAATCCATTCCTAGGATTGCATCGAATTCAATCATGCTCAGCGGTACGAAGTCACACGTCAAGGTTTGACCATTAACTTCCACCTCACAAGATGGATAGTAACAAGTTCTTTCCACGTCATCCCCCAATGGTGTTGATACCACTAAGGTTTGCATCAACGGTGCGGATTGCACTTCCAATTTCTTGGCGAACGCTTCACTCACAAATGAACGTTGTGCCCCGGTATCGATAAGGATTCGCGCATCCTTCCCATTAATCTTTAGTGTTCCTACATTCATGAACCATGTAAGACATCTTTCCTACCCTCCCTACTCATTTATAGAGGGTTACAATGTTCACACACACGTTAGGGGTCAAGAAAAGGTCTTAACGCCGCAAAACGGTGCGAAAAATCGATTTTCGGCAATCTGGGTGCCAGGCACGGCGTGCTTGGGGGTAGGCACGATCGTGCCTGGCTTGGAAAAAGCCTAGGGAGCTACTGCCATGCAGGCACGATCGTGCGTGCCCTTAGGCACGATCGTGCCTGAGCGAAAACAGCCCGAAATTGCTCGAAATCCTCCCGGTTCGACCCCAAAGCTTCGTGCAATGATCCCAACGACTAGTAACCTCAATTTATGGACTAATTAAGGATAAAACACAAGTATACAAGAGGTAATACCTGCAACGGAATCCGGGGTAGCTTGAGCATCCGCCTCCGTCATCGCATAGACACTAGCTTGAGTCCTTTCTTGATTCACCGATGGCGCGTTGCTCGCGCTTGCTATCCCATGCCCCCTAGTTGATTGGGAACCCCCGACTTGGCTTCGTGTTCCCGTAGCCCCGCTACTTGGTCCTTTGCCCACCCAATTGTGGGCAATGCGCCTTCAAATGCCCGGTGTTCCCGCATTGGAAACATCTAGGAGGTTCACGGCATTTTCCGAGGTGACTCTTCTTGCAATTCAAGCAACGAGGCGTCCCTGAGGCTTGTGACCCCGATTCATGCCTGCTCGGGCCTTGTTTCCCCCTAGATGGTGGCGGCAGTGCACGGAAAGATCCTCCTCCATGGTTTCCCTTTTTGTTGGAACCTTGGGAGCCACGACTCTCCCACTTCCTCTTTTTCGCCTCCTCGGCGTCTCTCTTCTTCCTCTCCTCCCACTGTTTCTCCCCTTTCAACCCTTGGTCAACCACTTGAGCAAACGTCATGTTAGGCAATTGTGTTGCCCTATCGCGTATCTCCAAGTCTAGAGCATCACAGAAGTGGTTCACCATCCGGTTCTCATCACAAGCATACTCAGGTATGTAGTCGGCAAGATCCCTGAACTTGTACTCGAGTTCCCTCACCGTCATGTTACCCCCTTGGGTTAGAAGGGTGTATTCCCTCACCTTTTTGTTCACTTCGAAATCCGAGTAGTATTGTGCGAAGAATTCCTCTCGGAAATTCTCCCAAGTGACGGTCTCACCATATTTGCTTTTGGTCTCATCCCACCACTTGGATGCCATACCTTCAAGTAACCTCACCGCGACCCTTAGCTTATATTCGGGGGTGAGTTGCATGTCCAGGGCCGCCTCATTCAGCCTCTTGATCCATTGCGCCGAAATGGAGATATCACCCGTTCCATCGAACGATTTGCACCCCAAGTCTCGTGCCTCTTTGATATACTTGGAGATCCTTATGATTGGACCTCCATCACCCCGGCCCCCATGTGGTTCAACGTGGGCCCTAGAGTCGCCATGGCTTCTTCCCCTTGAAGCCCCTCCCGAAGTTCGCCCTCCTCGGCGCCTTCGGCGTTCCCTCCTTTCCTCGCGCTCCCGCTGATATTGCTGGAGCAGCGCCTCAATTCTTGCTAGGGAGTCATTCTCCCCTTCTTCATCACTCACATCATCGTCATCCCCTTCGTAAGGGGTCTCAACCGGCTCAGTTTCCGGTTGGTAAGTCGAGTTCTCATAGGACCAGTAGGTTTCACTTTCTGTGTCGACATGACCGTCACTCACGGTCTGTGATCGGCCTCCACGGCCAGCTCCTCTAGATGCCCTAGAGGTCCTTCGACTGCCCTGTCCAGTCTCCACTGGTACACGACCGGTCGGGTTCCTCCTAGTAATCCTGCCACCACGGTCCATTTCTGAAAGAAATTTGGAAAGAGTCGTTAGCCTCGTATCAAATGTCAATTGACGGATAGGTACTTAAGACACATTTTGGCTCGAGTCACCGCCATACCAATTGCTAAGGGTACCATCTTAACAATTAGAGACCTTGCAACCCAAGTACCAAAAGCTCTCCAAGTACAAAACTTCTATGCTCATGGTTTTCAAAATCTTTTCAAAAAGAGAATTTTGAGACTTCATTATGAAGTTTATGGACTAAGGCTCTGATACCAACTTAATTGTCACGCCCCGGACCTCCCCGGACACGTCGACAATCCGCCGTACAATACGAATAGTCAACCGCAGTCCAACACATTCATATTATACAAGGCGTCTTGAATATCATTCACACGTATACATCCATAAACAAACATAATAAGTAATTCATAACGCAGCGGAAAACATTGTTTAAAACAAGAAGGCCACACAAAGCATTTCATGAGCACACAGGCTCTATAGTAAAATATCCATGAGCAAATTTATTAATGTTTCAAATGGAATGGAGGAAGCACGAACCAAGTCTTCTCTCCTAGGAATCACTCGATCAACGAGCACAGGATGCAAGCTCTAGCCTCAACCTGAAATGGTGGTGGGACGCCCCCGAAGGGGTCAGTACTCTATACGGCTATAAAGTACTGGTGTGGCAGGCATCTAATAGATATACAACAAGTATTTCACACACAAGACCCTCAAATAGGGTGATAATATAGTTTAGGCTATAATCCCAAATTTCCCCTTCAAAGTATATACTTACTTTATATAAAGTCAAGTAGTCGGCTCAAAGGCCCATGTTTATCACAAAACATTTCCCAACCCCATGACTAATGGTCACGACATACATAGGGACCAACCCTAATATAACTTCTCATTTCTAGAGTTCGGCTCGAGTACATCATCATGCACTCGCATCATAGATCTCCTACTTCATGTAATCACACCATAGATCTCCTACTTCATAAAATCACCCCATAGATCTCCTACTTCATAATATCACACCATAGATCTCCTACTCCATGATTTCACAATTGACACTTGAATCTCATTCAAGTTCATCACAAACAAACTCAAACCTTGAGTTTGATTCTAACACATTTAGGGCAATCCTTAACTAGCATCACAATACTATTAAGATTATTCCTACAACTCATTTATCATTAATGGTAGCCCCTCCATATCAATAGATATGTGGCAGCCTCCCATGTGTTAAGCATCATCATGCAATTATACATTTACATACACATAACATTCATACATGAGTTGGAAAAGTCAATTTACCATATTAGCATACTTCTATCTCACATGACTCCATATTCATCAATATGGTTTCAGTTCATGATCAAGTCCATTACTTATCATTCATATCATGTTCAAGCATATTTATTCACAAAAACATGATTTAAGCATTTAGGTAATCTCATGCATAACCTACAAGTTGTAAGCAACTAGATGTCGGTCCTCACCTCAAATGAGCTTTAAAACCTTCCTTCTCGATCCAACGACCAAAGCCTCGGCCAAGAAGGTTTGATAACTGATTCCTTGCTTGGAATTGAGTGTTAAACATCCCCCTCAAAGTGCTAGTTCAACTCCTAACCGAAGACACAAAAACAGTCCCTAGAACGGGTGTTTCCCGACGAATTCGTTCCCTAACCTTTCAAGGTTTTGTTTAGGTTAGTATCTAACCTTTCCAACAATTAAAGTCACTTTATAATAACATTTTATACACTTCAATCAGTGTATAATAGTTCTTCAATCATTTATATGATTTAGACAATAGAGAGGAAGGTTTTGGATTCAAACTTACTTTGAATACAAAAACGTATTCCGCGAGGTTGTGTTTTGCTCGGACGATTTGGAAGCCTTCCACTACTCCGATTTATGCAAACCAGACCTTCACGGATTCCTCGTCTTGAGAGCTTTCTGATGGTATCTTGCACGCATTATTTGTATGTGTATAACTCGAGATATGAAGCAAACAAGTAACCTTACGCACTGGAAAAACTACCTGCGGACAGCCCTCTTCCTTCCTTCTCTCTTGAGTTGTGTGGACTCCCTTTGCTCTCTTATCTCTTTGGGGGTTCGAATGGGGTGTAGGGGGAGTGTATTAGGAGGCCTCAATCATGCTAAGAGAGCATGTGGTTCACAAAAAGAAGAGTAGGGTATTTGATTGCAATCAAACATGGTGTGGACCTCCTCTTTAATTTTTTTTTTTGTAATGTTGTAGCTCATGAGTCAAAAAGTCCGCCCCACATAGTTGTCTCACCCATTTTTCTTTGTCTTGTAGGTACTCATATCATGTGTAGTGGTTCCCAATTGATCCCAATCATTTTGGGGTCCAAAATATCTATCAATACTTCCAAAAATGGGAAGATGGGTCCTATAGTTTTATCTTTTGTCAAAGATGTCTTTTTGTACTCATCCTAATTTATTTAGAACAAGTCAACTTCCTTCATCACATTATTGATCTCCCATATGTGTAGGTTCATCACAATAATTTACTTGATGGATATCATAGCAGGAAAATCCTACTCCCATTATTTAGCTCAATAATGCCAAAGATGGGGTTATAGGCATTTGTATTCTTCTTTAATTATTCTATCACTTATTTGACATTTGTCATACATGTTATAGGGCTACTAGCCGTGTGGGTCACTCCCGAGTGGGTCTAGAACGCCATTCTCGAATACTTGCTATTTTTAGCAGGTTGGGCCCAAAATAATGTTTGAGCCGCCCGACCTTCCTCGACTTGTCTTGAAAGATCACGTAACACTATTTAGAAATTTTGGGCTCTTATGTTCATTAATAAGGCCCGAATAAGTATTTGCAAAACCCGACACTAATATACGAGTTTGAACAGTACGATATTCAATCATGCACTACGTAAACATTAATCGTTTTACAATTGCTCGGAAATTCAATACATAAGCTTGAAATTTAAATTGAATTTTCAAGGACGTTCGGGTGCGGTGTCACATATCCACTTTCCATCATTTGGCCAACACTTAGTAGATATTGTGCAAGGCGTGGCACTAGGAGAACATTTCTAATATAACGCGTACCTTTCTTTGTATCAATGACAATGGTACCTTTCCCTTTTGCCTCCACCAATTCGCCATTGCCCATCTTGACCTTTGTCTTGATAGAAGTGTCTAACTCATGGAAGATGGTTTCGTTGGATGTCATGTGATTGCTGCACCCACTATCGATGTACCACTCTTCTTCTTTTGCTTCTATTGCTGAGTGACATGCATAGAACATGTACTCCTTCTCCTTAAAATCTTCAGAATAGTTGGCCTGGTAATTTCTTCTATCTCTGCAGTCTTTTTCTTCATGCCCGAACCTCTTGCAGTTTCTGCATTGTGGCTTTCCTCGATGGTAGCAATCTTTCTCTAAGTGATTAGTCTTCTTGCATATTTTGCATGGTGGAAAGTTTGTCTTCCTCTCCTTGTGGTTAGAATTCCCATCTTTGTGAGGTTTAAAGTTTCCACCACTTCTTGAGTCATTCCTTTTAATGTTGAGCTTAGACTGGAAGGCACTTTCTAATGAACTTTCATGTCGTCTGTTCAGCCTGTGCTCACGTGCTTCTAACGACCCCATTAATTCAGTGATGGACATTTTTGATAGATCCTTTGACTCCTCAACAGCCGAAACTACTGGATCATATTTTTCAGGGAGACTGATTAAGACCTTCTGGATTATTTTCTCGTCGGTTATGTTTTCTCCAAGAGTTCTCATTTCGTTGACTATATGTATAACCCGAGAGAAATAATCTTTTGCCATTTCAGAATCTCTCATCTTCAAATTTTCGAACTCTTTTCTTAAACTTTGTAATTTAATAGTTCTAACCTTCTCATTTCCTTGAAATTCCTCCTTAAGAATATCCCAAACTTCTTTTGCCGTAGTAGCACGAATTATTCTCGGAAAAATGGTATCACTAACGGATTGTTGAAGAAGATAAAGAGCTCTAGCATTTTGCTGCTTTTGTTTCTTACATACCTCGGAAGTTGATGTGTTGTCGTTTCCTTTTTCCGGCATGGTAATTCCTTCTTCAACAATATCCCAAAGATCATGTGATTCTAGGCAAGTCTTCATACGGACACTCCAATAGTCGTAGCTTTCTCCATTGAACATCGAAGTCGATACCGAGAAGCTTGATGTCGCCATAACGCCCGCTTGTGATTGAACAGGCTCTGATACCACTTGTTAGAAAATAGAAGAGGTTGTAGGTCTATGAATATGATAAGTGATTTTAGTGAGGTGTAGTATAGAGGAGGTGTTTTAGAGTAGAACTCTTATCTCTAGAAAAGAAGTATTGTATTGACATTGCTTGGGTTTGCTTGGTGAGCAAATGAGTACAATGAGTCCTATTTATAGGAGCTAGAGGATCATTCTAGATCCTTATTAAATGCTAGGATTCTAGAGTATTCTACTTCTATTTAATCTAGACTTTCCTTAAGAATTCTCTAGTAGAGAATTCTCTAGAACCTTTTTAGCCATAACTCTCTAGAACATTTATAGCTTTAACTACATAGAATATTCTAGATAAATGCATCACTATTTAATAGATTCTCAGGTAAAAAAGAGTTTTCAAAGTCCTAATGTCAAGCAACAAAACTGTTCAAGTCCAAATATATGTTGTACGTAGAGAGACCCACTGTTTATATGTTGAACCAGTACTTGATAGTACCTGGTTGTGGCATTTCAGATTTGGTCACCTCAACTTGAAAGATCTAAACAGTTTCCATATTGAAGGTATGATTCTTAGTTTGCCTTCTTCTAATCTCCTGAAAACTTATGTGATAATTGATTGGGCAATAAAAAGTCTAGAATCCCATTATTTACATATACGTAACATAGACCCACAGATTTACTACATGTTATTTGTTCTAATGTTTGAGGGTCATTTGAGATCCCTTCTTTGGAGGAATAAGTACTATGTATCCTTTATTGATGAATTCAGCAGAAAGATTAGAGTGTTTGGTGGGGAAAAAATTTGAAAGGAAGTGGGCATCATTTTAAAATCTTTAAAAAAACTAGTTGAGAAGCATTCATGGGGTAATTCATGAAATCAGTGTTCCTTACACTTCTCAACATAATGGAATAACAGAAAGGAGAAATAGGACAATGTTTAATATGGTAGAAGTATGATTAAAGGAAAGTAACTTCCTCACAGCGTTTGGGGTGAAGTAATTTGAACCATAGTATATATATGTATTTTGAATAGGTCACCCACAAGGAAACTGACTAAACAAGTTTTAGAGGAAATGTGGTCAGGTCAAAAGCCCTCACTGACTCAATTTTGGATGTTTATGTCAACAACATATACATAACTTCAAGTCACGAAGAAATTAGATGAAAAGACTCAAAACAGTAAACCCATGGTGCATGTTTGTTGGCTATAATCCTACTGGTTCTTTAATTATTTTAATGGCTTGCATTAACTCAAGAAGAAACTGAAGAGAAGCTTAAAAGGATAGATTTAACTAAATTATCTTTCTTCTTGTGTATAAATTTCCACACCAAGCAAGAATTGTTACAAATTAAAGAAGGTACTTGTCTCATGTTTTAAAAAGATTCAATATGCAATCTAAAGCTAAAGCTAATGGGTGATATGGATTGAATCTAAAGCTAGATATGTGTGATTATGAATCTAGATTGGATAATGCACCCTCTATCAGGCAACTTACTGAATGTTTGATGTTTAAGTGTCATAGCATGCCTGAAATTCCAAAATAGGATTAAATGAGCTTTGGAATTCGAAAATAGGACTACTATGTTTTTCTCCCTGAAATAGGAGTTGTTACTGTCATGTATGAAAAATATTGCCATGATTAAAAATTACTGTCATTAATTATAATAAATATTGTCATGTTAAATTCACTCTACTGCAACTACTTGGCAGTCACACTTACAAGATGGCAGTAAATACTGTCATGTTAGTCCTATTTTGGGAATAAAAACATAGTAGCCCTACTTTGGAATTCCAAACTCCATTTATTCCTATTTTGGGAAATCTCCCTTCTTTTTGTTGTGGGTTTGGTTAATAAGTTCATGTCTGTTGATCCTAGACAATCACATTTAACAGTTGCAAATTAAAAAGGAATAAGATACTTGAAAAGAACATCTAACTAAGGTGTTCTATTTCCTAAAGGTTCAATAACCACAAAAAGAGAATATATACTAAATCTAGTCTCCTATTCAGAATCATATTGGTATGCATACAATGTTGATAGGAGGAGTACTATGGGCTATGTTTTCTCATTAGGAAGTGTACGTGTATCATGGTGCTCAACTAAGCAAGATGTACTTGCTTTATCTACATGTGAACCCGAGTATATTTTTATTTAGCCAAAAATCTAGTTACCTATGACTGAAACAAGCACATAGAAACCAATTTTCCTTTCTTGGAGTACTTAGTCACAAATTGCACTGAAGATTTTCAGAAATTCAGAGACATGCTAAGAGTGACCAGTTTGGGATGTACTTGTTTTGTAATTCTTTGATTCTCAAACTAACTTTTGGTATTAAGGGAGATGTTAAGATGTAATAATCAAAAGTTACATTAACTTTCAATTATTGCTTCGTGTGTTTTAAGAGGTTTTTCCTAAGACAGTACTACTAACAACTCTATGGACAAAAATGTGACTATAAATTACTATATGTAAGTTTTATAGTTACTATGATGTAACATCTGAATATAATTAGTCACTAAACTTATTAGAGTCGCATTTTGTCTATTACTTTTATTTTGGTTATATATTTGAAACTATTTCATATTTTAACATCCTCTTAATACACTTATTGACTAACATTAGTTTTTTATTTTGACAGAAACTAACGTTAGTGAATAAGTGTATTTTACTCACTATAAATAATACATCAGGGCTGGAAAACAATTAGCTACCCTTTCCTCTCTTTTCTAATTACTACTAGAAACAAACAGTCTTTTTATCTATTAAACTCTTAATATATCAATGTTGTGATATCAATATAAGCCACTTTCCATAAAAAAGAAATACTAGTCTACTACATACGGAGTATAATACGATAGTAATTAGGTAGGCTTCATCACATCCAATTGCTCTTGCATATAATATTAACTTTAGTAATAATAAATTATGTTTAATCATTACACTTAAGTGTTCATGACACTATACACATAATAACTTTAGTGATAAGATTTATTTCAGTAAAAGTTTTTAAAAAACTCAAAATTTATTATTTGAATTTGTAGCAACGGGCCAAAGAAAAAATTATTTACCAAACACTTGTAATACTCCCTCCGGTTTTATTTAATCTTCACACTTTGACTTCACACAAAATAAGGAAAGAAATTTGACTTTACTGTAGAGTACACTGTTGAGGCACTGTTTGACACTGTTTGGCACTGTAGAGACACTGTTTGGCACTGTTGAGACACTGTTTGACACTGTTTTGATGTAGATTTCTTTGCCAAAAAAGGAAATAAGGAAGTGTGAAGTTTATTTTAGACCGTCCCAAAAAGGAAAGTGTGAAGTTTATTAAAAACCGGAGGGAGTAGTTGTTTGACAAAGTCAAACATTCAAAGTCACTCCAAAAAGTTAAAAAATTACTGATAAGCCATTAACCAAACACGCCCAAGAGATTACCAATTAACTCACTCAAACTAATATACAAACCCAAAGAAGCATTATTTACATTTTTAATGAATAAACACATGCATATTCCCTTTTGAAAATATTATTGTTTGATGCCGTGTAACCCACAGTCCATAAAACAGCTCAGGGGTTATTACATATTTACATGTCTACATAGATTGTAATTTTGTAGTCTGTCAAATTGAAAATCTTTAACAAAAAGCTTACCAATTATATGCGATAACAATCATAATACGTTAAAATAATACTGTATAGTAGAAAAAGAATACGCCGTATAATCCCCGGCCACTAACTTCAAATCCTCTCTTTCGATAGTCCATTCATACGTGACACATAAAAGCACATTAGAACGTCCACAAAAGAACCATCCCGACATTCCTTTTCCTGCTTTTCAACCCACTAGTGAGCAGAAAGCTCCTGTTTTTCTTTTCAAGATAGAAAATCAATTTTTTTAATATTATTCTTCTATGCAATTCTTCTAGCTAGATAGTACTCCATCATCTGATCTCTCCAGCTTCTTCTTCAATTCATTCATGGATCTTGCTCAATGGCCAAAGGTATATAGCTAGAGATTTATATATGCCTGAGAATATATGCACTTAACTTTGAGCAGCATAGATATCTGGAGATTAGAGATCCATATCATCTGCCTCAATCTGTGCCTATAATTAATTGTCATGTGTTTTTTTATTTTATCTTCTGGTTATGTGTGTGATCAGAAAAGCTGATTAAATTTCTATCATGGGTATTTTATATTCTTCTTGGTTAATGATGCCTTCTGATCTTCTTTTTTGATGGAATGGAAAAGTGCAAAGCACACAACTTTTGTTGATTTTTTCTCCACCCATTAATTTTTTTCCCTGAAATTATTCCTCTCTGATGTATATGTGATGGGTTGATGAAATTTACTTTTTTTTATGGGTTTTCTTGCTTTTTCTTTCTTTCTTTTATATGTAGGAGATAGTGGTGAAACAAATGGAAGAAATAGTACCACCACCAAATAATCCAATCAATAAAACTGGAGGTACTACTGGTACTAATACTACTACAAGTGTGGAGAGAAAGCTGCAGGTAAGGCCACAGAAAGATCAGGCTGTGAACTGCCCAAGATGCAACTCTACCAACACAAAGTTTTGCTACTACAACAATTACAGCCTCTCCCAGCCAAGGTATTTCTGCAAGACATGCAGGAGGTATTGGACTGCTGGTGGATCACTGAGGAATATTCCAGTGGGGGGAGGTTCAAGGAAGAACAAGCTCAGATCTCCTTCCTCCACTGCTGCTTCTGAAGTCAAGAAGCTGCTTCCTTCAGATCTGATGGTGCCACCTATCTCATTCCCACTTCACCATCAAAACCCTAACAAGATCCAGCAAGATCTCAGCTTGGGCAGCTTCTCCCATCATCAAGACTTGAAGACTATAGCTGAGCTGATCCAAGTCCCCAACTATGAGAGGAACAACAAGGAGGGTATCCATCATCCTCATCCTCAAAACCATCATCATCCTCAAAACCACCATCATCCTCAAAACCACCATCATCCATCATCAACTTCTGCAAGTCAACGCCTTTCAGCTTTGGAGCTGTTGACTGGGATGACCTCAGCTCAATCATCAGCAACAACAAGAGGGGGGCTGATTAGTTCATTCCTGCCCATGCCCATTCCTGATCCAAACAACAACTCAGTCTACTCATCATTTTCTCATCAGCTGCATGATGAGTTCAAGCCAACCCTAAGCTTCTCCTTGGATGGGATGGGGAATGGGGATGGAGGGTATAATGGTCATCATCATCATCTTCAAGGCATGCAAGAGACAAGTGGTAGTGGGGGTGGAAGTGGAAGGCTTTTCTTCCCTTTTGAGGATTTGAAAAGTGGAACTGCAGGTGGTGATGATGGGGCTGGGGAAGACAGAGACCAGCCATCTGGATACTGGAATAATGGAGTCTTGGGTGCTGGAGGAGGTTCTTGGTAAATATATTTATTATATGCAAAAGTTTTATTTAATTTCATCTATCTCAGGCCAGGTTTTCTTTCTTTTTCTTGGGAGGGGAATTTTTAAATTTTCACTGTTTCCTTTTCTTTTTAGTGGTCATTATTCTTGTTTAGTGTTCAAATATCTTGGATGAAAAACTAACATATAATGAACGATTGATATATATTATATACGAGTGGAAAATTAAACAAGAGTAGGTTCTCAAATTTCTTGTTCATTTGTGATTATTATCACATTATTTGTTTCCATATTGAGTTATCATTAATTTTCTAGTCCTATCCATCGACATTTGCATTTGATGATTTTCATTTGTTATTAGTTACGGAGTAGTACATACTCTATCACTACCCACCCAAATTATATGAGGAGGATTTTGGGCTAAGAGCATTGTTTTGAATAAATTAAGGTTGATTTGGGTTTCATAATTAATACGGAGTATTATTTATTATATCTACATATATTATAATGTATACGAATTTACGAATTAAGTATATATTACCGTGATCGGTGATCCCTAAGACTATAAGATTGACCACATTGGAAAAGAGCAAAATTTTACATCTTGTCAATAAGAAAATACTATATTCATTGGGCAATCGATTTTAGAATTGCTCCATTCCACTCGGACTAAATATTATTCATTATGTAGTCACTTGTTGTACTAACATAATAAACTTTAGTTTTTCGACTTGGGATAATTGTTTTTGTGCTAAGATAGTGTTAAACATTAATATATACTACAAGGGTTGGATGCATATTGAGTTTAGGGAGTGTTTGTAACCGTTCTTAAAGCATGTTGAGCTTGTTTTGATAAAGTTTTACTCCGTAACTAGTGATAGTATTTTTAATTTACTGCATTTGAATAACTTTGAATAATTTAATGAAGATTCCCGATATATATATTCTTGCAACTTTTATCCATAGATCATGTACAGTAACAAATAAATGTATCTGTACTTTTTGTAACATTAACGATTTTTTTTATCCAAATGTACAATAGAATTTGCACTAAAAATGTAATAAAAGTTGTGACAATAAGATTTTTCATGAGAAATTGTATATTCCGATTGAAAAGTCCTTAATGCGAACAATCTTATTAGTTACAAGACATTATAGACATATATTCGAGTCAAATACATGCCATGGTATTAAATCCACATTTCTTCATAATCTAGATTCTCTTGTTTGATAACCTCAGTTTTCAGCTTATCGTCCATTTTTTTTATAAAAACATGTAACTTGTAGTTTCGTTGTTGAATTGTATAATAATAAAAATAAGTAATGTGAAGATTATTTTAGATATTTTCATACTCCGTATAACTTTATTTAAATTTCATCAATGAAATATATTTTAAATATAATTTTTCATAATTTAGCAAATTCAGCCAATTCAATTTAGCAACTTTATTTAACTTTATTCACTTCAGTTAGAATTTCGCCATTTTCATCATATTCAGTCTAATCAATTAGTTTCAATATTACCAAGCGGCTCCTAAACTGAAATATGTAAGAACTGAAAATGAGTTTAAATTTGGTTTACACCTTTTTATAGTGTCTCTATTCTTAAGTAAATAGTATTCTCTTTGTCTCATTTTACTTGTACTGCTATCCATTTTGGGTTGTTTCAAAATAGGTGTCACATTTCTTTTTTTGAAAAGAAATATGTTGTATACAACATTTTACTTTATTGTCTAAATCTCAATCACAATTTCTACCTTTTCAATTTCTAAAGTAAGACACATAAAAATTAAAAGAACAGAGGAGTAGTACCATATATTTTTGATGAAATAGTATATAGTAATGAAGGGGTAGAACAAATATGAAAGAGAAAGAGAAAAAATAGGGAATTGAAGAAAAACGGAAAACATATAAAAGAGAGTATGAAAAAATAAATTAAAAGTTTAAATAAAAAATGGATGAAAAAACAGAAAATAATATGGCTACGGGAGGGAGTATTATTTAGTCAAATAGTATAGAGAATTAAAGTTTTTTTAATCATGCATTTCTATTTTTACTTTTTCAATAATTAAAGTGACTTTTATTATCAAACTTTGGTGCTTTTTCAATCCGCACTTAGTCTGAATTCAAATTCATTTATAGTAAGACAAACTATACGGTACATAATTAAAATTCCTTGATCATATGAGTCAATTACAGTATTACACTTTTGTTAAGTATAAAAACTGATGAAAAATGACTTGAGAATATATAATAAATCAAACACCAATCATGTTTGGTGTATACAACAAATTGTACACAACATTTTACAGGCTGTTTTCAGTAGCGGATTTGGAATTCAAGTTTTGGGAGTTCAATTCTTTTATACAACTAGAAATTTTAAGAGTAATAAATAATCATGTTAAATTTACACATGGATACCTACATGTGAACACTTTAGAACCAATGTGGCTCCGCCAATGGCTGTTTTTTCGTTTTGTGAAGAAAACAGTTTTTTGCACCAACAAAAAAATTCCTATATTATAGAGCGATTATCTTCCGAAAACGAAAAAAATGGTGTGTAAAATGTTGTGTACAATGTCTAGATTTCTCTCATCTAATACAGCGTTAGGTTAGTCGCATTTTGCATGAATATGTACCATTTACCTATTTGTAGACCACTTTTGAAAGCGAAAAAAGCAAACACAGCCACAGCCTAAATAAAAACAAGGCAGCCGTAAAGCCACCAGACGTGACATATGTTGTTAAATAGGACATGGTCGGTTATTTATTTTTGTTAATCAATCTATTTTTTTAACATCTTTCCAACTTGTGACCTCTTTTTGAAGTGTAATTAAGTAATATCATAAGATTACATGATACTTGGCTTTGTTAATCAATCTTTGATTAAGTGAAATTACAGTTACTAATTATCTTGAATTTTGAAAGCGCATTTACTATAACATCAAGTCATCAACTAACTACAGACATTCATCCATGATCCATATTTTAGAAGAACAATAAAACTTAGCATGATTTCTTTACTAGATAATCTTATTACTAATTGTGCCTGAAATGAGTATATCTTACCTTGTGTGGACTATTGGATTGTGTAATCTTATTACTAATTGTGCCCGAAATGAGTATATCTTAGCTTGTATGGACTATTGGATTATGGATCCGGTTTCTTTTCCTGAATTTGGCAGTCAGGTATTTGTCTCTGGCTTTTATAAGTCATCAGATGCAGTAGAGTACATGTTAGTGTGTTACTGCTCTCCCTCCCTGCCTAATCTTGGCTATCGTCGGATCTGCCCTAGGCGGAGTGCCGTGCATGCGGTAGATGATTCAAGAGATAATTTGAGTTTGAACCTCATTTTATTGTCCAAATTGGACTTTGCACCATGTTCTTAAAAATCTTTGTTTTTGCACCCAATCCCGTGTGAAAAGACAAAAATGCCCCTCGATCAGGAATGTGTTGAAGGCCAACGCAATTGTTAATGGGGGCATTTTAGTCTTTTCATACGGGGTTAGGGTGCAAAAACAAAGATTTTTAAAAACGAGATGCAAAATTCAATTTGGACAATAAAATAGAATGCAAACTCAAATTTTCCCATGATTCAAATCCATGAGACTATGAATGAATTGTTTAATGAGAGAGGGAGCCGAGTAATCAATACCAATGTAATTGTAGCTAATAGAAGTACACCACGGGCTAGACTGTTTGGCGCCACCTACTTATATATCCTAACAATTCAAAGTAGGTGACAGCTTCGATACCTTTATAAAATATAGGGTACCGTACCTATCATTTATTTGATTAGATTACATCACTTTATCATTTTTAATTTAGATTTAAATAATTCAATTGCTACATTCTCATTGGTACGGTCCATGTGGACAAAGGTATGGTACCTTATGGGTACCATAGAATCTACCTTCAATGTAACGATTTTAATATAAAATTAAGGTTAAAGGGTCAAATAGATCTTGGAACTAAATTAAAAAGTGCAAATCACCCCTTATATAGGAGGTTATGTCCGGCCGTCTCCATTTGGGGCGGTTGCCGGTGGAATTTTTTGATGAATTTTTTTTTGCATCTTCTTCATTAAGTCTAGTTTACTCATACCAAATTTCTGCTAAAAATGAATTGGGAAGGCAGTCAAATGAATTTTTGAAGATAACTGTGTTGTTAAACAACACAATAATACAAGGGGTGATTTGCACTTCTTAAGTTAGTTTAAGGGTCTATTTGACCATTTAGCCTAAAATTAATTAATATAAACAATTAAGAGCACAATATCACTAGTTTGGTGCCCATTAAGCACCTTGTGATTATCATTGTGACAATAGTAAGGAGGAGGTCACAAGATTAAAACCTGTCCCAATTTAAGAATGTTGCATTTAATAAAAAAACATATACGGAGTATATAAAACTCATAAAAGTGTGTGCATATTTAAAAAAAATAAAAATAAAAAACTCTAGCTTGTAGCCGTCTAGGCCTCAGTTGCACCAAAGCATCGACGACCTATCCACCCATTCAGTAATCATCATGTAGTGACACAACGAGATTGCAAAGTTAGAACACAAATTATTTGGAAAAAAAAAGTGAAACAGTGCTACATTTAATTTCCCCACTTTAAAACTCGTTCAGCAGAGTGTATAAATTACTCAATATAAGAGTAAAATATGAAAAAATACGCTGTTTTGTTACTTAGAACTTATTTAACCATATATAAAAATAAGTTCATTAAATTCACTAAAATAAGAGTAAATGAGTCATATTTATGAACTACGGAGTATATCTTTATTTTAATTTTTTTGTTAGTGGTGGATGTATGATCGTCAATCTCATTCAACTCTTCGTGAATTATCACCCACTCTAAAGTCTATTCCCACCCAAATCTTGCTCCTACCCCCTACCCTTCACCCCCAAACCCACCTCCAACCAAACTAGTGACCTAAACCACACACTAATTAACCTTACTCAAATATTTTATGGTACCGTGTTAGACATTTAGCAATTAACTTAGTGAATAGCGAATTATATTAACGGATTGTTAATAGCGGGATTCCGTAATCAGATTTGACTAGCGGAGTAAACTATCTAGGTCCTAGTCGGGTGGTTGAGGGGCGCCTAACGCCTAGGCATCACTTAGGTGCTGACTAGGCCTATTTTTTTTCGACTAAGTCGATTAGTTCTCTGCATTTAGGACTATCGTACCTAGCACCTAGACATCCATTAATCGGATCGACTAGGTCTATTAGAATTTAGGACAATGTGTAAAACTAATGACAGTCAATTGTGTATTATGCCTAATTGGAGCATAAAAAATACAAACCAGAAAATCCTGTGAATATACGATAAATCGAGACATCCCTCAACCAATTACGAATACAAAGAGTTGAATAAAATTGACGATCACACTAGTAAAAGAATGCAGGGAATATATTTTATTCTCAAATGGCACAACAAAAACTTTTTAGAATATGAGTGTCCAAATCTTATTTTGAGTAGAAAATAATGATGCCTCTATCATTTCAAATTAAGGGCCGCAACACATGTTATACCCGCAATTTTATTACAATTAGATTCCCATTGCAACCGAATAACATTACAATTGTGGTGGCTTTTGAATTCAGTCAATTTACTGACGAAGTGCAATATAAACACATGTTATACATTTTGTTCTTTCTTTCGTAAAAGTGATAAAACTTTACATTGCAAAAAATAATAAGATTGACACATTGCACGGGTTTTGGAACAAACTAAGTACACACTACCAAAAAAAACATGGGATTGACAGAAATTTTGGCAGAGATTTTGACACAGATTATGTCAAATCCGTGCCAAAAACACTTTGACACGAGCTATTTGGCACGAAACATTGGTAATTCGTGTCAAAATTTTGTGTCAATCCCGTGTTTTTTTGTAGTGACACAAAATACGAGCCAAATTCCGTGCCTATGTCGTTTTATAGTGTTGGTTGAATTAAAATGGTGTTTACATTTACTATAAGTAATAACTAATACCAAATGACTCAACTACTATATAGGCATACAAGTTTAGAAAGATTTCCCATGCATGATGCATGGGTACGTATATTTCACGTGTTTATGATATACTCCGTATGACGAAGCAGAGTAACAGGGAGCGGTAGGTGGATACCGTTCTTCTTTGGAACCTAACCGAAACAAATCAGTGGTAGTATAGGGTTCCAAAATTAGCCCCTTGTTAGGTGAATCAAAATTGGTAATTCCAGTCTTAATTTTTCAATTTCTAGTACACTAGTTGGCCAAAACGACGTCTACCTATGGCATGAAAGTAAGGCTATATGTTTGGCAGGCATAAGTCTTTACCTTCTAGCTTTTGTACTGTTCAAAAAGTCTCTAAAAGCTTCTAGTTATATGTTTGGCATGACAATTTTTAAGAGTTTTTTAAAAATTAAAAGATCTTTTTTGAGATGCTACGGGGAGTGACATCTGAAAAAAGCCTGTGACTTTTAGTACTATGTATTAATTAGTTCTAACATCTTGTATATCAAACCGAACTAAATCAAGCAATCAGCTTTTTACCAAACAGCTACCGCCTTTTCTTTTTAAGATCTTTTCAGTCGCTAAAAGATACTCGTAATAGTTTTTAAAAAACTCACAAAAGTATCTTTTCAGATAGTTGTGCCAAACATACCCTAACTACTCCGTATAAGTATATATGGTGCATTGAATGACGTAGTCACTATTATACAGAAGGGAAATTATCCTACATAGGGGTGTTTGGAACTGATTCAGCTTCTGCTTCTTTTTAAAGCAGAACTGAATCAGTTTTCAGAAGCTGCATTCCCCCAGCTTTTAAAAAAGGGAAAATGGAAACTAATAATCCAACCTTTTAGCGGTCTTCTTACAATAGTCCCACCTTTTGATTATTCATGAATAATCCAACATTTGCACATCATCTTCATTCACTGGTCCCTGACCGGTTGATGACCTACTATTCCAAGTTATTTTCTTATCTTTGCAAACCATTATACCATAAATCTCACCTTTCACAAAGATAATATTTTGCAAAGATAAGAAAATAACTTGGAATAGCAGGTCATCAACCGGTCAGGGACCAGTGAATGAAGATGAGGTGCAAAGGTTGGATTATTCATGAATAATCAAAAGGTGGGACTGTTGTAAGAAGACCGCTAAAAGGTTGGATTATTAGTTTCCATTTTCCCTTTAAAAAATTGATTCTAGGAGTAAACTAAAGCACCGGAATCAGTTATGCACTTTCACCCAAACACTATAACTTCTGCTCCCTGAAGGAGTAAAAGCGGTTTTAACATATTGCTACCGCAAAAAAAATTCTAGTAGACTTTCAAGTGATTTTTTTCAAAATTTCCGAGCAATAGTTTCTGAAGGCGTCTGAATGTGTGTGGAGTGGGTTCGGGGCAGAGGATATAAAATATAATGACAAAATTATGGATCAAGAAATACTTTATCCGCCACTTGTAAATTTGTCATCTTTCCCTTTTTAGATTTTTCCAAAAAATCATGTTCTCTTTTAATTAATTAATGGAAAAAGGATCAAATACACCCACGTACTATATTCAATAGATCACTTGAACCCTTGTACTAAAAAAAGCATCAACTAAGTACACTTACTATCAATAAAACATCAATTTGACCAAATTACCGGATTGCAACTCCTCATAGCCGGTCATTAGATTGGACGATTTACACATGCTTTTCATTCCTGTCTTATACGGAGTACAATACTTTTACCCCATAGTCCGTACATGCATGGTTCCCCACCTCCCCGGCTAGCTTTCTATCATTTTGTTCTTTTCTTTTCTTTAATTCTTTTTTGTCTTCCGATTGCATGGAATACAAAACTCTCTTCCACTTTTACTTCACTTCCCTTTTTTAAAAAAAAAAATCTAAGAAATCTTAGGACATCTAAAATTCTTTTTGTATTTTTATGACACTTCATTTTTTAATTTTTAATTTTTTATGACGTTTCATTAATACGTATTTCCTCCATATTCTTTTGTTTGCTACACTTTCTGTTACGAAAATTACTATTTTTGTTTGCTGCACTTTCCTTTTTTGACAAATTTTTATTTTAAAAAATAATTAAATTATTCTTACTTTTTCTATCTTTCATATTATCTTTCATATTTTTCCCCATCTATCATGTTTAATCTAAACTATTCATTACCTTTTTTATTTTTCCTTCAACTATCTCCTTTGTAAAACCCAATTGAATACGAAGGAAGTACATATATGTTTATATAAACATCTTTAGAATCTTAAATTCTAGATTTTGTTTACTTATATTTATCGTAAACATTTTTTTCCTATGTCATACACATATGCTAGAAGGCAGGGACTTATGCCTGCTAAATATAGCCTAACAATGTTAGTCCAATTTTAACAAGAAGACCACATTTACTTAAAGTTAAACAATCAGGGATTGACAATAATTAAGGAACTTAGTGCTACTTCTCTTTTTAAAAAATATTTCAGGTCAAATTGTCATCCAAATAAATTGCTTCTTAAGAATATTTTTCCTAGGACTGGGAATTTTTTTTCCCGAATCCCGATCCCGACTAGTCGGGAAGTTTTCCCTATCCCGACTAAGTTGGGACGAGTAGACCGGGATTTTTTTTAAAGTCGGGATCGGGAAAATCCTGACATCTCGACACTGTATGTGTGTGTGTGTATAGAAATAGAAATATATATACATGTATATAATTATATATGAATATATAAAAATGAATGTACAATAAAAATGAATATGTATCTAAATATTTGCATATCTTTTTTACTTACTTATTCCGTACATAGATTAATCTTTTATGTTACAATATCAAATTCTAAAACAATTAGGCATTTGTCCCAAACTAAATATTCTGGATCCTAAGTAAATAGAGATTATTCTTGACCCCAAAAAAGAGTAGCTGTTAGAACTATTTTATTGTGAATCAAGTTTGTGTGTTATGTTTTGTTTGTTTATTAGTATAGCTTACCATTTATGGTATTGAATAAAGTGTAATAAATAGGTTGTAAAGGAATAAAGCCCAAAAAGGATCTAGGCCCAAACTCCTACACACCCTAATTAGGTAACCTGTACAGCGCCTATAAATATGTGCGTTCTGTACAGGTACCAATGTCGATCACTCTATTCTCTAGCCTTATGCTGTAAAAATACTTCTCGATACAATAGAAAGAAGAATTTTTCTGTTCTCGATATTGCCTTATCATTATCAGATCTTCTTCTATGTTTATTGATGAATACCATCTAGCTGTGAGTTAGTCTACAGAAATCTGGGACCAACAGTAGCAAACAAAAGAATGAGGATGGATTATATATTAATGAAAAGTCATAAAATTGAAATTGAAAAATAATTTTAGATCTCCCTCTAACTTTCTAAGTTTTTTAGATTTAAATCAGAGAAGTAAAGTAAAGAGAGAGAGCAATTCGTGTTCAATTGTTTTCTACTAAGGAAAAATAAAAAGGTAATGAATAGTATAGAAGAAGCAGGGTAAATGGTGGAATAATATGAAAGATAATATGGAAGATAGAAAAGGTAAGAATAATTTAATAAGTTTTATAAATAAAAATTTATCAAATAAGGAAAGTGTAGCGAACAAAAAAGTAATTTTCGTAAAAGAAAATGTAGCAAACAAAAGAATATGGAGGAAACATGTATTAATGAAACATCATTAAAAAATGAAATGTCATAAAAATACAAAAACAATTTTAAATGTCCTAAGATTTCTTAGATTAAAAAAAGAGAAGTGAAGTAAAATGGGAAGAGAAATTTGTACTCCATTTCCATACATTCGGAAGACAAAAAAAAAGAAAAGGAAAAGGAAGGAACAAAAATGAAGAAAGAGAAAGAGCTAGCCTTGGAACTGTGTACATACAGACTATGGCGTATGAAGTATTGTACTCCGTATAAGATGGAAAAAAACGAAAAGGTAAAAGCATGTGTCAAATCATCCGATCCAATGACCGGCTATGGAGTAGCAATCCGGTAACTTGATCAAATTGATGTTTTTTTAATAGTAAGTGTATTTAGTTGATCCTTTTTTTAGTATAAGGGTTCAAGTGATGTTTTGAATATAGTATATGGGTGTATTTGACCCTTTTTCCTTAATTAATTAGTGGTTTCTCTTATTTCTTTGTTTTGCACAAACCTCACGTACATAATTTTATTTCTTTATTACTCGTATCGATCAAACTTTGCAAAATTTTAAGCGATTGATGAAGTACTGAAAAAGTACACAGCTTATAACTTGTTGAATGACTCTTGATGGCAAAGGGCTCATTAAAATAAAATGTGACATGCTTTATGTTACAACTTCGAGAAAATAGTGACCAAGTCTGATTTGGAGGCCATAGAGGAATTGGACCACCCTTGAGATGCTCTAATAAGATAGCGGTCTGTGCAAGGAAGGTGAGGGGTGAAATTTTCAATGGGTGATGATTGCAATGCTTGCCCATGCCATGTTCTCTCCCTTTTATGGTTATTAAACCTAAAAGATTGTGGAAGATATGATAAACCCCTACTCTCTTTTTGTGTCATATAGGGGGACCCACAAACATTCCTCTTGATTGGCGTGCTACGAAGAATAATCTTTCCCATCGCCTCCAAAATTTGGACTATAGTTTTTTTTATTTCAATTATTTAATTCTTGCTGTGAACTATGAAGTGAATGAATTAGCGTAGGGATGAGCACGGTCCGGTCCAATATTTTGCTGAACTCTTACCCGTACTGTTACTATTGAAATGGTTCGGTTCGGTTCGGTCTTAGACCTAAACCCGTTCGGTACGGTCCATTTTCAAACAGGATGGTACCATGTCATACTAATGCCAAACAATGCACAATTTAAGGGAAAATTAAAGTTTAGCCATCTCAAAAACTTCACACAATTTATCAATTTTCGTATTTCATACCATCTCCGTTCCAAATTGATTTGCAAAGTCAATCTTTTTTATCAAATAATTTATTTTTATTCACTTAATTAGGATTTCACTTTTTAATTATATTCTAATTTGACCTTTCAAATAAAGTACTTTGTATATTCTAATTTGGATTTTGCAACTTTAAAGAGATTTTAAAGTGGTATCTAAATATGTAAATTTTAATTATTAATAATTGTATTAATTATCATTAGGTAGGACTTAACATTGACAAAAAATGTTGACTTTGCAAATCAATTTGGGACGGATTAGGTAATTAATAAATTTCTGATAAACTATAGTAGTACAAATTTAAATAATTAAAGTATTAAACCATACTTCGATCTGGTTCGGTCCGGTAGGGGTTCTCATTTTATGAGAACCCGTCATGGCATTGTTTGGAATCGGTACAGTCCGGTTCGGGACAACAAAATTTGAGATCCGTTTCAAACCCTGTTTAAGGGTCTGGTACCATACCGGTCCGATTCGGTACAATGTCGGTTCAGTATTTTTGACCACCCTTACAAATCAGGATAGAGAATAATCTGTACTCACTCCCTACGAGGAGAGATAATAGGGGTAATGAATAATGTAGAGAAAGTAAGAGAGAAAGTGAAAAAAGTAAAAAATAAAAGATAAAAAATAGAAAGAGTAAACTTATCAAAAAGAAAAAGGAATTTTTCGCAACCGGGCTAAAACCGAAAGTAATTTCAGTTTTTTTCATTTTTGAAAGTTTTTTCAAATATAGACAAATTGAAGTTTCCTTTTGAATAACAGACCTTGAGCATAAACACGGCTCCTACTCATGCAAAACGGAGTAGTTAATATTAAAGTCACTCTTCTTTTCAAACAATAAAAACACAGGTTCCCATTCTGTAACTACTATTGAGTCAGGCACTATCATTTTTTTACTCTAATTGAAAACTAAAAAAATTACAAGAAATAATGTGAAGAAGAAAAAAAAGTTGTTCTGAATGTAATATGTTATAAATTATTACAAAAATGAAATGTTTAATTATAAAAAATGAAAAATTATAAAGGTTGGAAATTAGGAAGACTATGAAAATTAGCGAAAAGGTAAAAATGAAAATAAAAATAAAATAAAGGTAAAAAAAATACGTAGTACAATTTTTTTAAAAAAATATTAAATTTAAAAAAGTCTAAAATCTTAAGTATTACTCCGTATATAATATGAATATATCATAAAATAAATGGAATGAAAATATTAAATAATATAAAAATAATACAGAGTAAGACAAAGTTCAAAAATTGAAGAAAATTGATATAGAGGGAAACATATAAAAAGCGGATAAATAATATTAAATTTAAAATAAATTTAAAAAAAAATTAAAACAAGGCACAATTTATAATAAACTTTTAAAAGTCTAAGAATATAAGAAAAAACCTAAAAAGGGTACAGAATATTAAAAATACTAAAAAAAATAAACTGTTTACTAATATGAAAAGTAATTAGAAAAATTTATGTAAAAGTATTTTTTTTATGAAATGGAAAAGTAATACTCCGTATATTTTTTTTTTTAAAAATATTCAAATTAAAAAATAAAAATTAAATAAATATATAAATTTAGAAACGTTACGAAATTTTATATTAAAATTTATATAATACGGTAATAAATTATACTCCATATATAAGACATATATATATATATATATATATATATATATATATATATTGGTAAAATATATTATATAAAATAAAAATTGAAAAACATTAAAAAATACCAGTTTTAAATGTAATGTATCATAAAGTAGATAAATCTTGAATTATTTTTATTATCATTATATTTTGAGTTTTTGTTGCATATGGTTTCTTTGTGTTTCTTTTTGTTGACAATTCTAAATTTTTTGTTTTTTTATTGTTTCTAGTTGTCTTTCATATTCACAAATCGGAATTTAACATTTTCGGTGTTTGCATCTTAATCTATATAGATATTTCTATGTTAAGTTTGAAGAAAAATAAATAGAAATCTAAATAAACAACAAAAATTTGAATTAATTGTAAATAATGCAGAGTACTCTGTAATACGGAGTAAGAAACATGTTGCAACAAAAAATAACAAGATGAAACAAAATGCAACAAAATGCAATACATGTGGTACAACAAAACGCAACAAAAATAATAATACGGCTATATAATAGTATCACAATAAATATATCTTAAAAAATTATAAACACCAATGAGAGTAAGGGTGTAAGAGACATGAGAAAAATGTTGGTGTAATTAAGAAGCAATAAGGTGTTGTTCATTATGCATAATTACTTGTACGTTTTAACTCACTTGACCTTTTCAGCCCTCATATATCGTTTGCATGGTGTTATACTGTTGCTTTCCGTTAAGTTTAATTAACATGAATCCCAATCGTTTTTGTCTACCTGTTTGTCCTTTAGTTTGTACTCCAATCATTTATTTTGATTTAAATAATATTTTACGGAGTAATTCTTTAGTGTGATTGTGAATCCAATCGTTTTAAATATTTCAATAAAAATAGCCCAAGGGATTAATTAGGACACAATTCTCTAAATCCTCAGGCACTACATATTGCTTACAAACACCACTCAACCAAGTACGTATTGTTCTACATATGCGAACATACCTAAAATACCTTTATTTATCACTAATAAGAGTCCATTTGGTAATACCCAAACCGGATGTATTGGCTGATTCTGCTGAATTCTATGGAGTTCTGGTTGAAGTTAATGTATTGGCTGATTTTGCTGATTTAAGAAAAAAAATATTTAAAATATATTTGTATTAATGAAATAAAGAACAAATACATGAAAAACATCTAAAATGATTCTCTACAGTTACTTCAGCCAATATAGTCAGAAAAGTAACTTCAACCTTACTTTTTGTTATTATTACACAATTAAGCGCGTAAAATCAAAAGTTACGTGTTTGATGATAAAGTTGGCTAATAAGCCTGATAAGCCGAAAAATATGGTCACCAAACAGGCTCTAAGTCTTAGCATGTTGTTAGTTTTTAAAGGAAAAAGATATTTCTTAATATATATCAGTACCTGAAAGCTTGTCATTAAAAGAATATAACACCATGCTAAGACGACATACTAATAAACATTTTCTAAGCTTGGTAAGACACCCACTAAACTTTATGTTTCAAAATTACAAATTATAATATTTTTTAGAAATAAACAAACTATTAATATCCAGCAGCATGAAAAGTAGAAACTATTAATATCCACTTATTTTATTTGTGCTATATTAAAAAAAATCTTAGGCTCGAATAGATTCCATTAAATTTCGTATCCAGTTGAAGTTAAATTCATTAATTTCAAAAATTAGTGTTTTCTTCATATGGGACTTGAGAGATTTGCTTACTCAGACAAGTGATTCTATGTGACACTTTGTTTAAACTAAAATAATACATTATCGAAGTTGTGAGTTCCAACGTAGAACAAACTATGGTCCTAAGTTCATATTTAAACAACTTGAATATTTCTTAAACTCTCTCCCTATATATTTTCTTTCATGTGCATATACTATACGAGTTAAAAAAATACTACATCCGTTCCCCTAAGTTTGGAACAAAGGGGTGTGGTGTGATTTTTAAGAAAAAGTGGAATTATGTGGTTGATATTGAATTAATAAAGTGTGAACAAAATAAGAATGAATTTTAACCACTCAAATATTACCAAATATAGTATGAGACAAACTTAATGAGATGGACGGAAAAGGTAAAACGGGACAAAGTTAGAAGGACGGAGGGACTGAGGGAGTACAACTATATACTCCCTCCATCCCGTTGGAATGTTCCCGCTTTCCTTTTTTGGATGTCCCAAAAAGAAGTTCCCATTTTCCTAAATGGAAACTTATCCTACATCAAAACAGTGTCAAACAGTGCAAAACAGTGCCAAACAGTGCCAAACAGTGTCCAAACAGTGTCAAAACAGTAAAATTTACCCCCTCGTAAGTTTATTTCCTTAATATGTGTGTAGGTCAAAACGGGAACATTCCAACGGGACGGAGGGAGTATTTGTTTTGTATAAAGTACATTGGGCATAATCCCATTCGCGCATAGCGCGTTACAAAAACTAGTGTTTTGATTAAAGATATATAGATGATTGGCAGTTTACATCTTGGTCAGTGGCTCTCTATGAAGCTGCGACATGGCGCCGATCCAATGCTTTCTTCTCTATATTGTTTTCGTCACCTGGGCTTGCTAATGTTCAAAATGGGAATGCAGTTACTAGAGTGACAGACAACCCTGCTGATGAGCTGGTATATGCACTCAACAAGAATGGGATTGCGAAGAAATAAACTTCCCTATACATCAACCAAGGATTGGGATGCATAGCTCTGCAATATATAAAAGCTTATCAAGGTGATTGTAAATCTTATGGTGGAAAAGGCTCAGAAGCTAGGAAACCTCATGGATTGTTAGTTACTCCACTTTGGGTACCTTTGTTAAGTATGCACAATAGACAAATTTGCATACATAAATAAACATTCTTTACAAAGGTACCAAAAGTGGAGTAACTAACAACCCAAAAGTTGGTATTCATTCATTTTTATTTGTAAAGAATGTTTATTTATGTATGCACAATAGACAAATTTGCTATAAAAAAAAGAACTATGTATGTATACATAACTAAAAAGGCATATTATATTAAATCTCCAGCATCTTTGAATCTTGATGTCAAAGTAGCAAAGCTAAAAAACTACATGAAGCTTGAACACATGTTTTTCATCTGTTCCCAAGTTCACCTCAAAGGCACTCACATCCCTTCTTCCCGGCCTCAACAATTTCTTATACTAGAATAACTCATGCGCATCTTAAATATTTTCAAAGTCATAATAGAGGGCTTGGAAAGTTAGAAGAATAGAGACATAACATAAGAGGAATTACCTGACCAAAACTTGATTTCTCCATTGCCTGCAATTTTAGCAGATTTCATATTCAAATAAACAAAGAATCATTAAATATATAAAATCTTTTTACACTGAAGCTAACCAACCTGGAAACATTTAATAGGAAGAATAAACAAAAGATCAATAAAATAAAAGTTAAAAAGTTGCAGCTATAGGGAAAGCACTTCTACCAACACCAGTAAGTACTAGCAAGGCTCAAACCAGCCTTTCTGTAGAGGAATAATAACTCCCACAAGCAATGAACTAGATTTAAAGACGCGATGACATCATTATACTGACTCTATTGTTCAATTCAGTCCTTAAAGTAGACGCACTTCAACCTCAAAACCACTTTCTCCATATGTAAAGCACCCTCATTGTAAGCCTCGTCCCTCACCACTTCCTTAACCAACATAGTTTGAGTTGTGCACAGATGCAGTCTTTGCAGATGATAAGAGTAGTTTGTTGTTATTCCATAGTTTGAGTTATCGTTAGATGAATAGAAAGATGAGTTTCTAACGACATGGAAGCAGGTTTAAAAAGGAATGAAAAATCATTCAATTCCAACTACAATCATGATCCTGCGAGCAACTCAAATTCATTTACAATTTTTATTTTGCTTTAGTCAACAAAATTATATCCTTTTAATTCAAAAAAAAAGTGCAGCTACAGGGGATGGAATACTCTGCCTTCCCATTCTCTTGGAAGGCACAAATAATACTAGTAATCGATCGATTCTGGAAAGTATGTCATGATCTGTGAACTCAAATCTCCGATTGGAACTCGTTGAAGAAGATTGGTTGTCTGATTGTCTCCATTGACAATGAAGAGGAAGTTAAATCCCTAACTCCATAGAATATTTGCCCCTTGCTCAGAGTGGATTCTGATGAGAGAAATGTCGTCGATGCTTCGTAGAGGCCAGAGCGGGAGATTAGGGAATATGCCTTTTACGTCTCCCGAGTTCTAATCTACAGAGAATAGTCTAAAAGTGAAATAAATAAAGATTTTTGAAAATACAAAAGTTAAAAATGAAAAGGAAAGGTAATTGAATTGGGACATAAATGATATGAATCACACAAAAGTGAACCATACGGGTAATTTGCCCAAAGAAAAAGTGTAACAAACCTTTAAATGCATCCCAAATAGGAAAGTGTAGCAAACTTTTAAATACGGAAGAAATATATTATGGACATTTAATACAGTAAAAAAATTATTTCTATAGGTGAATCTATAATTAAGAGAAGACTTTTATTTATAGGAGAAATTTTAAATCACAGAGACTTTTGTAATTCCGAAACATACTTATATCATTAGGAAATTAGAATTCTTATTTCTAAATTATTTTTATAATGATGATAATAATTTTATAATCGAGAATAATAAAAGATGAATAATTCATTATATCACCGCAATTCATTGCTCTTTTATAGTTTTTTTTTCAAGTTTTAGATTATGTTTTTAAGAGAAACATAAAAATAATATTTCACGTGTCCCTTATAACTTTGTCAAGATTTGATATAATTATGTAACAACTTGCGGTAAAATTTTGACATAGGAGAGAGTTAATAAGAATTACAAATTATAAAGGACAGACGAAATCAGAAATACTCGTGTCACAAATCATTCATAATTAATTGGCTAAATACTGACATCTTGCAATCATACTTGCGTAATTCGGTATTATCAAATATTTACTATTGCAGTATTTATGAGATAGTAAACAATTCTTTTAAACATGTTAACATTTACTCTTATTTTGAAGAAAATCGACATAGTTTTATTTTAAAATTTCACATATTTTTACTCTGAATTAATGTATGATTTTCTTTCAAAATCATCATGTGGATTCGGCAGGGTCCCTATACCGGTGGCATTTTAGTAATTTAAATGAAATTCCTGGCTTCTGCTAAATGAGCATTGGTGTATTGTTAATTAGCAGTTGTCCAATTGTAATGAGTATTGAAAGTCTAATAATGAGCACGATTTTATTACAAGAAAGTTGATATCACAACCAAAAAAACGGTGGCATTTTTGTAATTTCAGTGAAAGTAATGGTTTTTGTTAGATGAGCATTATTACACTTTTAATGAGCATCAAACGTATTCTATTGAGTATTAAGAGTCTAGTAATGAACATCATGATCTTTCCTTCATATCTTGTAATTCACTTTCTTTTTCTTATTTTTTGTTTTATAATGAACTTCTATAAACTTCAATATGGAAATTCAATGTAATATGGTACTTTTGATATATGCATTGATATGTCATTTTAAAAATGAGCATAATATTAGTATCAAATGAGCATACGGAACTTTGTTAGTTGGACGTCACGACACTTTCATTGAACATCAAACCTCCTATATTGAGATGAAAATAACGCTTTCTGATAAATGATCATTCTTGAACTTTTAATTAGCAGTAGACCTATTCTTTTGAGTATTAGGAGTCTAATATTGAGCATCACAATCTCTGCTTCATACTACCTCCGTTCTTAATATAAGTGCAACATGTGAAATTTTGCACTATTCACATGTTCTACTTTGACTACATTTTATTTATTGATGTATTAATGTATTTTTTTTTTGAAAAATATATTATTAAATTTGTTTCATTGTAAATTTTCAAAAACTGATTTTTTTTAATTTTTTACTAATACAGAATTATATATATTGATGGTCAAAGTTGTGTCTCGTCAAATGTGAAATATTGACTGTTGCACTTATTTAAGAACGGAGGAAGTTTCTTTTAATTCACCTTCTTTTTACATTTTTTCTTTTATCGCAACGTATTAAATTATATCTTCAATCAATCCCTATAAAGTTAAATATTTGAATCTAATGTAATATGATACTTTTGAAATATGCATTGATATGACATTTTAAAAATGAGTCTAACATCAGTATCGATTGAGCATATGTAGCTTACAAAATAAGTATTAATATGAAAATAATAAGGTTTGTTAGTTGAGCATCAAGACATTTTTCATTGAGCATTATACCTCCTCTACTGAGTATTAAAAGCGTGCAATTGATTGTCGATTGAGCATTCATAAATTATAAACTGATCATTAGTATGACAAGCATAAGTTATTTTTGTTGATCGAGCATCAAGACGTTTTCATTGAGCATCAAATTTCCTCAATTAAGTATTAAGGACATGCAATTGAATATCATGCTCTGTGTTGTAGTGTCTGTAATTAACTTCTACTTGAATCTAATGCAATATGTTACTTTTGAAATATGCATTGAGATAACATTTTAATATGAGCATAACATCAGTAGCAAATGAACATATATAACTTACCAAATGATATGAAAATCATAAGTTTTGTTAATTACATAATGAGTATAACTCTTCTATTAAATATTAAAAGAATACAAATGAGTATCATAATTTATGCTCATAATACAAAATGAGCATACAAATCCTACAAAATGAACATCCAAAAATTTAAAAGCTCATTTGAAATATGTACACTACTCAATATACTCTTATGTATGCTCATTTCTTTTTCTTTTGTAAAATCTTATTAGGTGAGTGGCGCACCCCTACAGAATACGAAACGGTAAACCTCAGGCTACAAATTTGCAAATGAATCTGCAAATTTGCTTGACAAATTCATCTACGTAACTTCAAATACTACATATATATGTATTGTTAGTGAATTCGGTCAACAATTTGATTCTACAAATCTACAAAATACTTCAAATTCAGATTATTTGAAACGGACCAAGTTCTTGCTGAAGTTGTCAAGGACCATTCTGAATGAATCTGCATCGATTCATCTAGATTCAGGGATGAAGTGTTAGGGGAAGGCATGGGAAGAGAGTTCCGAGAAGGAGACGGTTCATCTGGACCAGTGTGGATGAATCTGCATCGATTCATCTCGATTCAGGGCTGAAGGGTTAGGTGAAGGCAGGGGAAGAGAGTTCCGAGAAGAAGACTGACGATGAGAGGTGTTTGAGTTGCATATGAGTTGCGCAGCCTGGTCGTTCTTCTCTGGCGATGAGTTGCAGATGGCGGCTTTTGGTCGTCTGCTTCAGATTCCATCCATCTTTCCCTTCGTCGATGAATTGCAGAGCACGAATTTAATTACAAAAATGCCGGCTGTATGGTGCTCACCGTACAGCCGTCTGTACGGTATAATTTGCCGAGTCGGCATGGAGCTGGTCCGGAACCGGGTCTGATACTGTTAGGGATCAGATCATATCTGTTTTTCCCCGTTTTCGAGTTCCGACCTAGGACGGACTCTGTCCGACCATGATGGGTACCCAGTCACGGTTTACTTATTTTTGGATCGAACTGGTGGTTCTAATCCCGGTCTTGGTCCAGGCGGGCCATTTTTTTTTCCTTTTTTTGGTTTCATCCTTGGAACTGTTGGAATCAGATCCATCCTATTCAGTATTTTAAAAAGATCTAAACTCTAACCCTTGTAATCGGGCAAAACAAAAAAGAATTATTAATAGGGACTAATCGTGTAAGCGGAATCGGCCTGGAACTGGAAATGATAGGGTCGGACCTAATCTTTACTGAAAAGTTGGAAAGGATGAGGCAGTCTCGACTTGGAACCAGGACATAACCGACCCGGGTCCATGAATATGTTGTTTTTTGCTAGGGAGTATAAGTTACTTGGATCACCACTTCAGTGGATAAATGGGGGTCTCTTTGCTGGGCCTTTTCGGGGAGTAGGATGGGATTTTGGTTTATCCGATTTTTAACACTTTTAATTGTCGTGTTGTTTCTTTTTGGGAAAAGGGTCAAATAGACCCTCGAACTTACATAAAAAGGTCAAATAAACTCTTATATAGGAGGCTATGTCCGGCCGTGGCCGTTTAGGGCTGTTCCCGGTGGAATTTTTTGAGGAAATTTTTTGAGCATCTTATTCATTAAGTGTAGTTTACTCATACCAAATTGCAGCTAACAATTCAATCGGGAAGGCATTCAAATGAATTCTTGAAGATAACTGCGCTTTTAATTGCGCAGTTATTTTCAAGAATTCATTTGAATGTCTTCTAGCTCAATTGAAGTTTTAGATGAAATTTGGTACGAGTAAACTACACTTAATGAATAAGATGGTCAAAAATTTCATCAAAAAATTCCACTGGGAACCGCCCCAAATGGCGACGGCTAGACAGAGCCTCCTATAAAAGGACTTATTTGACCTTTTTAGGTAAGTTCGAGATCCTATTTGACCCTTTTCCCTTTCTTTTTGAAGGAGTTGAGCAAATGTAAGAGTTTGGACGACATTTATAGTCCGTTCCAGGCTCCCAGCGACACGTCACATTCAAATACACAAAATAACCCATCATCCCAAAGTACTACAAATGTTATATCGTAGTGATTATAAAAACTTACTCATGATAACTTATAGTCACATTTATGTCCATATATTTTTTATTAGTTATATATTAGGAAAAAAACTTCACATTTTCATTATGTTACTTGTATACATTACTGTTCTTAAATTTAGATGTTGAATGTTGGTGGGGTATGATTATTAAATTTTTGTGGAAGTTAAACATTTTTGTGATTCATATTTAGATTTTACTATCGAGATAAGACTTAATCTTTTGATGTTGACGTGGTAAGAGATTCATAATTTTGAATCTAGACAAATATAATTTGTAAATATTAGGTTCAAGGCTTCAAGCAATTGTAACTTTTTGTGATGTTTCAAAAGACTTTATCTGTGGTACTATTTAATTTTGATTTTTTTTTAATTAAGGTGGTCAATGATAAGTAGTTAATAATCATTTTAGGATTTATACTAATTTTGAAGAAAAAAAATTATTTTTTAATAAAACGGGTACCCGCGGGGAAACCGTTACCCGCGGGGAAAACCGTTACCCGCGGGTAAAAAATACCCGACGGGTAACGGGGCGGTTTCGGGGAAATTTTTTATCAAACGGGACGGGTACGGGTAATGGTATACCCGACCCCGAACCACTCCGTTGTCATCCCTAACCGCATCTTCTAGCTCCAAACCTTCCTCTTCACCACTGAAATCACCAAAGTCTGCCCGCGAGCTCGCTACATGCCCTGTTTCGGCATCATCATTTGCGAAACCCAATAGCTAATCAAACTGCCGACCACAAGTATTAAACCCCACCAGAAAACTAGACTCTAAAGAACCCTAGGAAACGACCGCCACTTTTCATAGACCTTTCCCGGCCTATTGAGACTTTCTCTCTCTAATCACAGAACCCTTATATGAATTTGAATACTTAAAAAAGTGAATGCATTTGAAGTGGAAATTAAACCGAAAATGTTCATACTTATCATCATGTATAAAATCATCCTTCTTGAAACATATTTTCAAAATCCAAGCTGATGATCATCAGGGGTGGAGACAGGGAGGGCCTGGAGGGGGCCTCGGCGCTGGCAACAACAAAAAGTTTTTTTTTTTTTTTTTTTTTTTTTTTTTTTTTTTTTTAACCCGGTAGGCAAACCACCTAAATCAGTGGGGTAAATGCCGGGGAACATTTACCGGATTTTATTAAAAAATAGAAAAAGGATACAGAAGAGGGGGTCCATGCCAATACCTCTCCAATAAGGAAATTTCAAGAATAAAAAAGACATAAATTCTAATGAGGGGGCTAGGCCTGACTCATTAGGAAAAGAAAAAGAGATTAAAGTCTAAAATATGGATAGCCAAGAAGATCTGCCAAATAGTATTTCCGAGCTAAGCCCGGAAGTGTATCCACCGTTTTAAAAATATTAAATGAGCCAGCGACATAATCCCGATCCGCTAGAGCATGGGCCGTCCAATTACCCTCACGCAAGGTATGTCCGAAATTAATCCCTTTACGGACAACGTTCTCCACAAACGAACGAATAAGGCAACCCCATTTCCCTGAACCTTCATTCGCAGATAATCTCAACAAGGATGAAGATGCATCACTTTCCACCTGAAAATCAGCAAATCCACTCTCAATCGCCCAGCAAGAAGCTTTTACAATAGCACGCAATTCAGCTTCCTCACTGCTTTCCGCCTGAATTCTGAAGTTTATCGCCCAGATTAACTCGCCTTTCCTATCTCGAAGAATAGCTCCGCCAGCAGCAAATCCAGGTATAAATGAAGCATCCACATTAAGTTTATATACCCCTTTAGGTCTCTGCCACTTGATTATTCGCAACCCTGACTTTTTGAACCGGAAATTAGAATGAATCAGACTTTCTTCAAAGAGAAATGCTTCGATTCTCCTGTTTTTGTATTTCTGGATGTTAGATGACCAAATCTGTGTATAATGTTTAATTTGTTCAATAATTTGCTCTGTGAGTGGTATTGAGCTGGAACCCCATATATAGGAAGAATAAACCTTCCATACATGCCAGCTAATAACTCCAGGCATTATGTGCTTAAAGAGATCAGCCAGTGTCTTCGAACCTGCCTCTAACCACCAATTAATAAAAATTTGCCTAACTGAAACACCAGCCCTAGGAGTAGGAATCTGAAATATTCCCATAAAGTACCTCCATATGCCCTGTGTAAATGAACACTGATAGAACAGGTGATTAGGAGTATCATAGTAATTTTTACACAAGGGACACATAGATGGCCTTAAGACAGTCTGAAATCTTAACAAGGTATCAGTAATAGGCAAACAATTATGGAGCAATTTCCAAGTGAAAATCTTAATTTTCATGGGCTGACTTTTATGCCAAAGATGTTTGTATGTGAAAGTAGGAGAAGAAACCTCTCTGACTTCATGATAGGCAGAAGAAAGGGTGAAAATACCCTCTTTTCCAGGATCCCATACTAGCCTACCTTCATCATTAAAGTGACAAAGCTCCCTGACCAGTTCATCTATGCTACAGATCCTTCTCCAAATAGGAGAATCTGTGATTTTAGGTTGCATTGTAGACCTGGGGTATCTTGCCTTAAAAAATGTAGACCAAAGAGAATTATGTGTCATCCATTTCCACCATAGCTTCAAAGTATAAGCTTTCTCCAAATCTATGAGAGATCTAATTCCCCAACCACCTTCTTCCGTGGGGTAGCAAAGCTTTGACCATTTGACCCAATGAAATCTATGGTTATCATTTGTAGATCCCCACAGAAAGGATGCCATTTTCTTCTCCAGAATAGTAATAACTTGCTTTGGAAGAGTGTCCACTGCCAGAATGTGTAGAGGAATTGAGCTAAGGACATGCTTAATCAAAATTAACCTTCCTCCTTGTGATAAATGCTTCTGCTTCCAAGGTGTAAGCTTCTCATCAAACTGTTTAATTATATTTAAACAATATTGAGCTCTATTTATGCCCTTATGCAGGTAAACCCCTAAATACTTCATAGGAAAGTCAGATCTTTTCATATCCAGCAAATCCTCAATCAATGTAGCTCTAGAAGCAGCATTTTTGCTAATAATAAAGGAGCTTTTCTGTAAGTTAACAGTTTGCCCAGAAGCTGTTTGATAATCTTTAATGAAATTATTAAAATTTATTAAAGATCTGGAACCACCATTCAGAAAAATAAGTAAGTCATCAGCAAATCCAAGATGGGTTATTGGATAACCAATGTTTCCCATCCAATATGGTTTAATCTTACCTTCAGCTACCTTAATCTTAAGACCTCTAGAGAAACCCTCAGAAGCAATAATGAACAGGAAAGGAGAAAGTGGGTCTCCCTGTTTAACTCCTCGTTTAGGTTGAAAGAAACCTTGTGGGACTCCATTGATAATAATAGAAAGATAAGTAGCCTGAAGATTAGCTCTAATCAGATTCACAAATTGGTTATCAAAGCCAAATTTGAGAAGAATCTCAAACAAGTATTTCCAAGAAAGTTTATCAAATGCTTTAGCCATATCCAATTTAACAACCACATTGGACCCTCTAACTTTCTTATCAATAGCATGAATCATCTCTTGGGCAATCAAAACTTGATCTGCAATATCTCTATTCTGCATAAAACCTGCCTGCTCCTCAGATATTATCTTAGGCAAAATTTTGTTTAGTCTGGTGGCAAGAACCTTTGTACAGACTTTGTTGACAAAGTTGGACAAACAAATAGGTCTAAAATCGGAAAAAGTAATAGGATTATCTATCTTTGGGATGAGAACCACAAAAGAACTAGATATTCCTTTGGGAGGAGGAACACCAATAAAGAATTCCTGAACAGCATTGACCACATCTTTACCCACAATAGACCAACATTTCTTAAAAAATTTACCTGAGAAACCATCAGGCCCCGGAGCACCATTTTGGTTGAGATCCCACACTGCATCCTTAACCTCAGTTTCAGTTGGTAGCTTATTTAAGAATCTGTTATCATCTTCATTTATAACTGCAGGAATAGTTTGAAGAAAATGATCTGTATCCACTTCAGACTCAACAGCATAAAGTCTTGAGAAGAAATGAACAGCTGCATTACCGATATCAGGTAAAGTTAGGCACTCTTTACCATCAGAATCCAAAATTGATGATATATGTTGCTTCCTTCTTCTGATCTTGACTAAGGAATGAAAATAATGAGAATTTGAGTCCCCATCTTTTAGCCATGCAATATGAGCCTTTTGTTTCCAAAATTTTCTTTCCATGTTATATTTAGAAAGAAGTAAAGATTTTTTGTAACTCCAGTCTTCTCTATTAGCCTCAGATGATTGTTGTTGATAGGCCATCTCAGCTTTCTGAACTTCCTCCTCAGCCTTTCTAATATCATCAAAAATATTCCCAAAGACCTCTTTATTCCAAGTCCTAAGAGCTTTCTTTAGGGTTTGAAGTTTAGTAACCAGTCCCCTCATACCTCCTGTGGATCCACCATTCCAATTCTTGGCAACAGTTTCTAGAAAAGAGTGATGCGCAAGCCACATGTTTTGAAATTTGAAAGATTTAGGCCCTTGCTGAACAATATTGTTAAGTTGAATCAATAGAGGTGAATGGTCTGAAGGTGCTTTATGCAGGTGATTCACCTTTATGTCATCAAAAGCATCAAGCATAGCCTCATTAAACAATACTCTGTCAAGTCTTCTCCAAATTCTACCATTAGACCTGACCCCTGTCCAAGTAAATTTATTCCCAGAAAAAGGCAAATCAATAAGACCACAATCGGCAATACAATTTTTGAAATCTAGCATACTGTTTAAGTCTGGTATAGAGTCACCCTGATGTTCATCATGATCAACAAAAGCATTAAAATCCCCGCCAAGCATCCAGGGGTCTTTGATATGAGTAGAAAACTGAACTAATGCTGACCAAAGATCTCTTCTTTCCACAACAGTATGTTTTCCATAAACTCCAGTAACCCACCCTTTGGTCTCACCACAAGATACTTTAAAATGAACAAATTGAGGGTTCCAATTGACTTCAGAAACATTAATGAAATTAGAATCCCAAAAAACCCAAATCTTAGTTGTCTGGGAATAAATAACCTCATTAAAGCCTAAATCAAGTTTAAAAGAGTGAGCCTTTTTACAATCAACCAACGGCTCAATGGTAATAAGTAAATGAATCTTCCACTTAGAGATGAGACTTTGGAGCCTAGAACTAGATTTAGCTAGGCCCCTAGTATTCCAAATCAGACAATTCATTAAAAAAGAGAAGGAGAAGCTTGAGGCAGCTTTTTTGCTGCATTCCTGGTCTGAATTGCACTAATCACCTGCTCTCTGGGAAAACCTTTTGGCTTCCTTCCCCTCTTTTTCCCAACAGTAATAAATCCTTTATTCTCCGCTTCAAGTTCATTGATTGATGAGGTCTCCTTATTCACCATAAGAGCCTCCAAAAGTTCAGAATCATTCATCTGGCGTCTAGCCTTAAGTTTATCAACCTTCTTACTAATATCTGGCAGTATCTCTAACCCATGTTGCTTAGCAATAGTTGACTCGGGAATGTCTGAATCAGATGCATACTCTTTGGAAGCTTTCTCTGGATCGAAGTCTTGGTGTTGAACCATACACTGAATATGTAAGTCATCCTGAGCCTTACTGATATCTGTTAAATTTGAATTTTTAAGACCTGGAAGCTCAGCCAGTAGAGTTTGTTGCAAAGTAGGTTGTTTTGAATTGTTTGGTGATGCGTGATTGTCATTCATTTGAACTTCTTGAATCTGCAAATTCTGGACTATACTGATTCCTGCATTATTATCTGTTACAGGGATCCAAGGCTCATGATAAACCTCCTCCGTGTCTGTGTCATCACTGACTGTATGAACTTCATCTAAATGGGCAGATCTAGAGGAGGAAGGAAGGCACACCGTTTCTGATACTTTTGCTTTGCCTTTGTCTACAGTTTGACCCTCTTCTCTCTGAGAGCCAGTAACTTTAGCAACCCAAGAAAATTTGGCATCCTTTTTAGTCAACTTTGGATCTCCTTTAGACAGTTTTGTATCAGTTTTATCCCCCAAAGCTGCTTCCCCATTAGTAATAGTTAGTTGCCTTTCTTTTTTCTTAATGCATACTGAGTCAGAGTGACCTAAGTGTAGACAGTGGTTACAGTATAGAGGTCTGTTTTCGTAGACAATACTTTGAGCAAAACCGGAGGAACCACAGTTAATCCACACTTTGTTAGGCAAAGTTTTAGAAACATCAACCTCTGCAAACACTCTAGCTACCGATGGTCTGGCCAAAGATGTTGTAGCAGCATCAAGTTTTAACGGTCTACCAATTAACCCCACAATATCAAACAATGCTCTTCGATCTTGAAGATGAATCGGCAAACCCTCAAGTGCTAACCAGACGGGAACCACAGGGGATTCCACGTTAGGCTTAAAATCTGGAGTCCATTTGGTAACCCTCATCGTGCTACCAAAAATGTCCCAAAATTGACGGTTCCAACAGCGTATGTAATCTTCCTCGATTTCAAACCGAATCAAAACATGTTTCTTTTCCAAAAGCCCTAGATGTACTGATCCTTTAAAACCAATTAGGTCAAAAGCTTTCCTTAGAGATTTCATCTCAGGACGATGCTTAAAGAAGTATCCAATGAGAGCCAATTTATGCTTAGAAGCCAAAAACTGAATTGAAACGTCCGGAAAAGAGATTTGCGGCATACCCTTAAATGTTGTTGCCTCTTTCCTGGACAAAGGAACTTCAGGATTTGCAATGCTATCACGATTTGCAACTACGTCTGCAAAAGATTTCTTCCCCCAAACATTTGCCGGAGGCGGAGGTGGAGGAACCCCCGCCGTAGGCGGCGTCGAAGTCATTCAGTAAACGTTAAGTCCCAGACCAATATGCTAACTCATTCACTTATACAACAAAAAGTTATAAGTATATATTATGTATAAATAGTTTTGATATATAGAAAATAGAGGAAATTCCCAAAAGACGGGACTTTTATGTCGTGGTTAAATTAGGGAGTGTAGTGTTTGCAAACGCTTAAAAAAACGCTTTTCGACTTTGGACATAAAAAGCTATAAAGAGTGTTTTCAAGTGACAACTTTTACTTAAATAAACACTTAAAAATTAAAAGTTAGAATCTGTTTTTTACTTTTTCTATTACACAAAAAACACATATTATACCAAACATTATCAACTTTTACGATTAAGCAAGTTTTTTCTAAATCACTTTAAAAGGTGACTTTTTAAAAGCACTAGCAATTCCAAACACTCAGTTGATGCCTCCCTTTGAGTCCGGCTTTGACTATAAATCTTGGATTAGCCCTACCCGCAGTAAGTGGCGTATTTATGAGAGGTGTGTAAAGAAATCAATTCGGGATAGTACTGAGTAAGACCCGTTTCAAGTTGATAAACATATGTCGTGAAAATGTATTCATTCAATCAATATAACAATATAATAATGCGTTAGGAATAGTTTGATAATATGTCAATTCAATGAAAATTCGTTATCAATATGACAATGTAGTAGAAATACAAGTAATTTGATTATGTCTCAATGAAGTTCGAATTATTTAGGATATCGAAATCTACGAATATCGCCGCCCGAAGAGGATGCAGAATCATTCCCAGGTAAGGAGGGAGGCATCTCACTTGAGGAGCTGAGCGACAGGGAGTTGGTCGACGAATGATCATTGATGTATAGCACATATACGGATAAGCCGAAATGCAAAAAACGCGGAAATGAGTACGGGGATACGACAAAATCAAAAATGTAGGATACGGATACAGGGTCATATTTATAAATATTAAAAGTTATGGGAGTGTTTATAAATATTGAAAGTTATAGGGGTGTGTATTTATAAATAGTAAAAATACATTTTTTTTTTTTGAAAAAATACACATATAATCCTCCGTCGTCTACCCATTTATGATATTGACACATTTTACATTTCCAAAATACTTAGATTTAAATTCATATTTATCTCATATACGCTAGTGCACCTCGAAATATAAATATAGTCAATAAGTCATTAATTTATAATGAGAAAAAGTCAAACAACTACAGTTCTGAATTAAAAGTGCAAGTACTCAAAATTCCAAAATAATGAAGATAGAAAACAATATTTTAAAAGTTCTATTACATATTTCATGACTGCATGAGTGAATTAGGAATAGGCTCATTAGTTGTTTACCACATAAAAGCAAGGTAAAAATTATATTTAGCTTTTCATTTTTAAGAATTTTATTATGCAAACATTGGGTGTTTTTTTGGGAAGATTTTATTTTTAAAAAAAGTTGATACGTGTATCCGTTAGGATACGAGTATCCGAAATTTTATAATAATTACCAAAAAATGGAAACTTTTAAAAATTACAGATACGGCCCGAGAACGTACGGTACGGGTATTCTACAGTATCGGATATGGTAACGTTTCTTATACGTTGATACGCTACCCTGGTGAAGTATCTGTGCTTCATAGTTGTTGATTGCTCCAGTTGACGAATTTCCCAGGTGTGTTCGTAGTCGATCCGATGATGTAGACACTTAAATGTCTTGAGAAATCATGCCAAGAAATTTCATAGAACCCAGGTTAAACAGGAGAATTCATATCAACGCGTATGTCTAAACGGAAAGGAGAGTAAAAAATGAGCTGTGTCAAAAATGGTATGAGCGAATAAGTCACTTTTTATATAAAGTCATAAATAAACATAACTATATATGTATATCTGAACAATTAAGGACATGTTTACTTCACGTGTTACTAAACGGTGCTTACTAAGACTCGCGTTAACAATCGGCGCATAAAATAAGCAACGTTGTAAGATCGTGTTTACTTCAAAAGGTTTAAAACATTGTTTAGCATTAAAATGACCAAAATAACTCTATACATATATAGACACACAAACATTCATGAACACAAGTATTATGTGTATCCATATCCCCAACCCCTTACCCCCACCCTACCTTACCCCGACCCCATCCTATAACTCCCTAGGCCCTTACCACCCTACCCCCTACCACATCAGCCTCACCCCGACCCCACCCTAACCTACTATACTCCTACCCTACCTTACCTTACCTTGACCCCACCACTACCCCGTCCTCGACCCCAGGCCCTACCCCTAGGCCCTTACCACCCCACTTACCCCCTAACCCCCACCTTATCCTACCCTACTCCTACCCATACCCTACCCTACCTTACCCCCGACCCTAGGCCCCTACCCTACCTTACCCCGACCCTGACATCACCCTACCCACAATCCCCACCCTTACCCCTAACCACAACCCAACCCAACCCCACTCAACACACCACATGCCCCTACCTCGGCCCCACCTGATCTCAACACCAACCCCACCCCTTACCACCCTACCCCACCCCATACCACCCCTACCAGATGCCCCTACCTTGGCTTCACCCAGATCCTAGCCCACCCTACCGCCATCCTACCCCACGTAGGGTGGGGTCGGAGGTGGGACCGACATGGTAGGGGGTAGGGGGTTGGGGTAGGGTGGTAAGGGGGGAGTAAAGGGGTAAGGGGTAGGGTGGGGTTGGGGTGGTGCCAATGTGGTAGTGGTGGGGTGTTGGGGTAGGGGTGGTAAAGGGCCTAGGGGGGTAGGGGTGGGGTCGGGGTAAGGTAGGGTAAGACAGGGTGGGGGTAGGGTGGTAACGGCCTGGGGTAAGGGTGGGGTGGGGTCAGGGTTAGGGCCACTGTGGTAGGTTGGTAAAGGGCCTAGCGAGTGGGGGTGGGGTCGTCGGGTAGGTAGGGTGGGGTAAGGTAAGGTAGGGTAGGGTGGTGTAAGGGTTAGGTAGTAGGGTAAGGTGGGGCCGATGTGGTAAGGGGTTGGGGTAGGAGGGGGGCCTAGGGGGTAGGGTGGGGTCAGGGTGGGGCCGATGTGTTAGGGTTGGGGTAGGTGGTAAGGGCCTAGGGGGTGGGGTAGGGTAGGGGTGGGTAAGGGGGTCGGGTGGGGTCGGGTATGTAGGGTTGGGGTAAGGTAGGGTAAGATAGGATATGGTGGGGTCTGGTAGGGTCGATGTGGTGGGGGGTAGGGGATTGGGGTAAGATGGTAAGGGCCTAGGTTGGGGTGGGGTGGGTGGGGTTGGGGTCGGGGTAAGGTAGGGTAGGGGTGGGGTCAGGATCGGGTGGGGCCGAGGTAGGGGTAGGGTACGGATCGAGGCGGGGCCGAGGTCGGGGGGTGGGGGTGGGGTAGGGTCGTTGTAGGGAAAAGGGGTACGCGGGGTGGGGGTGGGGTAATGGTCGAGTAGGGGTAAGGTATGAGGATGGATGGAGTTAGTGTGTAGGGTGGGGTAGGGGTCGGGGTGGGGTCGGGGTAGATGGTAGGGCGGGTAGGGGGTAACAATAAGGGTAATGGCAAGGGGTAAATTCGGAAACTGAAAAAGCTTAAAGTACCGCTTAATTAATACATGGGGATGGTATGCTTAGTAAGCGGCACTTTAAGCACATATTTTGGTTAGTAAGCGGCTTTTTAAGCAGCGTGCGTGTTTACTTCACTTGCCTTACTAACCTAATTGTGACTTTAGCAGTGCGTGTCTTCATACGAGCGAGTATCAATTAAGTCTATAGTAAAGAGGCCCATAGTCTCATACTACGTACGTATAAAACTAATACCACGTATTCCATAATTTTCAACTAGATAGCACTTATCAAACCGGTACATACTAATAATATGTACTCCTTAGTACTCTTTTCCGGGACCGGAAGCGGGGCACTGCCGTGACTGCCCCCATTCTCCTCTAGGTCCTCCACCGCTGCCGCGGTACGTACTGCGGTAGGGCATTTTGGCTACTAGTGTAAAATGTAGGAGCGGCCCGGTAAATATATTGGGTGTCTATATATATATATCCTTCTAGTTTGGCAGACTAGGAGCTTTGTTCTCACTTGCTTGGGCATGCATAGCTTTTGTCCGGCTAATATCTGGAGAGGATAAGATGGCAGATGATTGCAAACACTTGTGGAAATGGCAGGGCCCTGTGGGACTTGAGCGGGGAATGAGGCTCAGCTAGTGCAACGTACGTTCGGTATTGACCTTAGCTTAGCTTTGTTAGTGATGGATATGGCCTAGCTAGCTAGAGTCCTGGCTAGGTAGGTGTCCACCCTTGCACTGGACCCGGCTGGCCCAATGGCTCCTTGGTAGTAGACATGCCTAGCCGTAGAAGTACGGAGAGCACATTTTGTACAATAGCCCAATAGTGTGATCAGCTGGTAGGCACGTCAAAGCATTTAGAGCTGTGTAGTGTGTACTCTTGGCTGCCCATAACACATAGGAGTGAAATCCCCAAATTTGAAGTATTTGTCTAGATTACAAAGTACTACGAAGTACTAGTATTTTTGGGAAAACTGTCAATTTGGTCATCGTACTTTTACGAAAAGTCAATTAGGTTCTCATACTTTTAAAAAAATCAATCAAATCCCAGAACTTTGTAAAAACATTCAATTGAGTACATTTGACATACCACCAGGTCACCCGCTGACGTGGCGCGCGGTCCACGTGTGCACCATGTAATCAATAAGTGGTTGACTGGACTTCCACATGTGTGCCACATCATCAAAGTTATTGCTGATTGGACTGCCACGTGTGTGTCACGTCAGCGGGTGACCTGGTGGCATGACAAGTAACCTGCATATGGACTCAATTGAATGTTTTTACAAAGTTCGAGGATTTGATTGATTTTTTTAAAAGTACGAGGACCAAATTGACAGTTTTCCCTTTTTTGTCCCGTAAAATTTGTCTCATTTTCCTTTTTTTGGTTTGTCTCTAAGATTATCTCATATTGAATTTGATAAAGTATGTGGCTCTAAATATTCTTACATTAATATAATGCTACTTTGTCAATTTAATATCCACCATATAAACTCATTTTTTTTAATAACCATGTCATCTCGATCATGTCTCAATGTTAGTGGGAGTGTGGGCACATGTAGTAGTATACTCCCACTCAAATCAAAATACGGAGTATGTATTTAAGGGTGTCAAAGTGGGTTGGGAACTGATAACCTCTATTCACCAAATAGAGCAAAAGAGTGGTAAGAACATATATACTGAGGCCATACAAAAGAAAATCCTATTTTTTTTTAAGGACCATTCTTGGTGTACACAAGATGTACACAAAATATGTACATTGTCTGTGTACACAGACAATTTGACATCAAGTACTGCCCCTTTTTAAACGAATTGCCTGTGTACACAGGCAACTAGGGAGGTTTTGTGTACAATTTGTGTACAACTTGTGTACACTAAGAATTTTCCTTTTTTTAAAGTCTTAAGAGTGGGTTGGGAACGGGCAACCTCTATTTGTACTCCAGCTTTCACATAAATATATTAAAATTCAAAACATTTTTTATCTTTTTTATCACACCAGTATTTCATATATAAAACTTTAAAAATATGAAGTTTAATCTAATTTAGAGTTTTAGAGACAAAAATTTTCTCAAAGTAAATCTAAACTTATGTGGGAATACTACACTCCATATTAATTTTGTGGGACCCACATATAAAAGTGAGCCATGCTCAACACATATTGCATCATCACCTACAAAACGACTTCATAACGCGTCTTAAAGATCAAAACATCAAACACCATTGGGTTCCGGCCTCCTGGATTCTACAAAAATAGCAAACATGATTCATCTCCAAAAACAGAAGGCTAATTAAAGGAAGCAATTGTATCTGAAAGTAAAATCAAATGGTAAAAGAAAACTCTAGAGTCTATGGCTATTCAAGAAATGGAATCTAACGAAGATTTCAGGGAACGCTAGACCAATCAAAACATCCTCAAGAAAAGACAAATATAGACAAGACAACATACCATATGTCTTTATGATGTCCAACTTGATCATACACCGTGGAAAACTCTTGTTATGGTCGAGAATAACCTCTAACAAGTTTTTGGGCAATTAAGAAATACATTATTCAATATGGTTGATTGAGCCATATCAATAACTTCCGAAATTAAAAGGTGTCATTCGCTTCAGCAAAGTTTTGTGACAATTTTTTTGTAACAATTTTGTAGACGAGACTAAATTATAGAACAAGATTGAACGCGCAATCTCTTGAGACGTTCATCTGCTTTCACGATAGATTGAAGGCACGACATAGAATTCAAGAAGTTTGCATCGCCCCCGATCGTCACTTCATGGAGAAAACAAGTCAAAGAACAACCGACATTGGCGGAGATGTAAGGTGTTAGAGACTGTATAACTAAACTCATTCCGAAATTTTTTAGGTCCGTTTCTGATGAGCCACGAGTTTTTGTACTGATTTGGGCCGCACGTCCTAGTTGCTTTGGGGTTAGGTTTTACTCTCTATAATTACAAACTCTCTCCTTGTAATCATTGATCCGAAAATTAATAGCAACAATCCTGGCTTGGTAGTGCCCCCAGACGTAGTCATTCGTGGTGAATTGGGTTACCAAATTTCGTGTGTTCTTCATATTGTTTTTCGTGTTGCGTAGTTTAATTCCTAACAGGAGATTTCGTATGATTTTTACCAAATGTATTTAATGTTAAAATTATTTTCAATTATTAATTGTGCTGCATATTTCAAAAAATATACATTGAACTTTTCTAACACTTGTGAATTAATTAACAAAAAAAGATAAAAAAATGTAGTCTGGCTCGGGCCCGGCTTGAAGCTCGACCAGCCGACCAGGTACCGCCGTACCGGTACCTACCCCGGCCGATACCGGGACTGATATTTTTGGAGCCAGAGCCCGCTAGTTTCGAACCCGGCCCAGTCCACCCCTAAGACTAAGTAGTGCATGTAAATATGTAATAGACCGAAATTTCCTCCCTTTAAGCTTATGGTCGACTTAAATATAGAGCCCGTTTGGTAGCACCAAAATCGGCTGTTTTGGCTGATTCTGCTGAAATTTATGATATTCTGGCTGGAGTGGCTGCTTTGGCTGATTCTGCTGATTTAAGAAAAAAAATATTTTAAAAATATATTTTATTAATAAATTAAAGAAAAAATTATATGTAAAAATAGCTAAAATGGTCCTCTACAGTAACTTCAGTCAATACAGCCAGAAAAGTAACTCCAACCTTACTTTTTCGGCTTATTACACAATTCAGCGCGCGAAAGTAAAAGTTACGTGTTTGGTGAAAAAGCTGGCTGATAAGCCTGATAAGCCGAAAACAGAGTTCTCCAAACGGGCTCATAATGTTTTTACTTACACTTTTTCAATTCTAGAACAAATCATATCGATCAGATTATATTAGATCATACCTAACGTTGAAAGTTGAAAAATACACAGGGACCTTACATTTATCAAATAGATCAGACCAGAACAGTTCAGATCAGAAAAGTCCATTCAAATTAAAAATATTCAAGAGGAATGTCCGAATGATTTATTTGTTCTAGGGGACTTCATCGGAAAAACATACGAAATAGTTCATTACCTACATAATTCCTAACCTCATTCCATTGCCTTGTAAAGAGTAGTGATCGATCCTAATGTTTTCTTAAAGGTGGAGATATGACCCTAAACTTTTTTGGGGTGAAATAGGTTTAGGAATTAAGTTTTTTAAGGATCCAAGCACCTCTTCTACTAACTAATGTGGGTACTAGCTAACGTAAGATTTGGAATACAACATTTTTTTTGGAATACAACAATTTCTTACTCTCACTAATTAATAACTTAAATTGAAATAAAAAAATACTCCCTCCAACCCTAAAAGAAGTTCCATTTCGCTTATCGAGGGTCAACTTAAATCACTCTTAAACTCTTACTTTTTATATCAAAATTTTATAAAAGTTGAATTATTTTTTGCAGGCTTTGTAGCGAGTTTAATGTCGTTTCTGAATATGTAAATTTTATTTACTAAAAATAATCCGATTTTTCACAGGGATCATTTAACTTTATCGTTGGTCAACCTTCGTAATCCGCAATTGGAACAACAATCAGGGACGGAGGGAGTATAAAGTAACTTTAACGTCCAAATTACAAACTGGTTTATTTACTTTATATTAAAATTAAACAAGGTCTTATAAAAATGACATGGAAAAAATGATTGAAATATATAATAAGTTTTCAAGACAATCTAGGAATTAGCGTTTTTCAATACAATTTTTAAAATATATAATGCAGATATGACCCTAAACTTTTTTGGGGTGAAATTAATAGCGTATTATTATTATTGTATTAAGGACCTATGTGTAATTATTTATCTCTTCATTAATATAAATACACCTCTAGGGCTACCACTTCGGTAAGTCATTATTCTCCAAAACTATTATCTCACATGGTATCAGTCGCTAGGGTTCTTTAAACCTCTTTTTCAATGTCAAACGCAATTCCTTCTTCCTCGGCGCCCGCTACCTCGGAGCAGCCACATGCTTCATGGCCAATCACTCCCTCTGCCGCGGTCTCATCCATGGCGCCCGTTATCTCGGAGCCGCCCTCTTCCGGCGTTGCTATATCGCCTGGTCCTTCATCACGAATGCAGCTTCCGCCTCCCAACTCTTACAACATGTTTAATATGCCGGAGCCATTCACCTGGACATCTACGATCCCGTCGCTGCCTCCTCCACCAGTGCTGACCCCATCTGCGTCGCCGGCTCGTGCTTCTTCCTCTGTCTTACCAGCCTTCTCTGGCCCGACGTGGACTGCAAATCCATTGCTTTCAACGTTTGACCCGCCTCCAGTCTTCCGCACGGCAGCCACAACGGTAAACTCCAGTCCGCTTGCTCAATTGTTTTCCCAGCTGTCTTTTTCGACACCTAACGTCACCAATATAGTCACAACACGCCTCGCCACAGTTGAGGATTATCTTTCGTGGCGTACGCAATTTGAATCGTTCTCGGTTTCTCATGGATTAATCGGGATTCTGGACGGCTCACTCTCGGCTCCGCCTGCTCTTATTCGGGGTGCCACTAATCCTGATTATACTTATTGGCTGCGTATTGATCAAACCGTACGCTCATGGCTTTTTGCTACTCTTTCCCGGGATATTTTAATTGAAGTTCGGGATCTCCGTTTTTCTGCTCCTATTTGGGAGCGCTTGGAGACACGGTTTATGGCCGAGAGCATTGCTCGTGCCATGGAACTCAAGCGCGGTTTGAATAATCTCAAAAAGAAAGAATCTCAAAGCATGGATGAATATTTGAGGGATATCAACAACGTGGCTGATTCACACAACTCCATTAATTCCCCAGTGACCAATCGAGAGCTCTTACTTGCCACAGTTCAAGGACTCGGTGCGGAGTACGAATCCCTTATCACTTCCATCACATTGTTTCCGAACAGCTTCACTATTGACAGTCTACGCCCACAGCTTCTGGCTCTTGAACAGAGAGCTCTTTATCTTCGTTCTCAGAACATTCATCCCGGTCACCAGGCCTTTGGTGCGGCAGAACATGCCGCTGCAGCAGTTCAGCGCCCGGCTGGTCGTGGAGGTGACCAGCAATTCCGTGGGAATGGTGGTGGCCGCGGTTATCGTGGAAATGGCGGCAGGCAGCGAGGACACCGTGGCAGGGGGCGCGGTTATGGAGGCCAGAATCACCAGCAGTACGCCGGCCAGCCTTACCAGCAGCTCCGTGGACCTCCAGTTCAGGGGTATGGTGCACCTGGCTGGCAGAATCCTCCTCCAACTTTTGCTCCACGTGCACCACATGCTCCTGGGTTTCAAGGTACGGTTTTAGGTAATTTTGGTCGTGTTGTTGCCAATATTAATGTTTTATCTGCTTGTGTTACTCATCCTAACTTGGTAGGTTCTCCATCAGTTGATAATTTTCAGTCCCCCCCACCACCCATAGTTTGTCAAATATGCTTTTCTCCTGGTCATTCTGCTTTGGCTTGTCCTCGTTATGTCAACCAGTCTGCTCCAGCTTTGGTGGCTCTTCCCACAGGCGAATCAAATGAATCTGTATGGTACTCTGATTCTGGGGCTTCAGCTCACATGACTCCATCAGAAGGTATTTTATTGAATAAATCTATTTATAGTGGCTCACATTCTATTCAAGTTGCTAATGGTAAAAATCTTCCAGTTTCTCATATTGGCAAAATTAATTTAACTACTTCTGGCCGCCCACTTGTACTGAATAGAGTTTATCATGTTCCGCAGCTTAAATATAATTTGTTATCTATCCAACGTTTATGTGCGGATAATGATTGCTCGGTTATTTTTAATAAAAATTCTTTTTTTGTTAAGGACAACCACACGGGGGTCATCCTTCTTCAAGCAACCAATAAAGACTGCGTTTATCCCTTCACAGCTATCCATCAACCTGCCCCGTGTCTGACCTTCAAGACAGCACTTGTGCCTGGCCCAGTTTGGCATAAAAGACTTGGTCATTGTGGGGATCGTATTTTATCTACACTTAGGACAAATAATTTTATTACTAGTTCTAGTTTATTTTCGCATAAATGTGTGTCTTGTACGCTGGGCAAGTCCCACCGTCTTCCCTTTACAGATGTTATTCATGGTTTTTCAGCTCCTTTGCAGCTAATACATTCTGATGTTTGGCAATCGCCTGTGCTTTCTAATTTAGGTTTCAAATATTATGTTTCTTTTATTGATGATTTTTCTAGGTTCACTTGGGTCTATCCCATGCATAGAAAGTCTGAAGTATTTTTGCATTTTTGTAATTTTCAAAACTTAGTTGAAAATTTATTTAATACAAAAATTAAATGTTTTCAGAGTGATGGAGGAGGTGAGTTTGTTAATACCACTTTTCACGACCATTTTCTTAAGTGTGGAATTCTTTTTAGAAAATCTTGTCCGGATACACCTGCTCAGAACGGAGTGGCAGAACGCAAACATCGCCATTTACTTGAATTGGCTAGGACTATGCTCATTGATGCTAGTCTGCCGAATTCTTTTTGGGTTGATGCCCTATATACAGCCACTTTTATTATAAATCGGTTACCAACTCCTGTTTTGGGCAATGTGTCTCCGTTCGAGAAACTGTTTCAAAAACCACCTGACTATAGTTTCCTGCGCGTTTTTGGATGCGCTTGTTTTCCTAACATTATTGCCTCTTCCTCCAATAAACTTTCCCCACGGTCTATTCTTTGTGTTTTTCTGGGGTATGCTTCGGGTTACAAGGGTTATCGTTGTTTGGATCCCCAGACAGGGCATGTATACATTAGCCGGGACGTTATTTTTCATGAAACCACTTTTCCCTATCCTACCTTGATTTCCACTCCTCACACATCGAACTCGTTTTTACTGCCTTGGACATCCACCCGTACTGCTGCCACACCTGTGTCAGGCATTACCCGTCCCATGACTACCTTCGACCAGCAGCTTGGTTCGGCTCATGTCAGTCCGGTTGCACATCATGCCCCATCCAACATCCCTTCTACACTAAGCCCGACCACCAGTCCAGCCCCATATCCGAGTCCCACACCCATGTCCATATCTACGACCAGTCCCCTTGTCCTTCCCGACCTTAGCTCGACACCCTCAACCAGCCCTACGGCCAGTCCTCTTTCTTCCAGTAATTCGGTTACCCCATCACCCTCTCCGCCTCGGATGGCTCCCAACATTCACCCCATGCGCACGAGAGCTAAAGATGGAATTTTTAAACCCAAAACAATTTTTAATTTAAACACTTTAGCTCTCCCAAATGATCCCACATGTTTTACTCAAGCTAATAAATCTTTAGTATGGCGGGCAGCAATGGCAGAAGAATTTAATGCTTTAATTGCCAATAAAACTTGGGATTTAGTACCTAGTGACTTGAGGAAAAATGTGGTTGGCTGTAAATGGGTTTATAAAACAAAATATAAGTCTGATGGTTCTATTGAGCGCCATAAGGCACGTTTGGTTGCTCAAGGGTTTAATCAACAAGCTGGAGTTGATTTTTCTGAGACCTTTAGTCCTGTTGTTAAACCCACCACTGTTCGTCTTGTTCTTTCTGTTGCTATTTCCTTGGGGTGGACTATTCGTCAATTAGATGTCAAAAATGCATTCCCCTCCATGGTAACCTCACCGAAGAGGTGTATATGCGCCAGCCTCCTGGGTTCATTCACCCTCAGTTTCCTCACCATATTTGTCATCTTCGTAAAGCTCTCTACGGTCTCAAACAAGCACCTAGAGCATGGTTTCATCGGTTTAGTGGCTTTCTTTTGTCACTTGGTTTTACCCAGAGTAGATCAGACTCCTCCATGTTCATCTTACGATCTTCTTCTCACACTCTCTACATTCTCTTATATGTAGATGATATTCTTATCACTGGCAGCTCACCATCTCTAGTCCATCATTTTATACGAACTTTGTCTACCCAGTTCGCCATGAAGGATCTTGGTGATATACATTTCTTCCTTGGTATTCAGGCACGCCGAACTCCTAGTGGTCTTTTCTTGTCTCAACAAAAATATATCACTGATCTTCTTCGCCGGTTTCACCTTCATACGGTTAAACCGGTGCGTACCCCTCTTCCGTCTCGCACTACATTATCCCTCACTGATGGTGACCTCCTTAGTGACGGTACTGAGTATCGCAGCATGGTAGGTGCGTTACAATATTTGACGATTACCCGATCGGATATTACTTATGCCGTTCACCTAGTTTCTCAGTTTATGCATGCACCACGTACTACTCATCTTGCTGCTGTGAAAAGAATTTACAGGTATTTGCAGGGTACTTCCACACATGGTTTATGGCTTCGTTCCGGGCAGAATATTTCTGTTGTTGTCGCCTATTCTGATGCCGATTGGGCTGGATGTCCGGATACAAGCCGCTCTACTACAGGTTATGCAATTTTTCTAAGTGGAAATTTAGTGTCTTGGCGTTCCAAGAAACAACCCACGGTCTCCAAATCATCCACAGAAGCCGAGTACCGTGTTGTTGTATATACAGTCCAAGATACTTTATTTATTCGCTCACTCCTGTACGATATGGGCATCGTACTTCCTAACCCAATTCAGCTATTTTGTGATAATGTTTCAGCATCCTATCTTGCAGTGAATCCTATACAGCATGACCGCAGTAAGCACATTAAAATTGATTATCACTTTGTTCGTGAGCGAGTGGCTCATGGTGATCTCTCGGTCAAATATATTCCTACTCAGTACCAGCTGGCAGATATTTTCACGAAGAACTTGACTAGTCAACGTTTTGAATTTTTACGGTCCAATCTGCACGTAATTTCCCCCGCACAGATTGAGGGGGTGTAATAGCGTATTATTATTATTATTGTATTAAGGACCTATGTGTAATTATTTATCTCTTCATTAATATAAATACACCTCTAGGGCTACCACTTCGGTAAGCCATTATTCTCCAAAACTATTATCTCACAGAAATTAGCGGTGGGCAAACGAGTACAGGAACTGCGGGTCGGGTAAAACACGTTCGGAGTGGGTTAGGTCCGGGTCTTAATTTTTGAAAACCCAAATGGGGCAGGGCGCAGGGGGTCCTGTAAAATTTAGGAACCGTACTTATGAGTATTGAAATTTGAAAAAATCAGTACCTAGACCAACCCGTTTTATTTTTTTTTAATAAAAATCTATTATATTTCATACAATATAAAATACTACAAAGCCGGAAATTTCTTCATATTCATGAATATATTAAAAAGATTTTCAAAATTCATATAAACGTCTAAATTATTATTTCAAATGCATCAAATTTTCTTTATTCAACTTTTTTTGTACACAAATTAAAGACTCTTGCTCAATAAAGTGTGACATATTCATTTAATTTCTTCATCTTAGTTTTACTTACATTTTGAGATTTATTAAGTTTTAAATTGTTTTCTTAAACACACACACACACACACACACACACACACAAATATTCCTGTCCGGAAATTCCGGACAGGAACCCCGTCCGGCCTCCTCCATTTGGGGGTCTTCCCGGTGGTATTTTTTGCTCAAATGTTTTGTGTATGTTCCTCATCAAGTCTTGTTCATCCATACTAAATTTGATCAAAAAATTCAATCGGGAAGGTCATCAAACGATATTGCAAGTTAACTGGTCCGGAATATGTATATTCCGGAATATGTATATTCCGGAACAGTTAACTTACAAAAATCATTTGACGACCTTCCCGATTGAATATTTGGCTCAAATCTTTTATGGATGAATTTCACTGAATTTCATCTTATTTCCATATATATATATGGAGCTGTTCCGGTAAGAACAGATCTTAGGAGAAAAATGAGAACGAATCTGGACCGTTAGATTGTATTATGTGGTACCAAATTGTGCATTTGGTGAAACTGAAGTGTGCATTAAATGATATAGATTGTGCAAAATAAAAATGTAAACTCAAGTGTGCATTAGATGAAACTGATATGTGCGGAAAAAAAGTACAAAAATAACATCACATGGTACTTTTTATTCTGCACATTTCAGCGTCACCTAGTGCACATTTCAATTTCACGTAATGCACAATTGAACTGCACATAATGTCACTTTATCGTACCCTTTGTGATGCACATTTCAATTTCACCTAATGCACATTACAGTTTCATCTTATGCACACTGAATTTCACTTGAAGCAAATCTAACGGTCCAAATTCATTCTCATTTCTCTCATAAGATCGTGTTCTTATTTGAACCAATATATATATATATATATATATATATATATATATATATATATATATATATATATAGATTTAGGTTCATGTGAGAACTTAATCTTAGGAGAGGTAAAAAGAAAAGATATCAACCATTGGATTAGATTTTAATCATTCGTGCGTTACTCTTTCAATTGAGGGCAAACTAGAGATTTTCTTTACCTATTAATGAGCACCGATTCTTTCCATAACTTCTATCCCAAAATTTTAGCTTGTTTACGTTATTATTTCGATGATTGATTCCATCTTGACTCATCTTTTTCCTTCTTAATCAAAACTCCACTAGAGAACTTCTCCATCTTTTTCATAAAAACTTTTGGCATTCTTATTTCCTTTTTCTTTCTTTCCTTGATTTCTATAACAATGAAAAATGGTTTCTCCCTGGATTTTAGTATGTTTTCACAAACTTGAATTTCCTCTTAATCACACAATATTCAAGGGAGATGACTTTTATGCACAATTCTTAGTTTTGAATGCACTGGGAAGATCCCGTTGTGCATAATTCCTAATTTTTAATGCACTTCAGAAATCATATTAGCATCATAGCACATATGATAGTGCACCATTTTACAGTACACATGCATGCAGATAAATTTGCATTATTAAGCCCTACATGAGAATGTTATTGAGAATATTAAATAATAATGTGCAATTTTATGGGTAGAATGCATCACTTTGTAGGTTTGAAGACATAACATTTCATCACACAAAGCTTGTAATGATGTTGATGTGCATGGTGTTATCAATAATTGTGCATAGTGTATTTGCATCATTTTAACACAAAATGTGCATCACGAGCTAATTGCAATACTTTTAAACATAATGCACCTATATTCTTTTAATAATGCACATTTAATAATATATGACTTTCTTCTTCAATTATTAAAGAAGTGCATGATGTTAGCAATAAATGTGCATCTCAATCACAATAAAATTGCAACAACAATTGTTACTTATGAGTCAAAGTTAATGCACAAATTTAGATAAAGATTTTATAAATTATTTATCCGAGTTTTGTGCTACAGAATGCTAAACGCAAAGGAATTCAGAAGCATTTAATAGAGAATGATCAATTAATGAGTAGTTATTAGTCTACTTAGTTTTTAGGAAGACTTCCTAATTTAGTGGTTTATTTTCTCACGTCAACCACCATGAAGTTTACCTTTGTACCCTTAATTAATTATATGGTTGCACTCTTTCCATTTTAAACATACACGTTAGGCACCAATAGTGGAGGAAAGAGACAACTAGGATTAAATAATAACCATCCGATCCAATTAATGGAAGGCTAGATTTTGTTCTTTTTTACTCTCCTAAGAGGGTGTTCTCACAGGAACTAATCCCTATATATATATATATATATATATATATATATATATATATATATATATTTGGGTTCATGTGAGAACTTAATCTTAGGAGAGTAAAAAAGAGTAGATGTGAGCCATTGGATGAAGCATCTATTTTAATTTCTAATAAATTTTCGTAGAGGGCAATTAGGTGATTTCTCCTAATACTTAATGCACTCCGTTTCTTTCCAAAACGGTCACCCATAATTCTCTCTCTTGGACTCTCTCATCTTTACCATTTTACATGACTCCATTTATTTTATTTTCAATTTCTCTTTTGCACACGTTTGGTTCGTCATCTTCATAAATTATTTCTTTTTTACTTCAATTGTTCAATGGACATCAAAAATTACAACTTTCCATTCACCGTTATTGAAGTTTATGTACGACACTTAATTTATTTTATTTATTTATTTATTTATTTGTTTCCTATTAGGTGCAATTTGACTAGTTTTGTATAGCTTTTTAATGTATTTATAGGTATAATGATTCAATCTCTATATATACGTGTACTCTTTATAGTGGGATCCAAAGGATGGAACCATCACCATAGAGAAGTGGAAAACTTGCATTTTATTTTGTAAAAATAAATCAATTAGAATTTTAGAAATTGATCGAGATGCAATAATGCACTTCTTTTTATAGATTTAAAGTGCACTTATTGGTTGTTAGTTGATAACCTGCTCTTCATTTTCAATTTTATTTCAAGATAAAATTTAAGAAATTGCACTAGTAATGAGTAAGTTAATGTATTAAAAGTGCATCTTAATGAGATAAAAAGTGATAGTTACAAAAGTGCAACTTAATTTATTAAAATGTGCACAAATACTGAAATAAAAAATATTAAACGAGATTAACCATACAAGTTGCACATATACATGTTAAAAGTGCATAAGAATTCAATTAAAGTGTTTCAATAAGTATAAGATTTAAAGTATATAAGTGCACAAATGCATGAAAAAGATATATATTAATGAATAGACAATGCATGTTAATGAGATAAAAAGTGTAATATATATTGACTATCGTATAAAAGTGCACTTAAGAACGTAAACAATTGAGGTTCATTAATATATTAATCTAATGTGCACATATCTACTAAATCAAATGCACACAGTATAAAACAAATCTCTTGTGCACATTATTCAATGGTATTATCACTTTTCAAATTATTCGTTGCAATATATCTATTTTCACATGCACTTTTAAGTCTGCACATATGTATTATATGTTATGCACATTACATATTATAAATAAATAAATTTTTGTACGTAGTAATCAATACATTGCACTTTCATGTATTATTTTCAATATTTTAGGTCATTAATGCACTTATCTTATTCTCCAACATTGAGATTGTAATCAATATGGAAACAACTAAATAATCCGGATGAACGTAACAACTAAATCCCATGCAGTATTACCCTTTAGCCCTTACGTATTTATTATGGTGAAGCATTTCCTTTTAAAATTCATCCACTATGTCGTAATAAGTGGATGGATGTTTTAATTCCACTCCAACCGTGGCCATCAGATCAAATAAATCTATGGTGAAGTTTTATTCTTTTTTACTCTCCTAAGAGGGTGTTCTCACATGAACTAACCCCTATATATATATATATATATATATATATATATATATATATATATATATATATATATAGGGAGCGGTTATGCTTTTTGACTTAATTTTTCTTTTCTATAAATACATTTTTAATAAATTAGCAAATGTTCCCCGACGTTTGCCACACCGAAAAGGTGTCTTTCGGAAAAAAAAAATATAGGGAGCGGTTCCGGTGAGAAAGGTATCTTAGGAGAGAAATAAGAATAACATCTCGCCATTGATTAATTCAATCCTACGGCTTGTATTACAAAGAAATTAAAACCTCCATCCACTATTTTCGGCAACGTGCAGGAGTTTTAAAAGGTAATACACATTTCAATAATTATGGAGGGGCTTATTAGTAATATAATGTATAAGAATGATTGATACGCATGGAAAAGAATTCCCCTGTGATGGTTAGTTTCCATATCCTATAATTTTTTATTATCAAATTATTTTCCATAAAAAGCTCCTTAATTTGAGTTTACGTATGCTATCCTTAAACATATTTACAATAACCAGCACTCTAGAGAGGTTAACTTATCCATGCTTACAGAAGCTTTGATTGAAGCTTTGAAAATGCACTTTACTTATTCAGTAAATGCACTAATATTTAAGAGTTTTGCTAGGTGTACACAAAATGTGTACACCTTTTTTGTACTCTTGTCTGTGACAACTCATATTAACTTCTTTGTGACACACAACTGTTTGCAAAGTACAAACAAGTGTACAAAAAAGGTGTACACATTTTGTGTACACCATGCATTTTTCAATATTTAAATAGCTATGAACTTTATTTATGATGTAATATTTGATTTTGTGTTGGGGTGCGTCCTTTAATAAATAATATTGTATACAGTGAATTGGTTATAGTAGAACAAAAAGTTACGTATTATGCACTTTTAAGTTTTAATCGAAATATTATGCATCTTTGGTTTTAAGCACTTTTACATATTTTGCACAATAGCATCAAGCCACCTGCACATATAGATAATTCATATTATAATTAATCAATTGTTGCACATCCACATATAAAATGGTATGAGCTTAAGTTTTAAAGAGTATCGGGCACCTTGTACATATCATGCATTATAGTGCATTTTTATATTTATTAATGTGCATCGTCAATTTTACTATGATTTTAATATAATATTGAAGTGCAAATGTGTAATGACCAATATGGGCAAGAGATCATACGTAATTGTCAAAGAAAATGATCCAATCTGATGGCTAGAATTCGTTCTTATTTTTCTCATAAGATCGTGTTCTTATTTGAACCAGAACATATATATATATATATATATATATATATATATATATATATATATATAGGTTTTGGTTCAAATAAGAACATGATCTTATGAGAGAAATGAGAACGAATCTGGACCGTTAGATTTGCTTTAAGTGAAATTCAGTGTGCATTAGATGAAACTGTAATGTGCATTAGGTAAAATTGAAATGTGCATCACAAAAGGTACGATAGAGTGACATTATGTGCAGTTGAATTGTGCATTACGTGAAATTGAAATGTGCACTAGGTGAAGCTGAAATGTGAAGAATAAAAAGTACGATGTGATGTTATTTTTGTACTTTTTTTTCGCACATATCAGTTTCATCTAATGCACACTTGAGTTTAAAATTTTATTTTGCACATTTCAATATCATTTAATGCACATTTCAGTTTCACCAAATGCACAATTTGATTCCACATACAATCCAACGGTCCAGATTCGTTCTCATTTTTCTCATAAGATCTGTTCTTACCGGAATCGCTCCCTATATATATATATATATCCTTCAAAATGCAAAATCATCTCATCCGTTCAATATTAGCAAATCAAGGGTACAAATTTTTTGGAGCACTAATAGGCAACCGTATATTTGAAGTTGACTGCATTTTTATATGTATATTTTGACGCAGTCAACTTCAAAAATTATTTGAATGCCTTCCCGATCGAATTTTGAGCTGAAATTTGGTATGGATAAACAAGACTTGATGAAGAACATGCTCAAAACAATTCACCAAAAAATTCAAGCGGGAAGTGCCTTAAATGCCCTCGGCCAAACAGCGGTTCCCGTCAGGCCGACTGGACAAGAACGGGACTATATATATATATGTTCACAGAAAAGATCAGGTCCAGCCGCCGTCCGAACTCCGCCGTTTGGGGCGGTTCCTGGTGGAATTTTTGATGAAATGTTTTGAGCATGTTTTTCATCAAGTCTAGTTTGTCCATATCAAATTTCAGCTCAAAATTCGATCGGGAAGGCATTCAAATCATTTTTTGAAGTTGACTGCGCCAAAATATACATATAAAAATGCGCAGAATGTGCAGTAAGTTTCAAGAATTTATTTGACTGCCTTCCCGGTCGAATTTGGAACTGAAATTTGGTATGGACAAACTAGACTTGATGAGGCACATGCTCAAAAAATGTCATCGAAAAATTCCACCTATATATATATACACGCACACACACAGAAATGCTTGGGTCCAGCCGGTGGGACGGGAGCAGCCGTCCGAACTTCACTGTTTGGGGCGGTTTCCAGTGAAATTTTTCGATGACATTTTTTAAGAATGTGCCTCATCAAGTCTAGTTTGTCCATACCAAATTTCAGCTCGAAATTCGACCGGGAAGGCAGTCAAATAAATTCTTGAAGCTTACTGCACATTCTGCGCATATATAAAGTGCAGTAAGTTTTAAGAATTTATTTGACTGCCTTCCCGGTCGAATTTGGAGCTGAAATTTGGTATGGACAAACTAGACCTGATGAGGAACTTGCTCAAAAAATGTCATCGAAAAATTCCATCGGGAACCGCCCCAAACAGTGAAGTTGGGACGGCTGCTCCCGTCCCTCCGGCTGGACGTGAGCAGTCCTCTATACACACACACACACACACACACACACACATATAGGGAAAAGGGGCAAATATGGCCTCATACTAACCAACAAAGGTCAAATAAGGCCTTATTTATGAGACTCTGTCCGGCCTTCGCCATTTGGGGTGGTTTTCGGTGGAATTTTTTGATGAATATTTTTTACCATCTTATTCATTAAGTCTAGTTTACGCATACCAAATTTCAGCTAACAATTCAATCGGGAAGGCATTCAAATGAATTCTTGAAGGTAACTGCGTCTTTAACTGCGCAGTTATCTTCAAGAATTCATTTTAATGCCTTCTCGATTGAAGTTTTAGCTAAAATTTGCTATGAGTAAACTAGACTTACTAAATAAGATGCTCAAAAAAAGTCATCAAAAAATTCCGCCGGGAACCACCCCAAATAGCGACGGCCGGACAGAGCCTCTTAAATAAGACCTTATTTGACCTTTTTGGTTAGTACGTGACCTTATTTGCCTCTTAAATAAGTCTAATTTCTTATGACTTTGTGGTGCTATTTTTTATAGTTATGGATGATGATGCCTAATTTTCTACATTTCAAAATTTGGTGCTATTTTATTTGTGAGGATGTGTGCTATTTAGTTTATAGATTTGTGGATAGATATTTTGTTAACTAATTCAAAACTTTTTTTTTATTTTTATTTTGAATTTTTACTATATTATGTGACATTGATATTTAATTTGTTTTAAAAAAATTATTACCTACTAAATATTTTGTTAGCGTAGCGATATTTGTTTTACAAAAAATAAGAACCGAGAACCTGGACCGAACAGATCATTCCAAACAGGACGGATAGAATTCGGTTCCTATTTTGAGACTTGATATACCCGAACCGGACCTACTCGTTATATGGAACCGGCGATTCGTGAAAATCTATCATTTACCCGGACAGACCCAGACCTTGCTCACCCTAGATGAAATAGCTTTTTGCCCTAATAGCGATGCCCAAACCGACGGTTCCTGTACCCATTTGTTCAGCCCTAATTTCGCCCCAAAAAAGTGTAGTATCATATATGTGTTTATGTATTTAAAAAATTGTATTGAAAAAAGCTAATTCCTAAATTGTACTCCATCCGTTCTCTAATACATGTCTCTCTTTCCATTTTGGGATGTTCTCCAATACATGCCTCCCTTTCCATTTCTAGAAAGTTTTTTCAATAAATATACCTATATACCCTCATTCTCTTTCCTATTTTTTCATTCTCTTTCCTACTTTTTCCTTTACACACAACTCACTACACCTTTTATTCTACCCCTATTAATTTCTTCTTAAATCTTGTGTCAAAGGCTATACTCCTATCTATTAGAGAACGGAGGGAGTATTCAAAACTTATTATATATTTCAATCATTTTTTCCATGTTATTTTTATAAGGCCTTGTTTAATTTTAATTTAAAGTAAATAAATCAGTTTGTAATATGGACGTTGAAGTTGGTTTATATTTTTAATTTCAAATTAAGTTATTAATTAGTGAGAGTGAGAAATTGTTGTATTCCAAAAAAATTGTTTTATTTCAAGTCTTACGTTAGTTAGTACCCACGTTAGTTAGTAGAAGAGGTGTCTTGATCTTCAAAAAACTTACTCCCTCCGGTTCATATTCTTCTTTATACTTTCCTTTTGGGACTGTCCCAAAATCATCTTTACACTTCCTTATTTACCTTATTTGGCAAACAAATCTACACAAAACAGTGCCAAACAGTGTTCAATCAGTGTCCAAACAGTGTCAAACAGTGCCAAACAATGTATTCTACAGTAAAACCAAATTTATTTCCTTAAAAACCGTAAAGTCAAACTGTAAAGAATAATGTGAACCGGAGGGAGTAATTCCTAAACATATTTCACTCCAAAAAAAGTTTAGGGTCATATCTCCCCCTAGAAAAAAACATTAGAATCATTTTTGCCCCTTTTCCCTATCCCAATATTTAACAAAGCGTCTTTTTTATAATTGGGGCATTCCAGAAATTCTCAATAAGACAATCTCGATCCCACTCAAAGCAAGATCTATGTACATGCTATGGTAGACTAAAACCCAAAACAAATTAATTTTTTTTTCAATTTTTTGTAGTGTAAATTTTTCATTTAACATATTTGGCACACCCCTCTTATAATTAAGCCCAGTACAATTATATTTCAGGCCAATCCAACCAAGATTCCTGGATTCACCCTGAGGCCCCTACTAGACTATCTACATGTGACCCCTACTAGATTATCTACAGGGCCGGCCATAGGGGCATCCAGCCTAGACATTTGTCTAGGGCCTCCAGTTTCTAAGGGGCCTCCAAATTTTCATGTAAGCCCATATATATTATATATAAATACTTGATCTAAATTGCTAATTAATGATAAAATATCTTCTAATCTAACAAGTACGGAGCAAAACATTAAAAAAATTAAAACCGGCAGACGAGTGAGGGAGCGGACGAGTCTAAGAGTCTTCAGTTTTCTACGATTTGACCCTTCAATTTATCTTCTTCGGCTCTTCAGAAACCGCAAATCCCAACAATCGCCAATAGCTGGTCCCCTACTCCCCTCTCAATTCCGCCGAAGCAGACCGCAGTGGCCACCGGCCACAGAGTCCCAACATCCGCATCGTGCACAGGTGCACAGCCGCACATGGCCTCTAGCTAAAAGAGTAAAGGACTAAAAGTATGTAATGGTCTTTTGTCCAACTGTTTTCACTCGTGATAATCTTAATTTCTGGAAGCTTTTAAAATGCTCAAAACCTTCAATTATTGATGTAGTTGATCTATCTTTTAATTTGATTGCCTTGAATTGTTAATTCTTTAATAGTTAGTCGGTGTTAGGACTTAGGCAGTAGGTTATAGCCTTCAATAGAGACAGGGGGCTAGGCTATTGGTATTTGTTGTATAATTATATTATAATAAATCAAATAATAATAATTCAATTTAATCATTAAAAATTATTGTGTATTTGTATAATTGTATTTATATTATTCAATATTGAAAGTTAGAAAAACTTTATCTAGTTAGAAATTGTATGAAATTTTAGGTTTACGATGACGGGAAAACGAAAACATGACTCGGGCTCTACAAAGAGATTGAATAAAGGAAAAATTGTTTGTAATAATCCCAACTATTGGCGGTCCGCTTATAATAATCCCAACTATCGATTATTTCAGAATAATCCCAACTTTAGGGACCTTCCGCCAATAATAGTCCCTGTAAATAAATTTATGAAGTTTCTAAAGTGGATGAAAAGAGATATAGCAAGTAATCCCTATAAATAATCCCAACTTTTAATTTTCACGCTTAATTTTTATTTAAAATTCACTTTTATAGGAGGTAATATTTGGTCATGGACCATTATTGGCGGATGACCCATATAGTTGGGATTATACAAAAATAATCAATAGTTGGGATCATTGTTAGCGGATGGGTAATAGTTGGGATTATTATTTTCAATTTTTCCTTGAATAAATTAAGAAAAGACATGTCATAAAATCGTTTGCCGGCCTATGGATAGGTACATAATATCTAAACCTTATCCCTCAAATATTGTTGAGAATGAGACTACAAATGTTGAGGTTGAAGTAAATGTTAATATAATATGATGCATTTCATATATAATTCACTTTTATTTCTTTTGAATTTCAATTTTTTTATATTGTTGTATTGAATTAAATGTATCAAAACAAAATGTCTAAATGACCGTCTAGGGCCTCACAATCGCTCTAGACGGCCCTGATTATCTACATGCAAATCGCGATGCAAATCCCCTCCCAACTAGTTCCTAATAACCTCAACTTTTGTGAATAAGGAACGACCATCAAGTTATCGCTCATTAAGACCCCTTTCTATTGTTACACTAGTAACCACCGAAACAAGTCTTCCACAGTGCCACGGATAACCCTCATCACACTAATTTATCCATCAAAGTTTCATGGCTGGCTTGAACTTATATATCCAGTCGCGTAAACAGACCTTTATTTGAGCCGGTGCTTAGAAAGGCGAGAAATATATGAAGAAATTTTTTTTCATACATGACGGTTTACATACTTTTTGCACACTCCTCTCAATTTTCAGTGTACACAGACAATTCATAAAAGTTCAGAATTTCTCAAAATAAACACATAAGATTATGATTATCTAAAGTCAAAGTGTTAGAAAATTTTCCTTTTCAATGTATAAAGAAATGTCAAAAAACTAAATGTTTACATCTGAATAGCGATCTAACTATTCCGGGAAATTCAACACGAGGTTGTTTTGCCATCAGTCTTTATTTACAGTGCTTGAAGATTCTCCAATCCGTATCAGAAATTTTAACATGTTTAACCTAACAAATTACACAACAATAAATTCATATGCTCTGTAATAATAAGCTTCTGGTTTATACTTGGTCACTAGATTCACTATTAAATTATAAGACAATTTAGTTAAGAAAATAAAAACACATTACACTTCTCTAATACAATATATTTAAGGTACTAGCAATACACTACGACACTATCTAATAAAAGAAATGACCACTTAGTTCACTTCAACAACAGATTACAAATTTCCAATTTACACAACTCACATAGAATTATATATTTATATAGAGTACAAAATTATACAGCAAAAGATAAACTACCTTTCCAGACTTGCAGTTCTCGGTTCTCCCAAGCCGCTTGGGTGAAGCGGGAAAGCAGCTTTACTGTTTTAGCCTTCACAGGTTCACCCCAAATGCGCAGCAGTGAAGCTCCAGCCGTCCAGGCGTGAGGTGTCCAGCACAGCGCCGGTGGTCCGGCACGGCGGCACCTAAATTTCAGTCATAGGCTTTTGGGCAAAGCGGGCAGAGCGGCCGATTGGCTATTTGGCCAATTTACGAATTGAATGAATAACGAGGAGGGTTGAATCAAAGTAATTTTCTCATATTTATTCAACTGTTAAATATTGGAAGAATGGGGTGTCGTTTTTTACATAGGTATGGTCGTTTTACTTATATTTCTCCTTTTCAACTTTGTCGTTTTTGTCGTTTTTGTTGAACTAAGTTTTTGATTTCAAAACCTTAGTTCGTATAGAAGAGCAACACTGCAGAGCACAGAGGAAGCCGGGGCGCCGGAAAGAATGAAAGGAGCGCCGGAAAAATCAATACATATATATACCTAGACTTTCCCGTCGAAGGGGGAGCGCCGGCACCGGCTCGCCCCCCGTTTCGCCGCTATATATATCTCAGGATGATGAGTCATCATTTTTTAAAAGGAAATCCGTTGAACACATAAAGTGTGGAATTTGGAGTAGTATGACAAAAGAAAATTCTTCAAAAAAAAGTATTCCGTATAATCAAAGAAGTATCTATCAATCTATGTAATAAAGAAGATATGATTATATTAAAACTAGTTTTAAGAAAAAACACGTCTTAACAGGCACATTGAAGCACATTTGGAGTGATTTTGGAAAAAGTGATTAGTAGTAAACTTAACATTTGAAAATAATGTTAGGATAATTATGAAATCTATAGATATTTCTTTTTCTTCCATTGCCGTTTTCCTCTTTAGCTTCATTTTGTTCTCTAATTTTTCCTTCTTTAGTGTTTTTCTTCTTTAGCATTTGTACTTTCCTTTTTATTATTTAAAACTTAGTAAGTTAAAAAAAAATGAAATCTGTAGATATTTTCTGTCAAAGATAAAGCCAAACATTTGAAAATAATTTCTTCTGCATTTGTTCTTTCCATTTCACTTAAGGTGATTCAAACCCACCCTATCTGATTCATTAAAAAGAAAAGTATAAACCTTGGTAGCTAAGGACTGTCCATAACAGATCAATCAAATTGTGCTATGGAAGTTACTGACATAGGACTCAATTGCATAGTAGAAACCAAACAACAACCTCCGAGCCTTATTCTCAGGAGTATTTGGGGTCGATTAACTTGAGCATATAATTGAGACCATTTTCTCAAACCCTTTCCAACTCAGTGTTGTGTTTATTCAATTGGTTGCCCAATTGCTCCCTCCATTCTTCTATAAGTTTCTCTTGCTTACTTATTATCTCCCTTTTCATTTTCAACTCTTCTTCCATGGTCGCAATCTCCTATCAAGAGACATATCATATGATTCATATCAGAATATAGTAGACTAGGTGCTGGGCGGACCAGACTGGCCCCAACAAGGAAGTTGGGCACAAAAGTGCATTGAGATGAAGCATTTGTGAGAAAGTTTCAACTCTTTCCCAAAATTAGCTTCCCGTTATGCTTTTACCCTTTCTAGGAAAACAAAAATTATAAGGTCGAGAGTTATTCAAAAATCAAAGAAAAATATAAAAAACACAACTCTTTCCCTGAAAAGAAATGGGAAGACAATTTTGAGATCAATAAAAATGACAAGTGAGAAGTCTTTATTTTGATAATCCACGGATGCCCTCCACAGTGTCCCATCCGTTAGACTTTGCACCCCATGGCTTACATTCAAATTTGGCAGCTAGCTTTGTGTTGCAATATTGAAGGAAATAATTCGTGGTGCAATATCAAATACGGAGTATAGGGGTATATCATGGGGTATAAAGTAAATCAAACAAGTGAGACCAAATAAAGACTCGTATCTGGATGAGGATCTTTAGAACAGATTGATTGTCATAAATAGTTGAACAAAAAGAAATGAGGCAAGTGAAGCATCTCTAAGCTATAATCAGATTACCTTTAGGAGACAACTTGCTCTGCTTGGCTGATCCTGACGTTGCAATCCAATAAAAAAAAGTTGAAGTTTTTTTGCCGCGTCCATAAAATCTCTAGCATGCCTCTCAACATCAACTAAAAGAAACACCTTGTTGAGCAATTAGTATTTACATAGAAGCATAAATCACTAACCCCTTGTATGGTTTGGGGGCAGAGAAGGGGGAATGATATTTATTTTTATTAATAATTTGACTCCCACTTTTGTTGATTAAAATGAATGTAAAAGTGGGAAACCATAACGAAGTACACTGTTTAACTAAAAATATACGGAGAACTAGTTTTCTAATATAAAATATTGATAAATTAGTAAACCTGATTTTACCCATACAGTTCCCTCCCCACTGAAACAGTGCAACTGAGCAAGCAAGAAGGTTGATTGAATAAAAGACACACTGACGGAGAAGATGTAACTATAAAATGAAAAGGATTTAAATAAATTGAGATGCATGCTGCACTCAAACCAAACTACCAAAGGTCTATTTGAATGGAGAACTTAAGAGGGCCTTGGAGGCAGATGCTTTGAATAGTTGATAAAAAAAATGTTCCTAGAAATGAATAATAGATAATGGAAATGTTATACGACAGCCAGCATATCATATTAAAGTCGATCATTTTTATAAAATCTCAAATATATACCAAAAGGTAAAATCCATTGATATTTTCCCCTCCAAAACACTCCATCCAAATATAACTAAAGTTTCTATACTCTGTGATTTAGTCTTCTTTTGACAAGGTTCAAATAAAGTTTCCACACTTGACTAACCAGCATAATATTCTTATTTCATAATTTTGTTCATCTGGTTCAAATAAAATTGACAGGGCATTTAAATAGAGGTATAGAGTTGGAATAACTGACTCTGGTGATAAGGATGAGCAGAACGGTCAATTGCCTGGAGTTCTCTGGCAGGTAGGCATGGAAGCAATGCAGCTTCTAGAGCCATGACACAGGCAATCATATCATCCTTTATACCAGGCTGGTCACTAGCATGCCGCTCAGCCATCCCCCTTGGCTAACAAGTCATACACTGATGTGGAAGTACTGATCCTACAAAGAAACCCAAAAAAGTGAAGTGAGTGATAAAATATAAAACAAAAGTAGGTAAATAAATTTTAAAAATTGGAAGAAGGCCTGGTTGGCTGCTTTCACCATAATGAATAGGATTTCAGAAATAACACTTCACCTATACCGGGAATTAAGCGCAACAGGATATAAAGGAGGGAGAAACGGAAAATAGGACATCAAGGTTATGGCTCGGGTGCGCATAGAACACAATGAAAATTTTAGATGCAACAATATAAAAAACTAGACGTTCAAGTATACATCTAACCACTCCTTAACAGTTTTCATTTAACCTAGTTAACTGAGACACTAGTCTTTTAGTCATGCATTGCGCAGGATAGCAAACTAACTACAAAACCAATTATGGAGCACAAGGTAGTAGTTACAAATTTTGATTATGGAAGTGGCTATCACTTAAGGTTATATAAACTCCTATAGTCCTATACATAAAGTGATTATAGTCACATCCACTCAGTTAACAGAATGGTGCTGGGCTGGTCGGGGATGTGGTTCATCCTTTTTCTTTAAAATGTGATTATAGCTTTCAAACAAAAAGTGATACATTTTGAGTCCAAAGAATATAAAAATATCATTCAGGCTTTTACAACAATACCTCTACTATTATACACAAAACCATGGTGACTTCTTCATCAACCGTAATTTATCTCTGCCTTTTCGTTTCAAGGCCATATCATAGGAAGGCAATTTCTCTGCTATTATATGGTGGGAATCGCATAGTACTTCTTCAACTTTGTACTACCTCAGAAGAAACCCAAATAAAGTCCCATTTAAGAAATGTCAACATACAGGCTATTGGCATTTTTAAAAAACTCTAAACTTATCAGATTTATGTTTTAACCACTTCAAGGTCTAATTGGCATTAGTCATCATGTAAACCTATTGGACTGAACATGGGGAGAGAGTAAAGGATATGTTTTTATGCATGAGGAATACAAATGATTAATAGCTAATCAAATGTAACGACTTTGAGATGCTGAACAACTAGATGTCATATGACCAAGCACCACTGAGCCATGCTACCATAAAAATGTTCAAGAAAAAGGAGAGATTAGACAAACTCAGTGCTCATTATGCATTTATTATAATTTTATACCTTCTCCTGACAGGGAAAATGAGGGGGAAATGATGAAAAAATGAAAACAATACATGTGAAGAGCCAAGAAGACAATCAAAAGGTCTGTATTTAATCATACAAAACCAAATGAACGTGGAAATTGTCTTAAATTTGATACTTGGTAAAATTTTGAATAATAAGAAAGAGAATTTGACGTTAAAGAATGATAACGAAGCTGATACTAAACCAAACGAACAAAGAAAAAAAAAGCATTTTTTATTTGACTCATTAATTTTTTTTTAAAGATGGTCCCAAAATTAGATGCTTCCTGTTCTTTGTCTATTACTACAATGAGATACACAACCATGATCTACTATCGCTATTTGTCGCACTTAAAGTCAAACCAGAAAGTCAAAAGGCGGCTGAAAGGTTGATTTCCATACACCACCTAAATGGTAACCTTGCATACTACTCCGTATATTAATAAAAACAAATTGATTTGGCTAAACGTTTTTTAAAAAATTAGGAATCGGAAAGAATCTTAAGGGCTAAAACCATGAAAACCCATCATGCGCGGTAAAAAAAATATTTGGGCATGTGTAACTCATCTAGTCTCCCTGACCAGCACTTCCTACACCAATTTTCCCACCTGTAACATCTCTAGTTACATTCACCATATAAATAAAAGTGTATGGTAAAGGAAGACTACATAACAAATGCCCAAAGACCAGTATTATTCACGCATAGTTTGCTGAGAATCCTTAGATGAACTCATGAACCTCCATGTTATTTAGAATTGGTCAAATGCATATGCAGAAGCTAGGCATTCTTAGTAAACAATCTACGGATATAGCAGAATTCAGAATTCACAATTCATAAGAACAACCTGAACTGTATCGAATTAAAGGTCTAAAGCTGAACTCAACCAAGTCACAATATTCACATTAAATAACAGATCACATTTCCTCGACCTAAAGCTGAATTTAGAATTCACAACAGCCTGAAAATTCACAACAATTAAATTCCAGAAATCTAGGGAGCAATCTTTCTGAATTCACACATCACATCAACAAAACTCTCATTGCAGAAATAAAGGCATAAAGCTGAAATAAATAAAAATAGGAGTAAAATACATACCTGAACTAAAAGTAAAACACATACCTGAAAATCAGAAGACCACGACTCAGCGAGCAGGAAGATGGAGGCTGGATGGCGCAGCCGCGGGGGCGGCACTCGGAATCGGGCGAGGGGCACAGGGCAGTAGGGCACTGCTGTCTGTGGAAAAGAAATAAAGTATGGTAGAGGCGATTCAGCCGATTCAAGCTTTCCTACAAAGTGGAGAAAGCCGACCGGCGTGAGTGGCAGCAGGCCTCGACTTGACTGCTTCGACGATTCGAGCATGGACAAACTCAGGTCGACGGGCGTAACGGGTCGTTCATTGCTGATTTACCGCTTACTAGCTTAAGGATGTTTTCGGATCTAAATTGTTGGTCTGGTCTGGTCTGGTCTGAACTGATCTGATCTGCTAAACGTTTGATCTCTGTGTATTTTATAACTACAGAAGTCTGACCTGATCTGGTCTGGTCTGGTATAGGACTGGAAACAGTCCAAAAGAAAACATCTTGACCTACACAAAAACCTGGTTCGGGCTGGGCTTTTTATAAACTTTCGGCCCATCATGTGTGGGCGGGCCCGGTCCGGCCCGCAAAAACAGGCCTAACCCCATATCCATACCCGCCCGTAAGAGCTGGCCGGGTAGTCCACCGGGCCTCCCGGCCCGGGAAAACTTAAATTTTTTAAAAATTATACGTAGTATAATTTTTTTAATACTTTAAAAATAATATTACAACATTTAAAAAATTGTTAACATGCTTATAATGTTTATAGGTCTTTCACCACATACAAAAAATACTTACACAAAAATAATATTGAGAAACTATATCTAAAATTTAAAATTCAAGCACAAAGTATTATCTTTAAGTATAAAAATAGATATTATATTGGTTGGGCTAGTTGTTGAAAACAAAAATTTAAATTTAAACAGAATAAACTATAAATATGTATAAAGAAAAATTAGTAAATATAATTATACATGTGCACATGTAAATAAATAAATTAGTGTGTATATATGTATGTGTATATATATATACTTTGTATGTATATATACTAAATGTAGCAAGTCTGGCTTATCGGCCCGGACGGGCCTACACCCTTACCCAAGCTTGCCCATATCTTATTGCGGGTCGATCCCCTTTTTCTCCGCTCTTCCGGAACCGGTATAGAAATGGGTGCTTTTTCTACATTGTTGACCCGGTCCGGTGGGTAAATATATATGCCCAAGCCCGCCCATTTGTGCGGGCGGAATGGGCGGGCCGACCCAGTTTTGTGCAGGTCTAAAAACATCCTAAGGCCCTCACTGCTTCGCTTGCTTTTGAGAGAGCTTTTTTCGAGTGATTCTCAAGTAAAAGTAATATGAGAAATGCTAGTGGTAGTCAAGTTGTACACAATTTGTACATAAAATGTCGGTCACAGATAATTGGTACGGAATTGTCTGTGGGCTCAGACAAAATTTTGTTTGTGTCCACAAACATTTACTTTCGTGTAAAAACTAAAAAGTACACTAAGAGTCGTCTGACAGTCTGACACTGACACCAGCTTGCAAATCAATCAATATATGTGCAGTACCTGTGTGCACAGACAATATTTTCATGTTGCACATACAATTATTTGTCTGTGTGCTCAAACAATACTTACCACACAGACAATAGTTGTTTGTGTGATCAACTTTAGTTGTCGGTGTGATCAATTTCAATTGTGTGGGTGAACAAACAATTTAATTGTCTATATATATCCAAATGAATGATGTAGTTGTATGTGTGATCAATTTAAATGTAATTTGAAAACAATAGAAAAACAATAAAAATAGACGAAATAAGATGAATAAGCTGATTTTGTGCAAATAATGAAAAAAATGATATAAAAAGGTAGAGAAAAAGAGGATGAAGAAGAGAAGATGATCTCTCATTTTTTTGAGATATTTGAATGGGTTGGGTAAAGAGGAAAGAGAGAAGGGAGAGGGGGGAAGAGAGAATGGAGAGAGAAGGTGGAAAGGGAAATGGGATTTTTCTTTGGACCTTTTATATTGAGCAAGTGATTTGCGATATTAGATTCGGGTGAAATTATAAAACCACCATTACTAACATTAATCTCTAAAAACTTATAAACACCAATGAGAGTAGGGGTGTTTTGTGTATGAAAAATGTGTTGGTGTAACTCTAAGCTATATAGAATTGTATGTTATGCTTGTTCATTTGGTCATTACCCTTCCCTTTGCCGTGTAAACGCCGTTGCTGGGTATCAACGTCTGCCTCTTCGAACCCTTCTCTTTTTTATCTTCCCTTCTCCTTCCTCTCTACAACACACTATTAAGCAAACCAGTCGATCACCACAATTCCAGGTAACTAATACCCTTCTGTAGTTCTGTGTCTGTCTTCCTTCTGTTTACTTCATTACAGCCCATGTCCGCCTCTAGGTTTACCTTGCAACAAGGTTAGTAGACAGTTGAAATCGGGAGTCAAAAAGGAAGTCTTGTTTGCGAGTTTGAAGACCATATTAGCCGTGTCATCACAATATGGTATGCATATCCTCTCCAACTTATGGATATCATTCAACTTTATATTTAATTTCAAGTTTCATTGAATACATTCTGTCATCATTCAAGTTTTCATTTAATTATATTTCAAGTTTCATTTAATTAGTTTTCATTCTCTCCAACAGAGAGCTTGGTTCATGAAATTAGTCCCTTGCCTGAACATTCTGTTAGACACATGCATAACAGAGAGACGTGATGTATAGGTCATTTTGTTAATTGTTACTTCGTATAATATGCTAGAGTTATTAACACAGCACCAAAACTTTTTAAAATTTTACCTCTAACACAAACTGCTAAATCTCTTGAGCATTCCAAAAGATTCATGTGTGAATTTTAGTGGTATTATAGAATAGAAAAGTCTCTTTGGACCAAACTGTACACATGAAATATCTGTTAAGAAAGTAATCCATCCTATGAACATTAAAGCCAATGATTCTATTCCTTGGATAGATATTAGATAAATGGAGTCTTTCATGGAAGGAAAAATGGCTTGAGTTTAGTTGTCATTGAAAAAAAAATCTATAAATTAAAGTCCAACTAGACTAAAACAATGTTGATAGTTCATAGTGGTTGGTAGATATTAGGAGTTAAAGCTGACAATTATGTGGTCTGTAAATTTTAAATGATTATGTATTTTCTTTCATTGAGGTATATCATTAGACTTCTCGCATTACTCTTTTGTTGTTTCTACGTTTGGAGGTTAAGTGGTTCTTTCTTCATTTTCCACCCGTTTGAAAGTGTGCCTACTGAAGACTTAAATGACATATTTTTGATTGGTTATGTCACAGTTCTAACATTGAATCATTAAGAGCTATATTAGGCTCAGTTCTAACATTGAATCATTAACAGCTACCAACCAAAAAAATGAGAAACATACATATTTAATATACTACGTAAGTACGTATATAAATAACATCAGGCACTTAACTAATCACGCAACATGCGTGTAAGAAACTGGATCTATTTGGGAAAGGTTGTGCTTGAAGTCATGGAAGATCCACCGAAGGAAAAGGAAATAGGGGTTTCTAGCATTTCTCATCACAGTCATTCCTTCAAGTTCTAGGTCAGGTATCGATATATCAGGTAGGAGTCTTGCTGAAACTGTGTTATTTAAAAAACCCCAGTTCTTTGAGAAAATTCATCATAAATTTTGTGTCAGAATAAGTTTAGACTATGCTACATTCATTTTTATTTTTTAGTACCTGTATACAATGCCAACTAATAATCTTTTTTTAGATGGAAAAAATTACATAACTAATATGATCGATTAGTTGAATATGGAGTAACATATTGATGTTTATTTAATGAGTGTATTCAGGTATTACTCTGTCATAATATAAGAGTACAGGTGTTCAAATAACAAGGGATATCCATCGTATTATAGAGATATAGCATGAAGTTACTATCTTCAAGAACTATTAACATATTTGCACTCTTGATTGCTTTCTCCATTTCTAGCTCAACAATTATTGCATCTTTATACATCATGCGCTTCTTTCCTACGGTGTTGATTAAATATAGATATTTGATGATTGAGTTTCCTCCACTAGCATATCCATTAACAATGTTACAATGTCCATCCGTGAATCCATGATGCAAATATCCATCAAAAGCAGCATCCCCGGTTAATAGGAGTAAAAAGTTTTGAAATTCTAAAATAGGACGTCATGTTTTTATGTAACACCGTCCCCAAATATATTTACTTTTATGTAAATAATGTATTGAACCTTATTAAAGGGTTAATGAATTTACGAAGTTGTAAATTTTTACTACTTCTTTCGCGTGAATAGTAAATTGCACGTGGAACCCACACCGAGTGTGGGGGCTGCCCGACATTCCCGAGACCATATATTTTATTCATCTTGGTCTAGATAATAAATATATATTGGTGGATATTTCATTTGGGCCATGGAAAGGCCCAGAGTTGACCGATCGGTCAAAAGAGGCCCAAATTACCGGTACTGGTAATTTAACGGATAACAGCCCGAACTGAATTTCGGAGGCTTATAAATTAAAGTTGGGGAATGTATATTCATTATACATGTCATAATGAGTAAGAGCACATAATATGTTTTATTTGACCCGATGAAATAAAATATATTTAAAACAGCCCGAAAAATACAACTTTCGGGACCGATTGTACACACCGGGACACAAAGGGATGACCTCCCACATGAGTGAGGGCCACCCCACGTTTTTTTGTGGGCTGTGAGAGGAGGGGAGGCTGGCTGATTGGAGAGGAGGGGTGTGGGAGTGGTTGACTTGAGGGGATTGGCATCAAAAGGACACATGGGGGGTCCTTGCCATGTTATCATGGTGGAATAAGCCAAAAGGTGGCATTTCCTCTCACCTCCACCCCCATTTTCGACCAACCCCATCAAGAAAGGAGAGGGAAGCTCTCAAACCATCCTCCATAGCTGCAAAATTCGAGCTCAAGCATAAGTGCTCAAAGAAGGAAGATTAAAGAGGGAAAAAGTTGGGAAAAGTGTGAATAATTAAGGTAATGACCTTATTATAACTTCTCCTTTATTTTTCTTCTACCATATGAGGTATATATCATGTGAAGGACCCTTAGTATGGTTCCACATGTTATAAGTATGGATTTATGGGGAGGAAGATGGTTCTATGTCCAAGAACGGACTTAGAGACCAAAAATACCGGTTCACCGGAAAATAACCTTTTTGAGGTTATTTGTATTAACATGAGTTTTATGATTATAAAACCTTGTTAGGCACTTGTAAAGGGTATTTCAAGTGATTTCTCAAAGTTGGAAAAGTCGCCGGAGTTGTTGCCGGAGTTGACCGAAAGTCGCCGGAGTTTCACCGGAGTTCAACCAAGAAGGGTAGAACTTCATAACGCAAATTCAAGGTGAGTGGACGGCTTAATATCTTATAACTTTTGGGTTAATTATGAGATTACCTAAATAAATGTTATATGAGTTCATAATAATGTTTAAAAGATATTTAAACATGTGATTAGCCAATAGGGTTAAGATTGTATGAAAGAAATAAATTGTTTGTGCATGGAATATGATATGAAGGATTTTATAAAATACATATTTGTTTGAAATGTATAAGATGCACAAATGAATATTATTAACTTAATTACATGATGGTTAAGTTGATAAGTATAAGACTTGTAATGGCGGCCAACGACAACGTTGACCGATGGATAATGAATTAATTAATATCGGTTGATATTAGTTAATTATGTATTTATATAATTGCATGGCTTTGCATGGATTGTGATACATAAGCTTGATGTATTGGATTAGTTATGAGTAACTAAGTATGATATAGACTCTATCTAGGTTGATAGAAGGTTGATCATAGGCAAATATAATTTGGTGGAGGACCCTAGGACTTAAAGTCCTTAACACTCGGATTATAAATTGGTGGAGGACCCTAGTACTTAAGAGTACTTAACACTCAAAATTTGGTGGAGGACCCTAGGACTTAAAGTCCTTAACACTCGGATTATAAATTGGTGGAGGACCCTAGTACTTAAAAGTACTTAACACTCAAACTTGGTGGAGGACCCTAGTACTTAAAAGTACTTAACACTCAAACTTGGTGGAGGACCCTAGTACTTAAAAGTACTTAACACTCAAACTTGGTGGAGGACCCTAGGACTTATGAGTCCTTAACACTCACAAACCGGTGGAGTACCCAAGGATTATGATTCTCAAAACTCGTAGATTATGATATTGGAATAGGGACAAGGAGGAGTCCTATACACTCATTGGTATATGGGTGGGTTGGGGTTTTTAGTCAAGAATATTGACTATTACTATTTTTCCCAAATAAAATGGTGATCTACGGATCGGATATTTTCCAAGTATATATTTATACTAATAAATATTTCATAACTTGGGGGAAAGACTATCTATTTAAGTATCACCCTATGTTTGGGTCTTATACTTGAAACGTTAGTTATTCTATATTTAGCCTGCTACTCGCTCGGTACTTGTACTGACCCCTTCGGGGGGCCCCCACCATTTTCAGGTTGAAGCTAGGGCTTGCTACTTGCACCTTCTCACGGGTGGTATCAAATCAGGAAGACGTGGTTCGTGCTTCCTTATTTTCTTTCAAACTACCGAACACTTGCTCATGGATATTTGTTCTACTATAAACTATTTTTGGGGCTTGCATGCCCATGTTGTTGGCCGGTTGTGGCTTATGACTTACCGTTGAATATTTCCGCTATTCATTGGTTTAAATGTGATGTTGTTATGTATGTTTACTACTGAGTATGGATGGATTGTTTTCTCAAACGCCTTGTGTAATTAAGTGAGGTTGACTCGCGGGTGACGTCACTTAATTATACGACGGTTGTACACGCGCTTGGATTGCGGTCTGGGGCGTGACAATTAAGTGGTATCAGAGCCATCTCAGTTCTAAACATTATAATCAACCTCTCACAAAAGATTTTACAAAAGAGTTTTTACCGAAAACCATGAGCATTGTATTTTGACGTTTATAGGACTATTGGTGCTTAAGTTGCAAGGCCTCTAATTGTTAAGACGGTACCCTTAACAATTGGTATGGTAGTGACTTGGGCCAATACGTGTCTGTAACGTTCTTCCGTCAATTGACATTTATAGGAGTCTAATGACTCATCCATATTTCTTTCAGAAATGGAAGGCAGGCGAATGGGGACCAGGAACAATCCGAGGGGGCAAGCGCCGGTAGCATCCCAAAGGGGAAGCCGGGCTGCATCTCGGGGTTCAAGAGGAGGCCGTGGAGGCCGTGGAAGCCGTGGAGGTCATCAAGCTCAAACTGTGAGTGATGGCCATGTAAGTTCGGTGTATGAAACCAACACCGAGGACTATGACTCAACCTACGTTCCAGAAACGGAGCATGAGGAGACCCCGTATGATGGGGGTGACACACACACCGATGATGATGATGAAGAGAGTGATGCCAAGTTCGCCCAAATGGGCGAATTGCTTGAGTGGTATCAAAAAGAAAAGCTGAGGAGAGACCTTAGGCGCCAAGCAAGGCGTGGCTCTCGGGGTGGTTCGGGTCAAGGAAGCCGGGGAGCTTCAAGGGCCACCCCCGCGGCGTCACATGGTGGGCGTGAAGGAGGTTTTTGTGTGAGAATCTCCAAGTACCTCAAGGAGGCTAGGGCCTTGGGGTGTAAGTCCTTTGACGGCACCGGTGACATTACCGTTGCCGCCGATTGGATAAAGAAGGTGAAGGATGCGGCAAAGGACATGCAAATTTCACAGGACGTGAAGTTGACTGTTGCTTCACGGCTGCTTGAGGGGATAGCTTCCACGTGGTGGGAGAGTGTAGAAGGGAAATACCATGGGGAGGTCTCATGGTTAAATTTTGAGCAGGAATTCTATGACCAATACTACACTGATTATGAGAAAAATGTCAAGCGTAGGGAGTACACCAACCTCAAACAGAGGGAGGGTGTTTCTGTTAAACAGTTGGAGCAAGATTTTAGAACCTTGGCTAGGTTCTTGCCGGAATACGCGATCAATGAGGACCGCATGTCGGAGCACTTTTGGGATGCCTTACTCTTGGACATCCGTGATCGGGCTACGTACTCGCGCCACATGACCTTTAGCGAGGTAGTGGAGCAGGGCCTTCTTGGGGAGGCTCAATGGAATGAGAGGAAAGAAAGAGACGCCGAGGAGGCGAAAAAGAGAAAATGGCATAATTCGGGGCCGCCCGAGCAAGCACGGAAGAATCACCACGGTGGGGGTGGTAGTACGTTCAAGACGCCGGCACCACCGGCGAAGAAGAACAAGGATGCTCGGTGGCACGCATCCTCCTCTCAAAATACGGGGTCTCCTAAGTGTGCCAACTGCTCAAAGAATCACTTCGGGAAGTGCAACGCACCCCCGAGGTGTTATCGGTGTGGGAACACGGGCCACATGAAGGCCAATTGCCCACAATTGGGGGGAGGAGGAGCTCCGGGATCCGGAGGAGGAACCATGACGGGGAGAAACCGTGCGGGCCCGTCAAACGGCGGTACGGGAAGAGGCGGCGCGTCCACAAGTCATGCCGCGTCCGTAAATCAAGGCGGGACCCAAGCACGAGTGTACGCAATGACCGAGGCTGATGCACGAGCAAACCCGGACTCCGTTGCAGGTAATGCACTTATTTTCCTGTATTTCTAGGCTTATTTGGGTCATACGAGTCATTGGGTTTGGGTGCGGGCCACCCCGGGGTCAAACCCCGCGAATTCGGGGCGAAACGGGCTAAAAACAACTACGCGCGATCGCGCGTACCTACAGACGCACGACCGTGCGTGCGAGGCAGCAGCCTCTGGCCAATTTCCGCGCAGACGCACGCCGTGCGTGCAGGTAAGGCACGCCGTGCGTGGACGCACGATCGTGCGTGACCAGCTACGCACGATCGTGCGTAGCCGGCAGTGGCGGATTCCGGATTTTTCAAGCACGCACGACCGTGCGTGCCACCCAGGCATGCCGTGCGTGGACCCCCAACACCCGAAACTTGATTTTTTCGCCCCGTTCTTCTACGTTTGGACCCCCGTTTGATTCCAAACATTAGTATGAGCCTAATAACCTCCTAAAGATGTGTTAAAACATTAGAAGATGTATCTTACATGTGTATAAATGTAGGAACATTAAAGATCAATGGTAGGCGTGCGAGGATCCTCATTGATCTAGGGGCACAACGCTCATTTGTGAGTGAGGCGTTCGCCGAGGGCCTTGACGTGCCATTGACACCTATGACTCAAACGTTGCTAGTCTCCACACCGTTAGGAGACGACGTGGAGAGAAATCATTACTATCCGTCGTGTAAGGTAGAAGTGACGGGTCAACCTTTGACTTGTGATTTCGTACCTCTAAGCATGTTGGAGTTCGATGCAATCCTAGGAATGGATTGGCTCGAAAAACACCATGCCCGAGTAGATTGCTACACCAAGGTGTTGGAGCTCGAGGATGATCAAGGGAACACGCTATGCTTTGAGGGAGATCGGGGGAAATCTAATGCTTGTATCATATCCGTGATGAGAGCACGGAAGATGATGAGAAAGGGATGCCACGCGTACCTTGCCTACGTGGTGGACGATACCAAGAAGGAAGTCGACATCAAAGATGTACAGGTCGTGTGCAAGTACCCGGATGTCTTCCCCAAAGACCTACCGGGGCTTCCACCCGATAGAGAGATAGAGTTTGTAATTGAAGTGGAGCCGGGAACCAAACCCATTTCGATTCCTCCTTATCGAATGGCACCGGCCGAACTTCAAGAGTTGAAGGTCCAACTGCAAGAATTATTGGACAACGGATTCATCAGACCCAGCCATTCACCGTGGGGGGCACCCGTACTCTTCGTGAAGAAGAAGGATGGTACACTAAGAATGTGTATTGACTACCGACAATTGAACAAGGTCACAATCAAGAACAGGTATCCCTTACCGAGGATTGATGACTTGTTTGATCAACTTCGGGGGGCAATAGTGTTCTCGAAGATTGATTTGAGGTCGGGGTATCATCAGTTGAAGATCAAGGAGAGTGACATACCTAAGAGTGCATTCCGCACTAGGTATGGTCATTACGAGTTCCTTGTGATGTCATTTGGTTTAACCAACGCACCGGCGGCATTCATGGACTTGATGAACCGGGTGTTTAGTGAATACTTAGATCAATTTGTGATAGTATTCATTGATGATATCTTGATATACTCCAAGAGTGAGGAGGAGCACGAGCATCATTTGGGGCTTATACTTGATCGGCTAAGGGAAAAGCAACTCTTTGCCAAGTTCTCTAAATGCGAATTTTGGCTCAAGGAGATTGGTTTTCTCGGTCACGTCATATCCGGTTCGGGCGTAGCTGTGGATAACGCCAAAATAAAAGCTATCATGGATTGGGAGAGACCCAAGAATGTGAAGGAGATACGTAGTTTCCTTGGCTTAGCGGGATACTATCGTAAATTCGTTGAGAAATTCTCCGTATTGGCGTCTCCATTAACGAAGCTCACAAAGAAAGGGGCCAAGTTCGTATGGGACGACAAGTGTGAGAAGGGGTTCCTTGAATTGAAGAAACGACTTACCGAAGCACCCGTCCTTGCCCTACCCATACAAGGGATAGGGTATGATATATACAGCGATGCTAGCATCCAAGGGCTTGGATGTGTACTGATGCAAAACGGTAAGGTGATTGCCTATGCTTCTAGGCAATTGAGGAAACACGAGGTGAACTACCCTACCCATGATCTAGAATTGGGGGCGGTAGTGTTTGCACTAAAAATTTGGAGACATTATCTCTACGGGGAGACATGTCACATTTATACCGATCATAAGAGCTTGAAGTATGTATTCACTCAAAAAGAGTTGAATATGAGACAAAGGAGATGGATGGAGTTGATCAAGGACTATGACTTGATCATCGACTATCATCCCGGAAAGGCCAACGTAGTGGCCGACGCACTGAGCAGGAAAAGTACGTCGGGGACGTTACTTACTTGTCTGCAGGCATTAAGGGCACGCGTGGAGGTGTCCACGTGTGGGGCTCTCATTGCTCAATTTGAGGTTAGGCCCACCCTATTGGGTGAGATTAGTCGAAGTCAGGCCATTGATGAGGAATGTCAGAAAATCCGTGAAAGAATCCTGGAAGGACCCGTTGAGAACTTCCGAATACGTGATGACGGTCTATTATTGTTTAAGGATCGTGTATGCATACCAAAGAATGAGGAACTCCAGAGGTCTATACTTGAGGAGGCTCATTCTTCAGCTTATGCTATGCATCCAGGAGGTACTAAGATGTACCGAGATTTGAAGGAAAGTTACTGGTGGTCAGGTATGAAGAGGGACATCGCAGAGTATGTGAGTCGATGCCTTACTTGCCAGCAAGTTAAGGCAGAACATCAGCACCCGGCAGGGCTTTTGCAGCCACTCACCATCCCAGAGTGGAAGTGGGAGCACGTGACCATGGACTTCGTGGTGGGGCTACCACGAACAGTGAACAACTATGATGCAGTTTGGGTAGTGGTTGATAGGCTCACCAAGAGTGCACACTTTTTGCCTATCAACATTACTTATCCTCTTGAAAGATTGGCCAAGCTCTACACGGAGGAGATTGTGAGATTACATGGAGTCCCGATATCCATTGTCTCGGATAGGGATCCACGATTCACATCCCGATTTTGGCCAAAGTTTCAAGCATCGCTGGGTACTAAACTGAAGTTTAGCACAGCTTTTCACCCACAGACGGATGGACAGTCCGAGCGGGTGATACAGATTTTGGAAGACATGCTTAGGGCATGTGCTTTGGAATTCCAAGGAAGTTGGGACAAGCATTTGGCCCTAGTGGAGTTTGCTTATAACAACAGTTATCAAGCAAGTATCGGCATGCCTCCATATGAGGCATTGTATGGGAGGAAATGCAGAACACCGTTGTGTTGGGACGAGGTTGGCGAGGCCAAACTCGAAGGGATAGAGCTGGTTGAGATCACCAAGGCCAAGGTAAGGATCATTCGGGATAGATTGAAGGCTGCTCAGGACCGACAGAAGAGTTATGCTGATAAACGGCGGAGACCGTTGGAGTTCGAAGTCGGTGACGAGGTCTTCCTAAGGATTTCTCCTTGGAAGGGCATCATTCGATTTGTATCGAGGGGAAAGCTTAACCCCCGATACATTGGTCCATTTGAGATCCTTGAAAGGATTGGAGCCGTGGCTTATCGTCTCAAGTTAACGCCGGAACTTGAGAAGATACATGATGTGTTTCATGTATCAATGCTCAAGAAGTACATACGGGATCCCTCTCATATTCTTGAGAAACTGCCAGTAGAGATCCGTGAGGATTTGCAATATGCGGTGGAACCAGTGAAGATTGTTGGTCAACAAGTGAAGAAGCTTAGGAATAAGGAGATTCCTATGGTAAAGGTCCTTTGGAGGAGTGATCGAGTCGAAGAAGAAACTTGGGAGACCGAGGTCTCAATGAGGGAGCAATACCCATTTCTTTTCGATTAGATACTTGGATTTCGGGGACGAAATCCCAAATAAGGGGGGGTGAACTTGTAACACCGTCCCCAAATATATTTACTTTTATGTAAATAATGTATTGAACCTTATTAAAGGGTTAATGAATTTACGAAGTTGTAAATTTTTACTACTTCTTTCGCGTGAATAGTAAATTGCACGTGGGACCCACACCGAGTGTGGGGGCTGCCCGACATTCCCGAGACCATATATTTTATTCATCTTGGTCTAGATAATAAATATATATTGGTGGATATTTCATTTGGGCCATGGAAAGGCCCAGAGTTGACCGATCGGTCAAAAGAGGCCCAAATTACCGGTACTGGTAATTTAACGGATAACAGCCCGAACTGAATTTCGGAGGCTTATAAATTAAAGTTGGGGAATGTATATTCATTATACATGTCATAATGAGTAAGAGCACATAATATGTTTTATTTGACCCGATGAAATAAAATATATTTAAAACAGCCCGAAAAATACAACTTTCGGGACCGATTGTACACACCGGGACACAAAGGGATGACCTCCCACATGAGTGGGGGCCACCCCACGTTTTTTTGTGGGCTGTGAGAGGAGGGGAGGCTGGCTGATTGGAGAGGAGGGGTGTGGGAGTGGTTGACTTGAGGGGATTGGCATCAAAAGGACACATGGGGGGTCCTTGCCATGTTATCATGGTGGAATAAGCCAAAAGGTGGCATTTCCTCTCACCTCCACCCCCATTTTCGACCAACCCCATCAAGAAAGGAGAGGGAAGCTCTCAAACCATCCTCCATAGCTGCAAAATTCGAGCTCAAGCATAAGTGCTCAAAGAAGGAAGATTAAAGAGGGAAAAAGTTGGGAAAAGTGTGAATAATTAAGGTAATGACCTTATTATAACTTCTCCTTTATTTTTCTTCTACCATATGAGGTATATATCATGTGAAGGACCCTTAGTATGGTTCCACATGTTATAAGTATGGATTTATGGGTAGGAAGATGGTTCTATATCCAAGAACGGACTTAGAGACCAAAAATACCGGTTCACCGGAAAATAACCTTTTTGAGGTTATTTGTATTAACATGAGTTTTATGATTATAAAACCTTGTTAGGCACTTGTAAAGGGTATTTCAAGTGATTTCTCAAAGTTGGAAAAGTCGCCGGAGTTGTTGCCGGAGTTGACCGAAAGTCGCCGGAGTTTCACCGGAGTTCAACCAAGAAGGGTAGAACTTCATAACGCAAATTCAAGGTGAGTGGACGGCTTAATATCTTATAACTTTTGGGTTAATTATGAGATTACCTAAATAAATGTTATATGAGTTCATAATAATGTTTAAAAGATATTTAAACATGTGATTAGCCAATAGGGTTAAGATTGTATGAAAGAAATAAATTGTTTGTGCATGGAATATGATATGAAGGATTTTATAAAATACATATTTGTTTGAAATGTATAAGATGCACAAATGAATATTATTAACTTAATTACATGATGGTTAAGTTGATAAGTATAAGACTTGTAATGGCGGCCAACGACAACGTTGACCGATGGATAATGAATTAATTAATATCGGTTGATATTAGTTAATTATGTATTTATATAATTGCATGGCTTTGCATGGATTGTGATACATAAGCTTGATGTATTGGATTAGTTATGAGTAACTAAGTATGATATAGACTCTATCTAGGTTGATAGAAGGTTGATCATAGGCAAATATAATTTGGTGGAGGACCCTAGGACTTAAAGTCCTTAACACTCGGATTATAAATTGGTGGAGGACCCTAGTACTTAAGAGTACTTAACACTCAAAATTTGGTGGAGGACCCTAGGACTTAAAGTCCTTAACACTCGGATTATAAATTGGTGGAGGACCCTAGTACTTAAAAGTACTTAACACTCAAACTTGGTGGAGGACCCTAGTACTTAAAAGTACTTAACACTCAAACTTGGTGGAGGACCCTAGTACTTAAAAGTACTTAACACTCAAACTTGGTGGAGGACCCTAGGACTTATGAGTCCTTAACACTCACAAACCGGTGGAGTACCCAAGGATTATGATCCTCAAAACTCGTAGATTATGATATTGGAATAGGGACAAGGAGGAGTCCTATACACTCATTGGTATATGGGTGGGTTGGGGTTTTTAGTCAAGAATATTGACTATTACTATTTTTCCCAAATAAAATGGTGATCTACGGATCGGATATTTTCCAAGTATATATTTATACTAATAAATATTTCATAACTTGGGGGAAAGACTATCTATTTAAGTATCACCCTATGTTTGGGTCTTATACTTGAAACGTTAGTTATTCTATATTTAGCCTGCTACTCGCTCGGTACTTGTACTGACCCCTTCGGGGGGGCCCCACCATTTTCAGGTTGAAGCTAGGGCTTGCTACTTGCACCTTCTCACGGGTGGTATCAAATCAGGAAGACGTGGTTCGTGCTTCCTTATTTTCTTTCAAACTACCGAACACTTGCTCATGGATATTTGTTCTACTATAAACTATTTTTGGGGCTTGCATGCCCATGTTGTTGGCCGGTTGTGGCTTATGACTTACCGTTGAATATTTCCGCTATTCATTGGTTTAAATGTGATGTTGTTATGTATGTTTACTACTGAGTATGGATGGATTGTTTTCTCAAACGCCTTGTGTAATTAAGTGAGGTTGACTCGCGGGTGACGTCACTTAATTATACGGCGGTTGTACACGCGCTTGGATTGCGGTCTGGGGCGTGACATTTTATTCCCTAAATAGGAGAAATTTTTGCCAAGTTTCTCATTATCAAACTTTAAACATGACAGTTTCTGTCAAGTTTTTTCCAAACTTAGCAAAAATTACTCCTCTTATTTAAGTGGTCGTATATTGGAATGACTCGAAGAAATTCAGCATCAGTTAAGGCGATTTAAATCCATTTGTATTAAGATTTATATGACGGATATGCTACTACTAAGATTTACCATCTCATTAGTACTTACATGTGGATACAATTTTGTATATTTTTCGAGTACAGTTATCTTCACTCACATCTATATTACGAATGTTGTGGTGCCATCCATACACGTGCAGCCCAAGAAAATAAAAACTGGTCATTATTGTGTCGACCAAGTCCAGCCAATGCTTTGTAAGCGATAGTTCATCAACAATTTTAAATGCACTCCCTCTAAAATGTTTAATACTCCGTATATCTTTTCATTATTCTCAAATAATATCACATGTTATTGACTTAGAATGGGATTCCTCCTAAAGTGCTATTGATCACAAGCTTGTAAACTTTAAATTCCAGTTTATATTTTATTTGGGCAAAACAATTACTTATCTACTATAAATATTATTGGGCATCAACTCACTCGCGCAACGCGCGATACAAAAACTAGTTACTACCTATAAATATAGAGAGTTGGAATAAAAAGGGATAAAGTTGAAATATGGATAAAATGTTAAGTTGGAATCATCCTCAAAGTTGAAGCTATTTACAAAATAACCAAAAGCTATTAGAAACATCCTACCCTTACTTCTGACTGTTGGCTTAAAAACACTTTAAATTAAGTAGAAGCGTAGATTTGCAAACACCTTTTTCAGTTTATTTCAACAAAAAAGTTGAAAAGTGATTCTCATTAGTGTTTGTGCAAACACCGCCTTAATTTAGGATGAGGGCACATGTAGTGACTGTTTTTTTAGAACGTGGGCCTCATTTTTTACCACTTCGAAGTATATACTGCGGAGTTAAAAAAATGAGTTTAAGCTTGGGCCATAATTAGTCCAAAGCCCGGTTCTCTCGTGCTAACTACCTAACCTCCACTCTGAACGGCATTCTATTTTATTTAGGGGTGTTCGTCGGTCCACATTCGTTGGTATCGGTTTTAGAGACTCGATTTTTAATCGGTCGACTTCAGAAAAGGTGAAACAAAGAATCAAACAACACAACTTGAGTTTGTTTCACTTTGATTAGTTTTGAATTTTGATCGTTTTGTAATGATATCAATCAGTTTTAGCACATTTTGTTCAGTTTTCAATCGGTTTCAGTTCGGTTTTTGTGGATTAAGGTTGTTTTTACTTGGACTGTAATTCGACTCAGACCAGACCAGATCAGACCAGACTTGGATAGTTATAAAAATACAAAGAAACCAAACAAGATCAAATCAGACCAGACTAGCAAATTACAGTCCAAGTAAAAACATCCTGAAACATCCTTCTCGTGAAACGAGCTGAGTTCAACTATATCCTTTAGCACTAGCATAGGCACGCGCGTTGCTCGAGGTTGATGCCCAATGGAAGCAAAAAGGTCAATGCAAAGAACGCCAAAATAACAAGAAACATGAAGTCATGAACATAAGAAAGTTAGAGCGGGAGAACATTACAACAAAACTTACAACGCTGAGTGTTCATAAAAAAAATAGTCATAAAAACTGTTGAGCCAATTAAGAAAGTATTCATAAAAATTGCTGAGCCATAAAAACTGTTCTTGAGAAAAACTAAGTTGTAGTGGGTATGTATCTAAAAGGATATTTGATAAATAATTAACCTTATAGACAAAGGAGGTGAAAGAGTAGCCATAATCTCAAAAGTTCCTACATTCAAAAACACTCAGGTCATCAGGAAAATATATTAACTATTTCGGCAAAATTAAAATATACAACTATGTGCACAAACTAAATCGGGCTCATAAAGACACCTATTATTTGCTTCACATCAGAAACTTATTCAAAATAAAGCAGGTCATATCAAAGCAAATTTGTTTTTAGTTTACCTTTTAGTAGAAATAAACAAAGTTGACTTTGTTTGGTTCGCCATCTACAACGATTTTAAGGAGCTTAACTGTAGCAAACATTTCTTCTGCCAAAACTCCTAATGAACTGAACAATAAAAAATAAGAAGTAAAAGAAAAAATAAATTTACTCCCAAAACAATAGAAGAATCGGTTTTGAAAGCTACAACCAACACAAGAAACGAGAAAAGACAAATATTTACCCATTGCTGCAAAAACAACTGCCATTTCCAGTTTCGGGTCATCTGTTTTTATTTTATGCACATTATCGGAACTCTATTTCAAAGAATGATTCAATAAAAAACTTGAAATTAATAGAAACACAAGAATCATACCTTCTAAATTCTAAAAGTAGTGGATTAGGGATGTAAAACATCCTTTAGTGCCATTTTATAGGCTGGAGAAGATACAGGAGGCTTAAATCTCATGCTCTATAACAACATAATATAGCAAGGAAAAAGCCATATAAAATCAAACATATATGGTTTTAGTTTACCTCCAAGCAAATAAAAGAAGCCATATAAAAGCAGCCATACATTGTGCGGTTTTGCCTATTTCTGTGAAAATGTAAACAGGCTGAGCAATGACAAGCTTTTCTGCAGCAAAACCTCCTAATTAACTGAAGAGTCAAAATTAGGAGCAAAAGATAAAATGATAGATTTATTACTAAATTAATAAAGAATCATATGCGAAAACTAAAAAACAAAATAAGACAAGGAAACGAAACCAGAAAAGTCATAACTTTACCTATATGTTTAAAAGTAAGAAGAGAAAACAATATACAGTCACCTTCTAGAGATGAGAATGAAGAAAAGAAGATGTGCAGACTGCATAGCCTGGGTCAGACGGTGAGCGGCGGCGGCCGCAACCTGGAAATTGACCACAACAATGAACAAAAGTAACCAGAGCAAGCCAAAAAGGAATGTGAGAAACGGAACACATACAATTTTCTCAGCAAGCTGAAATAGAAATAATTAAGGGGGAAATGTATGCACAAAAGCAGGGGGAAATAGGAATACATTATAAATGAAAGAAGAAGAAAATGAGAAGGGTGTGTGTGAGACCAAGGTTTGCATATAAAACCATCATGTTGTAACAATGGAAAGTCCACCTGACATTTGAACAGGTGAGAGAATAAGAACAAAGCAGGAATATTGTGCTAATGCAAGGAGGTTTTCTTAGAGCAACTCCAATGCGCTAAGTGAATTGTAGGTGATGTGGCAAAATTTGTGGGAAGATCTATTTTAAAATAGGACCAATATTAGGGAAAAAATGAGGGTCCATTATACACCCCTCCAGTGCGGAGTAAAAAATGAAGAGGGTGCCCCTGCATGTGAATGACAAATGCAAAAGTAAAATAATGAAAAAATGATAATAAAGTAAATGAGTGGTGCTCCATCCAAGTGGTCCCATTGCTTTTTATTTCAAATTGTCACACGGTGCAACCGAAGGTCATAATATGAACCTTGTGCTAGACCTCCTTCCACTTTTTTATTTGCCACATCAGCTTCACCCTATCCATTCTTTTTTGCATTGGAGAAGACAAACACATCCACTAAGTGCATTTGCTGAGGTGTAATAACAATGCACCTTGACACTGGAGATGCCCTTAAACTTGATGCTGAAGTTCTATTCTTCCAATGCCTTCAATTTACCACACTCAAAGCATAGTAAAAAAATCATAGTAAAAACCACCATTAAATTGAACAAATAGGCAGACCGGGATTGCTTGGAGCAAAGCCTTGTAAACTTTTGGGGAAGACTAAAACAAAAAGGATTAGACCATCTCTGACCCTAGTTGGAAACACACACCCGTAATACACAGGTCCAAAACGTCACAGCAAAACAAGTCAATCAACGCAAACAGACATATATGCTACCATGAAATTTATCAAACAACTGTTGGATTAAAGGACTCACAAAAATAACAGGGGGACAAAGTGCAACAACTCAATAAACCATCAAGTACCAATTAGCCGGCAGCCTGCAAATGTGCATAAACATATCATATGGAACCACACAATTAATATCAAGATGCGATGAAGTACTCTCAAAGCCTCAAGGTTCACTAACAAAAAGAAATATGATTAAAAATGGTTAATAAAATGGTTATGGTTGAAGATGAAACTATAAAGACCATGGCAGCGAATCATTAGAGTGGAAATTGGATACAATTATTTCTTGGAGAATCCAACTAAAGGTTTATCACAATTTCAGTTTAGAGTTGTACATTTAATTAGATGGTAGTGAATCATTCTCTTAGAGAATCATTTCACGTTTAATCTATGAGATGATACTCATGACAGAGTTGTCATTTTTAGAGAATCAATTTACTTTAATCTGTCATCATGCTTTGCAGCAGAAGATGGAACTCTAGGGGTGTGGATTCTATTCCACATTTATATATTCCTATTTATATATACAACCTTTGAATAAATGAGAAACTAAATACACAAAGCCTTTTTATAATTACTTACAAATATATCAAGTGCAATTAGCTAGTCCTTGTCTCTCACTAATAACATGAAGAAGAATTATACATGTATTTAGAATTGCTAGAGAGCCATTAACCTGTCCTCTAGTAAGAACTAAAAGGTCCTCCGCATTGGTTGTCCTCTAGAGTGCCTAAACAAGTATAATTAACCCATTAAAACATTTTTAAAACCCCTATTTTGTTAATTAGGGATGCAATGATTATTGTAGAATCTCACCTCTACATGTAAAGTTTATCATAATAAAAATTATTACGTAGTATGCATGCAGTATGGGAGGAAACCAAACTCACTTTTTATTGTTATAAAAAGTGCATTTTCCTTAACTTTTGCTTGTTTCAATAAAAGTTAAGGAAAATGCACTTTTTATAACAATAAATTTTGGAAAAATTGAATTATAGTAGGCATTGTTGACTTAGCAAAACAACCTCTAGACAGAGCACAAAAAAGTTGACCCATATATCCTGGCAAATTTATCCTCAAATTTTAAGAGAATTTAATTGCAGCTAACCCAAACTTATTAGAGCACAAGATACTGTGTAGTTAAGGGCGATGTGCTCTAAAGTATCTCTTAATCTTATATTTTCTTCTTTCCAATTAAATGAATGACCATATACCTAATACAACGAAGTCGCAAAACTCTAATAATCTGTCACCGGAAACTATGCAGTATATTATGCCATGTTTTGGATGAAACAATATCCTATGCCCAGTTTGTATCATTACACATATACTAAGACGGCATACAGAGGTTCATGAAAATTGCTTTCTACCCTAGATGACTGGGATAATGACATAATGTGGAGAAAAGATTACAAATGGCAATCAATCAACCACACAACCACCATATTAATTACAGCAAACACCAAATGATTCTGTAATGCTATTGCGGTCGAAGAGGTAAAGATGGGTGCATGAGGCACATTCAATGACTTTCTTAGTCATGTTACCTCAGAAGGTTAGCCTTTCAGCTTGCATTGATCTTAAGGATCATTTTGCAAAGGATGAACATAATAAAGACAGCATAGTAAAAATAGCTTATGAAGCTGTCTTTGTCTCATATGACATCCTGTTGCTACTCTTTGGTCTAATGAATGGTCGAAACTCGATCATGGTGTAAGTAATATTGTTGAGTGTAAAGATCAACCCTGGCTAGATGGTTCTAAAATCACCCTCTGATCTCAATTACCCAATCTTTGAGCATAGTGAAATCTAGTTGTGGAAAAAGAATGGGCAAGAACTCACCATTAGTATATGTATCTCTTCAACAAAGATAATTTTGAATCAACCTTGCAGTCATACCCAAGCCAAATTTCTGAAATAGCTGCCACAAAATAAGCTACAGCAATTCTCTGTAGAAACAGTAATGGAAACAGTAACAAAAATGAATATAGAATGTTCTTTTTTAAGTAATGGATTGATATTTCTAAGACCTAGCATATGTAAACACATAAAATACAAAAAGAATCAAACTTAGACCTGCAAGACACCTGTCCTTTTGATTTGCGTCATGTCCACGCCATAGGTTAGATTTGTAGAGTCCATGAAAGTAGCATCCTGTCAGGAACGGAAGGGAGAAGAGTACAACTGCCAAAATGTTGATAATCAGTATGCGGAAACTACTGTCAAGTAATATGATAAAAAATGGAAGTTCAACAATGCATTAAACAACCTAGATACACACTTTTCAATAAAAACAAACACTAATTCATTATAACAAATTCTAAAAGAAGTGATTGGATGACAAGTCGGATACTGCTACAAGCGTGGGTGTCTCATAGTGAGCTTTAGTTAGCCACAATAATAAGCAAGCTTCAACTGTTGAAGGTCGGGGCTGTTGATGCTAGGGTTATTGGACCTCTCAAATAGAAGCAGATTAAAATTGTGAATAAATAATGAAATGGAAATGGCAAGAACAAGGGAAATGAAAAGAATTAGAAAGAAAATTATGCAAATGAGAAGAAAATTGCCATGGCAGTTTGTTTCACGTATTATCCACCACCTGTGCGACTTTCAGATTCATATGGTTTCAGAAAACCACCACTACCTGTAATCTTTGAGAGTAGCGGCCATGGCATAGTGGATCCTATTCTCCATCGACTTTATTCATTTGGAGCACAGGAGGGAGAACCATTAAATATGAATTATTGTGACCTATCCATGGCAATTAGGTGACCTGTTCTCCATAACTGCGCAAAAAAAAACAAAATTTGGTAACCATGGCACCTAAATTTTGTTTCACTCAATGAGAATCTTTTCCAAACAAACAACTCAATGAGACAAATTCACGAACACCTTGAGTGTTTCACTTTTATATAGCAAGGGAGAGAGCAAAAGTACCTCTAGAAGGGTGGAGGAGTACTTTGTCCCAAATGAGTGTCACCCCAATCTTGTTGTTTGTCCTTACACTGAAATGAATCAAAACAGAGAAAAAAAAACAAAAAAGGAGAAGAAATCCTAGCTAACAACAACAAGTGAGTGTCGTTGGTGGGCAGAGAACTGTACCTCGTCTGCATCACATTTGAGAATCAGCCGAGAACATCTCTCTCGTTCTTAAGCTGGGAACGAAACAAAATAGAAACAAAAGATCAAACAAAAGTGGAGGAGAAAGCTTATCTTAGTTAACCACATCGGATGAGAAGCTGCAGTTACCGGTGCAGTTTGGTAACCGGTGAAGCGTGAAGAGGCCTGGCGGAACAACTCTCTTACAACCCTAGAATTTCTGAGAGCGGGAGCGAGGGCTGGAGTAGATAAGGGCGATATTTTCGTGTGGTTCACAACAACGAAGGGAAAGAAGACGGCCGTTTATTTCTGGGCAAGCACCGTTGGGCTGTAGCAACGGAATGGTACCAAACTAACTCCCTTCCACGCTTTAGAAGAATAGGAGATTTAAGAAAATGATTGTTGCCGGCAAAATTTAATGTTTGATTGTAATATCACATTCAATAAATTTACCTTTTGTTCCACCTCCTTCATTATCAATATTTTTCAAACAAGATCAAAATTATTTTTGCATCTTATTGAGCATTTAATTTGTGGCATAATAGGTGTTGAGTGTTGTTTTAGAATAGCCAATTTGTCACTTTATTTTCTTAAATTTGCCTCTTATCAATTAGTAATTTTTTCATATTTAGAATCGTCGTTTTCTTACGCGTGTTGTGTAATCAGGAATAAACTGTATTGTATTTACAAGACAGACACTTGCATAGGTTTTGTTGATAGGGATAATTTGTCTTTGCACCACATTTTATCGTTCAAATTGGATTTTGCATCCCGTTTTCAATAAATTTGTATTTGCACCTCAATCCCATATGAGAGACAAAAATTCCCCTCGACCAGAAATATGTTAAAGGCCAACAAATTGTTAATGAAGGAACGCTTTTGTCTTTTTATACGGGGTTGGGTGCAAATACAAAGTTTTCTAAAAACAGAATGCAAAGTCTAATTTGAACAATAAAATGATATGCAAATTCAAATTACCTCTGGTTGATATTGTTGTTTGTATAAATGCGTCATAGTGAAAGCTTTGAGATTGGTGTTGTAAATGTGTTATAGTAAAAGTTTGAAGTTAATTGATTGCATACAAACTTGTTATAAATAAATAAATAAATTATATACTCCGTATGTAATTGGATTGTTGTCCTTTCCTATAATCTTTTCATCGACAACAATAAGGCTGATTGCAACCGTAGGAGTGAAAAAGCCTTATTTGAGCTATTCACCCTCAATGGTGCTGCAACCCAAAGAAAAAAAGGTATAGATGCGTGCGATTGTGAATACAGGGCACTCCTTGAGTGAATAGCCAAAACCCTTATTCACTCCACTCAAATGATAACGCAATTCGGACAGTAGCTTGGCACACTCTTGTCAGCAACGCGCTTGATCATCAGCAGAGCTCTATGCGACTAGCTATTGGTGCGTGCTGCCAGTAGGGATGTCAAAAAAAACCGACCCGCCAGGGACGGATCCAGGATTCTGAGTCAAGGGGGGCAAAATTTTTCGTTAGTGTAGGGGGTGATTTTTTTTTGTTAGTGTAGCGGGGTGAATTTTTTTTCCCTAGTATAGCGGGGCGAATTTTTTTCGCTATTGTAGGACTATGCGGCTATTTTTATTCAAAAAATGACATTAATGCATGCACATCCCGAACGACATTTAAATCTATTACATTCTAAGTTTAGACGATGACAAAGACATCAACCAATACATTTTTAATAACTTCTACATTGTTTAACCTCATGAATCGGTTATTGAATTGTAATTTTTGTCCACCAAGGAGGGTGTTCGTGAGTCATGACTCATGAGAAGTTTTCTTAATATTACAATAGTAGTATACTAGTATGTATGAGATTGTTATTTTTAGAATAATATGCACCACATACACACACACACATATATATGGTGCATATTATATTTTAATATTTTTATTAATTCTATATAAATTTAGAGTTTATTATTTATGCAATAAAATATTTTTAGAAAGCTAGAAGTAAATGAATTATGTAATCTAATGTCTATAAATATTTATATTTTGGATTCATTTCACGTGATCTAAAAATTGTGTAATTAGTGTGTCTGGTATTTAATATTGTTTGATATATGTTTTACGAAATCCAGTACTTGTTATCTAATAAAGATAATTAAACATTACAAAACTAGGAATTCTTATATAATAAGAATCCTAAATCTTAAATAACGAGTTACTCTATTGTTTATTTGTTTAAGTTATGTAAATTATTTTAGATGTTTCTTCTTTTAAATCTCCAATTAAGTATTACATTATGTAAGACTATATATATTAATTATGAAAATTAAAAACTAAGGGGGGCGAATTTAATTAAATTATAAAAGTTTTATGAAAATATTACATATATGGTTAAAAAAATTGAATGTCCAAGGGGGGCGGTCGCCCCCCCCGCCCCCCCCCCCCCCCCCTAAATCCATCCCTGCGACCCGCAATGACCCGCCCTGGCCCGAGACATTTGGGGCGGGTCCGCCCCGTCTTGCAAATGGGGCGGGTCCGCCCCGCCTATACAATGGGGCGGGTCCGGGTATTAGAATTGACCCGTGCCGCCCCGACCCGACCCGACCCGACCCGCTCAATATATAAGTATACATACTTTTTCTTAACTTATATTACAAATATACTTCAACATACATGTGTGTGTATACAATAAATCATAAATTCTTTGATCTTATAATATATGAATATATATTAGAATGAGATGGACGGCGGATTATCAATGTCTTCTTTATATATAGAATTTTAATACATTTATTCAATTATTAATATAACTAATTAGATTAACTATTCAAGTTTGAGTAATTTTTCCTTAATTTTTGAAATTTTTAGAGTATCATGAATTTGATTTAATATATTGATTTTTAATTATTATTTAGAGATAAACATTATGTAGATTCAATTGGTAACAACTTCCCACAAATAAAAATACAAACTAGCTAATTAGGTTGCGGCGGGGCGGACCCGCCCTGCCCCGCCCCGCATGGGGCGGGTCATGGGTCAACAAATTTGGACCCGTGCAGGTCACGGGGCGGGGCGGACCCGCCCCGACCCATTGCCATGCCTAGCTGCCAGTTGCTAGGCGTGCGACTAGGTTGCGGAAAGGGTAATTGCTACTCTATTTAAAAAAAAATAGAAGTTTTGGTTGCCGAAATGGGTCTCCTGCTCCATTTAATAAAAAACTTTATGGTAATATAGGAAATAATTAATACTGTACAATATAATAATAGTATAATTGTTATTGGTAATTCGAATTTAGTTTAAAATAAACTTTAGTATGAATTTTTTAGTAATAAAAAATTGATTTTTTTTACATCAGAATGTTCAACTTTTTAAATAATAATTATTTCTCAAATAAGTTTTGTCAAGTAAATAATGTGTAATAATAAAAGTAAGGAATTATGAATTTAATTAAAAAAACACCGTGTTAGGTTAATATATTGACGGTGCTGGGTTGCAGGGAAAAATTGGATTGACTGAGTGAATACGTATAAACTAGTGGGGATTTAGATTTATTGACGGAGAGGGTTGCGGTTAGCCTAATAAAATACTCCCTCTGTCCCACTAGGATCTTCCTTCTTTCCTTTTTTAGCAGTCCCAAAATGAAGTTATGCTTTCCCTAAATGGAAAGTTATCCTACATCAAAGCAATGTCAAACAATGCAAAACACTGTCAAACCGTGCCAAACAGTGCCAAACAGTGTCAAAAAAGTAAGTTTTACCCTCTGATAAGTTTATTTCCTTAATATGTGTGTAGGTCAAACTAAGAAAATCTTAGCGGGACAGAGGCAGTATTAGATTATGTCTTTAGAGAAAGTACTTATATTTTCATTCCTATGTAGAAATGTGTCCTATTTTTTTTTTTATCAAAATAAAAGAAGCTACTGTTTTTAATTTTTATTCAATATGTAATCATACTTCTCTCATCCCTGCTCTATGAATTGTCAATCATCTTTCTCGCTCAATAACCCGTTACTTTTCTTTCTTCTTCCGCCGCCATCCTCACTCCCAGTTGCTATTCTTTATTCTTCTTCCGCTGCCATCCATTCTTTCTTGCTAATCGTTCTACATTTTGTGTTTTGTCTTCTTGGTTTTACTTTGTTCGTTACTTTTACTGTTAGTGAGTTTATTAGTGGGTTTACTTTCGTCTTCTTGGTTTTACTTAGGGGTGGACTGGCAGGGACGGATCCAGGATTTCGAGTCAAGGGGGGCGAAATTTTTTCATTAGTGTAGGGAGTGAAAAAATTTCGCTAGTAAGCGTAACGGGAAAAAAATCGCTAGTGTAGCAGGGCGAATTTTTTCGCTAGTGTAGGGCTCTGTGGCTAATTTTTATTTAAAAAGTTCCATTAGTACATACTACATACACGATGGCAATTAAATCTATTATATTCTAATTCTAATTTTAGACAATGAAAATATAACTTTGATTTAATAACTACAAGTGCTCCAGAAAAAATATTGATACATTAAAGCTTAAGAAATGACAAATTAAAGAAAAATTATTTGAAAATAAGAAAGGATATGATATACTACCTCCGTTCTCTTTTAGTTGCAACATTAGACTTTTTACACTATTCACATGTTCTACTTTGACTACATTTTATCAATTGATGTATAATAAATTAAATTTTTAAAAAATATTGTTAAATTCTTCTCATTCTAAATTTTCAAAATATGAATTTTTTAATTTTTTACTAATAAGGAATAAAAAATATTAATGGTCAAACTTGTGCATTGACAAACGTGAAATGTTGACTGTTGCAATTAAAAAGGAACGGAGGAAGTACGTAGTATAACATTTTATGATATTATTTGAAGGTAAAGTGGTTAAAGTTAAAGGTACACATCAACCAATGTTTTTTAAGTAACTTATGTCTTGTTTAACCACATGAATCTTAACAGGATAAAGAATTGGTTTTTGAATTGAGATTTTTGTCTACCAAGAAGGGTATTTGTGGGTCATGATGAGTTTTCTTAATATTACAATAGTATGTATGAGATTATTATACTTAGAATAATATGATACGTAGTAATGTTAATTCATATATATATGGTGCATATTATATTTGTATTAATGCGAAAATAAGTTAAAGTATTATCTATTCAACAAATTGTTTTTAGAAAGTAAAAGGTAAATGAAATGTGTAATTTAATGTCAACAAACATTTATACTATTTAACTATTGTATCTGATATTCAATATGTTTTGATATCTTACAAAATCCAGTACTAATTATCTAATAAAGGTAATTAAACATTACAAAACTAAGAATTTTTTGGTACCCTAAGTCTTAAACAACGAGTTCTATTGTTTATTTGTTTAAGTTATGTAAATTATTTTATATTCTACTTCTTTTAAATCTCCAATTGAGCATTGCATTATGTGAGCCTATATATTAATTTTGAAAACTAAAAGTTAAGGGGGGCGAAAACATATATACCTAATTAAAGTATGAAAATTTTATGAAAATATTATATATATAGTAGAAAATTTTGGAAGTCCAAGGGGGGCGGTCGCCCCCCCGCGCCCCCCCCTTGGATCCGTCCCTGTGGACTGGGCCGGGCCGAACCGGCCCGTGAACCGGACCAGCCCGCTACTGTGCGGGCCCGGACCGGACCGGGACCGGTTGGCCGGTTCCGGGCTTTTAGCCCGTGTGGGCGGGCCGGGCGGGCCGGGCTCGGGCCCTCTTTTTGTTGAACCGGCCCGGGCGGTTCGGGTCGGGCCCGGTTCATTTTTTTTTGGTTTTTTGAATTTCTTTTTCTTTTCCTAGGGTAGGGTTGGGTGTTTTGGGGAGGTTTGGGGGGTGGGGGGTGAGGGGGGGTCGGAGGATAACAAGAAAGCCAAAAAAAAAAATTAAACATTGAACAGGGCCCGGCCCGGACCCGGTATCAACCTGGGCCGGTTCCGGGCCCATGTAACTGGAAAAAAAGCCCGCCCGGGCCCGACCCGGAACCGGAACCGGACCGGCCCGGGTCCATCCCTAGTTTTACTTTTCGTTACTGCTAATTGTTTTACCTTTATATGTTTTTTTTCTTCCTTTTTTTCTTTATATATTAATAATGAGCACATTAGAAATGGACTTTATTTTAAACTCAAATAAGTAAAACGTCTAAAAAGAATGAACATACACAATGAACTTCTGAATTTTTGAAAACTCGTTTTGTAAGTTATGTATGTCCATTTAGTACCTCTGTTATGTTCATTTTAAAATGTTATATCAAAGCATATTTCAAAAGTCTCATACTACATTATTTTCACATAGAAGTTGATTATAAACATGAGACCACAAATCATGATACTCAATCGCACGATTGTCTTACTCAATAATAGAGATGTGATGCTCACTGAAATTGTGTTGATGCTCAACAAACAAAACTTACACTTTTTATATAAATGTTCATCTTGTAATTCACATATGCTCATTTTTACAAGTTTGATGTTCATTAAAAATTCATTAATGAGCATTTAAAAGAAATCGTGATTTTCATCGATCTCAATAGAGGATGTTTGATACTTAATGAAAATGTCGTGATGTTCAATTAACAAACCTTAAACTTTTCATACAATGTGCATTTGGTAAGTTACACATGCTCATCTGGTACTCATCTTATGCTCCTTTTCTGAATGTCATATCAATGCATTTTTTAAAAGCACTATTTTCATTAGATTCACATATTGAAATTCGTAGGAGTTGATTATTAATATAATTTAATAAGTATCATATTGCTCATTTAGCGAAACCCGCGATTTTTCGTTTAAATTACAAAAATGCCAACGAAAAAAATGAGTTGTATTAGTTATTGGGCTTTCTTCTTTACTTGTGAGGGCCGCGGGGTGTACATACACCCGAATGTATGATATAGGCACCAGTGTAGTCCAGTACTACTACGTATTTACATTAAAAAAATACCGAGTACCTTGTAAAATGATTAGTAAAAGTTGGTTTAAGAAAGTACCGAGTAAACATAAGGGCAAGTTAATTTAAAAAAGTACCGAGTAAACATAAAGTGTCGCATGGCAGATTTGTGGCACTGCTATGGTGCATTTGGAAGCGCCGAAACAAGGTGATTTGGGAAGAGAAAGGGCAGGAGGCTGCAGCGGTTGTCAATATGGCAGACAACATGGTTATAAAATGGAGAGATGCACAACAGGGGGGTCGGGCCGTGGCAGTTGGTGCGCAGCAAGAGGGAAGAGGAGGTGGTGGTCAGGTGGGCTCGGCGACAGGGAAGTGGCAAAGACCGGGGAGGGGATCTATTAAAGTGATCGTGGACGGTGCTACAAACCAAGTTACAGGAGTTCGTGCATGGGGATGAATTGCAATGAATAATGAAGAGGAATTTATTAGAGCACAGGGTGTTTATGTTCAGGCTGAGTGGTCTGAAGAAGAAACAGAGGCCATGGGAATTCGAGATGCTCTTCAGGAAGCGATTTTAGCAGGGTGGCAAAGAGTGGAGATTGAAAGCGATGCTCAAACAGTGGTACAAGGCCTGAAATGGCGAAGTGGAGGATCTTACTTGCAACTCATTATGGATGATATTTCTTTCTTGCTTGAGTAAAAGAGTTCGTTTAGTGTCTCTTTTTGTAAAAGATCTGCGAATCATGTGGCTCACTCCTTGGCTAGAGCTCATGTTAGCTCACGAGGTCATTGTGTTGAATATGAGGTTAGTCCTGATTGTATTAATAGACGTTTGGCTGATCTTCTAGATTAATAATATTGGGGGTTAGACGATCAAAAAAACGTAAGGGCAAGTTACAAATTGCAACTGAACATTTACCTCGTAACAAACATCAAAATCAATTTTTAACTACACAATATGCAATGAAGAATATCTCCACGCAAAGCAACACCAAAGCTGCAATCGCTCCGTCTCTTCTCGCACAGTGATAGATACGGCGTACTTTCCTAGTTGATTGGGAGTTAGCGTACCGATTCAGGTGCTTCAATCTTCGGATCTTCCAATTTCTATCTGCGCGCTTCCTTCCCTGAATCAGATGGCCAATTTGTATGTAAGGGCGGCGCCGCCGACGGATCTGAATCGAAATACGGAGTGGTTCACGTATCCAGGGGTGTGGTCTACCTACATCCTCATCCTATTCTTCTCGTGGCTCGTCGTCCTTTCCGTCTTTGGCTGCTCTCCCGGCATGGCCTGGACAATCGTCAATCTCTCTCATTTCGTCGTACGTATATGTTTATAATATAATAATAAACAGTTTAACTGATATTTCGCGATTAGTCGGATATTTTCCGGTTATACTGATCTACTTCTCTCTTTATGCTAATTGGTGGGTATGTCTTTGTAATTAGAGGCTTGGACTTGAGAGATTGTAGTTGAAGCTTGTTATTAGTGGATGTTATTAGTGGATGTGGATTTTACTGAATACTCTACTGTGAAACCTAATTGCTTTTTAGTTTTATGTAATCCCAGAAGCTTGATAAAAATCCTTCTTTGGAATAGAATTGAATGCAATTTCATGTAATTGAATATAATTTTTGTTACTCCGCACATGTATGTCTTAACCCGTAATTATTCCATTAGGCTCTCTAAAGGTGTTGTCTTTGGGGGAATATGTGATCCTCTATAATGGACTAAAGGAAAATTCATTGAATGGGCATTAATGTGCATCTCTCTTAGATTATCACTACTTTTATTTCTTCTTTCATGCAGATAACATATCATTTCTTTCACTGGAAGAAAGGAACACCTTTTGCAGATGATCAGGGTATTTACAACAGGTTGACTTGGTGGGAACAGATAGACAGTGGCAAGCAGCTCACACGCAATAGAAAGTTTCTTACAGTTGTCCCTGTCGTACTGTGAGTATTTTCTTCACTGCTCTGCTTTTTTTAGGCTGACATACAAGGCCTAGTGTTTGATGTCTCTCACTCTCTTGTTAGATTCAGCAATTCAAATAGTTGGAGTGGTGGATAGAATATAAAATTATTACTTACGGGTATATTTTCATGAATTTATGAAAAATTTGCCTTACTTCTGAAGTGCCTTATCTCAAGGCATGCTTTAAATGATTTAAGGGCTTAGCGTTTGATGTCTTAAAATTTAGGCCTTATTGAATAATTAGGTTCGCAGCAGTACTGTGGTAGTTAATAGTTACTCCACAAAGGGCAAGCTTGGATATGGTTTTGTGCGCTAGTGGAATGGTGTGGTTTAATGCATAGAAACAGGGGACCTTTTGCACTTTTGGGTTTTGGCCCTTAGTCTAGCCTCAGTCGGACTTGTGGATTGAATTACTCTAAGCAAGTCTAGGAATAACTATAAGTGTGTAGGAGTAAGAATCCGTAATGCATGTGCTAGTCTTAGAGTACTGCTCTATTTTCCCACTTTGATGGTCCATGTGAATACTGTTATAAAGCCTGTCATGGAGATCTGACGTAAGTTAACAAGTGATGGAAGTCATTTCGGACTGGGCTCCTCTCCATTGAGTAGTTTTCTAGTGGGAGAGAGAGCGAGAGAGAAAAGGAGGTGAGGTAGGAAAAACAAAAAAGTGAGATGAGATTTATGATGTGTAGGGGGATACTAGTGAAAAAGAATTTTAGTTTTAGAAGGTGCGAGGCGGGATGAAAAGTTTATGTTAAATCGAGTCGAGGAGTGAGGCGGAGGCACCTCATGAAACTTAGGCATATAGCTTTTCTAAACAACACTTGTGCTTTTTGTACACAACATTTTCTACCCAAAATTATTGATAATATCATAAAAATACATATGTCATTAAACAAGCATATTGAACACTAAATTCAGTCACAAGATTATATTAAGCCTTCTAGTTTTAGGACTATCAAAAAGATTACAAAATCAGTAATTTAAAGGCTTGTAGTTACATATTGGAATTATAATGTTAGTTTTGGTTTTCTGGGAATACAAAACTAGGCATGTAACACATATACTCATACATACAAATTGTAGTAAGGCTTAAGCAAGTGATTTTCTTATTAAAAAGAAAGGAGAACATGAGGACATGTATATGTAATGGGAACAACAAAGCAGGAGAGCATGTGTCAAGCATAACAGAGCACTAGGAAAATAAAGGCATTAAGAGAAGAGTGGGAACATAGCAAGAGATTAAAGAGGAAAAGTGGGAAATTAGGAAGAGATCAAGAGAAGTTCAAGAAAAAGGCACATAAAAAACATACATGAAAGAGGGTGCAATTATGATGCAACTTGCGAAGAGAATGGGAAGAAGTTGATTTGTGATAAAGAAGAAGAGATGAAGTAGTCATGGACTCCGGAAAGTACACGACCTTTTTTTTAAACCCAGTGGGGATCCACCTAAGTCGGTGGGGTAAATGCTGGGGAACTTTAACCGGATATTAGAAAGCGATAATGGGAAAATACACTGGGGGACCAAACCTGACCCATAACTAGTTTTTTACAGAAATAAGGGAAGCCTAAAGCATCAGAAATAATAGTTTTTAAACCAAGTGATGTAAATCGTTAATGTTAAAAAAAGAAAGTACATTGTTGTCCGACTTCACAGGATAAGTCGCTGCAATGTAGTGCGCTGACCAATTAGCCTCTCATAGGATAAGATTAAAGGAAACCTTACCTCTTCTACTGTCTGGTCGAATTTCCACCAGAAGATTTTTACACGACCTTTTATTTAAATATGATTCCATAAAACTTGCGGCAAAGAAATTGTCAAATTGATGACAATCTCTTAGGCGGCTGATGCACTCGCCTCTTGATGTGTGAAAGTCGGAAAGAAGTGAGGAAGTCGCACACTCTATGGAATCTGCTACACCCATGTTAGTTGTTGAAATTTGTTGATCATTACTCTATGCCACGCCTTGCGCCTACTCATGCCTGGTGCGTGCTTTTTAAAACAAAAAAGGATTGGTGATGGAGAGGATGAAATGCAGAGGAGCATGAACCATTCATTCCCTGTGGCAATAACTTAGTCACCCAGGTGCTATTTTTCTATACCTGTGTGCTTGTTGTACTACATATACGAAAATGATATGAATGGGATTCATTAAGTAAAATGTAAAACACGATCTATAATCATCTAGCTATGAAAATAAAGAAGCACATGTGGGATGAAGGGACACATCATCATCTATAGGTATGGATTAACTTTGTGTTGAATCAATGAGATGGCGGTGCTTCTTACTGGCTTGTTGACTATTGCTAACAAGTGGTCACTGATGGATAATTTTTTTATTTTTTGTTATATCCGCTCTTAATTTCATGCGTAAGAACTGTTAGTTTAATAGCGGGTCCTGAATGAGGTAATCTTCCAAATCTTAATCAGTGTAGATTGCAATTGTGTCAAATATGTTGATGGAGTTAAAAGTTACAGGTTTCAGAAAAAAAGTGAAGAGATATTGTTTAAACAAAGCCTGTTTCGTCCGGGTAATTTTTTTACTGGAATACTCAAGTAAATGATTTAAATTTTCTTAAATTGTGACTGTGTTTACTGACTTACTGTTTAACTTATAATTGTATTTTAAAAATATTCAAATAAATTAAAGAAAAAATATCAAAAAATGAAATTAAAAGGTGTCATTTAGTTCATCTCAGCAACACAAAAACTTCTAAGTTCTAATAGGAGTGCTTTATGTTGTGTGACTTGTGTCATATAAGCTATATAGCTGTCAATTTGAGGTAGTCCTAGTAAAAAACCTTGGTGGATTAGGCTGGTCAGGGAAACAATCAAGCTACCAAACTGGCACTAAAACTGGTGAATAGTTTACAGCAGCAATGGTAGTTTATACTCCCTCAGTCCCAATTTGTAAGATATGTTTCCTATTCACTTGGTCAACACAAATCACTCTTAATCTCTTACTTTATAAATCAAATTTTATCAAATTTGATTCTGGTTTTTGCGACATTGTAAAGCTTTTAATGTAATTCTGAATACGTAATTTTTTTTCTAAATATATTTTGAGTGCGGACAGGGATCTGTTTGTTTTATCGTTGGTCAAACATCGTAAACCGTAAAATATCTTACAAAGTGAGACGGAGGGAGTATGATTTATTTAAAAAGAAATACAGTGGGATTTTCACCAAATATTGTCATTCCGGGGCTATGTCCCAAAATTAATTTGACAATTTGACTTTTGTAGTCAACATTCATTCACTTTGATCATGAATTATTCATATATTGTACTCCATATCATTTTTAATGAAAGTTTTTTTGACCTAGTTGTTTAAGATGGAGTATATAAAAATTTGAAAATGTGAAGTCATTTTAGTTTGTGTTATTATATAACTATAAAAAAAATGGTGGTGAAAGAAATAAAGGCCAAGGACATGAAAGTCCAGTTGTGAAGTTCATTTTGGAGAAGGATGTGGTAAATTTTACTACTTATTTGTACAGGAGTACTGTCCCGCAGTATATTTTAAGACCCTACTGGAGCTGTCACACAGTTTAAATTGAGAGTCCAATATCAGTTTCTCCTTATGTATTCACATATGCATAATGCACAATTGTACAAGACTAAATGAAAATGCAGTTATTATTTGAAAAAGTGAACGCCTGGCTGTATTAGATTTCCTCAATCTCCTGAGCATGGAAATGTTTCTATTGTTTGTTTTTGTTTTGGGATGGACAGGTACTTAATAGCGTCCCACACAACTGATTACCAACACCCAATGCTGTTTCTCAACACAGTAGCAGTTTTTGTACTGGTGGTTGCAAAGTTTCCACATATGCACAAAGTTCGCATCTTTGGGATTAATGCTGATCAGTGAGCTGAGTTCCACCCAAATATGAATTTCCAATTTGCTCTCAAGTGCAGCACTGTTGATCTTGAATGACTTCCTGGGCAAATTGACAATATCCCCTGTACAGATGCATATTTCAACAAACAAGGATTATAGTATCTGTAAAATTCAAGAATGTCTTGTGTGGCGTTCTTTATAACGAAGTCTCTTTGTAGCTATGGAACTGTTGAAAGATGAAAAACTCCAACGGTTTAAGCAGTTTTATTTTTCCAAATATTTGATCAAAGGGGACTAGAAATATAGTAGACCAGTAGCATTTTGCACCCATTTGCTGATAGTCTCAACTAGTGATGGACCCGGGCCGGGTCAAGGCCCGGTCGGGCCTCGGGTCTTGTAATGGTAGGCCCGGGACCGGCCCGGGCAATGGCCGGTTCCGGTTCGGGCCGGGCCACCCGTCCGGGTCACGGGTCGGGCCACCCGCCGGGCCGAGCCGGGCCAGTATTTTTTTTAATTAATTATATATTATACAAATTCCTATTAAAAACAAAGTTCAAGTGCATTTATTTGAAATAAGAACTACATTTGAGAATTGAGAAAAAAATAACAATACGAAATACATTTTCTAATGAATATCAATTGAGATTTCCGCCACCGTTGGTTGTTTTCCCTTTGTCACAGGACTTCATATGTTTTATTGGCATCCCGTGTCCGTATGAACGCCCCAAGCAACACTCTTTCTTGCATCACCTGCAAGTTGCTCACCACTGTCTGGTCTTCGGGTCCTTCCACTTGTCAAAATTGTTTTGCATAAGGGAAGATGTACTTTCCATATTTAAAATGGTATATGTATAAGTAGGAATGTAGGATAATAAGAGAAGATGAAGATGGAGAAGAGTTGGAGAAGAATTGGAGAAGAGGTGTAGAAAAATGTTAGAAAATAGATGTATTTATAGATGTTTTTGAACCCCACTCCCCACACCACCACCCCCGGGACCCCCCTGCCCCCCACCCATAGCCCCAACGGCTATATAGCCGTTTGGGAGGTTTGATTTCATTTTTTTTAAGTTATACATATTGTAAAATAAATTAATTAATTTAATGAATTAAGTAAAACTAAAACTATTTGTACTTAGAAAAGTGGTTTGATTTATAATTTACAAATGTTACAAAATAGGTGTATAAGTATTTAAACAAATTACATATTGTAAATGTATTTTTAATTTAAAAACCGGCTTTATATTTTAGAAAAATAATTTTAAGTCGTTAGTTTGTAACCAAATAATTAATTTGAGAAGTGCTACATATGAAAAAGTGAACACATATTTATTTGAAATATGAAGTACAAGTTTACAAATTAATTTGAAGTACAACTACAAATTTACAATTTTGAAATATGAAGTACAAGTATAAATAAATTTGACAAGTGCTATAAAATACATTTTATAATAAATTCTAAAATACTAATCAATCGGAATCTCCGGCATAGGTAGAGCCACCATCGGTTGTTGAGTCATCCATAAAATCTTGGGAGGGGGTGATGCTCATTTCTTGAGTTCTACGTGCGGCCTTCAACCAATCGTGGTAGCATATAAGCGTCTCAAGAGACTCCGCGCTCAATCTCGATCTAGATGCCGTTAGGACGTTGCCGGCCGAACTAAATTCTTGTTCCACAGCAACTGTTGAAATCGGCATTGATAGTACTTGCTTAGCCATCCGTGCTAAAATCGGGAACGTTCTTTCTTTTGACTTCCACCAGTCTAGAACGTCAAAGTCATCATTTTCTTCAAAATCAACTTCATATGTTAAATACAAAGTAATCTCATTCAATGCACTTTGTTCAGTGACGTGAGTTGTTTTTGTTTTTTTCATAAGATTGCCAAATGCAGATTTAAAAATCGATTTTCCTTTAGATGAAGATGTTCGTGACGGGGGAGGGGGAGCGTTGCTATATTGTGCACGAAACTCATTAAATAAGGCATAAAATAAAGTACTAACCTCGTTGTATTCCGTTTTCGGATCTATGGGGTTATCGTCATACATTGGAAATTCACCAAAAAACGCAAGATAATAGAAGTTGAAACAATCTTCCAAATTAGCAAGTCTATAACGAGGATCGAGAATAAATGCAATACCATAAATATGGGGAATATGCGCATAATATTTTAAAAACCTTTCCTTCATAGAATCACAAAAATAATGAACGAAAACGGCATTCTCAAATTCTTTAAAAGCACCAGCGAGATTAACAGCTTCACGAATAAATTGGTTTGCGGTAGGTTTATAAACATGACTAAAAGTTTCAGTAGCATTAAAAAAAATATCAAAACATTACAAATTTTTTCGCAAGTGTCGATCTCAGCCGCGTTTATAATATAGTTATCATGTTCTTTTAAAAAAGCAGGAAAATGTTCTTTATATCTAAGAACAACTTTAAGTAATTTATAAGTACTATTCCAACGAATACTCAAATCTTTAGGAAAAGCAACATATCTCACACCTCTTTCAGTCAAATAAGTTTGCGATTTTAATCTAAGTTGACCATTACCCTAAATACGTCTAATCCCCCCCTTGATTACCTCCATGGAATCTCCTAACGCTTATAAACCGTCTTGCACACATAAATTTATAACATGGCATGCACACCGTTGATGAAAAAATCTACCCATCAAAGTATTGGCACCACACAACTCACGCAATCTAGGTATAGCAGCAGTATTATTAGTAGCATTATCGAAACCAATAGCAAACACCTTATCAATCAAATTATACTCAATTAAAATACGCTCAATCAAAATATAAATATGTTCAGCGGTGTGACGATCATTAAATTCACGAAAAGCAAGAACATGTTTATGCATATTCCAATCCTCATCAATATAATGTGCAGTCAGACCCAAATAATATAAATGATGAAAATCATCCTCCCATATGTCAGAACAAATAGTAACACGCCCATCAAAGTTTGCAAAAAAAAATTGTAACCTTGCCTTTTCCGCATTATAAAGCCTTATTATTTCTTTCTTAACAGTTTTGCGACTATAATTTCTAAATTGAGGATTTAAACTACCTTGTGCATAATCTCTTAAAGCAAGACTTTTAGAAAACAAATAAGGCAAATTTTCTTCACAAATTAAGTTAGCCATACCAGTCAAATTTTGTGCATCATTATAGGAGAAATTACCAAAAGGTTGAGAATTCGCAAACCTCGATATTTGAGTTTGCTTCCCTGTTCCGCCGCCTAATTTTGCATACTCCACGGGGTGCTTTGCCTTATGATGCCTTGCGGCGGATCCGTATCCGCCGGAGGTTCCCAAACTATAATTGTTGTTGCACCACTTGCAAGTTGCGTGCCAATAGCCGGTTTGTGGGTCCTTCCATTTATCAAAATTATTTTTCATTAATTCAGACTTACTTTTTTTATTACCGGTGGCGGTTTGGGATGAGGCAGGCTCGTCGGCATCGTGGCTGCCGGCACCCTCCTCCTCGGCCGTCTCCGGTTCCAATTCCTCCGCATCTTCATCCTCAAGCTCCTCTTCGTCAATGGTCGTCGGCATTTGTTGTTGTTGTAGAAAGCGGTTATTATGTCGGGCCAATTCTTGTTGGAGTTGTTCTTCAGACATCGCATCTCCATCTCGCCTTTGGTAACCCGTTTCAAAATCATCTCGGCTTTGAGATGAAGAACCGGCAAGTTCTTTACCTTTGCGGGATTTCTTCCTCCCAATCTCGTTCCTTCGATTGCGTTGGAGGTTACCCAAATCAACCGAATATCTACCACCTTCCATCTTAAAAATGTAACAAATATTAATTGACAACCAATATAATAATGGATACAAAACTAATGCAACTAATTAAAACTATTTTAATTAATACTTCAAACTAATTTAGTGCAAAGTAGAATTAATGTGTGACTTTAAAATTAAAATTATACCAACTTTTGAAGTACTTTAATTTAGTAAAAACTACTTAAATAAAATGTTAAGTACTTTAATTAAATGATTGAACTACTATTTCTTCCTACAAATATAAATTGAAAATAAGAAAATGTGACTTTAACTATAATGAATTAATGACAATTAACTAGTTTATTGAAGTAAAGTTGTTTTAACAATTAATGAGAATACTAATGAAGTAAATAACTAGTATAATGAAAATTGTAACAACAATGCTAATTAACTAATTAACTAGTATAATGACAGATGTAACAAGAATGCTAATAAACTAATTAACTAGTATAATGAAAAATGTAACAATAATGGTAATGAACTAATTAACTATTATAATCATAAATGTAACAAGAATGCTAATTAACTAATTAACTAGTACAATACTAGTTATAGTAAGTAATATATAATGTAATGTTTATAGTATATAATATATAAGTATACTACTATAAGATGAGTAATACACTTATATTGTATACTTTAATACATAAAGTATATATTAAGTAGATGTAGAATGTATGTATTAAGTGGATATAATAATTGTATAAGAATTAAATATTAGAGTATAATGGAGAATTGGAGATTGGAAAATAAGAAAATAAGTATATATATAAAATAGATATTATAAAGTATATATAAAAGTAGATATTATAAAATAAGTATATATAAAATAGATATTATTAAGTAGAGAAGTAGATATTATTATGTATTAAGTATATAGTAATAGTTTATAAAGTATATTTAATACTTTATTATATAAAGTATATATTAAGTAGATGTAGTATGTATGTATGTATTAAGAGATATAAGTAGAGAATAAGTAGATAAGAAATATAAGTAATATAGTATATGTATTTATAAGTAGATAATTAATATATAAGTAGATATAATAATTGTATAAGTATTAAATAGTAAAATAAAATATAAAGGAGAATAAGAGAATTTGAGAAGATGAATATGGAGAATTGGAGATGAGTAGAGAGTAGGATTTAGGGAGAGTTGGAGAAGAGGTGTGAAAAAATGTTTAAAATTAGGAGTATTTATAGGTTTTTTTAACCCCCACCCCCCACCCCCACCCCCCACCCCACCCCCCACCCCAAAGGCCCCGGACCCCCCTTGGTACCCACCCAACGGCTATATAGCCGTTTGGGAAGTGGCTGTTGAGCCAAAATGGGTTTTTTAAAATTAAAAGAATTTTTTTTTTTAAAAAAAAATGACCGTTAGGCCCGGGCCCGGGCCCGACCCGCCCGGGCCACCAAAAACAGAACCCGAGCCCGGACCCGCTTCTCCCACCGGTTCGGTGCCCGAACCGGACCCGGACCCGAGAACCGGGCCGGTTCCGGGCCCATACAGTGACGGGCCGGGCCGGTCCCGGGCCGGGCGGCCCGAACCGGGTCCACCACTAGTCTCAACTCTCAAGTGCAAATCTGCAATGCTTAGGACAGGTTTCAGTTTGGGTTCGGTCACTAAAAAATCAAATCCGTTGCCCGTTTTTACAGGTGCTGACCATAAATGGAGCTAGAAATTAACCCATTGGTTTTGGACCTTTGGCTCGTAGTCTCGTTCAAAATACAATAACTGAACTAGAACCATTGTGTTCTATTGAGGCTCTGGCTGGCCGTAAAGGTCAGTCAGAACCATAACTTAACTGGTAGCAGACCTGCCCTTTTCCTAACTCGAGAGGTGTTAGGATGTTTTTATTGGACTGTTTTCAAACTTAGACCAGATCAAATTTAAACAGATCAGACCAGATCAGAGTTTAACAGAACAGACTAGATCAGATTTGACTTCTGTAGTTATAAAATATGTACAGACCAGATGTTTACCAGACGACTTCCTTAGTTATAAAATACACAGAGACCAGACATTTATCAGACTAGTTCAGACCAGATCAGACTTAAACAAACTAGACCAGAGAAGATCAGACCAGGCCATTACATTACGGTCCAAGTAAAAATGCGAATTTTTACATTACAGATCAGACCAGACATTTAACAAGGACTCAGGAGTGGGAGAGTTATTTGGAAGGGGATTTACGTTGCTCTAAAATGTGAATCATATATTTTGGCTTTAAAAATTATAAATATGTTTTCAAACAATTGTTTCTATTTAAATCAATTAATTTAGAGCTAATCACGGAGGCAGGTGGATAAAGAGTGCTTTTTATCTGTTTTTAAACTAACTCTATTTCCCAAGCATTGGCAATTTATAATACGTACGTAGTATTAATTATTTTTCAGATAATCTCTAAAATTAATTAGAAGTAAACACAAATATTCTCTTAGGTAGTGTTTTCCTTTGTTTAAAGCATTTTTCCAGTTTTTCAGCTCTCACATTAGTAAAAATGGTGTTTTCAAACTCCTTTTTTATTTAGATTAAGTAGTTTAAAATTAAAAGATAAAAACATGGATGTTTTAAAATTATCTCTCTTTTCCTATTACGCAAAAAGTATTTTTCACCTCACATTAACTTTTAGTTATTCCAAACACTACCAATTTTGACTATTAATAGATTTGCATATGCTCTCTAAAATAAATCACTTTTAAAGAGTACGGATGTTTTTACTTGAACTAGAATTTTCTGGTCTGGTTTGATCTGGTCTGATAAATGTCTGGTCTCTGTATATTTTATAACTGTCCAAGTCTAGTCTGACTTAGTTTGATCTAGTCTGGTTTGAGACTGAAAACAGTACAGGTAAAAACATCCTAAAAACAAGTGCAAATACTATAGGAAGCATTAAAGAGTGTCTCAATCACTCAGTGTCATTGAGAGCTCTTTATTTCACTAATTTTTTTACGTGAGTTGGTTTACTACTTTCTCTATTCCAAAAGGTGAAATCTCCCACCCCAGGAGCCCCCACACCCGACCGAACAGAATGGTGGACGAGTAAGTCACGTTGATTCAGTCGGCCCAATGGTGGTAGACCTTATACTCGTGTGCATCAGAGGTCCAGCCTAGCACGCATGAGCTGTAACCTACACGGCTGGCGGTCCGCTGCAGGTTTCGATCTTTGGTCATTGTTCCCAATTTCCTATCACTGAACCAACTGAGCTACTTGTGCGGGTTTGTTTACTACTTTCTCTAGTGGCTCTTTATTTCAAAATAGGCTAAAGGATCAAATAGGCCCTTGAACTAACTTAAAATGTTCAATTAGCCCCTTATATAGGAGGTTCAGCCCGGCCATCGCCAATTGGGGAGGTTCCCGGTGGAATTTTTTGATGAAATATTTTGAGCATCTTCTTCATTAGGTCTAGCTTACCCATATCAAATTTCAGCTAAAAATTAAATCGGGAAGGCAGTTAAATGATTTTCCGAAATGTACTGCGCTGTTTAACTGCGCAGTTATCTTCAAAAAATCATTTGACTGCCTTCCCGGTTGAAGTTTTAGCTGAAATTTGGTATGAGTAACCTAGACTTAATGAAGAAGATGCTAAAAAATTTCATCAAAAAATTCCACCAGGAACCGCCCCAATTGGTGATGACTGGACAGAACCTCCTATATAAGGGGCTAATTGAACACTTTAAGTTAGTTCAAGGACCTATTTGACCCTTTAGCCTAGATATATTTAAAGTATTACTACATATATTTTAATTTTTAAAATAGAAATAACTGTCGAGTTTGGAAAATATTGTCATATTTAACGCCTAGTAATGCCAAAATATGGCAATAATTACTTTTATTTATGAAATAAAAAACAGGAGTCATATTTTGGAATTCACAAGTATTTTTACTCCTATTTGAGACGATTTTTGAAATGTTAATGATTAATATTAATGTAGAGAAAGAAGTAGACATTTTGCATGTTTTATTTTGAACGTTCTTACTTAATCACATAATTTCAAGGTAGCTTATTATGGCGTTATAATGAGAGGAATTTCCCTAAATGGATTAAAACGCTGTTAATTTTCTCAAATAGGAGTATCATTGTTCTTCCTAAAATATGACTCATGCACTGTTATTAAGGGAAACTTTTATTCTTTTGTTCTTCTAATAGTACCTTATAAGTCATATTTTGGGAAGAAAATATGTTTAGTTCTATTTTAATAGGACAAAATATATTGCTCCGGCAATTTCTAATATATCCCAACATTATTATTTAGAAATTGTTCAAAATAGGATCGAAAGATAGGAAAAGTCCTAAAGTTGAATTAAATATGTTTTCTTCGTAAATAAGAGATAACTTGGTCCTATTGAAAGAGTAAAAGAATACAAAAAATCCTTCAATATGGTGCATAAATTCTATTTTGTGGAGAAAACAATGAGTTGGCCCTAGGGGGAGGTAAAGAGGGGAGACCGCCCTAGGCGCAAAAATTGTAATTTTTTAGACCTAATAAGGTTTTTTTGCCTCAAATGGGACTAAATTATTCCTGATATTCCTAAAGAGGACTATCTATAATTTTATTCCCTAAATGGGACTAGATTACCTTTATCCCCTATTTTATTTCTTTTCCCTTAGCTTGCGCGACACGGGCCATTCTACTTGCGTGTCTTATCTTTCCTTCCCTGCGCATCTTTGCCATCTGTTGCGGCAAACTTTCTCCATTCGCTGCAAATCTTCTCTTCTCCTTCAAACATGAATAGCCAAACCCAGAAGTCCAATCAAAGCCATCTCCGCCGCCACTGGAAAGTTCGTTGCTATTGCTCGCCGCCGCAGATCGAGTTTCCTTCTTTAAGGTCCGCCTCTTCTCCGATATTCTCCCTGTCCTTCCCCCTCTTCTCTAGTTCTCTCTTCCCCCTGCTATTAAGTTACATATGCTAATTGAAACTTAAAAAATGCCAGATTAAAGTCTGAAAATGCCATCAAAATGGCATTCGTATTCTTCAAAAAATTTGGTCTATTCTTTAAAAATGCCATTAAAATGGAATTCTCGATTTATGTTGGCATTTTGATAAAAATAGTGGCATTTGCGTTGATAACAAACAGATCTACAATGGTGGAGGCCATATCTGCAACCACAGATATCAGATTGACTATGATGGTGGCCGAATCTGTTAGGGCAGTGGCCGGCAGACGGCGGAAGATAGATTTGGCTAGATCTCCGGTGGTGCCAGCCAAATCTGCAGCGGCGATAGCAAGATCTGCAATGGCGGTGGTTCGATCTGCAGTGGCGGCCAATTTTGAGGCGGCGCCCATGTCCGGCGACCGGCGGTGAGCGACGGCGACGTCCGGCGACTGGCGGCGTTCCAGCATTGTGGTTGGTGGCAGTATTATTTCCAGGCTTCACAGGGGTGTTTTTGTCAAATTACAATTAATAACTACTATTTAAGGAATTTTTATACTTTAGTCCTATTTTGGCTATTAAAGATTGATTTACTCCTGTTGAGGTAAATACCTCACCTAATAATTGTTTTTTATCCTTGCCCGTGGCCGCATGGGTCTTTCAATTTTATATGTATCGTTCCAATTTTATTTCCCTTTTAGGCCTAAGCTTTTAATAATTTAAATGTACTTTTGCGATAAATATATTAGTACAAAATTTGTTTAAATCATCAAGAGTTTTTTTTCGAATTCTGCACAACCCCAACAAGTCAATACATAACTAAGTAAGTGTTGGTATATATTCATTCTTCTTAAATCTTAGTAGTACAACTTTGGGTGTGTTTGGCATTTAACGGTTAGCGATTAGCGGATAGCGGATTATGTAAGCGGGTTGTTAACAGCGGATTCAATCAGCGGAATAAAATTGGCGGGTTTCATAAGATGTTTGGTAATTTAGCTGTTTGGCCATAAAATTAATGCAAAACGCCATTTTTCAAAACGCTAACCCAAAACTCTCCTCAAAAAATGCTAGTGCCGAACCGTTATTTACCAAACAACGTTTTCACTCATCAAAAACGCCAAAAGTGGTCAAACCGTCATTTTTTTTATTGAAACGCGATTTACCAAACACCCTCTTTATCTATTCATTTTGTCACATTTTAATAGGACAAAATATATTGCTCCGGCAATTTCTAATATATCCCAACATTATTATTTAGAAATTGTTCAAAATAGGATCGAAAGATAGGAAAAGTCCTAAAGTTGAATTAAATATGTTTTCTTCGTAAATAAGAGATAACTTGGTCCTATTGAAAGAGTAAAAGAATACAAAAAATCCTTCAATATGGTGCATAAATTCTATTTTGTGGAGAAAACAATGAGTTGGCCCTAGGGGGAGGTAAAGAGGGGAGACCGCCCTAGGCGCAAAAATTGTAATTTTTTAGACCTAATAAGGTTTTTTTGCCTCAAATGGGACTAAATTATTCCTGATATTCCTAAAGAGGACTATCTATAATTTTATTCCCTAAATGGGACTAGATTACCTTTATCCCCTATTTTATTTCTTTTCCCTTAGCTTGCGCGACACGGGCCATTCTACTTGCGTGTCTTATCTTTCCTTCCCTGCGCATCTTTGCCATCTGTTGCGGCAAACTTTCTCCATTCGCTGCAAATCTTCTCTTCTCCTTCAAACATGAATAGCCAAACCCAGAAGTCCAATCAAAGCCATCTCCGCCGCCACTGGAAAGTTCGTTGCTATTGCTCGCCGCCGCAGATCGAGTTTCCTTCTTTAAGGTCCGCCTCTTCTCCGATATTCTCCCTGTCCTTCCCCCTCTTCTCTAGTTCTCTCTTCCCCCTGCTATTAAGTTACATATGCTAATTGAAACTTAAAAAATGCCAGATTAAAGTCTGAAAATGCCATCAAAATGGCATTCGTATTCTTCAAAAAATTTGGTCTATTCTTTAAAAATGCCATTAAAATGGAATTCTCGATTTATGTTGGCATTTTGATAAAAATAGTGGCATTTGCGTTGATAACAAACAGATCTACAATGGTGGAGGCCATATCTGCAACCACAGATATCAGATTGACTATGATGGTGGCCGAATCTGTTAGGGCAGTGGCCGGCAGACGGCGGAAGATAGATTTGGCTAGATCTCCGGTGGTGCCAGCCAAATCTGCAGCGGCGATAGCAAGATCTGCAATGGCGGTGGTTCGATCTGCAGTGGCGGCCAATTTTGAGGCGGCGCCCATGTCCGGCGACCGGCGGTGAGCGACGGCGACGTCCGGCGACTGGCGGCGTTCCAGCATTGTGGTTGGTGGCAGTATTATTTCCAGGCTTCACAGGGGTGTTTTTGTCAAATTACAATTAATAACTACTATTTAAGGAATTTTTATACTTTAGTCCTATTTTGGCTATTAAAGATTGATTTACTCCTGTTGAGGTAAATACCTCACCTAATAATTGTTTTTTATCCTTGCCCGTGGCCGCATGGGTCTTTCAATTTTATATGTATCGTTCCAATTTTATTTCCCTTTTAGGCCTAAGCTTTTAATAATTTAAATGTACTTTTGCGATAAATATATTAGTACAAAATTTGTTTAAATCATCAAGAGTTTTTTTTCGAATTCTGCACAACCCCAACAAGTCAATACATAACTAAGTAAGTGTTGGTATATATTCATTCTTCTTAAATCTTAGTAGTACAACTTTGGGTGTGTTTGGCATTTAACGGTTAGCGATTAGCGGATAGCGGATTATGTAAGCGGGTTGTTAACAGCGGATTCAATCAGCGGAATAAAATTGGCGGGTTTCATAAGATGTTTGGTAATTTAGCTGTTTGGCCATAAAATTAATGCAAAACGCCATTTTTCAAAACGCTAACCCAAAACTCTCCTCAAAAAATGCTAGTGCCGAACCGTTATTTACCAAACAACGTTTTCACTCATCAAAAACGCCAAAAGTGGTCAAACCGTCATTTTTTTTATTGAAACGCGATTTACCAAACACCCTCTTTATCTATTCATTTTTCTTACTAACTACTCCATAATATTTATTGTGTCATTGTGTGTGCTTCTTTGCAATTTTATTAATTTGTTAAAAATGTTTCATTTTTGCAAATTTATAGTTACTCCATTCTTTAAAAAAATAAGGTAGTAATTACGTAGTCTCCAGATCGTTTGCTTCGGCTCTTTCTCTCTTTAGGGTGGGTTTCCACCGCTAGAGTTTTTCCTCCGCTATCGTTTTTAACCAGGAGCGGCCGCCGTAGGCGGGCTTAGGCGTACAGGGTTTCTTCTCCCACCATCAATTGTGCGGCAATTTTTCTTCTTTTGCTATGGCGAGATTAAGCGGAGGGAAGAGGATGCTTGGTCTCAGGCGGTCGAAGATTGTGCAGGGACGGAAGATGGATGTTTGGTCTCTGGCGGCCAAAGATCATAGACGAAGTGTGGGCCTAGAGGCTGGAGCAGATCTAGATTCGAGGTCATTGTGTTAGGTGGCGACAAAAGAGGCTTGGTAGAAAACATGATGAAGAGGAGACAAGATGAGGAAGAAGCTTAAGTACTGCTGGATCCTCCCCTCCTGAACCGCCGCCGTGGAGTGCAGGAGAGTCTAGGGTTTGGGCACATCTTTTTAATTTTACTGTTTGTTTGCGATTTATTTTTCATGATCAAACTGCTTATTTTTCTGTTGATTACTTTTATTATTGTAAGTCTCCTGCATTAGGATTGAGTGATGGGAGGTCTGCTTTAACCGTCTTTGGCTCATTTATGCCCATTATAGGATCAACGAGTTATATTGCTTTTTTTGAAAGTGATTGACTCTAATTCTGGTTCGAGGGCTGACGGTTGTCTGTGATCCTTTTGTCGTTTAACTCCCTATCTTAATGCTAATGTTGTGATATCAATTTAAGCCCTCTTCTTCCAAAAAAGTTACTCCATTCTTTTTAAATTTCAATTTCCGAAGGTGTTTGCTATGATGAGAATTTTCTCCACAATCTTCTACAAAAGTATTTTCTGATTCCTGACTTCTAGTGGATTATTATGTTGTTCTTTTTGTAAAAATACTTCGTATACAATTAATGGTCTCATTAGAAAGTAGTTTTTCTTTGTTATGACCTTATACAGTTATACTACGTACATGACAACTTGATGAGGAAGTTCATGAACGTTTCGCTGGCCTCTAGGCCTTGAGAAAAACAATGACCACTCCAGAAATTAAAACAATGTAAATCTCAAGCATTTTGAATTAACTTTAGCTATTTGAAATGGTTGAACTGAACTATCACCAGTGGCTTCCAAACTCTTACTGACTTTAAGCATTTAATTCACCAGTTTAAGTTTAGAGAATGATTATATTGGACGGATTATTAAGCAATTAGAAAATAGAAATACGAAAAGCTTGAGTGGAATTGCATAATGGTAGGCCTAAAGAAGTACTGTACTACAAACGAGTGAAAGCTTGGTAGGTAACCGCGTGGACATGTCAACATTCTCAAACTAATTGTCTGGTGGTTCATTACTTCATTCGTTAATCAATAGAATAATGTCGCCTCACTCCTTGCCAACTGTTGAATTTTTAATGTAACTTTTTGTAATGTTTTCTGTACTATCTTGCGATATAAACAAAAATGTTTTTGACTTTTGTAGATGCTACTAGTATTATACGGCAAAATATATCATACACCCGGATGTACCGTGTGATTTGGTACATCCAGGTATTTTTGTAATTACTTATAAACTTGAGGTGGTTAATTACGGAGCATGGCATTTGCTACTCTTCCTTGTCGCTGCTCTTTCGTTTGTTCTTTTTCCTTTTCTTAATAGTTACGAGTAATTTACACTTTTTCCTTATCCACTTATCATTTGGTTGCTCCTTCTCGTTTTTCCTTTTTACCTTTTTATAGTTCTCGTTTTTCTGTTTTCTTATCTTTTAATTTTGAACTTTAAGTTTTCTATGTTTAAGTTTTTATTTTCTTTTTCATGCTTTGGTTTTTCTTTTTTCTTTTCCTTTAATTTTGAACTTTATTTTTTCTAACTTTAACATTTCTTTTTCTTTTTTCTGCTTCATTTGTTTCTTTTTTCTTTTTGTATATACTTTTGTCTTCCGGTTCTCTAATTTTGAACTCTTACTTTTTTATTTTTATGTAATTTTTCTACAATATGTTTTTCATGCAATTCTTTCAAAAATTCATATTGAATAGCAATTCAATAAAAACATATACTTTTCTCACTCTTCTATTAAAAGCTCCAATCTTCTAAATAATTATGAATATATTATTTAATTTAAATGTGCATTGATAAATGAATATACACAAATGAATATTTGAACACATTAGAGATTTCAATTGAACTTTTGAATTTTTTTGATGCTCATTTTGTAAGTTATGAATGCTCATCTGGTATTGGTTAAATGCTCATTTGTAAGTTACATATGCTCATCATCTGGTATTGGTTAAATGCTCATTTTAAAATGTCATATCAATGCATATTTTAAAATGTCATATCAATGCATATTTCAAGTCATATTAGAGATCATGATACTCAATTAAAACGTTTTGATGCTCACTCAACTAAAAAAACTTATGATTGTCATACTAATGCTCATTTTATAATTTATGAATGCTCAATCAGTACTCAATTGCACGCTTCTAATACTCAATAGAGGAGGTTTGATGCCCAATGAAAAAATGTCTTCATGCTCAACTAACAAAGCTTATTATTTTCATATTAATGCTTATTTTGTAAGTTACATATGCTAATTAAAAGTTCATTAATGCTCATTTAACAGAAAGCGTTATTTTTATCTCAATATAGGAGGTTTGATGCTTAATGAAAATACCGTGACGTCCAACTAACAAACCTCATGATTTTCATATATATGCTCATTTTGTAAGTTACATATGCTCAATTGGTACTCATGTTATGCTCATTTTTAAAATGTCATAACAATGCATATTTTAAAAGTACCATATTATATTCGATTCACATATTGAAATTCATATGAATTGATTATAGTTATAATTTAATGAGTTTTTATAAAAGAAAAAAAAAAGAAAAAAGAAAGTGAATTACAATATATGAAATTGATATCGCATTACTCATTATTCGACTCTTAATGCTCAATAGAATACATCTGATGCTCATTAACAGGCGATTTGAACTCAATAAAAACGTCTTGATGCTCAATCGGTACTCAATTGCACGCTTTTAATACTCAGTAGAGGAGGTTTAATTCTCAATGAAAAATGTCCGTATGCTCAACATATTAATGCTTATTTTGTAAGCTACATATGCTCAATCGATACTGATATTATGCTCATTTTTTATGAAGCACAGATCACGATTTTGAATATTAGACTTCTAATACTCAATATAATAGGTCTGATGCTCATTAAAAGTTCATTAATGCTCATTCAACAGAAACCGTGAATTTCATCTCAATAACGAAGGTTTGATGCTCAATTAAAATGTTGTGATGTTCAACTAACAAAATAACTAAAAAAATTCATTAATACTCATTTTGTATGTTACGTATGCTCATCAGGTAATGATGTTATGCTCATTTTGTAAATGTCATATCAATGCATTTTTAAAAGTACTATTCTAAATTACATTTACATAATGGAATTCATAGGAGTTGATTATAAAGATAATGTAATAAGTTTTTATAAAAGAAAAAATAACAAAAAAAGAAAGTGAATTAGAAGTTATGAAGCAGAGATCATGATTCTGAATATTGGACTCCTAATTCTCAATATAAAAGGTTTGATGCTCATTAAAAGTTCATTATTACTCATTTGTTACTAATGTAATGCTCATTTTTACAATTCATATCAATGCATATTTCAAAAGTATCAATAGTGGAGGTTGAAAAATCAATTAAAATGTCACGATGTTCAACTAACAAATGTTACGATTTTCATATCAATGTGCACTTTGTAAGTTATGTATGTTCATTTGGTAATCATGTTATGCTCATTTTTACAATGTCATATAAATATAATTTTCCTTTTATAAAAACTTATTAAATTATATTTCTAATCAACTCCTATGAATTTCAATATGTGAACCTAATGTAAAACAGTACTTTAAAGAAAATATGTTGATATGACATTTAGAAAATAAGCATAAGATCAATACCAGATAAGCATGCACATCTTACAAAATGTTCCTAGATATGAAAATCGCAAAGTTTGTTAGTTTGAATAACAACATATTCATTGAGCATCAAATATCATATATTGAGATGAAAACACTGTTTCTGTTAAATGAGCATTATTAAACTTTTAATGTGCATCAGACCTATTATGAGCATTAAAACAATTTTGATGAGCATCACGCTTATTAGGAACCTAACACTATATAAAAAAAAAATATAAATATATTTATATAAATTAATACTATCATTCATAGATCAAATAAATACTTCAAAAATATGAATTACTCTTTTAATGAAGTAATAATGAGAAAAGGCAAAAGAATAGTTAATATTATAATTACTATTAATAAGATAAAAGAACTAAATATTACAACAAGATGACTTGGTGAGATGGTTGGAAGATAGCATATGCTATTATTGGTCATGGGATCGAATCCTGTCGGGGTTCTTAATTTTTTTGTGAAGGAATCCAGTTCCCTACTACCAGTCAAATTCATTAATTGGGCCTGATGTACGTACATCCGGGTGTACGATATAGGGACTCAGTATTATACAGTACGGAGTATATACTAATGTTGTTCAGTGCGGAGCCAGAAGTCTATAATTATAGGGGTCTGTCTTTAAAAAATTTACATTGCAGGGACCAAAGTTTAAAATAACAATATATTTTCAATAGATTAAATGTATTTATACATAATACGTATATACTTAAGAAATTTTTTTCTTGTAGGGGCCGTGGCCCCCTCCAGCCCCTCCCTGTCTCCACCCCTGCTAGTATTATTTTTGTAATTATTATTTCAAAATTTTTGTCACTTTCTCTTTTTCTAGAGCCAAAAAAATAATATACTAATTGAAATTGAAAAACTATTGAAAACTTTTCATTTTAATCAATCAATTTGTACTTCCTATTATTTTAATATTTGTCTCCTCTAGACAAATCTCAACCATACATAATTTTTACTCTATTATTCTGCGTATCTGTCAAACTTGTCATATTTTAAGGAACCGGGGGAGTATAAAAAAGAATAATCAAGACTAATGGTGAATATTTAATAATAGAATTTTGACCCTGTTATTCGACTTATCAGCCAACTTTTTTACAAAACATGTAAATTTTGATTTCGACAATAAGAAATAGTAAGGTTAACGTTACTTTTTTCGCATTATTGGCTGAAGTTACTGTAGAAGGTCATTTTAACTATTTTCATATAATTTTTTCTATATTTTATTAATAAAAAAATTTCAAATATAATTTTTTTCATATATCAACATAATCGGTCTATCCAACCATTTCAATCGAAACTTCTTAAATTTCAGCACAACCAACCGCTTCAGCCCATTCCAAAGTTACCAAACTGGTTCCTAGTAGAAATAATAGCAGGAGTACCATACTGTCATCCATAAATTAGAGGAAAAGGAGTCAAACATCCTTCTATTATTTTCCTTCCATCACTAAAACTCTTCTACTTTAAAAAGCATCACATAAGTACTCCTACTTTTTAAATATAATCAATCAAGTCATTTTGACTTGCTATAACTAGTCACTTTTTTAAAATAAATTATTCATATAAATTTGAATAAATAATGTAATAATAATATAGAAATAGTATAACGTAAAAATAGATAAAAAAAAAATAAAAGTTAAAATATTAAAAAAAATCAGAAAACTGAAAAAATAAATTGAAAATAAAAAGAAAAAGAAAAAGAAAACATTTAAAACCTATTAAATAGATGTAGAATATATACAAATAATTTAAAAGTTCAAAAATATTGCCTTTGATATTTTGAAAGGTATCGCAATTTTTGTATATATTTCTTCAAATTTTAATAATTTTTTAGATTTTCTAAATATTAAAAACTTGCTATTACAGGTCAAAATTGATTAAATGGTCAAATTGATCATTATTTTAAAGCAGACGTACTTTAACGATATTTTTTATGACAGTGACTTTAGTGACGGTTTGATAATAATAGAAAGATTTATTTGATTCTTTTTTCTAAATTAGACTTATTACACGTCACTATATTAACATTTTCATTTCATAATGCCCGTCAAACCAAAATTGTATCATCAAATCAAATCAAATCATTATAATCATGTAATAATGACATCAAGTCTAGATCTAAAAAAAATGTCGCGCAAAAATATAAATGAAGAATTTTTCTTCTATAAAAATGTCCTCTGGATGAGCATAAACATACATGTCTACAATTATTATTATTAAGAGGGTGTTTGGAAAACATACATGTCTACAATTATTATTATTAAGAGAGTGTTTGAAACTGGTTATGCTTCTACTTTTTATTTAGAATCAGAATCGATTTTTAGAAGTTGGTCTCTCTCACCTTTTAAAAAAGCTGTTTCAAAGAGTAATCTAGAGAGTATCAGAAGTACTTCTACACTTTCACTCAAACAGTTCACCACTTTCTTTAGCTTCCTGAACGAACAGAAACAATTTCAAGAATTAGATCCCAAACACCCCCTTAGTATTTAGGAAAAATGGACAAGAATAATCTCAACTATTAGTGATCTGTTTGAAATAATCCAAAGTATCAATTATCTCAAAATAATCTCAACCATTGAAAAATCTTCTCAAAATAATTCACATACTCATAAATATTACTCTGTATATGTTATTTACGGATAGTTATAAATCACCGGAGTATTTTGGGAAGATTTTTCAATAGTTGAAATTATTTTGAGATAATTGATACTTTGGATTATTTCAAGCAGATCACTAATAGTTGGATTATTCTTGTCCATTTTTCCTAGTATTTATGTCCTTAATTAGCCAATTGTTCTAATCTTTGATGATAAAGTTTGACCAATCTTTTTGAAAAATTATATTGTTATGAAACTTATAAGCTTTATACTTTTATTATATACTCCCTCCGGTTCTTATTAAAGTTCTCAGTTTGACTTCACACAGATTAAGAAAATAATAAATTTGACTTTACTGTGGAGTGCACTATTTGGACACAGTTTGGCACTGTTTTGCACTGTTTTGTTTCCTAGAATGGAAGTGTGAACTTAAATAAGGGACATCCCGAAAAGGAAAGTGAGAACTTTAATAAGGACCGGAGGGAGTACTTATTATACTACGGAGTATGTCGTAGTTTTAAGGATGTTTATACTTCATCTGGTTTTTCAGTCTCAAACCAGACCAGATTAGACCAGACTTGGACATTTATAAAATACACAGAGACCAGACGTTTATCAGACCAGACAAGACCAGTTCAGACAAGACCATATCAGAAATTTTTGTCCAAGTAAAAACATCCTAAAGAATATTTTCGAAATAAGAACACATGAGGCCCTATGTTGGCAGAAGCTAGATTTCTACACGCCTGTCCTGTACAAATTTGTCAAGTTTGACCAACAAGTGATTTACAAAGTTATTAAGACACCCAAAAAAAGAAAATGAAATTTTGTTAATCCCGACCCCGAAAGATAGATAAATTATCAGTCTGGGACCTGAAAGATAAAATGTATCGCTATAGGACTCCAATGATGGAAAACTATCAATCTAGGACCTAAGTTGTCATGAATTTTATTATTATTATTATTATTATTATTATTATTTTTAAATATTATTTAGTTTTATTTAATTAATAAACTTTAGTGAAGAAAAGTTTGTCAAAAATTAGCAATGGAATTAACAAAAAAAATTAATAAATCAAAACCTATGAAATGTTGGGTCCTAGATTCATAGTTTTCCGTCATTCGGGTCCTATACCGATGCATTTCATCTTTCGAGTCTCATATTGATAATTGATCTATCTTTCAAGTTTTTAATTGATCAAATTCCAAAGAAAATTGACAAAGTTATAAGAGATGGAGATCAAGATACTATTAAATTTGTTGCAAACTGGCATGATTTGGGCTCCAAACTCACACTCGTCCTAAATAATTGGTTTGTAACTAACCGATCAATTATGAGCGTTGTATACTTGTATTTAAGTGCACAACCTGGAGGTTAACCACCCCATGTCCCCACGAGTCCACGACCCCAAGTTCTCACCTACGCAAAGAATGAAACAAAATACCTTGCACCCACATTCTATATACAAACAAAGGTGTGTGAAGGAAATATTTAGTACAAACAAAGGTGTGTGAAGGTAATATTTTGGGCATAAATAATTTCATTTAGGATAAATAGATACCGTGCTCCTATCTTTATCTCAATCTACCATTTTGGTCAATCTCATTAAAGTTGTTTTGTACCATATTTGATAATCGATGATTACAATTCATTCTTATACGATTTATACTTACTAAATTTCTACGGTACCTCTTTAAATATAAAAGGTATCGGTACCTTCACATTTACAACCAATGAGATTCTACTCTGAGGCCACATTATAGCCTTAAATAATTAATAAGTGAAATATTCATTTGTTAACTGCTCCAGACTCCGTCACTTTCTGTTAACTTTTAAAAGAAACCACCCAACCTCCTTTCCTTTCTAAGAATCCAACATATGGGCGTTCAATTTGTGAACGAGGCGGTGGGCGGCGGCCGACAGAAAGGTTGGCAAACATCTTTAGAAATTGAAGGATGCTCATTTCTTAGTGATACCCAAACTCGTCCTTAGGGGAGGAAGCTTAGTGTCGTTTCAGAATTTGAAGCCCTTAAGATTTTGTATCTGGTTAGATTTTGTCCATCTGTATTAGGAAGGAGAAGAGGTTGCAGATTGCTTCCCTTCTTATGTAAGTTACGGGAGTGACGGGAGTAACTAACGGAGTCTCCGGCAGTTAGCAAACATTAGAGTATTCTGCTTGTTTATTAAGGACTAAAATGCAAATAAGAAACTTAGTATGCTAATACGAATGGATGTTAACGTGGCATCATATTAGAATTTGATTGGCTAAAAATGTTAAGGTATTGGTACACCATTTATTTTAGAAGGTACCGCCCACTTACTTATCAATTCAATATCTAGCATACAATTCCACATATCTTAATAATCGCACAACTTCTTCTCCCAATCTTAGGGGGCGGGTCTAGTAATAAACAAGGATCCTCTAAGGATGTTTTTTATTATTTGGACTGAAATTATCTGGTATGGTCTGGCCTGGCCTGGTCTGGTCTGATCTGGTAGATGTCTGGTCTATGTGTATTTTACAACTATCCAAGTCTGGTCTAATCTATTTAAGTTTGACCTGATTTGGTCTGATCTATTTAAGTGTGATCAAATTTGATACTAAAAATAAACAGTTCAAGTAAAGACATCCTAAATAAACATTTGAGAATGACACATGTAATTAAATCTTATACCAGCAAAACTAAAGTACTACAAACATCCATCCCACTAGCATTGAAAATGAAAAGATAGTAGAGTTATTAACAAAAGTAAGCTTATATAGTTGATATTGAATTTATAAAGTAAAAATAAAGTAAAAATGAATTATAATCACACAAATTTTACAAAATTTAGTATTAGACAATATCAGTGGTATGAATACGAAAAATGGGATAATTTTAGGGCCAGAGGGAGTGCTACTGTGCTAGAAATACAATAAATGAGACAGAAGTCTTTTCCGTTTGGACCATCTTTCTCTTATATGAGTGAATCTCTAGGGCTGGGCAGATGTAATTTCAATTCTACTCCATCTTCTTAGTATTAAAATCTCCATCTCTAAGATCTAAACTTCTTAAACAACATATGACCGCTTGCGATAGCGACGAAATCTGCTCAAGATTCAGCCCCTCTGAAACACAAGCATCCAAAGGAAAAGTGAAGTGCAACCATGACATTCCTCTGTTGCAGAAGTGTCCTCAAGGCCGAATAAGAGAGACGTTTTATGGCTGCCCCTTTTATGGAAGGGAAAATAAATTGAACTTTTTACATAAGAAAAATCATAATAATTTAGTTACTTTTAAAATTTCAAGAGTTACACAAAATTGAAAAAGAAAACTTCTCTTTGTGCAACATGAGTATTACAGTTGAAATAATTTCATGTTATTTCAACATGAGTATTACAGTTGAATTGATGTTACTCAAAAATTACTTTGTCCAAAACTAACATTGAACCTCATTATATTGGAAGCCTTAGTTGACTTTTTTGTTTTGTATTTACAGAATAATAATTGTAATTTTTTATGAGAGGATGATTATAATAAGAGAGAGATGATGGCACCATCAAATGTAACACCGTCCCCAAATGTATTTACTTTTAAGTGAATAATGTATTGAACCTTATGGAATGGTTAATGAGTATACGAAGTTGTGAATTTTTTATTAACTCTTTTGCGTAAATAGTAAATTTGCACGTGGGGCCCACACCGGGAGCGGGGACCGCCCGATATTCCCGAGACCGTATATTTTATTCATCTTGGTCTAGATAATATTTATATGGTGGTGGGTAATTTATTTGGTCCAAAGAAATGACATAATGTGGACCGATTGGTCAAAAGGGGCTCAATTACCGGTATTGGTAATTTAACAGATAACAACCCGAAATAAATTTCGGAGGCTTATAAATTAAAGTTGGGGAATGTATATTCTTCATAAGTGTCATAATGATTAAGAACACATAAAATATTTTATTCGACCCGATAAAATAAAATATATTTAAAACAGTCCGAAAAATACAACTTTCGGGACCGATTGTACACTTTGGGACACAAGGGGATGACCTCCCACATGAGTGGGGGACACCCCACGTTTTAATGTGCTAGAGTAGACAAATATGGGGCTGTTTGACTTGGAAGGAGAGGGGTGAGGTGATGAGCATCAAAGGTACACCCATGACCCCATTTCCCTCACTCATTGGTCCAAACAAGACAAAAGCTATCCACCCCCCTCACCACCATCATTCATTCAGCCAACACATCTCAAACAAGAGAAAAATCTCCCAGAAAAATATCATCCTTTATAGCCAAGGACAAGCTCAAGCTCAAGGAGAAAGTTCAAAGAAAGAAAAAGGAGGAAAAGTGATGTGTATTAAGGTAATGACCTCATAATGAGTTTCCTTCATTCCTTTAACCATCATATGACTTATATAGCATATGAAGAACCCTTTTTATGGTTCTACATATTTACATATGTAGGAAGATGGGTTGGAAGGTGATTCTATGTCCAAACACGGACATAGAAGCCAAAACGACCGGTTTACCGGAAATAACCTTTTAGAGGTTATTTGTAATGATTAAGGTTTTATGATGTTAAAACCTTGTTAGGAACTTGATTAAAGTATTTTTGAGCTTCGCCGGAATTTCGCCGGAGTTGGTCAAAGTTCGCCGGAGTTGGTCAAAGTTCGCCGGCATTAGTCAAAGTTCAATCGGGAAGTGTAGAACGCGCCTAAGCTCACTTAAGGTGAGGATGACCGACTATATTGCTTATAATTATTGGGTTAATTTCATGAGATTACCTAAATGAATTAAATGTGTTTGGCATGGTTTATAAATGATGGAAAGTGCCTAAATGAAATTAATATTGTTTATAAGTGAAAGTGCATAATATACAAATTTATGAATAAATTGTGTATGATTATGTGTTATGAATAAAGTGGCATGATAGTTGTATTAACCATGAATGTTCATTGTGATAAATATACTTTTACCTCATGTAAAGAAGTCATGGAGGGATAAAAGTGATATTTTGATATTAGAGCCAAACTATACTTGAATGTGGAACTAAATTGAAATATACGAATTATTATGAATTAGCATTGGTTATATTAAGATTAAGCGACTAGTATAGAAATACTAGTCGGAAATGTAAGTTCAATAGTTCTTTGGGGCTAATCCCAAGATATTGGAGCTAAGTAACCTTAAAGGATAATTTTAAGGTGGACTTTATGAACTCAAGTTACATTAGGAGTAGGCCTTAAGGGTTACTCACAATGGAGGGAGCCTAGACTAAGAAATTGTTTAGGATTAGATGACGTGACTATGAGCCGAACTCTAGCACGTGGTAGTATGACCATGAGCCGAGCTCTAGCAAAAATGCAGTATGACTATGAGCCGAGCTCTAGCAAAAATGTAGTATGACTATGAGCCGAGCTCTTGCAAAAATGTAGTATGACTATGAGCCGAGCTCTAGCAAAATTTAGTATGACTGTGAGCCGAGCTCTAGCAAAATGTAGTGTGACTATGAGCCGAGCTCTAGCACAAATTTACTATGACTATGAGCCGAGCTCTAGCATGAAGGAACATGAGTAATCATAAAATCATAACATACTAGATTGAGGGTCTTGGAAATTGAAACTTTGATTATACTTACTTAGTATAGTTGTCATTGTACTTGTCAAATGCTTCCAAGTACTGACCTCCCCTTCACGGGGGAGGCCACCTCACAGTTTCAGGTAGAACTTGAAGGTTGCTACCATCGCCGTTGCTTTCGGGAGGATCCAAGGAGAGGAGACGTGGTTCGTGTTTCCTCCGTTTCCATTTTTACAAACTATTTAATTAATGCTCATGGATATTATTTTTAAATATTTATTTGGGGCTTGTATGCCCATGTTTGCCAAAGTGTGGCATGAACACTTGTATCAAATGTTTCCGCTGCTTTGAATAATATTTTACATTATGTTTGTTTATGGATGTACTTTGTGTGAATGATATTCCAGACGCCTTGTGTAGTATGGATGTGTTGGACTGCAGTTGACTATTCGTACTGTACGGCGGATTGTTGACGTGTCCGGGTAGGTCCGGGGCGTGACATCAGATGCAGAGAAAGCATTAATTGTTAAGGAGAATGAAATACTTAAGAATGAGCGGGAGAAAATGAAGGTTGAGAAAAAAATTAGTATCGGGCAAAATTGAAAAGTTCATGATAAGGAAACATCAATACGAAGCGGAAGCTAAATGAGCATCAAGTGCATTAAAGAATGCTATTTATTTTTTGTCTTTTTTTAAACTGGGTTCATGTAGGAGTAATTTTATCTATTTGGATTGGTAGAATATAACAATGAGAGATTGATATTGGAATGAATTTGGAATTAAATTTCCTACTTCTATTTTAGAAAGATATTTAAATATAAGGAGTTAGACCTGTTTTTTTTTTTTACTCCGGCGGGTCTAGAGGGAGGGGGCCTGGGGGGGCCTGGAGTGATCAGGGCTGAAACTCACTCCATTGAATTTCGAACCCTTATGTGCCTAGCAAATTGTTGTAGTCTTTCCTCACCAGTCATTAATTATTTTTTCTGATGAAATTGACAAGTTCCATTGATCTCTATACATTGTCCATAAATCATTGGAATTTGCACAGGGTACTAGGCTTTTGGTTAATGCTTTTATTGTTCTGAGATCTGTAGAAGAGGATGGAATGGGCAGATGAAGTAGAACAACTCTTTCAGGAAATAAGAACCGAAACAGAATTACCAAGAACTTCATCTTCATTCTTCAATAGTTGTTATGATCCGACTTGGTCGTTTCCTTCACCAATCAGAAATTCTAGTTTAATGAGTCCCCGGCCTCACCCGAGTCCAGATGTAGAAGATCTTATGGAGGGAAATCTTTCAACACATACCATTCAACCATTTCCAGAAGCAACTTCATCTCCATTAAACAATCAGAGTTTTGATGACTCATACATAACTTCATTCCTTGAAAATCTCTCCCCTCAAATGGTTTCCCCCATACCAACCACATGCAAGAATGCCATAGAGAGTCCAAATATCATGAACTCATCAGACAAATTAGGAAGTTTGGTTGAATCAATTCAAAAATCGACCTGCATTTGCATGTTCGATGAGGAGTTCGTCTCTGGTGGTCTCTCTAAATCTTTTGCAATAAGTGATCTTTCTCATTTGTTTGACATACCAGAAGGAGGTCTAATGAACCAGTTGTCATCAACCAGTAAAGGAAGGAAATTGGAGAGTTTTATACAAGGGAGTGTTTAAAACCCTCAAAAGGAGCTATTAAGAAAAAGGCAAAACTCGGGTCTCGAAAGGTTCCAAAGGATCGTATGTTGACCTATGCACGTCTTGCGGAGCTGAGAGAACTCATCCCGATTGGAAAGAAGGTATCTAGCTAAGAGACTAAAACTCTTGTTTTGGGAAGCTTCCCATGCCCTTATTTCTCTTCAAAATTTAACAACCACTAAACTTATCCCTTGTTTGGATGGTATGCAGATTAGCATTGACCAGTTGTTAAACCTAACCATAAAACACCTGCATTTCCTAGAAAGTGTTGCAAAACATGTTAAAAGTCTTGCTAAAACTCAATTCCCAGATGTAACGTTTTTGCAAGAGTTATTTGAATGATATGACCAAATGTGCTAAATTTTCTAAAAGCAGTTCATTTCAGGCTTTCAGTCAAACAAATCAAAATTTCTTTACCATGCTAGAAAGCATAATAAGCCAGATTGTGCTACCAAATATTGTCTGAATAGGTTTCAACCACTAAATTTTTCCCTTTTGTGCATTTATCATGAATTATTAAGTATACTAATTACGTCTTCAGGACTGGTGTGATCAGAAACTACAGTCCAAGAATGTTGCTAGCGAAGTTACATGGGCATGTGAAATTGAAAAAGAACCGATGAATTTTCCACTCTTAGTTTAGGATCTAAGCACTCCAGGCCTAATGCTGATTAAGGTGGTTCTTCTATTCTTATTATATTGCCAAGAGGAATTCTACTTTTTAGACAGCAAAATGCCAAAATATCTATAATGTCCTTTTTGCTTCAGATTAACTGTCCAGAATGGGGTTTCTTTCTGGAGATGGTAGATATAATCAGAGGTTTTGGCGTGAATATATTGAAGGGTTGCATGGAAGTTAATGAGACTGTGATTCAATATTGATGTTAGGATTAGTCCCATCATTATAGATGAAAAAGATACTACATTTATTCATAGTACATTACGTAAACCATAGTTTAAAATCGATAAAAAACAGTATGCATGTATGAAAAAACATGTTGTGATTCAAGTAGATGATCGTTTTTTGTGTGATGTTGCTTTCCGTTAAAAAAAGATGAAAAGATTAGATACTGAATAGGCATAACGTTAAGGTATTGAATATTTTTTTCATATAAATTATAGATAAGGGTCTTACATGCTACATACATAGCATATTATTAGTTTTTTTTTCTTTTCTAATATGTTATTTATGAGGGGTTCTTTTGCTATAATGTCAATTTGTTCTTAGTTTCATTTTTTTTATTTTTCTCAAAAGCTATTAATAGACCTCACACTTTGTCAAACACTTTGTGGTTTGAAGGCATCACTGTGACATTTCCTAGGAGAATGTCATAGGTTCGAAACTAATCTGAGTCAAAAACGTTGGTATTTAACACAACAAATACTACAATAGGTCATAAGGCATAATAAAAAAAGACCTCACACTTTGGGGCCTTGTTTTAGATAATCTAATTAACATGTTAAAAGATCTATGTCGAACTGTTTGTCTGACATTCACTAAATAGAAGTATAAAATACGGAGTAACAAATTAGATATTGAGTTATTTCTTCTTATGAAGTTAAAAATTTATTATATATGGTACCAAACTAATCCAATCTGACGATGTGGTTCCTATGAAGCACCGTTTAGACAGGTGTCTTGTTGTGGAATCCTGAATCTTAATACTTGGTTAAAACCAACATATATATGTGCAGGAAAACTGGTGTGTATCAAGGCACCAGTTCCTTTCCTCTCTTGTTCAGCTTTTACAACTGGCAGACCTCAGTCATGAGTTTACTCAAGATGATCTGCTATGTGATCAGTGGCGGACCCAGAAAGTCGTAGCCACGGGATCCTTACCCTTTTTATATCTCTAATCTCTAATTAATATAAAACTAATTCAAAAAAAATTAAAGAAGCATAACACTTCATAGATAACGTACACCATCAAAACATTAAGATATTATAAAGCAAAAAATTACATATAAAAATCATTCAACAATTCTACAAATGTACCCTCCTAGGCTTCATTTGTTGAAAATACTACGTATTCTATAATAGAATCATCACTAATAGTACCAAAAACATCTTTCTCAACATATGTAGCCACGTAGGTCTAAAGGTTTGGGGGAATCGATCGAGTACTCTGCCTCTGCGTTTAAGGATTGGCAACGATTAAAAAAAGGCCAAAACGATGTAGTTTTAGTCTATTTAATTAAAATAGTTTTGGAAAACAAAAAAAGAGCACAAGGGGAGTCGATCATGGTATCTCCCACTCAGTAGAAACCTTAAATCAAGCGCATCTCCCGTTCCCCTCCGTTCTTTTGGTTCTTATTAAATCGTTTTTTGTCTAAGTATACATTTAATAATTTATTTTATATAATATATATACAAGGAAAAATGGAAACTAATAATCCAACCTTTTAGCACTCTTCTTACCATAGTCCCACCTTTTCGTTATTCGTGAATAATCCAACATTTGCACCTCATCTTCATTCACTGGTTCCTGACCGGTTGATGACCTGTCACTCCAAGTTATTTTCTTATCTTTGCAAACCATTATACCATAAATCTCACCTTTCACAAAGATAATATTTTGCAAAGATAAGAAAATAACTTGGAATAGCAGGTCATTAACCGATCAGGGACCAACGAATGAAGATGGGGTGCAAAGGTTGGATTATTCTTGAATAACGAAAATGTGAGACTATTATAAGAAGACTACTAAAAGGTTGGATTATTAGTTTCCATTTTCCCTATATATATATATATATATATATATATATAGACAACTTTTCATGTCCAGCCGGCCTGACGGGAACCGCCGTCCGGCCGAGGGAATCTCGGGCAGTTCCCGGTGGAATTTTTTGATGAAATTTTTTGAGCATGTTCTTCATGAAGTCTAGTTTATCCATACCAAATTTCAGCTAAAAATTCAATCGGGAAGGCATTCAAATAATTTCTTGAAGTTAACTGGGCAGTTCATACATATAAACTGCCCAGTTAACTTCAAAAAATTATTTCAATGCCTTCCCGATCGAGTTTTGAGCTAAAATTTGGTATGGATAAACTAGACTTCATGAAGAACATGCTCAAAAAATTTCATCAAAAAATTCCATCGGGAAGTGCCCGAAATGCCCTCGGCCGGACGGCGGTTCCCGTCAGGCCGGCTGGACAAGAAAAGGACTCTATATATATATATATATATATATATATATACACATATATATAGAATAGAGATCAAATACAAAGCCTTCTTAATTTACAAAGTACAAACTCATCTTGACCGTCCGATGAGTTGATCCAAAGGACATAAAGGCAAGGTGACATTTTTGTAATAAAACCCAACTTTTTAGGGTGCAACTCGTTGCACCTTAATGTGCAACTGTTATTTTTATGACTTTATAATGTGCAATACTTTGAACCTCAATATGCAATGCAAATAACGTCAAGGTGCATCGTACAAATATTTGCACAATAAGCACACTTTGTACTTGATCTTTCCCCTATATATATATATATATATATATATATATATATATATATATATATATATATATATATATATATTTTCCGAAGTACACAGGTCCCGGTACCCGTGGGACCCTTAGTGGGTCCGCCTCTGTATGTGATATTAACGATGGAAGGTTTAGCTTGCTGAGTGAGACTCCAATCTACGTTTGCTGCTCCCACTGTTGCAATACAATGACAAGTATTGACTTACTTTAATGTTGATTGAATAAGAACTGTTCTTGAAAATAGTGAACATATAGAAGCATGAAATGTGTATATTGGATAGCTGAATGAGTTTTATTAAGAAGCCCATTTTTTTTGTGTTGGGAATTATTCTAATGAAGGCATGGGAATAATTCCCAACACAAAAAAAAATGGGCTTCTTAATAAAACTCATTCAGCTATCCAATATACACATTTCATGCTTCTATATGCTCACTATTTTCAAGAACAGTTCTTATTCAATCAACATTAAAGTAAGTCAATACTTGTCATTGTATTGCAACAGTGGGAGCAGCAAACGTAGATTGGAGTCTCACTCAGCAAGCTAAACCTTCCATCGTTAATATCACATACAGAGGCGGACCCACTAAGGGTCCCACGGGTCCCGGGACCTGTGTACTTCGGAAAATATATATATATATATATATATTTATTTATTTATTTTCGGAAAATATATATATATATATATATATATATATTTATTTATTTATTTATTTTTGGAATATATATATATATAGGGTGTGGTTCCAATGAGAACGGTGCTTAACGTGAGAACGTGAGAACACTCACATTTAAATAAATGTGATGCACAATAGAGCTTGTCCGGTGCACATTTTGACTTTTCTAGAATCAAGCTTATATAAATAATCACGGTGGCATTTTGGTAAATATTATGCTTAACATGAAATAGTGCATTGGGCGAGCCTTATTGTGCATCACGTTAAGGTAAATGTGGTGTTCTCACGTTCTCACGTTAAGCATTGTTCTCATTTGATCTTTATTCTATATATATATATATATATATATATATATATATATATATATATATATATATATATATATATATATATATATATATATATATATATATATATATATTTTCCGAAGTACACAGGTCCCGGGACCCGTGGGACCCTTAGTGGGTCCGCCTCTGTATGTGATATTAACGATGGAAGGTTTAGCTTGCTGAGTGAGACTCCAATCTACGTTTGCTGCTCCCACTGTTGCAATACAATGACAAGTATTGACTTACTTTAATGTTGATTGAATAAGAACTGTTCTTGAAAATAGTGAGCATATAGAAGCATGAAATGTGTATATTGGATAGCTGAATGAGTTTTATTAAGAAGCCCATTTTTTTTTGTGTTGGGAATTATTCTAATGAAGGCATGAAGCCTTGGGGGGTTTAACATGTGAATGTTGAACTCATCCAAAAAATAGTGAGTGCGTAATATTTTTCTTTGGCACGTCCATGAGAGAGCTATACTATAAATGACTTAAGGTAGTACAAAACATGTGGTATACATGAATTTTTTATATACCTCCCTCCGTCCCACTAAGATTGTCCCAGACACTATTCAGTTGGTCAACACAAATCACTTTTAATCTCTTATTTTATATATCAAATTTTTATCAAATTTGATTTAGGTTTTTGCGACTTCGTAAAACTTTTAATGTAGTTTCTGAATATATAATTTTCTTTTTCTAAAAATAATTTGAGAGCGGATAGGGATATGTTTGCTTTATCGTCGATCAAGTATCGTAAACCAAATTGTCTCAATCTTAATGGGACGGAGGTAGTACATTTTTATACAATTTTTTTACACATAAATTATATTCTATTAGACTTTTGAAACATGAGGAGCTCGACTCCTCAACTTGAGTCGGCCTATGCCCCAAATTGGAGCTTAAGTATTTGAAATACTAACGGTTGGTTTGGTGACTCTGTTTTTCGACTTATCAAGCTTATGAGCCAACTTTTTAAACAAACACGTAACTTTTGATTTCATGTGTTGAATTGTACGGAGTATAATAATAGGAAAAAGTAAGATTGGACTTACTTTTTTGCTGTACTGGCTGAAGTTACTGCAGACGACCATTTTAGCTATTTATTCATATAATTTTTTCTTTATTTTATAAATAAAATATATTTTAAATATAATTTTTTCATAAATCAGTATAATCAACAAATACAGTCACTTCAAGCAGAATTTCATAAATTTCAGTAGAATCAGCCGATTCAGCTGATTTCAATGTTACCAAACGGGCTCTAAAACTCCTTAGGTAGTTTCTCGTAGGGGTGTTAGTCGGTTCGGTTTGGTCGGTTTTCGGTTTTGTCGATTCGGTTTGGTCGGTTTCGGTTTTAGAAAAGGTGAAACCGTAAACCGAACCGCACTACTTGAATCGGTTTTGGTTCAGTTTTGGTTTGGTTAATTTTGGCCGATTTGTGTCGGTTTAGCATGTTTTTGTCGGTTTTATCGGTCAGTTTCGGTTCGATCGGTTTTTTAACCCGGAAGGTGAAACCTTAAACCGAACCGCCAATGATTAATCGGTTTTAGTCGGTTTCGGTTTGAGTCGGTTTGTCGGTCGGTTTCGGTTTTTCGTTTTTTTGTTAACCCCTACACTTTCTCGCGCTCTTGTTTCTCTTTTGAATTTTAGCAACCTCAGGCCCTCAAAGTTTATGCTTTATATGGATCACATGTAAATGAACACTGACAGGTTCTAAACTTCTAACAACGAGCCATAATCAATTTAATTTAGGCCATGTTTGGTATGATGTAGAGCTCGTTTGGTAGCACGAAAATAGGCCGTTTTGGCTGATTCTGCTGAAATTTCTGAAGTTCTGGCTGAAGTGGCTGCATTGGCTGATTCTGCTGATTTAAGAAACAATTATTTTTAAAATATATTTTATTAATAAAATAAAGAAAAAATATATGTAAAAATAGCTAAAATAGTCCTCTATGGAAACTTCAGCCAAAACAGTCAGAAAAGTAACTTTAACCTTACTTTTTCTGCTTATTGCACAACTCAGCGCGCGTAAGTAAAAGTTACGTGTTTGGTGAAAAGGTTGGCTGATAAGCCTGATAAGCCGAAAAACAGTGTTGCCAAACGGCCTCGTAATGTAATGCAATGAAGTGAAGTGCGTAATCACCCCAATATTTGCAGAGGGTTCACCTATCTGTGCAGGGACAGGCTGGAAGGTTAATAGGGCCTGTCTAGTGTCTTTAGCATGAGGGTTTTTCAGGCAACTAAGCATGTGATTTCTGATGGAGGAAGTTCCATGTTTCTTAGAGTGTCACCAGTATATTTTTGCACAGTATATGCACCTGCCTTTAATAACCACACCCTTTTCATCTTTAATTTGGACAAAGTGCTCCCATATCTTAGATCTTGGTTCTACAACTTTCCTCTTTTGTCCAGAAACAGCAGGTGGTGCAGTCTGATCATTGCCATTGATAATGTTAGGTTCAGGAGTTTGACCTTCCACCAGTGTTTCTTGACTCAGAGGAGGTTGAGATCCAGATATAGAAAAGGTCACAGTTTGTTCAGGGTCCATCTAATGAGCATGACCACACAGTAACACATGATAATTTAATACTTAGCTTCCACATAGACACATAGTTATTATCTCATAGATAATATGTAAGTCTGGAACAATCAGCAAGCTGATTTACAGAAGGATACAAGCACTTTGCTTTTTCACTTCTTTACAGACTCTGAAGAAACCAGTTCACTCTTTGTACTCGTTTGAGTACTAGAGTACAAAAAGGCTTCTTCACAAAAGTAAGAATATAGTTAATCAGTTATGTACAACAGATAACATTACAAGTAAGCCACACATGATATATTGATACTTGATAGGTGTATACTAAGCTTCCACAGTTCCACAGACCACAGTCATACTGAGCTTCCACTATTCCACATAGTTCATATGATCATATCTCACAGATAATAATCATAACATGTGTATGGAACAATCAGTAAGTGAATGTCAGAACTCATGTATATACAGGTCTTAACTCATCACTCATGTATAACAAGTCAGAAGTCAGAACCACATCTCCACAGAAGAAACATATGAATAGGCAACACATGAATATCATACTGGAAACACATGAAACATATGAATAGGCAACACATGATGATTGATGACATGAATATCTGCCAACACATGAATATATACATTCCACAGTCAGAACCACATCTCCACACTAAGCTTCCACATTTCAAAGTATACAGGTCTAAACTCAGAAATCAAGTATACAACCATACAGGTCTAAACTCAAGTATACAAGTCAAAACCACATCTCCACAGTAGGCAACACATGAATATCAGACTACATATAATAATATAATATAGCTTCCACAGTTCGACATTCATATTCCAATTTTCAAATAAACAGGGACATGCAACTTCGAAATCAGGTCTGTACATGATTGAACTCAGAAATCAAGCTAAGTGTGAAGATCTCAACATGCAACTTTCAGAAATATATACAAACATCAGAACATGTTTAAGTATTTTATACCTCAACGGCTCAAAGAACAAAGATCGGGAATTGGTCTCAAGTGTCAACTACTCACAGACTCACTGAGTCACACAACCAACACGTTCGGCTAGAAGGAGATGATTAGATGAATGCTTCCACTAGGTTGAGGATTATAGCCCCACAGCGGCGGCGGCGGCGGCCGACGAAGAGAGAATTCAGAGTGTAAGTTAGGGTTAGCCACTTAGAGAGAGTCAGAGAGAATCGAGAGATAGAGAGTGTAAGTTAGGGTTAACCGGAGAAAGGAAATAGGGATAAGTGGTCAGTGGATAAGGGAAATAGGGCTGGCCGGCTGGGGTTAATGGGTTAGAGGTTAATGGGTATGGGCTTGTGGGTAGTAGTGGGCTTAGGCTAGGTCGGGTTGTCGGGCGGGTCGGGTAGGCTTTAGGAGTAATACCCTACCCGCTATTAATCGGCCCAGATCTAAAAGGCTGGCGGGTCGGTTTTCGTTGGCGGGTCGGGTCAACCGACCCATATACCCAAAATCGGTTATACCCGATCGGGTAGTTCGGGTAGGGTCGGTTTTGCTCACCCCTAGCGTAATGCAATACAAAATGCAATGTAATGGAATAGAGTCTCTATTCCATTACTATGTTTGGTTACTTAAGTAATAACAACTTTGAAACGTAATCTTTGGAATAAAATAAAATAGAAACACGGGAATATGTCAATGCGCGTCCAAAATTGGCCAACTAGCAATCATTTATGTCTGTTGAAAATCGTAGATGGTGCATTTAATTCTAGTAACAGTAAAATAACAATTAAATAAAACTGCCGGACAAAGATGAAACTGCCGGCCAGCGACGAGCAACGGTTGAAGCTCTGGGCGGTAGACTAGCAGTAAGCTTGACGGCAGTGCAGTGCTTACCGAGCGGATGGAAAGCTACATCACATTTTGTGGAGATGTGGTGATCTGGATGGTGCGATGGATGTGCGAGATCTGGACGTAAATGTCTGGATGGGGGCGGAAGTAAAAATGAAGGAGGTTTCCGTAATCTCAAATACACCCTATAATGGGTAATCTCAAATACACAACTTTTTCAATGTAAAGTTTATTACACCTATGAATGTAATGAATTCCACACATGCAATGCCCATTACATTACGATTTAAAATAAAATGGTATACCAAACATCATATTTGAATCATCAACACGTAATACTCATTACATCATACCAAACATGGCCTTATTGTGAAGTGTCACAATACATTCTAAAAGACTTGCGCTCAAACATCTAAAGCAAAACACTGATTTATTTATAACAAAAATGATCTCTAGTTTGAATTAAAATACCCATCATTTTTCTTTTATTTGCCAATGAATAACTCCATGTTCTTTGGGGGTTACGCGCATGAACATTTATAACACATGAGAGTTTGACGCTATTTTTAAAATCAGGAGAACTAATATGTTTAAAATTTTAAACCACTCCTTTGAGTTAATAAAACTTCGGGGCTGACTTGTTTGTAATTGATTTGGTGTGATGCTTCCATCCATTTTCTTGTCGATAGCTTTATTTCTTTGGGTGAGAGCTCTTTTATAGAGGAATCGGAGACCATTAATATGCATGAGAAGCTTAATTAAATCCATGACACGAATTATACTTCCTCCGTTCTTTTTTAGTTGCAACGGTCAACATTCACACTTACCAACGCACGTCTTTGACCGTAATTATATCTTAATCTCTATTAGTAAAAAAATCGGATTTTGAAAATTTGTAATGAGATGAATCGAACAATATTTTCTTAAAAAAATAATTTTTGTAAAATAATACCATAAAATGTAGTCAAAGTAGAACATGTGAATAATATAAAATTCAACATGTTAAAATTATAAAAAATGGAGGATAGTATTTACTTAGACAGCTAGACCCAGAGGCGGATGTATTTGAAATGGAATGGAAGCACAGATGTTTTTGTATAGTTAATTAAATTGTTTGTTTAAAATTAATTCCGTTAGATTCTCGTGTTACCAAACGGGCTCTAAGTGGTCTATGTAAATAGCCTTTCCCGATCTTTATAATGACAACTTACGGCAATTGCGAGTTACGAGTTACAAGTTATGGCGTACTCCCTTTGTCTCTTAAAACATCCTTTTTGGTTTTTCTCATTAATTTTATCACTTTTCTTTATAAGTAAGAAATTTATGATTCTAATTAATTTTCTTTCGTCTTAGACATCTTGAGCACACTATTTTTTTTATCAAACTTGGTCGAGTTTCATGGGACTATCACTCATAAAATAAAATACTACGTATGACATTAGTGTCTATGGACTATGGAGTATGTGTGCTACATTGTCTACGTATTATAAATTTATCCTTGTACTTACTGTATATGTTAAGGTATTGACTATGGAGTAGAGAGCCGAGTTAGGATGTTTTTACTTTGATGGTAATTTGTTTCAGACCAGACCAGATCAGACCAGTCCAGACCAGACCAGTTCAGACCAGACCAGACCAGACCAGACTTGGATAGTTATAAAAATACAAAGAAACCAGACCTTACCAGACCAGACCAGCAAATTACGGTCCAAGTAAAAACATCCTTAATGAAAAAGTTAATGATCTTATTTCTTACGGAGTAATATTCTACTCCGTTTGTTTTTCAAAGAATCATTTCTTCGAACACGTATCAAGGTGAATCTCTGTGATCAAAACCCTAATTTCTCAGCCAATACACAAGTACACTGGGAGGGGAAATGGGGGATGTGGCTGATAAACTAGCGTATTTTAAAGCGATCACCGGGGTTGAAGACTCCGACTTGTGTACGGAGATCCTCGCCGCGCATGGATGGGATCTCGAACTAGCCGTGTCCGCTTTTTTATCTGACAGCAATCTCTCTGAAGCTGCAGCCGCTACGAGCTCTCAATTGCCTACCGCGTCCACCGCGGAAGCGTACCAAGACCGCCCGGAAGCTGGACTGGTCGTGGCCGGCGATGGCGGGCCTCCTGGACTGGCTTGGAAACTCATCACGCTTCCGTTTTCTATCATTTCTGGTAGTCTGGGTTTGATTTCGGGTGCAATTGGGCTGGGGATGTGGGCTGCTAGTGGCGTTCTTTCGTATTCTTTGGGCATGGTCGGCCTCAATTCTGGCCGCAACCGTCAATCATCCACCCCCTTGATTCCGGGATCACCTTCATCATCGGAAGCCATGGCTTTTGTAGACTCGTTCGAAGCTGATTTTGGAAGCACAAGACCCAACTTCGTTTCCGAGGGTTTTATGGACGCTTTGCAGAGGTCCAGGCATGCTTATAAGCTCCTGTTTGTTTACTTGCATTCCCCTGATCATCCAGACACTCCTGTTTTCTGTGAGAGAACACTGTGTAATGAGGCCTTGGTTGAGTTTATCAATGAGAATTTTGTGGCCTGGGGTGGTAGCATCAGAGCAAGTGAGGGATTCAAAATGAGTAACAGTTTGAAGGCGTCAAGGTATCCTTTCTGTGCTGTGGTTATGGCTGCAACAAACCAGAGGATAGCCCTGCTTCAGCAGGTATATTAAAGAATTAATCTTCCTCTACCTTGACTGTTTCTAGAATCAAAATTACTCTTTACTCGGATGCTCCTTGCTTTTATGGTCAGTACTCACTCTGTATATGTGGTGCTATGATCATAATATTTATGGTTGAAGGATGTTAACACTTTGAGTGTGGGTAGGCGGTGACGGGATGTAAGTAGTTTCTTGACCTTGTTTGGAGAGTAATGTAAAGACGTGTAGTTAATGTATAGCAAAACATTGGAATTGACAAGGATAACCTCAAAGCTAAACAACTAAGTATTTACTATTTGTAAGTAATCTTAACATGCGCAAACATAAATCAAGCAAAAATGTCTAACAAACTTAACAGCATACAATTCTTAAAAAATATACGGAGTACTTCGTACAGAAAAGCTCAATGGTTCACTCTGGAAATCTGTACAATTCAAGCAATTAAAGATTAAAAAAACTAGACATAGAGCGAACCGATATAAATAATGAAATCACTCCCCTGAAGATTTGTGCCAGAAGGGGCGGTTGCACAGTACAAATTGAAAAATGAGACTTGTGACAGGGGATATGGATCTACATTTTAGAGTTATATTTTGTGTGTAGGGCTACTTTATACCTACTATCCCTTTTGAGTACTTAATCACCTTCCTCCCACGCTTAAATAATACTCTCTCATTCACCCCCATTACGTAAACTCCTCTGTGGTCAATATGAACGGAGCGAAGGGTAGTAAAAATTTGACAGTGCTCTAACTGGTTTCAATTTGTGAACAAGTTCCACAACTTTAAAGATAACATAAAAATAGTAAATGATACCGTATTTGCAATTGCACTTATAACAGTTCAAGCTGGAGTTTATTAAAGAAAACATTAAAGATCACATTTTTCATTTTCCTCATAGACTAGTAATGCTCAACTCATCCTTATTCTTCTTTCATCTCCATATTCTTCTCTGTGGACCTGAATACACACCTAAAGTTGCATACAACAAGATAAACTGGACACTTTTGGAAAGTCGAAACGGAAAGAATTGAACATGTACCATTATTTAGAAAAGATGGAAATGTAAAGTATGCTTAAGTATCTTCTCACCTCTCCTTTCAGTCGAGTCACCTTGTACCTCTCGCTTTGCTTGTTTAGTAAAGTCAAGTTTTTTGCTTTCGGTTATCATTTAGCGGTAGCAGTTGGAAGTTTCCTATGATGGGCGCTGTTGATCACTTGATTGATGTAGGAAACTTCTGTGGCCGCCCACACTGTTTGCTCTGTTTTGAACTAATTTTCAAACCTTAGCTAACTTTTATGAAGTTCATTGTCAAAGCTTGGAACCCTGGACAGTATTTTCATAATGACAAACAACTTCAGCTAAAGGAAATTATTTTTTTCTGAGTGATGAAGAAAAAACTTATCAGCCCCACCACAGCCTGGCGCATACCTTGTTTTCTGCACTTTAACTGTTTTGATCTGTTTTGAACTAATTATCAAACTTTAGCTAACTTTTATGATGTTCAATGGCAGGGCTTGGAACCCTGGCCAGTATTTTTCATAATGATAAACAACTTCAGCTAAAGGAAATTATGTTTTTTTCTGAGTGATGAAGAAAAAACTTGTCAGCCCAACCCCTCCGCAGCATGGCACATACTTTCTATTCTGCTCCCACCACAGCCTGTGGAAGGCTGAAAGCTGTGAGCCTTATATTGCCTAAATGCGTTGTGAAGTGGGCAGTGGGCAGGCCTTTTCAAACACGTGTTTCCTTTTCGTTCTTATTAATATCTAAAGTCATAAATCAATTTCCACCTTTCCACTTGTATTCCATGTCAATATGTTGGAAACTTTGGTGGCAAAAGGATTGCTTTGCCGGTCTAACACATAATATGGGCAAACACTATTTTAACATCTCTCGTTCTCTGCCATAATATGGTCATGTGGGCACAATTCCTGTTACTGCCACGTGTAGTTCTGAAGAAGTATTGCGATTATTAGGGGTTATTTCAAATATTACTAGTTACTACTACTACTAGTAGTGGTGGTGGTGGCATTTTATCATTAGTTAGGGGTAGGCGTTGATATTTCTTTATTTAGTACTACCTCCGTCCCACTAAGATTGGGACAAGAAAAGGTGGCACGATTATTAAGAAAAGTGGGTATGTGTGGTTGATATTAAATTGATAAAGTAAGAATAAAGTAAAAATGATTTAGAGCCACACAAAATTTACCAAATTTGGTATGGGACAATCTTAGTGGGATTTCTCGAAAAGGTAAAATGGGACAATCTTAGCGGGACGGAGGGAGTATTAATTAGTATTAATTAGCTTCAAGACTAGCTTTATATTTCCTATTATGATTAAGGTTATTATAATAGCCTTATACTCCCTCTGTCCTTTTTAGTTCGTCATCTTTGACTTTTCTAGTCAAAGATCTAGATTTTGACCGCTAATATATTTATATGTGAAAATATTTATAATATGAAAATGATGTGAAAATGTTTATTCTTTCCTATCAATTCTAGAATTATTTCAAAACTCTTCGCTCTCAATGATAGATCATATCTTCCCTCTCAGCTCTACCTCTGTCCTGCCTTCCCATTCTAGACCTTGGATGTGATCCAGACAACTCCCATAACATTTTGATACAGATTTTATGGATTTTTTATCATACAATTTGGAAAAAACCTGTGGCAATGATGGTTTCGGAGTTTCATCTCATTATTCCTTCTTTAAAAGGCTGGCGTAAAACTCGAACGTTATGCTTTTTTACTTGAATTTATGTTCTTAAATGCTTTAGACAATTAAATGACACTAAACTTCATGTCACCGATTCCCACGTAGTTAAGCTGCCTGATGATGATGAGTTGTAGTGTTGTGTTTTATAGTAGTAGACTGGTAGTAATGTAGACTCAGATGTATCATGTAATTTGTTATATCAGTGGTGTGGAAGGAATTTGTGACGATAAAGTTTTACAAATGATGAAAGTATGGTCCTGAAGCCTGAAAATTTATTTGCTTTTATCAAGTTTATGATGTTATTCGTTCTAGACTTCTAGTTGTATGGGGGCATTAATGGTTTACTACAAATGCTTATGTGAAAATAGCACATTAACTTCTAGTGAGAAGTTAATTTTCTCTTATTATATATTTTGTCCCAAATGTAGTTTCCGTTTATCATGTTCAATTTACAAGAGTATAATAACCTAATTTTGAAAGAAAATGAAATACCTCTACGGAGTACATGACTAAAACATATTTCTCTAACATTAATACCTAGCTATTTCTAATGTCAGCCATCATAACTTCTTTGCTCAGATTTTGCTAGGTAGCGTAATTATTTAATTATATATATGTGTACAGGTTGAGGGGCCAAGATCTGCTGAGGAGTTGCTCACAGTACTACAAAGAGTGGTAGAAGAAAGTGCTCATGTACTCGTTTCAGCTAGGCTTGAAGCAGAAGAAAGAAGAAATAATATACGTCTCAGGGAGGAGCAGGATGCCGCCTATCGCGCTGCACTCGAAGCTGATCAGGTATGTGTTTTGGTTTATTCAACCAACTTTTTATACTACTAGCTGTCTGCTGACATATTAAATTAATTGCATTAATAAATCCCCCGTAATAATAACTACTTAGGCTAGGGAGCGTCAGAGAAAGGAAGAGGAGGAGCAGTTAGCAAGAGAAGCTGCTGAAGCTGAGAGAAAAAGGAAAGAGGAAGAAGAAGCCCGTGAAAGGGCAGCACGTGAAGCTGCCGAGAGAGAAGTTGCCTTGGCTAAGTTGCGGGAGGAGAAAGCTCTCTCCCTCGGCCCCGAACCTGACAAGGGTCCTGATGTTACCCAAGTAATAATAAACCCCCCTCTTCATATAGCTATTCATATATGATTTTTTTGACTTTTTCCTATAATACTACTAAGATAGAACTGATGGATAAAAACATATAGACATGCCACTACAACATCAAGCAGTGTAAAATTGTATATCAGTCTAGTTACGAAAGTACCACTTTGGTCATCATGTAACAAAAGTTATATTTTTTTCCATTATACTTATTTTAGTCATATATCTGTCCTTATTTATTTATTTGCTTATGTGGTACAATGACGAATAACTAATGTCTTGTTCTGGTTGGTGCATCCTTTATTTAGGTTGTGGTGCGTTTTCCTAGTGGGGAGAGGGAGGGAAGGAGGTTTCACTGCACAGCAACCATACAATCTCTGTATGATTATGTTGATTCATTGGGTCGTGTAGAGTTTGAGAGCTACAGGCTCGTTTCCAACTTCCCTCGCACGGTTTATGGGTCCGACAAGGTAGAGATGTCCCTTACAGAGGCGGGGTTGCATCCTCAGGCCAGCCTATTCATTGAATCAAAATCATGATGCCTTGGCACATGCTTGGAGATGGCCCCGTTGGATCAAATATTGTAACGGGAGAGGAAATGCTTAGTTGAATTGGCATGTGGCAGTTTCAGTGCCGTTGCTTCTAACGCTCCTTGATGTATTTCGGCTTTTATAGAGAAAAAAAATCATATTATTATGTCTCATTGTCTTGTAAACAGGTCAACAAATAAGTTAACTTCCAATATGGGTTGGTTTAATATTTTCTGCCAAGTATTTTGGAACTTTGCAAACTGTGCTTTCATATTGATTTTCCTGCAATGCAAGTATCCAATATATATTTGAGGCGTGGAAGTTGGAACCGTACACAAACAAAAGAAGTTTCGGTATGATTAATGCTTTTTCTCCCAATATTTTCGTGCAATATTACTCTATCTCCCCTAGCTTTAGGGTTATCGCCAATGCCAATTGGTCCTTGTTCACTAGTAATTTTACCTTTAATTTCCTTTATTGATGGTGCAAATGTTTGATAAAAATGTTTTCATTTGGACTATTTTTAGTATCAAATCAGATCAGACTTAGATAATTATAAAATGTACATAGTCACATAGATCTGGTCAAACCAGATTAGGTCGGAAAATTTTAGTCCAATTAAAAGCATACTATTTCATTGTAATAAACTCAAGCCTTAGGGCATCCTCATTGTTAGGATTATTGAGGAATCAAATTAGTGACATGGCAGATTTTTTAGAGAAGTATCATTGGGAGACATTGATTATTTAATGAGATTATTTGCTAGAATAATCCGGGATCAAAATATAAATCCGGATTATCTTAAGATTATTTGAAAAGTATGTGTAATACGTTAATGTCGGACGGAGAAAAAAGCGGATTATTTGAAGATGATGGTTGGGAGGCATAAATGGATTTTGAGATTATTTAAAAATTAATTATGTAAGAATATTTAAAAGGCAAGAATGCTAGAAAGTGTGATTTTTACGGGATTAGGAATGGTGATGCTCTTAGGTGAGATTGATGTGATTAATACTCCCTCCGTTTCTATTTGGTTGACACACTTTCCTTTTTTGGACGTTTCAAAATGAATGTCACACTTCTTTATTTCCTTATTTGGTAAACAAATCTTTACCTAAACAGTGCAAAACAGTGCCAAACAGTGTTCAAACAGCGCCAAACAGTGTTCAAACAGTGCCAAACAGTGTACTCTACAGTAAAATTTACCCCTCAATAATTTTTCCCCCTTAAATCTTGACAAGTCAAACTGTGTCAACCAAATAGAAACGGAGGGAGTATTACATTAATTCGCCATGTGCATCTCTTTCTTGCATGCACAACTAATAATATGCGGGAGTAGTGTAATGTGTAAAGGCTAAAGGATCAAAATGTCAAATACCCCATTAATCTTTTCTGAGTATTTTCTTTTCGCATTCCATGCTTTTTTGTACAAAATTTGTAAAGAATCGTATGTGTCTTCCTTATGGAGTCACTTGAGGTGTTGTGACATAAAATGTGGCAAACATGTAAGATAGAATAAGTACATCAATAATAAAATGTTTGAACTAAGTAAGTATGAGCTTATAGATGTAGAATGTATAATTATTTACTAAAATAGAATATCCAGAGTAACTGAACAAAGAAAACAAGGAAAATACAAAAGTCAGATACAAAATTCAAACAAGCAAGTGCACGCTGGAAAAAAAAAAAATAGAGAGAAGATCTACACATTGAAAGTTTGAAGAAAAAAATAACAAAAAACTAATAACAACATTAATATAAATAAATCCATTCATAATCAATATTGAAATGAACCCGTAAACTTTGAAGGTTCGTTCGATCATTACTTACCGAAATTTTGAATATGAACCTGTGAAAGGAATTCAATTATAATTCCATATGTGCAATTCGCCGGTGATTTGTAGAGTTTGTGATGGTAGTTTGAAGTCAAATACAATTACAAAGGGTGACGAACGTTGCGGAAGAACGAAAGCAGAGATCCGCATTAGCGGCGAAAGTTATTTTCGCTTCGTAAAAAGCTAATGGAGAAAATTTGGAAAGTTATAATTATGTTTCCTAAAATAGAAGTAAATATGTGATACGGATAGAAAAACATTAGACTGTCTTATTTTGTAAAAAAGATATGATTCGGTCCTACTGGGGCAAATTCTCTCCTAAATTGGCAATTAACTTTAGTATGATAGTACTTTGTGTTTTAGTATTATTAATAAGAGTCCCTTTGGTAATATCCAAATCACTTGCAGTGATTGAATTTGCTGAAATTTATGAATTTCTAGCTGAAGTGGATGAATTTACTGATTCTCGTGATTAATGAAAAAAATATTTAAAATACGGTAGTATATTTTATCAATTAAATAAAGAAAAAATCATATGAAAATAACTAAAATGATCTTCTACAATAACTTCAGCCATTATAATAAGAAAATTAACTTCAATTTTAATTTTTCTTATTATTATATAAATCAGCGCGCGTAATCAAAAGGTATGTATTTGATACAAAAGTGGATTGATAACCTCATAAGCCGAAAAATATTATTATTCTTATTCCTCATCCAACACTTTGACCTATTATCTTACCGTGCTATTGGGACCCATGCAGATTTAGCGGATATTTCCCTTTGTTGTTCAAAGTTGAACGTAACAAACCTAGTACCAATCTATATACGGAATAGGCATTTGGGCCGAGTCAAGATTCTCAGGTAAAAACCGGAAGGCGTTAGTTAGAATCCAACTCCAATTACGCACGCTCATTGATACCTTCCTTTGTTCCGCTTCTCAGACTCCTATTTATCTTCTGCTTCGAGATTTCCGCATTACATCAATTCTCAATCACCAGCTCCTTATCTCCAACCCTAAAACTCCTCTTTCCTCTCTGCGGGAATATATTCTAGGGTTTCTGCATTGTGCGCTACTTTTCCCTCCCTCCTTTACAGCTCAATCTGTGCATGCGTGTATGAAAAGTCTCAAATTTAGTATTCGATTTGGGGTTCGTTGAATCGTTAGACGAGAAAAGATGTCAAGAAACGCAATTCAATCTTCCTGGAATTCAATTTCTCAAAAACACAACTTCTTCGGCCGCGAATTCCTGTTCGGGAGGATGATTAATTCGTATTCCGTCGCCTCTGAAGCGTTTTCCGAACGTCTCGTTCTTTGATCCCTAATTTTCTTCTGTAGCTCGGAGCTCCGAAATCCGTCCGTCGGCGAATTGACCTTTGTTGCGGAGATGGATGAGTTTGCGTGTCCTTCCACGAGGAAGGGAACGTTAGAAGCTTCTGAGTCTGACGTTGTCGAAGTATCCCCTAACAAGCGATATCTCAGGGTACATTCTCAATTTCCTTTTTTTCCCCTGCTTACCCAGCTCTCTGCCTTTCACTCTTTTGTATTTCGTATTATATCTTTCAAGCGGTTATACTCTTATTTTTTTGTGTTAATATCATTTTGATTTTGATGATATAAAGTGTTAAGTGTAAGGATCTGGTCATCATGTTTTTGTATTTTGGCATTTATATATTCAGTGCACATCTTTATTATGGTAACTGAATAGTTGTATTGTGTTAACGCACTGAATTTTTAGTTGTTGGTCATTTTTGAATGTTGTTATTGGCTTTCTTCCAGTATAATGAAATCCTGGGCAGAGGAGCAGTTAAGACTGTGTATGCTTCTTACTTCCATCTCTTTTTAAACAGATCAAAGAATACTCATTTGTTCATCCTTTTTTTTGTTGCAGAAAAAATATTTTTATTGTAAAAATATTGATTTTTGATATTGATGCGCAGCTACAAGGGGTTTGATGAAACCAATGGAATTGAGGTGGCATGGAACCAAGTCTGCTTAAATGATGCATTACAGACTCCTGAGAATTTGGAAAGATTGTACACGGAGATTCACTTGCTGAGGTCATTGAAGCATGATAATATTATCAAATTGCATTCCTCCTGGGTAGATACTGAGAAGAAAACAATCAACATGATCACTGAGTTATTCTGCTCTGGAAGTTTGAGGCAGTGAGTTTTGTAAAACCTTGTCCCCCATGTGTGTTCTTCGTATTTCCCCTTCCGTCCAAGTTAATTATGTAATCTATCTTGATTCCTTTTTCTAGATATCGGAAGAAGCATAAGGTTGTCGATATCAAGGCCATCAAGAAATGGGCCCGACAGATTCTCCAAGGCCTACATTATCTCCACACTCAGAATCCACCTGTTATTCATAGAGACTTGAAGTGTGACAATATCTTCATTAATGGGAATAGCGGTGAAGTTAAAATAGGAGATCTTGGATTGGCTACGATGATGATGCAGCCTACTGCCACGAGTGTTGTTGGTATTAGATTTATTCCTTTTGGAGATTCCATTGTATGTGCTATCTGTGTTGATCTATAGCCAGCCTTTCAGCCTTATTTAATCTATTTATTTGTTTATTTTCCACACAGGTACTCCTGAATTCATGGCACCTGAGCTCTACGATGAAGAGTATGACAACCTTGTTGACATTTACTCTTTTGGCATGTGCTTATTGGAGCTGATAACAAGTGAATACCCATACAGTGAATGTATTAATCCTGCACAAATCTTCAAAAAAGTTACCTCGGTACGATCTGCAAGCTATTTATACTGTGTGTGTCCATACGGAGTATTTGTGTTTGTGCAACCTAGATCATTCTTCCTAATATTTTGATGATAATCTCATACCAGGGGAGAAAGCCAGCGGCTCTTGATAAAGTTAAAGATCCCGAAGTGAAGCAATTTATTGAAAAATGTTTGCTCCCTGCTTCTCAACGGTCGAGTGCAGCAGAACTATTGAAAGACTCGTTCCTTTCTTCCGCTAGTTCAACGGAACTTGGTTTTGGTACTTTAATGAGCTCAAGCTCTACATCAAAATCCATAGGCTTGCCAAGTTCTGAATCTCCCTTGGTGGACATTGCTTCTTCATCCAGAATGTCTAGTAGGCCTGGTCATGCAGAAAGTAAGAGCGGGACACTCCAAAGTTTACTCCCTGCTTCTCAACTGTCGAGTGCAGTAGAACTATTGAAAGACTCATTCATTTCTTCTGCTAGTTCAATGGAACTTGGTTATGGTCCTTTACTGAGCTCAAGCTCTACGTCAAAATGCATAGGCTTGCCAAAGTCTGAATCTCCCTTGGTCGACACTGCTTCTTCATCCATAATGTCTAGTAGGCCCGGTAATGCAGAAAGTAAGAGTGGGACACCCCAAAACTTTGAGTTTCTGAGCTGCAGTGAGAAGAATGAGTTTAGATTAGAAGGGGATTTGTGCGACGAAAATTCAATTTCCTTGCATATGCGAATTGCTGACTCTGGTGGTATGTATTATGTGCCTAAATTTTACACATACAAAGGGATGAATCATCATACAAAGTATATCTTAATAATATCATTAACCCTTGGATTTCTCTTTGTTGTTGACAGGTAAAGTGAGAAATATTGATTTCATGTTCTACCTTGAAAGTGACACAGCTCTCTCAATTGCTGGTGAGATGGTAGAACAACTTGAGTTGTCAAACGAAGATGTGACTGTAATAGGTGACTTGATTGATAGCTTGGTTTTAAAACTTGTCCCAAACTTGAAGCCATCTTGTAAAAGTTTGTGTGCTGCAAACAGCTCATATGGAAGGTTGACTACAAATCCCATTTCTACAAGCTCTCTTCCGAAGAATGAATCAAAAGGGGATGTCAGCCAAGGAACCACTGAACAGATAGTCTTTCCCGATAAAAGCATCAAAGAATTTGTCCAACCATCCTTGAAGCTTGATGAGCATGAGAAAACATTTAGATCTGTTGATGAAGAATGTTTGGTGAATGCCAACCCTAGCAGTACTAGTTTGGGCATTTCTTCTCTCTCTTTAGCAGAAAAGGATCACGAGCGAGATGCCTTGAAGCGAGAAATGGATGCTTTTGATATGCAATATCTACAACATTGCCGTGAACTTGTGAGGAAGAGGCAGGAGTCAATCGGAAATTGCAGGAGGAAATGGATTACAAAAAGGAAGAGACGCCTTCTGATGGTTCATCTATAGCTTCATAGTTTCTCAAACAAATGTACTTTTTTTACTTATTGTGATTTAGTTGCCATCTGGGAAATTTTTTGTTCCTTTTGGTAATAAAAAAAATGAGTCGCTTTCTCAATGATCAATTGATCAGGGTGAGCCTTTATGATGTATTGACATTATTTTCTTGATTTGTATCTTGTCAGTGTGTTTAGTTATTTTGATTTAGTTGCCATCGGGAAATTTTATTGTTCCTTTTGGTCCAAGAAAATGACTCAATGATCAGGGTGAGCCTTTATGATTTAGTGACATTGTTTTCTTGATTTGAATCTTGTCAGTGTGTTTTGTGAGAAGGTTCTTGTAGTAGACTGTTATGAGTTATGACTTATGACTAGGGTTGGACTCGGGCTGGTTTGGGCCTGGGCCCGGCCGGGCCTCGGTTCATGAAAGGGGAGGCCCGGAACCGGCCCGGGTAACCCCCGGGTCCGGTTCGGGCCGGGCTAGGCCGGGCCTCGGTTCTATTTAATTTTTTTTGGCTTTTCCTAATTAACCCCCAACCCTCACCCCCAAACCACCTCAAGTGGCCCAAAATACCCAGCCCAACCCAAAAACTTAAAAAAAATTCAAAAACTTAATAAATAATACTGTTCAAAAAGTGTACCCATTTTTGTTTATATTTTTAAGAATTACTCTTAATTTTAATTATTAATGTTGTTCCAACAATTCTCTCAAGAACTCTACGCAGGCTGAGATAATACTAAAATTTAGGGAGTACATACGCACTTGTGAGTTTACCAAGTTAAGATCAAATTTAAATAGACTTGTTCATAACTTCATACTCCGTACTTAATGGAGTGTTTGGATTGCTTGTGCAGTTGTGCTTATTAAAAGTGATTTTTTAAGAAATTATTGGAAAAGTGATTTATTGTAAAACTAGTTAGTGTTTGGGAATAGAAATGATTTTAATTAAAATGTAAAAGTTGGAGTGTTTGGGAATAGAAATGATTTTAATTAAAATGTAAAAGTTGGAGTATTTGTGATTGTAAAGTAGTAATTTTCTGAAAAGTACAAAAATATCCTTTAATATCATAACCATCTCTGATCTACGCCGGAAGAGCTCCTGAAACCTTCTTCTCTCGCAACTTCCATTTCCGTGTCAGAGCACGCAAGTCATGTGTGTGCACGGACTTTTAGTTGTATGTAGACAGACAATTTGTGCAGTCTTTGTATGTGCTTAAATTTTTTGGTTTGTGTACACATGCATTGAAAAAAAATCGTTGTCTGTATACAATTTTCGACGACTTTCTGGCGACTCTCAAACTTTGTTCTAATCGATTTTAGAAGATGATAATGGGAAAGATGATGAGGTGATGTATAAGGAAGATATGAATATGGAATGTGATGGATATGGTGAGGTAGATAAAAGTGAAAAATGGTGAAGATTGTGATGATAGAGATAGAGTGAGGAAGATGAAGGGACGATGGTGGAAAAAAGAAAGAATAAGTCGAGACTAGGTGTAAAAGAGAGGGATTTTATGTGTAATGTGTGCCAAACATTATAAATCTAAGCAAAACATGTGCAGTTTGTCTTAAGATGTTTTTAATTGGACTCAAATTTTATGTTTCAATTGTTTGGTATAAATTGGTATAATTGTCAAAGATGTTTTTACTTGGACTGTTTTCAGTCCCAAACCAGATCAGATAAGATCAGACCAGATCAAACTTGAATAATTATTAAATATACAAAGATTAGACATTTACCAAACCAAACAAGACGAGATTAGATCAACACATTTCACCTAGGAGAAAACTAGCAAATTCCCGTCCCAAGTAAAAACACCCAAGTGTGGTACGGAGAAAACTAGCAAATTCCCATCACTTATAGCTTAGTTGGTTGTGAGGTTACCCATGCATAGAAGAGGTCTCGTGTTCGAGTCCCACTAGCACCAGGGGAACTATGCTCCCCCAAAAAACCTTCAAGTGGTAGGGCCAAGTGGTGTATACTAACCCGTAGGGCCAAGCCAAAGTTGGGTTTCTGGGGTAAGGGGCCGTGAAAGCGGTGGAGCTAGTCACTATAAAAAGTTTACCCATACCTTAGTTTTTTAGTGAAACCGAGCTTTCCAGTCCACTGGAAGCAAAGTTACCGTGTCTAGCTAAGGTCTCGGGTAGGGGTGGAAATAGGCCAGCCGGCCTGTCAGGGGCCTGTGGCCTGGCCTGTTAAAAGCCTGGCCTGGCCTGGCCTGTTTAGTAATCAAACTAGGTTTGGGCTTTTCAAAAAGCCCGTTTATCTAAATAGGTCAGACCTAGCCCAACTCTGAAGCCTTTTCATCTTAACAGACCGACCTATTTATGTGTGTGTGTATTTAGTTATATTTATTTACGTAGTATATTATTTACATTTATATTGGTATACTTAACTATATATAATTCGGCATAGTAGCATTTTTATGAAGTGTGTATTATAAATTAGAATAGAATACTATTTTAAATATATATAAAGTGTGTTAATAGTTTATTAAGATAATTGAAATTCAAGTTTTTCAATATTTGAATTACATAGAAATTTATTTTCACTACATAATAATGTATTATTAGACATCCAAAGCAAAACTAACGTATTATTAGACTTTTTAGTGAATATTTGGGGGAATAAATTTTATACCGGGTTAAAAGGATTTTTCACTTTTTTTTTTACTTTTTTTTTGTTAACAGGCCCAGTAAACAGGCTTCAGGCCAGGCCAGGCTCAGGCCGAAAAACCAGGCCTTTAACAGGTAACAGGCCAGACTCAGGCCTATATATTCTAAAACAGGCCCGACCTGTTTAGGCGAAAGCCTGACCTGACCTATTTCCACCCCTAGTCTCGGGTTCGATTCCCGCTAGACACATTTAGGGGAGAGGAGGGGGTCTTGCTCCCAATGATTCTTCCTATCTTTAGCGGCTAAGAAGGGAGGGGATGGAAATTCAAGCTCGGGTTCGCGTGGTGGGAGGACGCGACCCTTCTGGATTCAATTGAAAGGCCAAAAAAACCCTTTTGCATTCAGTTGAAAGGAAATCCTGCTAGTTTCGTCCCGTAGTACCGATACCAACTAAGATTTGGACCATAGTCAATAAAGTCTAGAATTAAGGGAATGCAAGCTCAGTCTAGAAAACTAGTAAAAGCATCCCTAACGTACAAATATTAATGTTGTTGTCGTCGTCATCGTTTTGAGCGTGTAGGTTCCGCTAAGCTGTATTCTAGACTCACAACAATGGATGCGCAATCGGATGGCGGGAACGATGAGATGACGGCGGTGAAGGAGTTGAGGCAACAACTAGAATCCCGTGCGGCGAACGTGCACAACGTTCAGCTGGACCTTATCGCCTCCCTGCAAAACATCGTCCCTGACATTGTCTCATCCCTTGACCTCTCCCTCAAGGCAATCTCCTGCTTCAGCGGCCGCCCTTTCGTTCCCCTTCCCGAAACTCTCTCTTCTAACCCTAACCCTAACCCTAATGTTCGCTGTCCCAAATTTCCCTCCTCGGATCCCACCAAATTCAATTCTGCTAACACTACTATCGCACTGGGAAAGCGCTCTCCGGCGCTTTCCAGACCGGAGAATGTGAAAGCGGTCATTGATGAGAGCGGGGGGGCTTTGTCTGTGGTTAGGGCAATGGTCGCTGTATGTTTGCTGGAGAGAGTTCCATTTGAGGCCATAGATTCGTCAACTGTGAATAGGAAGCTGGAGAATGATCAGTCCATAACCGCTGCAGAGAGGGAAGCTCTCAGGGAGCTCGGAGGGGAGTCTGGAGGTATACTGGCAGTGGAGATGGCATTGAAGTCAATGGCAGAAGACAATGGTGGGGTTGAGATGGAGGAATGCGTGTTTAGTGGAAAATCTAGAGTGATGGTTATGAATATAGACAGGACCCGTCTTTTGAAAGAATTGCCCGAGAGTAAGCAGTTATATAAGCAGAGTGAAGTTGGAAATCGGAATAATCAGGACCTGTTAAAAGCTGGTGGTGATGCTAATAATGGAGGTTTTTTTGGAATGGCGAGGCAGGTGCCTGAGATGTGGGTAGGCATGCAGGCTGAACACCCACCGCCCCATATGTCCGGACTGCCCCCTATGTTTCCCGGGAATAATATGGGTCTGAGAGGTGGTCCAAGGGGGATGGTTGGGATAATGGGTGGGATGCCGAGGGGAATTGGGATGCTACCTCCAATGCCAAGGCCCCCAAATGGAGGGGCAAATCTGAACCCTAGGACTGATGAAGATGATAATAAAGATCTTGAGGCTTTGTTGAATAAGAAGAGTTTTTTGGAAACCCAAAAATCAAAAACTGGAGAGGAGCTAGCGAACCTTATTCGGCGTGCTACAGCCAAGGAGACTGCTATTGCTGAAAGGGTATTGAAACCTTTTCACATGTTTTTTACCCTTCTCTTTTTTATAGTTGGAACTTCAATGTTTGGTGAAATAGTCAGTGGTGGAGCTAATATTTTATGCTCTTGTAATCTGAATTCTGAAAGTATGCATTCTTATCAGAAATACTACTTTAGATGAGCTTTTATCGAGCTTTATGAGTTAATAAGTGAAATTAATTGATATGAGTTACTCACATTATTACACTTGCAGCCTCTACACAGAAAGACTTCCGATTAAATGTTCCCTCCATCCCAAAAAAGAATCATGTTCAATAATTCAATTAGGGTACACGTTTTTTTTATCAACTCAATCATGGTAGAGATTTGCAGATTATGAATGATCACTTATATTCCTACAATTCACGTTGAAGTTTTGTTGGCTATACAAGAATTTTACTAAAAATGAAACTTGACTTTTAAAGTTGGATTGGGGGGGAAGTTCTTGAAATATGACTCTTTTTTTGGGATTGGAGTAATATTTTTGAACGGGAAGGAATGACCGCCTATTTTGACCATACTGACTGATGCTAATACTATGCTTGTCTCACTACAGTTCAAAAGCAAAGGTGGGTCCCAAGTAAAGGAATACTGCTCAGCACTTACAAAAGAAGATTGTCGACGAAAATCTAATTCTTTCATTGCTTGTGTGAAGGTCAGAGTCAGACTGAAACCTTGCAGACTTCACCTCTTAACCTTTCTAGACATATGTAATGCACAATAGATGCACTCACTTCAACTGATATTTTGACTTTTCTTTTCTGGTTGTTAGGTTCATTTCCGGCGCATTATTGCTGCACATACAGATGTTAATTTGGGTGATTGCTCTTTTCTCGACACTTGTCGTCATATGAAGGTAAATTCTTTTCTAGTTTACAAAATGAAAATTGTTATGATATATAACTTGCCCTGATTTTTTTTGACAGACTTGCAAGTATGTGCATTATGAATTTGACTCAGCACCTTACATTTTTTTGACAGACTTGCAAGTATGTACATTATGAACTTGACTCAACACCAGATATGTCACATCATATGATGGGACCAGGTCCCTTACCTCCCCCCAAGCCTTCGCAACAGCGTGCTCACTATTGCTCAGAAGTGGAGCTTGGCGAACCACAATGGATAAACTGTGACATTCGCTCATTCAGAATGGACATTTTAGGACAGTTTGGGATCATTATGGCAGATCCTCCTTGGGATATTCACATGGAATTACCTTACGGAACAATGGCTGATGATGAAATGCGTACCCTTAATGTCCCTGCACTCCAGACTGATGGGTTAATATTCCTTTGGGTAACTGGAAGAGCTATGGAGCTTGGACGTGAATGGTATACAATCTTTTCAAAATCTTTACTTTTATTATGGTTCTAAAACTCGAAAAGTGCATCTAAAAGTTCTGGTATATTTAAAGTGATGTGAAGTACATGTTCTTGTCATGTTTGGTGAAACATAGTTTCGCCTCCATTTCTTGAAAGTAAGCAGTTTGTGGCTTTTCAGACACATCATACCTTATTTGTCTTTTTAAATGTGCAAAATTCAAGTACAATAAAGTGAAAATGACATTTTATTCTGATGGATCCATTCATGTTAACCGACCCTAAAATCTTTAGGGAATATGGCTTGGATGTTGTTGTGTAAAAAAGTAACGAAGATATTATTTTCATTCCATGTTTAGATTCTGAATATATGTATTCCTCAAACCTCATTACATGTTTTGAAAAATCATTATAATTTAAAGACAAATTAGTGGTGGATTTATGGCTAAAGCTAGGAATATCATGTGTATTTCTTGCAGTTTAGAGCTTTGGGGGTACAAACGCGTTGAGGAGATCATTTGGGTAAAAACCAATCAACTTCAGCGAATAATCCGAACCGGTAGAACGGGTCATTGGCTAAACCATAGTAAAGAACATTGTCTGGTGGGCATTAAGGGAAATCCAGAGGTCAATAGAAATATTGACACTGATGTCATTGTTGCTGAGGTTCGCGAAACGAGTCGGAAGCCAGATGAGGTTAGGAATCTCATCTCATAAGTAATACATTTTGCTGTAATTGTTTTGTTAAGGCCTTATTGTTTAAGCATTCATTCTTATGGGTTTGGAAGCCTTCCTAGCACTTTGGTTGTATTTTCCTTTCTCCGTTTTGATGGAGAGAATCTGCTTTTTTTCTGTTAGGTATTAGAAGTGACCACTCACAATGATCAAATTTATTTTATTTTTAATCACAAGTGATTTTGTTTGTTTTGTCATAGATGTATGCCATGCTAGAGAGGATAAGTCCAAGGACTAGAAAGCTAGAGCTGTTTGCACGAATGCATAATGTTCATGCCGGGTATTTCTTCTTACTTTACAGTGGCTATGGCTTTGATAATATTGAATTCGTAATGCACATTAAGTTAATATTTTGAGTTTCTTTCTTTGTGTTAGTGTATTTATTTACATACTGAATCACGTGAAGCATTTTCTATATGGGCTGCTATCGTTCTGCTTTAACATTAAGCTTGTTTTGGTGGAAATAAATATACTGTACTATTCTATCCATTAGCAGAAGCTGCTTCATAAAAGTTAAACTGACCGCTATTACATCATCCCGAACTTTTTAACTTGAGACTTGTCACACTATTCAAGATCTGGTTTGATATGATTTTTTTATTTGACTAATTTTATTGTCATCTAGTATGTATCTCTTGAAGGAGAGCATTGGCGCACTGGTTACGGTGTGTGACCAAGTGATCCCTCTTGTCAAATGACAAGGGAAGGCTTGCCCTTATACACCTTTGGAAGTGGCCCAAGTTTGGTGGGACCTTCTCCTGGACCCTCACATTGCACGGATGACAATGTGCACCATCCTTCCACTTTTTTAGTTTGTATCTCTTCCTAGTCCCGGTCAGATTAAAATAAGAATAAGAATGAGCAAAAAAGAGGTTTATTACCACCACATCAAATTTTGTTCTCTATGGTATATTATTACTGGACTAAGTTTGCTTGTGTAATCAAATTAATCCATCAGATGGATGTCACTTGGGAATCAATTACAAGGGGTGCGGTTAGTTGACGAAGGGCTTAGAGCACGGTTCAAGGCTGCTTACCCAGAAGTGGAGGTGCAGCCCCAATCGCCTCCCAGGCCAACTGCGATGGATGTGGATCCCAGCTCTGTTCAAGTGAGGAATACAGAATCTACTTAAGCCAACAATACAAGCATTACCAGAGACAAAAGCATTCCAGATGATTTTTTCTCTAGATGAAATTTTTACTATCTTTTTCTTGTGCATTTCAGTGATGTATATCTGCAAAGCTGGCTTGGCAAAAAAAAACTTGAGATTGAACAAAGAATTCCTTCCATTAATATGTTGTCAAAGTGTAGATGTTTCTGAAATGATTATTCGCAATTTTGTTGATATTTGGAGGGGAAAACGTGATCCTTTCCTAAACTGGGAAAATTTCTAACAATTTGGAGAAAAATGTGGGAATTACGGGAAATTGCCACTTGTTCCAAATTGGAGATTTGGAGTGGTATGGAGGTGTTTGGAAAATGGTTTATTTGGCAAAACACCTTTTACTAACATTGGATAAAAATAATAATTTCCGCTTATTGATTCAGTTGGTGACCAATAATAATTTCCGCTTATTGATTCAGTTGGTCAAAAACGAAAAAACACGAGTACGTGTTCCATATTTGCCTTTTAATTTGATGCTTTAAAATTTTAATAAACCATCTAATTTTTTGTTAAAAAAGAATAGTCTGGTCTAAACCGATTGGTTAAGAAAAGTCTATCATTTCTATAAAACTTCACTTATAGTCTTTCTATCATGTTGCAGTCTTTTTTCACAGATAATTCTTGTCAGAATTTTATAGAGAATGAAAAATGAAAATGGTATGACACATTTACATATCTCATTCTAGAAAAAGTAACATGTTAAAGTTATTTCAAAGATGTAAAAATTTAAAAACTTGACAATATTATTCATCCAAAAGAATACAAATCATATTTAAAAAGTTTATGGCCTTGTTAAGGAAATTCAAATAAGCCATTTTTTGGCTTCTTTGACTGCAAGTAATGAGTTTGACTATCTAATCAGCTAAATTTATTATTTGGTAACTAGCTGATTGAGTTTGCTTGTTGGACTCGATCACCCAAATTTTGAAACGCTGCTAGGTGTGGGCATGTGCAGTGGCGTTTATCATCGGATATGATGATCGACTCTCTCCCTTTTATACCCTTCACGTTAGGGGTGGACCGGTTCCGGTTCGGGCCCGGTTCGGGCCTGGGCCGGGCCGGGCCTCGGTTCAGAAAAACGAGGCCCGAGCCCGAACCGGTGGTGGGCGGTTCCGGGCCAGACCGGGCCGGGCCACCCGGATTTTTAATTTTTTCTTCTTCTTCTTCTCTTATTTAACCCCCTACCCCTCCCTAGTGCTGGACTCGGGCCGGTTCGGGCCCGGTTCGGGCCTGGGCCCGGGCCGGGCCGGGCCGGTCCAATTAATTTTTTTTTTTGTTCTCCTATTTAATCCCCTACCCCTCCCCCTCAACCCCAAACCATCCCAAACCACCTCAAATGGCCCAAAATACCTAATCCAACCTAAAACTTAAAAAAATTTCAAAAAAAAAAAAAAATAAAAATCCGGCCCGGACCGGGCCCGAACCGGCCGGGCCGGTTCACCAAAACCTGGGCCCGGGACCGAACCGCCCAGCAGCCGGGCCGGTCCGAACCGAACCGGTGGACCCACCGGGACCCGGGCCGGGCCAAACAGTAACCGGGCCGGTTCCGGGCCGGGCCGCCTGGCCCGAGTCCAGCACTACCCCTCCCTCTCCACCCCAAACCACCCCAAATCACCTCAAATGGCCCAAAATACCTAATCCAATCCAAAACTTAAAAAAAATTCCAAAAAAAAAAAAATTAAATTCCGGCTCGGCCGGGCCGGTTCACTAAACTGGAGGCCCGGGCCCGGACCGCTATACCACCGGGCCGGGAGGCCCGAACCGGGCACGAACCGGTTCACCAGGCCAGTCTGGGCCCGCACAGTAGCGGGTCGGTCCGGTTCTGGGCCGGTTGACCCGGCCCGAGTCCACCCCTACTTCACGTTTCACGCCTCTTTAGAATATTCTTGCTGCATTACTAGTAGTTTTGGCTTGGGGGTATAAAATTATTTGGCAAATTGCAGGTGCAAATCAAAACCATGTACATTTATTATTTTTATTTGGCTTAGTGCCTTCTCGATGCACACTTGCATCAATCAATACCAGTTATCCCATCTAATTAAATTCTACTCCGTATTATTATTATTAAAATTACGTGGTATATGATTATTGTTACGATCATATTGTTATTATTTTGCTTATTATTATTATTATCACCATCATTTTTATTGGTATTATAGATGTATTGTTCTTATACCAGTATTTTCATGTCTTTTTACGCTCTGGCAGCTATCCTTAAATAGTTAATTTTATCAAACATTTACTTGCAATAAGCTAAAATAACCAGCTAACTGAAACATCTTGACACAATCAGCTGTTCTTAATCAACTATCATAACTAGTTAACAGTTAACCCCTAACAACCGATGGCCAAACATGGCCTATATGTTGAAGAGCTAAAGAAAATTGCATGTAATTGGTTGGTATTATAGATGGAATTATGCATTAGGGTTATATATATGTACTTATTTAATAGGTCGATATGGCTCATTCATTATATATCTTTATTCCACAAAGAGTTTTGATTGGACCACATCACTTTATCATTTTTAATTTAGATTTAAATAATTCAATTGCTACATTCTGATTGGTCCATCTGGACAAAGGTATGGTACCTTATGGGTACCATAAAATCTACCAAGAGTTTTACCTAATAGAATATTATATACTTCCCTAAACACGCTATCAGGCAGGATCAGGTATATATAATACTAATCCTTACATTGCTCTCCTACCGTGCTACTCTTTTTCGTCTGCCAATATTGTATTTACTCTCAGGCTTTTATCACTGGATGACGAAGGTCCTCAAGACAACCTCAATCGCATCATTCTATTTATAGCTCAGAAAGTGATGGTATAAAAATATTGTATTCTACAACCTAGAACGTATGGAGTATAGAATTGTATTAACGCAATAGTTGTATTTAGCTTGTTTTTAAAACCCTAATTTCACTTTTTAAAATTTCACTTTTTAAAAGGATTTTACCTAATTTAGATCTTGTTTGTTAACTTTATTTTTAGCTTATTTACCTTATCGGTCTCTTCCAAAAAAAACTTATCAGTCAACTTTCTTTTATCAAACATATACGGAGTATTTTTTAGTATGCGTGTTGAATTGTGTAATAACTAACAAAAATAAGATTAAAGTTATTTTTTCCAATTGAATTGGTTGATGTTATAGTAGATGATTATTTTAACTATCTACATGTTAGTTTTCTTAGTTTTATTAAAAATACTTTGTATATTTTAAATATTTTAAATGTCACAAATTTGAACAGATTCAGTCAATTCAACCAATTTTAGTGTTACAGATTTAATATTATTACCTTTCTTAAAACATTGTGTAATATCTATACTTCCTACCCTACTACCCGTAGGTGTCATTAAAATTTATTAGTTCAAATAATACACATCTTATTATTTTAACAATATCTGACATTAGTGCATGGGCTGAAAAAAGAGGCGGGATATTCTTATCTTCAGCTTATTCAAGATGATATCAAAGGCCTTGTTGATGAAAAGAGGAATATTATTATCTCTTATTGTAAACGGTCTGCAAATCGCGTGGCTCATGCAATTGCTAGAGCTCATGTGAATTTACCAGATCAGCGAGTTGTGTTTGAGAGTGCTCCTACTTGTATTTATATCCAGTTGGCTAACGATATTTTGGATTAATATATGAATTATGTTTGACGATTAAAAAAACACCAACTGCTGCTTAAAAAAACACTTTGAAGCCAAAAGTTGGAAGCTGGTCTTAGGTGCTTTTAAGTTTTAACTGCTTTTCGGTTTTATTGTAACTAATTCAAACTTTAGGGGTAATTATAATGATATATGCGATCAATTAAAGTCCACTATACCCTTCTCTTTGTTGCATTCTTTACACCATCGCTCTCTCCCACTGACCGATCAACTGTACCAAACCTCCTTCGCAACAGCTAGCAAATGCTTGGAATTTTACCTCATATCATCTTCCAACCCTTTCTAAAACCCCATCCATCATGTAAAGGTTTTAAAGAGTATATTTATGTAGTCCCTCTATTTCTCTGTGCATTAAAGCTTCGGAAATGGTGAAAGTAAAATAGGAGCTTGTTAAGCCGGCCCATGGATCCATGGAGGTTGGGATCTGAAGAAGACGAAAGCTCATGGATGTATTATTTTGTAGAGAACTCAATTCAACCTTAATTATGTATATCCCTGCTATTCTGCTAAGAAATCAGTTGAATCTAAAGCCAATAATTTCAAAGACAAATTTCTAGCTAGTTGAAATTAATCCTGAGCTGGAAGTCCCCGTTTGGGAAATAACAGGTCTCCATGTAATCAATCATCTCATGGGAAATAACTCAGCTCGAGGGAGTCAGGGAAGTTGCTCCATAGATGATAACATGCGTAATTGGGTATTTAATTCAAACAAGGACATTTGTGTACTTTTATAAACTATTACATCAGCAAACACTTTTTCATCAAACACTCCCTCTTTTTTTTTTACTGAGGGGCTGGAGTAATCAGGGCTGAAACCCAATCCATTGAGTAGGAATGTGACTAGCGGGATTCGAACTCGAGACCTTCCACTAGGAACAGTAAACTTTTACTTTTTAACACTTTCTGAAAGGACGTTTTTTCCTATGACTGAGTTCCCTAGGGTGCGCCGCTGGGGTTGGTCTTCCGATTTCGATCTCCACGATCGAAGATCGGTTTTTATTTTCTTGATATTGTTTTCAATCTCGTCGTTAAGATAGGGTTGGGCTGAGGTCTTGTGTCTTTGGAGTGAGCTATCGTCGGAAGTGCTCGGCGACTTCTGTTTGTCTAGACTTCGGCCGAGGAAGTATGGAGGGGATGACTTCGAATTAGGGGGTTTGCAGATGGATGATATTGTAAACAACTATAAAAAGATGGCAATTGGAGAGGAAGGTAACGGGCTCGACTTCGATACGGAAGAGGCAGGGGATTTGAACGCGGCAGAGGAGCAAACGGGTTTCGTGGTGGTCGGTGCAGTGGTTACAGACCGGAAAATCAAGTTTCCAGTGTTTCAGGAGCTGTTGGCATCAATCTGGCGTCCCGGGAAGGGAGTTGCAATCAAGGAAATTGGAGAAAAAATGTATCTTTTCACTTTTAATCATGTTTTGGATATGAATCGTGTGTTGGAGGATGGTCCTTGGTTGTTTGAAAGAGATTTATTTCTAATGAAAGCGGTTCAGCCAGATGACATTCCTGAAAAGATGAGTTTATTTGAGGTATAATTTTGGGTACAAGTTCATAATGTTCCTCATAAGTTTAGAAATCTAGGTTCTGCTAGGAGAATTGGGAATTTTATTGGCTCTTTTATCAATTTTGATAACAACCAATATGGTGGTAAATGAAAATCATATATGAGAATTAGAGTCTGTATGGATGTTAGGAAACCCCTGAAGAAGGAAGGAAAGGGACATTGGGTAGATTTCAAATATGATAAACTGCCCAATTTCTGTTTCATGTGTGGGGTAATTGGGCACTCGGATAAATTTTGTCCTATGAAATATGAGGAGGGGATTATTCTTGAGAAATCCTTTGGGGTGGAGCTCAAGGCTGGTGGAGGGGTGAAGACTAGCCCTACATGAACTAATAAGTGGCTAGTCGATGATTCTTCAAGCTCTGGGGGATTCGGCCTACAGCGTAAGACTGATCTTGGGGATGAGCAATCGGCAGAGACTGGTGCTAGTGTGTCAAAGCAGGGGGGAAGACGACATGGAAGGTGCCAGGCGAGACGAAGCGTAGAAGGATCTGGGAAGGAAAGCCAAAAGGAGTCATAGCTGGTGAGGACATGGCGCTTGATGGACCAAAAAATGGGGAGGCGGCGGGTCAGGTCTCCTAGACCCGCCGGTGGTACACCTGGTGATTCTGATCAGAAGATCAAGTGCTGGGTTTTGTTTTTACTTTCTATTTTTATTGTTATTTACACGGTTAGACTTTTATTTTCTATTTTTACTCTTTCATTCGCTGTAAAACTCTTGCATTAGGTTGGGGGTTGAAACGCCTACGGTAATCGTCGTTGGCTTTAATTTGCCCAGGTTAGGTCTAACGAGTTATATTGTTTTGTAATATGTTATTAACTCAAAGTTTCGGCCAAGAACAGATGATTACATGTGGTCATTTCGCTATCTTTCACCCCTGTTGAATGTTATTTTATTAATATAAGCTCCCTTCGATAAAAAAACACTTTCTCTAAAATAATTAAAAAAAATCTCTTTTTTAAAGTTGAACTAATCGCAAACACTCTCTTAGGACATCCCCGTCCATATATTATTTTTGGGATCATTTTGATGATGTGGAGGATTTTTTGGGATCACGGATGAGAAGTTGAGATTATTTAATAGAATAATCTGGTATCAAATTCTAAAACTGGATTATTTTGAGATTATTTCCAACTTTTAGACTCCTCTCTCCATTTTCTAGGCATATAAAATATAGGTAAATTAAGATCATCAATGAGTAGAAATTTATTGGTTTGGAGATTATTTGAGATTATCTTATGTGGATGTAACATGACAATAATAAGCCATAAAATATCATAATCGGGTCTCAGGTCCGGTCCGGTCTAGTTTTTGAATGATGAAACAATCTCTCAAAAGTTTAAAACCCCAAAGCTAACACTGGAAATTCGGAGTAGTGAACAAAGTTAGATATGGAACTAAACAGACCATAAGAACTACAACTGCATTAACCTTACTCAGAATTTGTTTCAGCCATTAAACTGTTCCTGAATTTCTTCACATCTTCCACAGCTGCCGCCCGAAACAAACCGATATCGACAGTTCCAGACACCATATGGTACCCTCTTTCCTTCATCTTCTCAGGCTTATCATGCGGCATTGCAAACCCCGCCAAGTACGCCCCATTTCCTCCGCCGGGATTCGTCTCCAGCACCGCCTTCTCCGCCTTCCTCAACACTTCCCTCACCTTCTCGTGACCCGGGTCCGACAGGTACCCCAAAGAAGCGCTCAGATCTAACGGCCCCATCTGGACGCAATCGACGCCCTCCACGGCGGCGATCTCCCCGATCTTCTTCACCCCGCTCTCGCACTCCACCTGGCACATTATAAGCAGCTCCTCCTCGTAATTTCTCAGATACTCTCCATTGATTCCGTAGCCCGAAGCCCTAACCACCGTATGCGCCGACCCGCGGATTCCGCTGCGGGGGAATCGGCAGTAGGAAACGGCCTTCCGGGCCGATTTGGCGCTGTCGATCATCGGAAACATGATCCCCTGCGGGCCGAGATCGAGGGCCTTCTTCGCCCAGACGTCGGAGGATTCGGGGACGCGGAGGATGGCCGGAGTGCGAGTGGCGGCGAGGGCGCGGAGGCAAGGGAGGGCGTCGGATATCCCGCCGTGGCCGTGCTCCATGTCTACGACGGCGAAGTCGTAACCGGCGAGGCCGGAAATCTCAGCGAGAGTGGGGGAGAAGCTGAGGAGGAAAATCCCGTAGAGCGTGTCGCCATTCCTGAGGCGGGATTTCAGGGTTAGAGGAGCGACGGGTTGTGCAGTGGCAGGGGTACGAGTTGCAGAAGATTGAAGCATAGAAACTTGCTTCCGGTCGGAATTTAGGGTTGAAATGGATGAGAAATTGGGTGCTGAAAGAGTGAAAGAAAGAAATGAAGGATTTGGAGGGATAGAAGTGAAAGACGGCCTTTTTAGGGCACGATGAATAGACGATAGAGTAGAGGAAGAAAGAGTCGCCATGTTTCCACTTCAGTGGCCAATTTTGCGGCTTGTCTCACTTCTAGAAGATGATGGATTGTTTAAGTTTTTAGTCTTCCTATTCAAGGGGATTTTGATTTTGCACCGTTTTATTTCAATATATCACTTTCTTCCTCATTAAATTTTTATTATTACGGAGTATGATAAAACACCTATATTAAAATTAAAAATATTGAACTTAAAATGGAGACAGTCAGGTCAAGACAAAAGACCCCATAATCCAGTTTTTACAATTAATAAAACATTTAGTGTAATAGTTGATTACACCAAAAACTAGATGATTTTTTTACAAGAATATTACTAAAATAAAACATATTTACATAAATATGACTATTCATTATTACAATGTGGTGTTGTGGTAACATAAGCTCAAAACTTGAACATGAATTACTATGATTTCATTACTACTCTAGTCACTAGTCATATTTTTGTAAATCATGTTTATTTTGATCATATTTATGTAATTATTTCAAACTAGATTAGACAATTAATAAAACTTTTACAATTAGTAATACATAGTATATACTCTGATTAATTACAGAGTATGTATTAAACAAGATTTAAGGGCCTTTTTCATGAATATTACTAATTTAGAGTCTATTTCCAAAAATGTGACCACTTTTACAAAAGGACAAAAATGTGACCCATTAGATCATATATTTGAAAAACATAGTTCTATTCTGTCATGTTTTTATGTCACTGTTAGCTGTTATGTCAATGATCTTATGTCACTTTTGAATGTCACTGCCGGTTTTCATGTCACTTTAATGTCACTTCCGCCGTCAAACGTGTCACTTTGTCATCGTCAACTTGTCATTGTTGTTAACCATCTATGCTCCAACTTCTGGCTACAGGGATACCTCCGTAGTGACATCTCCACTGCCGGTGTCATTGCCGCCGTCGGTGTCACTATGATTGCCGGAAACGTAAATTTCAACCAAATTTGGCCGCCACGCCAACGGCACCGCCACTGTTGCCTCCCCAACCCCCATACCCCTCCCCAACCCACTACCCCCCTCCCTATCCCACTACCCCCCTGCCCAACATATCAACCCCCTCCCCATCCCCAAACCCCCCTCTCCAGCAATCTCCTCCCATTCCCTTCCCCGGCCCTGCCACAAACCCTTCCATTCCAGCTCCATTGCAGAGGTGATGAAGAGGAGAGCGATGGGGCTAACGGTGATGAAAGGGGAAGGAGTTGCAATGGCGGGGTAGCCGACGTCGCCATAGCTCTTTGTCGCTAAATCGATGCGGGAGAATGATGAAGGCTGGTCTCCATCCTCGTCGCAGGGTCCGGTCACCATCTTCGCTGCACAGTTGCAATTGTCGAAGAATTGTGGGTAGCGTAGAAGACGGGCCGTAGATGGGGCGCTGGAGAGACAGAAGGGAGACTTTTATTTTAACAAGTCACTTTTTTGTCCAGGTCAAAACAGGTAATATTTTGTCCATCCAAAATGTACAAGTAATATTGGTGCTATTCATTCAAGATTTAACTTTATCATCTATCAACCATACCAAATCAGAACAAAAACTTTTTAAAGGGAGGTAGTGAGTGGCATTTATAAAGTGTGTGGGATAATTGAGAAGTTATTATTTTGTATTCTATAAGTTGTTTGTGTTATTTAAGAAGAAAATAGTATGTTTAATATAAAATAGGAAAAATTGAAAATAATAATCCCAACTATTGCCGGTCCGCTGAAAATAATCCCAACTATTGATTATTTTTGTATAATCCCAACTATATAGACTATCCGCCAATAATGGTCCATGACCATATATTATCTCTATAAAAAGTGAATTTTAAATAGAAATTAAGCGTAAAAATTAAAAGTTGAGATTATTTATAGGGATTACTTGTTATATTTCATCTCATCCACTTTAGAAACTCCAGGAATTTATTCATAGGGACCATTATTGGCGGAAGGTCCCTAAAGTTGGAATTATTCTGTAATAATCAATAGTTGGGATTATTATGAGCGGACCGCCAATAGTTGGGATTATTACTATCAATTTTTCCTATAAAATATGTGACATAAAAGAAAAGGTTAGAAAGAGAATGTGTTGAGAAGATGAAAATAATGAAAAAGTAGAAAGCGAAAATAATTTATCAGAAGTTAAAAAGTGTGAGTAACTCATGCTAGTCGAACTTGGTCAAGTTTTAAAAGACAACCGAAGTATAATTTTATTTCTATAACTTACAGTAATTCAAAACTTCTCAAAAGGAACATGTGACCATTGATAGAGGAATAAGGGAGTAGTATCTCGACTAGATCCCCAACGGCCGAACTTAACCTTATCCACTGATTCTAGCTGAACCCATTATAACCGGTACCGTGCTGTTATAGTCTTAGGGAATAGGGATCACAAGTCACAACCGCCGCAAGGTCCACCCGTAGTATAAAAAGTAAGTTAAATGGCGAAGGGAACTTGGCCTTTTACTATGTTTTATTAGTGAACCAGGTATTTTTTGTATGAATAAATGGATAGCCATTTTAGTAGTGTTTAAAGTCGATGATGCAGAAAAAATCAACTGGGATAATAATATATGTAGAAATAACCAGTCATATTCTTTTCAATGTTGATGTTCAGTGAAATAAACGTGAAAGCAAAAATGACACCTAAAAGTTGGGAAAACACAGCAGCGAAGAAAAGAGGATCAAAACAAGATAAATAGCAATCAATTGCAACTATCAAATGCTTTCAGTAACATTGGGGCTTTTTTTTGTTAATTTAGAGCTGTAGAGCAGCTTTTGCCATAGATAATGCTCCTTCATAGGTTTGGTTTCCACCAATAAACCCACTCATGTGGACAAAAACACAACCAGGAACCCCTGACTCCTTTGAAAGCTCAGCATCTCTGAGACCTCTCCACTGTGACGGTAATGGCTTACGGCTCTCAAATCTGTCTGGAGAGACAGCCACTGCCTGTACTCTCCAACCTTTGCTTCTATCATCCTACAAATCATAATCAGGAAATTTAGTTCTTTGGAATTGTTCAAACAAATACACATACCAAAACATTGGATAGCAATTTCTCCATACTAAAAGAGCTCGAGGAAAGCACAAGCATAAGTTGTTGGGCTGTAGGCTTCGGCCCACTCAGACCTGGGAGTCATTTAAACAAAGAGCAGCAGCCTGCTCTAGTTAAATGTGCAGGCAGCCCTAGTTGGGCCTATTTCTTTGATGGCAGTCAGGCCCAGAACCTGATTTAAGTGCTTTACCCTAATTGTTTGCCTATATATTGACTCATGTACTTGTAAAACTATTATCTGTATCATTCATCATCTCAATAAAGAAGAAAACCCTAGTTGCCCCCGTGGATTAGGTCAGTAACACTTACTGGCTGAACCACGTTAATTTCTGTGTGCCGTTTCTTCTCGTTCTTTTCTCGTTTTCAGATTTGTGTGTGTGTGCGCCCTAACCTTAACAACTGGTATCAGAGCCAGGTTAGCCACCACCACATATCTGACCACCACCACTGCTGCCGCCCTGCGTCCATAGCCTCTTTGTGCCGCCAACAGTGTGCTGCCGCAGAAAAACACAGCTGGCAGATTGTAAAGGTTTGGGACAATGGCAGACGACGGAAAAACCAAAGTCGAGAAGTTTGATGGACAAGATTTTGGATGGTGGAAGATGCAAATTGAGGATTTGCTGTGTCAGAAGGATCTGGATCAAGCCTTGACAGGAAAGAAACCAGAAAAGATGAGTGATGATGAATGGACTGCTCTAGACAGGAAAGCTTTGGCTGTTATCAGATTTACCCTAGCCAAGAGTGTGGCGTTTAACATCTTGAAGGAGACTACTGCATGTGGTTTGATGAAGGCTTTGTCAAACATGTATGAGAAACCATCGGCGTCAAATAAGGTATTTTTGATAAGACAGCTAGTAAACACCAGAATGAAAGAAGGTGCTTCTGTTACTTCACATATTAACGAGTTCAATACTATCATATCCCGCTTGCTATCTGTTGATATTAAGTTTGAAGATGAAGTCCAAGCTTTATTCTTGTTATCCTCATTACCAGAAAGTTGGTCAGGAACAGTCACTGCCATTAGCGGTTCAACTGGAACTTCTAAACTCACATTTGAGGGCATTCGTGACATTATCCTTGGAGAGGATATAAGAAGGAGGAGTTCTGGAGAATCTTCTAGTGCTTTGTTAAGCACTGAAGGGAGAGGTAGAAAGAAAGAGAAGGGAAATAGCAGAGGCAGATCAAAGTCTAGAAAGAGGAGCCAATCAAAGCCGAGAAAAGATATTCAATGCTGGAACTGCAAAGAAACTGGGCATTTCAGAAATCAATGCCCTAAATCATCAGAAAGGAAGGAAGTGAATGCAGCCACTGACGATTCAGATGATGCTCTTATTTGCTGTGTTGAAAACTCAACAGAGTCGTGGATTATGGATTCCGGTGCATCTTTTCATGCTACTTTCAGCACAAAGATGATAAAGAATCTACGGACAGGTAATTTTGGTAAAGTTCGTTTGGCTAATAACGACTCTCTTGACATCACAGGGATGGGTGACATAGACTTAAAGACTTCTTTGGGCACCACTTGGACATTGAAAGACGTTCGGGTCATTCCAAGCCTTAAGAAGATGCTGATTTCTATTGGGCAGTTGGATGATCAGGGATTTGATGTTACATTTGGTGAAGGACAATGGAAGGTTGTCAAGGGGAATCTTGTAATCGCTAGAGGCAAAAAGAGGGGTACTTTATATATAAATGAAGCCCCTGATGATGAGATGAATGCAGTGACCTGCGGGCTGAATCCATCCAGTTTGTGGCATCAACGGCTTGGCCACATGAGTGAAAAGGGAATGAAGATGCTCGTTGCAAGGGGGAAACTTCCAGATCTGAAAAAGGTGAATTCTGAGTTCTGTGAACCTTGTGTTCTTGGCAAGAAAAAGAAGGTTTCTTTTTTGAAGACAGGCCAGACACCGAAAACTCAGAAGTTGGAGCTAGTTCACACGGATGTGTTTGGCCCGACGCCAGTCTCTTCCCTGGGAGGATCAAGCTACTATGTGACCTTCATTGACGACTCAACACGCAAGGTATGGGTCTACTTTCTTAAAAATAAGTTTGAAGTTTTCAATATTTTTAAGAAGTGGAAAACTGCTGTTGAATTGGAAACTAATTTGAAGGTAAAGTGCTTGAAATCGGACAATGGCGGTGAATACATTAGCACAGAGTTTATTGATTATTGTGCTGAACATGGCATTCGGATGATAAAGACGGTTCCAGGCACTCCTCAACAGAACGGAGTGGCAGAAAGGATGAACAGAACTTTGAATGAGAGGGCCAGGAGTATGAGACTCAATGCTGGGCTTCCAAAGACGTTTTGGGCTGATGCAGTGAATACTGCTGCTTATCTTATCAACCGGGGGCCATCAGTACCATTAGGTTTCAAGATACCGGAGGAAGAATGGAAAGGAGAAGCTGTCAGGTATGGGCATTTAAAGATATTTGGTTGCAGCGCTTATGATCTTATGAAAGATGGTGACAAGTTAGATGCTAAAGCCAAGAAATACACTTTCATTGGATACGGGGGAGACAGCATGGGTTACCGGCTTTGGGACTGTGAAAGCAGAAAGGTAATCAGAAGTAAGCATGCTACATTCAACGAGGCTGAACTTTATAAAGACAGAAGCACGGCAAACTCAAAGATTCAGAAAGAGCAAATTGAGTTTGAAAATGAAGTCATCAGAAACAGAGAGTCTGAAGATACTCAAGGCAGTGGGAGCATAGAGAATGATTCCAGTACTGACGAGCTTGAGGATAATCAAGGAGATTCTGTTGATAGTGACAATTCAGAAGATGAATCTGCAGCTTCACCCATGCAGCCACAGCCAGTTGAAACACAGTGGGTCAGGAGATCCACTAGAGTCACTAAACCTCCAGAAAGATTCAGTCCATCAGTCAATTACCTTCTTTTGACTGAAAACGGAGAACCAGAAAGTTATCTTGAAGCAGTAAAGCAGAATGATTCGTTTCAGTGGGAGCAGGCTATGAAGGAAGAAATGGGTGCCTTGCACAAGAACAAGACATGGGTTCTTACTAAGCTTCCGCCAAGCAAGAAGGCACTTCAAAATAAATGGGTATTCAGAATCAAGGATGAGCCTGATGGGTCTAAACGGTACAAAGCCCGTTTAGTGGTCAAAGGTTTTCAGCAGAAAAAGGGAGTGGATTATAATGAGATATTTTCCCCAGTGGTTAGAATGACCACCATCAGATTGGTTCTAAGCATTGTAGCTGCAGAGGGCTTACATCTAGAGCAATTAGATGTTAAGACAGCATTTTTACACGGTGACCTTGATAAGGATATCTATATGGCACAGCCTGAAGGATTTCAGATTGCTGGTAAAGAAAATATGGTCTGCAAACTAAAACGAAGCTTATATGGTCTGAAACAAGCTCCGAGACAGTGGTATTTGAAGTTTGATAACTTCATGATAAGGACAGGGTACAGAAGATGTGAGATGGATCATTGCTGCTACGTAAAGAGGTTCAAGAGTTCATATATCATTCTACTTCTCTATGTAGATGATATGTTGATAGCTGGTGCAGATATGAAAGAGATCAGCAGGTTAAAGAAGCAAATGTCTCAAGAATTTGAAATGAAAGATTTGGGTCCAGCCAAACAAATACTCGGAATGAGCATAGTCCGAAACAAGGAGAATGGTTCTTTAACACTATCCCAGGAGAAGTACATTGGGAAAGTGTTGGAGAAATTCAATATGAATGGTGAGAAGACTAAACCGAGAAACACGCCTTTGGGAAGTCACTTCAAGCTTACCAAAGACCAATCTCCGAGAACAAACGAAGAGAACGCAGAAATGGCTAAAGTTCCTTTTGCATCTGCAGTTGGTAGCCTCATGTATGCTATGGTGTGCACGAGACCAGATATAGCTTATGCAGTCGGAGTTATTAGTCGCTTCATGTCAAAACCGGGGAGAGAACATTGGGAAGCAGCCAAATGGATACTTAGGTATTTGAAGGGTACTACAAAGATGGGGTTATGTTTCCGAGGTAAAGACGTAATTTTAAGAGGGTATTCTGATGCTGATTTGGGTGGATGCAAAGAGACGTTCAAAAGCACTACGGGGTACATTTTCACAGTGGGAGGAACCGCAGTTAGTTGGATGTCCAAACTTCAGAAAAGTGTAGCTCTCTCAACAACTGAAGCAGAGTACATGGCAGTTGCTGAAGCCAGTAAAGAGCTGGTTTGGTTGAGAAACTTTCTTGAAGAGTTAGACAAAAAGCAAGCAGATTACTCATTACACTGTGATAATGAGAGTGCAGTGAAACTTGCCAATAATCCAGTGTATCATGGGAAAACGAAGCACATTGGGATGAGATATCACTTTGTTAGAGGGTTGATCAGTGAAGGAACGATGAACTTGAAGAATATCTCAGGTGCAAAGAATCCAGCAGATATGTTCACTAAATCTGTGACGCTGGACAAGCTGAAGTTCTGTGTAACTTCAGCTGGCCTTCAAGAATAATGTTGAGAAGGCAGGTGGCAACTAGGAGAAGCTAAGCACAGATGAAGTTTACAGAAGTACAGAGGAGTGGAGTGCAGTTGATTGTGTTTCGAAGCCTCCAAGTGGGAGATTGTTGGGCTGTAGGCTTCGGCCCACTCAGACCTGGGAGTCATTTAAACAAAGAGCAGCAGCCTGCTCTAGTTAAATGTGCAGGCAGCCCTAGTTGGGCCTATTTCTTTGATGGCAGTCAGGCCCAGAACCTGATTTAAGTGCTTTACCCTAATTGTTTGCCTATATATTGACTCATGTACTTGTAAAACTATTATCTGTATCATTCATCATCTCAATAAAGAAGAAAACCCTAGTTGCCCCCGTGGATTAGGTCAGTAACACTTACTGGCTGAACCACGTTAATTTCTGTGTGCCGTTTCTTCTCGTTCTTTTCTCGTTTTCAGATTTGTGTGTGTGTGCGCCCTAACCTTAACATAAGTTGGTCCATTACTACCTCATAAAGAACGTATTTGGTTGGTGGATCAATCTTCAACTCCTCCTCAAGCTCAAACAAGTGAAGCTTCCACTGTTTGAGCAAACATATTATCAGTATGTTATCATATTGCACATCTGGCGATTTATTATCAACTGTAGCTTTGAGGCTTATAACTAAAGTAGAGTATTTGTAGGTAAAATAATTAGCTATAATATTGAAATATATAGCTCAGATAAATATCAGAAGTTTAGACCAAACTGTTCAAACTTGTGGATTGTTTATCTTGAAACAAAGTGTAAATGAGTCAAACTAGTTAGGGTCAAACACTTACTGGGCAAAATCTATTTAAAACCATAATTTCTCCACTGGGATCGACATCCTTTCTTGAAGCAAGACACTCCAAAACAATTGATCGGGCAGGCAACCATGATTTTGCATAATAACGAACACTCTGAGAATATACGGACATGTTAAGTACATAGAAACAATAGTAGATAAGAGCAAGTGAGTCATTAACCCTTGAATATATATATATATATATATATATATATATATATATAGAGAGAGAGAGAAGTCTCCAGAGAAAACTTTTCCTAGAAAAGGATGTATATAAATGTTTTCTGAAGATTTTGAAGGAGTCTTACATCCATAAACTCACTGCCAGCTAAAGACATCGCACGAGAAAAAGCTTTATTCTCATTTTCTGGAGATTGATCAGATTCAGTCCAATCCAAGTTTATTCTCCCAACCCGGGAAGACAAATGTGTATTATTGACATATTTGGGGGGTTGGTCCGTGTCATACTGATTAACTCCATTGTCTATAGCATCAATAGCCTGTTAAAAGCATTAGATAGGATTTTAACCACAACAAGTAATTCAATTTCTATTTGCTGCTGCTAAAAAAGAAAGAAGAAACTGCACGAAAAAATGAACAAATGACTCAAAAAGAGTGATGCAACAAGATGAGTTAATTAAATCTATGTAACTCAGTGGTTTGACGGTCTGACTATGCAGACCTGGCCATTCATTTTTTATAGAGGTTGAATTGAAACAAGATTTTTTACCATACAATGAATACCTGTAGTCTTTTTAAATAACCCCCTGTCCCTGATAAATCTTTATGCTTTCCTTTTAGTCATATCCCAACTAAATCTTTACATAACCTATATTAGCAAACATCATACACTAAATTTCCATTACAACCTTCATTTTTTTGTTAACTGCCCAACAAATTTAATCCCCCTCCATCCCACCTTCTGCTCTCTCATACCCAACTTTCCTTCTTCAGGTTGTCAGCTCATATCTCTCCATCCATCTATATCTCAATCTTCTCCCTCTTGATCTCTCCCTCCATCTACTCTCTCTGAATCAACTATCTCTTCAGGTCATCTGCTTCAAATCTGAAACCCTTCTCCGTGGTATTCTAGACTCTCCGTCTCACCTTTAATGCTACACCACTCATCACCGAAAAGGCTCTACGTTGCACGAGCTCTCCATCAATTCTCATCTTCTCCATTCAATAACAGTATCTAACTATCTATCCGTTTTCTCCGTATCCTAAAGACTCAATGCCATAGGTGGAGGTAATTTGAGGGCCCATTCAAAAGAAATCAGAAGAATTCAAAGAGTTTACCCTCTAATAAAATCACTCAATTTCAGATTTTATTGATTTAAAGAGAGCACACAATCTAAAATTAGGAGTTGACAATTTCTATTTTTTATCTTTCTCCGTCAAAGAAGGTTTACTATTTATTCTCTTGCTATTTCAAACAAATAGCAAGAGAAGATAGAGCTGAAGAAAAGAACAAAGGGCATGGTAGGAAATTTGAGGCTGGAAACTGCTCTCTCAAAACACTGTGTCGATACCAACTGTCAGGATTTATGGGACAGATGGAGTATTATATTTTTGGAATTTTAAAAACACCATACAGTATAATTTTTCCACAAATCATTACGAATCATTTTGGATGTTAAACCTATTTCTAGAATTTCATTATAAAAATAAAGAGCAAGTTGTATGGTTCAACTAGTGATCCACTAACACCAAGTCTGAGCTGTAGGACAAGACAAGATTGCAAATGCAACAATGAAAGATGATTGTGTGCTGTAAGCTCTAAATAAGAATATAATTCTCTTCACCTCCATGAAGCTCCTGTAAACTGCTAAAAACAACCTCTGCACATCTGGATGTTCTTCTTCAACTTGAAGCTCTTTTGCAATAATCTCCTTTCCAAAATGCTACAGAAAACAAACAATGGGATTGCTATAAGGCATGATTAACCAGCAGAATCGCATGACAATTGACAACTATAACACTGATAACATTAGTCCCTATATCCTTCATTACCAACTTCAACCATAATTCTGACAAAAAAGGGTGAGGTAATGACAAAATAGCCGGCTATGTCTCTGTAGTTAGCTTTACCTTGTAAACAAGACCAGCACTACTGAGCTTAGTGTTAAATCCATGCCCAAAGATCTCCTCAAATCCCTTCTGATGATGGTCATACCGGTCTCTACTAGGATCATAAACCCCTCCAACATCAAGAACAGCGTCAAGCGACTCCAAAACCTTCGCCATAACAAACATTTCAACAAACAGTTTGCCTGCAAGAACAACTCCTTGCAAACGCGAATGCATATAAAATCCTTGGCTATACTCTGGAACCAAGAAATGAACTGAAGGGATGAAAAGCGAAAAATGTTACCTGAGAGTCACGGGTGCGGACGATTTGGGCGTCCTTGAACTTGTTGGTGAGGCGGATCATATAGCAACCAAGAGCTTCGTCACAGTGGAAGCTGCCATTGTGAGTGCCAACTCGTTTCAGAGCGGAGGAGGAGGAGAAAGCTTCAGCGGCGGTAGTGATGGTAGCCATGAAAGGTGACTTCAGGAGGTCAAGTCTGGGGAAGTTGGACAGCCCTCTTGAGACAATACTCTTCATGCCTATAAACTGTACATTGGGCAGCTTTTAAATGTTGGCTAAAATACGGAGTAATACGTAGCGTCCCTCCATAAATTTGGCTAACATTCCATTTTTTTCATTATATTTGTAGTAGCAAATTAGGGATAATAATACACTTTATTAGCTAGGGAATGTTTGCAGATAGTCAGATACCAACACAAAACTTTCTGGTGTTTGGCTATTGTAATCAGGGGCAGATTTAGGGGGGCGACCGCCCCCCTTGAACATTCAATTTTTTTTATCATATACTCCCTCCGTCCCGTTAAGATTGTCCCATTTTATCTTTTCGGTAAGTCCCACTAAAATTGTCCCATACCAAATTTGGTAAAGATTGTGTGGTTCTAAATCATTCTTACTTTATTTTTACTTTATCAATTTAATATCAACCACACAAACTCACTTTTCTTAATAATCGTGTCACCTTCTTCCGTCCCAATCTTAGTGGGACGGAGGTAGTATGTAATATTTTCATAAAACTTTCATAATTTAATTAGATTCGCCCCCCTTAGCTTTTAATTTTCAAAATTAAAAAAAGGATAAGTTTTAAAATGCAACAATGCAAATATATGCAAAATACACCGCAAATTTGTATACGTAACACCTTATTCTTCTTCCCTTTAAAAGTGCAAAATTAATAATAACATCAGATTAACTAATACTTTTTTCAACCACTAGTACTTGAGCTCTCACCTTGTCTGCCGTATATACTAGGGAGTAATAATAATTACTAATATAAGGTACTCCGTATATTTATTGTTTCAATTATTCTTAGGTCCTAGCCAGTTAAACTTTATAATCCTAGGCTTTAGGCGGTTAGGCCTTTACCCTTCACTGAAATATAGAATTACAGCCTTACAAGCGGTTAACTTTACTCAATTTATCAGCGGACGTGCTTGGCGCACTTTCTAAGTTACTTGGCGTACCGTTTTTACTCCACTAATGGACTGATTTGTCCTCTCGCAATTTTGCTCACGAAACTTAAGAAGCACATCCATTGTAATGCTCTTCAAATTTGCCCACTTTCCTAAAATTGAATCCTAAGGCTTTACTCCGTATTAATTAAAGAAGCAATATACTCAACCACGTTTTTTAACTTCATTTAGAAAAAATAATTATCTAAAATATACTCAGAATCTTAATCGTAATGGATTACAAATTTCAACTACCACCAAACATATAAATATTTGTAACATAGTATAATGTTCTTATAAGTTTTTTTACAATCTTCTTACCTAATGGAGGATGAATATCAATTTGATATTCATCAAATTGTCTAGAAAATTATACTCTTGACTTTCATTCTTATGAGTATTTATTTATCATAATTTATACAGTATTAATCACATCATCTACCCCACTATTTGTATCTCAGTTTCTATTTCTGATCTGTTTCATTAAGTTTATCGCATACAATATTTGATAATATTTTGGTGATCATATATAATTTTCATTCATCTTCATATTCAATATTGTCTTTATTTTATTATCATATACGGTAATACGGAGTAACTATAATTGACACTTTTTAGGATGTTTCAAATTTGACGGTATACAATTCCGGACCACACCAGATTACATGTAAATAGACTAGATCAGATCAGGCCAACTTTTAATAGTTGTATAACACACATGGAACATACAGCTAACGTATCAGACTAGTTCAGACTAGTTTAAGTTTGATCTGGTCTGGTCTGATATGTTAGATGCATGTTCTATGTGTGTTATATAACTATCAAAAGTTGGTTTGATCTAGGTAATTTACATATAGTCTGGTCTGGTCTGGGATCATATATAGTCAAATTTAAAAAAAAAATCCTAAAAAGTACAAATTATATTTACTCTATATCACAGTGTATGATAATAATAATAGAATAAAGACAATATCCAATAGGGAAAGTTTACGAAATAGGACTAAAACAGTTTGCAAATTCCAAAATAAGACTGTCATCTTTTTTATTCTCAAAATAGAAGTAATTACTGTCAAGGTTGGAAAATACTGTCATGTTTGAAGTCTGGTACTGCCAAAACATGGCAGTAATTAATCATATTCTGTGAATAAAAACATGACAGTCCTATTTTGGAATTTTCAAACCTTTTTAATCCTATTTCGGGTAATTTTCTCTATCTAATACAAAGATGAATGAAACGTATATATGATCATTCAAATATTACCGAATATTGTATGTGATAAACTTAATAAAACATATCAAAAATAAAAACCGAGATACAAATTAAATAGTGGGAAGATGAAGTGATTAATATAAATTAAGAAGATCACCTCATAACAATGAAAGACAACAGTACAATTTTCTAGATAATCTTGAGATTCATCTTCCATTTTATAAGAAGATTGTGAAAAACTTATAAGAGCATTATACTATGTTACAATTATTTATATACTCAAATGGTTTTCTTCTCAAACTAGGAGTACTATACATTCAACATGACAATATTTATTATTAATGGAACTATTTTTTAATCATGCCAATATTTTTCAATCATCATAATAACGACTCATATTTCAGGAAGAAAAACAAAATAGTTCTATTTTGAAATTCTCGAAGTTTAGTCATATATATTTAATGCAATTTCCCTTATTTTTTAGGTTTAAAGTTCAAAAAATCTAACGCCATTGAGTGGATTGCTTTTAAAATTAATGAGTAAAATCTTAGGTTTTAACTTTAGGAAAAGGAACGATCAAAAAAAAACTTTAGGAAAGGAAAGAACAAATTTGTAAAGCGTTAGAATTAGTGGAAAGACTCTAAGAGGACCAATCCGTCCAAGAGTGGAATATTAGAGGCGCGCCTAGTCACTTTGGTGGTGCACAAAGCAACACCCTTTATCAATTACTCATTTAGCCATTTAGGAGTGCAATTAGAGATGTAGAGAAATCAGAGATTCAGATTTCAGAGAGAAAGACTCACGGAGGTCGGAGTCACAGTCAGCAGTCGGGCACTCAGCGGCGGCCGGTCATCGGCACTTCGAGTCTTCGGCAATCGCCAGTTCGGTGGATGGTCCGTAGTTGGTCCGCTTGATCGCTACTCGCTACTCCTACTCGACCTGTGACCTCTCGCTCAATCGCTATTCGCTTCGCTTGAAGAATTCAAAATACGCAGTTCGGCGCAAGGGTAACTGGGTAAGCACTAACGGCCTGTTTGGATTAGGGGTTGAAGGGTGTTAGTAATGGAAGTATTGAGGGGTGTTGGTCTTAACACCTGTTTGGCAGATTTTTTTTGAAACAAATGAAGTTATTAGTAAGTGTTTAAAAGTGTTAGAGAAAACCTTTCTAACACCTCAATAAGTGATTTTTTTAACACCCCAAATTGGAGTGTTTTGGAGTGCTAGACATATCTTGCCCCTCTCATTATTGTCGTTCTGCCTTCACCGCTTCTTCCTGCAATTATTTTACACGAATCAGGTCTGCAACGTTGCATTTTCTCTCATCAAACTGGTCCCTTAACAGGTCTCATCAGTCTCTCTATCAGCTGCCGCCCATGTCGTCGTCTTTCTTCCTTCAACCATGTCAGCGATTGAGAAGCAGAAGTATTTCCAGAGCATTCAAAGGCACACTCATTCGTCCCTGCTTCTCTGCCGGAAAATAGAGTAAAGCCAAAAGAAAATGAAAAAAGTGATTCAAAAAGTATAGCTACGAAGTGATTCACTCTTATCTCATCTGCTTTACGTAATAATTAATAGCTGATCAGTATGAGTAATAATGATCCATGTTGAGAAGGAACGGTGAATTTCCAGAGCATTATTCAAAGGCAAAGCCACTCATTTGAAGGAGCGATGGCTCAAAAATGTCTGATGGACAATACTGCGTATATTAGTTTTAGGATTTAGATGAGGATATTATTGTCAATTTAATCGAAAACACTTCCGTTATTAACGCTTCGTTTTTTAACTCTCCCAAACAAGGTAAGTTTATATTCTACACTTACACTTACTTTCCCGTTCGGGCCCATAGCAACACTTACTAACACTTCCGTTACTAACACCTTTCAACCCTTCATCCAAACAGGCCGTAAGCCGCAAGTCCGTAACCCGTAAGGCAGGTTTTGATTAATTATTATTATAAATTACTATTTTTATATAATAATAATAGTAATACTAATACTTTTTTTTGGAGGCCCCTTTTGCAAGTGAGGCCGAAGGCATTTGCCTGGGCAAACTCCCCATATAGCCGCCCCTCTGTTTGGCTTAGCATACAAAATGATTCTTCAAAATAATTTATGCATAAAAATAATTGTTTTCCCTTACAATGAATTAATTTTATATTCTAACCCTATTTGTATATCAATAGTTTCTGTTGTTTGGCTTAGCATACAAAGGGTATGTTTGGCAAATGGCTTATCAGCCGGCTTTTAGCTTGTTTGACCCATTTCAGCTGTTTGATTGGTCAAAGAAGCTAATAATGATGTTTGGTAAATGGCTTTTAAAATTAGCTTATTGAGTTTGAAAAGCTGAAAAAATGGATTGTTGAAGAAGCTAAGGGGCAGCTTATTCATTCGGATGGTTCAATTTACACTCTATCAGCCATTTCGAAACAACCAATTTTACCAAACAATTATCTATAATCAGCTAACATAACCAGCCGGTCAAAACAGCTAACACAACCAGCTGTTAGGAAACAGCTGACACAACCAACTAACAACAACAGCTAACAGCCATTTGCCAAACATACCCAAAATAATTGATGCATAGTGATTAGAGAGTATGTTTTGGAAAACCAAAAATGAGAAAACTATTTTGAACAAAAAGAGTTACTGATTTCCTTTTCTTGCAATGAATTAATTTTATATTCTGGCTCAACCCTGTGTTTTAGACTGGATCCGCGCCTACGTGAGAGCCTTGATTGTGATGATTTAGTCATAGTGTAAAAGACATAATGATACACTTGCTAACAAATTGAGAGATGGAGATGAGAGAGGGGGTGGGAGGGACCCAAGCAGACATGGAATCAAATGGAAACCAGAGATATTATACTCCATCAGCGGCGTGAGAGTATGGCATTGAAAAGTATATGTTCGATGGATTGATCTCTTTATACCATTTTTACTCCGATTTCATATGTCGATTCATGCTAGCCACTTAGTCGATCCATCTTGTTTAGGACTAGGGACATGTTTACTTTACTGTAATTCTTATTGCTAGCTTGTTAGCATAGGTAAAATAAATAACTTGTTGGAAAATGTCTGCTTAGTAAACATCTATTATTGGAGTATCTTGTATTGTTGCTTAGCAAGTTAGCAAGCATCCAACCTCGTCTATGTTAAGTTTTAATATTGGTAAATATATCTTTCCTTGCAACCCATAATAGAAGTCACCAAAGAGCCCCTACCCCAACACCGCACCCCTTGATGGGGCAAGTTGATAGAGGGTAGGAGTAAAGATAGGGCCATAGGGGTGGACTAGGCCGGGTCCAGGCTGGGCTCCGGATCAGGACTGGGCGGGCACTGGATCCAAAATTATCAGGCCTGGTACCGGCCCGGGTTTGTACCGGGACCGGGCCGGGCCGGGCTATCTGGGCGGTCTTCGGGACGGGACTGGGTCGGGTTGGACCAAACAATTTCAAGCCCAGATTTTGTTTTTTGGGGGGAATTCTTGAGCTTTAGGCCCGGCCCGGGTCCGACCCGATCCACTAAAATCAAAGTCCGGAACCACCTGCTTCTTCATCTCGGTCGAGCCCCGAGCTTGGTCCCAACTAAGCCAGGTCGAGCCTGCATAGTAACAGGTCGGCCAAGTCCAGAGTCGGGCCAACCCGTCCCGGTCCACCCGTGGGTATGCCTGGACTTGGGCCGGTTCGGGCCCGGTTCGGGCCTGGGCTCGGCCGGGCCTCGGGCCAAGAAAGTTGGGCCCGAGCCTGAACCGCCGGTGGGCGGTTCCGGTTCCGGGCCAAACCGAGCCGGGCCGGGCCGGGCCTAACCGGTTCTATTTTTTTTTTTTTGGCTTTTCTATTGAACCCCCAACCCCTCCCCCTCAACCCCAAACCACCCCAAACCACCTCAAATGGCCCAAAATACCTAATCCAACCCAAAACTTAAAAAAAATTCAAAAAAAAAAAAAAATTAAAAACCGGCCCGAACCGGGCCCGAACCGGCCGGGCCGGTTCACCAAAAACTGGGCCCGAGCCCGGACCGCCCAGCAGCCGGGCCGGGCCGAACCGAACTGGTGGACCCACCAGGCCCCGGGCCGGGCCGGGCCAAACAGTAACCGGGCTGGGCCGGTTCGGGGCCAGGCCGCCCGGCCCGAGTCCACCCCTACCCGTGGGGGTAAGGAGTGGGTTAGGGGGCAAGGTATGGGGAAGGAGGTTGTGGGGTTGAAAACGTGTCAAAGGTAAGGGGTAAAGTCCCTAAAGATTCTAATTGACGCTTTAAAGTTGAATCATATTTTAATAAATGCATCAATCTCATGAAAGAAATACGGAATATATGTTTATCAAGTGCTTTGTTAAATTGTAACTAAAGAACGGGTTAGTAAAACATATTTTAATAAAGAACACTTACTAATCCATGAAGTAATATTTTAACAAAGCGTACTTACTAATCCATGAAGTAAACAATGTCCTAAGACTTAAATGTTATTGTTGTTCTATTAGTCATTCTTTTAAGATGATGGATTAACAAATTATAGGACTTGCTATAGTAAATAAATAAATACTCATGATGCTCAACTGCTCATACTTGAAAAAAAACAGGCTATTGACAAAATTACAATTTCATGTTGCGTACGTGCATTGAAGGATCACTGAGTAATATATGCGTGTGCGTATAAGATCTAGAGGATACAAAACGGGATTAAATTAAATTCCCCCCACAATTACAAAAAGAAAAAAAAAAAGAAATAACCTCTACTGGTTTTCCTTTTCCTATATACGTAGTATATATATGTGATGATGACACTAAAAAGAAGCTTGTTCCTCTTGCATGGATCTGCACAACGAAGCTTGCTCCTCTTGCTCTGATAAATTAAAATGAGGGACTTGTAACTCTGTAAGCACACCATGGGTCACTTCTTCGTCAGTGCGAACAACGGCCATAGCCTTTCAAACAAACATCAGGTGGCAACAAAGGGAATCAGTCAATCAGCTGGCGAGCAACCTGCATTTGCACACTTCCTTCTGCTCCCCCATCCCACACAAGAGGTTTGAGAGGAAGAAAAAGGGTCAGTGATGGACAACAAAACCGTAAATGTGGGCATCATTAATTGAATAGAATATAACGCCAAACCTGAATATACATAGTTTTACATGAATGAGAATCATATGGCGTCAAGAATCCACTTCTCTTCTGTCTACATCCTCTCTTCTGCTTGACATTGCATTTAACCGTTGCTGTAACTGGTTGCAACAAAAGTAATATTAGTATTATCAATATACATTTATTGCAAAACTGTCAAAACAATAGTTTTTGTTTTTGTTAAATAGGCATACTTCTAATGATTAATGGTTTTATCCTACATTCAAGATAGAGGCTTATCGGAATACACTAATCTCAAAATTGTATGCTTATTTGGTTTTTAACCATGTCAAATTGCTTGTTTGAACTTAACGAGCGAGCAATACCAAGCTATGATTCCATAATGATGTTAGGATCAGCGACCCAAAGCTTTAGACGTGATTAATATATTTATATTTACTTGATGCAGGACTCTCCCTTGACAATACTAAAAGTTGGGGAGGGCCTGTCTTACTTTTACAGCTGTAATAACAAGGTTTGGTTTAACCTTGTTGATCACACATAAGAAATCCGAAGAAAACTAATCACCTGCAAGTACTTCAATTTTTCGGCAGTTAATTCATCAGTCAAGTTAACCATCCTGCAGAGAGAAAGATAGACAGCGCGAGTTGGGTTCCTTGAGCTACGGGATATATATGATGAAAAAATGAAATGAATCCGATATTTATAAACAAACCTTGTTTGGAGCTCACAAACTTTAACTAGAAGCAAACGTTCCCGCTCCGAAGTAGCTGTATCCACCTGCAGTGTTGTATCCAAAATGTGTGCTTTTAAAAAGATATAATAATCCTAATTTTAGAACTACTATGATTGTCCAGTAGTCAAACTTGAGATCCTACGTAGGATCAGAAATTTGAATAAGGAATCGTAAATCATAGGATTGTGACTCGGATCATAAGATCCTACAAAATATATACTTACATATACATATACATAGGGGACAGGTACAAACTGTATTGTGCGATGCAACTTTACGTTATTTGTATTGCATATTGAGGTTCAAAGTGTTGCATATTATTCAGCCATAAAATATCATTTGCGTATAAACGTTCAAAGAGTTGCAACCTAAAAAGTTGGCTTTTATTACAAAAATATCACCATGTCTTTATAGCCTTTAGATCAACTCATTGGATGGTCAAGATGAGTTTGTAGTTTGTAAATTAAGGAGGATTTGTATTTGATCTCCATTCCATATACATATATATGTATATATGTGTGTGCATATGCATACATATGGTTAAATGTAAAATATAATAAAAGTTTTATATTTATAATAAACAAACAATCTAACATGATTTTACTTAATACTACCTCCGTCCCTTAAAACTTTGCCAAAGTTGACCGACACGGAAAATAATAAAGTAAAAATTGTGTGGTTGAGGTTTGTGCAGAGGAGAGAGAAATAACAGAAACCACAAAATAATTGATTAAAAGGGAAAGTGACAAAGTTTTTTGGGACGTCCCAAAAAGGAAAGATGACAAAGTTTTAAGGGACGGAGTGAGTAACACTTAATTAAAGTATTAATATATAATTAATTAATATATAATATACTTCGTAATTCATACTAACTCTTCAGAAACGAACGAACAACAGAATGAACCTCTTGCACTTGTCGTTGACCACTCAGAACCGAGAGATGGAAGTCGACCTTCGAGTCTTCGACGCAGAGGTGGAGGTCGTCGACTGACCAGTCGGACCTGAGAGGGGAAGTTGCTGGGAAGAATTAGGTTGCGGTGAAGTAAGCAGCTACAGAGCAAGGGATTCGAAGGTCATGCGACAGACCTCTTCTTATTTTCAAACGTTTTCCACCGACTTCAGAAGGTTTGGACAATTTCCGCTGACGATTAGCGTAGCCTGTTTTTTTTTCTTCAGCCATCGGAAAATAATAGCTGACCCTGTATGTTTCTACGAGTTTGTGCGTTTACTCGGCGGTTCAGCTGTTCCTTACAATTTTACGGTTCTCACTAAAAACGGGATCGCAAGGTTAGTTTTGGATCGTAAATTCGTAAAAGCCTACGAGTTGACTCGTGATTTTGACTAACACGATCCCCTTGTGGTTCCATTTCCTAGTCATATTGGTTTTAGGCAAAGATTCCATTTCACATTCATAATTTCTTTATACAAGAAGCATTTCCCTGTAAAAACACTCCAGTAGTCTCTAGAAGTAATTGGGCAACGGATTTAATATTATTAAAATAGTTATATTAATCTATATGGTATCAAATATGTAGTTAATCCATCATTTCCAATGGAGCCAAAGACTCCCTATTTGTTGGCTTGCGAATATGATGGAATAAAGCAAAATGGTTCACTAAACTCTATGCACTTCTTTCTATGAAACAGCAGCCAATCCATGCAATTTTCGACGTGATTTTCATCATGGGTCATCCGGACAGTCTCTGTGTGCTTTAGCACAGGGTCAAGGCTACGAACATCCGACCCCCCTTACCCCACCATAGGTGGGAGCCTTTTTGGTACTGGGGTAATGTTGTTGTTGTATCAAATACATAGTTGTAAAATATCCAAACTCTAGCTGTTTTGTTTCTCGTCATAAATAGTACACACTGCCCCTCTTTGATACGAAGCATCTCCTCTTATTTTTCCACAAAACTGAATTCACAAAATTGAACACGAAAAATCCATCCACTATCCGATGTGATACATGCCCGCACATGAGGATTCAGGAAGAATTTTATGATTAAAATAAGGTGATACTTTCATCATATCCAGAAACTTCTATTATCCTGATTTGTTTTGTGTATAATGACAAACGAGAAACTTAGGCCAAGTACTCCTAAAGGCAAAAGTACAAACTATAAAGATTAGCAAGTGTGTTATCTCCCAGTCCAAAAGGAAAAAGAAAGAAATAAAGATGAAGAAGAATAGAGTTAAAACTGTGCTCCATTATAGTTGAATCAAGTGAAGTTCATACAGTGTACAGTGAAGCAAGCACGGTTCAATTCAAGTTCAACCGTCAACTTTAATGTTTAATGTTTTCTATCAAGTTTGAAGCATATCATGGTTGATGGGGGTGTTAGAAATAAAGAAGGGTTGTAAATATAAAAATCCTAGTTATAAATGTGTATTATGGTTGTGATAGGGCCCGGGGCTGTAGTGAATAATGATAATAATAGTGATAGATTGATATTGAATAAGTTTGGTATTGTATAAATAAGTATTCTGGGCCATGTCATATAATATGGGCTGGCCCGTTAGAATAAAGTACTATAAGAGATAGAAGGAAGGGAGGAAAGAGGTAGGCAGAATTTTAGACTTGGGCTGAGAATTCTGGGAGAGATAGGCTGCTCGAAGTGCCTAAACCTGTATCGTTTCATTCCTGTTCATCAATTACGTTCATAATAAACAACCATTTCCCTTCTTCGATCCTGGTATCTATCAGGTTGTCCAATCAAAAAAAATATGTTCCCAATCATAACAGGTTTATGTCTACTATTTTTCGACATAAGAATTGCAATACTCTTCAAAAGTTATGAAGTTGTGATTTTATATCAATAAAAATAGTTTTAGAGCTCTACATTCTTCAGATGACCTAATCCTTGAAACACATTCTTAGACACACCAGAAAACAGATATTGATATGTTCTGGTGTTCCCACTTCACCCAAATGGAGACCAACTATTTGTGTGCCAGATTAATTAAAGTGATTGATGTGTGCATATCCTACAAAAAAATACAAGTGGTAAAACAAGAGATGAACTCACAGTTCCATTATTCTCTGAATTGCGTTGTTGTGGCAGCAATTTCCCATTTTGAGATGCTGAGATAGAATGAGAATAAAGTAAGTGAAACAAATCCCACTTTTAAATGCATGATTCTGTAAACAGTACCATTTTGGTCCTCTGCTCACCTTCTCCTGCTGATGATTGCATGCTATTCAACAAACTCATAATCAGATCCTGTAATGCTACAAGGTATTAGGACCATGCTTGAAAAAAGGTAAGGATTGCAAACAGAAAAAGAAAAAAAAGAGGGAGAGATGGACCTTATGTGAAAAGACTCAATTTAATAATACAACCAACAAGAATATAATACCTGTTGAATTGAAGTTTGTTGAAAAAGATTTTGAAGGTGGGGCATGAGAACTGATGCAGGTACATTACCATGGATATTTTCCTTTGGAGGCTGATTGGATGGCTGAAAAGGAAGAATGAAACATCATTAGCTCTGATTTCCCATTCTACAAGACGAAGGCCTTTTACATTTATCAGAGCATATATTTTGGGAAAACTATCAAATCGACCCTCGTACTATATCGAAAACGTCAATTAAGTCCTCGTACTTCAAAATCACCCAATTAAACCCTCGAATTTATAAAAACCATTCAATTATGAAATTTAGCCAGTTATGTATGTTTTTCGGTTACCGATTGATGTGGCAGCCTATGTGGCACTATTTTCGTTTTTAATTTTGAATAAAGCTTTTTAGAGAAAAAAATATAAGTGGAAGCTTCCTTCAAAGCTAGAATCATTCTCTGGTGCGAGGCCCTGGAATTAAAACGCTGGTGCAAAGGCTAGAGTTCCGAGTTCCTATATAGCTCATGTGAGCTCCATCTCTGTCTCTTGACATGAGGTTTAAAATCGCCGCTGACTCTAAAACCTCAGTCACAAGAATGGTTCCCCGTTGAATGCAGATGAGACTCTCTGCCGGAATCCCTTGCCATCCACATCATATTGCTCCAACCGCCATCTCTATCTCTCGAATAATAGTGCAGGTCAAGTCTTCTTCAGTTGGGTGTCTTGTGGTACAGCCTCCTCCACCGTCACTGACATCTTCTAGTTCAGTCTCCACCGCCATTGCCGACGTTTTCTACTTCAGTCTCTATCTCTGGCGTCCTCCAGCGATTTAGTAGGAAGAAGAAGCGTCTTCTTCAACAAAAGAGGAAAAAGAAACGAATTTGCCCTCACCACCGCCAACTTCTTCTCCTTAACCTCCATCGTCGGCGTCTGAAATTTGCTTGGGAAGAGACGGAATTGGGAGGGCAGACAGTCACTTATTTGGCTGTAAGTTTACGCAAATACCCTTTTTCTTTATATTATTTTCATTAAGTGATGTGGTATACATGTGTTGCCACATGGACAATCCACATACACACTTATCACCGGAAACCTGTTGGTTACCCATTAAACGGCCTATTTGAACGTTTTTAAAATGTTTGAGGGTGTTTAATGTGCGATTTGAAGTACAGGGACCTAATTGACTTTTTTGATATAGTACAAGGGCTTATTTGAAAATTTTCCCTTTTTTTAGTTTTAATTCTTTTGGCCATAGGGGATGGATGAGTGATGCACAAGAAGACAAAAACAAACATTAGACAAACCATTTGTTTATTCTCAGGAACCCATTCTCCAACGCTAGCAGATTTCCTCAGTGGGGATGTCTGGTGACCACACAATTTTTAGATCAAATGCACTCTACAGATCAATAAATATATGACTATGAACAAATAACAGAACATTCATCAGCTTACTTGAGAATATCGTCGGGGAACTGTACATAAAGGTATGTCCTAACATTTACATATAGGTCAGAAGTTATCGTTTTTAGCTAATGAATGAGAATATTCCACGCAGCATACCTTAACAAGATCCACATTTTCTGATGTCACAGAGAACCGCCCTTTTATTTGCACCAAATTGGCCTTTGACTTGTCTTCCAAAGAATCTCTGAATCCTAAAGTAAAGCCCCATTTCATTTAGTTCATTAACAACATGTGGTCACTTGAAATGAATATAGACGCATCAAACACACAAGTGAGTTACCACTAGATGGTTTAATAGGAGCTGATAAACTATTTGCTGAAGCGCGGTTTGGCAACATTAAAGGACCACTAAAACTAGGTGCTTTTCGCACATGCTGAGCTCTCTCAACCTGTAGGTTTTCAAACTCAGTCCTGGAAGAAAACCATGAAGGTAAAGAAAAATCACGAAATATACACGGACTAATAATGTTACGAAGACATAACAAAGGAGCACTAAAGCAATATCAAATACTGATCTGCAACTACTTTTTATGTTCCAACACTCCAGATTTCAAGTAGATAGAAAGTAATCAAGTTAAAGAAGGAACCTGTCAATGTTACGCGCCCTTTCTTGCGTAGAATGACTTAATACAGAGCCTGGCATGAGAGGTCCACTCTGACTTTGGCGAGGCTTTCCTGGTTGAGTTTTTGTCTTTGTCTGTACAGCATCTTTATCTGAAGTCGGAGGTGGGAGTTCTGTTTTAGATTCATCCTTTCTAATTTCAGTTTTCCTTTGGCCAGCATCCAATACATCATTTTCCAGATATTTTCCCTTCTTGCTCTGGCACTCAGCTGCAGGCATCTCACCAACAATTGTTTGTGCACTAAAAGTATAAAGTTCATGACACAGCAACTCATTTAACATGAAAATAATTCAAGTTGTAAATAAATTAACATTATTAAAATATCCACTTGTATACTATGATCACAGTTGCATTAGATTTGTACAGTGTAAGCCAGAATTCAACAGTAAGTCAATTTCTAGATCTAATTTAAAAGACATATTCTTCACAGAAAATAAAAGCACAAACTTCTACCTGGAAACAACATTTTGATTGGGACTTAACCCCCCTAAATTTTGTCCAGAATTAGATACCTGCCAGTATAAGCATATTAACTGTTTATTTATAGTATTTGAGGCTGTAAAATTAAGTGAAAAATAAAGGGTTGGATATTGACAGGCTTAGTCACAGTGGCATTAGCATAACTTGACAGTAGATAAAAATATCACTATATTTTAGATGAAATAACTACACAACCTCACTACTGGTGCAAAGTTTCATATTCACATCTCCGTACTTCATTTCTTGCATGTCTTCTTCATCAGGCACCTATCATAACGCAATAGATAGCAAGAGACTTTTTACAAAGAACACGACACCTCCAAGCCACAATATTAAATTAGAAGATATATTACCTCCGTCCCCGTGGACTTTGCCAACTTCGAATTAGGTGAGAAATAAGTAAGTAAAAGTTGTGTGGTTGAGGTTTGTGCAGAAGAGAGAGAAATGAGCAAAACCACAAATTAGTTGCTTTAATGGGAAAGTGGCAAAGCTTTTGAGACAAACAAAAAAAAAAGTTGGCAAAGTCTAATGGGACGGAGGGAGTATAATACTTTATGCGTACCAGTGATGCCTGTAGCTTCAAATCTTCAAGATCAAAGTTCCATGCACTAACACCTCGCTGGTATTCACTCTGGGAAAATAATTAATTGAATAGAAAATTAGGACGAATAGAAAAAAACAGCATGCATCAAGGTTGCTCCCAAAAAAGATCAGGGCACATTGATTATTAAAGTAATCAGCTCTTGTAATATTTTAAGATAGGTGATTGACGTCATAAACCAACATGAACGGGGGCTTTTCAGCACTGTTTGTGTTGAGCAACAAAAGTTAGCATTTTCTCTTTCCAAAGAATAATGAAATAAAAGAAATGTAGACGCAAACCAGGCACAACTAAGGCATGTCATGATCAGTTTACCAATTTAATCGAAAGATATTAAAGAGCTATGTTGGTGATAACAATTGCCCAAACCTGTGATATCGCTTCTTGTTCTGCTGAAGGCATCTTCTTTAGAGCAAGTTGAGCAGCATCTCTCAGCTGCAACATTTCCCCAGAGGAAAACTTAAAAAATATTATAAACAACAAAACCAGGAAGCTAGACAATACCGCCATAATAAAACACCTGGAGATCTTTCACACGATTCCAAAGTGGAGGCAAGTCGGTAAGTAGTTTTTTTACAGACAGCTCCGGAGGCTTGGCATGCTTGAAAAAAGAATGTTTTAACAACTTATCTGCAGTAGGCCTTTTAGATTGGTCTTTGACTAAACACATAGCAACCATTTCTTTGAATGCCTGATTAAAGAAAGACAAAAAAAACTATATGATTACATTTTTTGATAGACAAAATCAGTTATGTAAATTACCCGTGGATTTTCTTAGAATAATACTCCCTCCGTCCCATTGGACTTTGCCAACTTTCCCTTTTTGGTTGTCCCAAAACACTTTTCCATTTTCCAATTAAAGCAACTAATTTGTACTCATTTCTATCTCCTCTTCACAAACCTCAACCACACAGTTTTCACTTTTCTTATTTCTCACCTACTTTGGAATTGGCAAAGTCCATTAGGACGGAGGTAATACTATTTAGCAGTACCTCTGTCCCGGTATAATTAAATAAGGTTATTTGAGCATATTTTGAGAAGTAGCTTGATGGGTAAATAATATAATGAGATCATTGAAGATCACTGTAATATTATAGGAGTAATGGTGTATTATTTTTAATATTTGATGATTAAGTCATACTTAGTTAAATACGGTACGGGAATTAAACGGGGTTTAATACGTACGTGTTTTATTCGGTAACAAGAGTGAAAAAGACGGTCAAAAATTCGTTGAAAAATACGTTGACTTTTAAAAAACGTGTGAATACGTATACGTGTATAATACGATATATGTTACAAAAATTCGGACAAAAAATACGCGGTATTATTTTGAACATTCAAAGTATATACTTCACAGAATAAGATATATAGTAAAAACAAATAAAAGTATATACATATTCAAGTAGCATATCTCATTACCACTCAAAAGAATAATTTGTAATTTCATAAGTCGATGAAGAAAATAAAAATAGTAATCAAGTCCAAGACATAATTTTGTAAAATAAAGTCAAAAAATGAGGAGTAAAAACAATAGAATGAGACTAACTTAAAATCATTGTCTTTATATGATCATCAAATAACACTCAAGTCAAACTCATGATTTTCATCAAGATGGTGAATGACATATGAGAAAAGTACGTTGTGCGACTGATACACTTATTATTGTTTGTGTGTAAAAGCTTATACTAAAATATGTTAGGTTTAGAAAAACCTTAATTTTGATACGATATCATCATAAATCCAATAGTAGTTCAAGTTTTGATCTTGTAGAAAGCTAGCTTTAGTCACCATGCAAATAACTTTAGTGATTAATAATTGCATTGTAACAATACAAGAACATGGGGTTACGAGGAGGAGGTTTCTTTTTTGCTTTTAAGCTATTGTTGATCTCATATGCATTTTATGCACTAATTCAATTGGTCAATTCATGTTTCTAGTTTTTGTAAAATACGGAAAAAATACGTTTTATACGGGAAGTGAGAGTTTTTTTCCTTTTTAAACGGACCGACATTATTTTTCGTTTTAAACACGTTTTTTTGTTCAAAAAAACGGTACGTGTTTAAAACGCGTTTTAAACGGAAAAAAGCTAACTAGGGATTAAGTTGCCATTTAAGAGTGCTAATTATTACCTAAAATAGAAATGAGAACCTTTAGTTGGGACGTCCAAAAGAGGCAAGTGAGGAGCTTAAGTTGGGCGAAGGGAGTATTATCAACACACTACTTTTTTAAAAAATTACACAAAAAATATGGCTTTATCCATGCATGTGTATCGAATTAACAATTAACATACTAGTGTAGTACTACGTGTTTGAGTAATTTGACATCTGAGGAGCATAAAGCCATATCAACATGATTTAAAAGTGAGTACATATATGTGTGCTGACTGTGGTCAAATATCAAAACGCTTTTTTAAAGAAATTGACTATTGAAACTTATGCTGATGTAGATCATCTTGCAAATTCCCATTAGTAACGAAATTACCTTAGAGAACCTTTTATCACGGTCATAATCAAGCCCAGGAGGTGCGTTTTGTATGGTCATAAGAAGAACCTACAACAAGCAAGTGGAGGAAACTAACATGGTAGTGAATGCATACTAAAGCACATGCGGCATTGGTAAGAATATTTTTGTAAAACCTTTGCAAGTAATATATACCTTCATTGGAGGGTATTTTGAAAATGGTGCATGGCCATGAGCCAACTCCAAAGCAGTTATTCCGAATGACCAAATGTCAGCCCTAAATGAGGATGAGGTGCATCCATGTTAATAATTTTTTAATGAACCAGGACCCAGTGATCCACCACTTGTGCTCCAGCACAGCCTGCCACCCGTGCTCCATCACCAAACCTGGTGTTGACGCACCCACTCCGAAAGAACACGGAAGCAGTTAATTTCCGTAGAGGGATATGAGTAACGTTGGTGAAATTGAACCCGAGTGGCAAGCATATTTAAGATTTTGAGAGCATTTGTGCAACCGGTCGGACCACCACCTCCATTAATTATGCATTCAACAAACACACAAAATGTACATGTGCATATAACAATAGACATGATTTATAGCATTATTGAACAGATATAGTACTAGAGAAACAGACTTATTGATATTAGAAAGTGAAGGCGGTGGTCTTAAATTACATCAGAGGAAACCAATAGGTGGATATGAAAAATAAAAACACCTTACTTGAAATCATATCCAGCTCCAGGCTGCAAAACCTCCGGCGCCATCCTTCGAGAAGATATAAGTTGTAATAAATATTGACTAAAAGTCAAAAAGAAAGAATTTTTTACTGAAAGAAAGTAAAGAAACTGTTGATTTTAAATGCTCACCAGCATGGAGTTCCTACAAATGTATTCCTTGATCTACGCCTCTCGCCTGTATCAAACATGCACGCCGAAACACCAAAGTCAGCAAGCTTTACATCCCCATTAGTGTCTAACAGTATATTTCCAGCCTGCAATGACACTTGTTAGATAAGATCGCATAGACCTTCGACTCAAAGAACTACTGGGATGACATACCAAAATTTTCCAGCAAGTGAAGATGAATGCCAAACTCAACTGACCTTAACATCACGATGAATGTGTCCATGCCGGTGGAGGTATTCCAAAGCCTTCAGTGTTTCTTTTAGTATAGAACCAATTGCAGACTCTTCAAATCCTTCTGGGTATGCTATTTTCATGAGGTGCAGACAAGAACCCTCAGCCATAAAGGGCATGACCACCCAAAGGCAGCTACCAACAACAAAAGAGCAAAATGCTCTAATAACATTGGGGTGATGAATTAAACTCATTGTTTGGGCTTCTCTGCGAATGTCATCCTGTAGAAAATAAAATTCTTCAAAAAAATCAGTATTATTTACTTCAATTGGTCTAAATAGTAAATACTAATCCCATCTCTATCGGGTTGCTTTAATTTATCTAAACACTAAGGCTTCTGGGTGAGAACCACCTACATAAGATTCCATGAAAACAGTATATGGAATTTTGACTCTATAGTTAAATAATGCCAATGTAGTAATGTGATGTTTAGACAATTTTTATAAATTTGTAGTCCATTCTCATCAAGGCCAATTCTCTTCAATCCTAATGCATAAGAATGGAAATTTGGCCCGAGACATATTTAACAGTTTACAGAATGTTGAAGAAGATTGATGAGCTGTCCTTTCTTGCTACAACTAGAAATGTTAGATTATGGGATCATGTATACCCAAGTGATTAAATATTAGTGCAAGTTTCCAAGTTCAAACACTAGTCAGAAGAATCCAGAAACATAAAAGGATAGGGCGCATTTAATTCCCCAGCTCTAAATCCAAGAAATGAGACCAGCCAACCAGAGCATTACGAAGGAACTAAATTAGATTATAATATATGGAATAATTTTGTACCAATTCAAAATGTTAATAAAGAGCCACTCAGGTTTGCTTAATAAAGAGAACTGGATTAGTTAAGGTTCCACAACCTCAAGACTAAATGAGAGAATCCCTAGAAAACAGCTGGCAGACCAAAACAGGCTTTTATCTTGTCTCGAATGTTACCTAAATCAAACTAGTAACCTAACATTCAGCTTGCCAGACGCTCAACAGTCCGCTAAGCTGTGACCCTATGTTCTTTGCTCTCCGCTTTATCATACCGAGTTGTGAAGAAAGAGTTGACTTGCAAAGTCCACAACTTTGACGAATACAGAAAATGATAATAAGCTTGACTATGACAGCAAATAAAGACAATCATTTGACACCAACTACGCCAAACTTGATGCCATTAGCTTAGCTCAAAGTTAACTGTAACAAAGTTTCAGTTGCAGAAAGGACACACACCAGATTGCTGTTACAGCGATCGAGATCCAAGCACTTGACAGCCACAACATCATTGAGAGGAAGATAGATCGCTCTGTACACAGTAGCGCTGGCGCCATAACCGACCTCTTCCAGAAGCTTGTAGTCATCCGGATTAGCCGAGTAGTTCTTCTGACCACAGGTCATGGTCCACCTACTACTTCTCCTCCACCGCCGGTGGAAAACGGATGAAACCGTCGATCGGAAAACAAGCTGCTAAACTTCAAACAATTGGTAGAAATGTCGGAGCAATCTGCAGATACAGATTTAGATAGAGATAGACCGATATATGGACCGAAGAAGAAAAGCTAAGCTGCTGTATTACAAAGCTCCAAATTATTAGTGATACAATTTAGATTTTTATTTTGTTATAGTTATTGATGCGTTATTCTCTAATGATAAATAACAATAGTTATAATAATAATATCTCCATCCTAACATTAAAATTAAAATATTAATAATACTATCTCCATCCTAACATTAGAAATTGAGATTGACTATCATGATCCTTCATACTATGACTAATATAGGAATTAATATAAGTTCTAATAATAAAAAACAAGAATATAAATAAAGTACTCAATCCTAAAAACCTGTTCTAGAAGTATTAAAAACCAAAATGAGTTGGTATACTTAATATTCTTTCAAGAGTATTTTGTACATATTATTATGCCATAATATTCGGTCCACCCCGGTATAAAGTTCTACTACGTATTAAATTTCCTCCAGCCAAATTTCATATTGTCATAAAATCCTAGTAAATTATTGAGGTGCTTCAATACTGCTTCTACATTTCCTTCAAAAACAAAAAATACTGCTTCTACATTTTGAATTTTTAACATGAAAAAATTCACAAACAAAATATAAGGGTCTATTTACAACTTTCCAGATTTCTTTTCTGTTTTTCATTCCTTCAATTTTCTGTTTTCATTTTATAGTTTTTCTATCTCCGATTTTTTGTTTTCATTTTTTAGTTTTCCATCTTCGAATCCGAAACATGTTCATCAAATTTTTTCACCTCATTCTTTGACTAACTGAAAGTATGGTCCTGGTCCAGAATCGAACCTAGTACATCCCTAGTATAGGGAAGTCAGGACAGAAATCGGTCGGTCCTGGCCAATCCCAACGGCTAGTTTGACTAATTCTTTTCCCTTTTCCCTATTGGTTAGCAACTCAACGGCTCTTTTGAAACTCTTCACTTTGAAAAATGAATTAAAAAAACTGGGGACCGAACCGTCGAGCCGTTGACCGGATAGGACACGCACCGTCTGGTCGTTGATCGGATCGGACGAGGACTGTCAGGTGATCAATCGGTCCGGATAGGGACCGCCGCATAATTGACCGAACCAGACAAGGATCGCTAAGTCGTTGACCTGACCGGACAGAGACCATCAATCGTTGATCGGTATGGGTCTGCTCAATCGTCGACCGGACTGGACTGGGATTGCCAAGCGGTCGACCGGAGTGAACATGTACCATCGGGTTGTTGACTGGATTAAAAAAGGGATATATAGGGATAATTTGAGTTTGCACCCCATATTATTGTTCAAATTGGACTTTGCACCCCGTTTTTAAAAAAACTTTGTTTTTGCACCCCAACTGTGACACCGCACCCGAACGTCCTTGAAAACTCGATTTAAAAATTTATAAGTGATGTATTGAATTTCCGATTTCAAAACAATGGGAGAAACGATTAATATTTTACGAAGTACATGATTGAATATTGTATTGTTCAAACCCGCATTCTTTTGTAATTTTCATCATGTAAATTATTGGGAGGAGCCTACACATATTGGAGATCAATAATGTGATTTTGGAAGTTGACTTGTTCTAAATAAATTAGGATGAGTGCAAAAAGACATCTTTGACAAAGATAAAACAATAGGACCCATCTTCCCATTTTTTGGAAGTATTGGTAGATATTTTGGACCCCAAATTGATTGGGATTAATTGGGGGGCATCCCATGTGGCTTGAGTACCTGCAAGACAAGGAAAATATGTGAGGAGACTCACCTTGGCCGCACCACATGGAGAAGCATTGCCCATGACACAATTGGGATCAAATTTTGGGGCCACCACCACTGTTTTCGCACAAACAGGTGTGCTGTTTTGTCTCCCTTCATTTTGAGAGTTGTACTCGTCCAAATGGGGTGTATAAGGTGTCTTTGGATAGCTTTTGAAGTCTATTTCCATATTTGAGTGGCCACAGTTCGAGAGGAGAGAGCAATCATCCAAAAATCGATCTGGAACGAGCAGAGGTCTGTGAACTCGAGCTGTGAGAGTGCTGAGACTGTTTGGTCGATATCTCGAGTTTTACAAATCCAATTAAGGCGTGTGAGATACCCACAGAAAGCTCTCAAGACGAGGAATCCGTGAAGGTCTGGTTTGCAGGAATCGTAGTTGTGGAAGGCTTCCAAATCGTCCGAGAAAAACGCAACCTCGCAGGAGAGGATTTAATCCTCTAAAGTGAGTTTTAAACCCCAAAGCTTTACTTTTCATTCTCCAAATGATATGAACGATTGGTGAGACTATTATACACTAATCCAAGTGTATAATATGTCCTTATAAAGTTATTTTATTGATGTAAAGGTTAGATACTAACCTAGATGCAAATATTGGAAAACTAGGAATCGAGTTAGCCGGAAAACACCCGTTCTAGGGGCTGTTTTCGTATCAACGATTAAGGGTTGAACTAGCACTTTGAGGAGGCTGTTTAACACTCATATTTGAGCAAGGAATCAGTTCCAAATCCACTTTGACCAAAGCTTTGACCATTGGACCAAGAAGGGAAAGTTTAAAGCTCAATTGAGGTGAGGATTGACATCTAATTGCTTACAACTTGTAGGTTAAGCATGAGATTACCTAAATGCTTAAATCATGATTTTTCATGGATTATGATGATTATATATTGATGAAATACTGATATAGTTGCCAAGGAATGAAATTTGAAATGATTTGAGAAGGTATGAATAATATGAGATTAAATGAGTATAAATGAACTATTTGTGAAAATGGGCATTTTGCTCATGTATGAATTATGTGGATACATAAATAAATATTTGTGTATTGAGATTGAATACTTAAGTTGCTGCTACATAATTATAAATATGTAGAAAATTACAAATAATGAGGATAATGGTATGATAACAATAATCTTAATAGTATTGAAATACTAGTTAGTGATTATTGGAACTTGTTGATTAAATTGATCCTAGGGATTGGATTGTATGAAAGGTACTTGAATATAGTTCAAGTGTATATAATAACTTAGTTTGGAACTAAGGTTAAGTTATGGGAAGTCTTTAAGGATGACCCAAAGTAGTTTAATGATATGTCAATTCTAGGCATAGGGTTGCTTGAGAATTGGACCTTAATGCATGGTGATGTAATAGAGCCGAGCTCTAGAATGCATGTAAGGTGTAGACTTGGAGTCTATGTATTGTATAGCTAGAGCCGAGCTCTAGGACTTGCGTGGTGATGTAATAGAGCCGAGCTCTAGAACGCAAGGTAAGGAAATTGACCCGAGGTATATGAATTGTATGGTGATGTAGTAGAGCCGAGCTCTAGAATACAATGTCATGTACTAGGGTTGGACTCTAGGAGTTGTCGTGGCTTATAGCCACGGGGTTGGGAATGGTGATTTCCAAATGAAAATGGGCCCACGGGCCGACTACTTGACTTTTATATAAAGTAAGTATATTTTTAAACGGGGTAACTTAGGGTTACAATCATAATGTACTATCACCCTATTTGAGGGTCTTGTGTTTGAAATACTTGTTGTATATCTATTAGATGCCTGCCACACCAGTACTTTATAGCCGTATAGAGTACTGACCCCTTCGGGGGCGTCCCACCACCATTTCAGGTTGAGGCTAGAGCTTGCATCCTGTGCTCGTTGATCGAGTGATTCCTCGGAGAGAAGACTTGGTTCGTGCTTCCTCCATTCTATTTGAAACATTAATAAATTTGCTCATGGATATTTTATTATAGAGCCTGCGTGCTCATGAATAGCCCTGTGTGGCTCTTTCGTTTTAAACAATGTTTTCCGCTGCTTTATGAATTACTTATTATGTTGTTTATGGATGACTTATGTGTGAATGATATTCATGACGCCTTGTATAATATGAATGTGTTGGATTGCGATTGACTATTCGTATTGTACGGCGGGTTGTTGACGTGTCCGGGGAGGTCCGGGGCGTGACACCAACCCTATATGAAAAGACAAAAATGCCCCTCGATCATGAATATGTTGAAGGCCAAAATAATTGTTAATGGAGGGGCATTTTTGTCTTTTCATATGAGCTTGGGGTGCAAAAACAAAAAATTTTAAAAAACGGGGTGCAAAGTCCAATTTTGACAATAATATGGGGTGCAAACTCAAATTACCCCATTAAAAAAGGGATTGTTGAGTCGTTGACTAGACTGGACCGCCGGATCGTTGACCTGGCCGGATAGGGACTGCTGGGTTCTTAACTGGACCAGACTGGAATTGACATCGGAGCGGGACTGGATTCACCACTAGGCGTAAGTATGCATTCATTGTAGCGGCACTACAACATATGCGTATTTCAAATTTGAAAAACTAGTAAAACTTACTTTTCCAACTCATTAAGGAAAACAGAGATATATCTCATTTTTTTTTGTTTTGGAAAACGATATGGTAAATGCATTTTTATGTTTTTCTTTATTTCTCCAGTTTTTCAGCAATTTATTTTAGTAAACACGTTTTATGTTTTTCTTTTTCCAATTTTTCAGTTTTCTAAAAAATTAGAAAATATCTCTGTTAGTAAAAGACCCTAAGGTTTTCATCGAATTTAGAATAACCTTGTGACTCTAAGGCATAGGCAGGGTGCAAATTGAACTATACAGTTTTTTCTTTTAATTTTAAAATAAACAATTTACACTAATATTTAAACATTTTTCAAAATTTGCCCATAGTAAATAAATTAAAAAAAATCTTCTTTACAAAAATGTGTACTGTAAATGATTTAAAGTGCGTGACGCAAAACTTATCAATGTAATTGTGCATCTCAGATGCTCAAAAGTTAAAAGTAGAAGCGTTCACATTTGTACAGAAAAACTACTTTTCGTTGGAACATGACATTATATATATATAGGGGGGAGTTCAAATAAAAAATTGTGTTCCATATTAAAGTGCGAATGATTGCACTTTTTGCTCAATGTGATGAACTATTCCATGTTTTTATTGCACTTTCATTTTATTGCAATCATTGGTTATGATACACATGATATCATATTCATATATAATTACCCCAAATTCAAAGGGAAAATGGAAACTAATAATCCAACCTTTTAGCGGTCTTCTTTCAATAATCCCACTTTTTGATTATTCATGAATAATCCAACCTTTGTACCTCATCTTCATTCACTGGTCCCTGACCGGTTGATGACCTGCTATTCCAAGCTATTTTCTTATCTTTGCAAATCATTATACCATAAATCTCATCTTTCACAAAGATAATATTTTGCAAAGATAAGAAAATAACTTGGAATAGCAAGTCATTAACCGGTCAGGGACCAACAAATGAAGATGGGGTGCAAAGGTTGGGTTATTCATGAATAATCAAAAGGTGGGATTATTGAAAGAAGACCGCTAAAAGGTTGGATTATTAGTTTCCATTTTCCCAAATTCAAATGGGTTTTTTTGCAATTAATCTTAAGTATTTACAAAAATGTCACATTGTCTTTATTAGCCATTAATTATAAAAATGAATTATGGAGATTCAAATAAATATGGGTTCTCATTTTAATGGGTTCTTATTTAAAACGGGTTCTCATTTTAATATGGGTTTTGATAAGAACTCTCCACTAAATATATAGGGAATGATTCAAATAAAAAAGAACCTTAACACGTAAAATAAGAATTAATTTCAATTGTTCAAACTGTCAATTTAATGCACAATAACCATTATCTAATGCATTTTTCAAATAAATCTTATCTGGTGCACTTTCCAACATCTGCAGGCGGTGACATTTTCATAGATATTGGAAAAATGCATCAAATAAGGTTTATTTTGCATCAGAATTCGGTACTCTTCTCGGCTGCAGCAAACTCCTCACCTCCCTCGTCATCGAAATTCAATTCGTTGTCTTCCTCTTCAATAGCCATCTTCTTGTAGTGATTCACAATGTCATCCATCCGAATCCTTTACACTGTGTCGCTCTCTTCGCATAATCGCATCCCAACCGAACTGAAGCCGACAAAGTGGAAACAAACTACCACCTTCGATGCCATCTTCTCCGCGTGCTGGATTAGCAACCCCCAAAGAGCCAGTCCACCCGATTTACCAAGAGCAAAATGCCAGATGTACTTCGACAATGTCGAATACGGAAGAAACGACTCTAGCGGACGAAACCCTAGAGAGAGAATTTTTTACCTATGGAACCCAATGAAAAGTTAGAAATAATATAAAGTTATAACATAATATTGAATACTATCATATTCATCATACAAGAAAAACCAAGAATAAAAAGAATGTATTTGATAGCTTATAGCCTTATACGCCGTATACTAATTAGTGTTTCTCTAACAAGTACCATAAGTCCATAAATGTACTCCAAGTACAATTTTATATGGTACTCTTTCAATTTTTATGCACGCTGCTTGAGAGAAATCATTTTCTAAGAAATATTAAACTCATTCCTCATTCATGCAATGCACGTATTCATTGACTAGTATAAATAGAAATAAGAAAGCCCAGGGCATATACTAAGTAGTAAGTGCAAAAGTTGGAAAATGAAAGAGCCACGAATGATGTTTCCTTGGCCAAACATCCAAGGTCCACAATTTTCAGTTGCCCACACATCAACCTTAATTAGGAAAGAGAAAGTGGTTTATGGAAGAGATGAATTGGAATTTGAGGAGCATAATCAAGGAGCATGAAGATGAATAGATGATATCATGATTTGGAGACTGTTTAGTTTTGATGAATGTAGAGAGGATGAAGATGGACATGCTTCACTGGGTGACAATGAGCGCAAATCAACTACAATTTGATTATGTGATTGAGAAAAATACTTGCTCGGTTCCACAGAAGTTTTAATTTTTGTAGCTCCATCATTTTGTATTGTGATTTGTGAGTTTTAAGTTCAGTGCTAACTTTGTTTCTCGTCTATTACTACACATACTAGTTCTATGAATTTTAAATATAATCACCACATTCTTCCACACACACACACATGACACACATACATAATATACTAGTATTATATACGATAGTATATAATCACCACATGAATTACATCTTTATCTAGTCCGCAACGCTTCCATCGTTATTTCCCACAACCCACCATATTTATATGGCATTTTTTTGCTCTCAGCCATTACCCAATATTTGACAATTTAGGGGTGGACCTGGTCCCGGACCGGCCAATCCGGTCACGGTTCTGGTCCGGTTATTGGTACGAGAAGCCCAGGTCCGGTAGTCCAGACCCAGTCCCGTTTAATTATTTTTTTGCCTTTCCCTGTTTCCAAGCCAAAAAAATGGCCGGTCCAGGTAGGCTTGGACCCGGTTCGGGCCGCCCGGGACCGGCCCGGCCCGTCACTGTACGGGCCCGGAACCGGCCCGGTTCTTGGGTCCGGGTCCGGTTCGGGCACCGAACCGGTTGGGGTAGCGGGTCCGGGCTCGGGTCCTGTTTTTGGAGGCCCGGCCCGGGCCTAACGGTCATGTTTTAAAAATAAAAAAAAAACTTTTAATTTGAAAAACCCCATTTTGGCTCAACAGCCACTTCCCAAACGGCTATATAGCCGTTGGGGGGGGTACCAGGGGGGGGTCCGGGGCGTTTGGGGGTGGGGTGGGGGGGTGGGGGTGGGGGTTAAAAAAACCTATAAATACTCCTAATTTTAAACATTTTTTCACACCTCTTCTCCAACTCTCCCTAAATCCACTCTCTACTCATCTCCAATTCTCCATATTCATCTTCTCAAATTCTCTTATTCTCCTTTATATTTTATTTTACTATTTAATATTTATACAATTATTATATCTATTTATATATTAATTATCTACTTATAAATACATATACTATATTACTTATATTTCTTATCTACTTAATCTCTACTTATATTTCTTAATACATACATACATACATACTACATCTACTTAATATATACTTTATATAATAAAGTATTAAATATACTTTATAAACTATTACTATATACTTAATACATAATAATATCTACTTCTCTACTTAATAATATCTATTTTATATATACTTATTTTATAATATCTACTTTTATATATACTTTACAATATCTATTTTATATATACCTATTTTCTTATTTTCCAATCTCCAATTCTCCATTATACTCTAATATTTAATTCTTATACAATTATTATATCCACTTAATACATACATTCTACATCTACTTAATATATACTTTATATATTAAAGTATAAAATATAAGTGTATTACTCATCTTATAGTAGTATACTTATATATTATATACTATAAACATTATATATTATATATTACTTACTATATCTAGTATTGTAGTAGTTAATTAGTTAATTAGCATTCTTGTTACATTTATCATTATAATAGTTAATTAGTTCATTACCATTATTGTTACATTTTTCATTATACTAGTTAATTAGTTTATTAGCATTGTTGTTACATTTGTCATTATACTAGTTAATTAGTTAATTAGCATTGTTGTTACATTTTTCATTATACTAGTTATTTACTTCATTAGTATTCTCATTAATTGTTAAAACAACTCTACTTCAATAAACTAGTTAATTGTCATTAATTCATTATAGTTAAAGTCACATTTTCTTATTTTCAATTTATATTTGTAGGAAGAAATAGTAGTTCAATCATTTAATTAAAGTACTTAACATTTTATTTAAGTAGTTTTTACTAAATTAAAGTACTTCAAAAGTTGGTATAATTTTAATTTTAAAGTCACACATTAATTCTACTTTGCACTAAATTAGTTTGAAGTATTAATTAAAATAGTTTTAATTAGTTGCATTAGTTTTGTATCCATTATTATATTGGTTGTCAATTAATATTTGTTACATTTTTAAGATGGAAGATGGTAGATATTCGGTTGATTTGGGTAACCTCCAACGCAATCGAAGGAACGAGATTGGGAGGAAGAAATCCCGCAAAGGTAAAGAACTTGCCGGTTCTTCATCTCAAAGCCGAGATGATTTTGAAACGGGTTACCAAAGGCGAGATGGAGATGCGATGTCCGAAGAACAACTCCAACAAGAATTGGCCCGACATAATAACCGCTTTCTACAACAACAACAAATGCCGACGACCATTGACGAAGAGGAGCTTGAGGATGAAGATGCGGAGGAATTGGAACCGGAGACGGCCGAGGAGGAGGGTGCCGGCAGCCACGACGCCGACGAGCCTGCCTCATCCCAAACCGCCACCGGTAATAAAAAAAGTAAGTCTGAACTAATGAAAAATAATTTTGATAAATGGAAGGACCCACAAACCGGCTATTGGCACGCAACTTGCAAGTGGTGCAACAACAATTATAGTTTGGGAACCTCCGGCGGATACGGATCCGCCGCAAGGCATCTTAAGGCAAAGCACCCCGTGGAGTATGCAAAATTAGCCGGCGGAACGGAGAAGCAAACTCATATATCGAGGTTTGCGAATTCTCAACCTTTTGGTAATTTCTCCTACAATGATGCACAAAATTTGACTGGTATGGCTAACTTAATTTGTGAAGAAAATTTGCCTTATTTGTTTTCTGAAAGTCTTGCTTTAAGAGATTATGCACAAGGGGTAGTTTAAATCCTCAATTTAGAAATTATAGTCGCAAAACTGTTAAGAAAGAAATAATAAGGCTTTATAATGCGGAAAAGGTAAGATTACAAAATTTTTTTGCAAACTTTGATGGGCGTGTTACTATTTGTTCTGACATATGGGAGGATGATTTTCATCATTTATATTATTTGGGTCCGACTGCACATTATATTGATGAGGATTGGAATATGCATAAACGTGTTCTTGCTTTTCGTGAATTTAATGATCGTCACACCGCTGAACATATTTATATTTTGATTGAGCGTATTTTAATTGAGTATAATTTGATTGATAAGGTGTTTGCTATTGGTTTCGATAATGCTACTAATAATATTGCTGCTATACCTAGATTGCGTGAGTTGTGTGGTGTCAATTCTTTGATGGGTAGATTTTTTCATCAACGCTGTGCATGTCATGTTATAAATTTATGTGTGCAAGACGGTTTAAAAGCGTTAGGAGATTCCATGGAGGTAATCAAGGGGGGGATTAGACGTATTTGGGGTAATGGTCAACTTAGATTAAAATGGCAAAGTTATTTGACTGAAAGAGGTGTGAGATATGTTGCTTTTACTAAAGATTTGAGTATTCGTTGGAATAGTACTTATAAATTACTTAAAGTTGTTCTTAGATATAAAGAACATTTTCCTGCTTTTTTAAAAGAACATGATAACTATATTATAAACGCGGCTGAGATCGACACTTGCGAAAAAATTTGTAATGTTTTGATATATTTTTTTAATGTTACTGAAACTTTTAGTCATGTTTATAAACCTACCGCAAACCAATTTATTCCACAAGCTGTTAATCTCGCCGATGCTTTTAAAGAATTTCAGAATGCCGTTTTTGTTCATTATTTTTGTGATCATATGAAGGAAAAGTTTTTAAAATATTATGCGCATATTCCCCATATTTATGGTATTGCATTTATTCTCGATCCTCGTTATAGACTTGCTAATTCGGAAGATTGTTTCAACTTCTATTATCTTGCGTTTTTCGGTGAATTTCCAATGTATGACGATAACCCCATAGATCCGAAAACGGAATACAACGAGGTTAGTACTTTATTTTATGCCTTATTTAATGAGTTTCGTGCACAATATAGCAACGCTCCCCCTCCCCCGTCACGAACATCTTCATCTAAAGGAAAATCGATTTTTAAATCTGCATTTGGCAATCTTATGAAAAAAACTAAAACAACTCACGTCACTGAACAAAGCGCATTGAATGAGATTACTTTGTATTTAACATATGAAGTTGATTTTGAAGAAAATGATGACTTTGACGTTCTAGACTGGTGGAAGTCAAAAGAAAGAACGTTCCCGATTTTAGCACGGATGGCTAAGCAAGTACTATCAATGCCGGTTTCAACAGTTGCTGTGGAACAAGAATTTAGTTCGGCCGGCAACGTCCTAACCGCATCTAGATCGAGATTGAGCGCGGAGTCTCTTGAGACGCTTAGATGCTACCACGATTGGTTGAAGGCCGCACGTAGAACTCAAGAATTGAGCATCACCCCCTCCCAAGATTTTATGGATGACTCAACAACCGATGGTGGCTCTACCTATGCCGGAGATTCCGATTGATTAGTATTTTAAAATTTATTATAAAATGTATTTTATAGCACTTGTCAAATTTATTTATACTTGTACTTCATGTTTCAAAATTGTAAACTTGTACTTCATATTTCAAAATTGTAAATTTGTAGTTGTACTTCAAATTAATTTGTAAACTTGTACTTCATATTTCAAATAAATATGTGTTCACTTTTTCATATGTAGCACTTCTCAAATTAATTAATTGGTTACAATCTAACGACTTAAAATTATTTTTCTAAAATATAAAGCCGGTTTTTAAATTAAAAATACATTTACAATATGTAATTTGTTTAAGTACCACTTTTCTACAATATTATAAAGCCGGTTTCTAAAATATAAAGCCGGTTTCTAAAATATAAAGCCGGTTTTATAAATCAAACCACTTTTCTAAGTACAAATAGTTTTAGTAAAACTTAATTCATTAAATTAATTAATTTATTTTACAATATGTGTATAACTTAAAAAAAAAAATTAAATCAAACCTCCCAAACGACTATATAGCCGTTGGGGCTATGGGTGGGGGGCAGGGGGGTCCCGGGGTGGTGGTGTGGGGAGTGGGGTTCAAAAACATCTATAAATACATCTATTTTCTAACATTTTTCTATACCTCTTCTCCAATTCTTCTCAAACTCTTCTCCATCTTCATCTTCTCTTATTATCCTACATTCCTACTTATACATATACCATTTTAAATATGGAAAGTACATCTTCCCTTGTGCAAAACAATTTTGACAAGTGGGAGGACCCGAAGACCGGTCTGTGGTGGGCAACTTGCAGGTGGTGCAAGAAAGAGTGTTGCTTGGGGCGTTCATACGGATACGGGATGCCAATAAAACATATGAAGTCCTGTGACAAAGGGAAAACAACAACCAACGGTGGCGGAAATCCCAATTGATATTCATTACAAAATGTATTTCGTATTGTTATTTTTTTCTCAATTCTCAAATGTAGTTCTTATTTCAAATAAATGCACTTGAACTTTGTTTTTAATAGCAATTTGTATAATATATAATTAATTAAAAAAAAATATACTGGCCCGGCCCGGCCCGGCGGGTGGCCCGGCCCGAACCGGAACCGGTCATTGACCGGGCCGGTCCCGGGCCTACCATTATAAGACCCGAGGCCCGACCGGGCCTTGACCCGGCCCGGGTCCAACACTAGGTCCAGGACAGAAACCGGGACTGAAACCGCCCGGTTCGATTCCCAAATGGGTGGACCAGTATCGGGTAACATGCTTGGGTGGACTATGGGCAGTCCCGGGCTTGAACCAAATTGTCTGGACCCAGTCCGTTCCCAAACAATGCCAGACCGGTTCCAGACTGGTTCCGGTCCGGACCAGTTCCGCCCCTATTCGACATCGACAACACTGGTCTCTGGTGCAAAATATAGTTACTATTCAGAAATCAGAACTATTATGAGTTCACCACATTTGCACATTTCTGTAGTGAAAATCATGGATCTTCCATTCTTCCTCTAAGACAATAAATATAAAAATTAAATTTAAATTGACAATCGGAATCCATGAAATCATGCATTATGCCATTGATAATGCATGTCACAAAAGTCAAAGAACTCTACAAGTCAATGAAAATAAAAATGAAAATAAAAATAATTAATCATTTCAAGCTTTTTGACTTGGACTCGAGGTATATATAGTTCTGTAAACTACATCCATAGCATAAGGAAGTAGGAAAAGCATCAAAAGACCACATAATTACATGTACGTCAGCAGGGTTCACAAAGTTAGGCTACTCCCACAAAATTAGCCGGTGATGATACCTGCCAGAACCTCACTCTTGCCTCGAGCGTAAATCGTGTAAGCTAGACGTATTGCATCAAGCCACCAATCCAACGATTCCCATGAATCAGCAATCTGACATTCACATGATAACATGTGATCAAATGTACAAGAAAACCCTTCAAAAGATGGAGAAAAATGACTTTTGTGAAAATGACCAAATAGACTATTCTACTGATTTAAAATTACCTAATTTAAAAAAAAAAAACAATAAATCCATCAATTGTACCAGAATCTGACCTATAGGAGGTTGCCCTTTGAAAAATTAGGAAAAGTGATAAAAAAAAATTGAAAAAAACATAAACACTGGAAATAAAATTATAAAAAGTTGTAAAAAACGGAAAAAGTTTACGTTTTTACTTTGACACTTTTCACTTTTACTTACATTTTTTTTTAATTTTACGACTTTTATAAACCATTATCAACTTTTCTAAATTTTTCCAAGGGTGCTCTGCTATATCAGGTACAGTTCTACTAAAATGTGTCAATAGACTGTTTTTCAAAGTAAGCCTGTTTTGATTTTTTTAACACAGAGGTTTAGGTGAAAGATTTGAGATAGAAAAAGGGGCTATTTGGGCCTGTTCCCTTGAAATTATCAAAAGACGGAGTTTTTACCCCGGAATCAGCTGAGAAAGGAATTAAAAGCTTTTAATGCAGAGTTGGAAAATAAAGTAGTAAAAATTACCATGTAGACAGGTCCATGAACTGTATTAATGCAGAGGCCTGCCCCGGGTGGTAATGTTAGATCAGCACACGCTGACACGGAGACAATATCAGGCACGTCAACTTTGATAGCATGGCTGCTCGAACTCGTGCTATCTCCAAGACTTGAGGAGAGGCTTTGTCTTTGCTCAACCGTGTTGATCTGTAGAAAACAAAAGGTTTCAGGATAAGCAGCAAATGTGCCATTGGAGCAGAATAATGATGCTATCTAGAGAGCTTTTCATGCCCGGAAGAACTACTAAAAGTGTGGTAATCAAGCTTGTTGCCCTGTGTCCTGATTGAATTATCTCACAAGTACCGTAATTAGTGAAGATAAAAGAAACTTTTACCTGGTGTAGTCCCTCATGATTCAGAACAAATTGAGAACGCTTCCAATCATTATGTGGTGCAAGTGGATTTCCAGCAGGTGGTGCGGCTAGATATCCAACCTTTAGATAGGGTAGAGGCAGCTGGAAGTACATGGATGACCCAGTTAAAGTTTATCCTGGCCTAATCAATGAAACTGCACCCCATCCTTGGTAAAAGGAATTGGCTATTGCTAAAATATATGTGAAGATGTTTATATATATTATGAATCAGAGAGATAGTAGGTTGATTGCCACAGGAACCTAGAGTGAAGTTTCAACCTACCGATCAATTGTTATTTTTCTTTAAAGAACTATAATTCAAATTATCTTTTGTCGACTTTCTTAGTAGTTGGGAAAATTTATATATACTTCCAAAAAAGAACCAAGAAAGACAGAAGAGTGGTTTATCCCCATTGAAATCTCAGAAACTTTAATCACCACATAACACAAAGATATTCATTTGTGGCTGCATTTTACACTTACCATGGAACGGACTAGTTTCAGAGCGCTGGTGTAAACCTGCAAAATAAAACAGTAAAGCATCACTTGACACACTAAAATGGCAGACGAACTTATGAACATTCTGCCACCCCTACTCAATTACACTATTACAGAAGATGTTGGAACAGAAATGCATTTACATGTTTTCGTTTGTACTTATATATTCATTAGCATAATAACTAATAAGACCTAAATTGTTTATGCGTCTTTGTTATGAAGTAGCAGTCAGTCCATCCAATTTTCGACGTGATTTTCACCATGGGTCATCTGGAAACAGTCTCTCTGTGCTTTAGTGCAGGGAAAAGACTGCATACATCCGACCCCCCTTACCCCACCGTAGGTGCCTTTGCGGCACTGGGGTGATGATGATGATGATGATGATGAATAACTAATAAGACCTCACATTCTTGGCCATAGAATTCAGAATCAATGTCAGTTTTCATTTTTTTGTTTTACAATTAAAAGGTCTTTTATGTAATAAAATATTAATAATAATGAGTTCACGTATTTTTGTACCACATTTCCTGTGCCACTTGTGTACAAGTCATTTTGATTGGTCCATGTGTACTCATATAATAAAAAGTTAACATGATCTCAGTCAATCAAAATGAGTGATACATAAGTGGTACACGAAATGTGGTACGGAGTACAAACAATTTCAACAATAAAAATTAAAACAGCTTTTTCTAGTTTTTTGGAATTTTGGATTTAGTTTTTTTACAACTGAAAACAGAAAACAATATCCAACGAGGCCATAGCTACCAAAAACAACAGGGCCATTTCCTTCATACTTCATAGCGACAACAAACAAGAATATGCAAAGCAGTATGTTTTCCATTTTTTATTAAAAGGTGATGTATTACATAGTAATTTGGTTTGAGCGCATGTGCAGCAGCAATATAAATTGCAGACTGACTGTATAACTCATTTGCGGATATGTCCTTAGAACTCATGGCTCCCCCCGTTCTAGACATGTCCTCTGCTAGTCCATACTGCAATATTTGTGCCAAAAAGATGTAGTCAGTAATATATCGACCTTCTTTTCGTTTAGTGGTATTCTTTTCGTATCTTAGATTCTTGCAGTGAATGTAGTAGGAAAATATATAAAGCCCTAGAGCTGGATAAAAGAATGTTGGAAACACACCAGAACAGTCCCAAGGTTGTAAATTGCCCTATGGAAATCAAACTGCAGTTGAATCGCAGCACGGAACTGCATTCAACACTGATAATGTCAATGCCAACAACTACAGAAAATGAATTCAAAATTTGCCTAGCTCTAAAATAGCTTCACACTTCATGCTTTGCAATGGTCATCTATTTTCAAAAAACATCAAATGTACCTTACTGATTGCAGTTTTAACTATTGTATGCTTCTCTCGAGCAGGGACAATTGAACTGAGTTCCTTCAAAAGAAAAACGTTTAAAGCATACTATGGAAATATGGAATATAAATTACAGATATCATGCTTGGAGCCAAGGAAACAAAACTATGAAAGACAGCTATATGAATTCACTTCTGACAGATTGAACACAAATTGAACAAAATTAAAATGGTGACTCTTTGGAGATACCTGCAGAGCCAGTCCCCAGTTGTTGAGTGCCTAGATTAAAAACATATGTAAGAATGAGCTGAACTTCGAAAAAATAAATCAAAAGGCAACATTTGCCAGCTCAAAAAGCAAGCATGAAGACTAGAGATGTCCAGTAACTATCTGAACTGTAAGCGCACCAGAAAGAATGAGATGAAAAAATTACAAGTCACAAAAAAGTGAAATAACAGGGAACTAACACCAGAAAATCTAAGGACTTGAGATTCCCTAGGTTGAAAGAACCTAGAAATACGTTATACGGCTTGAAAAATAAACAATTTGGTGTAACATGGGCTAGTTGGCTGAGTTACAGGTTACCTGAGGACTGTTCCAATTGAGCTGGACAGCAATTTCGTAGTTTTTAGTTGCCTGAAAATTTGAAAGTACATGAATTAAAGCTGTTCAAATTTGTTTCAAGCATTTCTGTTAATAAAAACTTAACATAATGTACAGTGACAACCAAAGTAACAAAAGATAACAAGCATTCCAGCAGAAATTGTTCGATTATCATTATTGATTACCCATAGAAAGTTCACCAGTAAAACGATTAAAATTCTAAAATATCCTTCTCATACATATTATATCGGTTTTTTTAGATATACATTTGAATCGTAAGTGGTTGGGAGATAGGAGGAAATATTTGACAAACAACTAAAGAATACGGCATAAACATATTTAACCTGTTTCCAAAATTCTTCTGCTTCTTTTGTTCGACCCCGCATTTTTGCTCTATCAGAGATTGCAATAGCCCAATTGTAATATGCCTGCTTTCTCAGTGAACATATTTTAGATAAACACTATGGTTAAAGCTCAACTTTAAAGCAGTAATGTGATATTCCAGAAGTTTATGACTTAGTAGTTGTCAAACAGAAGTATAGAAGCAACGACTCTCCAAATGAAGGTCTACTCCCTTACATCATTGAGTGTAGGGCAAAGTCGAGTTGCCTCCTCATATTTTTTACAAGCCTCTTCAAGCAAAGCATCTTTTGAAGGTGAGCTGGAATCTGGATCAACGTTGTCCGCACTTTCCTGGAGGAAAAATAAAAGGTGGCATTGATACTATAAAAACAATTGTTGAATAAGATAATCCAGGATTAAATGTGCCAGACAGCAACTTATATTCAAGTAACAAAGGAGTTGAATATGTGGGCTTCAAGATAGAATATAGGCGTAAATAATACGGAGTAGTTCAATAAGGAAAAACAAGAACAATTTCACTTCACATCTTCAATAAGATGTTTCTCCATACATTTAGATGTCAAGGCAAGAACATTGGAATTGCAAAAAAAAAAAATAGACCAGCTAATTCAAATGTACATCAACACAGCTTTGACAGTGAAAACCAAAAGCAGTGAAGGTACGAATAAGAGCCCGTGTGATAAGGCTTAAAATGGATGAAGTCATTGAATCTACTGAAGTTGTAGCAGAATTCATTGAATTTGTTGAGCTGTGAAATATTGCGTTTACAATACATTCTATTCATAGAATAGGTTACAAATTTATAAAAAGGGATAAAATGGTCATCTTCAGCAACTTTAACAGCTTCAGCAAAAAAAAGCACCAACAATTCTACTTTATTCATTTTTAATCAAATCTTTGGACGCGTCCAATAAATAGTGTTTGGTAAAAATAATCTCTAATAAGCCAAACGGCCACTAAGAATGTCCTGGAAAAGGATAAACATCTAAATGAGAGAGAAATACTAAATGACAATAACTACTATAACTACACCTGAAGAACTAGTGCCCAATTGTAAAGTGCATCATAATCTTCTGGGTTTCGGTCTAGTGCACTAGCATATCTGCACCGAAGTCAGAACATGTATTCATGAATTCTTGTATCAGGCATTACAGTAATTCAAAATTTCAAATTTTAGTAAACTGCTGCAGTAGTCAACTAAGTGAGCAATAATAGAAAGACAAGAAAAGCAGAAATGAAATAACCAAAGGATGCCCAATGAAAGTCTGAAATGCATCCAAAGATAATACATTCACAGAGTTAGAATTTATTTACCCATGACCAGCAAAAATCATTTGTACGCCAGATGAGATGCTTACCTCCGAGCAGCATAGGTTAGGATACGTTGGCGAGACCGGCCCTCTTCATCAGCACCTGTGACATTGTTGATCAGCTCCAAGGCAGCATCAGTGTGATCTGTACGATTGCTTTCCTGACTGGAGTTTGGGGGAGATGGGAGGGGAGGGGATTTAAATGAGAGGTAACTGAAGTTATAAGCCTCTGGTTTTGCAACAAAGAAATATACGCATCCCGATATTGTAAAGCGTCAAAGAGATTTTATAAGTTACAAGACTGCAAATCAGGAAAAAAAAAATGCCAGACATGAAAAGACTTTAGACATAAGGTAGAAATAGCAGTATAGTTTACTCATATGTTCAATCGATCATTAAATGTATGCCACTTCATAATTGCTTAAAACATGAGAGCAACCATGGGTTTTAGTCGACAATGAGGGGTCTAACTCTCTTCCTATCTTCCATGTAGCATGCAAAACAGTGAAAGAGGCCACAAAAGTATATTGTGAATGTGGGTTCATAGTTAGAGTGTCCAAAAAAACTCTTGTAGAAGTGAGGGCCTAGCCTGCTTCTGCGGAGATGTTAACATCAAATGCCCCAAAAAAGAAGATGTATCATGCATCTTAAAGCTGGATCAGAATGACTTGACAAACCATGGTTGAAGATAGCTAAATAGGAGATGCAGTTTATTTTCTTTCAAAATCAAGCTGACAGAGATATAGAGGCCTTGTTTTCTTCTTTTTCAGTTAGGTATTAAAACTTCAAATCATTAAACCGGGTCAAAATATCTCAGATGCATATAGGGAAGACAAGGTTCGATAGCATTCCATGTTGAAACTCAAAACAATTAAAAACAAATAGTGTGAACCTTGTTCTAGTAAAAGGCTATCAAGTTGGCATGATGAATTCTTTTAGGGCGTTGATGCAGTCGAATTGTATAGAGGGACAGAGAATGAATTAAAAACCTGTAAGGAGTGTCAGCTTCGCGCGGTTCGGAATCATCACCACCATTCCTCAACTCATTTAACAATTCTCTCATTGTGAAAGTTCGGCTACCCTCATCTTTCCGAAGTTTCTGATTGCTATCGGCTTCATTAGATTGGGCGGCACTATCTTCAGAATCATTAGACTTAAATTCGGAGCCATTGGCTGATCCATTCGACTGGATCGACAAAACGGGAGGCTCCAAATTGGCTGGTGCCACTATACCGGGAGGAATTCTATTGCCTTCCGCCTCAAGCGGTTTCGGATCTTCCGCATTATCTAATGGAGATCCCGTTGGTTGAGTAGTTGGATCGTCCGGATCCGGTTCCGGGACTGATGGTGCAGCCGGCTCCAACTCATTGTTCAGTGTCGGCGGCGGTGCTCCCGGCGATCCAGATTCTGATTCAACGTGGTCTGTGGATGTAGACATGGCGACAAGTCAAGTACTGTATGTAGTTATGCTGCTCCGAGCTCAAATGAAACTATAATCCTATATTGCGCTTGTCACGGTGAGTGAAGGAAGCCGTAGTCAGGTACTGGTAAAACTGCCTAAAATGGCACAAAAAGGAAAAAAACTCCCTAAACTAAAATAACTCTTTCAATTCATGCATATACTGATATACAAGTATATTAAAAAACTCCCTAAACTAAAATGGCACAAAAAGTAATACGGAGCATTGTAAATGAAATTTCTATAAATGCATATGGGCCTTATGGGGTATGGAATATTTGTTTTGTCACGAAATAGGATGTTTTTAGTTTTTACTTGACTATTTGTAGCTGATCTGGTCTGCTAAGTCTGATTTGGTCTGAACTAGTATGGTCTGATATGATAAATGTCGAATCTATGTCTATTTTATAGCTACTGAAGTCCGATTGGGAACTGAAAACAGTCAAGTAAAAACATCCATAATAGGAGTGTTTTTATTTTTTATGTATTAACAATTTATACTTTGTATAAGAAAGCACAGCCAAAAAACTTTTGTTACTTTAGTTATTTTATGAATTCGGATACAGCAGAATATGTATTTCAGCATATTTATTACAAATGATGCTAATACAGCAGCATGTTTTTATTTCATTTTGGAGTATATGCTTTAATGCAAAGGGATTCGAAGAGGGATGGGGGAATTACTCCGTATAAAAATCTTTAAAGTTGCATTAGTATGTTCACAGTTTTCTTTTGCAAAATAGCCCAAGCTGATAGGCCTTCACCTATGAAGCACGGATACTTCCCTACGGTAGCGTATCGGCATATCCGATACGTTCCCGTATCCGATACTCTAGGATACCCGTACCGTACGTTCCCGGGCCGTATCTGCAATTTTTAAAAGTTTCCATTTTTTGTAATTTTTTGAAAGTTTCCGATACTCGTATCCTGGCGGATACCCGTATCAACTTTTTTCTAAAAAAAAATCCCAAAATTTACTTAATAAAATTCTAAAAAAAAATGAAAATCTAAAACTACATTTTACTTGGTAATCAAATAATGGGCCTATATGGCTATATCCGAATTAAGTCATTAACTCATACTCCGAATTGGGTACTTGCACTTTTAATTTCAAGATTGTAGTTGTTTGACTTATTTCTCATTTTAAATTAATGACTTATTGACTACATTTATATTTCGAGATACACTAGTGTATATGAGAAATATTATGAATTTATTACTAAGTATCTTGAAAAAGGAAAATGTTTCAATGCAATGAATGGGTAGACATCATAGGATATTATATGTATGTATATATATATATTCAAAAAAAATCTACTTTTAATATTTATAAATAGACCCCTATAACTTTTAATATTTGTAAATACACCCCATAACTTTTAATATTTATAAACATGACCCCGTATCAGTATCCTACTTTTTTTGGTTTTGACGTATCCCCGTACCCGTTTCCGCGTACCGGTATCGGTGCTACATAGGCCTTCACGGCTTCATTAACTTGATGAAAATTTTGTTCACTTGAAAAGATTAGTTCACTCTAAACAATATGCTTCCTTTGACCACTTCATTAGCCACCACAACACGACAGTCATCGGAACTCTAAATCAAACTTCAGGCTGATGGACTCGACTCATCAAAACACGTCAGTAGTTAAATCCACACGAAAGAGTTTGGGACAACCTCGTGGGAGTTAACCTTAATGTGTAAGCAACTCAAAGACTTCAATCATACAAATGCCCTAGCCAGACCGACAATACTTGCATAAGTCAGTAGATTTTCATTTACCCCAGTGCCGTACAGGCTCCCACCTACGGTGGGGTAAGGTGAGGTCGGATGTACGCAGTCTTACCCATGCACTAAAACAAAGAGAGACTGTTTCCGGATGACCCATAGTGAAAATCGCGTCCAAAATTGAATGGACTGATTGATGCTTCACAACAAAGAAGCACAGACAGTTTAGTGGATCATTTTGCTGTTTTCCATCATATTTTCAAGCCAAAAAACAATGAATCTTTGGCTCTATTACAAATGATGGAAAGCATAAGTCAGTAGACCCTTAATTAATATGCCTTCTATTGCTTTTCTAACTTCAAAGAAAACAGATCTTAAAAGAAAAACATGTTTCATAGTAGAAGAGACGCAACCAGTTTCTGGGAAAACAGCTCTTAAATTTAAAACATAGAAGCAAGTTTTGTTTTTGTGTTTTGTAATGATAAAGCAGGGAAACAGTTCAAATTAAAACAGTTAAAGACTTAAAGTAAATGAGGGTACAGTACAGTACATTTAACAAGATACCAGACAACCAACCGTAAAGCTTACTTTAAATTAGAACTCTTGAATGTCGCTGGGCAATACAACTCAAAACTCATGTATACATATAAAAAACTGCTTTGTTCCACAAGCATGGAAAAGGGGATGCCTCCCTATATCTTGTTGTGCAGGGTCACAACTAAGTCATGGGCATCATCCAAAAGACGCCAAACGTCCAAATTCCCGGCCATGCTATTGCACTCCCTCATGATTTCATCCATGCTGCTATACTTCTCTATGATCAATTTCCTCTTTTGCAGCACCGACGCCGCTATTGCATATAAAAGAAGATCTTCCGACGGAGGCGCCCTAAGCCTCATACGTCCCCAAGCCGATTTTCCTATCCCGGCCCTAATTGCCGCCTGATCTGCCCACATCACCTCCCACAGGCATAGACTCTGCTCGAAACTCAACTCCCTCCTGAAAAGTACCACCACCATCCTGTACACGAAGAAGCAATCCTCTGCCTGAAGCTGCTCCAGGTGTCTGTACAGATGTGAGTCCTTGCACTTTATGATCTTCGAGACGATGCTCAGCTGTCTTCGGATCCCTACCTGTTAGAAAGTTAAGGTGTTTGTTGGTGTTTTTGAATGTGGTCGTGTATTTCAGTGGGGTGATTTAAAATAGCATAGCATGCGTAGAATAGAATTCTCTAATCTTGAACACACTAGAGAATACATTAGAGAACATTCTATATGAATACACCACACTTCAATATTACCTCATCGAGGCGAAAGTTGTGACGTGCTTTCCGCATGAAGCCCACGAAGCACCAGAATGCCTCGTCGTCCTTCTCGATCACCGAGATGATGGGAGACAACAAATCACTCATCCCCTGGCAGTACCCAATCTCAGGGTCATAGAGGGCGTAGGCTTCGAGGATGGAGACTAGACGGGCCGCATGATAAGTCCTGCAGGGCCCCAGATGATCATAGTCCTTCAATGCTACACTCTCAGCCAATTGATTTGCCTTGATCTCAGAAACTGCAGCCTGGGTTGGTGAATGGCTAACCCATTCATCATTTGCCCGGACAGCATCAACGCGTATTATACGTTGCCATGTCGCAAAATCTTCTGTTTTGTTGAAGCTGCCTTCTGGCTTGGTGAGAGCGGTTGACTCTGTGTTGGTTTCTTCTAAATCTTTACGGCAAAGGAAAGGTTGCTGCTCTTCATCAGGCTCATCAGAGGAATCAGAATTGGTTGACGGATGTTCATCAGCAGAAATATTTGCAGTTGTAATAGATGACTCATCAGACTCACCAAGAACTGGACTGGATGCAGTTGTAGTGGGATCTTTGCTTTTCGGATTCTCACATTCATGGGGAAGAGGGTTTAGAACCTGACTAGAATTATCACTTTGATTGTTATTTCTAGAACTCTCCTTCAACTTCAAAGTATTATCATCCCCATTTGTTGACATCTGCAAACACTTTCTTCGTAGGTTTCCATACTGTTTTCTGCAGTATGTTGAGATGTAGAAAGGGTAAAAATTTGAATTACATTAAAACAAAAGGGAGTGAATAAAAAACATCTGATTAATGGATGAGCCATTGGACATGAAATATGGATGAGATATTTTAGAATGAAATACCTTTTCCGAGTTCTAATTGCCTCTCTCTCTTCCATTGAACTCTTCAGATCATAACTGCAGATACAGAGAACACGTTAAACAAAAAACTGTGAGATATGTTTGACCAACTTCAGCAAATTATTGTAGCGCTAGTCTCAAAACGATAAAATTGAAAACGCTAAGGGTCCATTTAAATCCAGGAATTGTAAGGGAAAAGAAATAGGGAGAAAATTCTAGGGGGTATGGAAAGAAAAAGAAGGGGGGATATAAATAAATAAAAATCGGGTTCAAATCAATAAATAAATTTTAGACACTTTTTCAAACTCATTTCATTTATATATACCTATTGAATAAAGACTAAGAAATATATAAAAGATGTATTATTTTGATATAGAAATTGAACAGTTAAATCTTCCTTCGTATTGTAACAGTAAAATCAACATAAAAATTTTCTCTTGGCACTTTTTTCATTAACATTTAAATGTGTTCCAAAGTAATAACAGTTCTTACTACCTAGTAGTGCCTTTTCAAAGTCATTATGCATTTATTTGTGAATGATGACAAAACACAATACGAATAACCTAATGTTCTTACATGTTATAAGCCCCTTGAAATGTTTCAGCTAAGGGAAAACAAATGATTTTACCACACACCTCTACATGTAGATGATAGGGACATGGACAGCCTATAATAATAAGAATAATAGAATTATAATAAATAATGTTATAGTGTACAAATAAGGGTGTTGGGCCATTTATGTTATGATTTTGGGCCAGCCCTTGAGAATAGCCTTATTATAAGAAGGGAAAGGGGAGAAGATGGTGGTTAGGCAGAAATTAGATTTGGGACTTTGGCTTTGGGAGTGCGGGAGACCACTCGAAGTGTCTTCATTGTACTGTTCTCTTTTCAGCATCTATTCCATCTTAATTCTACTTTCCTTTACTGTCGAATTGCTGTGTATCTATCAATCTACTTTCCTTTACTGTCGAATTGCTGTGTATCTATCAATGGTATCAGAGCAATCTCTTCCTGGAGGCAGAGAATCGGAGTCATCGATCATCTCAGAGCAACAACAATCTGGAACTATAGAGGAAGCCTATATGACTCCCCGAATGGAGAAGAGTTTTGACAATATGGAACGAATTATAGAGGAGATGAAAGCAGACATGAGAGATCACTGTTCAGCAATGAAGAACATGGTGGCAAACATGGCGGCAAACATGGCGGTATCCATTGCCGCGATGAGCGAACAGCTTCGATCACGACATCGGCCTTCTGAATCGCGATCTTCGCAGGTCTCTTCTCCTCACGGATCGACTTCGCCAACCAGTTTCCCTAGTTCACAAGCATCCTCGCGTACGCAGACGTCATCGCAAGCTGCTTCAGCATCACCGCGAACAGATCTACCTTGTTTGCAGGTCTCATCCCATATTACATCTTCTCACGCGTTGCAGAGTTCGTGGCTATTGTATCCTTCCAGATCGCAGTCGCGAACGGCTCCTCTCAGTGCGCAAGTGTCAACCACATCCAGAACCGTAGACCTAGTAGAATCGGGAAATGGCTTGTCTGTTGCCCCATCAGTCTCGGAAGCGGAGCAGGACGAGGATACTCCTGAACCTATTGATTCTCCACCAAATATTCAACATGATCCAAACATGCCTATAAAGGAAGACAATGGAATAAGTCCAGGTAAATTAGATCCAGCCCAAGTGGAGCCTCCCGTTTTGGCAAGGCAATTGATGAAGGATATTTCACAGACTAGTGCTTTCGTAGGATCAGTTTTCAGTAATTCAGATGTCAAGCCTGTGAGGGAAGAAAAGGGGAAGGTGATTACTGTTGACAGTTGTGCCAGTGGGAATTTTGCCATTTGTGTGAAAGTGAACAAGGAGGGTGCCTTTCACTACTATAAGAAAATCTCTGTCCAACCAATTTTTATCCCAGAGGAAAATGTGAGAAAAATTACAGATGAACGTTCTCTGGAAGTAAGTGAAAGTGATACTGAATGTAATGGTCAGTGGGTCCCTGTTCCCAATAATCCGACTGATAAACTGTCCTCAGAGGTTGGCAAAGAGACTGGTGAACAGAAACTAATTGCTCATACCAGAAATGATTGCTCCTCGGAATCAGCAGAAGCTGAAAACAGCGAGGTTCCCTTGACGATCTACTATGCTCTTAGCGCACCGAGCAAGTTAGCTACACATCTTATTGACATGAAGAAACTGCAAGAAATTGGTGGATCTATTTCAGCAGGATCATTGTCTTCAATCATGCCTCTTGCTGTTAAAACTGGTTTGTTCCTTGATCCTTTTAGAGCTGTAACTCCTCAGAGTGTGTCTGCCTTATGTGGGAAACCGCTGAGTTATGATGAAGATCTGGTTAAGCAAGTTGCTGCTGATAATTTTGCTCTTGGTAGCAGTGATGAAGAAAAGGTTGAAGAAAATGTTCATAAAATAGAGTTTGGGGTGGCTATCACTTTTAAGAATCAGGAAAACAATATGTTCATGTTTATTCTGCCTGAAGCTCATCAGGATCCAGTCCCTGAAGCTCGTTCTGTTGCTGCAAGAGCTTTTGGCTCTCTTATAAGGGAAGAGAAAGAAAAGAATGTCCCAGACTGGGGACCTTGGCGGTTGGAGAATCTGACATCGCATGGCAGCACTGTAGTGCACAACTTATTTTGCATAGGGCTTGTTATAGACAGTGAATTGACTAACTTGAGCAACCTCAAATCTGCATCCAGCTCAGTGATAGCTTCAGAAGTGAGAGTCCTTGAGGAGTTTTTTAAAAATGAGGAATTGATTGGAGTCATGGAGTGCTTGAATTCTACTGCAACAAATGAAACTGCACTCGACATATCTTCTGCAGCAGCAACATGTGTGATTTTGAAGGTACAAGTGCTGAAGCTTCTGACTCAACAAACTGCGAGATACTGGGAAGGAAGAGGCGCCCGGATGAAGAAGATGGTGAAGGTCAACAAGGCTGTTCCATATCACCCACCTTGAGGACAAGGTGGTTATTCAAGCGGGGAGATATGATAGGGACATGGACAGCCTATAATAATAAGAATAATAGAATTATAATAAATAATGTAATAGTGTACAAATAAGGGTGTTGGGCCATTTAGGTTATGATTTTGGGCCAGCCCTTGAGAATAGCCTTATTATAAGAAGGGAAAGGGGAGAAGATGGTGGTTAGGCAGAAATTAGATTGGGGACTTTGGCTTTGGGAGTGCGGGAGACCACTCGAAGTGTCTTCATTGTACTGTTCTCTTTTCAGCATCTATTCCATCTTAATTCTACTTTCCTTTACTGTCGAATTGCTGTGTATCTATCAATCTACTTTCCTTTACTGTCGAATTGCTGTGTATCTATCAGTAGAGCATACAGTGTATTTCAACCATTTAATATATGAAAGCACACCAATTAAGTTATTAAGCCCAAATAAAATCAACAATAGTCTATCACAAATTAGTACCTTTCATGCATGGACATTTTCTATGGTATAAATTATAAGAAAATAAGAAGAAATGATCAGCGATTAGTTAGTCAAATACTCACAGTCTCACACTGACTGCCACAATAACTCAATAAGTAGATTTTTCTGGTTAGGTTCCTTACACATTTGTTAAATATGTCCAACTGACAAATAGTTCGTGAGAAATGAAAAATGAACAATGAGTAGAATCGGCAATTAACTACTAGTCTAATACGGCTACTCTTTATGCTCCATGTGATAAATAACTACAAAAGCTTCTATGATGTGCTTGTTCACAATTATTGATAAAAGAGATGTTATGACTTATGACAAAAAATCACATTTTGCTGCTACAATCTACATTCGTCCTATCGTAAGCTACAAGTAAAAAAATCCAGGGATGAAATGACATCACACACAAAATTATAATACCATCTTAAAAACAGTCTCAAACTAACCCGAGATGATACTATGAGGCACATAAGTATAGAGTAAATATGCTGCTTTAGTCATGGAGAGTTAAAGTAGACACCCAACCCTACCCACAGAAGTGCCAATAGTATCTGAGATAGATTAGAAAAAGTAATACAAGGATATAGAAAATGTGGTGCTTGTGCATGCTTCTAATTATCTAATATTTAACCTACTTTCTGCTAGCAAGATTCCGACTCGTGTTCTAGAAGATGGTAGACCAGAGCCTAGTATCTAATTTAGTTTGGGCATTGATTAATTTCGACCTAGCCGGTTATGCATGCCAAAATTAGAAAAATCGAAAGCAAGCTAGGGAGGCATATCACCTAGTTGGGGCCTAGGACTAGGAGGGATTTTTAGAACAGTGGTTTGAGCAAAAAGTTTTGATGTAGCAGTCAACCCAAGAAGGGTTCATACACTCCAAGGAGGAAAGGTACTATGATTCATGAAATAGAAATAAGAACTTAAGAAGGACACATACACTCCAAGAAGGAAAGGCCAAACCTCTGCCCGTATAGTTGGATCAACGCCCTGTCACATGTTGGAGACTTGGAGATATAATTATGTGGACATAAGAAGTACTGGCAAACACAAGCACACTAATAGATACGTAGTATGAAATTGACACATACTCCACTTCTGACTTTCTTCAAGAACTTCACTCCACCATCACTCAATCTTCCATCTGCATCAAATAAATTCTTCCATTCTTTTGCTGAAAGGGCATGTTTTCTTCGTCTCTGGGACCAGGGCGATTTAAGGTTTCCCCTGCAAAAAGAAGTCTCAGATGCACAAATTCTTACACAATATCTTTCTCCCGTTCTTCGTCTAACTTGTGCTATGAATACCAAAGTGGAAGAAAGGCACAGTAATAATGTTACTAAAAAAATGTGCACAGGCCACAGCAAAGTCCTTTTCTCTGTTTTGCTATCTAATGTATATATATCTCCATCTGTATATCTATCATTCACCTTTGTTTGACCATAGAAACAATTATTCAGTTGGATCTATTGAATAAATCGATTGATAATTATCTGTTTTCTTGTGATTCATCTGGGTTTAAAGTGATGATGGTCCATAATTTACAAACTAAACTCTTGTGTTTTACCTACGAGAGTAGACGAGAGTAGCGGCCAAGGCAATACCGGCCATGGCCGTAACAGCGACAGCTATTCCAACATTGGAAGGTGAGGTTGCACCGACCGACACCCAATGTAATCCAGCACCGCCAAGACCACCTCCTCCACCGGGACTTCCCCCGCTTCCACTGGCCTCCGCAAAGATGACCTGTCGACCATCGGAGAAGAAATCGAACATCAATGAGGAAAATAATAGTGTCGCCACCGTCACAACGGGCGACCGATGGTATCGTTGCTCGAAAATAATCTCTCTACCGCTTTCATTCTCTGTCACTGCCAATCCCCCCAACACCATCACCAACTGAAATCCCTATCTATGAGCTGATTTACTATATTCTCTCTTTTCTCGCCCTTTCATGGATAGATGGTGGACCGTGGACAATGATTGAAATGATAAATTATTTCTATATTCTTTAAGTGGGGTAATCGCTGATGGTTAAACTAACTTATACTGCCTTGTCTGATGGCCAACCAGTATAGAGGAGCTCAATGATGATTCCGGGAACGAGAATTACAGCGGTGTTTCTATATGGATTCACTGGATTGTATACGGATCGTGTTCCTTTGATCAATACCTTTGATCAATAATTAACTCTTCTTTGGATTTGGCACCGGAAAGTCAAAATGATTTGATTCAAAGTTAGTGTTTGAAAGTGATTCTCTTTTTTTTTTCTTTTTTAAATGAACAAAATTATAATCAGTTTTTCGCTATCTCACATATTCTAGAAAATTGTTTTGGAAGCAATTTTATCTCCAAGTTATTGTGCATTTTCATCCTAGAACTTCAATATCTGCTTCTACTATCCGAAAGAGCATAAACAGTTTTAAAAATCAGAATCAAATAGGGTTGGGCAAAACCTGACCCAACCCGAATATCCGACCGGATATTCCGGATATTACCCGACCGGGTAGGGTCAACCGACCCAAACAGCAAACCCGAAAACCCGCATGGCTTAAGCCTAAATATAATGGGCCGAGTAGGTTTTGGATTTGACCCAACCGACCCGTCCGAAAAAACCCAAACCCCCAGCCCAGTAGCTAGCCCATATATATACTACCCTCCGTTCTTTTTTAGTTGCAACACTTGCCTTTTTTGGCAGTTTGATATTAGTTGCAACATTTCCCTTTAAGGTGATAAATGAGTCATTTATGGACATGAATACCCTTTCAATCCTTCTTTCATTTAATACGGTGCCACTCTTTTGAATTACTTCGTGTCCACACACGCAAACCATTTATCTCTCTTACACGTCTTCAATTCCTTTTCTTCATCTTTTTTTTTGTTCATTTCTATCACATATACCAAGGATTTGTTACCAGTTTCTCACAATCGATTCTACTTATGCTTTTCTCTCACTGGAACATGACGTCTACTTTTTTTCTCTTCACCTTGTTGCTTCGCCGGCCGAAGTTCGGCCAGTTTGAAAATTTAGAAAGAAGATTCCTAGAGCGAAGAGGTGTATAAATCGGCTTCCTCCTGTGACTGTCTTTCAGGATTCGACTGGAAGGTATAAGTAAATCTGAAATCTGAAATTGCTCTTCACGTAATTCCAACAATAGAGGCTAGCTGGAGCATTGGAAGGTGATTATCAATGAGGATAAATAATGGAAGTTAAAATGGGAAAAATCATTTGTTCGAAAATTGAAAAAATTATGAATCTGTGTTTCCGTATGGTTGTTGTAGCCTTCGCCGCAGATGGAAAAGAGAAAAACAGAGGTGTGGTACTTGGTGTCGTATAAGGGTAGAAGCGGAAAATGTTTTCTTTCGCTTTATTCCTTAAAGTGTGTGCCCGACCTGTATGTTGCAACTAATTTCGAACGGAGGGAGTATTATATACTCCCCTAATAAACCCTAACTCACATCCGCCTCCTTCTCTATCTGACTATCTCTCTACTGTGAGTCTCTGACTACTCTCTTCGGTGACCTTACTCTCACCCTCTGTTCCACATCTCTCTGCCTCTCTTGACCACTTCATCTCTCCGGACTCCGGTTGTGAGACGGTGATTGTATGAGGGTCTAAGTCTGTTCGTCACTTACTCTCACACGCTTCTTGGTTTGAAGTTGAAACCCTAAAGTCGTCGAACGTTGAACTGTGGAAGCATTGCCCCTTTTCCGGTTGGACCTTCTGGTAAAGCTAAGCTCACTCTCAGTCTCCCACTCTCTCATATCATTCACACTCGAGCGTGAGGTATAACTTCTATTCTCTGCTTGATGAAGAGTGTGTAAATTGTGGTTGTGATTTGTGAGTTGTTGTTTATTGTGTGACTCGGAGCAGCCTTGAATGTCGAAATGTGGAAGTAAAAAATGATGTGGAAACTGTATTGTGGGCATGTCTGTTCGAAACTGTAATTATGTATGAATTATGGTTATGTCTTTGCTTGATAGTGGAAGCTGTGTAACCGTGTAAGGTTGTGTACTTGTGTGTATAGATGTTGCCTATGACATGTTGGTTATTGTTGTTGTAGAAGTTACCTGATTGACTCAAACACTCAAGCTGGGTAGTTAGAGTTAACTGGTTCTTCTAAGTCTGTAGAGAATGGTGAAGCCTATTGCTTCTACTGTTTTGTAAATCACCTTGGTGATTGTTCCAGACTTGATTTCTATGGTTGCCTTGACTGAGAATGATTTGAATTGTTGAAAACTCTGTACACAAAAGAGTAATTGTGGCCCCAAAGAAGAATGAATGAATGATGATGAAAGAATGATCGCTTCTTTCTGAATTGTCATAGTGGAAGCTGTGTAAGGTTGTGTGTATGGATGTTGCCTATTACATGTTGGTTATTGTTGTCGTAAAAGTTACCTGATTGACTCAAACACTCAATCTGAGTAGTTAGAGTTAATTGGTTATTCTAAAGTCTGTAGAGAATAGTTAAGCCTACTGCTTATACTATTCTGTAAATCACCTTGGTGATTGTTCCAGACTTGATTTGTATGCATGCATTGACTGAAAATGATTTGAAATGGTGATAACTATGTACATAAAAGAGTGATTGTGGCCCCAAAGAAGAATGAATGATTGATGATGAAAGAATGATTGCTTGTTCTTTCTGAATTCTGATAGTAGAAGCTAAGCAAAAGTCCCTAAGTTTCATGTAATGGTTTATAGATGGAATCCCAAGACATATCTGTATGACTGTATCTGGTGCTCAACCTCCTCCAGCCCAACAACCTGCAGTGGAAGCTCAGAATATAGAGCAGAACACTATCACTCAGCAGATTGCTTCAACTGTTGGTGTTGGACAAAAGAGGAAACAGATTGAACCTAGATCCAAGATATGGGAACACTTTCACAAAATGTATGATAGCAAGGGAGTCCTTGTGAAGGGGAGATGTATATAATTGTGCTAAGGTGTACTGTTGTGAGTCCCAAAAGGCATGGAACTTTTTCTCTGAGAAACCACATGCTTAGTTGCCTGAAAAATGCCCACTCTAAAGAGACAAGACAAGCCCTATTAACCTTCCAACCAGTTGTTAATACTCAAATCACCTCTCCAGAAACTATTGGGGTTATAGGGATCTAGGTCTTTGACCAAACTCTAATCAGGAGAGATATTGCAGAAATGTTAATAATTGATGAGCTTTCTTTTAGGGTTGTTGAGAGGCAGGGGTTTAGAAAGTTTGTCTCTGTAGCATGTCCAAGGATTGTTGTCCCTTCTAGGTGGACAGCACGCTCCGACACAGTAACAATGCTCTCCACATGAACCTCCATTTCCTTCACACCCACTTCCTCACCTTGTAACGTTTTCGATTCATCTTCCTTAACAACACCAATATCATTCTTTTCCTTATCATTCTTTTACTTCCTTTTTTTCAGCCAGCTTTTTACAAATAAATGGGTGGTGTCCATATTCTTTGCAGTGAAAGCAGTAGTTAGGAAATGTATCGTATCTCACCCATTGTTTGATTACCTTGCGTGAAGGTAATCGTATATGTAACACCGCCCCCAAGTAATTGTACTTTATCAAGTTACGTATTGAACCCTGAAAAATGAATAAATGCATTTTTGCATGATTGTAAATTTTTATCATTTCTTTTCGTGAATAGTAAAATTCACGTGGGGCCCACACCGAAAGTGGGGGCCACCCGATATTATCGGGACCACATATTATATTCATCCGGGTCTAGATAATATTTATATGATGGTGGATATCCATTTTGGGCCATAGGAACCATGTGAGTTGGCCAGTTGTGCATATAAGGCCATTTATCGGTACCGGCATACTGATAGATAAAAGCCATAATAAATTATGGAGATCGCTAAATTAAAAGTTGGGGAATATATATATTCATTCTATAAGCCAATACTAATTGGAAGAATGATACATATTTTATTTGACCCGATAAAACGAAATTTAATTAAAACAGTCCGGAAAATACAACTTTCGGGACCAAGTGTACACTTGGGGACACAAAAGGATGATCTCCCACATATGTGGGGCCACCCCACGTTTTAGTCTTGCAAATGGAGAGGGGAGCCGCACAAGGAAATGAGAAGGGAAACATGAGTTGATTGGAATCAAAACAAATAAAAGGAAATGGGACCCCTCCCATATTATTATGGTGAGAAATGCCAAAAAGGAATATAATTCTCAATCAACCCCAAACCCTTATGCTCGTCCAACCCACCCAAAGAAGAGAGATAAGGTCTGAAGATACTCCATTTTCATCCACCATTCACGCACAAAGCAAGGGGAGGAAGAAGAGAAGAGAAAAGAGGATTTAGGTGGGAAAACTTGTGGTTAACAAGGTAATGACTTCACTAATCCCATTTCTTCTCTTTAATCATATTTCATACTCCTAGGATAGTTCTACACGTTTAAAGGTATGGAATGGGGTTTGAAAGGAAGTTCTAAGTCCAAGGACGGACTTAGAGAACAAAGTTGACGGGTTCGTCGGAAAATAACCTTTAGAGGTTATTTGTGTTGATATGGGTTTTATGATGATAAAAACTTGTCATTAACTTGTATAAGGAATTTCAAGAACTTTCACGGAGTTGAAAGGGTCGCCGGAGTTGTCGCCGGAGTTCGTTGAAGTTCGCCAGAGTTTCGTTGAAACTCAATAAGAAAGGCTAGAACTCCATAAGCTTCATTAAGGTGAGAAGACGGCTATATGCTTTATAACTTTTGCGTGAGACATGAGATTACCTAAATTAATCAAGAATATGTTTTATGAATTGATTAATGGTATTAAAGCATGTGTTATGTCATATTAAGGAATATAACATAGTTGAAAAGCATGATATGTAAGTTTGATTAGTGAAAATATTATAAATTGATATGTATGATATTCCAAGGACCCAAATATGTATTTTTGGATTAAGGACGTCAAGAAGTACATGCATGTAAAATTTCACGGTAATCAGACTTCGTTTGGGCGGTCAAACGGGCGTTGACCGCCAAGTCAATTGTTATACCCGACCGGGTATTGGCAAATACCCGACCAGGTATTAACTGAAAATAGCCCCAAAGAGTTACTGCCTTCTATACTCGACCGGGTATATGTGGGTACCCGACCGGGTATTGGGTTTTACACCCAAACGGTCAGCTTTGAATGAGTATAACATGGGTTGTTCGGGTGGGATCCGTCCACGTTGATTATTAAGGATTATTATGTGACTACAGGGCTAGGTATTGTCCATAGTTAAAGGAATGAAAGGTTAGCCATATCCAGGTTAGGGTTTGGTAAGGAATAGGGTTGGGGTTGAGTATCCCCGGGACGGTAAATGATCCTGAAACTCGGTTGGGGTTGAGTATCCCCGGGACGGTAAATGATCCTGAAACTCGGTTGGGTTTGAGTATCCCCGGGACGGTAAATGATCCTAAAAATCGGTTGGGGTTGAGTATCCCCGGGACGGTAAATGATCCTAAAACTCGGTAGGATATTATGAATGTAGAATGTAGCTTGTGAGTTAGGCATTCGGGAATGAATGGGAAAGGTCGGGTAAGTACCTTATCTCTAAAAGACTCTTTAAATGAAAATGACCCATGTGTCAAGTATTTTACAAGTATATAAAGTATGTATCATCTTGTGGATGTGGTAACAATGGTTACACCTATACATATATGTATCACCCTATTTTTGGGTCTCGTGTCTGAAACATTAGTTATTTCTCATATAGTCTGCTTGTCACTAGTACTTTCTACGGAGTACTGACCCCTTTGGGGGCCTCACATTTTTCAGGTGAAGGCTAGAGTCCTGTTACCTGCACCTTTTGCCTAGGGTGGTCATCAAATAAGGAAGACGTGGTTCGTGCTTCCATTCTTATTTGAAATTATAATTATGCTCATGGATATTTAAACAATGTTTTCTATTAAACTATTGAAGGGCCTGCGTGCTCATGTTTGCCACGTGTGGCTAATTATCAAAAATATTTTATTTCCGCATTTGTTTGATTAATGTATTGATGTTGATTGTATGGGTTTACTAATCGGTTTGGCAATAGAATCTATCGGACGCCTTGTATGATTTAATAAGAATGAACTACGTTGTTCTTATTGGGTTATACGGCGGTTGTCTACGTGGCACGGATGCGGTCCGGGGGAGTGACAGTATAGGAAAGGATTGGCTTCGACACATCAACTTCAATGAGTACTCTAGCGTAATTGTGGTTGGTTCTTTCTTGGGTGACCTTGTCCGTAGATAACGGAACCCCGATCATAGAAGCTACTTCACTCATTGCCCCTTCATTCCATAAATTCATTGGTAGATTTGGGGACTTAACCCAAATCGGCTGTTTAAAGACTTCCTCATCCTTAAAGGAAAAATCCTCCGACAACATTTTCAACATTAGTATTTTCCCAAAAATCGAGTATGGTCCATCCTTTAGCACTTTCGTTCTGTCAGCTTCACTTTGAAATTTAAAGATAATCCAGCCCTTATCATGAGACCTAACCAAACATTTCACTCCCCATTTTTCTCTTAGCTCGTGGACAGCTTTAAGTCCAAGAAACCGGCCTGTATGTGAAGAAACCAACTAAACAGTGTCCCCACATCTCCACCATGGAAGGCATAACCCTATCAGCGAGGTCCAGAACATTACCTTTTGGAGGAATATATCTTAGTTTAATCTCATGGGATGGTGCACAGTTATCCTTAAAGAGTGCATTCCATGGTTTGTGAACCATTTCAGCCTCTTTAGGGACTTCATGAGCCTGTTTGATCAGTACAGAATCAATGATTTTGTTTGGAACAGTTACCTGAGTTGGCACCAAAGGAGAAGAACCTCCTGCATCAATAGCATCAGCCTGTATAGGGGCAGACTACCCAGATTTATTAGCAGAATTCACTCCAGAATTAGCCCCTGCAACCTTAGAATTCTTCCCAGAACTTGCGTGTGACTCCCCTTCACAAGCCGTAAGTCTTGCCTTAAAGGAATCCGTCCCAGATCGCTTAAGAACTGGGAATTCTTCATCAATGTCAGCAATGAGGGAGAACTTGGACCTAGTAGCTCGCACTATTGGTGGCTCCACAGTCTTCTTCCTCACCATATTACGTAGCTTGCTTGAAACCCAAGCAAAACCAAGCTAAAATTAAATTTTAAAACGTGAATGGTTACCAATCAGACATTAGCGATGCTCTCCATGACCACGCTCTGTTTCCAGATAGCAGCAACCAAATCCAGTTTGGTGAACAGTGTTTCCGCGTTTCTCAGTATCGCAAATTGATTCCTAAACCTTGAATCTGCCTTCCAAACTCAAATCCCATAAGGAAATAGGTTTATAGGGCGATTATGACTGCAGACATCAACAAACCAACACAATCTGACTAACGGAGACCTTCGAATCCGAAGAAAATCAAACCTCGTTTTCAATTAATTTCAGGTCGATAACTCATGTTAAACTCAAATTCGAGAACGGAAATAAGTTTAGACAGAATTCCGACTAAGAATACCCAGTTCCAAGAAGATTTAGCCCTCCAGTTTCATCGAACTCGACGAATCGAAGTAACCATGGCCTGTACGGACGAAAAGATCTAGGTCACGAATGTACCCAGGAAAGATTCAGCTCTCAACTTTTTTAAATTCTCGCTGCAATGGAACCATTCCTTATTACATTGGTTGTAACTGCTACAATAAAAAGATAAACTCGGTTGAAAACGTCCATTTTCAGTGTCTGCGTTATGGTTACAGGGATTGAATTACTACAAAAAGGTAAACAAATCTTTCTTTATACTACTTTAACATATATATATTTACCTATCTCTGAAATTGAATGTTGCCAGGTTTTGATTAGGTGTTGAACTTTGTGATGTAACTGGTTTTCTTGAGACAATTTATTCACTAATGAGGTATTAAGTTTCTACGTTTGGTTGAATTGAAGAGTTATATGAGAAGGTTAGACAAAAACTTCACTGTTGCAGCCAAATCACAGCGTGCTACTTCACAACCAAACACAAAAGACTTTTTCTCTTCTCTATTTATCGTCATCTGTGATGAAATCCACTGAAGACCTATGTAAGGAATAATTGTATTTAGATTTTGATGATGCTAAACAGATTAGAACATTAGAGTTCCCCCTTTAGCTATGATGTATTAGAATTTTCTCCTTGTAAGTACATTTTAGAATAGTCAACTGGCAGAAGACCTGAAGATCCTCTGTTGAAGGACTGCCTAACAGATCCTCTGTTAGAATTTTGCTTGACAGAAGACCCTCAACTCCTCTGTTAACCTTTTGCTCCTCAGATGTACCTATGGTATTCTGTTGGATTTTCTCTAGTCAGAAGAGCTCGAGACCCTCTGTAAACCAGCAGAAGATCAGACACTTAGAAGTTTTTGACAAATACTTCAACGGAAGATTCCCTCAACGGCTAGCTCATACTCAACGGAAATACTACAAGACTGCATTTAATGCTCATTTAATGAGCCCCATGCTCCGAAGAGTAAAAGCTGATGATTGACCGAGATTCCTGGAAAGCCTATCCCAAAATAGCAAGCCGCCAAACTTGCGGGCCCAGCCGGTCAACTCAAACTGTACGTGCATTTAAAGTAGTTGTCTCCTCCTCCAACGGGAAGACAGCCTCAGTATAAAAGATACTATTCGAAGAACAACTTGGTAACTTTTGCCACAACTTGTGCTCTATTTACAAAAAACCTTCTTGAAATTCAACACTCCAACTCCATCAACAAGAAAGGCCTACGTTGGGAAGATCATAAGTTCACATACTCTTCATCACCAACAAGGGCAAAGTTCCTACTGTTCTTCAACTCTTCAAGCACCTCATTACAAATCTTTTGTGACGAAGCAAGTTGGAGAAAACTCTGTTCTCAACAGAACATCTTCTACAAAGAAGGACGTCTGAAAGTAGCTCGAGTAGTGAAGTGGAGATACTTCAAGGAGACTCAGTGAAACAAGACCAGTCTTAAAGGAAGCAAGGAAGTGCATCCGAGGAGACATCTAGACTTGAAGAAGACGTGGAGAGCTTCTTAAGTTCTAGGGACTAAGGCGTTGTAACCGTTGCTTTACAAGCTTAGTGGAACAGTGGATTAGAGGAACGAGTTGTTCCTTGAACCACTATAAAAATCCCTGGTGTTATTTACTTACAGCTTTTATTTCTTGCAAACTGATTAACTCCTAAGAAGTGGTATCTGTGTTCAGCAGAACACCTCTAGTGAGTTACCAGAAGGCCAAGTGCCTTTACTCTTCTGTGAGGCTATCCCGACAGAACACTTACCAGAAGATCTCCGCTGCCAGTCTGTTCTCAACAGAACAGACTATTCTGTTTACCTTGGTACTTGATTGGAAAAAGTTAAAAACCATAACAGTCTATTCACCCCCCCCCTCTAGACTGTTACCAGATTAACCGGGACCAACAAGTGGTATCAGAGCCTCCTTGTTCTTGTAATCTATTAGGTTACTCCTTGAACAAAGATCCACTTGTTCTTAGCCTCCTTTAAAACCTATTATGGATAACTCTCTTGCAAAGCATCTCATGTTTTCAGATCAAAAGTATGATGACTGGAAGATTCGGATGAAAGCCCATCTCTGTGCCCTCCATGATGAAATGTGGGAAGTCCTTGAAGAAGGACCCTTCACCAAATTCATGAAGATAAACACTGCATATGCTGCTGATAAAACACAGCCTGAGATGATTGAAAAGGCCAGGTCTGAATGGACCAAGGAAGAGAGGAGACAGTATAACTTGGACAACATAGCCAAGGATATTCTCTACAAGGCTATAGACAACAGATACTTCAACAGAATAAAGAAGTGTAAAACTGCCAAGGAGATATGGGACAAACTTGATCTCATTGGTGCTGGAGATGAGCAGGAGAGAGACAACAAACTGACCATAGCCATGAAGAAGTTTGATGACTTCAAACTTCTGCCTGATGAATGCATAGCTGAGATGCATGCCAGACTGCTGATCCTTACAAGTGAAATCTCTGAGCTTGGAAAGGAACTCACTATTAAAGAAGTAAATCTGAAGATTCTCAGAGGACTGCCCCCAGTCTGGAAGATGAAGGTTATTGCTGTCCAAGAGAGCAAGGACATCAAAACCTACCCAACAGAAAAGCTGATTTCTGATCTCAAAGCTTATGAGTTTGAGATGCATGATGAGAAGGAAGAAGTTCATGATGAGAGGACCACCACTGCCCTCACAGCCAGCACATCCAAGGTAAAGGACTTTGACCCTTCTACCCTTTTATCTGATGAATATATGGCTGCCTTTGCTAGGAAGTTCAAGAAGTTCATGAAGAAGGATGGAAGAAGCCCATCCTCAAGCAGAAGATCATTTCAGAAGACTAAGCCCTCTGAAAGCAGTGGAGAGCTACTCTGTTACAATTGCAGACAGCCTGGACACTTCAAGGCCAACTGCCCCCATCCAAGAGTGTCCAAGAAGCAAGGACAAGATGAAGAAAGAAAGTATGAAGATCAAAACCGAAGAAGGAAAGCCTTCATCTCAGAACAAGTCGAGAAAGATCCCCTCTCTGAGACAGAATCCAGCTCAGATTCAGACTCAGATGAAGCCTTCTGTTGCCTTGATACAGACACAGAAGATCTATGCCTCATGGCTCAATCTGATGATGAGGTATATTCTACTGCTGACTCTAATTCCTCTTCGGTAGGCACAGCCTTAAATGATGATCCAATGTCATCATTTTGGGAAGAGTTCAAAACTATCCAAGACACTTATTCTTTGATTAAAGAGGAGAACAGTAAACTAAAGTTAGAAATCTCAGACTTAAGAAAAGAGACTGAGTGCAAACTTGATCTCTTAATTAAGGAAAGAGACAAACTGAAAGTTGAAAATGAGTCTCTTCTAAAAAGAATAAGAGAAATTGAGAACCTCGAAATCAGATATGATAGTCTTTTGAAGATGCAATCTTCAATAAAGAGTATTGATGATACTCATAATCTCACCTTTGGTCTTGGATATGTTGAACACAAGTCTGGTGAGCCTTCTGTAAAGTCTAGCATTCAAGTTGCTATGACTGATAAGGTCATAGTGCCACAGACTTCTAAACCCATCTGTCATGCTAGTACTTCTGGTACTAAGATTACTCATGAGAAAGTCCCACCAGAGAACCAAATACTAAAGACCAAACCCAAACAAATTTTAAAAACTGATGAATCTGGCAGAAGATCTAACAACCTAAATGGGTTTCAGAAAAGTATTAATCAAAGGCAAATAACTAACAGACCTTCTCATGATAATCGTAACAGAAACCACTATCAAAAAGGCAGATATCAAGAGACAGTTAACTTTAAGCAAAAGAGGTCTTCTGGTCAACCTCAGAAGCCCAAGGTTAAGCGTTCCTCTGCTCTTGATAATATATGGGATTTCTTCCCAACTAAGAAGGCTATGCAGAAGTATGCAAACAGAAAGCATGATCCTCACAAGCATCTGCCCAAAGTGAATCATACATCTGTTTACTACGACTACCAGGTGGACAATGGGTACCATCCACCAAGGTTTCAGTTGATGAGACCAAAATGGTACCAACTACCAAGACTCCATTACCCCCCAGGACCCAACACTGCTTGGGTACCTAAATCTTCTTTTTAATTTTGCAGGAACTGTGTGCTGGAGCTATCTCAGAACAACAATGGTTTATTGATAGCGGATGCTCCAGGCACATGACAGGTGACAAGAGTTGCCTAACAGGGCTCCAGAAATACAATGGACCCCGAGTCACTTTTGGAGGAAATGACAAGGAAGGTCAAACAAAAGGAAGAGGGAAGCTGATCAAGAACCAGATAATCATTGACGATGTCTCTTATGTTAAAGGTCTGAAGTTCAACCTGCTGAGTGCTAGCCAATTCTGTGACAAAGGCTACACAGTTGAATTCACAAAGGCCTTCTGTTATGTAAAGCATGAGACAACAAAGGAAGTGGTTCTTACAGCGAAAAGGAAAAAGAACATCTATGTTGTTGATTGGCAAACTGCAAAAGATGGAGTATGCCTGATAGCCAAAGGAAATTCAAGGCTAAGCTGGGATTGGCACAAGAAGCTTAGCCACCTGAATTTCAAAACCATCAACAAACTGGCAAGGGAACACATTGTAGAAGGTCTGCCAGACATTGTGTACAAGAAGGAGATCCTCTGCAGTGCTTGTCAGAAAGGCAAACAAGTGAAGACTTCATTCAAACCAATTGCTGGTGATCTCTCTACTAGCCCTTTAAATCTGATTCATATGGATTTATTTGGACCAGTTGAAACTCCCAGTGTTGGTGGAAAAAGATATACCCTTGTTATGGTTGATGATTACTCAAGATATACTTGGACTGTGTTCCTAACAAAGAAAAATGAAACTCTTCAGAAATTGCCATCTTTGTTAAAGCAACTTCAGACTGAGAAGAACATGAAGGTTAGGACAATCAGATCTGACAGAGGAACTGAATTTGTCAACAAAGTGATCAAGGACTTCTGTGATCACAATGGAACCCGTCATCAACTCTCTGCTGCCAGAACACCTCAACAGAATGGTGTTGCAGAAAGAAGGAACAGAACACTAAAAGAAGCTGCAAGGACCATGATTGCTGAATCTGGATTGCCAACTAGATACTGGGCTGAAGCAATCAACACTGCATGCTACACCCAGAACAGAAGCATGATTCACAAGAATCATCAAAAGACCCCCTATGAACTGTGGAAAGGAAGAAAACCCAACATCAGTTATTTTCATGTCTTTGGATGCAAGTGTTACATCCTTAACAATGGGAAGGAGCATCTAAAGGTATTTCAAGAAAAAGCCGATGAAGGTGTGTTTTTAGGCTACTCAAGCACAAGCAAAGCCTATAGAGTACTCAACAGAAAAACACTACAAGTTGAAGAATCCATTCATGTCAAATTTGATGACAACACTTCTGTTGAAGAAATATCAGAAACCCTGAGGGAAACCAATCTTGAAGACAAAACCTCTGAAGCCACAGAAGAGGTAAACCCAGTGTTTCCAACCCCTTCTGGTAACCCCCTTCTGTTGGACAAGGATGAAGAAGAAGACTCAGAAGATGAACAACCAGAAAAACCCAAACATCAATTAACAGAGCCTGATCTAACCTGGTTAAGAGATCACCCCCCTAATCAAGTGATCGGTCAAATCACCAGTGGAATTCAAACCAGATCATCATCCAGAAGAGAAGCCTTGTACACCTGTTGCATTTCTCAAATGGAACCAATGAGTGTAGATGAAGCTCTAGAAGATTCAGATTGGATCAATGCTATGCAAGAAGAACTCACACAGTTTGAAAGGAATCAAGTATGGGAACTTATTCCTAGACCAAAGCATCAGAATGTCATTGGAACCAAATGGGTGTTCAAGAATAAAGCAGATGAAGAAGGCAACATTGTAAGGAATAAAGCAAGGCTAGTAGCAAAGGGATATTGCCAAGAGGAAGGCATAGATTTTGATGAGACCTTTGCACCAGTTGCAAGACTAGAAGCAATCAGGATCTTTCTTGCCTACGCTGCCTACAACAACATCAAGGTCTACCAGATGGATGTCAAGAGTGCATTTCTGAATGGAGAACTTGAAGAGGAAGTCTATGTTGAACAACCTCCAGGTTTTGTCATTCCTACTCAATCCTCTTGTGTCTACAAGCTAAGAAAGGCCCTTTATGGTCTTAAGCAAGCTCCCAGAGCCTGGTATGACACATTGTCCCTATTCCTAGTAAACCATGGGTTCACTAAAGGAAAGGTTGACAAGACCTTGTTTAAAATTTCTGTTGCTAATCATATTCTGTTAGTACAAATATATGTTGATGACATTATATTTGGAAGTACTAACCTAGAATTATGCAAGAAATTTTCTCAAGTTATGCAGAAGCAATTTGAGATGAGCATGATGGGAGAACTAAGCTACTTCCTGGGATTGCAAGTCAAACAAGTTCCAGAAGGGATCTTCATCAACCAAGGAAAATATACTAGAGAATTGATCAAGAAATTTGGACTAGATGGGAAGTCTTCTGTCAAAGTTCCTATGAATGCTTCACAAGGCATTGGACCTGATGATGAAGGAAAGGATGTTGATGCAACACAGTATAGAGGAATCATTGGATCTCTTCTCTATCTGACTGCAAGCAGACCGGATATTTCATTTGCTGTTGGAATCTGTGCCAGATACCAATCTAAGCCCAAGGAAAGCCACCTAGTTGCTGCTAAGAAGATCATCAGATATATCAAAGGAAATCCAAATGCAGGACTATGGTATCCCAAGGGAGGTAACCTTGAACTAATTGGTTACTCTGACTCAGATTTTGCAGGTTGCAGGATGGACAGAAAGAGCACTTCTGGTCACTGCCAATTGCTAGGAGGGAGACTTGTCTCCTGGTTCAGCAAGAAGCAGAACTCCATCTCAACAAGTACAGCTGAAGCTGAGTATATTGCTGCTGGAAGCTGTTGTGCTCAACTACTCTGGATGAAGCAACAACTTAAAGACTATGACATTCTGGCAAAGGAGATCAAGCTCCTCTGTGATAACACAAGTGCCATTGCCATCACTCAGAACCCTGTGCTACATTCCAGGACAAAGCATATTGAAGTCAGACACCACTTCATCAGAGATCATGTGGAGAAAAAGCATATTTCCATGGAGCATGTTCCCACAGAAGATCAGTTGGCAGATATTCTAACCAAGCCTCTCTCTGAGGCAAGGTTCAACAAGCTGAGAGAAGAACTTGGAATGATGGATGACATACCCAGAGAGCATTAAAGGGAAGATATTCTGTTGATAGACTCTCTGTTGCAGAACCTCTCTGTAACAGAACATCTGCGGGAAAGGACTTCTGTTACACGGCCCCTCTGTGACAGAAGCTATCTTATCGGTTCACAGAAGGTTGTGGACTTAAAAATTTTGAGAAATCCGAGTTTTGACCTAAATTACCTTTTGAAGGTCAATTACTCCAATACCCCAGTCGTTTAAATAATTACTGCGCCCCGTCGTATTTAATAGCACGTCCTATTTATGGCCACGTTCTGATAAACAAAACCTCGGGAACTGCCAAAATTATCTCAAACGTCCACTTAATCCAAATCATATATATACCCTTCGTCCCCAATCTAATATCCTTACTGCTTCCATTACTCTGAAACTCTCAAACGGCAAGAATCCTAAAGCTCTCTAAACCTCTTTTCACTTTCCGACATGGCTGTTATCAGCTTCAACTCTCTAACCAAATCTCAGAAGGAGAGCCTAACCAAAAATGTCCTCACTGGGATGAAGTGCGACCTCTATGCACTACCAAAACTTGCCGAAGACAAGGACTTGGTGGACAACATCATCACTGGACTTGAGATGTCCCAACTAATCAAAATCATAAGCTTCAATTACTCTCAGTACAGCACTCAAGATGTGGTTGAATTCTATCTCAATGCTGACCACAAAGGGGAGGTCATCACCTCCACTGTCAATGGTGCAAAGGTAACTATCACTGCTGACATCATCAACAACCATTTCAAGATACAGACTGTGAATGCTGACATTGGATTGCTTGACCTTGACACCATCTCTCTCTCCGTCGACGAGTTTGCCTTGAACTATGGAAGATCAACGGAGAACGTCACAAAGCTCTCTGGGAAGAAATACTTTCTCAAGAGGGATATAGAGATGTTGGTGAACATTCTTCACAAATGTGTCTGGTGCAGATACTCCTCCACAGACGAGTTCACAATCTCTCAGGCCAAAGCAATCTACGCTATTCTACATGGTGGCAACATAAATTGGGGTCAGGTGATTGTCAGGTCTCTGATAGAGTTCGTCAAAATAGCCAAAAAGAAGAATGCTGAGACAGGCCTCTACTCGGGCAAGGTAGGTCATGGGCTGCTCATTTCTGAACTTCTATTGAAAGGAGGTGGCATCAGAAATCCAAACAATGTTGACCACACCAAACTAATCTTCATGTTCACAACCAGCGACAGAGATGCTGCTATTAAGGCTGAAATCAAGAGAATGGCAAAGCTAGAAATCAACAGACAGAAAATGCAACAGAAGATCTCCCAGAAAGTCTCTGATTCTGAATCTGAGGATAATATTCCTCTAATTTAGAAGGTGGCCAAGAAACCTGCTGTTAAGAAGGCCTCTTTAAAAAGGAAGGTGACCAAGAAGCAGGTCACTAAAAGGAGAAGACCTTCCCCTAGTTCAGAAGAGTCCACCCCCTCTGCCGCTCCTGAACCGAAGAAGAAAAAAATATCTACCCCTGCTGTTCCCATCTCTGAGGAAGCAGCTGATGCTCAGGGGGAACTAGAGGATTCTGTTCAAACAGACCAGCCCAAGAAGATCACCTGGCATGGAACAAGGATTGTTTTTGATTCCTCCAGCAAGTCAGAAGAAGTAGTTGGAAAAGAGGATGCTGATGGTCAGGGGGAACCTGAGATTCCCTCTTCCCTTGATCATCAGGATGTAGATCATGTGATTCTCCCCTCTCTAGAACCTCTCTCCACTAACAACAGAACACCTGAAGAAGAGGAACCTCAAGGTGACCTTCTCAGAGCACTAAACAAACAGTTTGCTAGAGTATTGGAATGGAGAAAGTGGAGACTAGGCCCTCTGTCCAATATTCTGAGATACTTTGGGTACTACTCCATTGAAGAAAGGGAAGTCTTCAACTGGGCAGGCACAGAAGATGTCATGAAGTGCACTGATCTGTTGTTCTTAGAATCTGTTCTAGCAGACAAAAAGAGGCAATTCAAAGGAAAGACAGTATGGACATCCACTGCTGCTGAACACTCTGCCACAGAGATTCCTCCTCTGACTCCCCAAGAGGTCCCATTATTTGAAGCCTGGCTAGTTGAGAAAGCCCAGAAGGAATCTCTTGATCCTAGACATCAGACCAAGGATCAAGCTGGAGGCCCTTCTGATGCTGAGGCAGTCTTTGCAAATCTCATTGCAGACTGGAGAAGGTCTCAAATGCATGAACTTGAGGTAATTGTTCCATCTCCTATTCCCTCTCCCCAACATCACATTCCTACTCCCCCTCCTTCCCCCGTTCCCTCACCCTCTAAAGCCTCTACACCCATTCCCTCACCAATCCATGAATCCAAATCACCCTCACCACAGCAGAAGACCTCATCCAAACCACCCACACCCTATGCTTCTGCTAATGAATCTCTGCACAAACAAGGCACCCAATCTACTCACCCAATTCCTCAGAAAACTCCATCCAATCAACCTTCACCACAGAAAACTCCAACTCAACAGAAACCTCCCCCTCAGAACCCCTCTCCCTGCAAACAGCTAACCCCACAACGATCCAGATCACATTCTCCACCACCCCCTTCTCCTCAACATCAGCAACACCAGGGCAGCAACAGCTCTTGTGATCCCAAAACAATTTCTGCCACTCCTGCCCCTCAAGGTTACTCCAGACATTCTACTGCCTCCAACCCTTCTCCAACTAGAAAACAGCAGATCAACAGGGATAAACTCCCCTTCTACTCCTCCTACGAAGGCTCTTCCACTGATGAAGAACTTCTAGGTCAGACAGGGTTCCTCTACAGCAACCCTGATGTCGCCATCTCAAAAAGGGAGAAGACCCCTCCAAGATACCAACAGAAGTCTAGCTCCTCTGCCCAAGAGCATGTACCAAGCCGACCTCCTGTCCGCAGACTCAAGATGCTGGGATATACAGAGGAGATACCAAATGAGGAGTTCAAGGAGTTCCTGCAAGCAGCTGGTGGCTTTGCAACTAAGGTCACCTCGGACCTAAACTCTCTGAAGGACTCTCTGCTTGAGAAGTCCACTACTCTAGCCTCTTCTGTTGATGGGATACAGAAGACTCTGATGTCATTTCAAGCTGCCCTTGGTACTCAAGAAAAAGCAATCTCTTCTTTAACCTCTTCTGTTGAGCAGCTCCAAAGGTCTGATAGGGAAAGGACTGTCCAACTCAACCGGATTGAGACCCTTTGTTCAAACAATAAGCAGCAGTTTGAGGCTCTTGCTTGTACTGACAAAGAAAGGTACAATAAGCTCATCCAACTGGAAAGCCATACTCAAACCATAGCTAATGACGTTGAGAAACAGAAGAAGCTCCTTGACTCCCTGGCTGAAGTTACCTCTGTTATCCCCACTGCTATTGAAGACTTGGGTAAAGCTCATGCCTCTGAATTTGAGAAAATCAGTCTCCTTCTCCAAGATCTCAATGATGCCAAAAAGGGGGAAGAGAACCCACAGCCGGCTCAACAGATGCAGCTTGTCAGGACATCTACACCTGATCTTACACCATATTTTGAGCAGCTGAGACTCAAGAAGAAAGCTGCTGCTGGCTCCTCTGCACAGCCATCTATTCCAGCCCCTCTGAAGAAAAGTACTAAGAAGAAGGCCCTGACCTTCTTAGATTGGAGAAAGGAAGGCTCACTGAAGATAACCAAAGCCCAGTATGAAGAAATCAAGAAGAAAATGACTCCAACTCAACAAGAGAACATCTTTCTTGATTCTGATGGGTCTCTGAGAGTTAAGCATGGTGGCTCTTTTGAAGAAGCAGAGAACTGGTTTGCCAGGAATGTTCTGCCAGGCAACTCTGTTGAAGAAGCCATTCTTCACTATCTGAACTGCAAACTCTCTCCAGTCTGGGCATCTTTTCAAGAGTCTGGACATCTGTCAGTGATAAGAGCCAAGGTAAATGCAGAACTGAAGTCATTCGATAAAAGAGAAGCAATTGCACTAAGAACAGCTTTGGGAGAAAATCTGTAAATGTAACCTTTCTACCCCTCTGCTCAATAAAATCTTCTGTTTGCTCTTCTATTTTCTCTCAATTTCTTTGTTTTATGCTTTTATTTATTTGATTATATGCGTGATTGATTGTATTGTACTCTTGCTGTTTTCCTATGCCAAGTGTCCACCAAGATTTTAAATAAAAGTTTTTCTTACTTATTTTCCTTCATGGTGAAAGGCACTTCTCTGGAAACAGTTTAAGGGTTTTGGCATCATCAAAAAGGGGGAAATTGTAAGGAATAATTGTATTTAGATTTTGATGATGCTAAACAGATTAGAACATTAGAGTTCCCCCTTTAGCTATGATGTATTAGAATTTTCTCCTTGTAAGTACATTTTAGAATAGTCAACTGGCAGAAGACCTGAAGATCCTCTGTTGAAGGACTGCCTAACAGATCCTCTGTTAGAATTTTGCTTGACAGAAGACCCTCAACTCCTCTGTTAACCTTTTGCTCCTCAGATGTACCTATGGTATTCTGTTGGATTTTCTCTAGTCAGAAGAGCTCGAGACCCTCTGTAAACCAGCAGAAGATCAGACACTTAGAAGTTTTTGACAAATACTTCAACGGAAGATTCCCTCAACGGCTAGCTCATACTCAACGGAAATACTACAAGACTGCATTTAATGCTCATTTAATGAGCCCCATGCTCCGAAGAGTAAAAGCTGATGATTGACCGAGATTCCTGGAAAGCCTATCCCAAAATAGCAAGCCGCCAAACTTGCGGGCCCAGCCGGTCAACTCAAACTGTACGTGCATTTAAAGTAGTTGTCTCCTCCTCCAACGGGAAGACAGCCTCAGTATAAAAGATACTATTCGAAGAACAACTTGGTAACTTTTGCCACAACTTGTGCTCTATTTACAAAAAACCTTCTTGAAATTCAACACTCCAACTCCATCAACAAGAAAGGCCTACGTTGGGAAGATCATAAGTTCACATACTCTTCATCACCAACAAGGGCAAAGTTCCTACTGTTCTTCAACTCTTCAAGCACCTCATTACAAATCTTTTGTGACGAAGCAAGTTGGAGAAAACTCTGTTCTCAACAGAACATCTTCTACAAAGAAGGACGTCTGAAAGTAGCTCGAGTAGTGAAGTGGAGATACTTCAAGGAGACTCAGTGAAACGAGACCAGTCTTAAAGGAAGCAAGGAAGTGCATCCGAGGAGACATCTAGACTTGAAGAAGACGTGGAGAGCTTCTTAAGTTCTAGGGACTAAGGCGTTGTAACCGTTGCTTTACAAGCTTAGTGGAACAGTGGATTAGAGGAACGAGTTGTTCCTTGAACCACTATAAAAATCCCTGGTGTTATTTACTTACAGCTTTTATTTCTTGCAAACTGATTAACTCCTAAGAAGTGGTATCTGTGTTCAGCAGAACACCTCTAGTGAGTTACCAGAAGGCCAAGTGCCTTTACTCTTCTGTGAGGCTATCCCGACAGAACACTTACCAGAAGATCTCCGCTGCCAGTCTGTTCTCAACAGAACAGACTATTCTGTTTACCTTGGTACTTGACTGGAAAAAGTTAAAAACCATAACAGTCTATTCACCCCCCCCCTCTAGACTGTTACCAGATTAACCGGGACCAACAACCTAGCTAATGGCGAAGCAGATTCAAGTGCCATAAAGGAAAGAGGGAGCTTGTAGTTGATGAAAGCTTGATAACGTATGGCACAACACCAAAAGTGGACACCTTCCAAGAAGTGTCGGCAACATCTACCAAAAACAAAGCAAAAAAAAACACAAGGGTTAGCTCAATTGGATCTTAAAGATTTTTTTTATAACCCGGAAGGCAAACCACCTATCGGTGGGGCAAACCACCCATCGGTGGGGCAAACCACCCATCGGTGTGTAACAACTGCACACAATACCTTATCAACAAATTCCTTTCTTTGTAATGAATAAGACGACAAAAAACCACACGGTCTTGCATTTAGCTTCTAGCATATTATTAAGGGGTTTCAAAAGTAATTTTACTTTTGTGGCCTAAGAATCTACGATCAAATATAAAAGCAAATATATTGTTGAATGACAACAATGTTAAATTTTATTTTAATATTAATGCTTTATGACTCATTGCTATGTGTACCTTAACGGAGACTCGCTTAATTTTTCTTCTTTTATACAAGTAACATGGAATAAAAATTATTAATTTTTTCCCTTTATGTTCTTTTGGAGTAAATGAACTACTCAGTCTACCTTCTGTTTTTAGTATATAATATTTTAAAGTAAACATTTTGATGTTTGTTTGTATTTACACACAACATTTAATGCCATCATATAATGTTTCATAGACATCTGAAAATGAACACACAACATTTAATGTCAATCATAAATTTTTTAACGCATCTAATATTCTCAAAAAACTAAGAATTCTATTTAATCTTTTTATATGGTAATTCATTATAATCTTTTTCTCAATCTAGAATGATTCATTACTATTACATTGGGCAACAGTCGCACGTAGTGCGTACGCTGCTAGTATTTAAAAAAAAATTCAAATAGAAAATTAAAATCATTGTAGGAGTGGAGAAGTATAACTTTTATAAATAATATTTCAAATATAATTTAAAATATTTTGGAATTCTAAATTAGGAAAAATATGTTTTTTTATTCCTTTTTAATTTTGAAAATTTAACAAAATAATATGTGCATGTTTGGTAGGCATAAGTTCACGCGTATTCTCTAACTTTTGTAATATTTAAAAAGTCTTCAAAAGCTTCCAGTTATATGTTTGACATGACAATTTATAAGAGCTTTTATAAAAATAAAAGATTTTTTTTAAACGCTCCAGTGAGTACCATAAAAAAAGGGTTAAAGACCAAAAATGACACTAAGGTTTTTAATGAATCTCATATTGGACACTGTGGTTTTTGAAGGACCAAAAAAACACACTTTCTAACTTAAAGTCTAATTTTAAACCATCCCCCTAACATCCCCGTTCCAGGCCCGTTTTTCCGTTAACTCCCCTCCCTTCCTTGCGATTACACAACACAACCCTATTTGCAACCCTAAGTCCGATTTCATGGACTGTAAGCGTGAGCTGAGAAGATTAGAAGCTAAAGGAGTCTGTTCAAACGTTGTAAGGTACTCCATGCGTTTAACTTTTACTGTAAAAAATGAGTGGCTTGGTCAATATGAGGTTTAATTATAGCGGGAGGTGGTTGCTGAAGCCTTTACAGTAAGTAAATGGAGATGTGGATACTATATATGGATTTGTCCCAGATTATTTGTGTTATCATGACATATGTCAGAAATACAGGGATGATTTGGGTTTTAAACTCTAAAAAATATTTATGTGTTAGAACCTGTAAAAGATATGGAAAATGGATTGTTCTTAGTTCTAGACGATGAAACAATAAGGAAAGTGTTAAATCGCATTAGAAAATTATCTTGGATTCATTATATTGAACTGTATGCTGATCATCAACTGGGTGAACCTCTTCTAATTCCCCTAATAGAAGGGTGTATTGTGCAATAAGAGAAAACTGTTACAGAAACCGGGAATGGGTTGGGTTGGGTTCTGATTCTGCTACTGATCATGTGAGAGATGAAACTGCCTAAGTAAACACTGGTGGTGTCCCTAATGGATATCAAATAGATGAAGAATCAAATGTTGTGCAAGAAGAGGAGGAGGATGAGAGCAACAAATCTGATTCATCCTAAGATGATGAAGCGAGAGAGGACTACTCTTTGAATGATGGATCGGGTTCTTTCATGAATGGAATGACATTTGAAGATGTTAAAGAGGCTCGTATAGCGATTGCTAATTATGGAGTGAAATTTGGGTACAAGCTGAAAATCAAACCCAATGAAAAGAACCGGTTGGCAGTGAAATGTATGAATGAGGAAGGTTGTCCGTTTAGGTTGTGGATATCTACTGATGGGAAGAATTGTGGTCTGGCCGCGAAGTCTTGCAATCCTGAACACAAGTGCTTTAGGCGCTATTCCATTCCAAGTGCTAGCCAGAAGTGGCTAGCTAATTATTTCAAACCTCACCTACAGAAAAATCCTAGCTTTAGAGTTAGAGATATGAAAGAGAAGGATTAAAAGAAGTTAAGGATTAATGTGAGCTACCTTGTACAAATGTAAAAGAACCAAGAGACTGATGATCCAAGAGATGGATGGGAGCTATAAGGATGAGTTTGGGTGTCAAGAAGCCTATGCTGCCACCTTAAAAAGAAGTAATCCAGGTACCAAAGCTGAAATAGAATTATGTACTGCTGCAATTAAGGAAGGAAACCGAGTGTTTAAAAGAATGTTCATGTGTTTTGCTGCTTTGAAGCAGAACTGGTTGTCAGGTTGCAGAAGAATCATAGGTGTGGATGGTTGTTTTTAAAGGGTGTGTGTAAGGGGATGTTACTGGTTGCAGTGGGAGTTGATGGGATGGTCAAATGGTTCCTATAGCATGGGCAGTGACTGACAAAGAAAACAAGTCCAATTGGAGGTGGTTCCTCACACGGCTTGTTCAAGAATTAGACCTGAAGAGTGGTGGTGATTTAACCCTGATTTCATATATGCAAAATGGCTTAATCAGTGCAGCTCAAGAAGTCATACCAGATGCGGAACATAGGTTTTGTGCTCGCCATGTGTATGCAAATTGGTCAAAAAAATGGAGAGGTGACCAGTTTTGCAAAAAATCTGGATATGTGCTTGGAGCACATTTGAAAAAGAGCTTCAAATGAACTTGAAAAGGCTAGGAAAATTAAGCAATGAAGCCGTTTCTGATGTCTTGAAATATCCAATTCAAAGTTGGTGTCGGGCATACTTTAGTAACTGAAGTAAATGTTGGATGATTGATAATAACATCACATAGTCCTTTAATGCATGGATTAGAGAAGCCAGAGCAAAACCAATTGTGAGCATGCATGGAGGCAATGAAAAGAATTTCAGATTTTAAGGCCAGTCATGAGAAGTGGATAAATGATTGGTCTCCCTCATGCATGGAGTACTTTCAGGCAAACAAGGATGCTGCAACTGGTTGCAATATCATTTTCAATGGTGAGATGGGCTTTGAAATAGGTGAGAGTGAAGATAAACACACTATTATGTTAGATAAGATGATGTGCACTTACAGAGCATGGGAATTGATTGGCATACCATGCTTACATGCTTTATGTGCTCTATTTTATAATAAGGTGGATTTCATGACATATATTTCTAGGTAGTATCATAAAGAAACATATGTGGCAGCATATCAGCATCCTTTGCAACCTGTTCCAGGAAAGGCCTTCATGAGAGTAGATGAATATGAAGCTATTTTACCTCCCCCAGTTCCAAACTTACCTAGTAGACCAAAGATGAACATAATTAGAGCCTCAAATGAGGGAAAAGGTGTGGGAAGTGGTTCAAAAGCTGCAACTAGTACATCTCATAGAGCATCAAGAAAAGGGCAAGTCCAATGTTGTGGGATATCTGATCTCATGTAGAGGGACATAAGAGAGCCAAATGTCCAAATAAAGATAATGTTGTAAGTTATCATCACTTTATTTTACTTTTAAGACTGATTTGGTAATTTCTAAACAGTTTGTTACTTCTAAAGAGTGGTTAAAGTATATATGTATGCATATTTAAGTGTTTGTTACTTCTAATGAGTGTTTAAGGAATATATGTATGCATATTTAAGTGTTTGTTACTTCTAAAGAGTGGTTAATTAAGGTATATATGTATGCATAATTAGTGGTAGTTACTAGTTACTTTAAAACATGTTGTTAAGGTATATATGTATGCATATTTAGTGTTTGTTACTTCCAAGGAATGATTAAGGTATAATGTATGCATAATAAGTGTTTGTTACTTCTAAAGAGTTATTATGTCATATCATATCATGTATAATATAATGTAATGTGGGTTCAGGCAAGTGCTGAAACAAGTGAGGGTACTGCACCTGCTACTGGGAAGAGGCCTGTTTCAGTTGCATTTTCTCCAAGTCCTAACATTACAGAAATGGCACAAGGTGCACCTTCAATGCCAAATAATGTAAGGAATAGTGGCAAGTCTAAACTGCCATGTAGAAGAATTGGCAAGAGAAAATGTAAACAACCCGTGAAAAGGGTTTGGCTGCTATATATGTGTGTGTGTTAATGTTAACACTGGTGAAAGCACTATAAATGTGAGTTCTATATACATAATGTAGTGTTAATTCATGCTTGTTTTGAGTATTTAAGAATGAGGTGTTGTGTTCTAACTTCATATCCATGTACTAATTATTTGTTGCAGCCTGGGATGGAGAGTGAACAAATTGTTTCTGAGATGCAACATGAAGTGGCACATGATCCTGATGTTAATGTCTGGTTTGCTATTCCAAATGAGAAGGAAATCAGAGTTGCTACCAAAGTTCAAAAGGAGATAGATGTCCCAGCATATAGGAGAATCTCTAACAAGGGTGATGGAGGTCAAGGAAACATTCCAACTAATCTGCCCTTTGAACCACCTAATTTGCAATGGAATGGGAAGAAAGCCATCAACTCCACACAATTGTTAAACAAGATGCAAAGGAGAGGGACTTCTTCAATTCACACTGACCTGGCTGAACCCACAGTTTAACACTTCACTTGGATGTTGTATTCAATCCATTTTAGGATGTTAGTAAAGCGTAAAGCTGCCAGTTTTTTTGGGTTACTAGGTGGCAGCCTTAACTCTCAATATCATGTTTTTGCACATGTGTCTATATGGCCAAGTTATATGGTTTTTTGGAGTATTACATTGGGGGGCTTACATTATTTTGAATTTTGTAAACTCAATGCCAAATGGTAATATGGCCTCTGATGATGTGAACTTATGATAATGATAGTATATATTATGATGATTTGTAGTTCATGTTATATGTGCCGTTGTATTATATATTATGATGACTACCAGTTCATTTGAAAACTCAATACTAAATGTATAATGATGCTGCTTACTATGATGGAGTCTTATGAGATGCAATAGCAGGTTTGTGTATAAGCTGGTATAACAGTTTATTAGGTTTAGTTGGTGGTGCTTACTATGATGGAGTCTTATAAGCTGGTTTTTACAAATTCAAAGACAGTTCAATAACCTGTCATTAATCAATGTGGTGGCATTGGTATTGGTATTAGCAGAGAGCATGAGGAATGGTGATATTGGTTGCTTCATTAGGTTTAGTTTCTGGTGCTTCATTGGTATATTTTAATATATATCTCCTTCTTGTACTTGTGGTTGATGAAAGGGTTGGTACATATAAAATAGCACCTCATACAAGAACAATTTCCTTCTTGTTCTTGTATTTCCTTATGTTAATCTTGGAGTTAACATACTAGAACTATTACTACTTCATTGAGTTTGGTTATTGAGCTTCATCATATTATTCAAAAGGTAATGACAACTCTTAAACACCTCTGTATTACAATAATTTCAATTATAACAACAACAATCAAATGCTATAACAAAACTAGCCTTTCAATCAAAAGTGAACCACTTCATTAGCACCAAAGTATTCCCACAATCTTATCAAAATAAAACCAAGTACAACAACACTAAACAAGTACTTTCTCATTTCAATCACCCGTTTCTAAGATTACAACACAAAACATTAAGTACTTCAACTAACTTAAAAGCATACATATGACTACAACAAGGGCACACAACAACACTAAAACCACATAATTCCTATTCATATATGCTCCCCTCTCCAATTTCAGATTATTGCCATCCTTGCTAATGTTGTTCTCTTCAACTTCAAACTTAAACTTTTCATTGGAGTTATCATCATATTCTAGGACGGGTGTTTCATCAAATGTCCCTCCTGCACGTATGGCCTCCTCCAATCCCCCTCCTCCAATCCCAATATTATAGTGTGTAGTCTTCTATTCTCCTTTTCGAGATCATTGATTACATGTTTCGCCCTTTCTGTTACTGGCTCATCATGCCACTCAAAAAATCCACAGTCATCCTTCTACAACACACACAAATATGAATATACATCAGCAGGGGTGAAACGTTAATTTTTCAAATTCAAATTACCTCATAATACAAACACCCATAGAACCGTCTCCCCGGATTCTTATCAGTCCACAAAGTCCAAACTCGCGCTTTAACACGGGCTCCATTTGCATTCATGCAATTACAATACACAGTTTGCACAGAGTTTGGGCACTGAATATTGCTTCGAAAGTTTACTGAATCGCTGGAGTTTGCTTTGCCTTTCCCTTCTGAGCTTGATGGTGAGAGAGTTATGTCCACACTTGCGGTTTCCTCTTCCAATTCGTCTGCAGACACTTCAATGGGTAGTTTCATACTTTCATAATCAATTAGGGTTGTTGGGTTTGTATTTATGGAGGTGTGTTTAATCGCAGGGAAAAGGGAGAGTTAACGGAGAAACGGGCTTCGAATGGGGATGTTAATGGGGTGGTTTAAAATTAGATTTTAAGTGAGAAAATGTGTTTTTTGGGTCCTTCAAAAACCCCAGTGTCCAATACGAGATTCATTAAAAACCTTATTGTCATTTTTGGTCTTTAACTTATCAAAAAAAGTATGTAACTTTTAATATTATTTAGTCTCAACAACTTGTATACCACACAAGATAAAATCAAACAGTCACCTTTTTATCAAATATCTACCACCATTTTCTATTAATATAATTTCAGTAACTAAAAACTAATAGTTTCTAGAAAGCTTATAAAATATCTTGTTAGCTAGTTGTGCCAGACATATTGTATGATTATAACAATACGTTGAAAATACTATCAATTATGTTGAATTTGGCATTAAATTCTCTAAATAGAGATAAAAATAATAATATTGTATTATCAGTTTGAATGTTTGGTTCAACCAGTTTAACATAAATATTGTATTAAATTAAACGAATGATGCACTCGGTTACTCACCTTTTTACATTTCTTGGAAAAAATGTCAATGGTTCTCGTACTATCACGAAAGAATCAATTATGTCCTCATAATTTAAAAAATTAATGAATCAACTAACAGATTATCTACCATGTCAGCATGTCACCCGTTGACGTGGCGCGCACATGGCGATTCACACGTGTGCCTCGTCATCTATAAATGACTTTCTGGGCTTCCATGTCTACACCGCGTCTTCAAAGTCAATGCTGGTTGAGTTGTCACATGTGCGTCACGCCTAGCATGAAAATGTCCATTAGATCCTCTTTATCTATAAAAATCAATCGAATCCTCAAGAAAGAAATTTTTCAAAATTGGGAGATTGAGAGATTCACCTCGAAGACACCTTGATGGTGAAATGGTATTCCGAGACTCATGAAGTATTTGCGATTGTGTATACCCAAAAAAAATTATTTTTTAAAAGTGATTTTAGAGAAAATATCTAATAGTAAAATGTGATAGTGTTTTGAAAAAAATGTTTATGAAAAAGTAAAAGTTGTTACTGTTTGATAAAATAAATGTATTTTGTATATTAAAAAAAGTGAAAAGCAGTTTAAAACAACTTTCACTTGCTTCCAACCTTGAACTACTTGATTTAAGTAAAAATTGTCACTTAAAAAGCTCATTTTTTTATTAGGATGTTTTTACTTGGACTGTAATATGTCCCAGACCAGACCAGACCAGTCCAGACCAGACCAGACCAGACCAGTTCAGACCAGACCAGACCAGACCAGACTTGGATAGTTATAAAAATACAAAGAAACCAGACCTTACCAGACCAGACCAGTTCAGACCAGACCAGACCAGATCAGACCAGACCAGACCAGCAAATTACAGTCCAAGTAAAAACATCCCTTACTTGCAAACACCATCTCAAATCACTCTCAATATGTCATGCTAAAGAGATGGTACAACTGCCAAATCTATGGTTTTCAATATTTTTCTCGTTTGGCTTCAAATCCTCTTGACCCCCAAGTCCCAAGACTGCCAAATGGCCAGAGCCTCCGTAGGCTCAGCCGCTGTCCCTATCTCTTCCTCCCTCCGCCGTTTCTCCCTGAACCCATCATTCTTTGTTTCGAATGCCAGAACCTGCAGCACAGCTTCTACCGCGGCAACATCCACGACTCGCATCCTATCTGGCCATGTCATTCCTCACCCCTCAGTGGAAGTTATTGGCGGAGCTAGAGATGTTTTTCTTCCCGCATTGAAATCCCTTCACAATAACACCTATCGTCCATACCCTATAATTGGCTGGAATCGGCACGCGGAGACGATTTACGCCGCTTTTTTTCGGACCCTCCCAGATGTCAAGCTTCGGAGAGAGTGTTTGCGCACCAAAGACGATGGTTCTGTAGCACTCGACTGGGTTTCTGGAGACGATGGTCTGCCGCCGGACTGTCCCGTGCTCATCCTACTGGTATGTTATCCCATCCCAATCGCGCCACGGAGCTTGGTTGCATTAATTAAGGTATGATTAAGAATGTGCTAACAGGAGAATGTTGCAGCCAGGCTTGACTGGGGGAAGCGAGGACACTTATGTTAGGCATATGTTGGTGAGAGCTAGAAAAAAAGGCTGGCGAGTTGTGGTTTTCAACAGCAGAGGCTGTGGAAATAGTCCTGTGACCACTCCTCAGGTATCCATCAGATGTTTTGAACCATTTTGCTGATTCTTTTGTCTCATTCATTCATGAATGAATTTGGGTGAACCGGTAAATTAGGATTTCTATATGCAACTTCTTAATGTTATTGAGAGGATTATCAAGGTTTAGTGGGCTTTGATTCATGGATGTAAAGTGATAGGGGACTAATGAGATCATAAGTAAAACGAGATGCATAATGGTGATATTCTTGATTGGATGATGGAGAAAGTAGGTGTGCTATGATCAGGACATTATTTACTTGAAAACAAGTGAGCAACTCTCCCAAGTTCCGACCTAGCATTTTCAGTTCAACTACTTATCACCAACCTCTGAATTTCTAGTTCCTATGTTCTGAATTTAAATTCTTCATCTGATGATTCAATGCCCCACCGGTACAGATCCTGATTCTTTATCAGAATCTGTAGTAGAATGGCTAGTTCCAAGAAATCATGTGCAGATGAGCGAGCAGGAGCTGAAATTGTTTTTGGGCCTGAAGAGTGCCAACATCATTCTGTGGAGCTCCTTAATGAGTTTGGATTTCCCAAAGGCGTTCTCCCCCTGAAAAACCTTGAAGAATGTGGATATGTTCATGAAACTGGGTTTGTGTGGATGAAACAAAAGTTGCCATATGAAACACTACTTTGGTGTAACCAAAACCCTTGTCAGCTATGCCATTGAGGTGACTGCATACATAGAGAAATCCAAGATGAGAAAAATGACCGGTGTTAAGAGTAAGCAACTCCTTCTTTGGGTACCAATTATTGAAATTAGCATTGAGGATCTAGCTCGAAAGAAAATTTACTTCAAGACTCCAATGGGCATTGGAAGATCATTTCCTTTAACATATTTCATGACGGAAGAAGAAAAGAAGATTTATGTTGAGAACTTCCATGGATAGGGTTTATGCATATACTTCTCTATCAATAATATTGTTGTCAACTTGTCTCGCATATTGTCATTTCCTTGGTATTCTACAATGGATAGTTGATAGTTGATACCCTTGATTGTTTTTTCCCCACTCTATTTTATAAAGATGGATTTAATATTATTATCTATTTTTATCACCAAGACTATGTTATTAGATATGAAACTCTTGAATTTCAAGCATATGATCTCTCCCTCTCTCCACTTCCTGTTTTACTTTGAAGTATTTTGTGAAGCTCTATATCGCTTTTGACGAAGGTTGCTAGGGTAGTTGGGTACTAAGCTACTAACTCACGCCCATTTTTATCTCATATGCACTACTAGTTTCATATACAATCCAGGCAATAATTGCACTTGGAAGTTGTAATATCTTTATGTTAACCTTAAAAATTAAAATATATTAATGTTTTTTGGGGAAGATGAAATGTCCAAAGCAGCTGATCCATATTTGGAATTTGCAGTTATATTCAGCTTCATTTCTTGGTGATATTCATGAAGTGGTAGCACATGTTGGCAATTGCTACCCAAAGGCCAACTTATATGCCGTGGGATGGTCTCTTGGAGCAAATATACTTGTTCGATACCTTGGCCAGGTATCTCTTTTTGGTTTTCCAGTTGACCTTGAATTGAAATCCATGTACTCCCATATTTTATCATCAATGTTTATATTTTACTCCCTTTGCCCCCTTTTTACATATATTTTTATTTTATTTTTCATACATCCCAAAATTGAAGGGGAGCCTTGGCGCACCGGTTACAGTGTTGTTGTGTGACCGAGTGGTCACGGTTCAAGTCTTGGGAGTGGCCTCTTGTCAAAATGACAAGGAAAGACTTGCTCCTCATACACCCTTGTGATGGGACCCTTCCCTGGACCCTCACCTGTGGGGATGCCAATATGCACCGCGCTGCCCTTTTATTCATCCCAATATTATCTCCAATTTCCAATAAAGAAAGAATTTTGTGATTGACATTTTGATTATTTTCTTTCTCTGCTAAACAAAGATCGACCACACAGTTTCCTTTCTCTGCTGATAAAATAGTGTATCGTTTCAGTTGTATCTTCTATTGCTGAAACATAATAAAACATAACTTGTCCGGAGCCTGGAGGGTTATTTTGTATCCTTACTATTTGGCCTTTGCATTTATGTTTGCTTCTATCATGCTCGATTCCAACTTTGGTGCCCAACAATTTTTTCCCGCTATAAATCATTTCAGCAATCTGATTCTTGTCCTCTGTGTGGTGCCGTGTCCTTGTGCAACCCATTCAACTTGCCTACTGCAGATGAAGATTTTCGTAAGGGCTTTAACATTGTTTATGACAAAGCACTAGCAAAAGCTCTCAGCAATATCTTCAAGAAGTAACTCAGAGTTCTGTAGTTCTTTTATTTTTGTTGAATGAATCAGAACCTATATGTTTTAATGGTAATTTATCCTTCCTAGGCATGCTCTTTTGTTTGAAGATATTGGGTGCGAATATAACATTCCATTAGCAGCTAATGCAAAATCTGTCAGAGAATTTGATGATGGCCTGACAAGAGGTCTGTTTAATTTTTTGATGGGCAAAAAGACTGTTTGGTTTCTGCTGGACTAAAAAACTTTCATGTGTGAAATGCTTATGGCTCTCTTTGATGCTTGCAGTTTCATTTGGGTTCAAGTCAGTGGATGAATATTATTCAAAGTCAAGTAGCTCAGATTCGATTAGATATGTCTGCACTCCTTTACTTTGCATCCAGGCATGAAGCTTTCGTTTTATTTGTTTCTTTGCTCAAGAAAAATTCAGGCTGCTATTTATAGTGTGTTACGGATGCATTTTTAGGGCTTTAATTAATTAGGAGTCCAGTTTGATGTTATCTTTATATTATATTTATTTATTGTTTCCTATTAGTAATAGAAGTATTAGAAGTTACAGTTTTAGTCAGAGTAGAACTCTATCATGTAAAGGCAGACTGCCTATTTATACTTTTTTTTTGAAAATGCCTATTTATACTCTTTATTCAGCATTAATAAAATTATAAAACCATTGATCATTAGAAGAATTAATCCCAGAGAGAAGTCACGGTGATAGAGTATTAATTCTAGAGAGAAGTGAGAGCTAGAGAGAGAAAGTGAGTAATTATATTTCTCAACCCCCTATAATTAGCCCCTTGGGGTCTATTTATAGGTAAAAATGTGGATTTGGGCTCCTAGCCTTGGGCTTAGGAGGCCCATTACAATAATCATGCCTTCTTTGGGCGAATAGGGCCACTAATGGGCTGTGTACAATACTTAGCAAATACAATGGAAAAATACATTCTGCCTGGACGAAGTCCGGACGATGCGGTCCATGGACGATGCGGATTCTGGGCTTCGCCCAAAGGATCCAGGCGATATTCTCTTTCTTGGACGTCGCGTGCCTTTGGCTGATGCGGGTGTCCTGCTGGTGTCTTTTGGGCCGTTGAGTATGTGGGCCATGGGGTCTAGGCCCATATACTCTATCACACGGACTTCCCCCTCCCCCTGCGCTCTTACTGCGCTCTTCCAGCCACGGGCAAGAGGAGGCGTAACCCTAGCAGGCAGGTTACCACCTCACCCGGGTACCCTGCTACCCCAAGTCATCCTTGGACCCGTTCTCAGTCCTAGAACCCTAACATAGTGTTAAACAGAACACTGTAAACATGATTTTATGACTCAAACAAGTCAGTTGCATTTCTAAATGTGTTTTGCAGCCACCAACACACGTGTACCCAGAGGAAATAACCACTCTCTTTTTTCCATTGTTCAGTCATCAACATGTACCTAGAAAGAACACACTGCCCTCCATTTTCCTCGAAAAATATATATACATTTGATGAACCAGATTCTGAGCATAGTAAAACTTTTATATGATATAATACTCAACCGTCCTGCTAATTATCTTATCTCTAGGGCTCATGATAGTGAATGCGATCTGTTTGATGTCTTAGACTAATACCAATTTGCGTTTGCAGGCTGCGAATGATCCAATTGCTCCATCAAGAGGGATCCCACGTAAAGATATCGAGGTAATTGTTTCCCGCTTTGACATTCTCAGGAAAAAATTATGAGATTAAATCACATAACTGCAGTTATCATTTAGGTTTCCCGCTTGCATGAGAAATAACATGAGATGACGGCGTCCTAATATTGTTGCTCATCCGGAAAATATAAGACACACGTTGCTACGATGACTCTAAATTTTATCAGTTTTGCACAGTGAAATTTCTCAATGCTCTAGAGCCTCATTTGGTGAGGGTAATTTTTGCCTCACACAGGAACTCTGGAAGGAGTTACCACATCACTTCAAAGATTTTGCCATGCATGAGTTTTTGTTAGTTATGTGGCAGTTCCTTTTATGTGGAACCATTACTACATTTTAGCATTTACCTTTCTATTTTAGTTGATTGAGATACCATCTCAAGGGATGGATTTAAGTATTCAAAATCTTCCCAAATGTCTTGCTTCTCTCCAATCACTTCCTGTAATTTCTGGAGTTCTCTTTGGCTTGCGAAGGGCATTTTCAATAAACCACTTGTTCTTCCATTGAGAGTTAAAATTTTCAAACTTACTTGAGTTACTTCCACCACCCTATAACACTATCCACCACGACAGACAAATCCCATTACTCCCCTAGAACTCCATGGCAAACACCAACTAATTGAGAACCTTCACACTCAACTCAGTTACCAAATTTTGGCTGTGCAACCGTGACACCAGTAGTCTCGTCCACAACTGCTAGTTGAATGTCAACATCTGAAGCTGCATACTTTGCACCACTCAGCCACACCATCACTCCATGAAATTAGATCTGCCCAAATTAGTATCTATCCTCGTCAGTTGCTATTAAAGTTTCTAGAAGATATGGGTCAGGTTTTGGGTCATTATTCTTCTGTATAAGGTATGAAGTTGTAAGTTGTTACTCAACAACTTCGACTACCACTGAGCTCGGAAGATCAGTGGTTGGGATAGTCTGAGTTACTTCTAATAGAATGCCCTCGAAGGGTATAGATGGGCAAAGAAAAACATAATGGTACAAAGTTTGCTTGGGTTTTTGGATAAGTGTTAGAAAGTTTCAGCTCACTTCAGTTGGCAGAGTATCCAACTCTCCAAGCTGATGCGGAAGGCTCTGTGATGGAATTTCAAGCCCGGTTTTAGAAACTGATGGTATCTAGTACTTCTTGCTCTTATTTTTCATAGGAATCAAACCCATTTCTTAGGCGCCCTCAAGTTAGCCAAGGCTTTCGAGGCCAGATTTTAAGATATCATTCTGGACACCTGTGCTTTGTACAAGGGTGGAACCGTGGAACTGACACCTCCTGGTTTTCAATTGCCATGCAATCAGACTCATCTGAAGCCAGAGACTGCTCCAAATGCCCCCTTGCACAAGTGCTATTTCCTAGATGCCCTTGCGACCAGTGAGAGCCGCAGAAGTACAGGAATGGAGGTCAATATAAGACTCCATTTTTCTCTATACAGGGGATCTCCCTAGGTTATCACTGTAGAATAAAACTCAGGTTGCTTATTGGGATAGACAAAGGTGATGGGGAAACAAAAGAATCTGGCATAGCCAATTAAGATTTCAATGAAGTGAAAGAAATCGCAGGCGACATCTCTCACACTAGAAGGTGACGGCTGCCACCACCCTCTGTAGATATGGGCCAAGATCAGCACTATACATAGTTTATTGACCCCGAAATGAAGGAAATATGATCTAAAAAATGAGGGTAGATAATGCCAATTCCCTTCATCTCGTTTAAATAATTAAATTTTGCGCTACTTTTTCGTTCACTGTTCAGTTAAATTTGAATGATCAGGTAAAATTAATTGCCACTAAATGGGCACCCAATGTTATGATTTGTGTTTCCCCAGGAAAATCCAAATTGTTTGCTGATAGTGACACCTCAAGGTGGGCATCTTGGATGGGTGGCTGGTTCGGAGGCCCCAAATGGAGCTCCATGGACGGATCCCATTGTGATGGACTTCCTACACCATCTTGAGCAAACTAAATCTGCTACTCCTTTGGAATCCTTGACCGACAGTATTGCAAAAGAGGGTGCCAATATTTTAGTAGACGTTTAGAAACGTACTTGAATCTTATGATGATTGAAGATAAAGGTCCCTTTTTAGCAAATCATTACATTAATGTATTTAAAAACGCCTTCCTAAAATGGCAGAAGTTAAAGAAGTTTTTTTTAATAGCATAATTGGATTTTTTTTATAAATTCATTATAAAGTACTCTTATAGTTAAAATAATTTATTAAATAATTCAGCCAATTCAGCAATAATAGGTTTTACATAACATGAAGCAGGCTCTAACAGTAAACTAGATAAAGCTGATAACTCACCAATTGGGATATGTTAATATGTTATCTCAAATACACATCATTTGGTCCAAATTATTGTAATTGGGATTCAGAAAAATGCATTAAAGCTACAGAGATCTGGGATATCAATCCTGTCAATGGGTGAGCTTGTCAACAGTCAACACTTTTAAGTTATTTACCATGAAAATGAATGGAATAATTTTGCATAAGCCTTTTGAAATTAGAGACACCCTACAAACTAAAAATGCAATTAATGGTTCCTAAATACTTTCCCATCCCCTAAAAACAGCATTCTGGCTTCTTGTGTCTTTCTTGACCATGAAATATTAATAATACCATGTTTTTTGTTATACAGTAAAAATAAAAATGATTTTTTTTAATGAAAAACACCTATATTGATATCAAATTGATCATAGCCCTTACTCAGAATCTAAATCACTCTCCAATTCCCAACTTGACTCCAGATCCGAAGATTATCTTGCTCTTTGCTCAAACAAAAAACCGAGTGTTTCATGCTGAGTTGATCGTTCCGTTAACTATGCGAAATCTTTGAAAATAAATTCCACTCTGAAATCCTTAATGTTATAAAACTTAAATTTTACTAAAGAGATACTCCCGCACACCCTCCTAGTTCTACATAACAAATTAACTTGAACAATAAAAAAGTATGAACTAAACCTAAAGTAAAATCACCAAAAGAGAAAAAAACACCCTGCTTAACCTCCAAACTCATGGTGCTCTAGCTCCTACTTACTTAATGGGCTTTCCTTTATAAACATTGCCAGTGTTAAGATTTCGTCAATCCCCCCCTCTATATATCGTACCTTAGCATACTTTTTTGGATGTTAATTATAGTCCATATCATTTATTATAATTCATTTCACTTATATATACACACACAGTATGCATGTGCCTCGTGTCTGTATCAAGACAAAGAATAGTTGACCTTTGGTCCTACCTCTTGTCCCTTAACCTTGTTTGGCTTGGCTTCCATGTAAATTAAGTAAACATGTAAGACCATTTGTAGTGGTCAAGAGTCCAAATTGTTAAATTTGGACTCCGTCCATATGAAAACAGTGTTTAGACTCCGTCAATACTGTTTTTCCCTGCATCCGTGCACCGTCAATATAATACACTCTGCATATTTTTTACATATCGATTTAGTAAAACATTAATTAAATTATTATAAGCAATATTTTTCTTTTGACTTTTTGCCTGGATAATTATGAAATAAAAAATACACATTTCGAAGTAAAAAAAATGAATTTCACTAATTTTTTATATGATTTTTTGTTAACAAAAAATGAAGATAGTTCAAATAAAATTGGATTATGGAATATCCAGCTAGTATTTGTGAAGGCTCAATGAATTAAAAAATTGTATTTCGTGTTTTTTTGGGTTCAAGAAAACTTCAACAGTTAATTTTTTTTAGCATTTTATATATTACATATTGGTGTCATATGAAAGATCATAAAAATTCATGAATTTTGGTACTCCCTCCGTCCCCCTAAGTTTGGGACGGAGGGGTGTGGTGTGGTTTTTAAGAAAAAGTGGAATTGTGTGGTTGGTATTGAATTGATAAAGTGTAAATAAAGTAAGAATGAATTCTAACCACTCAAATGTTACCAAATATGGTATGGGACAAACTTAGTGGGACGGACGAAAAAGGTAAAACGGGACAAACTTAAGGGGACGGAGGGAGTATAATTTTTGAAAAATTCGGAGAACAAATAAAAAAGTTATAAGAGTTTAAAATTAATTGGGATTTTAATGACATCTGCATGACATCATCATGATGTCAGCAGAATGCATGAACACCGCAGAAGAGCGCCGCGTTTTTTCTTTTTTTCTTTTTTCTTTTCTTTTACCCCGTCAACCTAACCCTCTATTTATACACTCTTCCACTCCCCTTCCCACTTTTACTCCCCTTTTAATCTACCACTATACCAAATTAAGAGTCTAAAAATTCCATTTTTAATCTTTTGACTCCTAATCTATAACCCCTACAAATGGACTAACCAATTCCTCTTATTTCCCCCCGATACCATATCATGGACATATGGACTGAAGTTGGGTCGTACTACTACTCATTGAGTAATGGAAAATGGGAACTTATTCGTTGTACGAAACAATGATTGAATGAATAAAGAATCTTTGGAGGTGTTGGGTACTTTGATTGGAGAAAAATTTAATTCACGGTTTCGATAATTTAATTCAAAGGTGTTGGGTACTTTGATTGGGAATTAGTTTCTTACATTCTCCATGAACAAGGTTTTGATCATATCCGTTGAAACTATCTTTGTTATGATGATAATTTTAAGAGCATCTCCAATTTCACAATGTGCACGATACATGTTTACCTCATAAACTAGTCATTTTCCTTCATAATGGACATTCTCTTTGTATTAATAATTTAATTTAGTTCAATATATTCGAGTGGATCGGAGGACCTAATTTGTTTTCTCGTCCAAATCACTAATATTGTAAAGTTATAATCATGATACGAAGGAAATATAAAATAATGCTTTTAAGTGTTATTATTATTGTTTTAAAAAGGATATTACCGTGATAATCGGATTATTATTATTTTATGAATCATACTTATATTTTCCTCTATATTAAAAGGTAAATATATTTAATCTGTCGTTTCTTTGTTAAAAAGTAAAATTGAGTAAGGTGACTCACATCAAACGCATGACCCGTGTGATTTGAGTCAACTGTAACTCGACCATTTAACCGAGTTGATGCCGAATCCGATATTGGCAACTCAGATTCTGCAAATGGCCTGGTTTCTCCCACTGCACAATTTTTAACTTCTAATGGTAGATTTGTTTTTCTTTTAGCAAAATGGCTGATGCATTAAATCACCAAAAGTAGTTGTAGTATCAGATTATGTCTCCAGCAAGATCATGCTTATTATTTTAAATGAAAGTGGATTTTTTTGGGATGACTAAATGAGAAAGTTGGTTAAGTTTAGTGGAACGGGTGGCCGGGTGGGAGATTTCAAAAGAAATTGTCCAAAATAGGAGTAAATGTTTGTGAATTGCAAAATAGGTCTATTATATTTTTATTCCTTAAACATAAGTAAATATGACGATACTTTCCAAACTTGACAATAATTACCCAGCTCCCATCTAGAGGATCAAAATATGACATTTTTACTTTGAAATTCCAACACATTTTTACTTTTAATTTAGGAATTTTCCCATTTTTTAAATCTCATCCCTTAACATGTTAAAATATCCTCCCGGTCTCTATTTTCCAACATGTTATAAACACATTCCTTACCGTTGATAACAAAAAACACTCCAATTTGTTAAATTATTAAAGTCATACTTCGAGCTCGTTTGGTAGCACGAAAATCGGCTGATTTGGCTGATTCTGCTGAAATTTATGAAGATCTGGCTGAAGTGGCTACATTGGCTGATTCTGCTGATATAAGAAAAAATTAGTTTTAAAATATATTTTATTAATAAAATAAAGAAAAAATTATATGTAAAAATAACTATAATGATCATCTACCGTTACTTCAGCCAATACAGCCAGAAAAGTAACTCCAATTTTACTTTCTCTGCTTATTACACAATTCAGTGCGCGAAAGCAAAAATTATGTGTTTGGTGAAAAAGCTGGCTGATAAGCCGAAAAACAATGCTACCAAACAGGCTCTTCGTATATTACAATTACAACAAGTTACACATTTGAGTGAACACAGTTACACTGAAAAGAAAAAAAACAGTACATTTCAATATGCAGAACAATAAAGTATCTTTCCCAAAATAATTTCATGTGTAATTATCAAATAAAGTGTAGTTACGTTTATATAATCAGTAACCAAAATCTATTTAAAACTCCATACAATATTTTGAAGCAAAAATAAAATTTCTGCTTAGAGAGAACTAAGCTATCCTATCAATAGCCTTTGAAATAAATCTTAAATAGTTTTCATTTTTAATTCTCTTCAATAAAACCCTCTCATTTGCCACAAACTCAAATCATTTATAAGAACTAAGTGATGTACTGTTTCTCAATTAAATTATGGTACTTTCATTTGTCCCGCTATTGATTACAAATAAACTTAGTAATAATACTAGTATTATTGTAATTAAAAAAAAATACTCTCCTCTCCCAATCATAAATCATTGCTCCATCCCCTCATACCAAAGAATAGTGAAAAAGTAGTAGTACTATATATAAAAAGCTTAAATATAATATTAATTTGTAGATGAATTTGAATATATTTAATAATGTCTTCTTTTACGGCCTGTTTGGATTGGGTTGGGGAGTGTTAGTAATGAAAGTGTTGGGGAGTGTTTAGTTTAACACCTGTTTGGGAGAAAAATTAAAAAAATCCAAAGGTGTTAGTAAGTGTTTAAGGGTGTTAACAATAACCTTCCTAACACCTATATTTATCATTTTTTTAACACCCCAATTTGGGGTGTAATGAAGTGTTGGACAACATTTGCCCTTCTTATTTCAAAATCTATTTTCCACACGTCCTCTCTATTTCTTCCGCAGCAAAGACGGTTCTCCTTCTTCACTCCTGCGGTTCTTCTTCCAGCAGCTCCTTCTACATCCACAGACTTTTTTCCTCAATTGTTTTTCATCTTTTTCGATTTATTCATTCAGTACTTGCTATATTGTTATTCGATGTACATAGATATATTCTCGGGTTGATGTGTTTTCTTGTTCTCTGACCAATATATGAATATATATACTCGAATTTACATACTCTGAAATATACGAACAAGTCCATCTGTAAGTGGAAAGGTTTATCAATGATTGGTGTCATGAATAAACTGAAAGCAATTTTTTTTAATAAAAAAGCCCTAAATATTAATTTCATATACTTTGCTAATGTTCGATTCTCCCAACAGTTCCACACTTCCACACTTTTTCATGTTTTACATTTTATTTAGAATCTTCACCTCACTCACCAACAGCTATTAAGGTATTTGGACTAATTACTTTGCTGAAAACCCACTGGCAGATATTTTTACTTGTGGATATTTTTGTCAATTTATGTGAAAACAATTCCGTTACTAACACTTCAATTTTTTAGCTCTCCCAAACAAGGTAAGGTTATACTCCCTCCGTCCCGTTGGAATGTTCCCGGTTTGACCTACACACATATTAAGGAAATAAACTTACCAGGGGTAAATTTTACTGTTTGGACACTGTTTGGACACTGTTTGACACTGTTTGGTACTGTTTGACACTGTTTTGCACTGTTTGACACTGTTTTGATGTAGGATAACTTTCCATTTAGGAAAATGAGAACTTTCCATTGGGACATCCAAAAAAGGAAAGTGGGAACATTCCAACGGGACGGAGGGAGTATTTAACACTTACACTTACCTTCCTTTCCGGGCCGTTACTAACACTTACTAACACTTTCATTACCAACACCCGTTAACACTCAATCCAAACAGGCCGTTAATGTTTTACTGAAGGTCAAGCACTTTGTGTTACGCCCAAAAAGAAGGTCACATGTCCAAAACTAATCCCAATTAAAGAAACAAAGACCACCCAAAAAATGTTTTACCTAATTTGTAGGAGTACTAGGTAACTTTTAAGAAGTGGTAGGTCTGTAAGTCAATTGTCAAATGGTCAAAGAAAGTACACAAACATTTTTCTTCTCAAACATGAAATATCATACGTCCTACAAATACGATTTACTATCGTATATGGGTATTACGGAGGCTAGGTCTCCTTTTTTAGCAAAAAACGACCTGATTCACTCTGTATGTAGACAATTGACGATTGTCTTTATTCTGCCCATATTTTCATCCAAGTTCAATCTAGATACGTTCATTATTAAAATTTAAATTTATATCCCGTATAACCCAAAATTAATTAACTTTGTATTCACATTAATTAGAAATGTCGTAAATGTAGCTATTTATTCCTTGGATTCAATATAGATCTTAACCTTCTTCATAGCATAAATAATAAAGTATTTAGTGTGAAGAAATTACTAGTAATAGTAATATATATAAACAAGTCATAGTTATTATTTCATCAGTTCTTTTTTTAGTTACAATACTCTTTTATTTTCACGTATGTCACTGTACAACTTTGACCATCAATATATTTAATTCTCTAATTGTAAGAATTTCAAAACATTCATTTTTGGAAAATTTAAAGCGAAAATTTAAAATTAAAATTTTAGTGTATTCGTAAATAAAATGTAGTTAAAGTAGAGGATGTGAATAGCGTAAAATTTCTAATATTGCAACCTTTTAAGAACAGAGGTAAGTATAACATAAAAATCTGCATTAAAAATAATCAAATGAAATTTATTTTAGAATTAAAAAGGACAAAACATAAATTCTTATAGAGAATGTGTATTTAATTATGAATTAATCAAGATGAGTTAAGCATGATAATATTTTCATTATACTAATATGAATTAATCTAATAACAATGATGAGTCCCATCATTATTTATATTGGCTCAATTTCTTCAAAGCTGAAAATTCCCATTTTTATAATCAAAACAATACTTATCTACAGGGTGTTTAAAACTGATTTTGCTTCTTTTATAAAGCAAAAGCAGAATCAGAATCAGTTTTCAGAAGCTGGTCTCCCCAGCTTCTAAAAAAATGATTCTGGGAGTAAATTAAAGCACTACAATCACATTTGCACTTTTACTAAAACATTCCAACTTCTAATTTTGCTCTCTGAATGAATAGAAACAGTTTTAAGAAATCAGATCCAAACACTCTCCTAATATGGTCAAAATAAGACTAATACAAGTCCTTCATCTCATCATATAATCATATAATTTTTTTTAAAGAAAAAATTAGGAAGGTCATTTGTTTCGGTTACAAATTAGAATTGCCATACATCCCTTTAATAGTAAAACAAATTAAATTAAATTAATCTACAACAATGATGTGCCCACGGGCATCATAAATAGACACTCTGTAGTCGTGAATCGCTCAAACTTCATCCATCCAGAACCTCCAACTCAAACTCCTAAATCCATTCTCTGTTTTCTGCACAAAAATGGCGGATACCATCCATCAAAACATCAACGTTTCGAACAAGAAGAGGCCGGGTTCCGACGAATGGGAACGCGATGATACGCTAAAGGCGAAGAAGGGCGGGAAACCTCCGTCGGATCCACGGGAGGATCCCGCAGCGGCGCTGGCCAGTGCCCGCCACGAGTTCGGCGAGCACGGCGGCGTGAACATGTCAATCGAGGCATCCGCCACCTTCACGGTGATGGAGCCGGAGACCCTGCGCCGAATGTTCGCCGGGGAATTGGGCCCAGATCGCGATTACTTCATCTACAGCCGCCACTTCAATCCGACGGTCCTCAACCTCAGCCGGCTGATGGCGGCGATGGAGGGGACGGAGGCGGCGTACTGCACCGCCTCCGGCATGTCGGCGATCTCGGCGGTGCTGTTCCAGCTGCTCAGCTGCGGGGACCACGTGGTGGCGTCGCAGACCCTGTACGGCGGGACCCACGCGCTGCTGACGCATTTCCTGCCGAGGACGAGCAACACGACGACGTCGTTCGTGGACATCCGGGACCTGGCGGCGGTCAGGGAGGCGATCGTGGAGGGGAGGACGAAGGTGCTGTACTTCGAGAGCGTGGCGAATCCGACGCTGACGGTTGCGAATATTCCGGAGCTGTGCAGGATAGCGCACGATAAGGGAGTCACGGTGGTTGTGGACAACACGTTCGCGCCGATGGTGCTGTCGCCGGCGAGAATGGGGGCGGACGTCGTCGTTCACAGTGTCTCCAAGTTCGTCAGCGGTGGGGCCGACATCATTGCAGGTACGTTACAGAAATTGGTGTATTCAATTCCTCCCATTTCGTTCGCTGGTCAATGCTTCCGTTCCAGTCCACGTGTCGTTTTTCAGTTATCACATTCAGTGTTTGATATTGATTGTATTTCTATCCTTTTAGCCGAAATTCACAAAAATAATCTCTACTTTTAGGGATTTTACAATAATAATCTCTACCGAAAGTATTTATAAAAATAATCCGAATTAGCAATAATGTTCACAAGAATAAAATGAGATAAAATTATTTCCCATTTAATTCAATTCTAAATCTTACCTCTACTTTCTCCTTTATCACTCTTCTTTTCATGTAACATTATTCTAGAAAAAACCACGTATGGAGGACATGACATTAAGATTAAACGGGTTTTAGTTTTAATTCACTTCGATGAGCGGTGAAGTGGTAAGTGAGAGTAGAGATTGATAGTATAAAAAGGGAATTAATCTAAATTCACCCCAATTTATTCTTGTGGACACTATAGCTAGTTTGAATTATTTGTATAGACACTCTCAGTAGGGATTATTATTATAGAACCCCTAAAAGTATGAATTATTCTTATGAATTTCGCCCTTTTTTACCCCAAGAGGTCTAAGAGGGGGGCTGAGGGGTCTGGAGTAATCAGGGTTGAAACTCACTCCATTGAGTTTCGAACCCTTATGTGCCTAGCGGGTTTTGAACTGGAAACCTCTGACACGGTAACCTCACAACCAGCTGGACTGAAATGTTTGGTTGATTATATTTCTACTTCTTTTACTAGGACACTAGGTGTATAATTAGAATTAATGTCAACTGATTTTAATCGAGGACAAAACTTATACTCCCTCCATCCTAAATTCTTTTGCAAAGTCAATATTTTTTTGTGAACCAATAATAAAAGTCAATGCTCCCTATCGATAAGTAATTCAATTTTTAATAAGTAAAATTTATATATTCAGAAACTACATTAAAATCTCTTTAAAGTTGTAAACTCCGAATTAAAATATAATTAAAAATTGACATCCTAATTAAGTGAATAAAACGAAACTGTTTGACCAAGAAAAGTCAAATTCGCAAATCAATTTGTGACGGAGGTAGTACTTTTAAATCGTATCGATATGTAAAATTAAATCTTAGATAACTATTTCACTTTTAATAATTAAAAATAATAATAATAAACTTTGATATCTTAAATACGGAGTAGTAGATTATGTGAGAAGATGTGTATGAAGTTTGGGTTGAAGTACTATAGATGACACATTGACATGTGAGGTGTCACATTTGGCCTACACACATGTTCCTGCTTCAATCACATTTGGCCGTTACCACTTTTGATTACTTGCAACTTGCAACGTGTGGCAGCCATAGCAATAACCCTTATCTCTTTTCGTACAAAATGATTTTGTTCATATACTTCGTATGAATGTGTACGCTATGGTCGTCTAATTATGGTCCCAACTTCATCCGTCTATATTATTATTGTCTATAGTCTGAACTCTGAACTTGTTTAGTGAAGCTTGGTTGGATTGGAGACGACAATGAGTTCAATTGACGATATTCTTTTGATTTGATGTTTTTATTGGTTTCAATCTCAAATCAAACTTAAACAATGTATACCAAATTTCTCAAATCAATCAGACTTAAACATGCTATACAGAATTTAATTCGATTAGGCCAGACCATACTAATACAATATCTAAATAATACTATGTGGTTTTTATGAAATCAAATTGGACCATACCAAAAAATTTTACAAAAGAAAACATCCTCACAATGAGATTGTCGTGATTGAAATTTCCAACGGTGGTTTTTATGAAAAAAATCCATACACTGAAGTAGAATCTTTTTACTTAGACTGTAATTTGCTGATCTAATCTGGTATGAACTGATCTGGTAATGTCTGGTGTTTTTTGTATTTTTATAACTATGCATGTCTGTTCTGAGACAGATTACGGTCCAAGTAAAAACATCCTAAAACCTCAAGTAACAGTGTAATAGTATTAGTGTGCTCCCCCCAAAATAACTCTTATTTTGGCGAAATCTATTCTTTTAATAGGCCAAATTTTAGTCATATTTTATGAATAATAAATTCTTACTCCTGTTATTGCACATGTATGTTCTACTTGTATTTTGTGTCAAGTCTTCAACCCAATGGAATAGGAATAATGAACCACAGGAACAAACGATTGGAATTAAGATGATTATTTTGCAGATACTTGGGTAAAAAACAATGGAGTAGTACAACTTTTTTCCTCCCCTTCCCACTTGTGTGTCCATAAAACAACGGAAGGAGGCGTTTTTTTCCACTTTTTTCTTTATGTTTTTTTTACAGAAACTTTTTTCTTTATGTTGAATAAAAGTGTATTCTTCTTGCACATTTATTTAGTTGTTATTTAAAAATTTGACAACAACATCAACGATTCAAAACCCCTCCCATTTTTTAATTTGTGCCAAACAAACACGTCGTTGGAATGATTCGGAGTATCTCCGGTTTGATACTCGGTCTCCTGTAGATCCAAAAAAGGCCCTCCACACTAGCAAGCAACTTTATCATCATTTGTAGTGGTTGGGAGTCCAAATTGTTAAATTTGGACTCCGTCCATATGAAAACAGTGTTTTGACTCCGTCAATACTGTTTTTCTCTGCATCTGTGCACCGTCAATAAAATACACTCAACATATTTTTTTACATATCAATTTAGTAAAACATTAAATAATTCATTATAAGTAATGTTTTCCGTTTAATATTTTCCCTAAATAATTGTGAAATAAAAAATACACATTTCGATATAAAAATAAATAAATTTCATTAATTTTTTTTTAATGTTTTCGGTTAACAAAAATGAACTTAGTTCAATTAAAGTTCGATTATAAAATATTCAGTTATTTGTAAAGATTCCATTAATTAAAAATTTGTGTTTCATCGTTTTGTAAACCGGAAGAAAACTTCAACAGTTAACATTTAAGAATTTTTGTTTCATTTTATATATTACATATTGGTGTCATATGAAAGATCATAAAATTTTATGAATTTTGATATATATTTTGAAAAATTTGGAGAACAAATAAAAAAGTTACAAGAGTTTAAAACAATTTGGGGTTATAATGATGTCACCATGATGTCAGCGAAAACATGGTTTGGCTGTCAACCCCTCCCTCTATATTTACACTCTTCCACTCCCGTTTCCACTTTTACTCCCCCTTTTAATCCTCCACTACACACAAATAAGAGTCTAAAATCTCCATTTTTAATCTTTTGACTCCTAATCCCCAACCACTACAAATGGTCTAATACTTTATCATGATTCACATGTACATTTAGGATAAGGTTTGATTCCAACTTTTTTTACTCGTATTTAATTTCTCACGTGCAGCTTTATGTACGGAGTATTTGACAATTCATTTTTAGTTGCGCATCTCTATCAAGGTTTCTGTTTTTATCATCTATTCTTCAATATTCCTTAATTATAATTAATCATAATCATATCGAAAGCTAATAAGTAATTTGGCCTATGTTATCATCGTCAACCATCCCTTTCAAAAAATTCTTCTCATTTTTTTTTATAAAGTGGGCTTCTTCATGTGTTTTCACTTTCATCAAACATAGAGATATTAGGAGTATTTCTTAAAAGAATTGAAGTTAAAGAATTACACAATACTATCCTTGGTCCTATTATTTTTTCCTCTTTTTATTCTGTCCCAAAAGCATCTCCTTGTTTCATTTTAAGGAAAACAGTTCATGTCTAACTACAACTCTCGTCTCATTTTATCTATTTACTTCTCTTTTTTAGTTATATCAAAATTAGTGTCACATTTTTTAGAAAAAAATATATGGTCTATAATATTTACTTTACTTAAATCTTAACAACTTTTACTTTTATAGCAAATCAAAATAAAACACGTAAAAAGTAATACATTTTCAGCCCCTTTTGAATCACCGTGTCAAACCTAATAAGAATGAAGTTTATTTGGATGGCTCTATCCTTGGACCAGTCGTGGATAGTGGCTGATTAAACTTGAGATGTAACATTTTCAATTTGTTGAGAATTTTTAATTTGAAAAGTAATTGAAAGGCCGCAAATTTTGACTAAATTTGGAAAACAAACGTTATCAAATTCTCTATACGTTGTGGAGAATTTTCTTGTTACAACTTACCGTTAATGTCGTGATCTTTACCCAAAATAATGTTGTGACTGTGATAGGTGCGATATGTGGGCCAGCAAAGCTGGTGAACGCGATGATGGACCTTCTACAAGGCCCGCTTATGCTATTGGGCCCAACGATGAACGCGAAGGTGGCATTTGAACTCTCAGAGAGACTGCCACACTTGGGCCTGAGGATGAAGGAACACTGCAACAGGGCTCTCCAGTTTGCAACAAGAATAAAGAAGTTGGGCATCAAAGTGATCTATCCTGGGCTGGAAGACCACCCGGACCACGCCCTCTTCAAGTCCATGTCCAACAAAGACTACGGCTACGGCGGTCTTCTTTGCGTGGACATGGAGACCGAGGAGCGGGCTAACCGCTTCATGAACCTGCTGCAGAACCACACTCAATTTGGGTTCATGGCGGTGAGCTTGGGCTATTACGAGACTCTCATGTCTTGCTCTGGGAGCAGCACCAGCAGCGAGCTGAACAATGAGGAGAAGGAGCTCGCCGGGATCTCTCCCGGGCTGGTCAGGATGTCCGTGGGCTACACCGGCACGCTGGACCAAAAGTGGGGCCAACTCGAGAAGGCACTCTTCAGGATGCAAGACTCCACTCTATTCCAAAAGTGCTGATTCTCATCATGTTGTCTCTGTGTTATTGTTATTACTCTGTGTATTAGTTAATGAATGAATCAATGAATTCTTTCTTTATTATGAGAACAATTGTGGCCTGCTATAGTTAACTGTCAGACGAGGGAGGTAGGCCCAATCCCTTTCAAATTGTGGATGCAAATAATAAGTTCAGCCCATTACCATTTAGTTTTATGTATGATTTGATAAGATACTAATAAGATACTCCGTACATGATTAACAGGCGTCACATAAAAGTAGTCTGAGAAACTTGACCATATTTTCATACGACCACGTTCATAAGCTTTGGACATTCTTATTCTTCTTTTCCATGATTATGCAGTGCTAAACTTATTTAGAGAAAAACCTCTTGCAGAACTTCAACTATATATGCTCTTAGGTTGTTTAATTAATTGTTTAGCTATGATTTTATCTTTGAAACTGAAGAGACTAATTTTAGATTTGATTACATAGGTGGGCAGCGGCGGACGCAGAATTTCCCGATCGCAGGGGCGGCAGTAGAAGAATATACATACAAATACATATATATTAAAATTTTCGGGGTAAATATACCTAGAATTTTTTTTTTCGGAGGGGCGGCAGCCCCTCATTGCCCCCCTTTGTGTCCGCCGCTGTAGGTGGGATACACCGAGTTCCAACATGTAATAGAATAAAATTTACAAGTCTACAACTTCAAAATTTAGGTATACTAGACGTGACTAGCCATTTGAAATGCAAAAACTTATTGAAGCTTTGCTAGTTTTTATACTATTGTTTTCATAAGCTCTCAACATTTATGTTCATATTTTTAACTATATGTTCTTAAATTGTTTAATTTAACGTACTATTTATAATTTTATACCTTTGAACCCCAAGAAAGTGAAATAGTGAAGTACATATAATGGACTATTATTAGACCTATATATGTTAAAATGATTGTGTATTGCATATTCTACTCAAGTTAAGCATTGATATTTTATATTTCTTATGACTTTGAAATTCTATAATAATTAAGCGTACTTCACTCCTATGATCCTATCAATTCATGCACTGTTAATTAGTTTTCCCAGAACCAGTTAAGATTGTTGATTATCTCCAATTAAAATCAGTGGTAGATAAAGTTGATGGTTAATTAGCTCCTTGTGATGAAAATCAACTTTTAAGTGCTTATTAATTGGTTGATCCTCTAAAGAACATTTAGATTTTTTATGCTCTTGACAAGCATTTGAGATCGCTCGTTGTTTCTCTTGTAAATAAATAGGGTGTATTGTATTAGGAATTAGTTGCAAAATTTTAAAAGTTCATAAATTTTAACAATTTAGGTGTATTCAATGTAGACTTTTAAAACTCTTTAAACTTTAGGTGTATTCAAACTTCTGTTCATTCTTATTGATTCTAAAATCATGAATTCTTGTGGTTTCTTATTATATTATTGGGAAAAGTAGGGAAAAGGTACTTGTGGTTGGGTCCGTTTTCAGATAGGGTCATGTGTTTCATTTTTTATCAAAGTAGTTCATGTGTTTGAATTCCGTTATCACAAGAGGGTCACGCCGTTAAAAACGTCTGGAAAAGACTGTTAAAAGTAACTCCAATTTTTAAAAGTGCCCGGAAAATTAAAAGAAAAATACCGAAAGGTGCGCCTCGTCAAGATGACCTCCAAACTACCTCCGCCTTTTGATTTTTCAGATATGTTTGAATTATTTTTGAAAAATGATTTCGCTAATATCACTTTTCCGATGGACTTTCCGGTGACAAGGGTGGCTGAAAACAAAAAAGATAGATGGCCTAGCGGTCATCTTATTGAGGCGCACCTTCCAGTATTTTTCTTTTAGTTTTTCGGGCACTTTTGAAAATCGGAGTTAGTTGTAACGGTCTTTTTCAGACGTTTTTAACGGCGTGACCCTCTTGTGATAACGGAATTCAAACACATGAATCACTTTGATAAAGAATGAAACACATGATCTTATCTGAAAACGGACTCAACCACAAGTACATTTTCCGTACTTTTCCCTATATTATTTCTCCGCAATTGTTTCTTCTTCTCACCAAAGATTCTTGTGGACTTTTCTGTTGTCTTCTACTCGTCACAAGTACGTATAGATGTAATTGCACAATAACACTAGATTTGGCTAACTAATCCAGTGTTAGCAAGAGTTGGGTACTGAACCCGAGATCACGAATCGGGTGGGTACCACAATGGTCTAAATATGCAAGGATTGATTTTTTTTTACCATTTTACGATAAATAAAGTTGAACAGGGAGATTCTACATTAATAAAGATACACAAGTTAAATTAAAAAACAGTTTTTTTATATATCATCTTACGATGAAAAATGTGGAGGTGAGATCGGTTCAATTCTTGAAAGAAAATTAGGAACCATTTGTAGAACCGTTAATCCGATATCGATTCGGTTCCAAAAGTTTTTAAAAGAATCGATATTATTATATCGGTGCAATTCTGGTATGTTGGCAGTTAACCACTAAGAAAAAAATATTTTAACTATTACTGTGTTTCATTCGCTAACACATAAAAATATAATTTCAAATTAATAAATATAAGTAAACAAAATACAACAAGCTAAAAGCGAAAAGAAAACAATCACTAAGAAGAAAATCTCGATTGCACCTATGCTCCTAGTCCTACCACATATAGCAATAAGTGTAACGATTAATGTTCTTACTCATTGAGTTGTCTAATATAACAATTGATCATAAAAAGACTGAGTTTGTTGAGCATTCTCGAAACTTTGAGTTTTGTTATTAATAAAAACAGATTTGCATGCTTATATGCCTAATTTATTCTTGTAGAACTCTACTAATTTCCTAGATGAATTGCGTTTGTTTCATTTCTTTATTTAATTTTTCTTATCATATCATAGAGAGGAAATTACTCACGGTAGGACTACAACATATATAATACCTTCGTTCCTAAAAATACTTCCCGGTTTGAATTGGCACGCTATTAAGAAAGTGGAATAAAGTGAAAATGTATGGTTGTAGTTGTGTAAGAAAAAAGTAAAATGAATGTGAGCCACACAAATTGTCCAAAAAGGGAAAGTGAGAAGTATTTTTTGGAATGGTCTAAAAAGGAAACTGAGAAGTATTTTCAGGAACAGAGGTAGTAACATTCTTCCCAAAGTATGATAATATGTTTGATTTTCCTTAAATAAGACTGAACACTACATTTTTACCCCTAATTTAATTAATTAATATAATTAATTGCCCCTAGTTCCCTTGCATAACCAAAATCATTTTGTTGTTGGCGGATCAATCAGTCTTGTGATGGAGGCGGACGGTGGAGAGATTCAGGCAGATCGGTAGTGGCGATTTGGGTGAAAATTCCGACGTCCTACAACGGTGGTCCGGATTTTAAAGTCTATGAACTTTTTGAAAGTCTATATACTTATCTATGGATTTAAATGTCAATAGAATACATTCATAAAAAGTCTATGAATATAAAAATTAAAGTCCATGAATTAAAAAAAATCCACCACAATCCATATTCAATACACCTCCCTAAAACCATTCGTGAGAGACTTATTTTATTATCTATTAAGTATATATATTATGAGGCTGTTAGCTTGTAAAACCTAACATTCATTGGGAAAGGTTTGTTTATCAAAAATCTTTTATGGTACTTTTTAATTTCAATAAATACCATATATTAGTGTGTACTTCACTACAGTGTATTATTACATGTCTGATTGTGCGCATGACGCACTCCTATTTTTTTTTGTTACAAAAAGCATCTTATAAAAAAATGGAGTTGTTAGTTTACACTTGAGATTTGAGAATTTTGTACTACACTACTACGTATTTATTAGTTAAGCATTCAATACTGCTTGATATTTAATAGTGTCAAATGAGATAGCAAAAACACTATTGTTACTCCCTCCGATATAAAAACAAGTTCCACATTTGATTTCACACATATTATGAAAAGAAATTTGACTTTATTGTGGAGTGCACTGTTTGGCACTGTTTGGACATTGTTTGGCACTGTTTGACACTGTTTGGAACTATTTTGACGTAAATAATTGCCAAATAAGAAAAGGTTTGAAAGTGGAACTTAATTTTGAAACTGCCCGAAAAAGGAAAGACGGAACTTGTTTTTGAATCGGAGGGAGTATTTAATAGTGCTTGATAATGAAAAATTAAAATAGTGCATGATATTTAACAGTTATATTGATATTTAGTTTTTCTTTTGATTTCATCAACCCTGTTTCTATCTCCACTTTGCTTATTTGTCATTTTTCTTCCTCCTTTTTCTGAGTTGATGGAGTTTTTTCTTTCTCGTCGGTGCAAAGTAGTGGTGCGCCGTCAAAAAGGAACTCTAATGACAACCAGGGGCAGCAGGGCCGGCCCAGGCCAGGTGCAGGCTGTGCATTGGCACAGGGCCCATGAAAATTGAAGGCCCAAAAAAAAATAGCAGTAATATATTATATATAGTAAATGCGAATAAACAACAAATACTTCACGTTAGCAGAGCGGTAACCAAGAGAGGATGTCTGTTTAAGACCTTCGAAAAGGTCCTGTGTTCAATACTTGGTGCAAGCGTTTTTTTTTTTGTTTCCTTTTGCTCTTTCAAAGCCTTAAATCATTTAAAGTGGCTTTACTTATTTGTATTACATTTTTTTCTTTTCAAAAAGATTTTTTAACATGATTTTGAACAAATAACATACACATGTGATAAAAATTGATTTGTAACAAAGTGAAAATTATTTATTTTAAGCATGATATTGTAATGACTTTGTCTAGTGAATATTTTGTTATCTATGTTTGTCTTTACAATTTTTTTAATGGATTAGTTGATTGACATTCGTGAGATAATATCTAAGGCAAGTTTCCCCACCACATGAATTTTTCTGAATACGCCATTTTAACTGCAAGACATTTTAACAGCAAGACAACTAACGAGACAACAAAGTGTGAAAGTAAACACTCAGGAATTTTGCATTTGCATTGAATAAATTGATATTAAGTCTGGTTAAAAAAAATTGACATTAAGTCATTAGGTAAATACATTTTGTTTCTCTTTACATTAAAAAAAGGCCCAATTTTTTTCTTTGCACAGGGTCCTAGAATTCTTAGGACCGGCCTTGAGGGGCAGGGGATATGAAGAAAGAAGAATAAGAAGAAAAAAATGTCCAGACTTTGAGAAGTTGGTAACAAGATTTTACGGAAATGAGACCAAAAAGGGGGAAAAGTAACTTATCCAAAGTAGAAGATACTTGATATATATGTCGACAAACAATAGTCTAGAAGAAACGAGATTACGAGACCAAGAAAAAGGAAAATAAAAACTTGTTTAAAGCAAAAGGAACGTAAGATGTCGATGAATAATTGGAAGAATCTGCCTGGTAGCAAAACCCAAAGCTTAACATCATCGTCACACTGCAATAAAAATGTTTTACCCCTCACTCCTTTAAAGGGAATAACGTTTTAGAATCATGTTTTTCGGCTTATCATGTTTACCAGTCAATTTTTTCACCAAATACAGTAATTTTTAATTTTGCGCGCTGAATTGTGTCGTAATAAGAAAAAGGTTAAAGTTTTTTTCCCTAACTGTATTGACTAAAGTTACTGTAGGGGATCATTTTAGCTATTTTTCATATAATTTTTTCTTTGTTTTATTAATGAAAAATATTTTAAATATAATTTTTTCATTAACCAGTAGAATCAACCAATCCAACCACTTCAGCCATAACTTCATAAATTTCAACCAAATTAGTCAATTCAATCGATTTTAGTGTTACCGTAGGAGCTCTTAAGTTCGGCCACTATTTCAAGAGGCCACAATGTAGATTTTTCCTATTATTTATTAACAATCATTATATTTCCCATTTATGAGTACAACTACATATTTGCTTAAAGAGAGAATTGTCTAAATAGGATTAAAAGAAGGTAGAATTGCAAAAATACGACCACTATGTTTTATTAAACACAAATAGGACTAAAAAGAGATGATCTGACAAAATTATCCTTAATGAAATAAAAATAAAAAACGCCGCTGCACTTCCTCTGATAATTCCTTGCAACAGGCTTCTAGACCACCGACACCAACAACACTCTCCGCGCCAGTCGTCATCTTCAAGACCGCCGCCGCCACTGCCCGGTGAGGAGCTGCCACCGGCGAGACTGCCGTTGCGCACACTCGGCAAGAACACACACATCATGCTAGTTGGCTTACCTCGCCCTCTAGTGAGAATAGTGCTACACCTTCATCCGCCAATGTTAAGTTCTCCTCTGGAGGTGTCTACATCTTCCCGTTGTGGCTACCTTCTTTGGAGAGTATGTTATCAATTTCAAGTGGAATTGCCATCATCATAACACCAAAGAAAACAACATAACATTTTTAGATGCAAAAACATGTCATTTTTTAGATTATAATATTATAACATGACATTTTTAGGTCCAAAAGCATGTCATTTTTGAGATTACAACATGACATTTTTAGATGAAAAAACATGTCATTTTTGAGATTACAACATGACATTTTTAGATGCAAAAACATGTCATTTTTTAGATTACAACATGACATTTTTGGGTCCGAAAACATGTCATTTTTTAGATTACAACATGAAATTTTTAGATGCAAAAACATGTCATTTTTGAGATTACAACATGACATTTTTAGATGCAAAAATGTCATCATTTGTCAAAAATGTCAAAATCATTTAACTTTCAAAGATATAATATTGTCATCTCCAAAAAATCGCCAATATATCTCCAAAAAATTGTCAACCATGTGGCATTTTTTAAAAGTTGATACACGAACATAATTAAAAAAATTAGACCAAAATGTTTTCGAACAATTGATAGCGCCTCGAATTTCAAATCCAAAATTTTCAATTAAAAAATATTTCCATTTTGAATCTAAAAGAATTAACATAAACATCAACATAAAATTAATCTAAAATGTTGACCGAATAAGAATGGAGCAGAGAAGAGCAGAGAACAGAAGATAAGGAAAAGGAAAAGAGGGAGAAGGAGGAAAAGAAGAAGGAGGAAAAGAGGAGGAGGAGGAGAACGAGGAGGGGGAGGGGGAGGAGGAGGAGGAGGAGGAGGAGGAGGAGGAGAAGAAGCACTTACCTAGAGATATATCGACCTGGGCAGGGGAGAGGGAATCGAAGATGACCTGCAGTTCGACCTGGGAGAGATCTGGGGCGATCTATGCAGAAGAGGAGGCAGAGACCGGGAAAGATAAACATTATCTTTCCTAAGTTGGTGACCATATTTCCTAATATGGTAATAGGGAGTCCCATTTAGGGAATTAAAAACATTAAGTCCTAAGTTGGAGTATTGGTTATGTTTTAGTCCTAATTAGATCAATTTCTTTTGCTTAAATTGATTGTTTAATTTGGAACGTCTCTCATTTTTTGCCTTCAAGAATATACACACATGTGGGTGTGTGTATACAAACACGCACACACATTAGAGAATCTAAGGGGCTACTTATTTTTAATTTTATGAGGTGTGTTGAATGTATAGTTTCAATTATATTAAACTCAAACATTACTTTTTTTTGTAGCAAGTGATGAACATTCGTTGTTTGTTTAGTTTATCTATATCGAGTGATATTCTGATAGCATAAAATTTATAACAATACTAATTTACTGTTGATTTTAATCCAACATAAGAGTGTAAATATAGAATATAAATTCGGTATAACTCTCGATTTTTACGTGGAAACCCGGAAAGGGAGAAAATCACGAGACTTTTTAGGCTAACGTCCAAGCCCGCTCTTTCTCATTAATATGCTCTCCTCACCCTTTACATAGTACATGTGTTGCCCTCCATTAATGGAGGTTGGAGAAGCTTGCTAATCTAAGGAAGTAATACAGTGAAGTTGAGGGGGAGAGAAAAGCCATCAAGAGCCTCCTCTAAATGGAAGCAAGGCTTCCTATTTATAGGGAAAGCCTCCCATCCTAACGGGCCTTATGGGCCAGCTGGGCCGAAATAGGCCGGGTAGGCCGAAATGGGCCAGTTGGTCTAAATAAGCTTCACAGATTGGGCCCTGTACCGGGGTGATGTCTTGGGCCTCTAGACAGTAATGGGCCGGGGTAATATACCCCAACATTTACGAAGCAAATAAGTTCGCAAAACGCGATGATATGAATTCAATAATATTACGATAAAATATGAAATTTAACCATTTCTACTAATCTATTAGCTATAACATCTCATAAATATGTGATATAGTCTATGTTGTGTGTGCCCCATTGCGTTTTATATATTTCTTCTCCACTTCCTTAATTGACTTTCTCCTTTTTCATTGTTGAATATTGTCTCATCCTCCCATTAATTGAATAAATTGTCTTGAACGTTGTATTTTCTTATAATGCACACATTTTCTCTTCAACTACAAAAACAACTTCACAAATATAATTGAAGGATTAAAAATACGGTCTAAACAAGTGTGACTTATAACTAATAAATTCCCGCTTGCTTCTCGTGTACTCAGGTTCCCTTTTTGGATGCATTTGGTTGCTAGATACTTCGGGCCTTCACTGGTCCTAGGATTGGGCAGGGCACAACTAGGCTGGAAGTGTTATTATATTTCACTTGATGATTTTTTAAATGTTTGGACTTCTGATATTTTGTGGAATGTTTTGTCACTAAGTTGAGGCCTGTCTCGTGCTTGTTGTGATGTTTCTTTTGCTGAATTGTTCCGCTAAATGTCTTTCCCCGCCTCCTGCCACGAGGTGGGGTGGGGAGCGAAACCTTGGATTCTATTATGGGTTAGACTTGCTAGCTTGGATATTTATCTTTAATTTTTTGAGATTGTATGGTGTTATTTTTTAGTGAATTTTAATAGACTTACATTTTATCCAAAAAGAGAACAACTAAAAACTATCATGGTCAATGATGCAAAATAGCTACTCACCTGAAGAGAACAACTAAGGGGGTGTTTGGATCTGATTTTCAAAACTGATTCTGCTCCTTCAGGGAGCAAAAACAGAAGCTGAAGTGTTTGGGTGAAATTCCAGAAGCACTTCTGGAGCTCTAATTTACACTATGAATCAGTTTTTTAGAAGCTGAGGGGTAACAGCTTCTGAAAACTGATTCTGATTCTGCTTCTGATTTTAAAAAAGAAGCAGAAGCAGAATCAGTTCCAAACACCCCTAAGTAGTATATCAAACATATGTGTTGTATGTGACTACAAACTACTCCGTATGAGTTAACAGAGTATGAAGTATCCTGCAACAACCACTGCTTGGCAACGAGTAAAATAATGTGTACATCTAAGGGGATGTTTGGAACTTTCTTTTGCTTCTTTTTTAAAGCAGAATTAGAATCAATTTTCAGAACCAGCTGATCTCCCCCAGCTTCTAAAAGATTGTTTCTAGGAGTAAATTAGAGCACCCGAAGTACTTATGCACTTTCACACAAACACTTCTGTTAAAGCATTTGTCCCACACCGGAAAGCTATAAAACAATTAAACACTATATAAGACTTTGGACTACTCCTCCTATCAAGTTGACCTTTTAGGATGGAACCCCGAGTCTTAACATGGTATCAGAGCCAATTCCGGTTGTGGTTTGACGGCTTGTTTAGCACCCATGATTAAGGGTAGCTTGTTAAGGGTTTGTTTGCCCCGTTTATACCCCCGATATTGTCCAGCCCGATTTAGGTTGAGGGGGCGTGTTAAAGCATTTGTCCCACACCGGAAAGCTATAAAATAATTAAAGATTATATAAAGTTTTGGGCTACTCCTGCTATCAGGTTGACCTTTTAGGATGGAACCCCGAGTCTTAACAACTCCAACTTATACTTCTGAAAAAACAGAAGCAGGTTTCAGAATTAGATCCAAACACCACCTAATAATAACATACTCCCTCCGTCCCAATTTGTTTTGCAAAGTCAACATTTTTTGGTCAACCAATAATAAAAGTCAATGCTCCGTATGGATAATTAATTCAATTTTTAATAATTAAATTTTACATATTCATAAACTACATTAAAATCTCTTCAAAGTTGTAAACTCCAAATTAAAATATAATTAAAAATTGACATCCTAATTAAGTGAACAAAACGAAACTGTTTGACCAAGAAAAGTCAAATTTGCAAATCAATTTGGGACGGAGGTAATATAACATTATGGCCCCAACAAAAAATCTACAATTGCTTACAAATAAAATCTGCCTCATTATTGAGAAAAATAATAAAGAATGAATCAACAATCAACAATAATTATGCGGGAGAAAAAAAAAACCACGGTGTATACCAACAACAATAAAAAGAAATCCTAATAATAGACGGTGTATCAAATCCCAAGAACAAATCAAAATATCACACATGAGACTTCAATATAAAAGAAATTCAAACATATAACTTCAGGTTTAAGAATATATGGCATATCTAAATTAAGTTGTATTTCAGAAATTTTATCAAACTATCGGATATAGTGATTTTACCAGAAATTTATGGATTGTTTAGAAAGTCAACAAGAAAATAAGGAGATAAAAAGATAATAAAAAATATAAAATCAGATGAAACACTTTGAGGTCATTTGGTAACACTGTTTTTCGGCTTATCAGGTTTGTCAATAACTTTCTCACCAAACACGTAATTTTTGTTTTCGCGCGCTAAATTGTGTAATAAGCAGAAAAAGTAAGGTTAGAGTTACTTTTCTGGCTGTATTGGCTGAAGTTACTGTAGATGATCATTTTAACTATTTTTACATATAATTTTTTCTTATTTTATTAATATAATATATTTTGAAAATAATTTTTTTAAAATCAGCATAATCAACCAATGCAGCCAGAACTTCAAAAATTTCAGCAGAATCAGCCAAAACAGCCGATTTTCGTACTACCAAACGGAGTCTTAGAAGAAGAATGCTGGGTTGAGATTTCGTGGTAGCTCGCAAGTTGCAAGGTGCGGCAACGTTCACTTGTTTGTAGCCAGGTTAAATAAGGCAATCCTTTAACACAAATACGTTTGAATGCTAATTAAGCTAAGAGCATCTCCAATGGAAATGTGGATTGAAGAGGTTAGAATGTGGACACATCACTAGTTAAACAAGTCGTTAACGATGATGTAGCACAGAGTTGAGCAAATAGAGGGCTAAACTAAAATTCATTCTCCAATGCAATCATGGACTTTTTGGCGGTCCTTTTTTTAATTACTTTTATTGCTGCAAAATAAAAAAGAATTGTAATTAAATTGAATTAAGATAAGTTCCGTATTAATTTGCTGAGTCATAGCCTCTAAGAGGCTTTCTGAAATCAGAAACCCAAACTCACGGTGTGCATATTTTACAATGCCAGCTCAACCCCACTTCTCATACGGACATCTGCGTTGGAGATGGTTTTTTAACTTTTTCCTCAATTTCATTCACGTGGCAATGCATTCTTTGGAGTCGAAAGCACCGTTAAAGATGCTCTAAGAGCATCTCCAATGCTACGATGTGCACGGTGCACATGTGGCATGAGAGAGATAGACACAAAAAATTGAATTTAAAACATTTATCTCTCATTCTTTCAACGGTTTTATGTGTTTTTGGTAAGTTTTTCTCTGCAATGTCAAACACAATGTCTACACCTAGACATTATGCTTGACATTGTGAAGAAAAACTTACCAAAATAATATAATATCCTTCAAATAAGGAGAGAAATATTGTATTTATTGTTTTTTGATTGGCTATCACTAATGCCACGTATACACCGTTCACGTTTTAGCATTGAAGATGCTCTAAGGATTCTTAAAAGGGAGATGAGCGAATAAGTCATGAATTGACCGAGCGATTACACTTTTCTTTTCTGGGATGTAATTTGATTTTTGTTATACTTTTCTTTTTTGGTGGGTTTTCTCTTAAAAGTATTCAATTAACCTTATTGTTTATTCTTTTTCATCTTTTTTTTTACGTCTAAATATTCTCTTTTATTTTTTCTGCATTATTTATTATCCTTACTCAACGATTAAGTCATGAATTCATTCAGCCCATTACGTCGAAAGTAAACAAGCCCTAAGTCTTACAAGTAAGAGTGAATCAAATAGACCAACTTGCACACTTTAGATCCTCCCCATGTGAAGGTTCTTGAGTTCAAGTCTCCGAAGAGCTAAATTTGAGATGATTGTTTCAAATGATCATCATCTAGCTCATCATAGAATATGAAAAAAATCAACAAAATTTTGAAAAAGAATTTAGTTACCATGTGCTTCAGATCAACATAGACCATAGCTTTAAAATAAATTCTCCCCTGATTACGCTTTTTTTCTGGGATGTATTTTTATTTTTGCTACACTTTTCCTTTTTGGTGAGTTTTCTCTTCAAAAGTATTCAATTAACCTTATTGTTTATACTTTTTCATCTTTTTTTATACGTCTACATATTCTCTTTTATTTTTCTTGCACTATTCATTACCCTTACGGTAAATACTATTGCCTTTTTTAAATATTAAATATTGTTCCAAAATCTATTGTAGCCAACCATATGAAAAGAGGGTGTATAATTTTAATCATTTTTGTTTATATACTATCGTATTTGATAATCTTGGTCTTATCTTTTCCAAGATTATTGAATTGAGTAATCATTTTGGACACTTACTTGTCTAGCACTCTAATCCGCTAGGTGCAAGGTTACCTTGCCTAAGTTTGGTCTCGGATTGGAAACTCGCTAGGCACTTAGGGGAGAGGAGGGAGGTCTTGCACTCAATGATTCTTCCTACCTTCACGGAGTTGCTCAGCGGCTAACAAGGGAGAGGATGATAACAAAGGTAGCGGGTTGTGTGGTGGGAGGAGCAGCCTGGAAAACATGTGATGTAAGTCCTGCTGGATTCGTCCTTTAGGAGCCAGTACTGACGAGGCTGTCTGTGATCAGATCCGGACTTAACTGTGTAGGGCCTTTGGACGGTAGTTCATAGACTCCAAGATTATGAGAGCGTAAGCTTTGGAATGTATGGGAGCTTTGGAGGGTAGTTATAAAAAATGGGAAAAGGTGCAAATAGGCCCATGTACTAATAAAAAAAGTTCAAATAAGCCCTTATTTAGGAGGCTCTATCCGGACGTCGCCATTTGGGGTGGTTCCTGGTGGAATTTTTTTATGAAATTTTTTGAACATCTCATTCATTAAGTCTAGTTTACTCATACCAAATTTCAGATAAAACTTTAATTGGGAAGGCATTCAAATGAATTCTTGAAAATAACTGCGCAGTTAGAAGAGCAGTTATCTTCAAGAATTCATTTGAATGCCTTCCCGATTGAAGTTTTAGCTGAAATTTGGTATGAGTAAACTAGACTTAATGAATAAGATGCTCAAAAGATTTCATCAAAAAATTCAAACGGAAACCACCCCAAATGGCGACGGCCGGACAGAGCCTCCTAAATAAGGGCTTATTTGACCTTTTTTGGTTAGTACATGAGCCTATTTGCACCTTTTTCCTAAAAAAATTGAATTGAGTAATCATTTTGGACACTTACTTCATGACAAAGGTGTAAGATTGGTAGTCGTATTCATCAAAACTTACCACATAAGACCATTTGGAGTGGTGAGGTATTAGGAGTCCAAAATGCTAAATGTAGAACTTTTGGACTCCTAATTGTATGTAGTGGTAGTTTAAAAGGGGTATTAAAAATGGAAGAGGGAATGGAAGATATTAAATATAGAGGGTTGATTAAGAGGGGAGTGGGAAAAAGAAAAAGAAAGAAAAAGAAGAGAAAAAAGAACATAGGTTGCTTTTCTAGTGCAGATGATGTCATGCTGATGTCATCCCTGCATCATAATATCCCAAAAAATTTAAACTTGTAAAACTTTTTTATTTTTTATCCAAATTTTTTAAAAAGTATATCAAAATTCATAAATTTTTATGATCTCTCATATGATACCAATATATAATATATAAAAATGATTTTTTTTGAAGTTTTAACTGTTGAAATTTTCTTGAGCCCCAGAAAAACATGAAACACGAATCTTTAATTCATGAAACCTTCACAAATAATTGAATATTCCATAATCAAACTTTACTTGAATTAAGTTCATATTTTGTTAACCAAAAAACATTAAAAAATTATTTAAATTTATTCATTTTTACATCGAAATATGTATTTTTTATTTCATAATTATTCAGCGAAAAACTTAAAAGGAAAACATTATTTATAATAATTTAATTAATGTTTTTCTAAGTTGATAGGTTAAAATATATGTTGAGTGTATTTTATTGATGGTGCTGGAATGCATGAAAGTGAGAGTCTAAACACTGTTTTCATATAGACGGAGTCCATATTTAAAGTTGTAGAAATGGGGTCCAATCTCTCTTTGCCATATCTTTTGTTAATGGAAGACCAGAAAGCGAAAAAGAAAAGGCTCGGACTCCTCAATATTCATTACCCTTTCTAGCAATGAACAGCTGTTTCAAGGAACATAAAAGAAAAAGAAAAATAAAGTGGTGATGACGAAATTTCTGTATTTTGACACCGAGGGTGGGCCTAAAGAAACAAATAAATTGAATTAAATCGAATAAAAAATAAAATTGAATACAAAATATCGAACTGAATTGTAGTTGCTCAATTCCGTTTCGTTATCGACCTTCAAAGTTGAATCGAATAAGTTGAATTAATAAAATATATTAAATTTTCTGTTAAAAAAAAATATACTCCATATTAAATTTTATATATTGGTCATCAAGCATTAATCCTTGAATTGTGTAGTACACTAGTACCGAAAATTAATTTTGGTGCTACATTTATAATCCGTATATTTATTATGAACTTCTTCTCGGTGAATATGTTAGGCTTTATTTGCAAACCCTACTCACAAGTGTTTTTGAACTTCTTAAAGTGATTTGAAAAAGAGGGTTTAATAGTAAAAGCTAGTAGTGTTTGAGAAAAAAGTAATTTTAAAAAATAAAAGTTGGTAGTGTTTGATAAGTAAGTGTTTTGTGTAATAGAAAAAGAAAAAAACATATTCTAACTTTTAGCTTTTAAGTATTAATTTAAGTAGAAGTTGTCACTTGAAAACACTTTTTTTACTTTTTTTAAAGCCAAAAGCTAACAAGCGCTTTTTAAAACTGTTTGAATTTTTGAATACTCCCTCCGTCCCTATTATATCTTCCAAATAGGTTTGGCGCGGAGTTTAAGATAGTGGGTATTGTGTGGTGGAGAGTTGTGCAGAGGAGAGAGAAATGTGTAAGAATTGCTGTGAACCACAAATTCTAGCCAAAAAAGGAAAGTGGAAGTTTTAATTGGGACAGACGAAAAAGGAAAGTTGGAAGTTTATTTAGGGACGGAGGGAGTATTTAATTTACACTTAGCCTGCCCAATTTACATACTCATACCTCCAATTTCATCTCTGGATGACAATAAGACAAATCACTGGACTTGTACAGTTGTACCGTACTAAGGCGGTTCAAGGAGGCAACCATTTTGAGAGTCCGAGGCCACAATAAACTCTAACAGGTTATCATTTTTTCGAAATAGACAGTCACAAAGCGATGATAATTGGCAACTGTTATTAATTAACATCTCCTTGAAATGTAAGGTGACATATGTTCTTGAATATTTTTGATAGGAGTATGACCCAATTTGATTATTCTTCTTTTGTTATTGTGTTTGTTCTGTTATATGATGGTTCTTTCCGACACTGGCGCTCCAGTGTGTTTGTCTACATCGGTGTGGAGAGTTGCTTGGGTGTCTCGGCCAGCTTCACATGATCAGAGGTTTATGCGTGCAATCTTTTGGGCTGCGTAAAGAAGGGTAAAGACATAAAGATTAATTTTGTCTCCACGTGTTCTAGGTCCATCCGGAATGATGTAAGAAGAAGAATTTAGTATTCACTCATATTACAACAACTCGTCCTCCTTTGGAACCACTTCCGTGACATGAAGAGTTTTGTGGAAAGGTTTTACCTCAGTGTTATTTTCTTTAGTAGTACTTGTTTTTATTTATTTCAAGTAAGTTTGATTTAAATTTTTGCATATTTCGTAAGCTTTTGATAGAAAATGTTTTGATTCTGATCATTTTAGGCTTAAATTTGTCCGTTGCGTGTCTAGCGAGTCAGATTGCTTTTTATGAGGTGACCGACTCTATGTATATTCCTAGAGCTCATGATCGGATCTATAATAACTGTGTCAGAGTTGTCTTGCATGCTTTCCTCGATATAACTACAAAAGTCGCTCTTTTATAATAAAAAATAGTTAATTTACACTTCGATACCTAGTATGGAGTATTACCCAAATATATAGAAATAATGGCCTGGTTATTACTAATTGACTTTTCATTTCCAAACATAAGAGTCTTCTCATTTATTACAAAAAAGTGACCCTTTACCTTTCTCCTTTCTCCATTTGACGGAATCGACGCAAGGCATCGGCTAGGCTATTCTGCATCTCACGGTCTTGCATCTTCACAGCACCACCGCCGCGTCGCGCACCACCACCACCGCTTCGCGCACCGCCGCCGCCGCCGCGTCGCGCACCACCACCGCCACGTCGCGCACCACCACGACCGCGTCGAGCACCACCACGAGTTGCAACCACAATCTCCGCCGCAATCGGTCATCCCTAACGGTAGCATCTTGCACCTCCGCCCTGATCTTCGTCTAGCTTCTCTGTTGTCGTAGCTAGCCGCACCTCCGGTGTACGATGGCTCCGATCCGAGGCCTCCGGATCCAGATCCATCTTTCTCAAAGGTTGGCAACTCCGATTTGGGCCGTCGGTGCCGGATCCGGCATAATCCAGGGACAATGGCTCTAATTAGGGGTCTGATTTGGGGCCGCTGCTGTTGGGTTCCGATTTGGGACCGCCGCTGCTGGCGGTGATGTTATGGCTGGGGTTTGTGTGAACTGGCCGGAGAAGGACCTGGGGGGAGGACAGGGGTGACGCTGGGGGCTGGGGACAGGGGAATAGGGCTGGGGGCTGGATGTTGGGGTTGAGAGCGGTGGCTGGATGTTGGGGCTGAGGGCGGTGGCTGGTGATGGTGACTGGCGGTGATGACCGGGAATGGCTGGGTCACTGTGATGCTGGCAGCATGGATGGGAGGGGAATGGTGGAGCGGTGGCTGGGAGGGGGGCTTTGGGGGATGGGGAGGTGGCTTGGGAGGGAGGGTGTTGAGGAGGTTACCGGGGGTGGGGCGGTGGTCAATGGTGGCGGTCTGCGGTAATGGTAGGCGGTGGCGCTAGGGCGGGGGTAAGCTAGGGACGAGGCTGAGGGAGCAGTGGAGGGATGGGGCATGTGACACCGGCGACGGCGTGTCACTGTGACCAAAGTTGGTGTGTCACTGTGGCCGGTGGGCAGTCACTGTGGCCGGTGGGGCAGTCACTTTGGCGACGGAGTCACTTTGGCCAGAGTCACTTTGGCGGGAGTCACTTTGGCGGGAGTCACTTTGGCGGGAGTCACTTTGGCCGGAGTCACTTTGGACGGAGTCACTTTGGTCGGAGTCACTTTGGTCGGAGTCACTTTGGACGAAGTCACTTTGACCGGAGTCACTTTGACCGGAGTCACTTTGGTCGGAGTCACTTTGACCGGCGGCGGCGGCAGCGGAGATAGTGGTGGCGGCGGTGCTGGGTCGGCTGCCATGGAGCTGAAGTGGTGGTGGCTGCAAAATATGTAAAAAAGGAATATTGAAATAATAAATGTATGATTAAATAAAAGGAATAAATGACTTTTAGTCACACTTTTGGAAAAATTTAAAACATGTCACTTTTTTGGGGTTTTCATTCAATTTAGTAATATTAGAATAAAAAGGCCAAATATATATTCCCCACTACTTATCCCATTTTAGGGGAGACACTTTTCTTTTTGGTGTGTCCAAAAAATATGATCATTTTCTTAAATTGGATTTCACTAACTTTTTACTTTCTTAAATTACCTTATCTCTTTATCTATGATTTCACCATTTACTTTTTGCGAACTTATCTTACTTTTTTTTTTACTTTTTGGATGTATGTTAGAATGGTAAAACAGTCACTTTAATTTTTATTTTCTTAAAACATGCACCAAACTCAAGTAATACTACATACCGATAGTATAACGTATGTCTAATGTTTTTTATTTATGTTTTTGTTTTGTTGCGTTAATGGTGATATGTCTTTGTTGCTTATTACTATAATAATTTTTTTTGAATCCTAGTCCATTCCTCACTTAAATACCGACTTCTAACTCCTTTCGGACTACAAATGGTCTAATCCCCACTGTATTCAGAGTTCAGTTCAAAATTTGGAGTATCTGACCTTACTTCCTCTTTGCTTTATTTTCCTCTGCACTCTCTGGTCTCCACCTATATTCCCCATTTCTCTCAAGCTCCCAAAACTAGGCCCTGTTTGGTCGAATTATTTATAAGCAGGAGCTTAAAAATGGCTAATAATAGAAAGCGTAGCTCACTCAGGCTCACTGTGCTGGGCTCAATAGCTCTGCTCCTCTTAATTGTTGGGCCTGGATTGGGCTCCTCTCGATTCCCGACCACTCTAGTCGCCCCAGCCCAGTCGGGGGTGTGCGCCTCTATTGTTTCACCGCACGGTTACGAATGCCAGGAGTACGAGGTAATTAATTGAGGAACAAGAAGAATTAATAATATTCCCTTCGTTGATTCCCAGTAAATCTGATCTAATGTTTTTTTTTTTGATAAAATCTGATCTAATATTTGATTGTTCAGAATAATTGAATAATATTAAAATATATGTACTGGTTTACAGGTGACGACTAAAGATGGGTACATTTTGAGCGTCCAACGAATTCCGGCAGGCGGCGACGGAAAAAGTGGCGACGGCGGTCGCGGACCGCCTGTCTTGTTACAACACGGCGTTCTTGTGGTAAAATAAATAAAATCATTTTTAAGCTTTTATTATTATCATCATCATATCATATTATTATGATTATATTCCCTCCGGTTTTTAATAAACTTCACACTTTCCTTTTTGGCACGGTCTAAAATAAACTTCACACTTCCTTATTTCCTTTTTTGGCAAAGAAATCTACATCAAAACAGTGCCAAACAGTGTCTCAACAGTGCCAAACAGTGTTTCTACAGTGTCAAACAGTGTCTCTAGAGTGCCAAACAGTGTCAAACATTGCCTCAACAGTGTACTCTACAGTAAAGTCAAATTTCTTTCCTTACTTTGTGTGAAGTCAAACTATGAAAATTAAAAAAACCGGAGGTAGTATAATTGTTCTGATTTCTGAACATAGTTAGCTGCTACCGGATATTTTGCGGAAAACCATGTTCTTCGACAACCGTGAATAAACAATAATTGTTGTCGCCGGTATCTTAGATTAGTGTAAGAATTATGACAGGGATTATGCTCTCACGCACGCCTCCCAATATTCCCATTAGTCTATTTTGGATCGATAAGAAATCCTTTTATTACTCGATAAACATCTCGAGAGATATAGTCATGGAAATAAATTATTGAAATTTATCTCTTTTTCTTCACATGGTCTTCTATAGGAAAGAATGACTAAAATACGGCTGACTTCAAAATTATACCGTACATTTGGTTGTACGGTGCTCACCGTCTAACCAGATATTTAATCTCACACAGTTACACGTAATGAGTATTACATTTAAAAGAAAAAATGGGCGGTGGATCCAGGAATGAAGGGTGGGGTTTAAAAGAAATGAGCGGTGGATCCAGGAATGAAGGATGGGGTGGGCTAAGTACAAAAAAATGTTATTGCAATCAAAAAGTTTAGTTTAGAGTTGTTATCGAATCAAGATTTTTCGAACTACTCGAGTTTGAGCGTGATTTCAAATATAATTTAACGACCAGAGCTTAAATAGCTTTTTTGAACTTGAACAAATGCTAGATTTTGAGTTCGAATAGTTATTCAAGTCAAGTTCGAGCACAGTGATATTCGGTTCGATCCGAACTCGAACTCGTCGATAACTCATAAATTATAGGAATAAATTTTATTTATCTTAAAATTTAAACATTTTTAGTGCAATATTATAAATCTATTAAAACACTAGCTAAAAAAAAGAATTAATACAACAATTTTATTCAAGTCGAGTTTGAGCATAAATGAATAAACACTATTTTATTATTTACTCAAAAATTCAATTAATAATCAAATAGAATCATAACACTAATAAAACTAATGCACAAAATAATAGATTAAAAGAGTATTAGAGTATATGGGGATGGTTGGACAACTAGACTCGGCTAGAGGCAACTAGTCGGACTCGAATAGACTAAAGAGGCAGACTTACAATGAGCTACAGGCTGGATGTCGGACTCCAGAGAGACACCGATGGCCAATGGCCGATGTAGGGGAGAGGACGGCAGGTGGCGGCGCGGCTGGGTGCTTGTATTTGTGACTTCATGGTTCGTCGCTTTACTGAGTTGAGTCCTTCCGGGCCTCCGGCTTCTACTTTATGCTTCTTAGTCGCTTTATAAGAAAAGTATTCTTCTAGAGTTCTAAAAATCACAAATAATAGTTCTTACTATGCTTGTTACAAAAAATAGAACTAGACAATGAGCGGGAATGCGGGATGATGGAAAAAGCATAATAATATTAATAATGATGCTGATGATGACGACGACAACAACAACAACAATAATAGTATATGACCAAATAAGGATAGTGGATAAAAAGTGACTTAGTTATTTTATATAATAATTATAATTAGTTTATATTTTACAATTAGAATTAGAATGCTTATAAAAGTTACTTGTAGTGACTTGGGTAAAAAAAAGTATCCTTACTTAAAGTTACTAGCATTAAAAAAAATCATGATAATAATAGAAGTAATAATAATAATAATAATTATAGTAGTAGTATTAATATAGTAATAAGAGTAATATACTAATATAATATTCATCATAAAATTATGTTGTAAAATAATGTTGTAAACTTGTAATATAAAGTGCTATCATTGATGATGTGGGTGAGTGGGTGAGATGGGATTGCATATTTGCATCCAACTCCCAACACAAACTTAACTGTATACGATTGTATAATTTTTTTTTAGTTTACGATTGTATAATAATACTTCGTATGTAAAGTTTTGATCTTATCAATTTTCCCACACCGGTTTCAAGGATGGTTCACCCTCTGGAGTGCCTAATAAATATAGGGAAAGCTATTAAAGAAACCCCCGTAGAATAGTAAAAAAAAGTAATTGAGCCCTCGTACTATAAAAACACTCAATCAACCCCTCGAACTATACAAAAACACCAAATTCTTACATTTAGCCGGTTAAGGACAAGTTCCCTGCGTTACCACCTACGTGACTTTCCACCTGTTTTTTTAATGTTTTTTGGGAGAAAGACCAAAAATGACACCAAGATTTTTTATGAAGCTCAGATTAGACACTAAAGTTTTAAGTAGACCAAATAAACACAAAATTATAGTTTTTGGTTCCATTTTGACCACCCTTTAACTCCTCCTTTAACATCCCTTTCCCGTTAACTTCCCCATCATTCCAAAAGCCCCTGCCCCACCCCAGTCCAACACCCTGCCCCTCCCCAGCTCCAGCCCCTGTCCTGCCCTTGCCACCTCCCCATCTCCAGATATGAGCAGCCAAACCCTGATCCGCACCTCCCTAGCCCAAGCTCCGACCAGCCATCCCTAACCTCCCAAACCAGCCCCAGCCACAGTCCCCTTCCAACCCCCTCTCAGCCTCGTAGCCCTTGTCCCCAGCCCAATGCCATCCCTCACCTATTGTCGTTGCGTACAACCGCACCGTCGCCCACCCATAGCTGCCGGCGAGATGCTCCAGATCGAACGGGGCATCTCTTTCTTTATTGAAATCGAACATAACTCCATATATTGTACTTCAACCTCGTCCACCAGAATTGGGAGTCTCAAAGCTTTCACCCTATTTAATAAACTTCTTCTTCAAGCCTTGATTTGATGAACCAGAAACCCAGTCAATCTTAACTGGTCATCCAAGCAACGCAGTAAAGTCAAGATACATCAAAAGCAGTAAAAATGGAAATCTTGGGAAGAAGATGAGAGAAATTGATGAGCTCACAAGGTGGTCGGTCATGGCAGGTCTCCTCAGCCAACTTCCCTCAGCTCTCCTGGATCCAAGCCAACTTTAACTAGATGGGGAGTTAACGGGGAAGGGTTGTTTGACGGGGAAGGCGTTAAAGGGTGGTCAAAATGGAACCAAAAACTATAATTTTGCGTTTATTTGGTCTACTTAAAATTTTAGGGCCTATTTACTAACAGAGATATTTTCCAGTTTTCCAGAAAACTGGAAAACAGAAAACAGGAAACTTGTTTACCAAAGAAAATTGCTGGAAAACTGGAGAAAGGAAAACAGAAAAACGCGTTTACCAAATCGTTTTCCAAAACGAAAAAAATGGCACATGTCTCTCTGTTCCTTGAGCATTTGGAGAAGTGACTTTTACTAGTTTTCCAAATTTGGAAAACGCAGATGCTACAGTGCTGCTGCAATGAATTTGCATACTTACACCTAGTGGTGGGTCCGGTCCCGCTCCGATTTCGATTCCATTCGGGTACCTCCATTCTCGTACCTTACTCGTTACCCCTACCCTACCCACCATACCCCCACCCCGCATACCCCTTTTCCCTACAATGACCCTACCCCACCCCCTACCACATGCCCCAACCTTGGCCCCACCTTGATCCACCCTACCCTACCGCCACCCCTACCACCTCGACCCCACCCCGACCCACCCTACCCTACCCCACCCTCGTATATTACCCCTTACCCCTTACCACATGCCCCCTACCTCGGCCCCACCCTACCGCCACCCTACCGCCATCCTACCCCCCACCCTACCGCCATCCTACCCCCCACCCTACCCTTACCTCGGCCCCACCCTGATCCCGACCCCATCTTAGTCTGTTTAGTCTCCACACTAATTTCATATCAGTGTTCATTCTTACATGGTCAATTTATTTATTTTCGTCTTTATCTTTATATAAAATAATAAATAATAAAGTATTTATCTGTGTTTAAAAAAGCGGACCTGGAAGCAACCCAACCACAAGATCGGGTCATGGGTCGACCCGGTCAAGGCCAGGAAACTAGTCTACAATTATATGACCATATATAATACGTAATACATATATAATTATATATAAAATTAAAATAAAATGTAATTATTATCCATAATAATTAACTACTAATAATACTTGCTATGCATTTATAACATTATGATATTCCAAAACACAATTTGATCCTATTTAAAGACATAATGACATTTGTTATTTGTATTGTACATTAATAATATAATTTGATATGATTTTGATTCTTAATACATATATAAATATATGACATATTTTTCCTTTTTAGGGTATTGAAGTTGCAATTGTATTGGTTTCAAAAAGTTTAAGAAAATTAAAAAGAATGTTACGTTTTTGGAAATTCAAATAAACCCAAGTTATTTTGAGTTTACCGGGGATTTTCGATTTGAGTCTGGACCGAGGTTTCCAGTTCAACCGGGTTTTGGGGATTTTAGCCACTTCTGAGTGTTTAATTGGGGGGGTTGGAGTGGGGAGGCTCAACCCGACCAGTTCGGGTCGATCTGGCCGGTCTGTGTTGGTTTTTTAAACATGGGTATTTATGAGTTTTTTACTCGAATATTCCCAATTCTGTCCGAAGTCTGGTTCTTAGTTATGTAGTACAATATCTGCAAGGAAAAATTGACACGAATAATCCCACCTTTCATCGGTCTTCTCATAATAATCCCACCTTTACGTAATCCCAGAATAATCCCACCTTTGCACCCCATCTTCTTTCATTGGACCTTGATCAAGTTTTTTACTCTCTTTTTGAAAATCATATAAATAATCTCACATTTCACTTTTTTATTATATCTTTATAAATGTGAGATTATTTATATAAGATATTCAAAGAAAGGTAAAAAACTTGGTCAGGGTCCAATGAAAGAAGATGGGGTGCAAAGATGGGATCATTTTGGGATTATTTAAAGTTGGGATTGTTATGAGAAGACTAGTGAAAGGTGAGATTATTCTTGTCAATTTTTCCTATCTGCAATTCAATTATAACTTTTGAAAGAATGAAAATATGCGACTGAAATAAAGGTAGTGGAAAAAAATATAACTTGTTATAGTTAATCCACTATAGGAATAAATGCACAAATAGCACTTACATGTTTCGTAGGACTTAAATGATTCGTATGACTAAAAATACAAAGAATGACAAAATTACCCTTAATGAAATTCTATATATATTTACTTTTAAGACTTTAATAGCAAAATCCATTAATTCTGGTGTTTGATCTCCAGATTGGGACCACCAGTCCACTATACAAATGATAATATTAAATTAGTAAGTCATACTTTAATCATTTTAAATTCTGAAATTGGTGTGTAAATTGTAAACTTTTCAGCTACGCTTGTTGACCGTGCTTTTTGCCACATCATGACCAAAAAACCCCTTTTCAAGCGAAAATCATCCATTCGTAGATGTATTTTCCCTTGAACGTGACGCTCTGGGAACATTTTTGTCACGCAGTTGAACAAACCAATTTTAATCTCTGGATGACTGGACATACTGGGATCATATTGGTATTGCGGATTAAGGTAGTATGCTGCTGCATGTAAATCACGATGCAGTTGAAACTCCCATCTCTGATCTATTATGTATGTCCCAAATCTCTATATATGCACCCAAGTCACTGCCCAAATTTTTTGCTATCTCTTCTTTTGCACGATCCATGGAGCCATATAAAAATCTCATACTGGGCATCTTCTCAGAGTCTGCCATCCTCAACACAGTAAATAATGGCTTTGTTGTCTTGATTGCATAAGCCATGCCTGACTAAAAGAATTTATCTCTCAGCACTATCTGTTTTGCCTTCTTTGCCTCCGCAGTCTTGGACAAATGATGAACTGGCCATTCTTTTGAGACAAACATTTCTTCTAATGAATCTTTTACGGCATACATACTTTGCAACGTAAGATATGACGTAGCAAATCTTGTGGCGGTGGGGCGGATAAGATCTCTTTTAGTAAATTGGTGCATCAATGCAAGTGACCATCCATGATTATATATAAAGTGACTCACGTATAACCAAATATGACATCTAATAAATTAGTAAATGAAAGATGCATAAATACATGTTAAAATTAATAATTGAATTAATTACGGATTAAGTTAAAGACTTGTAATTTACTAGTTTCGAATTTAAATATTTGAACTAAATGAACTAAGTGCAATTTTGAACTAAATGAACTAACTGCAGCTTTGAATTTTACAGAAAGTTTACCTTCTTTGGTGCAGTTCTGAACTAAATGAACTAAGTGCACTTAATTAGGGAAAAGTACAGAAAACGTACCTGTGGTTTGGGCCATTTTCAGATAGGGGCATGTGTTTCATTTTCTAACAAAGTGGGGCATGTGTTTCAATTCCGTTATCATAGCAGGGGCATGGCGTCTAACGCCGTTAGAAAAATTAACTCTGATTTTAAAAAATCTCCGAAAAATTAAAAGAAAAATACTGGGAGGTGCGCCTCGTCAAGGAGATCAACAAACTATATTTCTCTTTGGATTTTTCGGCTATATTTGGATTATTTTTTAAAAACAATTTCGCTAATATTAATTTTCTGGTGAACTTTTTGGAGATATGGTGGTTGGAAACAAAAAACTAAAGATAGTTTGTTGATCTCCTTGACGAGGCGCACCTCCCAGTATTTTTCTTTTAATTTTTCGGAGACTTTTTAAAATCGGGGTTAAGTTTTCTAATGGCGTTAGATGCCATGCTCCTGCTATGATAACGGAATTGAAACACATGCCCCACTTTGTTAGAAAATGAAACACATGCCCCTATCTGAAAATGGCCCGAACCACATGTACGTTTTATGTACTTTTCCCTTTGAACTAATTTCACTAAAATTTTGAACTAAATGAACTAAGTGCAGTTTTGAACTAATTGCACTAAATTGCATTAAATTTTTGAACTAAATGAACTAAGTGCAGTTTTGACTTTTGAACTAATTGCACTAAATTGAAGTAAGTGCAGAAAGTTTACAAAATTTAATATTGCAGAAAGTTTATATAAATAAATTAACCAATTACTATTTTAGAATTTAAAAACAACTTTGAAGTTGTGGCAATTTGGTTACCTTCTTCGCTTTCGCTAGCACATTTTTATGTTAAGGAAGCTCTCCAATTTGCTCTAGTATCAAATCAATGCAATGAGCAGCACAAGGTGTCCACCAAAGATGAGGTCGCTTGGCCATTAGCAATTTTCCAGCAGCCTTGTAGTTTGACGTATTGTCAGTAACCTCTTGAGTAACAATATCTTCACCTACATCCTCCACAACACTATCAAGAAGCTTACATAACATTTGCGCGTCTTTGACTTGATCAGACACATCAACGATTTGAAGAACACTGCCCTATATGGATTATTAACGAGAAAGTTTATCAACTGCCTTCCACGCATATCTTTCCACCCGTCATATAATTTGGAAACTTCGGTTTGAGTCCATGTCACCTTCACCTAATCTACGAGTTTCTGCGTTGTTTTCACTTCTTCATCTAGAATCTAATGGCTAAGCTCATATGGTGAAGGAGGTTTAAAACTCCGCCCATAATTACCAATTGAGCGACACATGTTGATAAAAGAAGGAGAGTTGGCTACATTAAAAGGAATCCAATTCTAAAAAAAATCTACCAACGTCCAAGCAAGTTTGTTGTCTTCTTTCTTTATCACCAATTGAAGTACAATTTTTATTCTCGTTGTCAACGTCAGCGACAAATCTATCCATAGGCCTCGGACGCCTTTGAGAATGGTTAACCCCACTCGAATCTCCGGCAGATGGATTCGAACTTTGATAGTAAGAACCACTCTCAATAAGCTCCTCTCGATTTCTTTTGTACACAGTTTTTGTTGGGTGTGTTTCGGAAAAATAAAGAAAAATTAATTAATTAAAATTAATTTAAATGAGTAAAAGAAAACCAAGAAAAGAGATGGAGCAGAAACTAGTCAAAGCTCGTGCTATGCACGATTTCCTTAAAACGTATTCGTTGCCTCCCGGGGTGCTAGGAGCGTTGCAAGAATCGTTTCCCAGGATACAATGACTACGAGCTATTCGTTGAGCACTCAACAGAATAGTTCCAGCGAACGAGAATAAAGCAAGAACACTTAGGAAGTTTTTTAGAGGTAGATGCAAGTGTTTTTAGCTATGAAATACGTGAAGGAAGTGTTGTGCGTATGTGAGTTGTGTATCGTTGTAAATCACGTGCCAGCTACTTATAGGAAGGATTAGGAGCTGTGTTAATGAAGGTTTAATGGACATGAACGTTGGCAATCAATGTCTAGCACGCTGGCATTGATTCTCGTCCATAAAACCGTCCGTTTAATTGCAATAAGTCACAAGAACGTTGGGCATTTAATAGTTGTAACTATTACCAGCAGCAGCCTGCTGCGGACATTCAACATTCATGGAGCAGCAGCCTGCTGCGTCTTTTGAAGATAGAATTTTTAGACGACATTCGTGTCCGCAGGTCGCTCGCGCACGCAAGTCGCGCCTTTTGTTCTCCGATTTCGGGATTTGATTCGCACCCCCCTGCGAGCGTGGAGAGAGCCTTTACCCTAAGGAATCTTAACTCCTTAAGGGGGGTTTCCCTTTATAAAGGGTTTAAATTCCCTTGGGTTTTCTGGTGTGGGAAAAAAAATCACACTAGAAACCCACATTTTCCTAATTTTCTCCATTCCAACGAGTGAACTTCGAGAATCAATTTCTCATTCACCCGTTATCCGTTTTGAGTGTATCAGTACCATATATCGAATTGTAGCCCTAAGCAAGGACAATCCGAAACTACTTTGATCCGACCCAAATCGGAAGTGGACCCCACTCAAAAAATTGCCCCAAAATGACCATTTAATGCAATTTACTAACACATTTTCCAACAGTTTTTGTGTTCTCACTCAGCTTGAGCAGATTTAACATCTCATTTTTAATTTTATCAGAAATGGCCGGACAAGGTCTAACGTTTCTCCTTGTGCCAGCAAGGTGATTTTTTAATCTACTAACTCTTCCAGTAGTTTTTTGGCCACAATACCTGCATTTAACGTACTTGTACGTTTTTCCCCCTAACCCCGGTTTCTTTATTACATCTCCATGTTCCCATGCTGGGTCTCTTCCCGTAGACATGATAATAACAATGTGTATACCGGTGGGCGTAGCTCAACCGGTAGCGAGGGAGTGCCACAAGGGTTAGGTCCCGGGTTCGAATCCCGTCAACTGCGATGAGAGGTTACTACTAACTTATTATGCTAAAAATGCATAGAGCCTCTGCAAGTACCGGGGATGGAGCCTCATTCTCTATCTGTCAGATTGTGATTATAGTCCAATTTACATCCTCCCATCGTGCCGTCCGGTCAGTGTTGGGGGGCCCTCAAGGATGGGGTGTCGTCCTTTTTTTTATAATAACAATGTGTATAACTAACAAACAATATAATAAAATAATATATTAATAATATTTTGCATCCATTCATCCGCTATGTATTATACATTCCAAAAAATCCACCAAGGTGTCAAAAAATTTCACTACGTATTATATGTTCCACTTATGTATTAAAATAACAAAGAAGAATCAATAATGTTACTCCTAATAAAAATTCCACTATGTGTTAAAATAACAATGATGAATCAATAATATTCCTCCTAATTAAAATAACAAAGAAGAATCAATATTAATACTCCTAATAAAAATTCCACTACGTAGTATATGGTCCACCTTGTATATAAATACGGAGTAACAATTCCCGCAAAAAAAATACGGAGTAACAAAGAAGAATCAATATTACTCCTAATTAAAATAACAAAGTAGAATCAATAATAATACTCCACTACATAATAGATGTTCCACTATGTATTAAAATAACAAAGAAGCAATAATATTACTCCTAATAATAATATTAAAAATTCCACTACGTATGATGTGTTCCACTATGTATTAAAACAACAAAGATAATTCCACTAACTACAAAGAAACTAATAAAATATTACTCCTGCTCTAAATTATCCGTAGTGCTTTTTCCTGCCCATCCAGCACATCTCGTTCTTTAATTCTTGCAACATTGTGATTTTTGCATTATTCACAAACCCTCCTTTGATCACGATTTTCTACTAATAATCAAATTACTTTGACCACGATTTTCTACATAATCAAATTATTACGTATAAAATGTTTTTGAATTCCTATCAATGTGAATTACCAAAATATCGACTTTTTATAATTTTTACTAATACATACATACTTATATATAATAACAGTCAAAGTTGTGCGTTGGCAAACGTAAAAGTCAAACTGTTGCAAGAATTAAAAAACGGAGGATTGTATAAAATAGGAAACCCATAGTCCCATACATGTCGATAAGGATGAAAGCAGAGAAAAAAAGTTGCAGAAGGTTTCTTCTATGCGCAGGCCGCATAGAAGAAATAGTGGAAGTAGGAAATACGAACTACGAAGGTTGCAGAGACTCCTAGGCAAACTTATATACTACGTGTCTATGCCTCTAAGTTACCTTTTTTTAATTGGGCTGCAGCAGAGGGCCCTATTTCCCTAATCGCGCCTCAACACCCGTTTTAAGGCTAACGCAATAAGCGTACGCCTTTTCCAAAAATGCGCAGTATTCCATATTGCCTAATTACGTCTAGGCCTTGTGTCTTAGGATGTTTAAAAATGACAAGGCTAGCCTTATTGCGTAGAGGCGGAACACAATTTTAGACGATGAGGAGAAGGGGGAGGAGAAGGGGAAGGAGATGTTAGGAATTTAATTCACACACTCGAAAAATAATAATGAAGAACACACGAAATTTGGTAACCCAGTTCGCCACGAATGACTACGTCTGGGGGCGCGACCAAGCCAGGAATATTATTGCTATTTTCGGATTCAAGAGATTACAATGGGAGAGAGCTTGTATTTATAGAGAGTAAAACCACCCCTAATTCAACTAGGAGGCTCGGCCGAAAAAAAAAACTGTACGGCCCAACTGCACGGAATCCGTACGGCCCACTTATACGGAATTGTACGTAAAACTTGTTCGTCAAAAACGGACCAAAAAATTCGGCTAGAGAATGGTTATACAGTCTCTAACACCTTACAGGAGAAGGCAGAAAAAGAGTAGGAGCAGGATGAGGAGCAGCTGAAGGAGGAGGAACGGGAGAAGGAAGAGAAGGAGAAGAGGAAGAGGAAGAGGAAGAGGAAGAGGAAGAGGAAGAGGAAGAGGAAGAAGAAGAAGAAGAAGAAGAAGAAGAAGGCTTTATGCGCTGAGAGTTTGAGATGGTTGTAAACCGGAAGGGGGGATTTTGAGGTGAGATGGTTGCAGAGGCTTTGTGCTTTGTGATTTGGAGGAGTTTTGAGGATATTTCTATGAAGGAGAGAATTTTAAAATGGTCATATTTTTTTCCATTTAAAGCTTAGAGGTAATATTTTTGTCACTCTCTAAACAGGGCATATTCATATTTTGACCATTAATGTAAGAGTATAGATTGTTGATAAGTACAATAATTACTTATGTTTTACATAGATAATTATATTTATCTGTACAAAAATATGAAGCAAAAACAGGTAAATATTCTCGAGTGAGCGAAAATGTAAAATACCTCTTGAAGCGACAAAAAGAGGGTCAAAAGTCAAAAGGGGTCGAAAACCGGCTTTTCTGGATCAATTTCAGACACCAAAAGAAGAAAAACGAAGTAAATATTTGAGTGCAGCAACCGGCGCCAGTCAGGCTAGAACCAGTGCCGGTCGGAATGATTTTTTGAAGTTTTGAGCCTGTTTTCAACCGGTGCAATTTTGCACATGACCGGCGCCGGTGAGCCTAGAACCGACGCCGGTTGGGCCGATTTCTGCACAAAACAGTCCGACGTGCAAGCTTATTCTTGATGGGAAAACTTCATCTTCCTCATTGTTGATCAAATATTGCCTCCATACCTGATTATTGGGCTCGAATAGACTAAAAGATGCCATTTTTAGCCTATATAAAGCCCTTAATTCATCATACAAAGGCATTATATTCCATACTTTAATTCATAGCTTTTATATTTTGTTCTTGCTATTTTTCTTCAAGTTCTTGAGAAGGGAAGTTCATCCTCCGAAATAATTGGTGTTTAGGTATTATTTCCTTTGTAATTTCATGTTCCATTACATTTCAATATTGTATTGTGATTAATATGAGCATTAGAGGCTAATTTTTTAGCTAAGGCTAGGGATGAACCTATATGCCCACTAGGTGTTTGATAAAAGTTCTAAACCAATAAATTGTGATTTATCCTTTATATTTTGATTGTTTATGACTATGGTGTACAACATAGAAGTATGTTAAATTAGTTTATGCTTGCAATTAACGTTGAAGTCCAAACTATGAACATTAAAGGATAAACATATATAGTACCAAGAATAGAAATATATCTGGTCTTATATGATACGGGTGTGATGTCTTGATATTCAACGGAGTTTTCGGTACATGAATGTAAGCCGTAATGGGACTTACACATAACGAAAATCACGCTCTCGCTGCCTTAACCGGAGTTGAGAATATATTAGTGACATCGTATTCATAATTATTGGGAATGAACTATTATTAAATAACTAATAAAGCATTTAGGTGAATCCCGATTGCCTTAGTAATTCTCATTCTTGTTTAAACCAATCTCAAAGAGCAAAGTTCCTGAAAAATAACACCATTTACATTCTTTGTATTCAACACTCAACTTTATAATATCAACCATTTCCCTGTGGATCGACCCGATATTTACCGGTATTTTATTACTATATCGGCACTTGTATACTTGCAAGTTTAGCCCGATTTATGTGCATAACTATCAGGAGAAGATGAAACATGTCCTTAATTTATAATTATTGTGCATAACTATGTAATAAAAGAATATAATAGACTTTGGTAGTGATACAACGAGAGAAAAATTACTATATATATGAACAAAACATAACACCTTTTTTCGATTAGAGTTACTATTGTTTTTTGATTTAGGACCTATCAACTTCCAAAAGAAAAACTTTTAACAATTTCTTCTTACGTTAAGATTAAATAAGTCTACTAATGAAATTGAAGTATTATTTATCCTACGTATAAACTTCATCTATATTGAACTCCTACTTAGGTATAATTATCTATCAATTAAGCCATGTGACTCTACTTACAGGATGGTACAACATGGCTATTGAACGGACCAGGGCAATCACTTGCATTTATCTTGGCAGATGTTGGGTTTGATGTGTGGATTTCTAACTTGAGGGGAACCACACACAGTCGTAGACATGTTACCCTTTATGCTAATAGTGATCGAGTATGTATTTCTTCAAACCTTAATTACTACTCCCTCTGTCTCGAATTGTAAGGCACTTTACGGTTTACGATATTTGACCGACGATAAAGAAAACGGATCCCTGTCTGCACTCAAATTATTTTTAGAAAAAAAGAATTACATATTCAAAAACTGCATTAAAAACTTTACAAAGTCCCAAAAACCAGAATTAAATTTGATAAAAATTTGATATATAAAGTAAGAGATTAAGAGTGATTTGTGTTGATCGAGTGAATATGAAACATGTATCTTACAAAAAGGGACCGAGGGAGTATGATATATCATTCATTCATGACCAAACAAGATCAGAAAACCTTCATTCCCTGTCACAAATAAAAAGAGAATGTTTCATTCACGTTATAATGAGAAGACTATGAATCAACCATGCTCAATTTGAAACACAATAAATTCTGATATCTTCTTATCTTATGGTTCATTCTTAAAGACCAGTCTGGAAAGAGAAGTGACTTAAAACTTCACATATTGTTTTATTTGAGCAACATGGAATGATGATTAGCAAACCAGAAAGTCTATTCATTGTGAATTGTTTATTATCCATTGGTTCGATATAGTGAAAACATTGTCTTATGGGTTTGGAAGTGCAGAAGTATTGGGACTGGACGTGGGATGATTTGGTGGAACAAGACCTGCCTACTATTGTAAAACTTGTGTTTGATACAACCGGACAAAAAGTTCATTATGTAGGCCATTCAATGGTATGATTTGTGCCGGAATATTTCAATCTTTGGACTTTTTTGAAATTATTTGAAAATTATATGCAAAGTTTCCATGTCTTTCCAATAAAGTTCATAGACACTGTGTACATCTAACCTTCTTTTTGGGACAACATGATAATAGACATTTTGTATGCGAGTGTAGCTCAATCGGTTGATAGGGAGTGCAGGTAGACCCATGTTCCGTTCTCGGGAGCTACGTTAGGAGCCAGCCTTGCTTAGTGGGAATTCAAGCAAATACCAGGCGAAGATCCCACTTTCTATCAACCGAATTATAATATAGAGTTCAATTTAACCCTCTCAACACTGTATGATCGGCTTATTCTAAAGCCTCAGAGAAGTAGTGCATCCTTTATTATAATACATATTTTTTTAGCTGATGTAGTCACACAATTTCATAATAATAATATGTAGGGGACGTTAATAGCCTTAGCATCCTTGTCGGAAGGGAAGATGGTAGACATGGTCAAGTCTGCAACCTTGTTAAGCCCAATTGCTTACTTAAGCCATATGGCCACTGCAGTTGCTTTCTTTGCTGCCAACTCTTTCATTGGTGAGGTGCGTTATAAATTTCCCTATTTCTTTAAATTTTCATATACTTAATAAAGCACATACAATAAGAAAATAATATGTACATATCTCACAATTTCAATGTGCAATGTCCATAGATCATTGGAGCCTTTGGTTTTGCTGAGTTTAATCCTAAGAAGTAAGGATTTACAACCATTAAATAAAGTTATATGATATGGTAGTGTGTCATCTTAAATGTGATTAATTAGCTAATTACATCATTCTGCATTTCTACAGTAAGTTTGTGTCTGAAATTCTGAGGGCTAAGTGCTTTCAAGCACAACCCAAGATAAACTGCAACGACTTGATGACTATATTTACGGGTATGACATTACAAGATTGTGTGTGCATGCAATGTGCTTCTGCACAGAGGCGGGGTCAAGAATATGATCTAAACAGGGGCAAAGCTTAAATGAATTATTATGTGGGGTTCAAAGTTTAATATGTAACACATTATTTTCAACTTATACATGCTCATGCAATACATACATACACACACAGGGGAAGATTCTAATGAAAATCCCCTCTTAGTGAGAACTGTTAATCTTCATCATTCATTTTTACAATCGATGGACAATAGTGACAAGGTGACATTTTTTGTAATTATTTAGCACTAATTACAAAAAAATCCCATTTGAATTTGGAGTAATTACGAATATGATCCCATGTGAATCATCACATATTATTGCAATAAATGAAAGGTTGAGATTAAAAGTTCTCATGATAAGAAGTTCTCATTTTCAGAGGATTCTCACTAGACCCCACTCCCCCCCACATATATATCGGGTAGATCGTATCAGGACGTCCTGGCGGGAACCGCCATAGGCCGATGCCATTTGAGGCCCTTCCTGATGCAACTGTTTGATGAACTTTTTTGAGCATTTTCTTCATCAAGTCTAGTTTAACCCTACCAAGTTTAAACTAAAAATTTAATTGGGAAGACAGTTAAATAAATTTATTACCAAAACTGCGGTTTATTTATATAAACAGCATAGGGTTTGTAAAGAATTTATTTAAGAGGGAATTTGAGTTTTCACCACGTTTTATTGTCCAAATTGGACTTTGCACTCCGTTTTAAAAAGTCCTTGCTTTTGCACCCCAACCCCATATGAAAAGACAAAAATGTCCCTCCATTAACAGTTTTGCTGGCCTTCAACATATTTCTGATCGAGGGGCATTTTTGCCTTTTTCATACGGGGTTGGGGTGCAAATACATTTTTTTTTAAAAACGGGGTGCAAAGTCCAATTTGGACAATAAAATGAGGTGCAAACTCAAATTCTCCCTTTATTTAACTGCCTTCTTGATTGAATTTCTAGCTGAAATTTGGTGGGTATAAACTAGACTTGATTTTGAACATGCTCAAAATATTTCATCAAAAAAATCCATCAGGAAGTTCCCCAAACGAGCTCGGACAGACGAAAAATACTTTCATCCCCCCAGCCCCTCCCTGGCTCCACCCCTGTTTGCACCCTTTCAAAAACTATAATGTATGTAAATGTGTTTTAATGTCTTGATTACAGGGAAAAACTGCTGTCTAAATTCCTCCAATTTTGAGCTCTTCTTGGAATATGAACCACAACCAACATCGACTAAGAACCTTGTGCATATGGCTCAGAGTAAGTGTTAACATTAATGTTAGTGGCAATGACTGACACAAAGTCCCATGATGAGGGCAGTCAAGCACTCATAATTTTTCTTAAAAATATTAAGGTTGTGTGTTTCATGGTAAAATGTAAAAATCTAGGCTTTTTGTGATGCTTTAAAAATATAGGGAAAGTTCTCGTAATATGAGTAAACATGTTTTCAAATTCCAAAATATGACTTATGTCTTTTCTTCTCGAAAAAGGAGTAGCATGACATTATTTACTACCATCTTGAAGACATTACAACCAACACATTTTTACTCATATTTAGTACCAAATATATAATTCCACTCTTTTGGAGTTTATGTTTTTGTTATTTATATATTTCCTACAAAAATTGTCTCATAACAGATAATTTTAGTGTACAAACTCACGTCTCACGTATAAGATGTTAAATTACTAGTACTATGTTTTTAGCATAGAAATAAGTCTTATACATTTACCCACCCAAAATATAAAAAAAGTGTGTCAGCCACATGTCATTATATTGGCACATAGAATTTCATTTTGAGCATTTTTTCCTTCGCAATGCTTCATTTTATTAGGAAAGTAACCAATCTTAACATGTACACTTGAATTTTTGAAGCTGTTCGCAGTAGAATCCTAACGAAATACGACTATGATCTGAATAATATTGAGCACTATGGACAACCTCGACCTCCCATATACAACCTCACAAACATTCCTCTTGACATCCCCATCTTTATAAGTTATGGAGGTCAAGATGCTTTATCAGACGTTAAAGATGTGGAGAATCTACTCGATTATCTGAAGTCCCATAATATTTTTAAAATGCATGTTCTGTACATCCAAGAATATGCCCATGCCGACTTTATTTTGGGGATAACAGCAAAGGACTTGGTGTACAACAAAATCGTTGGGTTCTTCACAAACTGAGATTGAGTTTTTTGGACTTTAGCTGCAAATAAGTGAAAAGGTGGTTGTGTATTTATACTGTTGGTTATCTCACTCATGATAAATATATTGTGCAATCTAAATGACAATACTTTATACTCCGATATCAGTTTTACAAGTTTGTTAATTGTTGTGCAACTCTTGACTTTTATTTGCTTTGTGTTTTCTCTTGTTCATCTTTTTCCCAGATCACTTTTATGCTAGCCAATTTACTGAATTGATAAAACTAAAAAAGTCCATTTGAAAATTTGATAAAATAAAAGCTCCAGTAAGATATTGGTAATTTTAAAAATATGTGGTATCATGTAACTATTTTTTCTAATGGTAAGATTGCCCAACATGATAATAGTTTGCTGGTATTCTAAATTACAAAAGATTTGCTTTAAGTTTCTAAGATGATTCTACATTGATAAGTTGTAATCGTTCTGCAAGCACTGGACATAATCTTTATAATCAAATTAATAATAAACATTTAGTAAAATACAAAGAGCCGACCCAAGGGCGGGAATTGATGGGTGTTGTTGAAGTCTTTCCTTTGACGGGATATTTTACCTTAAAACTACAGTGAGTGGCTAAGTGAGGAATGAGTGATTGAGAAGTGAATGAATGGATGCCCCTATCATTGAATGAGTGAAAAGGGCCTGTTTTGTTTTCCCATCCCAAAAACTTTGATCATCGCATGAGCACTCCTGCCGGATTAGTGAATGGATTAAAGCACATGTTGGGTTTGGGGCAACTAGATATATGCAATGAAAAATGGAAAAAATCTTTGCTTGAAAATAACTGACCGAAGTTATTTTATTATAAATGGAATTACAAGAGATTGAGGGACTTAAATTGAAAACTCAAAGCAAGGACGTGACACCGCACCCCAGACTTCCTTGAAATTACGATTTAAAATTTAAAGTTGATGTATTGAATTCCCTATTATCAAACATTTGTAAAACGATTAAGGATGAGATTCCAAATACTCAATTGGGCCATCTTATTAGATATAAGAGCCCAATACAATATAAAAGAAACATTCATAACCCTTCTAGACCAAATAATAAGGTTGGACATCTCAATTGTTACTTTGAGCCCAACTTGCTAAAAATAGTAAGATAATTGGAAAAGGGTGTTCTAGGCCCACTCGAGGGTAGCCTACAAGTCTTGTAGCCCAAAAATATAAATGAAAATGTCATAAATTAATGATAGGGGCGGACAAATAGGTGAAGGGATGGCTAGAGAAGAATACAAACTTCTATGGTCCACTTTTGTCATTATTGGGATGTATTATGAGAATAAGGGTTTCTCCTATAATTGTACATCATATGAATTATTGGACCATCCTACACAATTTAGATATCAATAATATGATGTAGAAAGTTGACCTTGTCTAAAGAAATTAGATTGAGTACAAAAAGACATACATTACTAAAAGATAATAACAATAGGACTCGTTCTTCCATTTTGGGAAGTATTGGTAGATATTTTGCTCCCAAAATTAATTGGACCACAATGGGGCGTCCCACACCTTCCTAGCACCTGCAAGACAAGTAAATTAATGATAATTAAAAGGGAGGGGCGGACATAATTGATTTGGTGGCTGAACATGACAAAAGAAATCAAAAGAGAGGCCCTCTCTCACCCTCATTTTTACCAACCATTAAAATTAGATACATTGAGGGAGTGGTCTAGCAGAGGTTTGAGAACATTCATACTCAATCCTTGAAGCTTTGAGGAGAGGAAGAACTCGCACACCACACAAAAAGAAGCAGGCCTAAGATCGGTTCGGTTCTTATTAAAATTCAATGGAATCTGTAACACCCCAAATACCGGTCTAGTAATTTTACGATATAAATTATATTACTTTACCGCAAAGCACTTTAATGTTAGAATAAAATGATAATAGTTAATATAAGTCAATTGATTCAATGTTACATAGAAAGTAAATTGAATTGAATACAGTTAATATACTGAATAAAGTTACCGTTAAATAAAGAACTACTCCTTAGTACTTTGTATTGAGTAATTATATATATGTGAATAGATGTGATTACTTTATTTACCCAAAAAAAAATGACAACCGGCGTTCTAGGAAATTAAAGGATAAAATGTATAATTTAAGAACATGTGGTGAATAATCCTTTTCATACTAATATAAAAGTAAAATGTAAAAAGTTAAATCAGGGCTTGAAAATAGACTACAAAATGATTTTTCTAGAAGACATTACCAGACAAATTTCATACCACACATTAATTTAGAAGAGGACAAACAAGTTAAAGGGGCAACACATTAATTATTAGGCCACCCCAAAAGCTACGTGTAGAATTGCAAACACTTCTATATATTACAAGTCCATGCAGCAACTCAGCATAAATCAAACTAAAAGAAACGTACTAAGGCATTCTCAATCCCACCGCCTAGCGTGGCCAATAGAGGGAATACTTTAAGACATTTGGCAAAGTCATGCATTAAGGGACAATAAAAGTTGCACATAAGATAAGGAATCAGCTCTACTTTCGCCATAATATATAACTACATATGTGGTATTGGGTGCTCCAAAAGTCTAAACAATACTTTCAATACCCCGTCATATGGAGAAGTTAGGCAACCGTGAAGCAATGTCTTGAGCTTGATACATCTCGGTTTAGATCGATTAAGCGGTTCGATTCAGGTCTGTACTATAATACGACATTTATTAAATGCAATTATCTTTATTATTCAAAACAAAATGATGTCAATGCTAGTATACGATATGTATTAAGTATCATTATTTTCGTTATACAAAGAAAAGATATTAGTTAGTACTATAATACGATATTTATTAAGTGTTATTACGTATTAACTTTGTTATTAAAATAAAAGATGTGTGTATTATAAGTACGTAACGTATAGTGTGTTAGGAGATTTCTTTAAAGTGAATGTTTACGTGGTGATATCCATATACTATCGTATATGATAATGTGAATATATGATAAATGGGTATAAGAATACAAGTAAACATGTGTATCTTAGTTTCATATACATGTGTTATTAAATGGTTTTATTTAGAAATGAATGTTATATAAGATTCACACTTATATACGTATTAACTAATTAAACATTATCAGTGTTTCATTGCTACTTCTAAATTGTAGTATTACGTTTACATATGTTCAAGTAACAGAAAGTCGTTGATATAGATATGTACAACTATTTTGTATAACCCTCTAAATATGGGTGAAAAGTCTATTTGGTTACGAATGTATGTTTACGAATATGTACCAGGACTATTTTTACCTTATTTGAATAATATGTGCTAGAACTTGTAATATTTTTATGTAAAAGTTTTATTCTAGGATTTAGAATACTAGTCTTTGGGTACCACAGTTTTACAATTTTGGTCTCAAGATTACTTAAACTCCGGTTCGGGTAGTCTTGTTTCCCACGTTTTTGGGTCGCTAGTTGGTTACACTGACTACGACTCCACACTGAGTTCGTGTTGTTTCGACAATTCGTTCTCCACGGTATGCTAGCATATGACCCCAGGCCAGGGTCCACGAAAGTACAGTTATATGATAAGCTATTTTATTTGTACCCTTAGCTAGAGTCTAGTCCTTGGAGTAAAGGCTGAAATGGAAGGTTAAATGAATACGTTGAAAAATAGATTATAGTTTTTTTTAAGGAATTAAGAAGATGATTTCCTCATTGGATATATGATTTCTATTATACAACTATTTATATGTGGAATTATTTTTCCACCACGTTATAAGTACATGAAAAAGCTAAAAAGTATTTTGAATTAAGATGAGATCGAGGTAAAGTTAATATGAAAGTTGTTGTTTAACTTTGATAAATCTTTGTTATTTATTTATCTATACAAATCTCTTAAATTGAAGTGATAAATACATGTTCTTTTATTTCCTTACTACATGTTATATTATAGTACCACTCAGCAATTCAATTGTTGAGCGTGTAGTTTTTCTACACGTAGGTAAATACGAGAATCAAGCTGGAGCCCTGTTGCCGTTGTAGATACGCGTATTTATGCGTATTTAGGTAAAATTGCCGTTGCCGTTGCCCTACACGTAGGTAAAAATTGCATGAAGAGACATCTGGAGAGGATTGCAATGCATGTGTTTTGTTTTATTTTCATGTTCTGAAGTTTGTACAACCAACGTCTTAAAAATAAGGATATTATTTCAGTAAAGATAAATGTATTATTTCACAAGTGATTTTTCATTAAAATGATTACAATTACATTTTTCATTAAATGTTTTCCAATTTATATGGAAAATTTCACTAAATGATAAACGACAGTGACATCTGTCCTGAACCCGCCAGACCGGTCGGGGTGGGTGTTACATTTTGGTATCAGAGACCAAGGTTTTCTAAAAGCGGCTCTTAGCCTTTGGGAAATGGTTTTCACTACATGAGTTGCATTGCATACCAGATGTATCCACCCAGCGGCACCATTTTATTATTAGGTTAAAAAAGTATATATGTCTTTAACATTCAAGTAAATTCCGAGGATTGTTTTTTTTAGTACTCTAGAAATTGGGTTCCGTTTTCTACGATATAAAGTTAATTCAGCATAAGTAGTCCCTACATATAATAGATTAATAACCCTTAATGTCTATAAAAAAATGCCGAACATGACTCGATCAAGTCTCAAGCTAGATAAAACATGAGACTGATGAAAGTATGAAACCAAACTTTCTTATATATAAAATTAAAGTACAAGTGCACTAAAGCTATAGCCTAGACATATTATATCCTAACTCCCAAATGGATTTCCGGCATCAACGCCGGAATCCTTACCGCAACATCAATAGAAATCATTTCTGCTGTTGCTGGAATTCTCCCCATTTCAGCACAGGTTGCCGCGATCAGTATCAGTTCTCTCATCCCGTAGGATGTTCTGAAAGCAGACCCAAGGACACTGGAGCAGTAGCAAGGAGTTGCTTCAACCAATATCACAATCCAAATTTGTACTATGAATCGTGCCCAGATTTCAAGCCGGATTGGTACTACCATGATTTGTATCCAATCCATCATCCCTTCGAAGAAAGCAAGCAGTATCAGCACCAGGAACGAACAACTGCTCCCACCAGGCTAAACGCAGAGGACCCAGAAAGCTCTTGGAGCATTGTACGCCACAAACGATGGCGTCCCAGTGGCCGTTCCAATCAAGAACCTATTCTCACCCAGCGATCTACGAAGCACTACCGTGACAATGCCAAGCCAGAAGGTAAGGCTAATCGTTTTTTCTTCATAGACATGGAGGTTTATCCTCCTAGCTCTTCCCGACAATCACAGGAGTTAAAAGTTGAAAGGCAAAACCAGCACAATCGTTTGTATTACTCTCATGGTTCCAGAGGTAAACAAACCTACATCAATAAAGACCAACGTACAGGGAACGCAATAGGTGGGGCCGGCCGAATCCGGAATGGAAATCAATTTCGACCTGGAAATCTCATCAATCCAGAGGCCGGACAAGAAAATCGAGGAAACCCGTCGGCGGCTCTGCAGAAATCACTTGCTACGGGAATCGCTACCGAAAATCCGTCAGTTTCTCCGTCAATATCCACGCCGGGAACCGGAAACTTGGCCGGAAGGAGAGGCGAGACATCACTGTCTCCATCACAGGTACCACAGTTGCAGAAGGTTAGCGGACGACAGTCTGGAAATTTGAAAGTAAACGAAGCTCCCAAACTCCTCACATGGGCTGACTTGCTAAGGACAAAAAAGGACCAATCAACGCCCTCAAATCAAATTTCTGGCGGCCCAGCTGAATCCTTTCCAAATGACACATTAGTCAGCTACGAACCCCCCACCACGGCTGTGATAGATCCAACCGAGGTCATAGATCAATTCAATTTTTTTGGCGAAGAAGGTTTTGATTCACTTAAAATTGAATCAAAAACTTTTAAATTTGCAGTAAAAAATAATGAAATTAACATTTTTGAAATAAAAAAATCCTTTATGCATAGGATTACTTTTAATTTTGCAGCTGCACGCCAAATCATTCGGTTTTTGACACAGCTCACCAGTATTGATCTTTTTAAAAACAGGCAAAAAACAAATTTGGATCTATCACGGTCTCTTCAGAATTGTATAGATCTGGTTGCTACGTGAAATTGACCAAGGAAAAGAGGAGCTCCATACTCATTCCCACGGGCCAAACAAATTCCAGCTTAGTCAATTTCCTGACAATATTTTCTAATTTTGTGGGTCTACTTAATTTAGCACAGGAGGACCCGACGCTTAAAGTTCCCACAAACACGCCAGACTCTGAGGAGGTCACATCTATATCCAAAAGAATCTTTAATGCACAGATCACAGCAGTCGAACACACGTTTCAACAGCCTCTTCCTCCTAAAAATCACACCAAGCATTTGCTGCTTCAAGCCTACTCAGATGCGTCAGACAGCTTTGATCATTCTGATGACTCATATTTTTCAGATGACTTCCTCGGACACGCAACAGAAAGCGACAGACGACTACCCATCTCCAGCCGCGAAGACATACGAGATTCTAGCTTCAACAGAGAGATTTGCTATAAATCCCAATTTGTCACTCTAGACACATGCTTGCCAACAGATAATCTAAATACGCAACTCAAAATCTATAGAAAAACTCAGAAGAACAAAAGGCGTCATAGTATGACGACTAGATCACAGTCCAAAAACTTTCCATGGGCATAGTTCGTACTGTCATTTTTCTTTCAATTTCTTTTTTCTTGTCTTTCATGTCTTTCTGCATATTGTACTCTTTCCTTCATTCAATAAATAAAAGATTTTCTTTTCAAAAAAAAAAAAAAAAAAAAAAAAAAAAAAAAAAAAAAAAAAAAAAAAATACTCCGTGATGTAAATGTATGCTAGATGTACTACGATTAACAATCTAAAATGAGAGCCAGGTACATATATGATCTGACTAAACTGGACAAACTTAGTTTGTATATTAAAACGAGGAGTCTGACGTTGTAACTTGTAAGAGTAGCCAGTAGGATACTCAAAGATGTAATGCAAAAAGAAGAAGAAGAAAAAAGGAATGTGTTAATTTTATCTCTGCTAGAATAATCAAGTAATACGGAGTATATTTAAAAGAAATTAAATAAGAACTAGTGTATATAAGAATTCTCATGTATTATAATACGAGTATACGACTATTTGATTTTGAAAAGAACGAACATGAGAAAACGAAGAAGATAACTAGATACAATAGAGAACTTAGTGTTAAAGTATTAAATAGACATGGACATGTTTTTGACATTAAAAGTATGTACACTAAAATCAAATATTGAAAGTAAATTAATGTAGCAAACGAAGTCATTTTCAGATTTAAAAAAATATAATATGTAGCAAAACATAGGAATTTAAGTATTTCTTTCCGGATATATAAATGGATAGACATAAAATAACAAGGGAGTATAGTAGGTACGTATTAACCTTATTATTAACTCTAATAGAACAATATGAACCTAACTTCTAAATGCCAATGAATTAATATGACATTTGGAGAGCATGCATACACTATGGTGACACTACGCCATGAATCAATATATATATATATATATATATATAAAAGAGGAACTTTTTAAGAGCATACAATGCGCCACATAAGCTTGTCATGTCATTATATATAACAATTAATTAATTATTTTTAACTTTTTATTGTTATATTACATGTTGATATGGAAATCCACCTTATTTGGTATGTTAATAAGTCTTCGGATACATAGGTATCTAACTTAGATTAGAACTAAGCTATAAGTTGGATACATACGTAACACAAATATTTAAAATACTTCCTAAAACCATGCAATACAAATAATAAAATCCTATGTTTATTTTAAACAAAAATAATTTTTTTATTTGTACTTTGATCGTTACAAAAAATATATTAAATTTCATAATTTTTTATTATCTTTCATGTGACACCAGTATTGAATATATAAAAATAAAGATAAAAATTAACACTTTAAAAAAATCTGTATTTTAAAGTGCTATATCTGTTTTATTTGTACTCTGATTGTTACAAAAAAAATATAAAATTATAACTTTTTATAATCAATCAGTATACACACACACACACACACACACACAAAAGAGAAACTTTTTAAGAGCATACAATGTGCTACATAACCTTGTCATGTCATCATATATAACAATTATTTAATTATTTTTAACTTTTTATTGTTATATTACATGTTGATATGGAAATCCATCTTATTTGGTAACGTTAGCAACATCCAAACCTACGTAAAGATGCAAGCTTTATTTTAAATTTTAAATTTCAGCATTTGGAAACATAAAACCTACGTATAGATGTATGCTATACTTTACCAATTTTGATTTAAATATTTATGACAAAGGAAACTTTACATGTTGATGACAGTAGTAAAGGAATCAAATTTTAGTAGGTCTCCAAATTCAGAACTTCTCAACAGTAAAATCACGTTCATGTAGGCTTCTTGATGTTTCTCAAATAAGAATTTATAAACATAAAAATTCGTGACGCAACTGTATGCTATTACACTTTACATATTGATCATCATAGAATTGAACATTTACTATTATAAAAAAAGAGATAATGTTTAGAATTGAACATTATTCAGTTTTATAAATTTTAGTAATTGATCGAGTTTCTCCTTCGTTTGGAGAGTTCCCTTGTTTAGAGTTCATATATCAAGAATGTCATCACAATAAATTTCTACATTATTTTACTGATATATTATCAAAAACTATGTACATTAGTACATATCATACTTTCCCATTAACATGTTTATGATGCCTGATATTATGCATTATACTTGATTGATTAAAATTAAATAAATTGCAGAAATTATTTTCTAATACGTCAACTTGACACATCAAAGTCCGACTGGACAATTAAAGTTCGTGTTACCCGCCTCTCTGAAGGCATCCAAACTGAAAAACTAAATATACAAAAATAGATCAAAAAAGTATTAGTAATAGTTGATTTTCTATGAAAAGTACAAAATAACTATACAGCTTATGCGAGAATACAAACGGAGGGATTAGTTAATAAGATACAAAAAAAATATTATGAATACACACAATGAATCAACAATAACCATTTACCGTGCTCTACATGGATAAAGAATTCCATTCCCTAGAAATGTACTATGGTACCGTGCTCTACATGGATGGATCAAGCATTTGACTTGAAAATGAATGACGGAATACATTTGGATTCCGTGGCATCTTCAAATTTCTATTTTTTATTAGTTTAGACAACTCGGATTTGTCCAAATTAGAAAAGAGTTTAAATTTAAAAAACTGCACTTTTAAACTCTTTCAAATTTAAATTTAGCTATATTACGTACTGCCCGTGCATCGCACGGGCTTGAAAACTAGTAGACTAATAAGACAAAAAAAATGGGGCACTTGTACAAGGTCCATTACGAAAGAACAAAACAATAATACATATATAGGTTGCGTATGTGGCCAAATTGGACAAAGTTTGGCTTATATGCGGAAACACGGAGGTAATATATGTAATATGTTAATGTAAGTATACGGTTACCATTAATATGTATCTCGTTTTAAAATATTATTTTGTATTCTGATCTTTAAGCATCCACACAGGTAAAAGTTTATTAACGAATAAATATCTGATTTTGATTTAGTTGTAACAATTATATACATAGTTTATAAAAGCGATTCTCTTTCAGTATATTTTGAGAAAGATTTTTAAGTAAGAAATATACCGTAATTTAGTAAATAGCATCATGGTCCTTACTTGTGTAATTGAAAAAAAAATAGTACAATCGTATTAAAAATGGTTTTCTTGTGTCATTGAAGCATTACTTAAGAATATATATGGAGTACGATATATTTTGAAAAGTTTTCTTTTAATTTGAAGTGTAATTACATAGGGCAAATATTTCTCATTTCTTTTAAACTCATTGAAGGACATTTTATAATATAATGGACAAAGGCTGTACGCAGCACCTTAATTAAACGACTCCGTATATCAATGCATGTATAGTAATGGATTCTTCTTTGATGCATAACTGAAAAAAAAGTATATGACGTATAAATAAAATAAAATAAAATAAAATGACGGTGGCAATTAACTGGCAATAATACTATAGACAAATTCGAACGCTAAGTGAGTGATTCTTGTTTCAGACAAATTCGAATTCATGAACAAGTAGGCAGTCTTTTTACACTAATAATAGAACGAGTAAATACCAACTACAATTGACAATTAAAGGCCTCTCAATGGATTTCGGGATCAAGTAATTTTATCATAGCGGTATTAATGTTTAAAATACAAGGTGAGTTATATTGAATTTCCTTATAGGTTTAAGGTTAGGTATATATGCTTTACTTAAATTTCGAGGACGAAATTTTTATTTAGGGGGAGATAATTGTAACACCCCAAATACCGGTCTAGTAATTTTACGATATAAATTATATTACTTTACCGCAAAGCACTTTAATGTTAGAATAAAATGATAATAGTTAATATAAGTCAATTGATTCAATGTTACATAGAAAGTAAATTGAATTGAATACAGTTAATATAATGAATAAAGTTACCGTTAAATAAAGAACTACTCCTTAGTACTTTGTATTGAGTAAATATATATATGTGAATAGATGTGATTACTTTATTTACCCAAAAAAAATGACAACCGGCGTTCTAGGAAATTAAAGGATAAAATGTATAATTTAAGAACATGTGGTGAATAATAGGAGTGGGCACGGTTGGTTAACCGCATTTTTGGTTAACCAACTTATGGTTAACCGGGATATCGGTTAGCCGTACCGTAACATCAATAACCGTACCGTAATGACGGTTAACCGGGTAACTTTTACCGTAATATAGTTTAACCGGTAATTGGTTAACCAAAAACCATTTTAGAAAAACTATTTTCAGTCTGCATCTTCCTTGCCCTGTTCATTCGCGAGGCATATATCATAGTCCGAAGGATTCCTCCATTTCTAATTTCCTCCAACCTCTCCTATGATGCCTATTGAGTGCTGATTGCAAGTTTGCAACACCCATGTATTCGAAGAAAGTCTTAGGATGGGCTATTGATAGACGTTGTCCCCCATGGCTTGGAGCTCCGACCCTTATTTTCTGGCGGCCATGGCCTCGACGAAGATCGTCGCCAAGCCGCCTTTGTCTTTTAGGACAGAGTTTTTTCCTCCCAAAATGAACTGATTGTTAAAGTCAATAATACCTAATCTGAAACATGTGGAATTAGGGCTGGACTGAACCGGGCCGGTTCGGGCCTCGGGCCTGGGCCCGGCCGGGCCTCGGTTCAGAATATTGAGGCCCGAGCCCGAACCGGGGGTGGCCGGTTCCGGGCCGGTTCCGGGCCAGACCGGGCCGGTTCCGGGCCGGGCCACCCGCCCTATTTTTTTTCTTCTTTTTTTTGGCTTCTTTATTTAATCCCCTACCCCTCTTTCTCAACCCCAAACCACCCCAAACCACCTCAAATGGACCAAAATACCTAATCTAACCCAAAACATAAAAAAATTTAAAAAAAAAAAAAAAAAAATTATTTCCGGCCCGGACCGGGCCCGAACCGGCCGGGCCGGTTCACCATATGGGAGGCCCGGGCCCGGAACCGGGAACCACCGGGCCGGTTCAACCCGAACCGCCGGTGGACCGGGCCACCGGGCCGGGCCGGTTGCTACAGTGGCCGGGCCGGGCCGGTTCCGGGTCGGGCCGCCCGGCCCGAGTCCAGGCCTATGTGGAATATGTGGTTTGCATTTCATGTGCTCGTTTGCCTTGGCTAGTATTTGATCGCAGCTTTCCACTCTCAATGGTTTGGGAGTAATTGGCTAAAGTTGAGAAATGAGTTAATGGAAAGATGAGTTAATTTTAGTATTGGCAGGAGCTCTCAATTTTTTTTATTAAAATTGAGTTGATTTTAATATTGAGTTAAAAGTTAATTGTAGTATTGACGGATAAGTTAATCGACACATAATTAATTTGGCAGGAGCTCTCAATTTTAAAAATTTAAAATTGACAGGAGTTAAAATTGAGAAGAGCTCTCAATTTTAGTTAAAATTGAGTTAATTTTAGTATTGACAGATTAATTAGTTAATTTTAGTGTTGACAGATGAGTTAATTGACATGAGTTAAAATTGATAGGAGCTCACCATTTTAGTATTTGGCTAAAATTGACAGATGATTTAATTTGCAAACCGTAAGTATAAGTTTGGGAGTAATACTTAACTTTGAATTATCGGTTAACCGGCGGTATTTAATTTCAAAACCGTAACCGTATCATAACCGTTTTTTATATCGGATGGTTAACCGTACCACATGATTTTAAAAATACGGTACGGTTAACCGATAAAAACACCGGTTTTTCGGTTATTTACCACGGGTAAACGGTTATGGTTTTTCTTGCCCACCCCTAGTGAATAATCCTTTTCATACTAATATAAAAGTAAAATGTAAAAAGTTAAATCAGGGCTTGAAAATAGACTACAAAATGATTTTTCTAGAAGACATTACCAGACAAATTTCATACCACACATTAATTTAGAAGAGGACAAACAAGTTAAAGGGGCAACACATTAATTATTAGGCCACCCCAAAAGCTACGTGTAGAATTGCAAACACTTCTATATATTACAAGTCCATGCAGCAACTCAGCATAAATCAAACTAAAAGAAACGTACTAAGGCATTCTCAATCCCACCGCCTAGCGTGGCCAATAGAGGGAATACTTTAAGACATTTGGCAAAGTCATGCATTAAGGGACAATAAAAGTTGCACATAAGATAAGGAATCAGCTCTACTTTCGCCATAATATATAACTACATATGTGGTATTGGGTGCTCCAAAAGTCTAAACAATACTTTCAATACCCCGTCATATGGAGAAGTTAGGCAACCGTGAAGCAATGTCTTGAGCTTGATACATCTCGGTTTAGATCGATTAAGCGGTTCGATTCAGGTCTGTACTATAATACGACATTTATTAAATGCAATTATCTTTATTATTCAAAACAAAATGATGTCAATGCTAGTATACGATATGTATTAAGTATCATTATTTTCGTTATACAAAGAAAAGATATTAGTTAGTACTATAATACGATATTTATTAAGTGTTATTACGTATTAACTTTGTTATTAAAATAAAAGATGTGTGTATTATAAGTACGTAACGTATAGTGTGTTAGGAGATTTCTTTAAAGTGAATGTTTACGTGGTGATATCCATATACTATCGTATATGATAATGTGAATATATGATAAAAGGGTATAAGAATACAAGTAAACATGTGTATCTTAGTTTCATATACATGTGTTATTAAATGGTTTTATTTAGAAATGAATGTTATATAAGATTCACACTTATATACGTATTAACTAATTAAACATTATCAGTGTTTCATTGCTACTTCTAAATTGTAGTATTACGTTTACATATGTTCAAGTAACAGAAAGTCGTTGATATAGATATGTACAACTATTTTGTATAACCCTCTAAATATGGGTGAAAAGTCTATTTGTTTACGAATGTATGTTTACGAATATGTACCAGGACTATTTTTACCTTATTTGAATAATATGTGCTAGAACTTGTAATATTTTTATGTAAAAGTCTTATTCTAGGATTTAGAATACTAGTCTTTGGGTACCACAGTTTTACAGTTTTGGTCTCAAGATTACTTAAACTCCGGTTCGGGTAGTCTTGTTTCCCACGTTTTTGGGTCGCTAGTTGGTTACACTGACTACGACTCCACGCTGAGTTCGTGTTGTTTCGACAATTCGTTCTCCACGGTATGCTAGCATATGACCCCAGGCCAGGGTCCACGAAACTACTGTTATATGATAAGCTATTTTATTTGTACCCTTAGCTAGAGTCTGGTCCTTGGAGTAAAGGCTGAAATGGAAGGTTAAATGAATACGTTGAAAAATAGATTATAGTTTTTTTTAAGGAATTAAGAAGATGATTTCCTCATTGGATATATGATTTCTATTATACAACTATTTATATGTGGAATTATTTTTCCACCACGTTATAAGTACATGAAAAAGCTAAAAAGTATTTTGAATTAAGATGAGATCGAGGTAAAGTTAATATGAAAGTTGTTGTTTAACTTTGATAAATCTTTGTTATTTATTTATATATACAAATCTCTTAAATTGAAGTGATAAATACATGTTCTTTTATTTCCTTACTACATGTTTTATTATAGTACCACTCAGCAATTCAATTGTTGAGCGTGTAGTTTTTCTACACGTAGGTAAATACGAGAATCAAGCTGGAGCCCTGGGATGAAGAGACATCTGGAGAGGACTGCAATGCATGTGTTTTGTTTTATTTTCATGTTCTGAAGTTTGTACAACCAACGTCTTAAAAATAAGGATATTATTTCAGTAAAGATAAATGTATTATTTCACAAGTGATTTTTCATTAAAATGATTACAATTATATTTTTCATTAAATGTTTAAAAGGGTCATATAAGCCCATGTACTAATTTGAAACAGTCACTTAAACCCATCTACCCTTAAAAGCATCATATACACACGCATACTAATTAAAAAGAATCATCTGAGTATAGGTGACCTGCAAAATACCTGAGATTCCCGGTTATAACCTGACGTGGAGGTTTTTAAAGCCAAAACAGATTTTTTTTCCATGTCAATCCTATGGGAGTGCTTTAAATCATATACGTACAGCGACTACGTCGCTTCTCATCCCAAAGGATTAGATATTTCTTCGTTCCTCTAGCCTTTCTCTCTCTAACAGAAGATGGCGTATTGTAGATGCGGGTTGAAGGCTCCTTTATGTGTGACAAGAGAAAGTGGTAGGAGATTTTTTTGGTTGCCAAAGATGGAAGGTATGTGCATTCAAATCTCTAAATTTCATGTAAATTTCATTGTTTTGAGGGGGGATTGAAGGATTATGTATGGTCTGCTTGAGTTCATGGGTAATTTGCAAGGGATTGAAATATGTGATTGGAAATTAGGGTTTAATTTAGAAAATGAGGATTTCATTGGTAATTTTCCGTGCAAGGGTTTGGATTTGCGGTATAGGGTTGTATTTTTCAAATGATTTTCAGCCTATATCCTCTGCCTGGAGCTTACTTTTTAGGCTGATTTTTTGAATGTGTATTTTGAGATTTATTTAACTACTACCGCAAATGACAACCTGAAGTAATAGTGCTGCGGATTATATTTGTGATTATTGGATTGTATGTTATAATTAAGAAGCATTTTTTTACTTAGTTGTGTTGGGAAATGCAGGAAGGAGGTTGTAAGTACTTTGCTTGGAAAGGTGAAAATGGAATTGAAGAAGAAGATAGTCGAGAATTGGTGATTGAAGGAGGTGAAAAACTGGAATTTCCTGAACTGAAAACAACAGTTTGTCTCCTGAGAGTGCAAATTATGGATCTTCGTCGTGAAGTTTGTCATATGAGGACAGTTCTGCAATTTGAAATGGAGGACAAGAAGAAACTTAGCCATGCCATGGAGGAAATCAAGAAACTTATGCAAATGGAGGAAAAAAAGAATCCTATCCAAAAGGAGGAAAGCAAGCAAGTTGGATCCTTATGGAAAGTTGTAACACTTGTTGTTGTAGGATTATCAATGCTAATTTGTTTACTCAATGGGAAAAACGTTATATCATAGTTGTATGAAAGATGTTCATTAGTGTTGTAAGAACATCACTATTTTGTATGGATTTTGTAAGAACTAATTTTGATTGCTATGGAATTAGTATTGGTTGTTATGTAAGATATAATAGTCTTTCAGTTCGTATGGAATGTTTTTATGTTAATGTGTTAATTTTGATTTTGTACTCACATGGAGATTATCTCTCCCAGGATTTAAAGCTTCAGTATGTATGTGAATGTCTTAAGTGGCTGACTTATTGGTGGGAAGCTTCACCCTCCATGCATGGTTTTATATTTGATGGAATGAAATGTTTAAATAGCAGGTGTTTGAGGGATGTGCTTGTTTTATGTCCTAGGCCAACTGTTTATTTTTTTTTTGAATGAAACTATGGAAGTTGATAGAAGAGCTTCACCAAATGAACCACTGTAATGGACTAAATGCAATTTCATTTACTGCCACGGCATAACGTTTACCATCTGTACTCTTTGGATAGCATCGAAATGCATATCCCTTATCCATATCTGATTCACATATATACTCCAAAGTTGCCATATTGTCATGATTCCCTATTCCAGATTTATGTCCTGAATGCATATAACCTTATTTTGTAAACTGCCATATTGAAAACTCAACACAAGTTGCCATATTGTCTCAAACAATGTAATGATGTCATAACCTTTTATTGTAAACTGCCACCATACTAAGGACTGTTTACCCAATAATTAGTACATTTACAAAAGGGGGTTATATCCCATACAAAAGTCAGGCAAAAAACTTAAAAACACCAAAACACAAGCTGCCCAATAGTCTTCTGATTCAAACGATCTTGTCCAGCCACATCTCCACTTTAAACAACTTGTTTAGTTTCCATCTCGGGCTACAAAAAAAGTCAATGTTCAATTCCATTAATAAAAAGAATATGAATACTATTTTCTATTTTTGTTTCAATGAGCAAAAGTTATGTCATACAGACATACACACATATCTTACATCTATAAAAGTTTCCCCGGTTTCAGGCTCCATGTAGGCTCCAAGTAAATGTTAAAATAATTTTAAAACTTCTATCTAGACCATTCAAAATTTTCATAGGCACAGAATATTACAAAGCATCATCATTTTTGCAATTTAAGTTTTGAAGTGTACGTGTGAGTGTTTGTCGATGTGTATTATATAGCAGATCCTAACAACAAAATTATATTCACATCATATTTATATTACTGAATGTATGATACTCCGTATAAAGCAATCTATTCTTGAATGTATGAAGTAAGCAAGGTCTTTTCAAAGTGCTTCCATAGTTCCGTTTAAACTTTCAGATTAGTTTTTTTTCAGTTCCAGTATTATCGTAACCTAAAGCAATAATAACATATATAAAAACGAAGACTAATCGGTCTAGCAGTATCATCGCTACCTAACTTCAAAAATCCCAAAATTGAACCTTAACTAACCTGATATCCAGTAAAACAGCAGTGGTCCGGCTTCGCTCTCACGATGAAATCCGTCCAACATCGTCGTTAGCCATGGAAGCTTTCATTTTTGTGCGCCAAAATAATGAAATATTCAAACGAGATGCCCTAGATACACTCGCAGAAAGGCAGAATGAACGACGGAGGAATTTGGGCGTAATCGTTACCTAATCTGACCTGGACAATGGGTTTGATATTTTAATAATCCGACGTGGCCATATTTTCCATGCTGTCCAATTAATAACTCAAACACCGGGTTTGGCAGGTCACTTTTAGGTAATGTGACTCTTATGATTCTTTTTAATTAGTATGCGTGTGTATCTGATGTTTTTCAGGGTAGAAGGGTTTAAGTGACCGTTTCAAATTAGTATAGGGGCTTATATGACCCTTTTCTCTCCAATTTATATGGAAAATTTCACTAAATGATAAACGACAGTGACATCTGTCCTGAACCCGCCAGACCGGTCGGGGTGGGTGTTACAGAATCTATTAAAAATCAAATTCTTGAACACATTTTACCTTCAATTACATACAAAAAACAAATTTCAAATCATGAAATTATGACCATTACATTATATATACATGATATCCCAATGTTCAAATATCACAAAAATATCCAAGTGTAAACATTAAGTTTAAACATAACAAAAACAAAAGTAGACATCAACTATCAAGCAAAAATGTTTACTAGCTCCAAGATACACCTCCAATATCAGGTAGTTCAACCTCAAAATAATATTCTTCTACTAGTAATGCGTCGTGAGTAAAATGTACGTAGTAATAAACTGACAGGTAGTATTATAATAAAAATATATGCAATATTCCTTTTTAGGTGAACTGAAATAACAAATACAATTACAAACAAACGATAAATATATAAGTGGACTAAAGTAGTAAAATAATAACTACTCGGATTGATCTAGTCCACAATATATAAGACATATTATGCATGACAAATATTCCAGACAAACATTTTCCGCCTAGAACGCCGTGTGGACACCTCCATTTGAGGTGCTTCCGGGTAGAATTTTTTGATGAGATTTTGTTAGCATGTTCTTCATGAAGTGTAGATTATATCTACCAAATTTCAGCTTCAAATTCAATTCGTAAATGAGTTAAATAAAATATTGAAAAACATTGCATTTTGTATATGTATTTTGACGTAGTGTTTTTAAAATTTATTTATCTGACTTTCCGATTGAATTTCAAGCTCAAATTTGGTGGACATAATCTATATTTCTTGAACAACAAGCTCACAAAATTTCATACAAAAATTCCACTCAGAAGCGCCTCAAATGAAGATTACTCATGCAATGTATAAGAAGTTCGGTTCCTGTCTAGGAACCAAAACCGAACCGGAAAAAGCTGAAGTCCAAAACTATATGAACCGAACCGGAAAATTCGGTTCGGTTTGAATCGATTTTCCCGGTTTTACGGTTCCAAGTCCCGGGCCTAAAAAGATGTGGAGAGGACTGCTGGATGCACAATTGCAATCATTACCATGTTTAGTCCATATCTCGAGTGATCTTGGAAAGGAGACGTGGTTCGTGCTTCTTCCATTCTACTTTAAACAATAATAAACCTGCTCATTGATATTTTTACTTAGAGCATGTGTGCTCATGTTTGCCCTGTGTGGCATTTGGTTTTAAACTACACTTTCCGCTGTGTAATGAATTGCATACATTATGTTTGTTTATGAGTGACTTATGTGTGAGTGATATTCATGATGCCTTGCATAGTATGGGTAAACCTCATTAATGACAATGATCAGTTAATTTTAAGGGAAGTGAAAAATCGTAAACCGCGTGGGAATCTTTAAATGCGACGAAAAAAGTATATAATTTAGTTTATTAAAAGTACCAAATTATAACTTTTTGAACAATTATCTTTCCTTTAGAAGTGTAAAATTTGTGAGTACGTACTTCACTGAAGTTAACATTAAATCAGTCATTTTTCTATTAATTAATAGCTTAGCTAGAAGACTTATCTATCATGTGGTAATGTTGAATGAAAATACATTTTTAAAATATTTTAATCAAAATACTAATAAGAAAATTTATTTAACAAATTTTTTAACATTTGGTAATGTTGAATGAAAATACATTTTTAAAATATTTTAATCAAAATAAAAATAAGAAAATTTATTTAACTATTTTTTTTAAAGTTATGCTAATATTTAGTATGATTAAATTTTTTATTTGTAAGTTGTAACAAATCTAAATAAATACGTAGTACATTATATTTTAAATTTTAACTGACTTGCGTTCTTATTGAACTTACCTACATATTTTCCTTATAATACTAGAGAATTCAAAACCAACATAATTATTTAGTTTTTATTACACAATGCAATAGAAATAATAATAATAATAATATAAATAACCACAAAAGAGTCATTTGGGGACTGACCGGCTCCATAGAGCTCTAGGGAGGGCCTAGCCAAAGGGGTAAGAAGAAAAAAAGCAACTCATGTTGGGACCGGTTGGTTGTGCATTGAACTTTATGCAACATGAGACCGTGTTATACGAATTTAGAGTACGGACTCCAGTGTATCTAGAGACCGCCGTCTATCAAGACCGGTGACCAGTCATTAGGCGGGAGAATGAAGGGTTGAAATTGTATTACTTTTATGCACAAGAAAATATATACATTTGAGTTTTTATTTTTAAGTATGTTTTTAACTAGACTAAAATTGTCTAGTCTAATTTGATTTGAGATGGTCTGGTAAATGTGTGATTTCTGTGTATTTTATAACTATAGATATCTAATACCCCGTACTACGTATGTTTAAATTTGATCTGGTCTGAAATGATCTGTTTAAATCTAGGACAGAAAACAGCCAAATAAAAAATATCCGAATAGCGCAGGACAAGTCAAATTGGGTGATGGCCCAGTGGGCTTCTTGTACATTTTTGTGTGATAAATGTGATATGTTTAAATTTGATCGAATTGCGTGATAATGACATGATGTGTGATTTTTGTATATTTTTTAATTATAGAAGTGTGATATGTTTAAATCTGATTGATGTCACGTGATTTGCAACAGCTTCAACTTTTTAAAAAGTACTTTTTTTAATGAAATGGAGAGAAGTGATTAAGTAAAAGTTGATAGTGTTTGAGAAAAAAGTGATTTGAAAAGTAAAAGTGAGTAGTGTTTGGTAAAATAAGTGTTTTTTGTCTAATAGAAAAAGTAAAAGCACTTTTGACGCGGAAGTCGAGAAAAATAAAAGTTGTAGTGTTTGAGAAAACAAGTGCTTTTTTAAAGTCAAAAGCTGATTAGTACTTTTTTTTAAAAGAAGTTGCAAATCAACCAAAGTGAAAATATTCGAAGAGCCACAAGACAACTCGAATTCCGTGATGGCCCAGTGGGCTTCTTGCAGTCTTTGTGCGTGAAACCTAAGAGTCGGAAACCCTAGCTATTAAATACCTCCGTAAGCAGCAGAAGATCTCAGAAGAAGAAAAGAGAAGATGCAGATTTTCGTGAAAACCCTCACGGGCAAGACAATCACCCTTGAGGTTGAGTCTAGTGACACCATCGACAATGTCAAGGCTAAGATTCAAGACAAGGAAGGTGCGTGTGTATTTAATCTCTTGGTGGCCTATGCATCCATTTCACTTCATCGTGAAGAAATATATATTTTCATTTCGTTTGAATTTAATTTGATACATCGTGTGTTAGGAATTCCACCGGATCAGCAGAGGCTGATTTTTGCTGGGAAGCAGCTGGAAGATGGCCGTACCCTCGCTGATTACAACATTCAGAAAGGTACATGTGACTTCAACGTTTTGGGTTTTGATTCTCTAGTAAATTCGTTTCTGTTGTATTCTTAATTTGGGATTGGAACAGAGTCTACCCTGCATCTGGTGTTGAGGCTTCGTGGAGGAATTATTGAACCGTCTTTGGTAGCTTTGGCTAGAAAGTTTAACCAAGAAAAAACGATATGCCGCAAGTATGTTCTTATACTATCATATTTATTTGATTTGAGTTTGCGTTTTAGGTCCCTTGTCTATATGCTTGTTTGGAAATCAATTTCTCCTAATAGTTTTAGTTTGTGCTCCCATTAAGAAAAAAGCAGCTTGGTGAAATGTACATTCGTGGCCTTGCCGAAGAGCATTTAGTGTTTTTCCATTCTAATTTGTGTTCAATGCATACAGGTCTCAGCGTCTATTTAAAAAATGGCTGTCATTTCTAATTAAAAAATCTGTGTTATATACTCTGTATGTATTATAAGAATTATACCCTGAATCTATTATATTGAGTGAGGTTTTGTACTTCTTAGTTATGTATGATACGGAGTATATTAGATCAATTTACACCAATACTATTTAAATTATTATGTATGGTCCGGCTGTATCGATATGGGTTTATTCGATTAGTTTTTCTTTGGATGAATGTGTTTATTCGATTAGTTATATCTTACTTATGTGGTCTGTGACTTTAGTTTGTACTACGTACTTGATATATGGACCTAACTAGTATACCTATTCTTTGAATACATTTTACAAAAGTTGTATAGCGTTCAGTACTAATTCTAGTTTATCGTAATAATATACTCCGTAATAAACATGTGTCTAAACTGAAAAATACTAGTATTAAAACATTGGTGTAAATTGATCTAGTATGATATGTTATTGAATCATTTCTTTCTATATGAATTTCAACACACTGATTTCATTTTCTTACACTCTAGAAAGTCTAAATGGCAAGGGATAAATTGGGACGTAGGGATCATTTTAACTGTTGAAGTCATTCAGGATCTGATGCTGCTTTTTTTCATTAGGTGCTATGCTCGCTTGCACCCTCGAGCTGTCAACTGCCGCAAGAAGAAGTGTGGGCATAGCAATCAGGTTTTGTTTGTGTTTTACTAGCCCTATTTTATTAGTAGCTTTTGTCATTCATTTATAGACATAGACTCAATGTCATTTTCATATTTTTGGGCGCAGTTGAGGCCAAAGAAGAAGATCAAGTAGATGATGCATCTGAAGGTTTTCAGGGCCATTGTTGGGTCTGCTTCACTGTTGTCTGTATGTTTTGTGTTGTCTTAAATTATCGATATGGATCTTGGTACTCTAAAATGTAATTGCATCAAGTTTGATGCTGTTTTATTCCTGTTTTTGTTGAACTTTTTAGCAAACTTTTAACATTATATGCACATCGCGTTCAAATGCGATTACTATTTACTACTACTATTAAATCTAAGATGCTTGGAATGCACGCTCATTAGTGTGCCGGTTTGAACTTTGAAATCCAAACTATTAGTGAGCTCCCACATTGTAAATTTCACATGTTAAAATAAATAATTTTTTTTGAAAGGAGGGGGATTTATGTACTGCCTTCCAGGCTTCCACCACCCCAAAATAAGCTCCCAATTCAAAAGAGGGGATGTAACTCCTGAAAGTGGAGAACTAAAGAGGTTTTTGTGTTTGGCTAGAGGAAAAGGGATGAAAGTTTAATTGAATGAATTTCTTAATTATCATTATTCATAAAATCACTTTCATGTTTTTTTTAACTTGAAAATTTTACTTTTATTTTTTGTTTTTACTTTTGTAATTGAAAATTTTACTTTTGTAATTGAAAGTTTTAAATTTTTGTTTTTACTTTTGTAATTGAAAATTTTAAATTTTCAAATTTTTTTTTTAAAATATTTGAACTTTTGATCCTTTAAGCTTTTAACCTTTAAAACTTACTATGTATAAGTATGTGTGACTCGGGCCGGTTTGGGCCCGGCACGGGCCTCTGGTTCAGGAATGGGGGGCCCGGAACCGGTTCTGGGCCGGGCCTTGGGCCTTAGTTATTTTTTTGTTTCTCTTTTCCTAGTTAACCCCCAACCCTCCCCATCACGCCCAAACCATCCCAAATTGTCCAAAATACCTAGTCCAACCCAAAAAGTAAAAAAAATTGAAAAAAAAATTAAAAAGGCCTGGAACCGGGCCCGAACCTGCCGGGCCGGTTTGTGATTTGGGGGGCTGAGCCTGGACCAGACCCCCAACGGGTCGGGCCTACCCGGACCGGTCATTGACCGGGCCACCGGGCCGGAACAGTGCCGGGCCGAGCCGGTTCTGGGTTGGGTCACCCGGCCCGAGTCCACCTCCATGTGGCTACGTATAAGTATACAAGTCTTTCAGTCTTTAAGTATTTAGATTGCTAAGTTTTCACGTTTATAGATTTTTAAGTTTTTAAACTTATAAATTTTAAATTTTTTTATATTTTATAAAGTTTTAAAATTTAAATTTTTTGTTTTTACAAATTTTGGATCTTTCTGTTTTTATTCTTTCAGTTGAGTTTTTAGAAGATGTTTCAAGTCTTCGGTTTTTTTTTCTGTTAACAATACATGTCCTCCGAATTACCTTGATTTGGATTTTGGGGAATTGGTGGTGGGAAAGAGACAAATAAGCTGTTCTCTTCGCCTGATCTGAATGTTTCTGATCTGAATTTTTTAAGTTCTGATCTGATCTGAATTTTTCTGATCTGATCTGAATCTTTTTGATCTGATCTGATCTAATCTGAATCTTTCTGATCTGATCTGATCTGAATCTTCCTGATCTGATCTGAATGTTTCTGATCTGATCTGATCTGAATGTTTTTGATCTGATCTGAATCCTTCTGATCTGAATCTTTCTGATCTGATCTGATTTGAATATTTCTATGATTATAATTATAATTATAATTATTATAATTGCAATTACAAATATAACTTAAATAAAATTATAATTATAATCGTAACTATAAAAATAATAATAATAATTAAAATTGAATTTAAAATGAAAAAATTTATACATATTACACTAATTATAAATATAGATATAATTATAATTGTAATTATATTTTTAATTATAATTACTTATATAATTATAATTGTAATTATAATTACAATATTTATCTCTATAATTGTAACTATAGTTATCAATATTATTATAATTACTCCGTAAAATAATTACAATAGTAACAATAATAATTTTAATAATTACAATAAAAATAATAATTATAATCATAAATTATAACTATAATATAATTATAAGTATATTTATAATTAATAATAATTACATTTACATTAATTATAATAATATTATAATATAATAATAGTAATATAAATACAATTAATATTATTATAACGATATTATTATATTAATATTATTATTAAAATAACATAATAATAATAATAATAATAATATTATTATTATAATTAGTATTATATTATTATAATATTATATTATAATTATAATTATAATCATAATCATAATTATGATTGTAATTATAATTATTATAATTATAATTAATTACAATTATAATTATAATTAATTATAGATATAATTATAATAATTACAATTGATATACTTATAATTATAAGAATTATAATTGTAAGTATAATTATAATTACATATAATTACAATATAATATTATAATAATATTAATCATATTATTATTATTATAATATTGTAATAATAATAATAGTCTTCTTAATAATTGCATTTATATTACTATTATTATATTCAAATATTATAACTATATTAATATCTTATTTTTTTATTATATTATTATTAATATTATTAATAATAATTATATAATAATAATCATAATAGTAATAACAATATTAAAAATAATAATTAATATAATAATAAAAGTGATAAATCATGTTTGAACTTTTCTGATCTGATCTGATCTGATCTGATCTGAATGTTTCTGATCTGATCTGAATGTTTCTGATCTGATCTGAATCTTTCTGATCTGATCTGATCTGAATTTTTCTGATCTGATCTGATCTGAATTTTTCTGATCTGATTTGATCTGATCTGAATAAAATAAGAATAAGTAATAAGTAATAAGAATAAGACGAACAGAACAGCACCAAAGTGTAGGATTTTGAAAGTTACCATCTTTCCCCTCATTTCCTCCTGTTTCTTGTAACAAAAAGTTCAAAAACACGCCCAAATCCTTCAATCACCTCCCCTTCCCTCAATTTTTTTTTTTACAACCAAACAGGGCCGGCCTTAAGCTTTCGTTTCAACTCTGTAGTGTGTGACTACAAAAAGTTTTCAAATCACAGTGAATTTTTTTTATAAATGTAAAAAGGTACGTTAGGAGAATTCTTGCATTGCTGTTGGAAGTTGGAAGTAGGACAATACCATAAATATAAATAAACCTTTAACAAAACTTATAAATAAGTGATGTAGCTATGTAATAAATAACTTGAGTAACATGATGTGATTTGGGAAGAGCCATGGCTGCTTGATAGTTGATACATCAAGTCCTTATGTGGTTATGTTGCAAGGGCTCGTTTAGGGAGAGGGTTGGAGGTGGGATGATGTTTTGGTAGATATATCCTGGAGAACTGGGATAGGGAGCTAGTTACAAGTATACCTCCGAGTGTGAGGAAAGTTCTAGACAAGGTGATTTGGGGGTGGGAACAAAATGGCGTTTATTCGGGTAAAAGTTATTATTCGGGTAAAATGGCGTTTTCGGTTGGTAAGTCGAGTCCTCATAGGGCCAGTAGGTTTCATCCTCGGTGTCAACATGACCGTCGCTCACGGTGTGCGATCGGCCTCCACGGCTCGCCCCTCTAGACACTCTAGAGGCCCCACGGCTTCCCTGCCCGGTCGCCACCGGTGCATGGCCCGTCGGGTTCCTTCTCGTAACCTTGCCACCACCGTCCATTTCTGAAAGAAATTCGGAAAGAGTCGTTAGACTCGTATCAAATGTCAATTGACGGATAGGTACTTAAGACACATTTTGGCTCGAGTCACCGCCATACCAATTGCTAAGGGTACCATCTTAACAATTAGAGACCTTGCAACCCAAGTACCAAAAGCTCTCCAAGTACAAAACTTCTATGCTCATGGTTTTCAAAATCTTTTCAAAAGAGAATTTTGAGACTTCATTATGAAGTTTATGGACTAAGGCTCTGATACCAATTAAATTGTCACGCCCCGGACCTGCCCGGACACGTCAACAACCCGCCGTACAACACGAATAGTCAACCACAGTCAAGCACATCCATATTATACAAGGCGTCTCGAATATCATTCACCCGTAAGCCATCCATAAACAACATAATAAGCAATCGAATACGTAGCGGAAAACATAGTTTGAAAACAAGTGCCACACGTGGCAAACATGAGCACGCAGGCTCTATAGTAAAATATTCATGAGCATGTTTATTAATGTTTAAAAACAGAATGGAGGAAGCACGAACCAAGTCTTCCCTGCTAGATGATCTCTCGAACAACGAGCACAGGAAGCAAGCCCTAGCCTCAACCTGAAAAATGGTAGTGGGACGCCCCCGAAGGGGTCAACACTCTATAGGGCTATAAAGTGCTGGTGTGGATGGCATCTAATAGATATACAACAAGTATTTCAAACACAAGACCCTCAAATAGGGTGATAATATAATCTAGGCCGTAACCCACAGTTACCCCTTTTCAAAATATACTTACTTTATATATAAAGTCAAGTAGTCGGCCCGTAGGCCCAAGGTTTGTTTACCAAACGTAGCCCAAACCCCGTGACCCCTAGTCACAACAATACATAGGGTTCAACCCTAACACATATGTTTGCATTCTCGAGTCCAACTCGACTACATCACCATGCACCTTATTTAACACAAGTTAACTACTCCACCGTGCATTTCTTGAGTCCAACTCAACTACATCACCATGCACAACAATCACCCCATCATGTCTACCCAATGCAATTCTATGAGCACGGGCTCAAGTACATCTCCTTACATTGGCATAGACCCCAATTCCTAAGCACTTGCTATGCCTAGAATTGTAGTAACAATAATCTATTTTGGGACATCCTTACGGGCTGCCCAACCATGGTCTTAGCATCACATTACATCAAATTAGCCACTTGCATCACAATCAAGTACATCAATTACATTCAAATCCTTAGATTCAATTCCTTAACAATTACAACAATCATTAACTAGTATTTCAATACTATTAAGATTATTCTTATCCATCATATATTCCATTTGTAAAACCCTACATATTTAGAGATATGTAGCAGCAACTAAATCATCCAATGTAATACATAAATAATCATTTATGTATCTACACAATTCACACATGAGTAAAATGCCTATTTCACACATTAGTTCATTTAACTCCATTTTTATCAATACTTTACCAAATCATTTCCCATTTCATTCTTTGGAAAATAGATCAATATTCCATCACCAATTTATCATCATAATCCATGGAAAACATGATTTAGGCATTTAGGTAATCTTATGCTTAACCTACAAGTTGTAAGCAACTAGATGTCGATCCTCACCTTAATTGAGCTTTAAACTTTTCCTTCTTGATCCAATGGTCAAAGCTTTGGCCAAGGTGGATTAAGAACTGATTCCTTGCTTAAATATGAGTGTTAAACAGCCTCCTCAAAGTGCTAGCTCAACCCCCAAACGTTGATACGAAAACAGCCCCTAGAATGGGTGTTTTCCGGTTAACTCGTTTCCTAGTTTTTCCAAGATTTGCTCTAGGTTAGTATCTAACCTTTACATCAATAAAATAACTTTATAAGGACATATTATACACTTGGATTAGTTTACAATAGTTCCACCAATCGTTCATATCATTTGGAAAATGAAAGGAAAGGTTTTGGGGTTAACAACTCACTTTAGAAGTGTAGATCCGTTTCTGCGAGGTTGCGTTTTTCTCGGACGATTTGGAAGCCTTACACTACTCCGATTGATGCAAACCAGACCTTCACGGATTCCTCGTCTTGAGATCTTTCTTTTGGTATCTTACACGCCTTAATTGGATTGGTATAACTCGAGATATCAGACAAACAGCTTCAACACTCTCACTGCTCGAGTTTACAGACAGCAGTTCACTCCAGCTCGGTTGTGGGATAAACTCTCCCTTCTCGAACAGAGACCACTCAAATAAGAAACTAGACTTCAAAGGCTATCCAAGGACACCTCAATCAATCTATTTGGATGAGTATAACTCCCATAATGAAGGGAGACAAAACAGCACACCAGTTTGTGCGAAAATAGTGATGGTGGCCCCAAATTTTGATTCCAATTGTGTCATGTGCAGTTCTTCTCCATGTGGTGCGGCCAAGGTGAGTCTTCTCACATATTGTCTTTGTCTTGCAGGTACTCAAGCCACATGGAATGCTCCCCAATTGATCTCAATCAATTTGAGGTCCAAAATATCTACAAATACTCCCGAAAATGGAAAGATGGGTCCTATTGTTTTATCTTTTGTCAAAGATGTCTTTTTGCACTCATCCTAATTTATTTAGAACAAGTCAACTTCCTTAATCACATTATTGATCTCCAATATGTGTAGGTTCATCTCAATAATTTACTTGATGGATATCATAGAAGGAAAAATCTCACTCCCATTATTTAGTTCAATAATGTCAAAGATGAGGCTATAGGTATTTGTATTCTTCTCCAATCATTCTATCACTTATTTTGACATTTGTCATACATATTATTGGGCTCCTAGCCGTGTGGGTCACTCCCGAGTGGGTCTAGGATGCCATTCTCGAATACTTGCTATTTTTAGCAGGTTGGGCCCAAAATAATATTTGGGTCGCCCGACCTTCCTCAAATTGTCTTGAAAGGTTAAGTAACAATATTTAAGTAAGGCCCAAATAAGTATTTGCAAAACCCGACACTAATATACGAGTTTGAACAGTATAATAATCGATCATTAATTACGTGAAACAACAATCGTTTTACAATTGTTTGGGAATCGGAAATTCAATACATAAACTTTGAATGTTTAAATTGAATTTTCAAGGATGTTCGGGTGCGGTGTCACAAGTTCACCCCCCCTTAACAGGAATTTCGTCCCCGAAATTCACAGCTCTATTCGAATAGGAAAGCATACTGCTTCCTCATCAAAGCCTCTGTTTCCCATGTCTCCTCTTCGACCCGATCGCTCTTCCAAAGGACTTTAACCATTGGGACTTCTTTACTTCTCAGTTTCTTCACCTTTCTATCGATAACCTTGATTGGTTGCACAGCGTAGTTCAAATCCTCACGTACCTCTACAGGCGGCTTTTCCAATACGTGAGAGGGATCATGCACATACTTCTTAAGCATGGATACATGAAACACATTATGTATCTTCTCTAACTCAGGAGTCAACTGTAGACGATATGCTACGGCCCCAATCCTCTCTATAATTCTGAATGGACCTATATATCGTGGGTTAAGCTTTCCTCGGGTTTGGAATCGAATGATTCCTTTCCAAGGAGAAACTTTCAAGAATACTTCGTCATCAACCTTAAACTCTAAGGTTCTTCGACGCTTATCTGCATAACTCTTTTGTCTATCCTGAGCCGCTTTGAGTCTCTCTCGAATCAACTTCACCTTTGACTTGGTGACTTCAACCAACTCAGTACCCCCGAGTTTGGCCATGCCAACCTCGTCCCAGCATAACGGTGTACGGCACCTCCTCCCATACAATGCCTCGTATGGAGGCATACCGATGCTTGCCTGATAACTGTTGTTATAGGCAAATTCCACAAGTGCTAAGTGGTTGTCCCAACTTCCTTGGAATTCCAATGCACAAGCCCTCAGCATGTCTTCTAGGATCTGTATGACTCTTTCAGACTGCCCATCCGTCTGTGGGTGGAAAGCAGTACTGAACTTCAACCTCGTTCCCATAGACTCCTGAAATTTCGGCCAAAAACGTGATGTGAATCGTGGGTCTCTATCGGATACAATGGTCACTGGAACCCCATGTAGCCTCACGATCTCATCCGTATACAATTTGGCTAACCTCTCAAGTGGGTAAGTAGTGTTGATAGGTAAGAAGTGTGCACTCTTCGTGAGCCTATCTACAACAACCCAAACTGCATCATAGTTCCTGATTGTCCGTGGTAAACCTACCACGAAATCCATAGTCACGTGTTCCCATTTCCATTCAGGAATGGAAAGTGGTTGCAATATGCCTGCTGGATGCTGATGTTCCGCCTTAACTTGTTGACAAGTAAGGCATCGACTGATGTATTCGGCTATTTCCCTCTTCATTCCAGACCACCAGTAACTTTCTTTCAAATCTCGGTACATTTTCGTGCCCCCTGGGTGCATGGCATAAGCCGATGAATGAGCCTCCTCTAAGATGGACTTTCGGAGCTCATCATCTGACGGTACACACACTCGGTCACGAAATAACAAGAGACCATCATCTCTTTCCCTGAAATCCTCCACCGGTCCCGCTTGCATGCGTTCCCGGACCTTCATAAGTTCTGCGTCAGTCTCTTGACCCTTTTTGATCTCATCAAGTAAGGTCGGTCTCACTTCAAATCGTGCCAATAAGGCACCATTGCTCGATACATCCAATTGGGCCCTCAGTGCCCTCAAACTAGTCAACAATGCCCTAGACGAACTTTTCCGACTGAGGGCATCTGCTACAATGTTTGCCTTACCTCGATGGTACTCAATAACTAGATGGTAGTCCTTTATCAACTCCATCCACCGTCTCTGTCTCATGTTTAACTCTTTCTGAGTAAACACGTACTTCAAGCTCTTATGATCAGTATAAATGTGACATGTCTCTCCGTAGAGATAATGTCTCCAAATCTTCAGTGCGAACACCACTGCTCCCAACTCTAGATCATGGGTAGGGTAATTTACTTCATGCTTCTTCAACTGTCGTGAAGCATAGGCCATTACCCTCCCTTCCTGCATCAATACACATCCAAACCCTTGGATGCTCGTGTCACTATAGACATCGTACCCCATACCCTGTTTGGGTAATGCAAGTACCGGTGCCTCGGTCAATCTCTTCTTTAGTTCAATGAACCCTTTCTCACATTTGTCATCCCATACAAACTTAGCTCCTTTACGAGTGAGCTTCGTCAACGGTGATGCCAAAACGGAGAACTTTTCCACGAACTTTCTGTAGTAGCCTGCCAACCCAAGGAAACCACGAATTTCCTTGACGTTCTTTGGCCTCTCCCATTCGGTAATGACTTCTATCTTCTTGCTATCAACAGCAATTCCCGATCCCGAAACTACATGCCCGAGAAAGCCAATTTCCTTTAGCCAAAATTCACATTTAGAAAATTTGGCATAGAGTTGCTTCTCCCGTAGTGTCTCAAGGACGAGTATCAAGTGCTCCTCATGTTCTTCTTCACTCCTTGAGTAAATCAGGATGTCATCTATGAACACAATCACGAATCGGTCCAAGTATTTATGAAATACTCGGTTCATCAAGTCCATGAATGCCGCTGGGGCATTTGTTAACCCAAACGACATAACAAGGAATTCAAAGTGCCCATACCTTGTGCGAAACGCACTTTTACGTATGTCATCTTCCTTAATCTTCAATTGATGGTAACCCGACCTCAAGTCAATCTTTGAAAACACGGTTGCCCCTCGTAGTTGATCAAACAAGTCATCAATCCTAGGCAAAGGATACCTATTCTTGATTGTGACCTTGTTCAGTTGACGATAGTCAATACACATTCGAAGTGTCCCATCTTTCTTTTTCACAAAAAGAGCTGGTGCTCCCCACGGGGAGTGGCTTGGTCTAATGAAACCATTATCCAAAAGCTCTTGCAATTGGGTTTTCAACTCGTTAAGTTCAGCGGGTGCCATACGGTATGGCGGTATGGAGATTGGTTTGGTACCAGGCTCGACCTCGATCACAAATTCAATCTCCCTATCATGTGGAAGCCCAGGTAGGTTTTTAGGGAAGACATCCGGATACTTACAAACCACCCTCACGTCGTCGATGTTCGTTTCCTCCTTGGTTTTGTCAACCACGTATGCTAGATATGCGTGACATCCCTTTCTCATCATACTTCTCGCTCTCACAGCGGATATGATACACCTGTTTGATTTGCCTCGGTCCCCCTCGAAGCGTAGGGTGTCCCCATCATTGCCTTCGAGTTCCAAGACCTTTGTGTAGCAATCTACCCTAGCATGATGCTTTTCTAGCCAATCCATCCCTAGGATTGCATCGAACTCCATCATACTCAGCAGTACGAAATCACACGTCAAGGTTTGGCCACCGATTTCCACCATACAAGATGGATAGTAATTGGTTCTTTCAACGTCTTCCCCTAGTGGTGTTGATACTACTAAAGTTTGCGTCATTGGTATTGATTGTATCTCTAAGCCCTCAGCGAACGCCTCACTCACGAATGAACGTTTCGCTCTGGTATCGATAAGGATTCGTGCGTCCTTCCCATTAATTTTTAATGTTCCTACATGTATAAGCCATGTAAGACACCACTCTTAACGTGTCTAAACTTTATTTAGGGTTAGGGTGCATTTACCGTTCAAACGGGGTGGGTCCCGCTTTGTTACGAAAAGTTTTCGGCCAAAAAAGACTTCGGACCGGCGCCGGTTTAGGCCTGACCGGCGCCGGTTGCCCGGGTTAAACGTCCCAGCTGCACCGGTCATAATGGGCCGGTTCCAAACAGGCTCACTCCAGGGAAGGTCCGGCACCGGTTGGGTGGGTTTCGAGGCCAGCAGCGCCAGTTATGGAGGGCCGGTTCAACACAGGCTCATCCCAGGGGCGATCCTGCGCCGGTTGGCCTGTGGTCGGCGCTGGTTGGCTGAAAAAAATGCCCCGGTTGTGCGCCGGTTGGGGAGGGCCGGTCGCACACAGGCTGCCTCATAGGCATGTCCGGCGCCGGTTAGCCTTGGACCGGCGCCGGTTGGGGCGAGTAATTTGACAATACTTCGTTTTTGTGAGTCGGAATGCCCGGTTTTGTCCCTACGGTGGCCGGGCCTTAACTCCTAAATCATATACACCTTAAATAAGGCTAAAATACCACACTTTAATGAGATGAATACCTGCAACGGAATCCGGGTTCGCTCGAGCATCCGCCTCCGTCATCGCATAGACTCTAGCTTGAGTCCTTCCTTGATTCACGGATGGCGCGTTGCTCGCGCTTGCTCCCCCATGTCCCCGGCTTGCTTGAGAAGCCCCAGTTTGATTCCGTGTACCCGTCGGACCACTGCTTGGTCCCGATGTCCTTGCCCCGCTCAGTTGTGGGCAACTCATCTTCATGTGCCCGGTGCTCCCGCATTGGTAGCATCTAGGAGGGTCACGACATTTCCTCAGGTGGTTCCTCTTGCAATTCTTGCAACGAGTCACCCCCGAGGCTTGCGATTGCCCGCCCGGGCCTTGACTTCCCCTAGGTGGCAGTGGGGGTGTCCGAAAAGATCCTCCTCCTCCATGGTTACCCTTTTTGTTAGGACCCTAAGGTCCATGGTTCTCCCACTTCCTCTTCTTCGCCTCTTCGGCGTTTTTCAACTTTCTTTCTTCCCATTCATTCTCTCCTTTCAATCCCTGCTCAACCACTTGGCTAAAGGTCATGTTAGGCAACTGTGTTGCCCTCTCACGCACCTCCAAGTCTAAGGCATCCCAGAAGTGATTTACCATCCGGTTCTCGTCACAGACATACTCCGGTATGAACTCTGCGAGCTCCCTGAATTAATGTTCAAGTTGCCTCACCGTCATTTTGCCACCTTGGGTCAGGAGGGTATACTCTCTCCTCTTAGCCTGCACCTCAAAATCAGAATAGTATTGGGCAAAGAACTTCTGTCGGAAATTCTCCCAAGTCACGGTATTGCCATACTTTCCCTTGGCTCCGTCCCACCATGTGGATGCCATCCTTCAAGCAATCTCACCGCCACCCTTAGTTTAACTTCGGGGGTGAGTTGCATATCAAGGGCTGCTTCGTTCAACCTCTTGATCCATTCTGCGGCGACCGAGATGTCACCTGCTCCGTTGAAGGGTTTGCACCCCAAGTCTCTCGCCTCTTTGAGAAATTTCGAGATCCTTACGATTGGACCTCCGTCACCCCGGCCCCCATGTGGTTCAATGTGGGCCCTAGAGTCGCCATAGCTTCTTCCTCTTGAAGCCCCACCCGAAGTTCGCCCTCCTCGGCGCCTTCGGCGTTACCTCCTTTCCTCGCGCTCCCGCTGATATTGCTGGAGCAGCGCCTCAATTCTTGCTAGGGAGTCATTCTCCCCTTCTTCATCACTTACATCATCGTCATCCCCTTCATAAGGGGTCTCAACCGGCTCGGTTTCTGGTTGGTAAGTCGAGTCCTCATAGGACCAGTAGGTTTCATCCTCGGTGTCAACATGACCGTCGCTCACGGTGTGCGATCGGCCTCCACGGCTCGCCCCTCTAGACACTCTAGAGGCCCCACGGCTTCCCTGCCCGGTCGCCACCGGTGCAGGGCCCGTCGGGTTCCTTCTCGTAACCTTGCCACCACCGTCCATTTCTGAAAGAAATTCGGAAAGAGTCGTTAGACTCGTATCAAATGTCAATTGACGGATAGGTACTTAAGACACATTTTGGCTCGAGTCACCGCCATACCAATTGCTAAGGGTACCATCTTAACAATTAGAGACCTTGCAACCCAAGTACCAAAAGCTCTCCAAGTACAAAACTTCTATGCTCATGGTTTTCAAAATCTTTTCAAAAGAGAATTTTGAGACTTCATTATGAAGTTTATGGACTAAGGCTCTGATACCAATTAAATTGTCACGCCCCGGACCTGCCCGGACACGTCAACAACCCGCCGTACCACACGAATAGTCAACCACAGTCAAGCACATCCATATTATACAAGGCGTCTCGAATATCATTCACCCGTAAGCCATCCATAAACAACATAATAAGCAATCGAATACGTAGCGGAAAACATAGTTTGAAAACAAGTGCCACACGTGGCAAACATGAGCACGCAAGCTCTATAGTAAAATATTCATGAGCATGTTTATTAATGTTTAAAAACAGAATGGAGGAAGCACGAACCAAGTCTTCCCTGCTAGATGATCTCTCGAACAACGAGCACAGGAAGCAAGCCCTAGCCTCAACCTGAAAAATGGTAGTGGGACGCCCCCGAAGGGGTCAACACTCTATAGGGCTATAAAGTGCTGGTGTGGATGGCATCTAATAGATATACAACAAGTATTTCAAACACAAGACCCTCAAATAGGGTGATAATATAATCTAGGCCGTAACCCACAGTTACCCCTTTTCAAAATATACTTACTTTATATATAAAGTCAAGTAGTCGGCCCGTAGGCCCAAGGTTTGTTTACCAAACGTAGCCCAAACCCCGTGACCCCTAGTCACAACAATACATAGGGTTCAACCCTAACACATATGTTTGCATTCTCGAGTCCAACTCGACTACATCACCATGCACCTTATTTAACACAAGTTAACTACTCCACCGTGCATTTCTTGAGTCCAACTCAACTACATCACCATGCACAACAATCACCCCATCATGTCTACCCAATGCAATTCTATGAGCACGGGCTCAAGTACATCTCCTTACATTGGCATAGACCCCAATTCCTAAGCACTTGCTATGCCTAGAATTGTAGTAACAATAATCTATTTTGGGACATCCTTACGGGCTGCCCAACCATGGTCTTAGCATCACATTACATCAAATTAGCCACTTGCATCACAATCAAGTACATCAATTACATTCAAATCCTTAGATTCAATTCCTTAACAATTACAACAATCATTAACTAGTATTTCAATACTATTAAGATTATTCTTATCCATCATATATTCCATTTGTAAAACCCTACATATTTAGAGATATGTAGCAGCAACTAAATCATCCAATGTAATACATAAATAATCATTTATGTATCTACACAATTCACACATGAGTAAAATGCCTATTTCACACATTAGTTCATTTAACTCCATTTTTATCAATACTTTACCAAATCATTTCCCATTTCATTCTTTGGAAAATAGATCAATATTCCATCACCAATTTATCATCATAATCCATGGAAAACATGATTTAGGCATTTAGGTAATCTTATGCTTAACCTACAAGTTGTAAGCAACTAGATGTCGATCCTCACCTTAATTGAGCTTTAAACTTTTCCTTCTTGATCCAATGGTCAAAGCTTTGGCCAAGGTGGATTAAGAACTGATTCCTTGCTTAAATATGAGTGTTAAACAGCCTCCTCAAAGTGCTAGCTCAACCCCCAAACGTTGATACGAAAACAGCCCCTAGAATGGGTGTTTTCCGGTTAACTCGTTTCCTAGTTTTTCCAAGATTTGCTCTAGGTTAGTATCTAACCTTTACATCAATAAAATAACATTATAAGGACATATTATACACTTGGATTAGTTTACAATAGTTCCACCAATCGTTCATATCATTTGGAAAATGAAAGGAAAGGTTTTGGGGTTAACAACTCACTTTAGAAGTGTAGATCCGTTTCTGCGAGGTTGCGTTTTTCTCGGACGATTTGGAAGCCTTACACTACTCCGATTGATGCAAACCAGACCTTCACGGATTCCTCGTCTTGAGATCTTTCTTTTGGTATCTTACACGCCTTAATTGGATTGGTATAACTCGAGATATCAGACAAACAGCTTCAGCACTCTCACTGCTCGAGTTTACAGACAGCAGTTCACTCCAGCTCGGTTGTGGGATAAACTCTCCCTTCTCGAACAGAGACCACTCAAATAAGAAACTAGACTTCAAAGGCTATCCAAGGACACCTCAATCAATCTATTTGGATGAGTATAACTCCCATAATGAAGGGAGACAAAACAGCACACCAGTTTGTGCGAAAATAGTGATGGTGGCCCCAAATTTTGATTCCAATTGTGTCATGTGCAGTTCTTCTCCATGTGGTGCGGCCAAGGTGAGTCTTCTCACATATTGTCTTTGTCTTGCAGGTACTCAAGCCACATGGAATGCTCCCCAATTGATCTCAATCAATTTGAGGTCCAAAATATCTACAAATACTCCCGAAAATGGAAAGATGGGTCCTATTGTTTTATCTTTTGTCAAAGATGTCTTTTTGCACTCATCCTAATTTATTTAGAACAAGTCAACTTCCTTAATCACATTATTGATCTCCAATATGTGTAGGTTCATCTCAATAATTTACTTGATGGATATCATAGAAGGAAAAATCTCACTCCCATTATTTAGTTCAATAATGTCAAAGATGGGGCTATAGGTATTTGTATTCTTCTCCAATCATTCTATCACTTATTTTGACATTTGTCATACATATTATTGGGCTACTAGCCGTGTGGGTCACTCCCGAGTGGGTCTAGGATGCCATTCTCGAATACTTGCTATTTTTAGCAGGTTGGGCCCAAAATAATATTTGGGTCGCCCGACCTTCCTCAAATTGTCTTGAAAGGTTAAGTAACAATATTTAAGTAAGGCCCAAATAAGTATTTGCAAAACCCGACACTAATATACGAGTTTGAACAGTATAATAATCGATCATTAATTACGTGAAACAACAATCGTTTTACAATTGTTTGGGAATCGGAAATTCAATACATAAACTTTGAATGTTTAAATTGAATTTTCAAGGATGTTCGGGTGCGGTGTCACACGGAGTTACAAAGCCTTGGGCGAGTTTGTGTTCCGCAAGGGAAGCGGATGTGGTGGGTATTCAGGAGGCACTTAGTTGGTTGAAACATCGTGTTGAGGTTTAATCCCGAAGATCCGAAAGCCCAACACAAGCTTTGGATATTTAGGGACGTTAGGTTGGTTTGGAAAGTGTATAAAATATAAAGCAGTGAAAGATTACTCAACTTAGGAGCTAACTTGTAGTTAGTAATGCTGCGATTACACTGGACTACCCGAACGGTAGGTAAGTACAAGAATACAAGAATAAGAAAGATAATTCTAACTGCTAAGCTCTGAGTATCAAAATGCTAACCCTTTGCAATGTTCTTAATGCAGGTATTTATACTAGAATGAGGATGAGTAAACTGGACACGTGGCTGAATCCGGTAGGCTGTAACCTCTCCTACGTATGCACCCGTGCCTCCACTTGTTGCTGCCATGCTTTAGCATTAAATGCGGCCTCCACTTGCTGACTACCCGTTCAGGTAGGGCGTTCGGTGTGCGGGACCCCGCCATGGGTGTTTAGGTGTCAGTGTTTCCTGAAATACTCCAAGTAGAAGAACTGTACCGAATGCCGATCGGGGGTCTGGACTGCTCTGGGCCTTATGTTTCCTCCTGACTCCCCCATACTTTGGGCCGGGGGTATTGGGCCTGGACCCAATATCCCAACACATCGAAATTTGACATTTTGTGGACATGAAATCAAATGCTTTCCAAGTTATAGGGGTGCTTGGATCTGATTCGTAAAACTGCTTATACTGTTTCAGAGAGCAGAAGTTGGAATGTTTGGAAAGTGCAAAAGTGATTATGGTGCTCTAATTTACTCTTAGAATCAATTTTTTTAGAAACTGGGGGTGATCAACTTCTGAAAACTGATTCTGCTTCTGCTTCAAAAAAGAAGCAGAAACAGAATAGTTCCAAACACCCCATAAATGAAGTCTAATCAGGCATTTGTAAAACAACATTTGGTCTTCTTGGTTTACCAGCATATAGAAAACATTGACACTAGTTTTACCTAGGGGTGGGCACGGGCCGGAACGATCCGGGAAATTAGTAAAACCCGTAATGTATCCGTGGGGTTTCTTACGGTCCGGTACGGTTCTAAGGATGGAACCATTCGGTACCATGTCGTTTCGGAACGGTACAAAACGGTACGGTACAATGCCAAACACATGCTAAAAATTGGACAAATCTTGCAATTAATAAATAATAACATCACACCAACCAACTCACATTAAGTATTGATATAAATACAAGAAATTGCATACGTAGTACTAAAGTTCACAAATACATGCACAAATAGTGCAACACAACTAAGAAAAGGTATAGCAAAATGATGATACACGAGATAAATATTGCCTTTCCACTACCAAAAAAACGCGTTTTTGGCACGGCATATTGGCACGTCCAATATGCGTGCCATGTTAGGCACAACAATAGGCACAACTTCGTCCCAAAAATTGTGGGCATTTCAACTGGCTCCACATTTGGCACAACGAGAGCCGTGCCATAGTCGGCAGATCAACGTTCGTGCCAAATCCCGTCCGAAGTAAACGGAAGCGAAACCCGGTAACGTTGCCGTTATAACCTTGGCACGACTTTAGCAGTGCCAAAATTTTTCCGTTTGAGGACGTGCCCAAGGCCGTGCCAAATCTGTTCCTATGCCGGGTCTAAATACTACCGTTAGCATGGCCGTGCCATAGCCGTGCCAAATGTAGTGCCAAAATGTTACCGTTGTCGTCGGCTTGCATATGTCATGCCTGCGCCGTGCCAAATCCGTACCTATGTTCGAACCCAAATATTACCGTTAGCCAGACCGTGCCATGGGCGTGCCAATTTATTGTGCCAAAATACAACCGTTGTCTAGGGGTGCCAATGCCGTGCCTAAAATCGTGCCAAAACGTTACCGTTGCCGGAGATGTGCCAAAATGCCGTGCCAATAAAGTGGCCGTTGGGAGGTAAATCAGCTTGGTGCCTAAGTCCGTGCCTATGTCCGTGCCAAGAATTATTTATAAATACCCATCCTTTTTTAGTTTTGTACTCACACTCAATTTTTCTTCATAGTTAATGATATAGAATGATGAATATGGATTTGCAAAGAGATGTTGCCTATGCTATATGTGGATGTTGAAGTGAACATTGTGCATTGGATTTTCTCGGAAGAATTTATATTTTGTGTCCGTTCGTAGGTATGTTTTTTCTCATTATAATTTTTTAATTTATTTAAGATCTAATTCTTTAGTTAGATTGATTTTTAATTATCTTTTAATATTGTAAAATAGTAGGGGCGGACAAAAATACCGAACCGGCATGGTACCGAACTGGACCGGTATGGTACCGGACCGATAAATGGGGTTTGAAACGGATCTCAATTTTTTTGCCCCGAACTGGACTGTACCGGTTCCAAACAATGCCATGACAGGTTCTCATAAAATGAGAACCGGTACCGGACCGAACCGGACCGAAGTATAGTTAAATTATTAAAATTTGTACTATTATAGTTTATCTAAAATTAATTTACTCTGTATTAGTTACCTTATCCGTCCCAAATTGATTTGCAAAGTCAACATTTTTTATCAATGTTAATGTTAAGTCCTCCCTAATGATAATTAATAATCCGTACAATTTTTAATAATTAAAATTTACATATGTAGAAACCAGATTTAAATATCTTTAAAGTTGCAAAATCCGTCACGAAGTATTTTTTTTCTAAAAGGCCAAATTAGAATATAATAAAAAAAGTGAAATCTTAATTAAATGAATAATAAAACTATTAAATGAAATATGAAAATTGTTAAATTGTGTGGATTTTTGGAAGATACCTAAACTTTAATTTTTCCTTAAACACTTTGAGAAAGTGGCATTATTTGGCATTGGTATGGCATGACACCGTCCCGTTTGAAAATGGACCGTACCGAACGGGTTTAGGTTTAAGACCGAACTGAACCGAACCGTTTCAATAGTAACGGTACGGGTACGGGTTCGGCCAAATATTGGACCGGACCGGACCGTGCCCACCCCTATGTAATAGCATTGTATAATAGCACGCATTAAATTAATTCACACACTAATTTTAAAACGTAGTTGTTAAAATAGTAATTTTATTATCACTACCCAAAGAGTGCGTTATAGGCACGGATATTCGTTATATCATGCATGTGTTGAATTATGAGTATTATGAATGAGCTTACTATACTCGTGGTTTATAATTAGAAGGTTTACTGGTTGAATGTACTTGCTTAGTCAATAAATAAATAATTCCTTAATTTTTTTTATATTCAGGCACAATGAATAGAGAAAATAGAAATTGGATGTACAATAAATATGTTGACAATGGTAGAGGATTAACAAACGAGTTTAAGAATGGAGTTATTGAATTTGTTAAGTGGGCACAACAACAAACACAGTACATGGACGGAAATAAGATAAGATGTCCGTGTAAGGAGTGTAAAAATAACAAATTCTTGCTTGGTGAGGACGTGTGTTGGGATTTATATACTCATGGTTTTATCGAAAACTATTACAATTGGACTTCTCAAGGAGAACCGATTGAGACATGTTATTTGCCTCAACCTGTGGGAACATCTTACTATGTTCCCGATGAGATGGCTGCGTGGGGAAATTATGCAGATATGGAATGGGAGCAAAGAATGATTTATGATTTGGTTGGTTCTTCTGCATTTCCCAATAACCATCCGGATACCTATCCGAATAATGATTTCACCGCACACAGTAATGCGGGTGAGGGACCTAGTTCATATTTTTATGATGTTGATGCGTTAGGCACGCGATTTCAAGATGTTCTTAAAAGTGCGGATCAACCATTGTATTCTGATTGTGATGGTCATTCGCAGCTATCTGCGGTTTCTGAATTTTTGAATATAAAGTCCGAATATAATCTGTCTGAGAATTGCATGTCCAGGATACTTGACTCAGTTGGTAGCATGTTACCACGTGATCATTCTCTTCCCGACACGTATTACAACATGAAAAAATTCGTCTCTGAATTGGGTCTTCCTATGATTAAAATCCATGCATGCCCCGGAGGATGCATGTTATTTTGAAAAAATGACGAGGGATTGACCCGTTGTAAATTTTGTAATGAGGATAGGTACAAGCCTATGTCAGCAATGAGCCACAAACCACGAAAACGATCTGCAGCATCCAAATTGATATATTTGCCTTTAGCACCACGTTTACAAAGATTGTATGCGTCAAGTGCTACCGCTAAATACATGACGTGGCATGTCGAGCATGACACAGAAGAAGGATTAATGTGTCACCCATCTGATTCAGATGCATGGAAGCATTTGGACCGATGTTATCCTGAATTCGCTTTCGAACCACGCAACGTTCGTCTTGGGTTGTGTGCTGATGGTTTTGCCCCATATGGTCAATTTGGCGGACAGTTCTCATGTTGGCCAATTATCATCACACCGTATAATCTGCCTCCGGACATGTGTATGAAACAACATTTTATGTTTTTATCGTTGATGTGTCCGGGACCTGGTAATCCTAAGAAACGAATTGATGTGTACCTACAACCATTGATTGAGGAGTTGAAACAACTATGGGATGTAGGTGTTCCTACATATGATGTTACGACAGAGCAGATATTTAATTTGAGAGCTGCGGTTTTATGGACAATTAGTGATTTCCCAGCATATGGAATGCTATCTGGTTGGAGTACCGCAGACCTTATGGGGTGTCCTGTTTGTATGGAGAAGTCAAATGCATTTTGGCTCAAAAATAGCCGCAAACCATCTTATTTTGATTGTCACCGCAGGTTTCTCCCTCAAAACCATCCATACAGAAAGGATAAAAAGTCTTTCCTGAAGGGGCGCGTTGAGCGTGATCCTCCACCTCCGAGGTTGACAGGATATCAAATTTTGAATCGTGTTCAGCACATTCCTTCTGCCATAGATGAACCTCTTGAGTATCCATATGGATATAAGACTGATCATAAATGGACCAAAAAAAGTATTTTTTGGGAATTACCATACTGGAAAGATCTACTCATTAGACACAATTTGGATGTAATGCATATTGAGAAAAATGTTTTTGATAACATTTTCAACACAGTCATGAACTTCAAAGGGAGAACCAAAGATGGTCTATCATCCCGAAGGGATATAGCTTTGTATTGTGATAGACCGGAAATAGCTATGGGCCCTGAATATGAAGGCCCCTACAAGAAAGCTGTTTACCAAGTGACGGTTGAACAAAAGCAAAAAATATTGGAGTGGCTTATTCAGTTGCGATTTCCAGATGGATACACATCCAACTTCAAGAGAATTGTTGACTTAGAAAAGTTGTCAATTAAAAATATGAAGAGCCATGATTGTCACGTAATCATGCAACGTTTACTCTCAGTTGCTCTGAAGGAAAATCTTCCGGCCAATGTATGGGCGTGTATTGTTGATGTTTCCCAACTTTTTCAGTTAATATGTTCGCCTGTACTTAACAAAAAAGCTCTTGAGGACCTTCACCGCAATGTTCCGACTATAATGTGTAATCTCGAAAAAGTGTTTCCTCCATCCTTTTTTGATGGAATGGAGCATCTACTTATCCATCTTCCATGGGAAGCTAGAAGAGGAGGTCCACCATTTTATAGATGGATGTACAACTTTGAGAGGTAAATATTTGTTCATTTTCACCAATTTTTATACGTATATTATTATGACATAATTACATTTGTTCAATGTTGTTAGGTTTTTGCGGGAACTGAAAAAGAAAGTGACAAATAAAGCTCACGTCGGAGCTTCTATCTGCCAAGCATACCTCACGGAAGAAGTTTCTACATTCTCTTCTTTCTATTTTGAAAGAGATGTGATTACCAGACGAAAAAGACCAGCTAGAAATGATGACATTGATGAGGGAATGTATGAGCAAATGGTATCAATTTTCAACTATCCTGGCAAAGGTTATGGCAGACAAACACATCGTCATGTTGTCGGAGATGAGTTCCGAATTGCACACACCTACATTTTGGTGAACTGTCCCGAAGTTATTCCGTATTACAAGTGCGTGACTATTTTATAAACTAGCACTTTATTAATCATTTAGTATTTAGTAATATATATATATATATATATATATATATATATATATATATATATATATATATTTATAATATTCTACATTGCAGTGACTTCAGAGAAAATCTTTCCAGTTCCGGTTACGGGAATGAGGACATTGATCATTTCATCAACACTGACTTTGCAAGATGGTTCAAGCAGACGGTACATCATTATATTACTTCATAAAATACATTATTTGTCCGAGTAATTTTTTTAAATAAGCTAATTTTGACATTTGGCACAGATACTGAGTGAAGCTGCCACAGGGACTATGGACCCATTTTTGGAATCACTAGCATGGGGGCATGAAACTTTAGTGAAGTGTTGGTCTGTCTATTTTGTCAATGGTTACAAATATCATACCCGAGCCTATGGAAACAATAAACCCACAATGAACAGTGGAGTGTGTGTCCCAACGTGCAGTTTCGATAACTCAGAGACTGACTTTTTTGGATATGTTGACGAGATACTAGAGATGAAATTTGCAGGTGAAAAGGAGTTATCGATTGTACTTTTCCGATGCACTTGGGTAGATCCCGTGAGGGGGGTGAGAAAAGACGACATACACAATTTACGCGATGTGAATCATGCGCGAGCATATCAGAAAAACGAGCCATTCATTTTAGCTCAACAAGCTGCCCAAGTTTATTACGCAGAATATCCGACAACAAAGCAGAGAATATCTCCTTGGGTGTGCGCTTGCACAATTAGACCGAGAAAAGTCGTTTCTCATGCAATACATAAGAATGTCGATATTGACATTTACCAACAAGAGTTTTTTCTAGCTCCAGTTCCACAAACTATTGACGAGGAAATTATTTTGGAAGATTTTACTGGGGCAGAAATAGAACCTGATCCCAACGACGGCAACGATGACCCCAACGAAGGAAGTCAATATGAAGAGGATTGGAACTTCCAGACGGAAGATACAGATGAAGATGACTACATTGACAATACCGACCCAGATACTGAAGATGAAGATGAATGAACAATTGTAATTTGTAGCTGTTTTGCAATTTTGAATTCTGCTTCTCCTGAATAATGTTTTGTATTTCGTATTGAATAATGCAAATTATTTCGTCTTAATTTCGTCATAATTACTAGTTAATAAAATAGTAATGGACTCAGAGCCCGTTTGGTAGCAAGAAAATCGGTTGTTTTGGATGATTCTGCTGAAATTTATGAAGTTCCGGCTGAAGTGGCTGCATTGGTTGATTCTACTGATTTAAGAAATATATTTTATTAATAAAATAAAGAAAAAAAGATGTGTAAAAATAGCTAAAATGGTCATCTGCGGTAACTTCAGCCAATAAAGCCAGAAAAGTAACTTCAACCTTACTTTTTCTGCTTATTACGCAAACTAGCGCGCGAAAACAAAAAAACAACCTTACTTTTTCTACTTTTACATGTTTGGTGAAAAAGTTGACTGATAAGCCTGATAAGCCGAAAAACAGTGTTGCCAAACGACCTCTCAAAGTAACTTATGTTCAATTTTTAAACATAAAATACCACGACATTACATTGTAGTAACTACTAATTATATTTTTATAAATCAATTTAATTTTAATAAGATTTTGAAAAAATCTCATTTAATATTCAAAGGAAAAACCAAACTATTTGAAGTAGAAAGTTCGACACTTTTAATTTGGCACGGATCGGTTGTGCCAGGTTTGTCCCAAATGGTGTCAGCCTGACAATTCTGACGAGCGGCTGGAAATTGTTTTGGAACTTGTGTAAAAGTAATGTGACCGTTTCCTTCGGCATGGAGCATCCGTGCCAGGTGTGTCCCAAGAAGTTGGAAGAATCCCGAATATTTGTTCGCAAGTCCCTTCCGTGCCTAAGTACTGCGCTACACATTTATTTTATTAATCTTGGCACGGCTATGCGGTGCCAAAGACTAATGATATAAAACCAACCCTTAGACTTAATTTATCGTTTCTGCACAAATCCCCTCTCAAACCCTAACGCTGCCCCATCTCCCTTCGATACCTTCTGTCCGCCGGCGTCGTGAATAGTCCAGCATCTTCGACCCCGACAACCGGAATCCGTCGTGAGGTCATGTATCTTCTCTCCTGTTGCTGTATTTTTTTCTTTTCATCTTTTCAGTGAACTCTAAGAAACATAACTCAGCGAATTGGGAGCAACAAAACCTTTTTCCTTCTCATTTTATATATTTTCAGAATTAACTTTTCTGTTCATGGTGTGGTTGGGTGTAGTATGACTAGCGGTGCCAGAAACTCCGGTCTTGGAAGAGGGCGTGGAAGAGGTGGAAGCTCCCATAGCCGGCCTCGCTCTGAAGAATCACTTAGGACCTCGATTGGCTCGCATTCAGCACAAGGCGTTTTCAATCGTGGCCCATCTCCAGATGTTACCTCACCGAACAGAAGAGGAGATGCCGATGGTTCCTTATCTCGTAATGGCGAAGAAGGTTCCAATTCCCGTGCTGCCGCGGTGCCTAACCCGAACAACCCCTTGATTACACCAAAGGATATGCTTTGGTTAGTAACCTAAACGAGTTAATATTTTAGTTGTTCTTACCTAGTTTATTTGAGTTCATCAAATGTTTCTTTCAACTAATCTGTCATATAACTTATATAGCTGTTCTTACCTAGTTTCTTCATTCCGGGTGCCCTTACTAGAGCTACAAATAAATCAAGCTTCTAGTGACCCATTCGGTTATCAATTCAATTAAAAGAACTTTTTAAAATAAACAAACCAAACTCAAGTTTGATAGTATTTGGCTTGTTAGCTAGGGAGCTAGCTCATTCTAGTTTATTTCAATATCTTTTCTTATTTTTAGCATATAATTATCTCATGTTCGAAAGAACGTAAAAGCTTTAGTATACATGGTAATACTTATTTCAAAATATTAACTAAAGTATTGGGTAATTCCATTATTGAATTTAGGGAGTAGTAAAAGTCGAATTGATGATATCAGGTGGCTTTGCTCACTAAACGAGTTTGAACTTGATTTCCTAATAAGTTTGAAAGTGATGATTCTCAGAGGAGCAAAAAAAATCGGTTCCCAAGCTATAGGCAAAAAATTTGATTTAAAGTTGGGAGATTTACCCAAATAGGAGTAATTAAAGTCTTAATTGTTAAAATAGGACTAATGTTAAAAAATTCCTCAAATAGGAGCATTTATTTGAAGTTAGACCAAAATACCCCTGAACCTGGACACAACATATCGTCACATACAGACCGCCGGAACAGCCACCGCCGGCCACCGGCTGCCGCAAACCGCTGCCACATCCTCAAAACTAGCCGCCCATGTAGATCCGGCCGCCGCTGCAGATCCGGCCGCTGCTGTTGCAGATCCGGCCACCACCGCCGTAGATCTAACCAGAGTTGGCCGCCACCGGCCACCGACAGCAAATCCGCCCACTGCTACTGCACTTCCAACCGCCATTGCTGATGTGGCCAATAAATTCAACAGAATGCCAACATGACTCTAGAATGCCATATTAATGGCATTTTTAAAGAAAAATAGGAATTTTTTGAAGAGTAAAAATGCCATTTTAATGACATTTTGAGAGAAAAATTTGGCAATTTGAATAACCAAAGAAGAAGATCGATGGACATTGTTACTCACTCCCTTCGTTACTTTACGACCAAACAGAAGATGAACATGAATCAACGACCAAACAGAAGATGAGAAGGAGGAAGGAGGGAGAAGAATGAGTTGCTTTACAGATCTGGATCAGAAATTGCTACTCACTCGCTTCGTTGCTCGCCGTCGCCACTTTCCGCCGTCGCTCGCTGCCCCTGAAGACCTCGTTGTTGAAGGTTTCCAATCGGAGAAGATGAGAGTAGAAGAAAACTCATCATCTGGCAACCTGAAATATGGAACAGATTAGAGAAGAATAGCTGGTGTGGAGGAGAATTTAAGATTTGGAGAAGAAAACGTAATCTGCCAGGCATGAATAAAATTGGAATGAAAACCAGCTGGGGCGTGGAGAAGGAAATGTCTGGGCGGAGGAGAATAATGCACGTAGGAGTGTATGAGGGGTAAATTTGGAATAATTGTCCTATTTAGGGAATAAAACTTATCTACTCCTATTTGAGAATTTGAACCCTAGTTTAGTTCTACGGAAGGCAATTTTTCCTTTAAGGGAAAGTTTCTTCGTGCTCTCAGTTTTATTTAAATGAACAAACTTATAATATGGAACTGAAAAAACCACCATATATATCCAAAAGAAGTCATTACTATGATAATGTTTATACTGATATGGCATGTTCTCTATTTCTGATTTTGCCCGATGAGAATACGCCCGTTTGATAAACCGCCGATCAGCCTTTTTGGCTTTTTTGATGGACTGATCATGTCAAACAACTACTTTAGTGTTCGGTAAATGACTTTTGAATTCGGTGTACTGTACTTATATTGCTTAATGGATAACTTAAGTGCTTAAAAAAGGTCCATTTTTTGTTGTTTTAGTGTATGGACTATTGGATATTGAGCTTTGAGTAATACTTGCAGAGTTTCTGCTATTTACTCTGAAGCTGTGGAGATTATGCCAATCATTTTAGTCAAATTAATGCCTGCTGAAGTGTTGGTAACAATTTTAGTCATTTTCTGCTATTGGATGTTGTTTAAGTCATATGAACTCTGGTATTTTAGTCAACAATTGCTTACTGCTAAAGTAAATCAACATTTTTAAAAGCAGATTTGTCAACCTTAGTTAATCTACCCAAAAGAGGTAGCAAATTTGGTTAATTTATGTACTGACAAATGACAATTTAAAATTGGGCATTTGATTGTTACTAAGCACTCTCTAAATTGTACATAGCCAAAACTTCAAGAGAAGATAATGAAGAACATTTGATAAATTGATACTCATTAGTTGGGGCAATTTCAGGCATGTTTCATAGTGGCATACACCTAGAGCTTTAAAGCTTTTCCTAAACTTTATTCATTCTGTTTTGTTGAAGATGATGATTTGTGAGTTTAACCTTCATGTCCATAGGAAATACTCTGTATCAGTACTCCGTAGTCCATACATTATAGGCTTGTAGCTGATGTAATGGACCATTAGTATCAATTTAAAGTTTATTATAGGTTCTGTCAATTACGATTTTAAACTATTTTACTGTTTTATACTATGTGTTTAAAACTATGTGTATTAAACTATTTAAACTATTTTCTAATAAATGTTTTGCTATTAAATCGAAAATGAAAATAAACCAATAAACCAAATAACTTAAAATCAATTGAAACTCAAAACAGTTTTTTATCTTTTGTATTTTTATTACAGTTAACATGTTTTGTATCTTTATGTGTTAGCATGTCCTGGACTTTAGGGATCAATCATTTATTTGAAAACATAAGTGTGTATAATGTAAAAATGAACATGCAGCAAGCAATTTGTGCTGACCAGAATTAAGGAGATAATAATGGGAAATTTTCACGGGCCTTGGACTTCGTTTCAAAATGCTTCGGAAGAGCAGCGAAATCGATGGTGGTTTTTGTTTACGGTAACTGATTGAATTTAATTGAATTAATAAGTTTTGGTGTTTGCTATAAAATCTAAGATGTTTTGTTTTAATTTTTATTTGTGTGTATTGTATTAGAACTCATACCGATGGGATCCTCGGCTCAACATAAAGATGAGGGAGCTGTTTGAGTCCCGGGGCTCTCATTGGTTGAGTAAGAAGTTAACGAAGCATAGAGGAAGCGATGTGAAGCCAGCCTTGAAGCCAGATTGGGTTGCGGATAATTATTGGCTGACAATGACAGTATATTGGGCCAGTGACGAGTTTAAGAAGAGGAGTACTGTTGGAAGTAAAAATAGGAATACGCCTGCTGCTATCCAGTCTCAGTACAGAGGTGGTAGAAGTTGTGTGGATGCACATGCTGAAAAATTGGTAAAAATAGTCATAGTTGTATTGGTCTTTTTTAAATTAAAATATGTAATTAATTAGTATCTTCTTCAATTCAAGGCCGTGGAGTTGAATCGGGATCCGCTCTCTATTGAAGTTTATGAAAAGTGCTATGTCCCCAAGACGGGTGATCCGCCGCCTCGTGTTCAAGAAGTTCTTGTGAGTAGTTTTTATTTAATGTTGCCGTTATAAATTTTTTTTATGCAATGTATTAACTGTTTTCTAATTTTTTTAGAGAAAGTACAATGACCTGAAGGAGCAAGCTGCCAGTCAATCGGATAGTCAAATATCCGCAGTCGAAGACAATGATCTGTTTTTGAAAGCCACGCCAAAGTACAAGAGCCGCCGGTTCGGGCATGGCAGTCGGGCTAAAACTACAGTGCTGGAATCATCCTCGGTGATCGGCCCTTCTGGTCCTACTCCTGAAGAAGTTGAAGCAATTCAACAGAAATTGCAGGCCCAAAATGATAAAATACTTCAACAAGAAAAAAAACAGCAGGAACAAGATGCTCAAATGGCTGCTATGTCGGGTTGCTTTTCTGCTATTTTACAGCAGTTAAAAACTACTAACCCCAACATAGTGATACCCGAGTTTCCCTTCCAGACTCAGCCAACCCCGACTCAGCCAGCCCCGACTCAGCCAGCCCCGACTCAGCCAACCCCGACTCAGCCAGCCCCGACTCAGCCAGGTGAAATGAATGTTGATGAGTTTTTCGCTGATGAGTTTCCCACTCTTAATGGTCTGTAATGTTAATACCTCCCTCCCAATGATTTGAAATTTAGTACCTCCTTCCCAAACACTTATTTTTGCTGTTTTTTCTGGATTTATTGGGGAGATCGTGATGGATACTAATATTCAATGTTGATGATTTCAATGCTGATTTTTTGCTTGTTTAATATGTTTGGTTGGAATGATGTTTACTGGTTTTTTTTGTATGAAGTTTGTGTGGTTGGAATGATGTTTGATTGTTAGAGTACCTTACCTTTTTTTGTATGAAGATTGTGTTGGGTTGAATAATGTTTCTGATACAAAAAAATTGGTCCATATATCTATATGGATATACGTGTATATCTATATCTATATATGGGCCATTTTTTTTTATAATTAATTTCAATTTGGCACGGCTTCTATGTGCCCATGTTTAAAACCACATATCAAAGATGGCATTCTTGGCACATTACCTCTGTGCCAACATTCAAAAAATTCATTATAGCTGGAAAGAATTGGCACGACTTCAGCGTGCCACACTCAAACTTTTTAAAACGAGGACATACCGTTGGCACAACGTCCCCGTGTCAACATTCAAACCTCTCCTAATTTTGGCTCCTAAAATGGCGTGCCAAAATTCAAATTTATATGCGAGAGTTGGCACAATTCTCGCCGTGCCAACTTTTAACAGAAACTTAAGAGTGATTCCGTCCATCCTTTTGGCTCTGTCTCATCTGTGCCAGACGTCGTGCCTACATTTGGCACGGCATAAATACGCGTGCCATTTGATTTGGCAGGCCTCAGGTGGCACCCCTTCAGTGTTTGTGCCAACGCCGTGCCAATAACGATAGGCAGGGCAAAAAACTGAAAGCTGCCGTGCCAAATGTTGTGCCAAATAGACATTTTTCTGGTAGTGTTCATTTACTAAGTTCATGTGAAAATATAAAAAGTGTATCATCCAATTGTTCAATATATAGAAAAAGTAACGTTCTTCTTCTTTGTTCTAGGTTAAATATTATTTCTAATTTAATTTATAGTTGAACCGTAAGAGCTAAAATTTAAAGGAAAAGTTGATAGTAATAATCCCAAATTTAAATCATACTAGTATTAATTAAGTTGTACAATTGCACAAGAATGATACAACAAAAAGTCATATACACTACATTACTAGAAATGAATAGTCATTAATGATTTTTAAAACTTTAACATTCTTTAATACATACCAAAATGTAACACAAAATTATTCAAAAAGAAAAAATAACAATATACATATAAACACACACATTTAGCTATTTTAGGAACACATGAATACATATTTGGGTATAAATTTGTTGGTCTATAAAATATATTTATTGGTATGGAAGAAAATATAAAAAAATTCAAATGCAATATATTTAAACGGTCCTGTCCGGTTCTTTTCGGTTCTCAAAATCTAGGACCGATCCCATACCCGTTTCATACGGTACGTTTTTAGTTCGGGGTAAAGATATATAGAACTGTTTAAATACCCGATATTTGGTACGGTACCGTTACGAAACGGTTCGATACCGGTTCGAGTTTTATGCCCATCCCTAGTTTTACCGGCATCTGACCTTACTTAACGGGTTGCTCATTTATTAGGCATCATCTTCTTTGTATTTCTCATTTAGTGATATCTGAACTTATTCTAATATCACAATCAAGTATAAAGTCGGCCTAAATATAAAGAAAGCCGCCATCAACGCAAATTCAATGAAACAAAGTGCTCATGAAAACAAAGTACTCAATCAAATTGACAATTAATCAATATATCACCATCCCTTGTACGGAGTAATTTTTTTAGGAATATGTGTTTTGTTCTTACACAAGCCGGTGACAATTTAGTTTTATAATAGTGGCTAATTATTAATTTGTGATTTTAATATTTCATTCTGCAATTAAACTGTTAGCTAGGTTTTCGGTTTTTACTCTAGACGATTTTTACATAAGAGTTCGTTCGTTTGATTGTACATTAAAATTTTGCACGCGTAAAAATTGGGTTGAGTCAAAATAAAAAAATTTCAGATTGTTTTTTTAAACAAAATTTTACACAAAAATACAAGCATTTTAATGAGAAGAGGGAGTCTGATGAAACGGTTAGCAACACAAGAGGGGGTGTGAATTGTGTGTGTGGAACCATGACGGTTTTTCGCCGAGTTCTAGTGTAGGAGAAGGAGAAATGCGAAGTAGTAAAGTGCACAGGTATTTTACGAGGAAAAACCCTTGGCTCAAAGGGATTAAAAAACTTCGACCTGCCTCGGAAGAATTTTAAACAACTTCACTATAAAGCCTTTGAAAGTTTACAAGGATAACTCTCCTAGTCTACCCTTGAGCCACCCCTAACTCTATCCTCTCTAGGAAGAGTTTCGCATCTCTACCTTGCGGGTAGAGAGTCTCTCAGCTTTATAGCAAAGCCCACAACACACTTACCCAACCCGAGGAAGCTACACTTAGCTAGTCCTCAAAAACCCAATTACAATATAAGAAGTGAATAAAGAAACTCTATCTAGAACTCCATGTGAGCAGTTTCAGGTGTCTTGGACTTAGTATTTTCTTGAGTGTCTCTTATGATCCTTTTCTCGGTCAAGCACTCTTTTTTCCAATTAGCTGCTCGAATATATAGGCCGCATAAAGCGAGTCCGTTAAAGCTTTCGTTGTACTATCGTATAAATGATTCTTGCCTTGATAACTTTTGAAAAACTTTCCATTTAGAACTTTGCGTCAAACGTTCTTCTATGGACTCATAAATCAAAGAATAATCGATATAGTGAAGCAAGGAAATAATTTATTCTTCTACCATAATGAGAGCATCACGGATCAAGTCAGCAGATGTCTTTAATCAAACACTTCAAATAAGTTTAATTAAGGATAGTATTTCAAATTGTATGGTAAGCAGATATTTACTATATCAAGTACACGCCACTTTTCCATAAGGCAAGATACTAACTAGGATATTCATTTACCATTACCAAGTATACTTATCATGAAGGAGTTTCGGTCAACTTATTTCAAATGCGGCATTAATATTTAAAGACACTTTCCAAAAGTTATATGTCTAATCATGCAATCACGTATGGAAAGATATCACACAAAAGACATAACCATGCAAGCATACATTACAATCCATATAGACCTAAGTTATATGTCCAAGTAGTATAGTAGTTCTAACCAACGTCCACCTGCATGGTTAGTTAGCAATTAGTGCACAAGCGAATTATAGACCAGTTCATGTGAATTATAGACCAGTTCTGTCCTTCGTTCTTGTATGGTTAGTCATCAACAAAACTAAATATTCAACAGAGTCATATTTGAGAATTAGGGTAAGAATGGGTGTAGGAAAGCCTCGGAAAAAGGGTTCTACCCTTAAGAAAGGTGGCATTGAACATTGGGTGGATTTCAAATATGAAAAACTCCATAATTTTTGTTTTATTTCTGGGGTGATTGAGCTATTTGAGCATTATGAATTTATGATAAATTCTGTCTCTTAAAATATGAGGAAGATATAATGTTGGAAAAATCTTTTGGGGTAGAGTTTCAAGCTGGTGGTGGGGTGAAGACCAATCCTACAGGGAGTAATAAGTGGTTAGTGGGTAATTCCTCAAGCTCAGGGGCAGCCAGACAACAGAGGAAAACAGATCAAGAGGGTGAAGGGACAGAGGCCAGGGTTGGCGTGAGTTCACAATGAGCACATGGAATAGTGTTACCAAAAAAGGTGATATAGGCAGTACTGAGGAGGTGCCAGGGGACCAAAAGCGCAAGAGGATTTGGGAAGAGCAGCCACAAGAGGATCCAACAGGCGAGAGCATGTCTCTGGATAAACCAAAAAACGAGGAGGCTGGGCGGGTCCGGGCCTCTAGACCCGCCGGATGTGCGAGTGGTGTTCCTGCTCAAGAATTCAAATTTTGGCTTTTATTTTCTTGTTATCTTGCTTTTTAATTCCCACGTTGAGACTGTTTTTTTTTGTTTTTCCTTTATTTTTTGTTGTAAGACTCTTGCATTAGGATTGAGTGATGAAAGGTTTGCGGTAACCGTCTTTGGCTCAATTATGCCCGGGTTAGGATCAACGAGTTATATTGCTTTGTCAAAGGTGATTGATTAACTCTCAGTCTGGTTCAAGAGCGGATGGTTACATGTGGTTCTTTTGTTATTTTAACGCCTATCTGAATGCTATGATATCAATCTAAGCCCCTTCTTCCAAAAAAAACTCGGGATGGATCGTGCTCCGTTCAGACTCTATACATTTGCCCCTGGTTTACAAAGTTTTAGAAAATACAGAGTAATTACTTTGCATATAAAATAAAAGTATATTGTTTGATTAGACGTGTACTTTATTTGAAATTACTCACGAAATCATTGCAAATCTTTTTAAATAGCATGTAAAGTATTTTATCACTTTCTCCTCACATGAAATACTTTACACGAATAGAATATTTGATTCACTGTTTTTTCGGAGGAAGAGTTAGGGGTCTTGTAGGGTAAGCGACAACACTTCTTTGATCGTTGCTCTTGAGGAAGATGTCGAGTTTTTGGTTCGACAATTATGGTAGGAAGTTTCGGCTTCGAGTTTTTGGTTCGACAATTATGGTAGGAAGTTTCGGCGAGGAAGACTTCAGTTGTTTGAGTAAGGACAAAATCAACGTGCAGTATTAGAGCTTCTGAGGTTTCAAGGATTCATTCAGATGTAGGAGCGCTATGTTTTTATTTTCTAAATAGGAGTAATTATTGTTAAACTCATAAGATACTGCTATGTTTATATCCCGATAATGTCAAAGCATGACAATTATTACTCCTATTTAAGAAATAAACACATAGTAATTCTATTTGAGAATTAGTTACTTCTATTTAAGACATTTTTTACTCTTCTCAATCCATTGATTTTGCCAACTTTTTCTTTTTATTAAAAAAAAAAGGCTAAAAAACTTTATCAACTTACTTTATTAGGAGTACCTTTTAGTAGATATAAGGTCGACACAGGCTCTTGCCTGTTGCTGCGATGATTCATGATCCCTTGACGGATCGCATGATCATAGTGCCGACAACCCAGGATTCAAATTTCTGCCCTATCAATTTTCGATGATAGGATAGTGGTCTACCATGGTGGTGACGGGTGACGGAGAATTAGGGTTCGATTCTATAGAGGGAGCCTGAGAAACTCTAATGGCCTAACTTTGCAGCCCATTATTAGGGCTGTCCCTAATATGAATCAAGGAGGATTTTTAACAGAGGTTAAATATTGTCAGAGTATACGTGTCCTCAGTTTAGATTTCTGTGAAATCTATGCAAATAATTGTGTTCTCAAACATTTCATAGATTTCTATTTTCTATTACTCCTTATGACTTATTTGAATGAATTTGTGGGATAAATTGAGACCAAGACAAAAGTAGACCAATTCAGACCAGGCCAAATCAGATTAGAGGTAAGGGGGACCCCAAAACCGTCACAAAGCACATCCCAACTCATATTTCTTCTTTGTGAGCAAATGTCCTAAATAAACATGTGGCAAATTTACTAGCCGATATGTCGAATTATAGATTTAGGGATTTTTTTTTAATTGCACTGAACTTTTTTTTTATCTGATCTAGTTGATCTAATCAATTTTAGTCTGGAGCTGGTCTGGTCTAAAATTTTATTTTATATGTAGTATTACTTGTACCTCTATCTCACTTAAAAGTTCATGTCTTTTATTCTCTGGTCAATGTAAACTAATTTATAATCTTTTACTTTACATATTCAAGTTTAATTAAAATTAAATTTTCTTTTATTAACTTTATAAAACTTTTATGTTATTCTCAATATGTATATCTTCATAATTGTTTTATAATTAATTTTAATTATTTATTATTAAGAAGATACAATAGTTTTTACATACTTTTAATCTTTATAATATACACATTAAAAATGTATATAAGTCGAGAAGATATACTCTACAATAATTTGGGAGGAATTTTATTATTTTTAATAATAAATGAATACAATAAAGAGTAAATTGGGTATATATACAAGTTTAAATACGTACGTTTAAGTTAGTGATATGTATTATCCAAAATAAAACGAATAGCTTTTTCTTAACTACTATTAAGTTAGAATATATGTTTTGTTTCAGCATCATTGTGTCTCTATCCATTGTTCATTGGTCTTCCATATGCAAATTCCATATAAAAGTGTTATATGTTTTATAAAATATAAATGAGTTCTATTAACTTTATGTATGCTAATTTAAAAGGCTATATATCCATTTCTCCCCACAATAAATTATATACGGATTATAATATATAAATAATATTAATAACATTTCATAGCAGATGAGATGAAGAGTTTTTTTTCAATTGAAACTTTATGGTTTGATCTAATCTAATTTAACCTGGTCTGAATTGGTCTAGTTTTGTCTTGTTCGATACATTTATGATTTATGAGTTTTTTTTTTATAATTTTTCGAGGTTTTGTCTATTTTTGTCTAGTCAGGTTTGTTCAGGTCTGATCTTGTCTAAGACTGAAATAACTTCAAATAAGTCTAAGTAAAAACTTTTAAAACAGATCAGACCAGACCAGATCAGACAAAAATTGATTAGACCAAATTACATCAGGTAAAAATAATGCAATCCAATTAAAAACATATTAACTCCATAGTTCAACATTTAGTTAGTTAAGAGCATCCACATTCATGATCTTCAACTTTACGGTTTTTCATGGCTTAGTATTACCATGTCACCTCCACATAAGATAATCTCAAATAATCTACAAATCAATAAATTTCTCCTCATTCATAATCTTAATTTACCTTGGATAGGAGCATGAGCATGCACGAACTACAAAGCTAGTCATTACCATAATTATGAGTATATACCTAGAAGTTGGAAATAATCTCAAAATAATCCAGCTTTAGAATTTGATACCAGATTATTTTATCAAATAATCTCATAAAATAATCTCAACTCCTCATCCATGATCCCAAAAAAAATCTTTCACGTCATCAAAATGATCCAAAAATAATCCATGGATGTGGATGCCCTAATTTGCCACATGTTTATTTAAGTATTTTTTGCTCACAAAAAATATAGACTTTTTAGCTAGAGAAAATTGTGGGGGTATTTGCTTTTACCCCAATTCTCAACCCAAGGAGCCGTTTACTTTGATGTTAACTTCGCTGCTTGCTTAATAAGACGTGTGAAGTAAACGATGTTCACGTCAAACTCCCTGGTTAGTAAGCCGAAGGGCCTCTTAAGTCGCCGGTTAGTAAAGTGATGCCCTCCCCATGTATTATTTAATCGTTAAGTTAAGCTTATTTTATTGCCGAGCGTGTCCCTACTCTTCTCAAAGAGAAATTTTTATTTACATCCATACCATATCTAATCCAGAGATCTCTCATCGTAAAATAGGGTAGAACACCATTCACCGGTCTCGCCTATCTTTCTCCAACCACTGCCGACCTTCCTGCTGCTATTATGTCGCAACCATCCCAGGTAAACTGTACTTGCGTTGGTAAAGTGATTTTTAGGTTATGCTTATTCCATATTGTGATTTCTTCTATTAGATTTGGGTTTGAAATAGATTAAAATTGTCGATTCCAACTTCACACATGGAAGAAGCGACGGCATCCACCCATCTGTTATCCAACCTTAAATTTCAAAAATCCGATGCCCAGCAAACCAACACTTCTCGGTCATTCTTTCCTTTTACAATGAACTTCCTATTTTTTTCCTTACCTTCTTCCCCTCTAAAGTCGTTCATCTAAGCGACGGCAAACCCTTTGGCTAAACTGTCGATTCCATTGATTATCTTGGAAAATGCTTTCAAAATCTGACGCATCCATTCTCCATTGGATGATTGTATAGTGGGTAGGTTAAATGAGCAAAACAAAGGATTCACAGCAAAAGTTTTGCAAAATAAAACTTACGTAAAGCTTAATTTTGCTATAACAGTAGTGTAGGTCTATTTGTGGATGAAATAGACATCGTGAAGTAGAAAAAAAAAATTAAAGCTGCAGAATGTTTGGTCCTACATCAGATGATATTTTGGTAGTTGACCTGGTTAACCAAGCACCAAATAGATAGACATAAAGACATGTTATACATAAGTAGAATATGATAATTAATGGTATGCCTGATGCTTGTTGGTTGGACCAAATTTAGCTTGTGTGATAGGGTGAATCTTGTTTTGTTTTTTGATACATAAATGTTTTCGATTTCTTGCTGCTATTTATATGTTTTCAGTGTATTTGTATGTTCTATCTGTACTGTCCTGTCCGCTACAGTTCAGTCCGGTAAAGGTCGTTTCTTCACTTATTTTCTATTCATAACATTGCCTATTTATTCATTGTTTTCTTTGTTACTTTCTGTCCAGTCCGGTAAAGTTGAGTCCGATAGATGTCATTTCTTTACTTATTTTGACATCATTTTCTTTGCTTTGTATGTTATTTATGTTTCCTATGTTATATTTTATCATAGCATTGTTTACTTGTTCATTGTTTTCTCTGTTTCTCTATGTATATTTAAGAGGTATAACCACTGTAAATTTCGTGAAGGGTAAGAACTGAACCAAGGTTTTATGGGTTTAACAAATAAGAAACTAAACTGAGGTTTCATACTGATAGTTTTTAAATTAAACAGAAGTATTTATAAATTGTAAATAAACTGAAATGAGGATAACTGTGACAGACTCTTTATTTCTCACAGAAGCCAAACGTTGAAAAATCAAGTAGAAGAAAATGGAGTGCACAAGAAGACCAAACTCTTGTTGCTTGTATGACTGAATTGCATAACCGTGGTACATATAATGGGAAAAAAGGAGGCTTTGAGGCTGGATATCTAAGCGTGCTTGCAAAAATGATCTCAGCTAAGTTACCTCATTCTCACTTGGATGCTAAGCCACACATTGAGTCCCGTATAAGAAATATGAAACAAGTATGGCAAGAGTATTATGACTTATTGAATGGGCGCACTGCTTCATTAAGTGGATTTGGATGGGATCCTTTGATAAAGATGGTCACTGCCCCTAATGAAGTGTGGGACGCTCTTGAGAAGGTAATGCAATTAGTTATTGTTTTGCTTTAATATTTGGATACTGTGTAATTGGTACATTTTTCTATTAATCTGGATATATACTTTCAGACTAAACCTAAGGTTGCAGCTTTAAGGCGAAAAAGTTTGTGGTACTATGAAGAGTTTTGTAGTATTTACTCAGAGGATCGAGCTACTGGAGCAACAGGAATGGAATGTGAAGATATGATTCATCATATTGAATCTGACCCATTTGTTGAATCAGTAGACATAGAAGACACACATGATCCCTCCATGCTTGGTATTGGAAAGAAAAAGACATCAAAGAGACCAGCTCCGGATACCGACACTTCTGCAAATAGTTTAAACAACTCTTCTACCACTAATAACAGTGGCAAGAAGAAGGGTAAGATCGGGCCAAGTATTGATAGTTTCTCAGCTTGTGTGGAGGCGGCTTCTATTCGACTTGAAAAGGCGGGAATGGAGATGGCAAGGGTGGATACAGATATAGCTGATAAGACATCACGCCTACCAACTGCTTTAGATGAACTCGAAGGAATGACTCGAAATATGAAATACAAGATCATGAAGAAAATGGGAAAAAATCAGAGCGACTTATTGTACTTTTATGGATTGCCAGATGCAGAAAAGATGGACTGGTGCAAGTGGTATTTAGAAGACGACTCATGATTTAATTTTTTGGCACTGCGTTGTAACCGACTTTACACTGCCCATGTACTGCCTGGATGATGTTTTTTGAATGGTACTTACAGGGTGTTTTAAAAACTGTGATTTTGTGGTCTAATTTCATTGTGTCCAGTTGGATTGTTGATGCTTGTTTACATTTTTCCATTGTTGCTGGTTTTTTTTGTTTTCCTTGAAGCATTGTAGCTATTGACAGGTGGAAACTGAAGAGAATAAAACTGTTTTTTTTTGAAAGCTTCTATGCCACTGTAAACAGAAGCATTACAAGTTCAACATATCACTCGAACTGAGGAGTATTATGATAGTTTGGCACACGCTCATAGGTCTGCCGATGGTTACTATTGTTTTTATTGTTTTGCAAACCAATACCGTGGTTTTTAGGGATGAGTAAAAAGCAGTATTGTTAGTATGCTTGAAAAAAACGAAGGTGTCCAGGGAACTTAATTCCAGACCTGCAGCATCCTGGTTTCCTGGTACGAAGTGGTAACAAGTAGTAATTTCTTTCTCTGTGATCAAATTTGTCTTGTCGGTTGAAGGCTTTAAATATTTTATGGCATGCTAGTGATTCAGTAGCAATTAATTGGAACACCACTTAATGAGCATTTCTTTTGTAGTAAACCGGAAATAAACTACTATTTTAATTACTGAAATATGCAGAAAGTACTCCTTTTGGAGTAAACTACATGATAACCCAATATGCCATATGAGAATCATCACAAGCAATAGATCAAATCCAAATCACCTTACATAATACATTAAATCCAAAGTTAACTTACATAATAGATTAAATCAAAAGTTACCTTACATAATAGATTAAATCCAATGTCACCTTACATGATAAAATAAATCCAAAGTCACCTTACATAATATATTAAATCCAAGCATTGTACATGTCTGTTGCTAAATCCTCTCAAAATGTAGTCCATGCTTCGGTAGGAATTAAGTTAGCCCCCCCAAAAGGTTCATCTTCATCTTCTTCATCTACATCTTCCTCTTCTTCTATTTCATCATCCTCCATTGGATCAATATCATGTTCACGTCGAATGAAATTATGTAGTAGAGCACACGCAACTATAATCTGGCATGTCATACGTATAGAATACCATGAGGCACTACGTAAGATGGCCCATCGATTCTTAAGTAATCCAAATGCACGCTCAATAATATTTCTAGCTTGTGAGTGCTTCATATTAAAATACTCATGTGCATTTTGCGGATGACAATTATTTTTCCATTCTGACAAATGGTACCTTTGCCCTCTATACGGGGCAAGAAATCCTTCACAATTAGCATAACCTCCATCAACCAAATAGTAACAACCTGTGAATAAATTTAATATTTATATTATTTTACCTCATAAATTTAATTTTAGTATCGAAAATGTGTATACCTTGTGGAACTCGGAACCTTCTAGTGAGGGCATCACGCAAAACTCTACCATCTGCAGCTGATCCCTCCCATCCAGGAAACACATATATGAACTGCATTTGTGGATTGCACACACCAAGGACATTTGTAGCAATCCTTCCTTTTCGAGAACGGAAACGATTATGATCTTTCGGTGATGCATGGACATCAATATAAGTTCCATCCAGTGCACCCACACAATTCTGCAAGATTACAATTATTAGTATTACAAAGAAATATAACGGGGTAGTTACAAATAGATTGGTGTATAGATTAATTAAGATATGCACCTGAAATGGTCTCCATCGATCATCTTCGCATTCCATCGTAACTGGTTGAGGTTTAGCATACAAGGTAGAATGAAGTTGTAACACCGCATGTATTACAGCAGAAAAACATTTGCTTACTGTTCTCCCAGATCTTTGAAAGTCAGTTATTAAGGTTCTATTTTTGTGATGATGGGATAGTACAAGTAGAAATATAGCTACTTGTTCTTCTACTATCAAATGTCGGGTTGGCCTCAACCCACCTTTTGTAACCAACATATCACACAACTTGAAAAAAGCAGCACGACACATTCTTAATTGGGAAATGCAATTTGATTCAGGTCCGTGTACTAATCTTTGAAAATATCCCTCCCTTTTGGAATGATTATCTATTATATATCGAATACCCCGTGTTCGCCTTCGCCTTGTGGATAATGAAACAAACATCCAAAATATGATCGCCATAAACCATGTTTGAGCATTGAACCACCACTTTAAGGACTTTCTCCTTAAGAAACATTTTGAATTTAAAGAACTTTGTCCTAATACATGGTTGTTTGATGTATGACTTTCTTCCATTCTATAAAAAAAACAGATTTGAGATTTTAATGAATTGAAAATACAAAAGCATTGACAATTTGATACATACGTTAGAACAAATATGCGATAAAAACAAATGGCATCACACATTGAAATTACACACCACAAGAGCACTCAAAAGTAGTTCATGTTGTCATATTATTCATGTACACAAACACCTAAGCAGACAAATCATCTAAATTAAAAGAATCATTGACCACAATCGTATCTGTATACTTTGCTCGTAGATATATCTATATAACTACATATAGCTAGTTTTGAAGGGAAAAAAGTTCTTAAAGTAATTATATATATATTTTATAAAAAAAAGTAATTATATATATGTGTGTGTAATTTCGAACAGGGGATAGAGGGTCCTTGTTCAAATCGGACTGAAAAATGGAAGAAGAAGAAGAAAGTAATACTTGGAGGCTTGGAGATGGTCAACACGTTTCTTCTTCGATGGAAATGGGAGCAGCTTAGCTTCTTCGATGGAGATGGGAGCGGCTTAGCTTCTTCGATGGAGATAGGAGCCGACTGTTTTCTCTAACAAGGATAAAGCAGTAGAAATGAAATAAAATAAAATAAGGGAGTAGGTTTTAAGGTTATTTAGGTAATTTTAAAATATAAGGTATCTTTGGGCTGATGAAGTAAACGTGTTACAGGTTAGTAAAACTCAGGCTAAATAGACACTTCTTTACTAAGCAATGCTTAGTAAGACGGCTCCTAAACAAGCACCGTTTATTAAACGAGTAAGTAAACGGCTCCTTAAGGTTATTTAGGTAATTTTAAAATATAAGGTATCTTTGGGCTGATGAAGTAAACGTGTTACAGGTTAGTAAAACTCAGGCTAAATAGACACTTCTTTACTAAGCAATGCTTAGTAAGACGGCTCCTAAACAAGCACCGTTTATTAAACGAGTAAGTAAACGGCTCCTTAAGGTTATTTAGGTAATTTTAAAATATAAGGTATCTTTGGGCTGATGAAGTAAACGTGTTACAGGTTAGTAAAACTCAGGCTAAATAGACACTTCTTTACTAAGCAATGCTTAGTAAGACGGCTCCTAAGGCTAACCGCAACCCAGCCCGTCAATAAATCTAATTTTCCTCCTGTTTATACGTATTCACTCAGTCAATTCAGTTTTTTTCTGCAACCCAACGCCGTCAATATATCCACTCAGCAAATAATTTTTTAATTAAATGCATAAATCCTTAGTTATTTTTTTACACATCATTTATGTGTTAATTTTGTTTTGACCTATAATTATTGTTTTAAAACTCAAACACACCGATGCAAAAAAAATAAAAAATGTGAATTAATTTTTTTGTAAGTATTACAAATGCGTACTTGAGTTCAATTTGAAATAAAATTAAAACTATTAATTGTTTTCTATATTTCTACATTATTATATTTTCATTTAATATATGAAGTACTATGAACTTGTTTAATATTAAATTTAAATCAATTCATTTTGTAAAATTAAATACCAACAATACTACCAATTTCTTTTCAATTATTTCCAAACATGCAGCCAGCTTCAATCCCAAGCACAAAACTCATAAAGCTGGACCACTTTTTTCCTTTTGCAAATATCAGACCACTAACTTGGATGATGGCCCACCTGCGAATCTCTTCCTACGGAAGAGTCAATGTGCCGCATAGATACCCCTCCCCTCAGTTTTCTGTATTGGCGATGAGACCTCTATGTACTAAAATACATCCGGGTTGCAGCTGTTTTGGGGTGAAAACTTCATATTTGGGGTTTTCACCCCTTGCATTGCAATCAGCCTAAACAAGCACCGTTTATTAAACGAGTAAGTAAACGGCTCCTTAAGGTTATTTAGGTAATTTTAAAATATAAGGTATCTTTGGGCTGATGAAGTAAACGTGTTACAGGTTAGTAAAACTCAGGCTAAATAGACACTTCTTTACTAAGCAATGCTTAGTAAGACTGCTCCTAAACAAGCACCATTTATTAAACGAGTAAGTAAACGGCTCCCAAGTCTTGAAGTACTCCGTATGTTCATCACCATTACGCCGTTAGAGAGGGGGAAGATGCCCTCTTTTAATGGAAAATGGAGTTTTGTGCTCCAAAATAAACTTTAAGGGCTTAGATGTGCCCCTTTTCCCTCGATTAAATTCTAAAAGTTGTGCTATTCCATATTCTGTTCAGAAGTTTCCGATTAACAATTGAGAACAAGTTTCGTTATCTTTACCGATTACCACCGATATATCGGTGTTGCCTTGCGCACAGACGCTGTTTGGGCATATCTGCTCGCAGTTACTTCCGCATCTTCTTTGATTCTTCAAGTATTATTGCACAGGTGGGCAAATTTCTTCACTCTGAAATATGGTTAGGTTAAAATTTGGAACAAGTATTGATGATCAAAACATATTTTTTGCTAGTTAAAAGGATTACAGAGTCACATGTAATTCGACCGGAACTAAGAATCAGTATTCAAAACACTTCCAGCTGATTAGTCATGAACTACTCTCAGAATGCTGCGGCAATCGGCGGTGCCGGTGGCAACGGCACCGTGCTCTCCATGTCCAATGTCGCCTCACCGGCGGACTCATCTGCGTCCGCCACCACCGGCTCACCGGCGGACGATTCCAAACAGAACCTTAATCAAGTCATCAATTCCATACAGAAAACCCTCGGGATGCTCCACCAGCTCTATCTTACTGTTTCCTCCTTCAATGTTGCCTCCCAGCTTCCCTTTCTCCAGCGCATGTGTGTACCAAAGACTCACCTTTTAAATCTTTCTAATCTAGGGTTTATTTCAGCTTCTTTATTCATTTATAATTTGAACTCACCCAGGAATGCTCTTGTTTTGGAGCTTGATAATATGACGAAATTGGCAGAGAAATGTGATATTCAGGTGCCTATGGAAGTTTTAGAGTAAGTTGTGGTACCCTTTCATGTTTATTTTCTTCTAAAATCTACTCTGGAATTATCTCATCTTGCTGTTTTCATCTGGTTATTGCTATGTAGTTTAATTGACAATGGGAGGAATCCAGATGAGTTCACTAGGGATGTATTGAATAGTTGCATCGCCAAAAACCAGATTACCAAAGGAAAAACAGATGCTTTCAAGGTTTGCTTTACTTTTATTTGCATTCCATATGTTTTTTTACGTACATAAGCGTAATTACAACGTATTCCTGAGATGCCTCAGCTGTTCTCAATGTCTGATAGCAAGGCAAAAGCCTTGTATCCCTAGAACATTAAAATTACATCCTTCTGTTTTTTCTGGCTTTTTCTTCAGAACTAATCTGGTTCACCACCATAATTAATTTACTTACAACTGCACTCTATCTGTATCTATATTTAAGTTGTGGAGTGTCTACTATATAATTTTTGCTTACTAAAGATAATCTTAATAAACGAATGCATAACAAAATATGGACTATGGGAAAAAAATGGACTATGGAGTGTATTTTTTTTCTATTGGCTTGTTCAATTAAATGAACACGATATTTATTTTTGCCACAGGGTTTAAGAAAGCATCTCTTGGATGAACTTGAAGAGGCATTCCCTGATGAAGTGGAAGCTTATAGGACGATGCGTGCAACTTCTGCTGCAGTAAGTTTCTCTGTTTTAGGAGTTGCTATAAACCATGTAGGCTACTGTCTAATCTACTCAATTTTGCTTGCCTCAAGTAGGTATTTAATGCACTAGATCTTTAGTGAGCCTTGAGTTTGCACTTACCTAGCCCCTCTAAGTATGCAACAATCCTCTCTTGTGTCCCGTTTCTTATGTAACGTACCAAACATATCGAACAAGGCAACCAAATTCAAAGAACAGGTTGCTGGTAAACTACTCTGCTGTTTATTGTTCGATGAGAAGCTTGACGTGACACATCACAATCTCTGTGCTCATTAATCCAAAGCTACATGTTTTCCCATTGTGTTTGGATCCTATGTGGCCGATAACCCCTCCCTGGCTAGGATATGGATGGATTCACATGTCTGTCTGCATGATTTACAATATATGATCTTTAAGCTATACCAATGTGGCTCTAAGCTCCTCAATCCATCATTTCATCATCCGCATAAAGCGTCTCTTCACTCCCTATTCGAATGAAAATTAACATTCAGCCCCTACAAAATTTCATTTGAATGGAGACCCAAATGTGGCTACACCAAAAGGTGGTGGCATAAGAAGAGGAACATGTGCTTGAGGAGATAAAAATTGCTAACAGTAGGCTCAAGTTATCATCTTTTTGGGAGAGAGAGAGGGAGGGAGGTAGTCAAAGAAATGGTTGTTGGTGACTTGGTGGATAGGAAGAAGAGATTGAGGGATTGGGAATGAATAAGATAGATAAGAGAGAGTTATGCGCTGAGAAATATGGAGAGTTATGAGCTTAGTAGGGATGCAAGGATCAAGATACCATTGAAAGTTATACAGTCATTAAATAATATAATATCACATTTATTGCAAAAAGACCTGCATTTATTTTTTCCAGTGAATGAGTAGAAATGGAAGCATAACTAAATCATACATGCATAGTTGTTGGATATAGTTGTTGGATTCGGCATACTTTATAAAGGTTATTGTGGATGCATTCCACTGTTAAGCTCTAGTCTCAATTCTTTGAGTACTAGTATCATAGTATGATTTGTGCTTCTGGCATTTCAGTTGAGGCTTCTCCCTTAACTATTATAGATACATGCTTCCATTTTATCTACGTAGAATCTCTTGATGCAGGAGATCTAGCATTGCCTGTATCATGTCAAAACAAAACAAAATTGCCCTATTCCTGAATTCTGAGGGATTTCTTCCGAGGAGGATAATTGTGAACAAGTAGTGCCAGGATTTTTTGTTTCAATAAATCTAACTTGCTCCTTATTGTGTTTCCATTTTTGGCTTGCAGCATATGGAGCCTATCTCATTTTTCACGTTATAAGTATTGAGGCTAAATTTCATGCCTCCAACCCCAACATAGCGGGGATTAAGACGCGGATGTCAGCAGTGTAGTAGACTGTAGACTAATACTACATAGTATTTTTGGTTATGTTTGTACTTTGTACTAATATAAAGGCTAATATGATAACCAATTCGGAACAATTTTCATATTAGACTTGGCTGCATATACACATTTGTGTCATTATAAGAATTAGATGCATAAACATGTACTACCTCCAACCCAGGTTATGATTCCCATTGAAAATTGACACAATTATTTAGACAATAATTAAACTAGGTAATTCAAGTACATCTTGGAAAGTAATTTTAATGAGTATATAAAATAATGTAGTCATTGATAATTGTGATGTCATAAGTGTATTATTTTTAATATTATATGATCAAGTTGGTGTTTAGGAGTTTTAATTATTTCCTAATATAGAAATAAGAACCTTTAGTTGGGACGTCCAAAAAGGAACGTGAGAACCTTAAGCTGGGATGGTGGGAGTATATATTTTTTGTGTTCACTTGGTCTTGAATTATATTTTATGATTATTACTCCCTCTGTCCCGCTAAGATTGTCCCGTTTTACCTTTATGGGAAATCCCACTAAGGTTGTCTCATTCCAAATTTGGTAAAGTTTGTGTGATTCTAAATCATTCTTACTTTATTCTTACTTTATCATTTCAATATCAACTACATAAACCCACTTTTCTTAATAATCGTGCCACCTTCACTTGTCCCAATGTTAGTGGAACGGAGGTAGTACATTTTATGATTATGGGTGGTAAATAATCTACTTATTTATTGAACTCCAGGTTACTGATTTATATGATTAAGTTAGGCTAGAACTTCTCATTGTTGGCCAACCAGATAAATACTTTGATACTTTGATTACATACGGTTGTGTTTATAGTCTATTTTTAAAAATGCACTCTTTCAGATCTTCACATGTTACAAGTATCACTAGGTTTATGTAGTTGGTGTATGTATTGGGTTTCTTGATATTAACAGACACATTTATTTATCCTTGTTTCAAATCCGCGTCTGTATAATTGCTATTACAAAAAGTGATCCTTTACATCCAAAACAGGAAGCAAAACAGTTGGCTCAAGCGCAAAATGCATTAGCAAATGGTGATGTCAAGGTGAAGCCAGAAATTTAAAGCCCCAAGGTTTGACTTACTCTGGTATTATACACCTCGTCTTTATTTGAACCCTCGAACATTTGGAATGAGGCCCTAGGAATATGTAGTAAGCAACTAAAGTTTATTCTTAAGTATTAAGCACTTTGTGTAACTTTATATGCCTTTATGTGCATAGGCTTTGACTTGCGATTTGCTTGGTCTCTCATCCCACATGTTTGGATTATTTAAAAGTTGGACAGCATGATGAAACAGCTTGGGTAAGTTCATTCCGGATGTTCTAGGGAATCATGTTTGGATTGTAAGACTATTATGCCAAAAAAACAGGACAGATCCTTGTTAGTTAGTGTATATGTGCATTGACATTGTTGTATTGTCTTCATTATGATTAAACTTTGAAGTGTTCTCTTGTGCATTTTACTGGGCGGAAAGTGTGTGCCATAATATAGTTTGAACTCTGTTGATTTAGCTGCCATAAGAAATTGCTGCTGTATGTATATACCCAGAAAGAGCTAAATCTGTCTGAGCAAAAGATGTATGATGTATCCTATAACTCCCACCACTGTGAATTATTATAATGACTACAAGAATCGTAAAAAAACTCATCTATCTCAAACCCACCCTTCTCCTCCATAGATGAGAAGGAACCACCTTGTGCATCTTTTACGTGTATTGGCTGGTCTACGCGTCCACCACTGCACATAGGTAGAAGAAATTCTGCTGGGGTGCAAGATTGTTGTAAAGTGAGGTTTGGCTTTTCCTTTTTTGCTAATGCATTTGTTCCGTCATCATTATCAGTCTCATTTCCGCAATTTTCTTCAGTCTGTTCCCTAAGACTCCGTAACTGTCAAGAAGAATAGATGATCATTTGACGGTTATAAATAAATATGTTTCACCTTTAGAGGTTATGTGTATCTAGGGTGGATCCAGTCCTGACTCCTGGAACTGGATCAGACCATGGCTGGCCGGGTTTTGCCGGGAGACTAGACACGTTTCCTGGTTCAAGACTTGATCCGGAAACCGGTCCAATCCGATTCCAGTTCCTCCATAATAGTACCAGACCTGTTCCGATTTTACACGGAAAAGGCTACAAACCCCGGTCTAAAATTAATCATAGAACCAGATCTGGTACCACACCGGGTATACCCAGTTTGGGTTCCGCTCTCTATGTGAGCCAGAATCGGCCAGTCTGGAACCGGAAGAGGTCCATCCCTCTGGCTGTCTGTACCTGGATGAGAAGGGCATGGTGTTCTTTCTTCAACGTTTGAAACTGGGTTTGGAGATGATCATAACTCATCTTGAGAAGCATGTAGTCATGCTCCATCTGCTTTGACTTGGATCTAGCCCTCTTGTTCTGGAACCATATGGCGACCTGGCGAGGCTGGAGTCCGAGATTCTCAGCCAGCTCCTGCTTTGCCACAAGCTCTGGCCTCGCCTTTGCCTCGAACATCTTCTCCAGCGACTCGATTTGTGTATCGTTGAACCGTCTTTTGTTCACGTTGATCACGTCTTTGCCCTTCTTACCATGACAAGTTGCAGCAGGGTGCACTTTCTCCTGTTCTATCGCCCCCATTTTCATCATCTTATTCTTATTATTATTACAAGTTTTGTGAGGACTTGAGATTAGGAAGGCAAGGTTTATGTGTGGCTACTTATGTGTCGCATAAAATGTACACCTGGTGATGATCAATTAACGAATTGATAGCAGTATAGTGACAAAAGGAAGGAGTACTAGCTGTCCAACTTTAGGAGTTGATGTTTACGTACTGGGCCACACATCATTACACTTGTCAAGCTTAGTTTCAAGACGACCCTTCATGTTTTAGCCCCTCCAAAGTCCAAAGTCCAAAGGCCAAACCACTCCTTATTTTACAACGCCCGATCTTTTAGTCTGTTTTTTATTTTTATTTTTTATTGAAAGGTTTTTGTCATTAAAAATTTCAAATTTATTGCTCAGTTTCGTTAAATTGTAGTCCGTATAATTTACTTGGAGAAAATCTCTGGTAAGCTCATTCTTAATAATATATACCGTAGGGATATTTTTGTATTTTGACATTATTCTCTTATTAATATAAATTCATCTCCCAGGACCCTAATAGGGCAACATGTTCCATTATTTCACAATTCTATCCATCATTGGCAGGCTAAGCCAATAGAAATAAACCCACGTTCCGGGCTTCCAAAGCCCGTCTGTTAATGCTGAATCGGTTGAATTTATTAAAATTTGTAAAATAATGGATGAAACAATTGAATTAGCTGAATATAATGAATCATGACAAAGAAATTAAATTATATTCTATTAACTTTTTTATGAAAAAATGAAAGTAGTTCTCATTAATTTTCTTCCTTAAATTTTTCTCATCCCAAGGGGGGTCAGGGGTTGGAGATGGGGGACTTGGAGTAAATAAGACTGAAATGGTTTTCATGGAGTTTCAAACCCATAAGCTCTCATATGAGTGACGGTGACTTGTTGTATGAACTGTTTTCTCTCTTCTATCTTAACTAGCTTGTGTATATTTTCATTTGTAATTGTAATGATAAACCTCAGTGAGAGTTTCTCAACTCTTATCCACTAGTTTTGTTGGTATTCTGCGGGGGGTGGGGGGAGTCTACATAAGCATAAATTTTAATGCAAGAACTCAATGTTTATCTATTGTTTTATATAGTAAAACTCAGTTATAAACGGCTGATGTGTCTTTCTCTTATTGGTTAAGAAAAAATTTAATTAAGACATTAATTATAACATTTATTTAGAAAACGTATATGAGAAAAAATAGGAGAAAAATAGCGGGTGAAAAACGTTTAGAGAAAATAGGAGCGAAGAACGGAAGAAAAAGTAGTGTACAACCAGAATGTACAAATTTAATCAAAAAATTTAATCACTTATCATTTTGTTTTTGTTTTTATTATTAATCTTGATTTCCACACATGTACAATTTTAATCAAAAAAATTAATTATAAAATTAAAACATATGTACGGGATAAAAAAGACGTTTAACTATAAAAACATATGTACAAAAAGACTGTTGGGGTATGTTACCCCGGCCTACCACTGTTTAGAGGCCCAATACACCGCCCCGGTACGGGGCCCAATTAGCAAGGATCATTTAGGCCTATCCAGGCCCAACCGGCCCATTCAGGCCCATTGGCCCATTTGAAAATCCTTACACCCTCCCTTTTCTATAAATAGGAAGGAGGGGCTTCCAGGGAAAGGGATCCTGTTTTGGACCTTGGGCTCTTCTCTCATGGGAGATTTCTTCCCCTTCCTCCATGCTTTATCTTCTTCTTTAGAGCTAGCAACAAACTCCATTAATGGAGATAAGATATTTGTACAATGTAATTGAGTGATGGGAGGATATGAATGAGAAAGAGTGAGCTTGGACATTAGCCTAAAAAGTCTCGTGGTTTTCTCCCTTTCCGGGTTTCCACGTAAAAATAGCTAGTTCATACACTTTTATATATTTTATTGACTTTTATATACCGAATGGATCGTCCCTACTATCCAAAGTTGATGTTGGGCTTTCGGATCTACGGGACAAAACCTCAACAAAGACGTTTAATACTTTAATTATAAATTAAAACATGTGCACATAGATATTTATCACATTTAATACTCCGTACTAAAAAAGACGTTTGCAAATGTTTTTGCTTAAAAGAAACACTTTTTTGAAGTGATGAAAAAGTGATTAGTAGTAAAAATTGATAGTGTTTAAGAAAAAAGTGATTTTGAAAAGTAAAAATTGGTAGTATTTGGTAAAATAAGTACTTTCTGTCTAATATAAAAAAATAAAAATCATTTTTCACCCAAAAGCCGAGAAGTGCTTTTTTAAATAGAAGTTGTCACTTGAAAACATTAATTTTAGCTTTTTAAGCCAAAAGCCGAGAAGAGCTTTTTAAGCTATTGCAAACACTCCCGTAGAAAGTAACAAAACTTGATTGAAAACAAATATAGCCATAATTCTAAATTGGGGATCGGAACACGTATCGCGGCTGCAATAGTGCGGTTGTGGTCTGCAGCGCAACTACATTGTGCCGTAATGTCGGAGAAATTTTTTATTTACAGGAAAAATCTGCAATGTGGTCGCAACAGGAAAGGATTGGGTCGCATCAGGCCGCATTAGCAGCAAGCATCAGGCCGCATTAGCAGCAATACACATCGCAACAGCCTTAATAGCGGAAACTTTGATATGGACTAAAGTGCAAATATATAATATATGATGATGGATAACTTAACAATCATTCCAAATATGAATACTTCCAAAAAAATACAAATATATAATTGGTTGTGGTTAGTTTATAATAAAAATTTATTATATTCACTTTTAGATCATATAAATCATTCACAATGAATGCTTTTAATAGTGTTTTTTATTTTAAGTCATATTAAATTGACGTGCCGCCGGGGCATTGCCCCGGGCTTTACACTAGTATGTAAATAAAGAAGGCTCGGGCTTCATAACGTGGGCATCATAACTTGAGTTTTTCATTGATAAAATTTAGGACTTTATTTGAATATATATAAATGAAGCAGGTTTGGGCTTCATAACACGGGCATCATACCTTGGGTTTTTCATTGATAAAATTTAGGGCTGTAGTTGAATATATATATATATATATATATAAATGAAGTAGGCTTGGGCTTCATAACATGGGATTTTCATTGATAAATTCAGGGCTACAAGAAACATTGTGATATAGACTATAGACTGATGGATTAGCACAGTCAAAACACTGGGCTAGCTCTTAGTTGGATAATTTCTCCAGAGATATCGTTGGATATGATAGTCCTATTTGAGTTTTGTGTCCTGTACTGAAAAGATTTGGATATTGCCAATGAAAGTGCATATATTGGAGACATTGGTTTTCTGAAAATATCAACTAATAATTTGGCTTCTTATTCTCCTGTTTTAGTGCATATTCAATGTCTGATTTTCAGTTGACCAAAAAATTTGTATGATTTTTAGTTGTGGACTTGGTCTTCACCAGTTCACCTTTCATTCACATCATTGCTACCGGTTTGGTTTTCCAACTTAGCACTACTTAGCTTTCACCTCTGTTACATATAGAGTTATAAGTGTGTAACCATGGTTATATAAAATTACATGACATTTTTAAAATATTTTAAAAGACAGAAAGTTGGATTTAATAATTAATGGTTAAAGTAAAAAAAAAACTTTAGTTGTACACAAGCATCATACTACCACCTGTTGGGATTGGATTTTTTTTTTATTCAATATCAAGAACAGAATTATAATAGGAGGAGCAAACTCTCACACTCAACTATTACAAAAAATCAATCCTCACCAATACACTTCTACTATAAGTGTATTTCACTCTTCACACATTTTTCTCACTTTCTAAACTGATGCTATGAACAATAATGGAGCACTCTATTTATAGGGCTGGTTTGGAGACATGAGGAAGTTGCATCCAAGCTTCCTAGTTTTCTCCATATCTTCTCCCACACCTATTTGTTGGAGAACCCTTTCCAAGAAGGTGCCTCCATGTTAAGGTGTCTCTTGGCAACTTCCAAGAAAGAAGGTGAAATATCTCTACAAATCTCCCCCTCCACCTTTTTCTTTATTTCTCTCATTCCTGCGATGCTCGCTGGCTCCCCCTCGCTGGCAACAAGTATCCATTCGGATGTGGAGTACTTTCTCTGTGGAACTATGCGTCGCAGAGAACATCGAACATGAGTACCTTCACCTTCGTCTTCAGATGAAGGCTCCCCCTACTGAGGAATATCATCACTGTGAGCATCATCATCACCTACTGAACTAGCACTCTCTTGTTCGGTAGTATCATGCATCTCCTCGTCGCTGAGAGGAATGTTTGATGATACATGCACTTCGTCTTCTGGAGTATGTTGTTGGTGGATTATTGGAGCACACCCATGAAACTCGTTTTCATGAAATACAACATCTCTGCTTCATACAACTTTCTTCACTTCGGGATCCCATAATCGGTATCCGAATTCTTAATCACCATAGCCGATGAAGATGCATTGGTTTGACTTGAGATCAAGCTTCTGTCTCAACTCCTTGGACACATGTGCAAGTGTCTTGCACCCAAACACTTTCAAGTGAGAGTAACAAACATCTCTTCTTGACCATTTCTTCTCTGGCACTTCAAAGTTTAAAGGAACACAAGGTGACCTGTTTATAAGATAACAAGCTGTCAGCACAGCTTCACCCCAGAATGGCTTAGGTAGTTTAGCCATACTCAGCATGCAACGAACTTTCTCCACAATGGTTCGATTCATTCTTTCGGCTACACCATTGTGCTGTGGAGTTCGTGGAACCGTCTTCTCATGTCTGATTCCATATGCGGCACAATATGCTGAGAACTCCCGGGAAGTGTACTCTCCTCCATTGTCTGAACGTAGACACTTTAGCTTCTTCCCTATTTCTCTTTCTACCATGGCATGGAATAATTTGAAGCGATCAAACACTTGATCCTTACTCTTTAAACAGTAATCCCATACCTTTCGTGATGCATCATCAATGAATGTCACAAAATATTTGCTTCCTCCAAGTGACTTCTCTTCAATGGGTCCACATACATCAGAGTGGACAAGATTGAGTAACTCTGTATGGTTCTTCCTCGTAGAACTGAAGGAAACCCTGTGTTGTTTCCCAAATAGACAATGCTCGCATGGATTTAGGGCAACAACTTTGCCCATGAAAATGTTTTCCTTCTTTGCTAGAGTTGTCAATCCCTTCACGCTCAAGTGGCCTATCCTCCGGTGCCACAAGTTTGGTGATATCTCTTCTTCAACAGCATTGAGACTTGGATGACACAACTTTGCATGAGTTTTATAAAGAGTAGCACAAATATGGCCTCTTGCAACAACCAAGGAACCTTTAGATAACTTCCACATACCTTTTTTGAATCGGTTAAGATATCCTTCCTGATCCAGAGCTGTACCGGAGATAAGATTCAATCTAAGATCTGGAACGTGTCGAACATCTTTCAACACAAGTGCGCATCCGACATTGGTTGTTATGTGCACATCACCAATGCCAACAATCTTCGAGAAACTGGTGTTTCCCATCTTCACAGCTCCAAAGTCTTCGGACTTATAAGATATGAATAAGTTCTGGTGTGGAGTGGTGTGAAATGATGCGGCTGTATCAATCACCCACTCAACATCATGAGTACCTACGTGTAAACATTCTTGTTCACCATGTGTAACAAGACACACGTCAGATGACAAACTAACCATGGTCTCACCATCTTCTTGGCTAGTATTTTGACTCATCTGTGGCTGCTCTCGTAGAAACTTTCTACAATCTCTTTTTCTATGCCCATAATTACCACAGTAAATACAATATCCTTCAAACGAATTATTGTTTTCATAGGACATACCCTGTTCTTGTGATCTGTCGCGAACTTGAGAATTTCCTCTGTCTTGACCTTGGCCTCTACCTCAACCTCGACTTCTTCCTCCATTTCTACCTTCCCCTCGTTTGTTGGTTTCTGAAACGAAGGCATATGATTGTTCAGTCCCGACTTCTTTTCTTCGGGCTTCTTCGTTCATAAGGGCATCTGTGACCATCTGCATAGTCACCTTGCCATTGGGAGCAGAATTGCTAAGAGTGACAACAAGAGTCTCCCAGTTGTTAGGTAGAGAGCTCAAGAGTAGTATCGCCTACTCTTCATCTTTGAGAACCCATCCGGTGGTGCTCAACTGATTCACAAGATCCTGGAATTGACTGGTGTGTTCTGACACCGAAATACCTCCTCGTAACTTGTGGTTTACTAATCTCCTCATTAGTAACGTCTTATTTCAGGCGGTTTTTGCTTGATACATGCTACCAAGCTTCTCCCATAGTGTGTAAGCACTTTGTTCTTGAGCCACATGGTGGAACAAACTATGATCTATCCACTGTCGAATTTGTGCGACAGTTTTTCGATTCATTTTTGTCCATTCTTCACCTGTCTTTTTATCCGGTTTCACGCCATTATTATCAAGAGGATCGGCTAAATCCCTCAAATTTAGAAAATCCTCCATCTGAGGCTTCCACATAATGTAATTTGTGGAAGTGAGCGCAATAATGGTGTCCGATGATGATTTATCCATAATAAAACGCACAATATATCTCGTAACTTATTTTTGAAGCCGAATTTGGACAAACGGAGCTCACCTTTGAATCCGGAATGGCCGAAAATGGTAGGAACCGGTCTGAACTTGTCCAAAACCGGTCTGAAAATGGGTGAACCGGCCTCCACAAGTACGAACCGGTGCGGTCTGGTTCAGACAGCAGCCCAGTGGGCAGACCAGTAGGCGGATGACGTGGCAGCAGCAGGCTCTGCGCTGTCCCTGACGTGGTGCTAACATGGCGGATGACGTGGCACCTGACGTGGCTTAGAGCGGCGGTCTATTCGGATGACATGGCAGCTGACCTGAAGCTGACTGGGCGTGACGTGGCGCTGACGTAGCGCTGGTCGTCTTCTTCCTCTGGACTGCGCGTGATGATGCAAGCAGTTCCAGGCGGCGGTTGGGCGGCGCGTACGGCCTCTTCTAGTGGCCACAATATTCCCCAAAAATACCAGATATCTCGTTTCGACGAGACGAATCTAACGGTATGATCAGATCGTGATTCCGATCAACTTCAAAAATCACGATTTTCTAACCTGTAGAAATTTTTATGAAAAATGAGAAAACAGTGTGTGGAAATTCAACCTCTCTCTGATACCCCTTGTTGAGATTGGAAAATTCTTCTATTCAATATCAAGAACATAATTATAATAGGAGGAGCAAACTCTCACACTCAACTATTACAAAAAACCAATCCCCACCAATACACTTCTACTTTAAGTGTATTTCACTCTTCACACACTTTTCTCACTTTCTAAACTGATGCTATGAACAACAATGGGGGACTCTATTTATAGGGCTGGTTTGGAGACATGAGAAAGTTGCATCCAAGCTTCCTAGTTATCTCCATATCTCTCCCACACCTATTTGTTGGAGAGCTCTTTCGAAGAAGGCGCCTCCATGTTAAGGTGTCTGTTGACAACTTCCAAGAAAGAAGGTGAAATATCTCTACACCACCAACTTAATTTTTTCAATTAATTTCCCAAATTATGAGCATATATATGGTAATATTCCAAAATAGAAGTATTACATTCTCCTCCTAAATGGCTAAATAGATACTCCGTATCAATTACATGTCTTATTATTTAATGAATTAACAATTATAACAAACATTTCTTATTACTTAAATAATTTGAAAACATGACTCTATATTTTTTATTGTTAGCAAAAAGGTTATGGATGATATTGTAACTCTGTCTTCTAAAGTACTCCGTATTTAACTATACACTTTTAACTCTATTTTTTTTATCATCAAAACAGGTCTTTATTCATATCAAAATATTCATGATCATTACATCAAGCAAAGGGAAAATAAAACTGACACTAACTGAAACTCCAACAACTACGACTGGTAACCCTATGGTGAGACTTTGAGACGGTCACCCCTGAAAGAGCAACACGAATCGCTAACCATGTAGTGAGCT